>OY744481.1:11342705-12686125 GCA_963556165.1 Tipula helvola | reverse complement strand
TAATTATTCACTTTTCCTCAAAATAAATATAGAAAAATTGAATTTTACGGTAATTTTAGATGGCGTACACAATTTAATACACTATTCTACTCTAGTTTTTTTATATTTATTATTTTTTTTTTTTTTGATCAAGGATGTGCCTTAAGAAAAATCATTTCATGCAGTACGGAGAATATGTAACCCAAAATTATACAAGTTTTAGTAATTAAATTGTCCTATATTTTATTCAGACTCTACATTTTTGTTCATATTTTATCGAAATATCGAAAATTTAAATGTGGTTTTTAAATTGCAATTAATTCACGATTTTTTTTTTTAACACACGTTATCCGCTTTATAGCAATTTAGTGTAGATGTAGATCCGACATTTTTATTAAGTCAAATGTCACAATTTTTTATCTCAAATTATTTCTAATCAAGTTACACAAAATAATGCAACACGAAATTATAATATTGAAATATAAGGAAGCGCAATTAAATACTTCATAATCGTATTTGATTATTTCATAAATAATTAATACGGCTTTTTTATATAAACTACTACACAATTTACTATTTTATTTTTTAATAATTTTTCACTGTGCTATGTAGCTTTAAATTCACAAAATGGTAATTTACCTACTACTAAATGAAATGCAAATACTGATATTTGTGTATGAAAGAGAGAACAATTAATTACTGTGTAATTCGAGAATATTCAAATGTGTAGAAAGAACTGATGATAACGTCATGGTGGTTCTAGATTAGCGACATCTATATTTAAACATAGTTTAAATTTTTTTTAGTACATATATTTTACTCCTAACCAAAATAATGTGGTTTTCCAGTTACACAAGAAAACGAAAACCGGGGCGAAACCGGGTTGAAAAATGACAGTTTTTGACATTTCTCTTTTCCCATAGCAAAATGTTTTTCTTAAAACATAAAAATTATGAATTAATTATTTTAATATTTTATAAATCTATTTTTCCTTAAATTTTTCTTGACTTTTATTTGACGTACGAATGATATTTTATAAATGTAATTGTGTCAGTAATCGCCCCGAAAAATTTTACCAGGCGACGAATGACAGTTGCTGTCGCCCCGTTTTCACCCGGGTTTTTTCATGTGTCAAATTTGTTGCAGCTGGAAAACCACATAAGATTCTATTGACGATTGTAAAAGTAGAGAAAGCCCCTCTCGAGGAAAAAAGTTAAAATGATGCACCCAAATAAATTATAATACCCTATAAAGGACATTAACGGTCAAAAAACGGCGATAGATAGATTAAATCTTAAGATGGCACTAGTAGTTTTTTTTAAATTTTTTTTTTGTTGTATCGAAACAAAAATATAAACAAAAGCAAAAAACACGAATAAAACTTACAACTAGACATGAATTATAAAAAAAATTAATTTTATTTTTGATTTATTAACCAAAAATTAAAAATTGTTAAAGCTGACATCTTTAGAAGTTATCCCGTACTATGTTTTCCCGTATTAAATAATACTGCATTATCGGTAAATCTGCCAATATCATTGACCGTAAGTTTACTATGGAAAAGTGTCATGATGTCCTTTATAGGGTATTATAATTTATTTGGATGCACCTGATAAAATGACATTTGCTACAAATGCGACGAAAGAAAATTTAGCAATGCGGAAATTAAAAATTGTTTTTATGGTCCAAAATTTATATTATTTACAATTATTAGCAATCCGGTAAGTAAAATTTGTGTTTACAGTTCAAAATTGAAATTGTTTGCAAAATTCCGAACGTCAAATTATCAGGTAGCTCAGTTTAAAAATTTTCCACTAGATGGAATCCGTGATGCTCCAATCGTCAATCACAACGAGCGTCGGCGGCAGCCGTCAAATTTAAATGTACATACATACATTTATTTGCTTATGGATTGATGAAAACCCATAATTTGAGCAGAAAGATAATCATTTTTTATAGCATACAAAAATATCCCAAATTAAAATATCCTAAAGAAGCACACAAAAAAATATCCTAAATTTAATCGAAGAATTTCCAAAAAATTAAACATTTTCTTTTCTATTAAAATTAGAATATTTTTGCAAGTTACTATTTTGCAAATTTATAATTTTGCATTTTTACTATTTTGCAAGTTTATAATTTTGCAAAAATGGGTTTTAATCAATACATAAGTGTGTATTTAAATTAGGCTCTTGCCGCCGACGCCCGGTGATGATAGAAAGCTAGCTTGAGTTAGGATTTAAAACCTAGGATTTTTTAAAGTTAAAAAATCTTTGAACTCGTCGACCTTTTTCCTCAAACATCACATGATGTAAATTTATCGCCGAAGGCGTAGGAAAAGCTCATCTTGATTTCTTGTTTTCTATGATTTAGGCCAAAAAATTAAATTTTTACGGTAGATTTAACTTTAGAAACGTTTTTATATTGATTTGAGGTTGTTTCCATAAACGATATTTCTTATTTATTTGATCTACAGCGATAATTCTAAAAGAAATGTCAATCAAAATTGTGACACTTCAAGACTTCAAAAATTTCGTAATTTTTAATCACTTCTTAATTTTGACGAGTTCATTATTTATTAATAAATAAGGTGTGTTATTATTAAAATAATTTTTATAACAAAATCTATGGAATTTTGTGCATAATCAAACTAAAGATTTACTGATGGTTAACATAACCTCATTCACTAATACAACCATGAAATAAATCATGCTGCATGTGCGCATGATTCAATAAAAAACCCAGGTTAGCTCGAAATATATAAACAAATGGCCATCTTTTTTTTTTGACGTCACACAATTCTTTTACGTATAAATTACAACAACAAATAAAAAATCGAAAAGTAAAAAAAGAATAACTTACATATTTATCGGAATTGCATGACGTCACGAACACGTGCTTTGAAAAATCGAGCTAACCTGGGATTTATTGAATCATGGGTTTTGCGTACGATGGGACATTTGATTATTTTTGACAAGCCCAATCGAACTCGACATTAGTTTATTGCCCTCCGGCTTCGATGAATTTACTGTCAAAATTAAAGGGCGTTTCTTTTTATGATTTGTATGAATTGATTGGCTTAAAACGAGCGGATGTAAAATCTTAGGATTTAAATCCAAACTCGTACATCATAAAACTGCAGCATGGTTCTGTTATACCAAGCATCGGCAGCGAGCGTCAAATTTCAATATACACTTGCGTGCAAAAGTCTACATATCCTTTAATTGAATTTATAAATCAATTAGCCTGTTCACACTATGTATACAGCGCATCGCAACACTTTCGTTTTTTTGTGTTGCATCGTTTCAACAAAATTTGTATGTGGTACACGAATTGCAACTCACTAACACAAACAAGAAAACCAATCAAAATAGTTAACATTTTGCTCATCTAGTATGCTTATAATAAAATGTTAATTATACATCCATAGGTAAATAACAACATGTGACGGAACAGAGTGTGAACACACGACTGTTGCAGTGTTGGGATGCGCTGTAATCTGTATACTTGGTGTGAACGTGAACTGGCTAAATGGTTTTCTCCATGGTTAAAATATACAAGGTATGTTCCAACTAATCGATATATCGCCATTTTTCCTTTTAGTGACGTCACTTTGAGTAATATATTTTTATTTATTTATATGTATAGTTACATATTAACACAGGAAACAGGGAACTGGGTTTTCCAATTGTAACAGTGTCACTGAAGATGTGAGTGCATGTGTAATACTGAAATGAAATTTAAAAGCGAGCATAATGATTATTTTAGTTTAAGTTCTCAAAATCATTAAACTTGTTATGTTAGTTTTTATAACAAATATTCCTACTTACTTTCAATTTCAGTAAAAATGTCATCCTCTACTAAATAATTAGCTTGGTATGCTCGTCTTGTAACATTTTGTATCGAGATGTATCGAACTCGTTCTACTAACGAATAAAATAAATTACAGTATTACTTATAAATTCTTTGTTTAACTAATGTAAGAATTTGTTCTCACCAAAGCGAACTTCACAAAAATCTTGATATTGAAACTGAGAATCAAATTAATTGTGCTGAAAATATAAGAAATTTAGGCAACATTAATAAAATAATTATTTTATATATAATTTTAGCAGAATACATACTTTCAATAAAATCTTGAGAATTTACTTCAGTCTCATTGGTTTCCGTTATTTTTTTCTAAAATTGAATTTAAAACAAATGGCCCTGAATAAATATCACAACACAACACATACTGGCTTTACACCGTAAATAGTATAGTAGCAAAATAGTATAATACTATTTTGCTATCCGGTGTACAACCGATGTTTTGATAGTATGTAACGAACGCAAATTGGCATTCATTACTTTTCTCTATATTCAACAATAAAAATTAAGTTAACAAACCATGTTTCTAAATTAGATCAATCCACAATTTTCAATATCATTTAACATTTAATTATTTCTCATAGTCAGCTTGTAGGCGCTCAAATGTTTGTTTGAGTGAATACAAGCGTAACCTAATAAACATAAATAAAATGTACTACCTGAGATTGCTGACACCGGCATACCAAATCAAAACAGTAACATATAGTAAATATTTACGTTAATAAAATATAGGTATGTAATAAGAAAATTTTTTTTAAGGCCAATAATTCGAATCAGCAAATTCGGGCCGAGTATGAAGAAATACATTTTTTGTTAAATATTAATATTTTTAAAGTAGGTTAAAAATTAATAAAAACAAATTTTGATTAAGTATAATAGTGGGGGAAAATTCAGTAATTTGAGGCCACCAAATTTTGTATAAAAAGAGGCCAAAAATGACTGAATGGGGGGGAGTCCACTACGAACAACCAAAAGAGGGGGTCCCCACTACGAACAACCAAAAGAAAAAGTCCACTGAGAACACCCGTAGAAGGGAGTCAACTGTGAGTTTACAAATAAAGTAGTTGTTTAATAACAATCAGAGTGAATAGTGTAATTTTATATAATATATAAAAAAAAAAAAAAAATCACATCAGTTGTTATCAATTCAAGCAACAGAGAATAAAAAGGCGACAACCATGGTAAGTATAATCATCAAAAGCACAACATACTAAACACCAGCGGTACAAATTGGTGAGGTGTCTAGCCAGCTGTCTCATTAGAGACGGGAGAAAGTAAGCGGAAACGCTTCATCGCCCTTTCTGCTGGAAACGCATCACCAAAACCCCCAAAAGTTGTACTAAACCTTGAATTTTTTTTCTTTTTCATTTAATCTTTAACTATTCATGTTCCTGATGGCTCAGAGCTAAGCTCACCATTGTTGACTATGGTCAACTAACTCTCATCATAATGATTCATCTAAGAGCCCGAAAAACCTCATACCTTCTAAATTATACATCCTTTGACCAAAAATTCAATGTTTTGGTCCCAAGCCTAATTTGCCTTTTCCATATGCGGTATAACTAGGATTCTCAACCGTTGTCACCCAACCCCACGATCAAGTTTACCTCTACCGGCTTTGAGCTCAGGTAAACGCCCCACAGGGTGATGATAGGCGGTTGAGAAACAAAATTTGTAAACGATTGAGTTGAGGTAACTCAATTCTTTCGTTACAAGTATAATAGCAAAAATAAAATATAATATTTTGATTTGCTAGCTATCAAATTTTAATACCTATTATATTTTATTTTATTTTATTGTAGAAGGAAAATTTTGACAGTGGATTATTGATAAATTAGTCTAGAGACGTTTTTGTGTATTTGAAATTATTCTTTTTCATTATTTTGTTCTAATTTTCTGTTTTGTATGAATATTTTATGCGGTGTAAAACCGACTACTGTAGATAGTAAAATAGTATTATACTATTTTGCTATTATACTATCTACGGTGTAAAGCCAGTAATAGTTGATACGGCGTCGAACATTAAAAAATAAAAATGTAAATAATGAATGTATGATATTTATTTAAAACAACTACATAATTTAACATATTAAAACTATAGATCGTGATATTTGTTCATTTTAGTACCGCAATTATCGCTAGTGTGAATTATCTTTTCCATAACAAATGAGATAATTTACACTAGCGCACCTAGCGTAAATGATGGCGAAGTTGATGTTTGGTACAAGTGCTAAACATGATCTATAAAGTGGCGTTGAGCGTCCATAAACTAAACTACATCTAGTGGCAAATCCTCTGTACTTTTTCTTTGATCGTGCTGCCTCTTTCGGAAAACATGATCTATAGGCAGGACCAAAGAAGATCAAAGAAAAAGTACATAGTGTTTTCCGAAAGAGGCAGCACGATTAAAGCAAAAGTATGGAGCGTTTCCCGAAAGAGGCAGCACGATCAAAGAAAAAGTACGGAACATTTGCCACTAGATGTCAATACACAATCAAAAATATATTCTGACGTTTTCGAAAAGAGGACAGTCATAATCAATTTAATTATCACGTATTAATAATACATAATCCCTTTTATAACGAAAATAACATTTTTGTTATGTTTACACACATAAAAATGTTATTATGAAACTCATTTTTTTTTTTTTTTAAATTATTTTTCAATGAAAACAGGAGATATGATGGATCGTGTAGAGGAATTGGAAATTTTGATTTCCAACAGTTAATCAACGTAAGCGAAGGTTTTTGTAAATTTGAAAAATATTCAACGCAATCACTGGAAAAATTTTGGGTATATAAAAAGCGATGAAAAACGTTTCAATTCAATAAGTATTGCTTCAACTGAAGATGATGTTTGTTGGCATCGAAATCGATTTTGAATCGAAAATTAAAATAATACAATTTCACTACATAAGGAATATACTTATACCGATTTTCCATCGTCATAGTATAATAGTATTTTGCTATTTACTATGATGATGGAAAACCGAAGTTCATAGTATAATAGTATAATTATACTATTTCGTTATATTTACTAGCTATCAAAAATATAATAGGTAGCAAATTGTGTTTTTAACATTGTAAATTTATCTGACAGTGTATTATTTTGACAATTCGCAAAATTAGCATTCGATGGTTTTTTTTTGTGAGTTGTATGGCTTGTTCAAATATTATAATGAAATTTAAAGTTATTTTTGTGAAATTAACATTGTGAATATCGGCATTTAATTCTAAAAATCATGGAAAATTGTTTTTTTATTTATGAATATACGTTAAAATTTTCAAAATAGGAATTATACCTACGTTCACTTAAAAAGAAGTATAATTGGTGTTAACTTCATCGCGCGCGATGGAAAACCGACAAGGAATAATAGTATAATAGTACTATATTATTATGCTATTATACTATTGACGATGGAAAATCGGTGTTATTTAGAATATATAAATTAAAAATAATATAAAAGTTGCTTTTTAATTATTTTTACATATGTAATATATAAAAATGTTATACAATTTTTGACAGCAAATATTTACTGACACCTAGTGGCATTATGTGAAAGTTGCTTATGCTTTCGGAGTTTTCTGAAAGATGGTAGCTCTTGCGGTTTAAGAAATTTGACATTTGAACATGATCTATTTAATTCAATCGAACCTAAAAAATACAATAATAAATCAGTATATGAGGATAACGATGATTTATTATTAGTAAAATCACTTTTTTGCCGACAACTTTTATGTTAAATTTATCATCGCAGTTTTTTATCATCGCTTTTCATGGTTACGCGGGTCCCTCCCGAGCCATAAAGCAATACATCATAAATCATAAATTCAACGACCGGCTCATGTACTGGCTGTCAATTTGGCAACTGCCAGGCCAGCTGTCACTGGAATTCTGAATTTTTTTTCATGAAAGTCCGTTTTTCATGAAAGTCCGAATAAAATGATTAAATTAATAAAGGTGGCTACATATAGCAATATAAGTAAAAGGTTATTTTTAAAAGAGTACCAGCAGATTTTAAAATATAACGTGCGTAAAAGTACAACGCATATCATCGAGGAAAAGCCTAAGAAAATTACTTTACTTGGTTGGTGTCTATTGGCTGTTCCGGCGGCTACTTTTGGTCTAGGATGTTGGCAGACACAACGTAAAGTTTGGAAGGAGAATTTAATCAAAGAGTTGGAGGAGAAAATTAATGCAAAACCTGTACCTCTACCAGATAAGTATGCTATTTTAATTTCGGTAACATTGGAAATTGTAACCTTTGCTTACGCAATTTCGATTTAGTCTTGACGACTTAGAAAACATGGAATATCGACCTGTTAAGGTAAGAGGACAATTTTTACATGACCGAGAGGTGTATATGGGTCCACGATCATTTATTGAAAAGGGTACAGATACTTCAAAAAGTGGATTATTTTCGACAGGCAGCAAGGGGATTGGATTTCATATTATTACTCCTTTTAAATTAGAAGGACGAGAGTAAGGAAATGTTTGATGATTTATTGGAGTAGATAATAAGAATCGTTCGTGTTTTAGAGAAATAATACTTGTCAATCGTGGTTGGGTGCCAAAGGCATACTTATCTCCAGCTTCACGAAAAGTAGGCCAAATAGCAGAAGAGATCGATCTGACCGGTGTGGTTCGACTGAATGAAGCTAGGCCACAATTTAGTCCGGAAAGCCGCGGTGATCATTATTTATATCGAAATTTACCTAAAATTTGTGCTCAGACCGGTGCATCACCGATATTTTTAGATGCCCGCGTTGAAGCGACAGTCCAAGGAGGACCGATTGGTGGACAAACGAGAATTACATTACGAAACGACCATTTATCTTATTTGATAACGTGGTTTAGTTTATCCGCGTTTACAACTGTTATGTGGTACAACAGCATTTACAAGAAATTTAGGATATAAATGTAGATTTATGCATATTGTAGGAATATTATAAACTTAACAAAACTATTTTAAGTCTTTCATTTATTTATATTCATTGATTAAAGTGTTCTTTATACATACAAATAAAAGTGGGTTTAAAACACTAAACGATAAAAAATAAATTTTATTCCTTAAAAAAGTAATATTAGGTAATTCAGAATATTAAAGTAGGTAATTATCATAATATTAGTAAAAATCATTAAAATAAAATTTATTCAAACACAATTCATCGGTACCTCCGACTTTTCGGGGAGTAAGAACGCGATCGACTGCGATCATATCGCTTCCGCCGTTCTCTATAAGGTGATCGTGATCTACGTTTACTGTGTCGTCGCCCTTCGCGTTCATCTTTGTATTTTGATCGATCACTACCACCGCTACCTAATCCTCCACCACTGCGTTCACTATCATTTTTAGGTTTAAATGATTTTGTTGGTTTACCCATATAAACACCAGGAGTTGGTGAATGAGCCCGCTGTGTTATTGAAAAATCGACACGAATACGGCGATCATCTAATTCCATACCGGAGCACTGTTCACATGCTTGTTTTGCATCTTCATGATTTTCAAAATAAACAAAACAGTAGCCACGCGATCTTCCAGTCTATAAATAAACAAAAATGAGAGAATAATTTTATTTTAAAATTTTGTGTAAAAATAAGTTGAAATTTTAAAAATATATTGATCTTTACGGGATTACACAAGGTTGATGTTCCGAAAGCCCTTTAATGAAATTCATTCAACTTAAAAAATTCCACTCTAAAATTTCGGGTTTCTCTAAGCCAATATCACAAACAACGAAGAAATGGCTATATTCAAAGTTGCTTTACGGAATTTGGCAATTTTATAAAAAATATTATCGTTTTATTAGCATGCAACCGACCGATCCATTCGCGACCGTTTGTTTACAATTCCTCTGACATAATCGAAATCTCACAAGCCAACAAAATTATCGCAATTAGGTAATCAAACCTGTTTATCGATAATACTGTATTATTATTACTTGAGGGCCATGTGGGCGTTCAAGCCACCCCGCACTGTGACCTAAAAGATCTTTTGTGCATGATTACAATTTACAACATTCATTAAATTAAATAAAACATTAAAATTATCAAAAAAGGAATTTGTTAAATATTTTCATGTGAAAGATTTTTGATTGTTTTGCTTAATTTTCATACCTTTTTCAATCGATCTTCCAGATTTTCATGTATCCTAAATTTCATTAAAAAAATTTTTCTTGTTAAGAAGTTGGATCTTGATTTCGGAAATTTTGAACGTTATTTTGATTTTCATGTCTTATTCCTTGTTCAATCAGTGTTTTTCGCGTGGGTAATTTATTCGATTCGATTAGACTCGTAATAATGCACCCAATGTTTGATTTTAAGTTTTGTTTTTTTTATAAACAAATTTCATCTCCCATAAACTCTTTCGTTTAACTATAAACGACATTTTTTATTCAACCTTATACATATTGCAATTATTTCAAAAATGTGTAAAAATGTCATCCAAATTGTAAGCATACCTTGGCATCGAAAATTATTTGCACTCGTTCCAAGGGGCCAAATCGGGAGAATATATCTCGAATCTGTGTCTCCTTTGTGAATATACTTAAACCAAATACACCCAAGCATTTCGGTTTCAGTGCACTAATATCTGGTTTACCATTATGCTTAGGGCTGCTGGAATCATACGACCTTCGATTAAAGCTTCGACTCCGCGATCTACTAGAATATCGTTTACTATATTTTGGGGATCGTGATCTTGTCCTATATCTGCTATTATGGCGCCCACCCCTTGATGACGAACGACTTCGTCTGTCATATTTTCTGTCTCGACTTCTGGATCGACTGCGTGATATTGAACGGGAATACTGAAAATATTTTTATTTTAGAGGTTAATATATACATATTAAGAAAAAAATATATATAAATAGATATAGGTAGATAAAGATACAAATTGAGCCAATAAATTTGTCGTTAAAACAAACATAAATAGCACCGGCATTTTTTACGTATCCACTACATTTTGAAAAACAGACGAATAACCTACCCCTCGATCACTCATTGTACTTAATTTCTAATTATATTGTAATAACAGTATTACAATTTTTGCTGTCCAATACATTAATTAAATAAAACTATTAAACTAAATAAATAGAATTATATTAAAAGAGACACTCGCTATGTGACAGTCAAATAATTTTTTTTTTTTTATGTTAGGTTGGTAGAGTTGGTATGATTTTTGGTTGCGTACAGTCACTGTGTTGAAGCGGGCCTCATAATGATCAATATTTCAGTTAGCACATTCGAAAAGAGACCATAGTAAATTTATAGTAAAATTTATTTTTGTTATGTTGGTAAAAATTTACTAAAATTACCTTGCCCAAACAAAAAGTTATAATATGGGTGCTTTCAAGAATTCAGTCGGCTGCGCAGCAATTGCAGTCGAAAAAAACTGAAAAGCAGTCAAACTGCAATAGCTGCTGTCTGCATTTAAAACGACCAACTGCGCAAATATAAATTGACATTAAAAAATGTCTAGCCAATAAATAATAATTACGTTAAAGTGTTGTCATAAAGATGAAAAATATTTCGGGAATAAATAATAATATGTACATAGATCGAAATAATAATAGATCAATAATTTGACAGCTAAAATATGCCAAATTTTTTTTTAAGTGTTAAGGAAAACAAACAGCAGTTTATATAAAACTATCTCAAAATGTTTGAAAATAACTTAATTTTAATAAAAATAACCACAAAAAAACTCAAACGGCACAAGACTAAACCTAAAGAATACGAATTGCCTGTTCCTTATGTTTTAATTTTTCATTGGATTTTCACAAAAAAATGACCGTCTTAACTTAAAATGACATAAAATAAATACATTTCAATTAAATTTTTATTAAAAAATATCTAATTACGTCATACAAAATATATGAACAATATTTTGACGTTTAATTTGTTTTCCTTAACACAAAAAATAACTGACTGCATCTATGCAGTTAATATAAAACGACTGCAAAAACTGCATACCGGCTGCGTTAGTGAATGTAATTTTTGAACGACCAACTGCGCTGCTTTTGCTGCAAAAATTAATTTTTGAACGAAGTACTGCACAAACTGCGCAGTCGACTGAATTTTTGAATGCACCCTATATAAAATCCAATATCGAAAAAATTCGAACAACGCATTTTCATGGATAATAAATCGCTTGCCATTTAAAACATAATTTTTTGTATTTAATTCGATATAAAGTTTATTTCGTCACATAAATCCGGTCATTAAGATTAAAAATGCCAACATAATAAAAGCAACGACATAAAAATTTACTATATATTTACTACCCATGTTCGGAAAAAGATTGACAAATTTTATCTTCGAATTTTACTATAAATTTACTTTGGCCGTTTTCCGAACATGCTAAATAATTAGCATGTTCGGAAAAAGACCAAAGTAAGTTTGTAGTAAAATTCGAAGATAAAATTTGTCAATCTTTTTCCGAACATGGGTAGTAAATTTATAGTAAATTTTTATGTTCTTGTTTTTATTATTTTAACATTTTTAATCTTTATGACCGGATTTATGTGAAGAAATATTAAATTTATATCGAATTAAATACAAAAAAATATGTTTTAAATGGCGAGCGATTTAATATCCATGAAAATGCGTGTTCGAATTTTTTCGATACTGATTTTACATATTTTAACTTTTTGTATGGGCAAGGTAATTTTAGTAAATTTTTTACCAACATAACAAAAATAAATTTTACTATAAATTTACTATGGTCTCTTTTCGAATGTGCTACATAATTAAAAATACATATTTTGATTTTCCTCAAACCATCACCTCAATATTTTATATATTGACAATACGTCAATTAGGGTCATCAAATATTGGCAATAAATATTGATCATCTGAGGCCCGCAAAAGAGCCAAGAATATTTTTTTTTATTTGCAACAGTTGGCACCAAAAATTGATTATTTAATACCAAAATAGCAAAATAGTTTAATACTACCTTTTAATTACAATCAATTTGATTACCAATTATGGAAAAAATCTATTAATTAAAACACAAAAACCATCCAACATGTAGCTGTATTTGAAAAAATACCAAAGTAGCTTATTTTGCCTTTTACCATATGGTTTCGAAAATAATGAAGATTTTGAAAAATTAATTAAATTATAAGGTACGCTTCTGATTCTGGAACGAGTAGAAGCAAAAACTGAAAATGTACGTAATTTTTTGCAGATATCCTGGTTTTGTCTAATTCCGCAGATATAAAGGTTTTACTTGCTTTACGTTTTAAATAGGTGGTCTTACTTTGGCAATTTTACAACAACAATGCCGTGTATTTTCATTCCGGTATGAAGAGTTTCATTCCGCTGAGAAGATGGAATAGAAAAATTCTCTTCTTCGCCTAGTTGCAATGTTTACCACTAGAGTAAATATATTAAATATATTTAGTTTTATGAGTTGGTATTAAATAAAAATTATCAATTTTTCGATAAATCAGAATTTTAAATTTTGATAATTATCATTTGGAATTATTTTACTTTATTCAATAATTTGTTATCACTATTTAATATTTGTTAAAATTCTAAACAACAAATTATATTTTAGAGCTTGGCACCAACTGTTGAAAGTTAGGCCTGTATTAGACTATAAAAGATCTTTGACAAATATATTTTATAAAATATTTTCATGCATTTTATTTTATAAAAGAACTTTTAACAAATATTTTGCTATACTACACTACGTCAAAGATTTTATCATTTTTTTCATGAAATTTGACGGAAAAAAATGGAAATTCCTCTATTTTTATACTCTAGGCTTTTTGTATTATATAAAAATGCATTTGCTTCATATTCACTTATTAAACAATTGGTTATTGAATCACACCAATTAAATTTATTTTCCGCCATTTCTACAATAAAATACGATTTTTTAAAACCAATATTAATTATGCAACGTCAAAATCTTTTATCATATTTAGCCGCAAGAAGCTAAATATAATAAAAGAAATTTGATAAAACAAAAAAATTTATAAAATATGCATATTACACTATCAAAAGTCTTTGACAAATATATTTTATAAAATATCTTTGTCAAAGATCTTTTATATGTAGTCTAATACAGGCCTAAGAAAAAAATTATTCTGAAGAAGAATTGCTCTTACTTTAGGCAAAATTTCATTCCTATCCGGATAGGAATAACTTTTACCAAAGTAATACCACTGACAGACTAGGGATTAGCTAAGCGCGATTAGTGAATCGAGATTAGCTAATCCACCACAAATCCAGACGGCAAGGGTTTGATTAGGAAATATTTGCTTTTAAGATTATTCGTAACATTTTTATTTTTATGTAGTGGTTACGTATATTAAGTGTATAACAGTTTTTATCGAATGAAGTTAATTCGAAAACCATTTTTATTGTTTTGCAACTGTTGGTATCCTTGTTGAATGATGACTGGCGGTTCATATGAAACGTGACAAACACATACATAAAAAACTGTTTCTCTTGGCATTTTTTATTGTGAAGTAAAATTTTATACATTAATCATGGCGGGTGCTACACAATTTGAGCGAGCTCGTGAGATTTCATTAAAAAATCCTGAAGAAGGTATATCCCTATTGAATAAAATCGTGCGTGATTTAGAAGTGGCCGGTAATGATGAGGAATTGATACGTATCAAGGAGCAGGGTATCTTAGATTTGGGTGGATTATATAAACAACAAGGCAAGGCTAAGGAATTAGCTGATTTAATCAAAATTACACGACCCTTTTTGTGTTTAATTAGTAAAGCTAAAGCAGCTAAACTAGTTAGGACATTGGTCGATTTGTTTTTGGATTTGGAAGCTGGTACTGGTATCGAGGTGCAATTATGCAAGGAATGTATAGATTGGGCAAAACAAGAAAAACGTACTTTCTTGAGGCAAGCACTCGAAGCCCGACTAATTGCATTGTTTTTCGATACAAAGCAGTATACAGAAGCCCTTGCTCTAGAATCACAACTCTTGAAAGAATTAAAGAAAATAGATGATAAAAATTTATTAGTCGAAGTACAATTATTGGAAAGTAAAACCTATCATGCACTCAGCAATTTACCAAAAGTAAGTAAAATATTGTAATTTTATATTTGACATTAAATTGATGTTCTCTAAAAAAATAAGCGAAATTTATTGCAAGGTAATCAAGCTTTATTTTGATGACGTCATACACAATAAAAACAAAGACATTATTTTTTTCTTAATTTTTGTTGCTATTTCTTTGTAGGCTCGTGCTGCACTCACATCTGCTAGAACAACTGCAAATGCCATCTATTGTCCACCGAAAGTACAGGCTGCATTGGATTTGCAATCTGGTATTTTACATGCTGCCGATGAACGTGATTTTAAAACTGCTTACTCTTATTTTTATGAAGCTTTTGAGGGTTATGATAGCGTTGAGAATCCAAAAGCATTGACCGCACTTAAATACATGTTGCTAAGTAAAATAATGCTTGGACTTGCTGAAGATGTCAACCAAATTGTTAGTGGTAAATTGGTAAGTACCCTACATATCGATTTTGATTTTGAATTTTGTGGGTTATTGACGTATGGGGTTATCAAAAATATTC
This sequence comes from Tipula helvola, assembly GCA_963556165.1. Classification (NCBI taxonomy): domain Eukaryota; kingdom Metazoa; phylum Arthropoda; class Insecta; order Diptera; family Tipulidae; genus Tipula; species Tipula helvola. The sequence goes on along the minus strand of OY744481.1, from coordinate 12,670,718 downwards.
GATTAACTATTTGGAACAGCAAAGGGAAATGAGAATAGCACAAAATTGTTTCAAACACAATTGTTCCAGTAAAATAAAAATAAGAATCGCCAAGTAGTTTTCAATGAGATATTCATTTCTATAAATTACTTTAGCTTAAAATTTAAAATCCTACAATTCTCATTAAATGCAGTTACTTTTACTATTTTATTTTACTATTATATAATGCAACAATGACAAATTTTATTTTAAATAATTTTCTAAAAAAAACGTTACGGAATAATAGGGATTGTTCGATATACAAACTGATCAAGGTTTTCTAGCGCTTTGTCAGTCACAAAAAGTTTGCTTTTCGTAAATACACTTGAAATTCTTATTTCTTTGGATAGAACAGCTCAAATTGATGCAACATTATTTTGTTATGCAAATCAAGATTCACTGGTTCTTGTCTCTTTTCCTGAATAATTCAAAATTCTACGGTTAATGTGATTTTTAACTAACTCACTAAACAGTTTTATTATTAAAGGTTCCGGAGATTAAAGGAAATAATTTAGATCATTGAGATCTTTTGATATTAAACCAAATTAACAGTAGACTAAATTATTAAGTTTGAGAATACATATTTGTTATTCGTTTATATAGCCTTTTTCCAATTTTGCTTCAAGATTACCTATCTAGGCTTACTGTTGATAATGTAATATTATTGTTTTAGTCTTACTGTTTATAATAATAATAATGCAATGTTATGGATTATTATATCCACAAAGTTAACTGTCTAATTTTTGTGGTTAAAGCTGTATATTTTACGATTGTGGTGAAAAACATAAATAATGGGCCCGTTCTGAAACGATAAAATTTATGTAACGTTATTTTATTTCCCCCTTCCTATATGAATTTGTATTGAAAAACAAACATATAACTTAAATCATTGTTTTTTGTTACTTTGTAAGTAGGTAATACACTTTTTTTATGAAACAAATTTCTTTAGATAGATTGGTCCTTGATAGGTAATTAGTTAATTATGTAAAATTGTATTTATGTGAGTCAGTTTATTTAATCATTTCGATGTTTTGAAAAAAAGTACAATTCAGAAGCTGCGAGGGATTAATGTAATGCAGGCACTCAGGCAGGAGTAAACTTGTACAAGGTGCTTCGAACTTGCCAAAGGTGGTTTAAAAAATTCGTTAAGATGACATTTCCTTGAAAGATTAACTATCAGATGTCAATTATGAAATGTGAAACATCAAAGATGCTTCAAAGTTTTACGCTCGGATTTTATTAGATAACTGCTTCAAACACAATCAATAAAAAGAGAGAAAAAAAATATTTAGGTAATTAAAAAAAATATCGAACTTTTCCTTATTCTTATGCCGCATCCTCAAAAACTGTCGTCAGTAACTTTTATCGTAATTTGGCAACAGAAGAACTTGGCGGAATTATTTTTGCTTCATCTTTTTTCAAAAATTACTAAAAAAAAAATCGGCTATGTAGGTAGTTTTTCTATTGCGAAATTACCATAAAATTACTGACGAAAGTTCTTGAGGACGCGGCATTACAGCTAACAGCAAAATTCGATTTATCGAATAATAACTATCGATTTGAGAATAACGGTCGACGCACATTTTTTTTTGTTTTACGTTCACATTCGATAGACATTTGGAGTTATCTGTGTGCGACGGAAGTCGAGAACAAGACGGAATTAGACAAAAGAAGTCGCTGATGTTTTTTTTAAATTGTCTCGTAAGTTGTCCTAAAACAGTATCTTTATTTCGTTTCTGTTTCATCTGCTGATGTCGACCTGGCATAAGTTTTGAATCTTACTACATATTACAGAGCATTCAGAATGAAACAAATTTTTGACTTGAAGGTTTGTATGAATTTCCAACATAAAGAGCAAAAAAATTGTTGTTTCTCAAGTTGGAAATTCATACAAACCTATAAGTAAAAAAGTGTTCAGTGTGAATGCACTGTTACATATCTTTCATGCACTGTTACATATCTTACATATTTCTAATTTTAAATCGAGTGCAAAGATCCCTTTGCACTCGATTTAAAATTACCACGATTGCCATACATTTTTGCACTTCACAACTGACTGCGTACCGAGCTTAAGATCTCGAATGCCGCATTGTGTTTTACAGTTATTTAGTGTCTACAGACTGATATGTGAGTTTTAGTGTAAATTAGTATTGTCTCCAGCGTGACTTACGAGTTTTAGAGTAAATTTATATTGTCACCTCCAGTGTGACATACGAGTGCAAAGGGTTAAAATATCGATGAAAAGTTTTGATCTTATTTCGTAAACATATTTTGGTAGGCTTGCCAAAATTTCTAAAATCTGTTCAGTCAAGTTTCAGCAAAAACCAACCAATTTTGTGTTTGTCAATCAACTCCATTTTGGTACAGTTGGCATTGAGATAAATCATTTCTCCCAAATTCTGCTGATGGCAAGACTGAATTATCACGTTATTTTGGTTGTCTTTGACGAAACAACAAAACTTTAACTGCAGAAATGTTATACCAAATTTTTTTAAAAGTGTGCCATTTATTTCTGTTCTTAATTTTTCGCTTTAAGTTGTCTTGTAATCCCCTTTATTTAAAATCGTGCTTTTATCATCGCTGTAACGAATACAGCCACATATCCCTGCGCTGAGTCTAATTGAAATGTCGAATGGAATTATTCTATCTTAATATTGATAATTTTAGAACAGTAGTAAATTATCAATAATAAATTATGTATTTAATTTTTACAGGCAATCACTTATTCTGGCCGTGACATTGATGCAATGAAAGCAGTTGCACAATCTTCACATAAACGTTCTTTAGCTGATTTTCAGGATGGGTTAAAAGAATATCGTCAAGAATTGGAAGAAGATCCGATTGTAAAAGCCCATTTGGGCACATTATACGATACAATGTTGGAACAAAATTTATGCCGTATCATTGAACCATATTCTCGTGTTGAAGTTGGTCACATTGCGACATTGATAAAACTTCCAATACAGCAAGTAGAAAAAAAATTGTCACAAATGATATTAGATAAAAAATTTAGCGGCATCTTAGATCAAGGTGATGGTGTTCTGATTGTTTTTGAAGAGACACCCGTTGATAAAACTTACGAAAAAGCATTAGAAACGATACAAAATATGGGCAAAGTGGTTGATACGTTATATCAAAAGGCAAAAAAATTATCTTAGGCTAATAATTATTAACACATCCCGATGTTTTTTTTTTATATATTATTGTTCGGTAAATGAATAAAAATACATAAAATACAAAATTTAACAAAAAAAAAAAAACGAGATACAAAAAATAGTTTTTAACATTTTTCTGGCTGATAATAATTTCTTTATTTACCTAATTTTCTTCTTTTTTCATATATATTTTTAAAGAACACTTATTTTCGTGTCAATCAGAATCCCTTCAATTAAATATCTCTGTACTAATAAAAATTATTTTATATTGTAATACAAAATACATTTAATTAAATTATATTAATAAAAGAATAAAATTAATTAATGATTTAGAAATTTAAAAAAGTAGCTCAAAGTGTTTTTATTTTATTCTATTGAATGCAACCAAAACCTGTTCGAGTCACATCTGTCACTGTAGAATTAGTTACCAAGCAACCGATATTTTTTGAAATTTTTATTCTTTGTTTCACTTGTTCCGTTCGCCACAAATTCATTTGTTTTATTATTTTCTTATCGATCAAACTAATCGGTGGCTAGAGTAAATGTAAAATAAATAAATACAAAAATTTGTAAGAACACCGTTTTTGTTGAAAATAGTTTTTTTTTTTTTTCAAATATGTACGATAAAGGAACTAAATCAAATCGTCGTCGAAGTATCGAAAAAATAAAAATTAAAAAAAATAATTCTTTAACTCCGCCATCACGAAATAGTGCACGTTACTCGCGAAGCTCGTCATCATCGCCCAATTATAGGCGGTCTCACAGAAGTCGGTGTAATAGCTCATATTCCAGATCAAGATCCCGCGAATCCAGAACATATCGCCGAAGTTCCCGATGTTCGTACAGCCGGTCAAGGTTAGTAGAGCTGTAAATTTATATTTTAAATATTTACCTAGTAAAATTTTTCAAAATTCTATCTTGCAAATTTTCATTTGATTTCCACATTTTTCTTACTGCACATATATTTTTTAATAATTCATGTTAATATAATTTCTGTTTAGTAATAGAAAAATGAAAACAAAAAATTTTAATATTTTCATGAAGGTCGTATTCGTCGCATAGGAGTAAAAGTAATGATAGGCGGCGTTCTTATTCCAGAAGTTCGAAGTCAGTTCCATCACGGAAAAAATATCATGGGAACAGAGTATTTCTTGCATAAGTCTAGCATTTGTTTTATTAATTTTAATGTTTTTGTTTTTATGTTACAATATAATAAAGGAAAATCCGCAGGAATCTAGATGTTTAGGAATTTTTGGATTGAGTATTTATACCACGGAACAACAGATTACTGAGATTTTCTCTAAATATGGTAACGTAGTCAGTGTTCAAATTGTCTTGGATGCTAAAACTGGACGGTCACGTGGCTACGGATTTATTTACTTCGAAAATTGCGAACAAGCCAAATTAGCTAAGGAAAATTGTTCCGGAATGGAAATCGATGAACGTCGAATTCGTGTTGATTATTCGATTACGCTTAGGGCACATACACCAACACCCGGTGTATATATGGGAAAACCAACCCGGTACAATGACGGTTATGAAAGCCAACAGAATTCTTCGTCCAGCCATCGTCATCACTCATCTTCAAGTCACCACCACCACCACCACCATCATCGTTCTTCAAGACATGCTCGTCGTTCCAGGACACCAACGCCATATTATCATCATCGAGATCGCAAGAAAAGAGTTCGTAGTCGCTCACATTCGCATTCAGCTAGAAGAGACCGACATTATCGATGAATTTACCTATATTAGATATTGCGGAATTCGCGCCAGTTTGGTTTTATATCGTGTGCTTTAACAAACTATGCATTTATAATTTTTGTTATACTTATTAGTGTATATAATACAGAACAATTTTTTAATTAAAAATTCAACTATCCATAAAATTTGATTTGTTTTCTTTTAAATTTTTTCGAAAGTACTTTTTTTAAGGTCGATACTGTATTTCTAATTTTATTGGTTATAGAAATATATCTAGTTCGCTCCCCATCCCCAGCAATTTGTTCAATTGTTCATCTGTCAAAAATTTGTCGCCGTCAAAAAACGTCGAACATTTTTTATTCACAATTATTTTTCTAATTTAATTGAATTATAATATAAATTTAGTTTCCTCTGATTTAAAAACTAAATCGACTCTCGTTCAAATGGGCATATTAGAAAAAATATCGGAGATCGAAAAAGAAATCGCACGGACTCAGAAAAATAAAGGTATAAATGAATTATTGTTGTGTGGATCCAATGCATTTTAAGGTTATGACCGTAAATGTGATTTTATTTATTTGTAGCCACTGAGTACCATTTAGGCTTGCTAAAAGCCAAACTAGCAAAATATCGTTCGCAATTGCTTGAACCAGCGAAAAAAGGCGAAAAGGGTGAAGGATTTGATGTACTAAAATCGGGTGATGCCCGTGTCGCCTTAATCGGTTTTCCATCGGTCGGTAAATCAACTCTTCTGTCAACGTTGACAAAAACACAAAGTGAAACGGCCAGCTATGAATTCACTACGTTAACCTGCATTCCGGGTGTAATTGAATATAAGGGGGCGAATATTCAATTGCTCGATTTACCTGGTATTATTGAAGGTGCTGCACAAGGTAAAGGTCGCGGAAGACAAGTTATTGCGGTGGCCCGTACAGCCGATTTAGTTCTGATGATGTTAGATGCCACTAAACCAAATGTACATCGTGAACTGCTAGAACGGGAATTGGAATCCGTTGGTATTCGATTAAATAAACGAAAACCAAATATTTATTTTAAAGTAAAGAAGGGTGGTGGCCTCAGTTTTAATTCTACATGCCAGATGTCACGATGTAATGAGAAAATGGTTCAAACAATATTACATTCGTTTAAAATTTTCAATGCCGAGGTCTTATTCCGCGAGGACTGCACTGAAGATGAGTTTATAGATGTTGTATCCGCTAATCGCGTTTACTTACCATGTCTGTTTGTATACAACAAAATCGATCAAATATCTATAGAAGAAGTTAATCGGCTAGCCCGTGAACCATTCAGTGTGGTCGTTAGTTGTAACATGAAATTAAATTTAGATTACATGCTTGACGTGCTATGGGAACATTTGCAGCTTATTCGTGTATACACCAAAAAACCGGGTCAACCACCAGATTTTGATGATTGCTTAATTCTTCGTAGAGGTGTAACGGTTGAACATGTATGCCATTCCATTCATCGTTCGCTAGCACCCCAATTTAAATATGCATTGTGCTGGGGTACCTCAACAAAATACTCACCGCAAAGAATAGGAATTAATCATATTATGCAGGATGAGGATGTCATTCAAATTGTTAAGAAATAAGTAGGTACTTATTCGCCCGTTGCAAGACAAAGGACATTATATACACGGCTTATTTTAAAATAATTATTTTTAATTTAATTGTTATAAAACTTTAAATGATTTTGGGAATACAAATAAATAAGAAATCAATAAACCATTTGTTTTTTTCCAATAGTGTTTTTTTTTTTAAATAAATAATTTAATTAAATTCTTGCTTATTAAATATTAGTTTGGTTTTTGTACAATTCAAGAACTAATAATTTCTATCTATTATACAATTACAAATCATAATAAAAATTAATAATTACAGACGTTGTACTTATTTATAAAAAAATATATTTTGTCTTTAATAATAATAAAAATTCATTTAATTGGAATATATTCCATTACCAAAATTGCCCATAAAACCTGTCCATTTTTGATTTTTTAAATCATTAAATTTTGTACAAATTTCCTTATTTGCATTTAAATTTTCACATTCACATTTAATCGAGATTCTTGTAATCACTATTTGAGTCTCATACTGTTGTTGTTGGTTTATTAGATTTTGTAAATTTGGCAAGCGCTTCTCAAGACACTCAGTCAAAAATTCTTTCTCCAACGCAATAATATTAGTTTCCAAGAAATTCTCATAATTACGCATTTTATTCTCGACACACTCGATATCTTCCGCTAAATATAATGGTGGATATATTTCAGATTCACGTACGTTTAACACGAATACAAAATCAATTATATTATCGCTCGAATTACTAATCGTTCTGACTAAAACACCTGTGGATGAAATGGATGATAGCAGATTTTGATTTAAATCGATAGTGTCACGATATTGACGTGCTTTTCGTCTTCGCCGACGTTTCTTTTTATTATCTAATTGGACATCATCACTATCAGTGATATCATTACTCTGATCACTACTATTATTGACAGCCTCTTCAGTTTCTTTCTCAAGTTCCAAATCCCAAAGCGTCTCAGGAATCACCTTCTTTGTTACATTATTCAGTTTTGAGCTTCGTCGAATTCCATGATTATTATTGTTATTTGCTATTTGGTTTAATAGATTTAAGTTATTGATTGAATTAAAATTTTGTCGATACGGTTGTAAATTTTCATCATAAATTAGGTCATATTCTGGATTTTGTTGTGGCTGTTGTTGTTGATTTAGCTCATACTGGATTTGCTGTTGTTTCTGCTGCTAGAGAATGATATATGAAAATAAAAAAAATAAACAATTTATATTAGGTACTTGGTACTTCTAAATAATATTAAAGACGAATCCTTCGTGTCCTGACTTCTGTCAGAAATTCAAAACATTATAACCAAATTACTGTACTAAGTAGTTTTAAAACCTTAAAATGACTGTTCTCAGTCTAGTTTAGGTAATTAAATTTTGGTCTGGGGTAAGAATCAAGTTCAAAACCGTGACTTAATAAGCATCTGAATGTTCTGAAATATACTTGACAAATCAAAGTGACATTTGACGCATATTCGTAGGACTGTGGAGTGTGGAGTTTGATTTCGGAACCGAGCGGCTTTTTTGAATTATGAGTTAACGCCAACGGGGTCGGCTTAATAGATTTAACGCCATGTGAATGGTTGATTTTGATAATGGGTGGGTTATAATATGATTCCTTAACATATAATTAGATATAAACCAATTAAATCTATTATAAATCATTTACTCACATAATTCCTTTCGTTTTCATCTGGCGACGGCAAATATATATACGGTTTATCTTCTTTTATCGGATTATTGCTGTTATCTTCAATCGAAATCATATTACGATTATTATTCAATTTAATTCGTTCAGCTGCTGCAACTTGTTCTGACAGATTATTCAGCCGATTTAATCCAATATTATTTTTTTTCGTAATATTATCCGCTATTCCGTTTGTCGTTTTATTATTTAATTTGGGTATTCTCATTTTAGGATGTTTCAACATTGGATATATACTAGATAATTTCTTATTTAAACTATTTACAGTTTGATTAAGTTGCAAAATTAAATCATCAGTCGAGAATACTTCAAGACCAGGTGGTTCTAGATGGCGTGAAATTGCGTATAATTTTAAAACGGTCGATGTATTAAACCGAAGTAAACAGGTGTCAGCTCGTGATTGCTGAATAATGTCACTATCGGGTAAAAACCGGTAAGCATCTTTTGAATCGACCTTATTACGACATTCAGTTTGCCAATGAAGAAATAGATCGCCACCATAATTCTCTGATATTGTTATACCACCTAAAATACTATTCGGACCACCAGAATCAGTGATCATTTCGTCTAACAATGGTTTGCCATTTAATCCACTTAATATTGTAGTTTGAGAATAATAATACACCGGAAATCCTGGCCCAGAGTTATATTTAACCATAAAATCGGTTTTATTGTCTGCATCAAAGTATCCGGGTACTATTGAACTAATACTTTCCGATGCTGGGAACGTATAATTCCAAATCATTTCGCTTGTGTTTCCATCAAAGGCGAATACAGTTGAATTAAATGAAGATACTATAATGTCTTCGACACCATCTCCTGTGATATCGTTTAATATGGCAGGCACCATAAATCCAGAGTGCTCATTTCGATAAATTACTTTAAAATCATTTTCCGATTTGTACTGCATTAATGTATTAAGTCGTATGGTATATATACCACCAGGAGTGTTCTGCCCTCCAGAAATAATTAACAAATATTCAGTACCATCGTGCTGCGTAATTATCTGTAGTGGAACAAACACTTCTTCGTGATACGGGGTTGGTATTGTTATGATAACATTACCATTTAAGCCCGATATTAATTTAATATGCCCAGTTTTTTGGATTTGAGTCTCTTCGACATGCACACTAAGTATATCTGGGACCGAATCATCATTTAAATCACGTGTTGGATTTATCGTATACAAATCAATAAGCAGATTAATATTCATGCGTAACTTTTCATTTAACTGCCACAACACATTGCCATTTTTGCCATCTAGCGCAGTTATGAGGCCACCACGACCGGCGGCTATGCAATCATTTTGATTGTCTTGATTTAAATCAACAGAGCAGTATAACGAAAAAATTGTAAATGTTGTCCATCGTTGCCATAAAGTTTCACCAGTATTGCCATCGAAAGCTAATAGCCCTCCTTCGCATATAGTGGTTTCATCAGTCTTTGGTAGAATACACCGAGGTGCTTCCAAATTGTTGTATTGAAAAAATTCGTCTGAAAATATATATGTTGTAAGATGATTAGAAAGTGAAGAATATGCTTTAAACGAATTATTGCGCACTTACCAATTCCATAACCTATAACAATATCTTCTATTTGATCCCCATTCAAATCAACCTTTCGAACCGGTGTCTCACTATTAATCCTTGATATGGCTTTGCTCCATATTTTGTGCGTCGATATCTTAGTGCACGGTACAACTTCTTTATTACTATTTAACAATGAATGATCTTCGTTTGTCGTTGATCCCTTATTACCGGTAATCATTTTTATACCTATATGAGATAACGATGATGATGATGATGATGATGACGATGATGTCATTATGGGATCACCTTTAAGCCATATTTTAATTTTCTGCAACGGAACTGGAAACATTGTTAAGAATACGGCACCCAAGAATATTATACCAAGAATTATAATGATCGCTATGAAGCCATAAAATAGTGGTTCACAACATTTCCAACATTTGGGCGTTTTACGTTTTAGAAAAATTGGTACTTTATTGTAATTATTACTATTTAAATTATTATTACTATTATTCATATTACTACCACCGCCACCACTACTACACGTGGTACTGCTACTGTGATTACTATTTATATTATGATAACTGTAGTTATTATGACTGTTACTACTATTGTGATTATGATTATAGTTTTGGGTTTTGAATCGTAATTTTTTTGGCGGCATTAAAGGCCTTTTCAGCCGTTTGTCTTCCAAATTCTGAAAAATAAAAAAAGTATGATTGATAATTAGTTAAAACAAACAGAAAACTGTTAAGCGTTTTTCAATTATTGCTCAATGTGTTTTATACCCCAAGTTAGATTGGTGTTTAAAACGGAAAAGTAAACCTATTTAGATTTACGATATGGATATCTAAAATTAATTAGCGTTAATCCAATTCATAACGTATTCATTAACTGATAATATATCGTACAGACTCTTTATTATTATCTAGTCTCTATTCTATTGAGTAAAAACGCGATGATAACCGCAGAGTAAACAGTATACGTGAGTGGTATTATCATGTGTAGAATATTTTTATGTACATACATATATTAACCCTCACGTAATCCATAAAAAAAAAAAACACAACATAAAGTTGTTAGTTTATATGTTGTTCTGTAATACGTGTTTGTAAAACCCTAAAAATGTAACATTCAATTTTAATAATCTAACGGTTGAGTGCTGAGATATTTTTTTGCAATGTTTTACATTTACATATTCGTGCATAAGCATTCTACCTTTCGTTTTTACCTGATTAATGATTAACATTTAACACAATATTTAATCATTATCTGCTGGACTTCTAAATAGAATCTCGCGAATCTTTTCGTAACTGGAGCCACTTGCACCTTCCATTGCTTTTAATTTATTCTTGAACTATTGAACATAAGGTTCTGCTTGTCCGTTTGTACCTGGATTGCCGGTTGGAATACATTTTTGAATGAGTTCTTTCACGATTTCCTCTCGAAGATTTTCCGGAATTACAACTCTACCCCCTCCTAAAATTGTTCTGTGATGAAGATTGTATTCATCGTTACTTATTTTACCATTGAGAAGGGATTGTTTAAGTTTTGATAGAACTGGACCGTTGTCTGTCTCTCGCATGATATTTTCACTTATCAGTTTAAAAGAACTTATTGCATTTATTCCCTGTGTGCTCATGACATCCGTGGCATCTTCATTTAATGCAACTGCTGTAATCGACGGTGCTCTCGAAAAACAATCCACATTTTGTTGTTCAGCTTTTCGATGCTCTACGATGTACTGAAATTCTGAGAGAAACAATGCATAACGCAGTAAGTGACTGGATGTTTAAAATATATTTCAACGGTTTCTTATCTGTTACTATTATAAGCTTGAACTTTTGTTCATATAAATAGTTAATGGTTCACGATCTAATTGGTTGTAGTTCTGCAAAGTTCTTTGCATTTCTGAAATTGTTGAGAATTTCCCCAATGCGCGGAATCGAGTAGTTAGCGTCTTTAAGTCGTTTGTTTATGCTAACTTTACAATCGCAGCACAATCGTACTTGATTATCCGGCTTTGGAATACATACCAAATTACCAACGATGAGCCCCAAATCGGGGTATCTACTTTCTTAATTATGTTCTCTTATTCCAGAATACTTAATTTTCTTCCAATGGTATGGTTATATGATAATACGATATACAGTAAATGTGATGTTATAATTGTAAGATTATTATTGATAACGGTATCATTCGCAAAATCTATCTGAGAGGCATGTCAAACAAATTTCAATAACAACACGCGAGCTCATCTGTTCATCTATGCCGCATCGATGAAGATTTTATGCCAACTTCTTCGATTATGTAAAGCAAGAATGTAAGCCCATTGAAGAACTTAAGGGAAATATTTTTATAAGGAAAGAACTCAATTACCTGCATCATGGAGGTCTTATGGTATGGGAGTTCTTTCTCACATGCTTTCATTCAATATTTGCTTCCTGGCGACGCAACCCAACAGATTGGTAGAACTGGATTTTTCTCATTGGGTACAGAGAACGCATCTTCATTCTGAGAGTAGGAACTTCAAAAAATGTGTGTGTTTTAGCTCCGGGAGCAAAATCAATAAATGTGGTTTACAAGCAAGCATTACGGTGAACCAACAAATTTTTTTTGTATTAATTTTATTCAATTCACTTGAGAAATTGTATTCAAATGCGCCTTGCTGTATTTCTAATTATATTTAAAATAAAAACACCAGTTGATTGAAGTACACCTTTTGAATTTTAACCCTGCTTTTAATCTGCTGAATTTAAACATCTCGCATTACTTATATGAAAAAGTTCTTCTATCTTATGGGTACCGGATGTCAATGCACAATGAGTTGCAGATTAGCGTGCATCTTTCAATTCCGACCTTTACGGCAATGTATTTGTGAAAAATTAATGGTTCGAGGCTTAAAATATTTTGTTCTTAAATCGAAGTATGTGTATCAAATATAAGCATATAACAATTCCGAAAATTAGTCGAATTTAACTGTTAATTTGAAACTTTGAATTTTTTTCATTTTCAAAGTTTACACCAATGCACACCAATGATATAGAAAACCGCGTTATACTAGGGCACACAAATTGTGCGTCTTTATATCAAATCATATTAGAAATATGTATAGTAAATTGTTGCAATATAGGGAAGACAAAAAATTACACGACTGAGTTTAGATAAATGGTTAAATGAAATTAATCGAATACTCGTATCCGAAGAGGCGGTTCCCTTGATTAAGGGGAGTTAAAATATGTTTTACCACCTTCTGAAGAGTACACTGGAAAAACGTTATAAGTTAATTAAAAAAAAAAATGGGATTTTGGTCCCATCTTTGCTAAGATAAAATATTTTATTTACCCTGGGCAACGCCGGTTACCTCAGCTGCATTCATATAGACGATGGACACCATTTTGAAATTAAAACTCCATCTAATCCAAGTCCCATTCATGGAAACATGCGGTAAAAGTCAGTTTTGAGTTTAATATTTGACTCACTCGAGAAAGGTTGTATTTTTATTTTGATTTCAAAGTCCTCAGTAGATTGCATGCTCATGATGACCTCTCACGGCCTTAAATTACTGATAAATAAGCCAACCCCCGTATTACAAGTATAGTTCCTCCACCTGTATTGATCACTTGTTTTTCAGACATTCACCGAAGTTTGAGTTTAGCTACGAAGTTGACATTCGAAATTTAAATATCACTGACCATTGTATGACCAGTATTGAATTTGTATCTTTTTATGGGTCTATTTGTTACTCACCCAAATTGAAACGGAATATCAAAATTATTTAAAGTGTTAAATGAATAAAGTTGGTCTTCTGTCTACTCTCAAACTGATGTGACGAGCGCTTATAGCTATTTCATAAATCTTTTAAAATTTTATGTTGAGGGAAATATTTCGTTGGTTGAGGCTAAAGCGAAAGATAGAATTATTAAGCCTTGGATAAAGCCTGCCCTTCTTAGGAAAATTAGGTACAAAAATAAACTTTCGAAAAAGTTTAATAATAATTTAAATGATCCGGACTTCACAAACCGAGTTAAGGCATTAATTAAAGCTGTTAAGCAGGAAATAAGCTTGGCCAAATCCAATTATTTTAATAATAAGTTTCAAGCTGCCAATGGTAACATTAAACAAAGTTGGAAATTAGTCAATGAGATTTTAAACAAAGACATAGGTTAAACGCTCAAATTGAAAAATGTCTGTTGATGAAAATGCTTCAGTAACCGATCCATGCGAATTGACTGATTTGTTTAACAATCACTTCGTAAATGCTGTTATAAACAGTAATTCTCAATTAAATTCGTGTGTGTTCTTAGAAACTTTCCCGCTTGAAATTCTAAGGCCCGGTTGTATGAACGAGGATAAATGATTAATCCTCTGTTTAGCGTGGTTTGCATTGTTTCTTACAAGGCAAACTACGCTAAATCAGAGAATTAATCATTTATCATCGTTCATACAATCGGGTCTTAATATAATATCGGAGCTTAAATTATCGCATTCGTCTGGAAATAATCTATGTAGTAACTTCCTCGTCAAAAAAATCTCCATTTATATTGCTGATGTTTCTTCACACATAGCAAATTTAAGTTTTTCTACCGGTGTTTTCCCTTCTAGATTAAAAGAAGCTGTTGTTATTCCAATTTTAAAAAATAGCGATAGAATAGATATTTCAAAATACAGACCAATCTCATTGCTCTCTGTGTTTGGTAAAATCATTGAGAAGCTCGTCCATTCGAGGGTTACTAGTTTTTTGGACAGCACCAATTTTTTACATGACAGCCAGTTTGGCTTCAGAAAATCCAGAGGCACTCAACATTTTCTATTAGAATTCACTAACTTTTATATGAAAGACTTGATCAGAGAAATGCGGTTGCCTCTACTTTTGTTGATCTTACGAAGGCATTCGATATGGTTAACCACAAAGTTCTTTTGAAAAAGGTTTTTTGTGCTGGGTTTCGTGGGGTCACTTTGCTTTGATTTTGCTCGTACTTGTCCGAAAGATTCCAGGTTGTTAAGATTAAAGGTATTGTGAGTCAGCCTAAAATCTTAAACGATGCTGTTCGTGTTCCGCAAGGTTCAGTATTAGGTCCATTGCTGTTTTTGATATATTTGAACTCTATTTTTTACATTGACTTTAATTTCCAATTGAAAGTACTTAGGATTAACTGTGGATAACACTATGCTTTGGAGAAACCATATCGATGACCTTCGTAAGTATCTCATATAATAATGATTAGGAAATTGTTTTATGGCTTAGTTTGTTGGGGTGGCACTTACTACTCCAGAATTCAACCACTCATTATTACGCAGAATCATGTTATTCCGGATGAATTGAAAATTTGTCGGACTTTGAAATATTTTCAATCTGGTCTAAAACCATTTTTATTCGAACGTGATAGTGTGAGTGATTTGGTGCAATTTCAAGTGTAGGTAATTGCAATTTTAAATTTTTATTTACTGTTTTGTATAATTTTGTTTTTTAACCTTTTTATTGGATTAAAATGAAAACTTTTAATCTTATGTTTAATGTCACTTTTTTAAAATTGTAATGTATAGCAGCAGTGAACACTAGATTTATGTCGCAATTCCATTGTGAAAAATTGACTGAGCTGACTTGAAGTTGGAAAAAGACAAAACAAAATAATCCATCAGAGCGACAAAGACAAAGTATTTTGTTATTGTTATGATAACGTAATGTAAGGGTAATCTGACAACCTTATATATTTTATGTAAAAATATTATCTTGAATAAAGTGGGTACTAAAAAGATCAAAAACTTAACAGTTATTGTTTTTTTATAGCAAAATTTGAAGGACACATTTCAGAATTATTTTTTCGAATGTTATCCGCCATAAAATACAAAATTAAAAAAATCTGCGAGAAATATTTTTCATCGGTACACAATATTTATATGCTTGTATTAGTTGGATTGCCATAAAATGTTCTCGATTTGAACTTTTTTTAAATTTTGATATCAGTCCACTAACACAGACACACCTTTTTTGTAAGTAAAATTTTGACTGTCTTCGTTGGGCATCTCGTCCATGCAACCACTGATTTTATATTTTTATCTCAAGTTATTTTGACTGACAAACTTTGATTCATAATGGAATTGAGGCTTTAAGCATCCACTGATTGTTTGATTAATAACTAAATAAATATCGGAAGGTAAACTAATAAGGATTCATCAATTTGGTATTTAATAAATTATGGGGCGCCATCTCTTTACACCGAAATGCAAGGAAATATTAAAATAATACGTAATGAACCAATCAAGGTTGAATATGAAACAAAGAACGTGCTTTATTTATGAAATTCATGTTTATTAACCATAACCTTTTTCTACCAACATTTCATTATATAGGTAAAATTTTGGGTACTTTCAGTTCCCGCAATGTGTTGGCGTTGAAAATTTACTGATGTGACAGACATACATTTCGTTCACCAGCGCGATGCCGGAGATTTTAACAACCTAACTGTGCAAGTCCACATTTGAGAGAAAATTTTTTTCTGGCGGTTTCAGATATAGACTTATATACAATGGTAGCTTTCGCAACACCTTATACTATCGTCTATAACTCTTTGGGTGGTTGGAACATGACGTATACGATTTAAATGCCTTGACTAACTTTTGAATAATTAATATTAGATTTATGATAAGAACGAAATAGTTACAGAGTTTCTCATACCCAATTTCATGGAAAACACTAAACAACTTAAAATCATTTTACACATACATACGTACATATTATTTGCTTGTATACCGTATCCTTCCTGGGATTATAATATATATTTAATTATAAATTCAGTTTATTAAATTAAATTAACCCAATAAAAATTATAATTATGTTTTGTTGTTGTACTTGTGTAATTTTTAAATTGAAAAACATGTTCAAAACTTTCTCGTCAACTATAATAATATGTATTGATCCAATTTGTATACAACAAAAACAAAAATGTAGACATTTAAGATACTTAACATGAAATGACCTTTTTTACAAGATGTAATAGGAAGAAGATTATGGAAGAAAAGCTTTTTGCTTAATATTAACGATTATGAATATTGTTCAAAGTAATGTTAATATGCTTTTAATTATTTGTTTGTTTACATCTCAATTTTATACCTGCAAAGTTTTAGTTAGAGAGGTATTACGTACCTACTACCTTGTTGCTAAATATATGATTCTCCAGCGTCGTTATTTCGGCACACATCAAATGAATAAGACTGTAAAAAATAACGTTATGTACAAAGTTTAACAGAAAAAGCTGAAAAAGCCCATTGAGCTAGCAGCAAACAAATAGAAACCATGAGAAAAGAAATCAAGCTTTTTGTATCTCTCTTGATTTCGTAATTTTATATTTTTAGAATAAATGGGAAACATAAAAAGAACTTTTGTTGAAACATTTTCTAACAGAATTAAATTTTTCTCGTTTCAAAAAGGAAAAGCGGTATAAATAAAATACAAGTTTGGAAAATGCTACCACAACATCAGAATAAAAGAGGGATATGATAATAATTCTTTTGATCTTTATAAGCCTTAAGTAAATTCAATTAATCTCAGATGAGTTATTTGCGGTAAATATACGAGAAATGATAAATTTCCATAAAAATGAAAGCATTAAGATATAGAAATTTATGCTCTGACGATTCCGTGAGCGATGTTTTGTTAATGATAAAAAAGATATTTAGATCTTTGTAGACTGAGGTGAGTGTGTGTACCTGTATAAAAATAACACTTCATAATACCTTGATTCATGATCTATAAATGTAATTCGTGTTAGAGATACCGAGAGCTAAAACTCCTATGGTGAAGTTGCAGCCAATCAAGGAGGATGCTGATATGAACTAGGCAGAGCTGGTGGAAGCCATAGTGACACAAAATAGGCTAGATAGGGAGAAGGATGGTTTTTGCTTAAGAGTAATGAAGGTGGTGGAGAATAAACGATTTCGGGATATAGACTTGGTTCTGGAAGTTGATCCGGGTACGCATAAATGGATGTTGAGTAAGGGAGTAGTATACTGCAAGTGGAGCTGTGCCAAGGTAAAGGACTATGTGTTTGTGAGAAGGTGCTATAATTGTTTGAGCCTAAAGCATTTGGCCAGAGATTGTCCCATGAAAGGGAAGCCATTGTGTTGAAAGTGTGGAAAAGAGGATCATCTGGCGAGTAATTGTGACTGGGAGCCTAAGTGTGTAAACTGTACGGAAGAGGTGGTGAAAAGGAATCTTAATGTTGATTACAAACACTCAGCATGGGATGATAAGTGTCCAACATATTTAGAGAGAATAAGGAGAGTGGTGAAGAGGACGGCGAATTCAGATTGGTGGGGGGATGGGGTGGCAGGTGGGCATCTAATGCTTGTTAATACGGCGAGCATATTAAGTAGTTTGGATGAAAGTGTAGAGGTTGTGAGAGTGCCGCTGTCTCTAGCGGTATTCGTTCAAAATCGCATGAAATGTATTTATCGGTGTTGGAAAATGACTATGATGTCATTTGTGTTGCTGAAACATGGCTGACTGGTTCGCATAATTCTGCAGAGTATTTCCCCCCGGACTACCAAGTCTTCAGACGCGATCGTTATTCGGAGGGTGAATCGCTGGCGAGAGGTGGTGGACTTCAGATATCGGTCTCGAAGGATATACGTGCCGATATTATTGTCCTGGAGAGTAATGGGCTGGAGATTTTAGCTGTTAAACTTGCTTTCAAGGGTAAGCTGGTGTTGATAGTAAGTGTTTATATTCCATGTGTTACCTCAGCTTAAATGTACGAAGAGTTATCTGCATATTTCTCAAACCAACTTGTAGCTGTAGCTGCGGAATTCGATTCTATGATGATTTTGGGTGATTTTAACCTGCCGAAAATAAAATGGCTTGCTGTTGATGATTATCTTCTGCCACTAAATGGTGATTTAATCTCAGGCCTCGTGATGGCTTCTATCTGTTCTCTTGGACTAAGACAGATTAACAACATTGAGAACCAGACAGCAATAACCTTGATCTAGTATTCTTACCATTGGAATTACATGGCATAATCATTGATTGTGATGAACTAGGCAGTTCTTCGAGTATTTTTCATACACCATTACATATCCAATTAACTTTTGAGAATTGGGTTAATGTTAACGTTAATTTTAATTCTAGTGCGTCTTTCAACTTTAAATAGGAAGACTATCATAGTTTAAACGAGTTTCTGGACAATATTAATTCTTAATTGGGATCAATATAAGACAGGTAGTTTGGAGCTTATATTGATCAGTTTTATAAAATAACGAACTCGGCAATTGAACAATTTATTCCTCGGTCGCTTGTAGTTTTGTCAGCACGTGAGCCGTGGTTTAATCGTCGAAGGTCAGGCTTAAAAAATCAGAAATCTAAAGCTCATAAAAGTTATAAATTAAATCCATCCGTCGCAAATTATGACATATTTAGTGCTCTTAGAGCTCAATTTAAACTTTTAAATCGTTTCTTGTATAATTCATATATTGTTGAGATTGAATCGAATATTAGAATCAATCATAAATCTTTCTATGACCTATTTTGAAGGTATTCCCTCGCAAATGTCTCTCAATTCTGTGACTGTTAGTGATCCACATAGAATCTCTGACATGTTTGCAGCATTTTTTGAAAATGTGTATATCCCATCTTTGAATGATGATTTCGACTTTGATTTTAGTAATAATTCTAACATTCAAATTCAGTTTGCCACCGATGACGTTCTGCAGGCATTATTGAATGTTAATGTGAGTATGAGTAGTGTCCCGGACAAAATTCATCCTATTATGTTAAAAGAATGTGCTTGTTTGGTTCAACCGCTGACGTATCTCTTCAATTTGAGTTTGGCGAATGGAGCATTTCCTTCAATTTGGAAATCCAGTTTCATTAAGCCAATTTTCAAGAGTGAACGGAGATCAGATATTGAAAATTACCGAGGTATTTCAATCTTATCGGCTATGGTCTATAGTTTATAGACCATATTGACAGATGTATCAGCAAGGCTAATTCAATGTTAGGGTTTTTTTCCATTTCTCAAAAGATTTTCATAATCCGTATACTCTAAAAGTCCTCTTTGTGTCATTGGTTCGTTCGCACTTGGAATATGCTAGCCGTGTAGAATCAATTCAGAAGCGATTTCTAATGTTTCCCTTAAGGCGACTCCCTCGGAAGGCAAACGCTGTTAGGTATGTGCTATCGCCATATTTATGCCGTTGCCTGTTACTGAACATTGAACCATTGTCCATCCGTAGGCAAGTTTCATGTGCACTTTTCGCGCGCGACGTTATAATGGGCCGAACTGATAGTTCACAACTACTGTTGTTGTACTCATTGCGCACTCCTGTGCGATCACTCAGGCACCGAGTCCTTGAGATTGGTCTCCGCTTCCATCGATCGAATTTTGGTATGTCGTTTCTGCTGTGTTCCTAATCCTAAAAATTACAAATCTATATAGGAGACAAGTCTAGATTTGGAAGAATTTATTATCTCACTAAATTTTATAAACAAAAACAGAGAAAATATAATTATTTGTTGTTAGTAGTTGTAAGTATAATATACCAATTTTGTCATGACGTCCTGACAATTTTAGTTCGCCGCGACACAATTTCAGTTCGTCGCGACGAGTGGAGCCATAAGATGCCACCAGAAACAATATTTTGGTTATTACCTACCTATAATTTAAAAAAGAGAGATTATCCTTAAAATATAAAACATCCATCACTTCGAAAAGCGCTGAAATGATCATCCGGTATAAAAGGAACCCACGAATAACACCTGTCAATCAAGATGTTTTATCTACTCGACACTACGAGTAAATTAGCTGCTGTTCACTTCACAGGGAAAAGAGATATAATTATAGAAGAGTTTATTTGTGGTTTTACCAGTTTTACATCACAAGAAATGAGCAAACATTTTTTTTCTTTATTAGACAAATAACAAATGAAGATAAAATGCCTTTAAGGCAATAATTCAATTCACTAAATTATAATTCCTGTTTTTCTGTTATGTGTTGCTTTGATAACGTTCTTCTATAAAATTTATTTTTCTTTGAGGTTATGTTATCTTTGTAATTTTGCCACAACTAGGTACCTATTTGGTCATTATTGTATTCTCAGCTAGTTATTTGGAAACGTAAGTAGATAAAACATTTTTAGACATATACTATAGGTACTTGTATTGTATCTAATCTAAATATATTTAAAAAGGATGTAAAACATTTTTTTCACCATAATTCCTTTATTATCAAGTACATAATCAACAAATCTTTTTATTTTAATTGGATAAACATACAAAATTCTCAAAACTTAAAAAATAATGGAAACAATACATAATATTTAATAATGAACAAATCTTAATTTAATTCAAATTTGGCCATTATAGCATTCCAAGTCGTCGTAAGGTAGGCAATCTAAATATTATTTTCTTTCGTCCATTTATTTTTTCGAATTAATTTCTTCTGATTTTGATGTATATATTTATTTAGGCATAAAATAGATTTACATGCTTCAATTTTTAGCTATAAATATAGATTTGAGTTTGCAAATATTTTTCTGCTTAAGTTATTTTTCTGCAGTGTTAATGTTTTAAATTTAAACTTAATAAAAAAAAAAGCAAAAGTTGATATGGGTTGGATAAAAGATTTATTTTGATATTATAGGAAAGTAAAATGGAGTGACTGGTTTGTAAATAAAGATGATATCCTTTTTTTGCTTTCTGCTTGTTCAATTTGTTATTTTAAAGAAGCCAAATATATCGATAAAGTATTCCCCATAGATCTCATTACGAAACAATTTAATCTAAAATAATTTTATTCTGCTTATTTATTTAACCACAATCAACAAAGCTTCGGTAAAATGATATTTTTTGTTATGTTTAATGTAAAATTTTATGTCGTGCTAGTTTAGTTTTCAATACACCCAAAGTCATATACATATTTTTAACTCACTAAGGGATCGTTTTACTCAACCGAAAGTATTAAGGCAATAGGTACTCCTAATTGTTTCCTTTACGTTCTTCTCATAACGGAATTAGAGCTAATTAGTGCCCTTTGGTAAAAATTAGTGCTACATAGTGCAGGAATCGAGAAAATGAGGAAAGGAATTTTCATATTTCGCTTGAAAGACGGTAATAAATGCAAACATTAAACCTGATTTTCAGCGGAAACATACAACTAACACCCTTAATTCCCTTAGTCGTCCTACTTATTCGACGTGACAATGACAATAGATTGAATACTAGACAACTTCATAGTAATTTTTTGTGTTAAGGAAAACAAATTGAACGTCAATATTTTGTTCATATTTTTGTGTGAATTCGTACAGATACATTTTTTATTTTAATTATTACAGACATTTATAAAATATTTTATAATAAAAATTTAATTGAAATGTTTTCATTTAATCTCATTTTAAGCTCTAAGAAGGTAATTTTTTTTGTGAAAATTGAGCCCAAAATAAAAATATAAAGAGAAGGTCAATTCATAATCTTTAGGTTAAACCTTGTGCCATTTGAATTTTTTCTGGAGTTCATTTGTATTAAAATTAAGTTATTTTAAAACATTTTACGATAGTTTCGTATAAACTGCTGTTTGTTTTCCTTAACACTCAAAAAAATCTAACATATTTTAGCTGTCAACTCACGACAAATGTCATAAACTAGAATCCATTAGACAACACTAATAATTTACTATTATTTGACGGAATTCTGACATTTAAAAATTAAGGAAATGTCAATTGTGTTGTTAGAAAATCGAGAATATGTTAAAAATTTGTATTTCCTAATTTTTTGTGAATTGATTGACATAATATAGATAGATAAAATGAGGAAGGTTTGGGGAAGGCTTTTTAATTCCTTCGCTTATTTGAATATGTGTATGCCATAATGCCCATTTTGTCAGAAATATACATTTTATTTTCACATACATGTAAAATTATTAATAATTACTATATTTACAAATTATAAGTGTGTAATATATTTAAAAACTTCATAAAAATAATCAAAATATGATTTAAAATTAAAAAACTATCGTTTTTCCCTTCATCCATTTTGTGTCACTTGAAAATTTTAGGCGATGAAATTGTCATTTCAAGTGACACGAAACTTTTCAAAAGACTGAGGGAATGCCAATTCAAGACACGTTTGTCGCTTCAAATGACGATTGTCACTCCAATCGACTAAGGGAATACCAAAATTTTGTTGTCGGTACAAACGACAAGTCATAGTCATATTACGTCATTTTTCATGACTATAGTCACGTCACATCAATTTTGCTAGATATTTTTTCAATCGTTTATTACGACTAAAGTCACTTTATACGACAGATGTTACTTGAATTTTGTAAGTGACAGGTGTCTACAACAAAATGGAAGGGCGAAATTTTAGTCCTAATATTTAGCGAACTTATTTAGCGACGTATGTATCTGTTTGAAATTTTTGAAATGAAAATGTAGAATTTAGGACATTTACTGCTTGCTTAAACGATTTTAATACAGAAAACAAATAAAATACTAATAGGCATTTTCGGAAATAGACCAAAGTAACTTCAGAGTAAGTTTTAATTTATATTATGTTGGTAACAAAGTTACTCAAGTTACCTTTCACATACAAAAAAGTAAGAAAGAATTTCGAGTGCGTTTGTTTCATGAAGTTACTTTTTTCATTACTGAAGTTACTTTGATCGTTCGTAAATAGGTGGGTAACTTTAAGGCCCGTTGCACATTTCAGCTAAGCTAAGCTAAGCGATGTGAGCTAAATTCTTTTCTCAAGGTTGTAAAAATAAAATTTTAATGGGAAGATATAAAATCAACAATGTATTTGTGTATAAGCGTAGTTGTCAGCTAAAAAGTGCAAAGGGGTGAGCTTGGCGAGTTAACTAAGTTAACGAAAACTGTATTTCTCGCTTAGCTTAGCTGAAGTGTGCAACGGGCCTAATGATTGAAACTTACTATGAAGTTACTTTGGTCTATTTCCGAAAATGCCTAATATGTATAATAAAATGCACATATACTGCGTCTTGAGTTTTTATCGTAATTCGCATACTGTTTGAAACTTTGGTTACACTTAAGGAGAAACGGTTACACGAAAGGAGAAATAAGAGACAAACCTTAAGAGCGCTACACACGATCCAACTTGTTGGACCGACGGTCGGCCCGACTAAATTGGATGTCGTCTACAGACGATCCAATTTACCATCCGATTTTTTGATTTTTGTTATACAAAATCGAATTTTTCAATTATTCCAACTTGAAGTTGTTATGCATAAGAGAACACGTCATAAATATTCCTCTTCTCTTTATTATACATATTATAAAAAAAAATACATTTTTCTCCATTCTTTTCTGTTGTTTAGTTGTTTATCCTATGAAATTCATAACATAAATGATGAAATATCGTCCGACAACAATACACACCAATACACCATCCAACTTGGTTGGTTGGTTGGTCAGTTGGATGGAATTTCCATCCGACACATCCAACTTTATTTTATCGGACCGGCGCGGCATGCATATACACACGATCCAATTTTACATCCAATCCAACCAAATCGGACCAACCAAACAACCAAATTGGATCGTGTGTAGCGCTCTTTATTGTGGATTCAACGAAAAAAATTTGCTAGCTCGTGATCACGAATTGCTGAAATTTCGTCATCTTTTTAAGCGTAATTTACACGTAGCGAACAAAATTTTTGTTCGATGCCTAGCAAAAAATAAAAAGATAGTATATCATGGTTTTCTTTTGCCAGAGAGGAATAAAACATAAACAAACAAAATTTTGCTCGATATCGAACAAAATTTTGTTAGGCGTTTTTTTCTTATTTTTTACATTTGTTACTATAAACAGCAAAAATTAAACTTTTTAATTAATTCAAAATAGCACTTTAATTTTAATTTTTAATAATTTTAATTCAAAATTAAAATTTACGTTCGAAAAGTCTTCATTTTAGGGAAAAAGTGGTAATTTTGATAAATAAAGTAGAATCATCGCCCTCATATTCATCAAACCCATTACATCGTCGATTTTATACCGCCAAAAAATTATAGCATGTCCCATGATTCAATAAATCCCAGGTTAGCTCTATTTTTCAAAGCACGTGTTCGTGACGTCATGCAATTCCGATAAATATGTAAGTTATTCTTTTTTTACTTTTCGTTTTTTTATTTGTTGTTGTAATTTATACGTAAAAGAATTGGGTGACGTCAAAAAAAACAAAGATGGCCAATTATTTACATATTTCGAGCTAACCTGGGTTTTTTATTGAATCATGAGCATGTCCTACATTTTTGTTTTATACTTTTCTCTCTTTATTACATAAAATTTTTTTCTATTGCGCGTTAACTCCATGATACAATAATATTACAAGGTATGCTTGACAGTTGAAAGCACGTGGATCGTGACGTCACTCAGAGTCAATTTGGATATTTTTTTGCGAATTGGTTTAGGTTTATAACGATGTACACGATAGAAAAAACACAAACCTCAACCAAAGTTAGTCAAAGTTACGAAATATATTACTCAAAGTGACGTCACTAAAAGGAAAAATGGCGAAATGTCGATTAGTTATAACTCTAAATTTTTAACAAAAATTACTGAGCATCGAGCAAAAATTTTGTTCGATACGTGTAAATCACGCTTAAACCAAATAAATTATAATACCCTATAAAGGACATAATGACACTTTTCCATAGTAAACTTGCGGTCAATGATATTGGCAGATTTATCGATAATGCAGTATTATTTAATACGTGAAAACATAGTTCGGGATAACTTCTAAAGATGTCAGCTTTAACAATTTTTAATTTTTGGTAAATAAATCAAAAATAAAATTAATTTTTTTTATAATTCATGTCTAGTTGTAAGTTTTATTCGTGTTTTTTGCTTTTGTTTATATTTTTGTTTCGATACAACAAAAAAAAAATTTTTAAAAAACTACTAGTGCCATCTTAAGATTTAATCTATCTATCGCCGTTTTTTGACAGCGAAGACCTTTATAGGTATTATAATTTATTTGGCTTAAACCCAAATAAATTATAATACCTATAAAGGTCTTCGCTGTCAAAAAACGGCGATAGATAGATTAAATCTTAAGATGGCACTAGTAGTTTTTTAAAAATTTTTTTTTTGTTGTATCGAAACAAAAATATAAACAAAAGCAAAAAACATGAATAAAACTTACAACTAGACATGAATTATAAAAAAAATTAATTTTATTTTTGATTTATTTACCAAAAATTAAAAATTGTTAAAGCTGACATCTTTAGAAGTTATCCCGAACTATGTTTTCACGTTTTAAATAATACTGCATTATCGATAAATCTGCCAATATCATTGACCGCAAGTTTACTATGGAAAAGTGTCATAATGTCCTTTATAGGGTATTATAATTTATTTGCTTAAACCCTCTCCAATTTGTTTTTTTATTTTTTTTTATGGTTGCTCTTTATAAAAAGTAAAACAAAAATGGAGGGGTAAAAAAGATGACGAAATTTCAACAATTCGTGATCACAAGCTAGCAAATTTTTTCTCGCTGAATCCACTTTATTTCTATGTATCTTAACCAATTTTGATAAAATTCAGCATGCACGTTGGAAATCGGATTTTAAAATGATTTTTAGATCAAGTTCTGGAATATGACCAATTATCGATTTTTGCACTTTTTTTATTTAGTGCATTTCGGTAATTCTTAGGAATTTGTTTTATAAATTTGATTGACATAAAAAAAAATCAAATAAACAAATAACATCTGCGGTTAAAGGAGTTTTACTTAATTCAGAATAGGTCAGAATCAATTTAAAACTATATCGCTTGGTTAGTTAACCCAACAGCATAGTGGCGCTTATACAATAATATGTATGTGTTTAAAAAAAATCTAATTCTCAATGAAAATCAGAGAAACTCTCGAATTTCAGAATGAAACTTCTCATACCATTTGAATCTAACTTGTGCTAATTAGTGCTCTTTGGAAAATATTATTATCCGAGAAATTGGGAAATGAATTTTCATATTCACCTGAAAAATGGTAAAAAATTCGAAAATGAAACCAGATTTTCAGCAGAAACCAAATAACTAAAATCATTAATTGATTAATATATTAATTAATATTTTCCATTAGTAAACACATTGATTATCGATAAACTTCGACTATTTAAAAAAAAAAATCATTTAATTAATTTCCAATATAAAATGCTCTACAAACTTATAAAAATATATTATAGTGCCTGATTGCGCATTCCGTTGCGTTAGATCGATTCAACCGTTCAGAAAAACATTGCGTGGCTACTGTGTAGGACGCTAAAAGTGCGCGTTGCGAAAAAAGTACGATAAACTGATTACATAATATGATTGAGCTCTGCCAAATAAGTTGTTAGATAAAAATACGCTATTAGTTTCTATTCGCGATCGATCAAACTGTTTTGACCAATTTTGTCAAAGTAGATGCCTGGTTGAGAGGAGAACCAAGACATGTTGTATATTTGGTTGTTGTTCCTTTTCCCATAATTCCTAATACATATTATACAGAATATTAACAGCGTGTAAAGCAAGAAATTTGATTTTGTGCTTGCTCTGGTTACTCGTATCTGTGGAAGTTTTTGTGTTTCCTTCTGGTTCGAATCATCTGTGGCCATGCCGTATTTATCTGTTGCTTGTGGCTATTTTGGTAATTGCTCTTTTATAGATAGGTTTTCTGGTCCCGGGTGTGTTTCAACAATTCTACCTCTTACCCGTTTTGTAGGAGGTAGATTGTTTTCAATTAAATGCACAAGATTGTACAGACTTGTAAAAAATGGCCAGGTGTTAGAACTTCAAGATCTGCTATATCGTTAAACTTTGGACATATTTTATTATTATTATTGCTGCTAGCCATCCTAATGGATCATAGCAGTCGTGGAGAGGATGTTTCGCTTCGTCAGCTTGCCACTTAGAAATTGGTACGTGTATATTAAACTCAAATGCATCCCAGGCTTTCAAAATTATCCAAGGGCTTTTATGCTTTGACTGATTTCAATTTTATGTGATTCTGTAAGTTCCCTGTCGGCTACGTTGATTAAGAGCTGTGTTTGGTTACTTGCAAGTGAGCATGCTCACTTTCTTAAATTAAAGTCTGTCTTTCGAAGTAGTTTAGTTAGTTGGTTTTGAATGGTTGATGCTTCTTTGATCGTGTCAAACACCAACTGTTTGTACCACCTTGCATGCCGCCTTTTTACTGCAAGATAAGTGGCAGCTGCTGTTCCGTAGGTAACCGCTTTTAGTTGGTATTCGTGGTTTTAATTCGAATGTTAATAAAATGTGGGATTTCTGGAAATAGCACCTTTTATTAACATTCGAATTCGCACCTTTTATTAACATTCGAATACCCTCTTCAAATAACAACGATTTTCATGTATTGTGGAGATTCTATGGTCGATTCTGACCAATTTAAACTATTTTGTGCAATCACCATAAACCGAAAAATTTATTTTAACTATGTATTACGTAATCGGAATATACATATGTATATGGGATTTCTGGTGTGATAATCACGTAAGAAATCCCATTCTGTTTCCTAAAGTACGCTTTGCACTAATTTACTAATTACAGGCACAAAATTGCATAATCACAAAGGTGCGAAATATATGTATATATTGAAAACTTGGGTTTAATAATAGGAGTACAAGTAGAAACTCGGCTTTGAAGTTGGTTCCATTAAAAACATACTTGAAAGCATCCAAATCGTTCGCTATTTTGGATATATGTATGTATGTATAACTTAGTCATTGCTGTTTTTCATGACACAAGCTTCAGTCATTTACAAGCTGTCATTGCAACAATTTTAAAAATGGATGTCGATAAACAAAATTTGCGCCATTGCGGTCTTCAAATAAAAAAATGTTGTTCAAGCTATGGAATTGATTAATTCGACTTGTAAAGTGGATTTTGTATACGACAATCCTAAACGCAGAAAAGCATGAATTGATCCAGGCCAGCCATCAACATCAGTTGCAAAAATGAATATTAATGCCAAAGAAGTGTTACTATGTGCCTATGGTGGTATTGGAAAGGAGTTATTTACTATGAGCTTCTGGAACCTGGTCAAACTGTTAGAGCTGAATGTTACCAGGCCCAATTGATCAAATTAAGTGATGCTCTGGAGGAAAGAAGATCATTTACGGGCTAAGGAAGGCTGCATGACAACCCTCGTCCACATACACAAGTTGTACAGCATGCGGCGTATGCTCCAGACTTGGCTCCCTCTGATTATCACTTATTCAGATCGATGTCATCTTATTTGAAAGGTCAGAAGTTAACGAAAGTTGAAGATGCGAGAAAATGGCTCGGTGATTATTTTTGCTTCGGAACCACCAAGTTTCTATCGCGAAGGCATTCATCATTTACCCGATAAATGGCAGAAGACTATATGTATATAGTAATTCGAACTTGGATCGCTTGGATTCGATTGCGAATATTTCAATTATTAATCTTTGTAACAAATTTCTTTTCAATAAAGTTGAATTTGACCAAAAAAAGCCGATTTTCTATTTGCACGCCTAATAAAATGGGAGTTCATGCGTGATATACACCATTTTCTACTATGTCCCGTCCAGTTTAGTTTTTTTTTTGCGATAAGCGATATTAGTGTCTGCTGACAACTTAAAACTTTTTTATACGCAGTTTATTTTTACCATCCTTCCCTTTAATATTTATTTTTATTTGTACAACCGATTCCTTTGTTCAACGTTTGCATTATTTTCCATCGTTTTCGTTTTCTTTATTTAGCAGTGGAAAATTATTTACGTCTCTAACGAATATTATCATGACGTAAATCGAATTGCATAAAAAAATCGTGATTGAATACAGTTAGCTGATTATATACATAGTTGTATCAAATGACTTTCATCAGAAAACATTTTGTATTTTGATACGCTTTTAACGTTTTCACGCTTCCCAAATAAAAAGAAAATTAAATATTTTTGTTATTTCTGTTAAGCGTGTTTTGAATATTGATTTTAATTCTCTGCAAAGGATCAATTTGGTAATACATATTTTATGTGTACGAGTACAAGTACATTACAAACATGAACACAGAATCTTTAAATGTATTTATATGAATCATCCTATATAGGTTTAAATAAGTTCGTTATTTATTATTTTTTATGCTCCACAAGAACAATTTATTCTGTTTGTTTAACCTCTACTACAATGTAAGAGGTAAAATTATTCTTACCCTTCATACTTTTATAAAACGCCTTACAAGAATCTGATTTCTTTGATATCCCAAAACCGTTGTTTTATAATCCTGAATTTATTAACGAAACCTTTCAAGTTGTAAATTTTCACTAAATACATATTTATACTCGTATATGTATGTACATATGTACAAAATCAAATTAAATTTTCCTCAATTTTCATAAAAATAAAATGCTTTACGGATTGTGTGGGTGGCGGTACGATGATCAATCAAATTATACGGAGCTTTTCATGTTTTCATTTTCTCACTTCTATTTTCATTGACATGTATTTTGATACGTTCAAAATTAGAAAATTTAGGTTTTGTTTTCTATTCATC
Source organism: Tipula helvola (assembly GCA_963556165.1). Classification (NCBI taxonomy): domain Eukaryota; kingdom Metazoa; phylum Arthropoda; class Insecta; order Diptera; family Tipulidae; genus Tipula; species Tipula helvola. Next base: position 12,640,478 of record OY744481.1, on the reverse strand, counting down.
ATCATCATCATGACGACGTTGTTCTTCTTGAGTATATATTATGGAAAGTTCATCGAAGGCAATATTACTGATGAATGTTTAATATAATAGACATATATGGCCTTTTATACATATGTTGCATGGATTACTAAAGCGTCGTATGGTATTAAATATAAGGTATACGAGGCTTTATAATGACTTAAAGATAATTAATTTATTATGTGCACACAACCGAACCGCTTCATACGGTCGCCTCGTACGTATAGGAAGGTGGAAATGTAACAAGTAAATTTGACTAATATACTCTTATTACAATAAACATTTTTGAAATCGACATTTTATTGTTATACTTTGATATGCCATCAAGGGATGCTTATATTCAATTAATGTAATTGCTTTATTATGTATGTATAGATAAATGCTACGGTATGGTTTAAATTTGATATCGACTTTGATATAGTATTTGAAACGATTATTTGGCCTCCATTTAAATCTAATTTAACCTTTTGATAGATCCTTTAAGTCTATAATAAATATAAATGTTTAATATGTGGACAGGTATGACTACTGCAAGTGTATAGCGGACTGGCAAGAAAAATCGCGTCGGAAAAACCTCTTTACACCAGAGCTGTACTTTCGTTTTTTGGTGTCCTAACAGCACAACAACTATTGTGGTACTCTCTATATCTATCCATTGAATCAGATTATTTAAAAACACCAACGGTACATCATACTAGGGGATACTGACTGTCCTAGGACGGAAACAATTTTGTAAATAACTTTAGTTGTACGTATAGTTTTGCTAAAGATATTACACCTAATGGTGATGTCCTGCGCCCGCTGCTACAATCAGCATTTGGCCATTCGATATTTTTTTAGCCGCTATTTTTTAGCCGAGTAGAAGTAGGTCGAGATTAAAGGCTTTTTAGGATGATTGTACCTTAAACCAAAAAGTAAGAACTTTTAAGAATTATTTTACATGTGCTGGGGCATCGCACAAAAACCTTACAAACGAACAAACTGGCAGAGTCTGGGTTTTTATTAAAAAAACAAAACTAAAATGCCTTGAGCAGAATCGAACCTCACAGACCCTAGCCACTCTTGATGCAACAAACTTGATTTAATTTTCATTGGTATAATGTTTCAAACATAGCATGCTTTATACTAACTCTATACGTTTCGACAGAAAACTTCGTTGTTATCTTTACAACGGGCTTCACACGGATAGTATACATACACAAAAAAATGTGGATCGACACAAAATTTGTAACCAAGCCAACTAAAAAAAGCATTTAAAATTACAACCAAAAAGTACTAATGCCTAGATGTTTTTTGATTTGCCTTGTCTTGACGGTATAATTAATTGGAGCCAGTGTAATATTACACAGCAAATGAAAAATTCGAACATAATTTTACCATTTTTAGTACAGTTTAGTATTATAATTAATTATCCTAAATACTCATAATTAATTGGAACATACTTCTACTTCTCAGAAAATACGGGTGTATTGCTTCAATCAGTTTGTCAAAATATTATAAAAAATGAATGTTTTCTGTTTTCTATTGGGTATGTGCGCGTTTATTTTATTTTGTAAGCCTAAACATACTGATTAGAAATAAATAAAACTCTTTGGTTTCATCTTTTCTTGATGTTTTTGGTTTGTTAATCCTTTTCAAATGAAAACTAAAAAGCTTTACAAATACGCTTGAGTGCTAAAAGTAAATATTGTAACATTCATTGACGCATAATTCAAAATTTAACGCATAATTCAAAATAATAACAATAAAAAACTAATCAGTTCGTGCATTTGACGAAAGGAAGGAGGGTAATAGTTTACTTTTACCGTTAAGACGAAAATTTCAAATTATGATCATAAAATTAATTTTTAGAACTATAATTAATTTTACCGTCAAGACAAGGCTCAAGGTTGATTTACATATGCGACGTGTGACGGCAGCTTCTAGCCAATCAAAGACGAATATGTTGATAATCGTCACACGGCACACGCAACACATCGAGAGATGGTTTAATTTTATCTTTTCCGTCACGATCGCACAAACATATACACATTTTTTGTATGTATAAAACAAAATAGTAGGCTTTGACGAAGCTTTTTTGAAGAACAAAAATTAAAATATAAAAAAATTTATAAAGTGTGCGTGGCGGATCTCGTCACAAAAGTATAGTGAAAATAATATCTCAGCGAAACTCATTTTTTCATCGTTGTGCGCAGCCAACAGTGAAGTAGTTAAAATAAATTAAAAATTCAGAGAAGGGTCGGCTGAATAATAGTTTTAAAAACAAAAAAAATTATAAATAAAGATATGTGAAATTTGATTCCATTACATAATGTAATTTATATTGGAAAATATTAAAAATTCTCATTATTTTATAGGTAAATTCTAAAATAACATGTGAAATTAAAAAATATAAAAAATATTAACAACACCACTGGATATGTAACGTTATATCCATTTAAGGTACGAACTAGGCATATTTAGAAAGAAATGTCATTTTTCGTGTTAAAGCAAAACAATAAAAAAACTTGATTTAAAATTTCAATTTGGTCGAGGCAAGCTAATGACATTAAAATTATCTTAAATGTTATCAAAAGTTCTAGTGCTAGTGTGTTATCTAAATTAAAATTACATTAATTATTGTGAATGAATTTGAGGAAAAACATAATTCAAAATAGACAAATTCTAACCTCAAAATGTAAACAAATTAGCCTAAATACATCGCTGTGTTTACGCCATTTGTTTTGATGCGCGAGAGCTGTCAGAATTTCGCTGAGATATTATTTTCACTATAAATTGTTGTCAAAAAAGCGTCACGTTTATTTCCACTTCCACTTGTCACACGTCGCACGTCGCATATGTAAATCAACCTTAAATGTTATTTTTTCATAAGTACTAAAATCTAAAATTTCCTCTTTGAAATTATTGAACTACCCTATATTTATTTGACATTTGTAGTATTGTTTTGATTAATTTGATATGCGGATGTTCATTTCTATTATTATATGACTATTATGAATAGGTTTGAGGAATTTTAGGACTGCCTATGAGGCTTGCCATAATGACAATCTATAATAATTAAAAAGTGATTTGTGATTATTAAACGAATTTTTTTTCGAGCTGCAAGCCATAATTTGTAGTGATCACATAAATCCCTAAATTGTCTGCCAAAATATTACAAAATGGCACAAATTCCAACATGGCGGCTCAAAATTAATTGTATTTGTATTTTCAACTGTATGAATTTTTTCCGGAATTCACGTTCTAGATGGACCTTTTTCTTCTCGCGATTCTGACGCATTCTTAAAGCAGCCATGCTACTCGTCCGTAAATTTGTCATTCATTTCAAACCATTTGAAAATCGAATCAAATGTCAAAAAGTAGAAATACATATCCAATTGAAATACGCACACAACCATACAAAAAAATATTTCCCTTTGTAAAAATAACAACGAACTTTTCTGTCGAAACGTACACTTGACCGAAACCTGTGATAAATATATTTAGTACTAATTTTTGACAGTTATTTGAAAAATATTCCCTACATTCACAATTTTTTATTGTGCTGTCCGAATAGTGTAATAATTTTTTGACGTATTTCTCCTTCTCATATATTTTTATCTCAGTGTAAATATAATAATTTCCGAGAAATGGGAAGATTTATTGAGAGGAAATGACGTTAATGATACCCCACAACACAAGTAAGTGTGGCTAGGTTCAGGTTCGGGTTCGGGTTAAAAAAATTAAACTTCACAAGTATTTCATTCAAAAAATTTTCGTTTAATCTAACGAATAGGATATTTCTTAAAGGTTTTTCTCAAAGGTGTAACATTTGTGGTGCTAAACTAAACTAAAAAGCCGAAAATGCCCATGTGTACCCGTCTGAAGAATTCATAAACAGCGAATTCCAGTTTCACGCTTATTTCAAAGTCAACTCGAAACCCGGTTGAATCGAACCCGCGAAATTTTGGGTTCAGGTTCAGGTTCGGGTACGAAAAAAATACTAACAATGTTTGAACCGGACCGGGTTCGAGGTTCGGGTTCGGTTCGAAACCCTGGTTTGCATACATTTAGGCGCATCATAATCGCTTACCACCTAATGTTTGTGTAACTGTAATATAATAACCATAAAGAGCAATACATATTTAATTTAAAGTAAAATATTTGGTCACACTCACTACATGAATAATAAAACAAATAATAATAAAACTTAATAAACTAAAAAATTGGAAAAACAAAACTTTAAGGAGAATCGAACCGACGACCTTTAGGCCCGTTGTACATTTCAGCTAAGCTAAGCTAAACGATTTGAGCTATGTTCATAGCTCTGTTTGTAAATAAAGGGTTTTAATGAATCGTTGCACACATGAGCTAAGCTAAGCAAACTATGTTGTACTGTTTTCAGCTATGAAAATAAACATAGCTCGAGTTGTCTTCGCCTTACAATTTTCAGCTATGTTTCTCACATATACAATGACATTTTCCTATACTTTATTTTTGACGCACATACAATGTTATTTAAATTTCATTCTGTCAAAATATTCTATACGAAAGGAAGACATTTTAAATATATAATAATAAAGCAAAAATTTCTTAAACATATTTATCATATACATAGATAATAAAGTTTATTTTCTATAATTTTTTCTAATTCATCTGCAGACATTATTATGTCGTATTTTCGATGGACAGAATTAATTTGAAGTAACCTAATGGGTGCGTCAGAAATAAAATATAGGAGTATAAGGATGTGTGAACCAATTTATTAGCTCAAATGTGCGGATGTCGAGCTAGCGAACTAAACTAAGCTAAACTAAGATATGTTTTATAGCTTAGCTTAGCTGAAATGTACAACGGGCCTTATTGTAGCCTAAAGGCCCTTTTACATTCAATCTTTTCGTTCTTTTTCAAAAGAATAGAATCACGAAGGAAAGGGCAAATATATCTTCCCCATATATAAAAATGGGACGGGCATATTCAAAATTTCATTTTTTCCTTTCAAAATGTTACTTGGATTTTATATCTTTTGAGCAACTTTTACGAAAAAAGATAAACCAGTTCATCTTTTTCAGGTTTTTCCGTTCTTTTTCACCAAAAAAAATTGAGTGTTGCAGTAAATAGTATTGAAAAATACTTTTTGAGTATTCCTTCTGATTTTAATACAAGGAAATCATACTAAAACGCATTTTTTATGGTACATCTTTTATCTTCTGGAAAAGAACGAAAAGATTGAATGTAAATCCGCTATTAGTTCAGTGCGTCACAAACAAAGTCTGGGGTTTCCTTAAGTTTATTTATATTCCAATCATTTCAGAGAAATCTTTAAGCACGTAAATAATTCAAACAAATTATCTCTAGTTGTCATTGTTATTCGTGTTAGTTGCTTCGGTTTACATTATGGTTTCGATAGAAAAAACACTGTTTTGTCTAATGCTGTCATTTTTATGCTTTAGGCTGTAACAGCCTAAATATTGATTACTTGTTGTTATGATGCAATGAAATAACGTTATAAAATAAAAATAAAAATCAATAAATAATACAAAACGTCCTTGGTGAGAATCGAACCCGAAAGTTTATTTGAAAACCTAAAGTACCAGCCTAAATGTTGATTACCAGTTTTACAAATTGTATTATTACATATTACATACATATTCATTGTTTTACAATACAAAATTTTATGTTTTTCAATTTGTATTGAAACAATGAAATGCAATTGTACACATTTTTGTGTAGTTCTATGCCCAACGTTGAAAATTCATATTTAACCTTTATGAAGTAATCTTACATTCCGGTATATACACTCCTGCTCACCAGCTTAACTATTGGTTCTCACATAAAGTGGATTACGAATAATCGCAAAGGGAAATTTTTGACTCATGTTATTTTGTAACTGTGGGTTCTCACCTAAGCTGCTTTACGAATATTCGCAATCTGTTTTACATTTTTTCACACGGATAGTATACATTCAAAACAAATACATATCGGCATATAAACTTGTCTATGCAACCATAGACAAATTGAGGCAATCCCATAACGCCTACATTACTGCGAGGAGAATCGCTAATTGGCTGTGTAGATGGAAGAAATGGGAATTGCATGAACAACAGGCACGCAACAACCAAAATTTTAACCTGAGAGTTAGATATCGTTATGCATAAGAGAATTAGCTACGGACTTTCATCCACGTAGCAGCGCTATTCGCAACAAATCCGGTGAGTTGGAAATGGACACTAAAACCGTCCTCGAAGTGTGGCGAAATTATTTCTCTTCACTTTTAAATAAACAGGCACCACCTTCCGAGCAACAACCCCTCTTGCTTCAATGCGATATTATCGTCGAGATGGCACCACCACCTCCTCCATCATATGATGAAGCGCGGAACGTGATATCGCAGATGAAAAATTACGAGACACCTGGTGAGGATGGTATCTGCAACGAAATGCTCAAATATGGCAGTGATTACCTGTTCTACCGCATGTTTGAGCTAGTATCAACAATTTGGTCTAGAGTAGAAAGCCCAGTTGAGTGGAAGGCGGCTCTTATTTGTCCACTTCATAAAAATGGAGATCGAATAAACTGCAACAACTATCGGGGTTTAGCTTTGCTGAACACAGGCTACAAAGTTTTGGTCAATGTAGTAGTCGCAGCAAAGTTATCAATGTGCCAGCTTTTAATGGATAACTCAATATGTAAGGTGCTAATAGGAAGCAAAATTTCGGAGGCCTTTGAGATATCATCTGGAGTGCGGCAAGGAGACCCAATAGCTCAAACTCTTTTCAACCTATCATTGGAGTATGTCATTCGTCAGCTCAATATGGCGCAGCGTAGCTGCCTGTGTTATAAATCAACCCAGCTATTAGCATATGCTGACGATATTTGCGTTCTGGGTCACAACATCATCTCTCTGAAACAAACAGCCCAACAAATAGGCCTTCAGATCAATGAAGCGAAGACCAAATACATGGTGACTGCGAGAGGCAGACTCGTGGAGACTTTATTTCAGGATATACTCAAAATGAAAAGGTGAATGAGTTCAAATACCTAGGATCACTGATCGCTGAGCAAAACTCCGTTTTTGTGGACATTTCAGCGAGTATCGCAGCACACTACCGATATCAAAATTTTCAAGTCTCCTCATATATCGCGCAAAATAAAATTGAACATCTACAAGGTGCTGATAAGACCAGTTATCACCTTTGGTTGCGAGTCTTGGACACTAACAGCGCAAAACATCCAGAAAATCGCTGTAACTAAGCGTAAGTTCATAAGAAGAATTCTCAGTCCCATTAAAGAGGGGGCCACGAACAGAATGCGAATGAATCACGAGATCAGAAATGATCTCGATAAAGTCGACATCATCGGATTCATAAAATCATCAAGGCTAAGATGGCTTGGGCACGTACTTCATTCACAAAATCGGACCACCAAACAGGCCTTGGAGTCGGCACCAACGAAAGTAGGACCTCGTGGGAGACCACCTACCCGATGGATGGACGACGTTAAAAGGGATCTATACACACTCGGTCATCGTGTCTGGCGTTCTCTTGCGGTGGATCGAATTATTTGGAGGAGCATCGTTGAGGTGGCCAAATCCCTTCATGGGATGTAGCGCCAGCGGAAATTAATGAAAATGATCGTCACGTTACAGTCAATGGAGATCGCTACAGAGACATGTTGCAACGTTGTTTCTTTGGTCAATTGCATGAACTAGACATTGATGATATGTGGTGATATGGTATGTGATTGGCCGCCTAGATCGTGTGATTTAAATCCTCTAGACTTTTTTTTTTGTGGGGCTACGTTAAATCATTGGTCTATGCCAACAAGCCGGTAACTTACATTTTTTGTTTTATTGTCAAATCCATATTACACTTCGCATTATACAAATTTAAACCCGCTTAAAAATTTAAATAGAGAAAAAATAAAAAATAAATTTCGATCGGCCATGCAAGTGAGAATATAAGTATTAGGAAATTATTGCCCCTATTATGGTTTTCACCTAAGAGTAGGGTTTGCAGCCCGGGCTAAGCCGGTCTCAAACAACTGGGTTTTTCCAAATGTGATGAACCCGAAAACCCGACTTTCTTACTTAAAACCCGAATTTATATTTCAAAATAAATTCTATGCAAAATAAGGTTTGCAAAAACTCCGGTTTCCAGGTTTGGAAAATCCTTAAACCCGGGTTAACCCGGGTAAAACCCGGTTTTTTGCAAACCGGGACTTCAAGTCTCCTAAATCAAGCTTTGGTATTATGGTTCTCGCCGTGAGTGCAAAGTAAAGGAATAAAGAAATAATGGAAAATATCTCATTAATTCTTATAAAATTACAAAATTATTCACAATAAATGTAAATGTGTACAAAAATCTGTTAGACTACGTTAAAAGATGTAAAGTTACTGTGCTGGCAAACTTCAAAACGAATGGCAATTGTCATAATTAACAAAACCAAAAACATCACCGCACACAACTCTCGTCAAAATAAAAGTGAGAACCACAACACCAAAATTGAACTCACACGACTTTTCAAGTCACGGCGACTCGTCGGTGAGGTTTTTTAATTTTTGTTAAAATAAACCTATGCTTTACTAGTTAACTTTCCCTTAATTTTTGGAGGAGTTTTGAATCGATCAACTTGATACTTGATGAGTACGATTCAAAAAGTCTATCACATTATTTAGACAGAGCTAAATATATTCTAAATTAGCTAAATATTTTCAAGTTTCATCATCAATTGTTTAAAACAACATTAGCCAGAATAAAATAATATGCGACAGTTACCTGTCTATGTCTGTATTCAGTGGGTACCAGTCGTTATGGTATATTTCTGCTAGCATAATTCTGTACGGCATATTTTAGTACGGTTTTATCGTACACTCGGTATGTTTCAGTATGGCCACTGATCTATAACTCATGGATACGGCATACCCAAAAAACTATGGTATAAAAAAGAAAACTAAAAATCATTCTTAGTGTGCGACAGAGAAAGAAAAAATGTATCTTCATTGTCTAGAATTTCGAATTTTCGGAAATCAAATTCAAATTTATTTAAAAACGTAAGCGAGCAATTACTGAGCAATGCAACTGTTTTTGAAATTTTAATAAATTTTGAAATAACCAACTTTGTTTATTTATGTTTGACTGACATTGTAAACCGAATTTTTCGTTTGTTGTGTTTTTTGTAGTTCATAGTTTAGATATGCACTTAATATTTCAAGGGGAAAATATGAAAATTTATTTAAATATTTTCTGAAAATACGCAGTAAAGTGTTTTTTTTATTAAATGATTTTAAAAATGAAAGATTTTGAATATCTTTCTGTGTATCTTAAGTTTATTAGAAAAAAAAAAAAAAGACTTTGAATAATTTTCGGAAATAAAATTGTCCCAGTGCGGCTCTTACTTTACATTTTCGGAAATACGATTTTAGAGTAAGAGGTATATACAATTCAAGTGAGTGAAATATATAAAAAAGTTGTACCATTGTTTGTTGTTGTTTTCTATGGTAATTTAATTTTATGCCGTATCCATGAGTTATAGATCAGTGAGTATGGCAAATCCCGCTACGGGATGTGGTACCCTGCGGAATATTTTGTATTGTATATTATGTGAAATGATTTTGTAACAGATCGTGATGCTACTCAACTGAAAGCAGTAACTCAACAAGTCGACACTAGTAAACTATCAAGCAACTTTGAACAATTTTTCGGTTAATCTTGTCATTTTGAAAATGTCTCGTAAAATCCACGAACGTATTCAACAATTTTGAATAATCTGTAATATCATGCAATAAACTTAAAAATTTCGGAAAATCTCAGAAAATACCGCAAATCTTGATTCATCACTAATTCTGTAAAACAACGCAAAACCATAAGGTCTTCCAAATTTCGAGTAAGACTCGGAACACGTGTAGGCCAGAATACTTCCGAAAAGCTCGAATAATTTTTTTAATAATAAAATTGAACATTGCCGAAAATCTCGAATAAACTCCTAGAATATTCATGAAAAATCTCAATACTAAGCGAATCAAAAGCAAGTATGTATGTTATAAGGATTTAACCCTGTATAAGGATTTAACTGCAGAAGACCGAATGCTGAAATATATAATTAAAAACAAAAACCTTTGGTAGAAAAGTGGTTTACTTGATAATGATTTAAGGCAAACATCTCCTTTGTTAAACAAAGGAGATGAAAAATCGTCGTCGAAATTACTTAGCCTAAGTTAAAATTTCAAAATTTTATCGTAGTAAACTAACGTTCAACATCGGTGTACTTAAGTTCCTGGTTCAATAATAACAATAAAGTTGGGTGCAATTTTTAGGTGCAACGCTGTTAAGAAACTTGAATACCAATGTGGATGTTGTAAGGGCCCACATCAACAACTGAAGCCAGATATAATTGGCCACTTATAACTGCACTTATTGCACAAACATGGCCATTAATAAGGCACAGGAACAAACATTGGTGTTGTATTTTTTCTCACAACAGAGCTTAAATTCTGGTCAATAGCTTTTTGGACTCAAATTTGTCAATCCTGGAAAAACAATATAACAGATGAATCAGATTGAATGAAAAGCTCGTTCATTATTTTATAAATGTAGCTTACAGTTAAATGAGAAACATATCAAAACATAACACACTTGTACGTATACCGATTATAATTTATTTTATCATATTTTGAGAGGATTGCAAACAAACGATTATTTTTATCAATTATACAAATAAACCTCAAATGATAACATCGTAACGACCAATGACGTACTATACATTTAATACTCTTATTTGCTTTTATATTGTAAATCAGTCGTAAAAAAAATCTAAAAATGATATTTATTCAAATCACAAAGGCAATTCAGAATTGTATTAAAAGGTACCTAACGATCTGCATACGTAATTAATCAATTAACCGAAATCACAAAGTTCTTTTATGGTGTACAACAGTGCGAAACTAATTGAAAATAATTTATATAATCAAATAAAGTATTCTTTTCACGTACATATACAAAACATAAAAACTGTGTTTTACGTAATATGTATAAAAGGAGATTGAAGCTCTATACAGCTTTTATTCATGGAATATTAAATGAAATCTCCAATCACCAGCGATCCACCCACCTCGATGCATAAAACGAAAACAAAAGTAATTTGCATAAAAAATAATAAAAAATTATTTCGAAATATAAATGGCTTTGTACACACAACAAGTTTACAATAAAAGTTGAAAGCTACAGCCGTATACAAAAAAGTTTCGACTTTTATTGAATTCAACATACTTTTTTTGCTATTATATAACGAGGTAAATTATATACGTTATGTAGGAAGGAGGGAGAGAAGAAAAAACATAAATACATAATTTATGATTTACCTTTGTTATTTTTCCATCTCTAATGAATACATCGTCTTCAATATCATCGCTTATCTCATCATCTAAATTATCCCGTACTGACAATTTATCCGTATGTAAAAATGAGCTTTTCATTTTCGTTTGTTTTTTTAAATATTCAAATGGAAAATACATTTGATTTGGTCAAAACAATTTAAAACCTCGTATTTGTTTTTAATTAAATCACTCATTCATAATACATTACCAAAAAAAATAAAAACACTTTACACTAAAACACTTGTTTGTACGAATATGTTAGCATATAATAATTCACCATATGGATATATCTCTAAATGGACAATAAACAAAATTCTAGATTTATGATGTTCGATTATAAAGCAGGGGAGCTTTTTTTTCTCACCTCCAACAAACGGAAATTGAATATTATTAACACAGGAGACCACCCACACAATTAAGTTCTTTTCTATTTACTCTCACATAAATTCAAACACAAGCACACACACACACACATGCACACACGTTATAATTAATTTTCAGCTAACTTTTTATTACATATATAATTTATTTAGTAGCCCCTTATCGCTCACAACATAACTCACAATACACCACACCAACATAATTTTATATACAGGCAATGTATTTTGATTAGAGAAAAGCGCAAAGAACTGTTCTGCACAAATAACTGGTGAAAACTGAAGCTTTTTTTGTTTGTGCTGGAAAATTAGACACAAAGTGAAAAGTTTTCCGTTTAGTTCGTGCGCACACATTTTAATATGGGAAAACGAAAACATACGAAAACACAACAAAAAGCTCGAACTTTTATTTATTTTTGTTTTGCTCTTTAGACTTTTTCTATCAATGAATCGTTTTGTGTCCCATGAATGATATTTTCTAATGATATTACGTATATACAGATTTTGGTGATGGGAAATGAGGAGACCGAGTTTGTGAGTTTTTTTTTTTTGTATTTTACTTAAAACATGGGAAAATATTCTGTTGAATGTGTTCTGTGTAGGTAGGTGACACGAAACGAAGACAAAACCGTTGGATCGTTACATTGACGCAAACTCAATTTTATTGATTTTTTACTCGTAATTTTATTTTGTTCGTTTCCCATACGGTTGATGTTTTTGTTGCTTGTTGGTGTTCGTCCCATCTTCTAACCCTTTGATGCATTAATTTTAATTAATGCTAATTAAATTAGTATTTTTGTTTTTATTTTTTTTTTATGTTTATATTATGTTTATATTAAGATATAATCATAATGATTTACAGGTAAAAGAGCTTGTATAATTTTTATCACTAAATGTTGGGGAAGCTTTTAAGATATATTGTGTTTTGCATATTTTTGGTAATTTGTATATTTAATAAGTTTGTTGTAAACATTTTACGGATTTGCATATTTGTATCATATTTACATTGAAAAAAAATCTTGAATTCTTAAGTGGTGTCCAAATGCTTTTTGTAATACTCTAGAAATAAATTATATCAACTAGGTATGCAGCAATCAATCAATTAAAAGCGCTCAACGTCGTAGATTATAAAATTTTTAGATAAGTACCTATACCTTCATAATATTTAATGATACAAAAAGTACTAACATTTTATATTTAAAATGTACATCTTCTACAAGAAATATCGTTTGATACAAAATATTTTACGCGTAAAACCGGCTTAGTTTTACAATTTTCTGTTGTTTTTCGTAATGTCATTTTCAAACACAGTTCGCAGTGCAACGTTTCGAAATGGATATGTTTTGTAATTGTTTTGTGAATAAATACTGAATTATACAAATCCGAATGCCCGTTTCTCCCGATTGGTTACGCACATTATTTATTAGTGGTGAATATTTTTCAGGTGAAGTTATGAGTTAAGAGCAGCTGAAAGAACTGAGCGACATAAATTGTGCGTTCAGCAAGTTTAAAACAGAGCTTCTTGACACCCGGCTGGAAGCCAATCGCATACGATAACCAACTCTTATTGGAAAATCGTGTACATACCACAAATACTAATGTTAAACGTTTATCGGCCTCTTTAAAGTAAACAGATGGCAGTCTGCCTCTTTCGGCACTGCATATGCCAGCTTTTTGGGATTATTTGTCTGTGTCAACACAACTCCTCGAGCAATCTAATTGATCGATTTCGATAACCAATTCAACTTATGTTTTACCTTGGGTCAGCGCTAAATGTGAAGGAGAAGGCGGTGGTCGAATATATTCCTGAAACCAATACATGTGCCTAACAAAAGACAATACTTATTCAAATTATTTTCTATTACTAATTGCTTGCACTGAAACAGCCTTGTTATCGTTTTTTATGATCCCGCGTCGATTTCAGACAATTTGCGCTTATGATAGTTCCCCCCAGGGTAGAGCTAAGCAAAAGGCCGGAATTTCTCTTTCTCGTTAGGGTACTCTAAATATACAATCTTATAAGTTTTCAAAATACAATAAATCAAAAGTTCAAGTAAGAATTAACCAATTATAAACGCGGTGTAAGTAAATCGCACCTGAAATATCATTTCCTAAAAATATAACAGTGTACCTAGCGATTTACATATATTATCTTTCAAATCTCAAACTCACCATCCTTACCACCAAAACAAATACTAAATATTATTTTAACATTTCTAAATATTTTTATCAACTCATATTTTGAAATTACTGAAAAAAGAAAAATTTACGCCTGCAACCAGATTTTGCTTTCTAATAACATGATAAAATTAAAGATAATATCATTTTCCAAGGATTTTCCATTGTGTGCGGTTGTTGTTGCTATATTTTGATAAGAAAATTAATTTCCGTCCAATTAATTTTAATGATTCTATTTTTATTTTCGTTTTTCATATTATTTATCTACAATATTTTTATTTAATAATTACTATATATGGACGGTTGGTTATATCTTATTGTATATACGGGTAGATAGATACATATGTATAGTATAAAATATATCTGATTATGAAGAAAATGCTCGTAAAAAAATTAAATGTACAGCAAATTTGATTTAAATGTGATATTTACGCGATATTACCAATCCGCCATCTTCACGTGACACTAGTTTTTTTTTCTGGTCAAACAGCTGCAAAATTTTTACTAAAATAAATCGATTCAGAGTAGAATATTACACCTCTGAGAGGTTTCTTTTTTATATACGAGTATACATTTCACACAATTTTTTAATAGCGGCATAAGCTCACAATCACAAACGATTTTTTGATGTGAAAACATCTTTAGCGGCAGGAGTAAGTAAAAAATTGTATAGAACTCGGGTTACGGAAATAAAAGTGCCGAACTAAAAATATTGCAGGTATTAGCTGATTTACATTCAACGACATTCGACGTCCGCAAAAAAGTTGAAACACAACATATGAAAATCAGCAAAGACAAAAAGAGAAAAAATAATCATCTGCTTAAAAAAGTCAATTGAAACCCGAGAAACAAACCCAAAAGTTGTCGTCTGCTTTTTTTTGCAGATGTCGAGTTTCATCTTTTTCCTGTTAAATCGTCGATGCGTGAATAAATAACTGTAATAAGGTTACATAAACAAGAAAACCAATCATTTGTATTGGTTTATGACATTTTTTGTTTAAATTTATTTTTTAATGTGTACAAAAAACGAATTTTTGATTTGACATCTGCATCTGCAAAAATCTTTGAATGTAAATCAGTCTTATGTCTGAATATCGACAAGAACAAAAAATAAATAAAACGTAAAATCAATGCAAAATCTACGCATACACATGCAATATACAACATCATCCGGCATTTCAAAAACATCGTGAGCCGAATACAACAAAAAATCGCCTACTTTAATTAATTTTGTTGTGAAAATATCTGCTATATATGGCCGCAGCAGCAAGTGTTTTTGAAAATGAAAATTACATACGAGTAAAAGGACCACAAATTATGCTTGTGTAGTGTAAAATAATTAAATGGAAATAGCTAGCTGTGAAAATTGTACATATACATCGATACATAATAAAATAACAATTTTAAAATTGTTTAATCGGTTCGTTTGTTCGTTATGCTTTCTATAGTATTGCTCATGCTGTTGGTGAGTTTGGTTATGTGGGGTTTCGCGCTACTGTCTTTCCAATTGCAATGATTTTGCGACAAACAGTGCACCCAAATAAAACCGCTCTATTTAGTTTATTTTAAACTGATCAATGATAAAGCGATTCGATTTTGCTTTGTTCAGCGAGTTTGCTGTGACCATTTACTACTATGGAATCTTGAATTGCTGTGTATGAGCAATGGTATATTTTAAAGCGTACATGGCAGGTCTAGGTGATTAGCTTAACAGAACTGTACTTTGCTTATGTTCAATTAATGTCAGTAAGGCTCGTCCTCCAAATTCAAAATAGAATAACTTATTGACTTTTTGAACCAAACATGCAACTTAGTATAAATACTGAGCGAACAACATCCGTCTTTATGGAGGGGTTTCTGAGCCTTATCGAAATGGCTTGAAATGATTTAATAAATATTTATACAAAAAAGTTTTCACATAAATCTTTTGCGAGTTGAGGGTGAACTCGCTCGTTGTTTTTTTAATATAAAACGTATAACATATACCTGGAAAATCTTTAAGAGCTTTCGTATAAATACGCCACGTTTCTCTTTCTTCTACAGGAACATTTTTTTAATAAAATTTCATTTGTCATTGCCACAAGGCTTCACCAGCTAAATGGCTTGGTCAATAATTCGTGGTAAAGGGCTAAAAGAATAAAATGAAATTGATTGGAAACTGCTTCGAACAAGAAACACGTAATTGTGTGTAATAAAGAGATGGCTGAATATGGAAAGTTATAATAGGTTGTTTCAGTATTTTTTGGTGTTATCATTATCATACATGTATGTAATTAATTTTCTTCAAAAAAAAAACACTTGTAGGTTGTAACACACAGTTTTACCTGGCTAGTTTAATAATAAATCTCACGTTATAAACTGTTAAGCAAAGATGCTTGAGATAAAAAGGAAGAACTTTACTTACATTTAGTTGACATCGTTGGGACTATTAAAATGCCAAATTTTGTTATGTAACTAGCATCGGAACATGTGCTTTAAACTCGATTGGAACTAATAGCGAAGCAGAAGCAAGCTTAATTTGATCAACTAAACTCTTTATTTGTTTAATCTTATAAGATCATAAACATACAAATAAAATGATGGCACATTACATTTTGGTTAAATAGTGTAAATATGCAGTTATGCATATGTCACACGTTATGCATATGCATAATTGTAGTATGTGATTTTGAATATAAAGCTGGAATAATTATGAATAAAAGTTAGTAGTGAAATACATTTATAACTACAAAAATTTAACTGCTTTTGTAAGCTCCAACCAAGAGTGGGCGGGAAACACTACTTTGGCTACATCATTAAAACATAATTAGACAGGCATTACATCTATGTATAGCCAGCTAATTGCCATTCAGCCACGTTGAAACGTTGGTCCTTCGAGAAGAAAAGAACTGCGTATCTTTAAAATTAGCAAACTTTGGCTTTAATTATTAGTCGAAATAAGTGTTTAATAATTAAATTTATTAGTAAACTATATATTTAACTTAACATAGAGTTCGAAGATTTCAAAAAGGATAGTAAAGATAGGAAATCTGTGTTATCATACCGTACAAAGCGGTTAGAAACCTTGAACCAACTTTACACCGAATTCAAACAAAACGATCAAGTTTTAAGTACCCAATTATGCTACAAAGCAGAGCTATCATTATTAAATAATAGCAAATAACGAGCAGAAGATTGCAAGGCCAGAACATGACAAAAAACAGAAATACAGCTAAAGAAACTGAACAAGGGCTTTTAGATGCAACTATCAACTGGTGAAATAACACATGGTATGCAACGCATCAAAGGAGCCGATTTAATGAGGACGATTAAAGTCGTTCAAAAGGATTGGCACAGTGAGCTCAGTACGAAATCGTATCTGAAACAAAAATTACAAAATTTAAAAAGCATATGGACAAGTTTATTGGCAGCACATACAAAAACCGTTTCTAAAAATCCAAATGATACCCAATGTATTGATCATTATAATTAACGGGAAAACCAGTTTAACGGCATGGTAGCACAATTAAAAGATAAGTTAAAATACGTACAACAAGGAAAACCCGCATAGCTGCACTACAATGGATAACATTCAGAGATACATTTACTCAGGTTGTGCATAATAACAAGGATCTGCCAAATGTAACTAAAATTCACAATTTAAAAAGTCATGTGGTAGAACAGGCAGCTAGTTTATTAAACACATTTATCGTCACTGAGGATAATTACATGGCAGCATGGGAAGCGTTACAACAACGACACAACAATAACTGATCTCCGCACATACATACATCAAAAGAGTTATGAATATACCGCCAAGACAAACTAACAAACTAAGTTAGCAACACCACTAAGGAAGCTGGTCGATATGGCAAGAAAAAATTTGCAATGTACTTCAAATTTGGGGGTCAACGTAACATCATGGGATCCTTTGTTATTGGAACTGTTGCTAATGAAAATAGATGCTGCTGAAACTCATAAATTATTTGAGCAGAAATTAGACGATCCAAAAGAAATTCCCTCGTTAAATGAATTTTTTTTTTGTTTTCTGGAAACGCAATTGCAGTCGCTAGAAATGATTGGCAATAACAATAGTACAGTAAGTCCTCGCCTTACGTGATTAATTCGTTCCGAAGGTTTTCGCGTAAGTCGAAAAATCGCATACGAATCCACGTAAGTTGAATTCGCGTAAGTCGAGGACTTACTGCAAATTGAAATGAGAGGGAGGTGAGTATGGAACCAACAGGCCGATTCACAATACCGTTCAAAATTTTTGTAGGTATTGTAAGGCGGATCATTAGATTACTAATTACGTCAACTTTAAAAATCTTAGCATCGACCAAACGGCGCCGTTTACCGTTTTAAAACTCAAAAAGCAACACAAATAATGGGAGAATTACCTTCACCAAGAGCTATACCATTTCGGCCTTTTACTCATACAGGGATTTACTATGCCGGCCCTATTCGATTGAAATCTTCAGTAGGAGGTGTAAAAACATTTATAATGCTTATATCGCAGGTTTCGTCTGAATGTTAACAAAGACGGTACACTTACAAGTTGTTAGCGATTTAACAACAAATGCCTTCATAGCGGCACTGAGCAGATTTAATGCCCGGCGAGGAGTTCATCGAGGAGTTCAACAGAACCTGTGCTTGCCGGAAATATTAAATATAACATCAAACGATGGTATAAATTGGCATTTTAATGCCCCGGCAAGTCCTCACTTCGGAGGATTATGGCATAGGAGGCTGCTGTAAACTCCTAAGTACCATTTAAAGCAAATTCTAGGAGAGGCTGTTTTGAGTCTGTGCTCTATTTCTTCAGACATCGAAGAAACCGTCGCCATAACACCAGGGCATTTCATTATCGGTGAACCATTATTAATTTCTATACCTAATTTAGAAATAATTGAAGACGTGTGCACTTTGAGCAACCGCTAGAAATTGACACGGAGGCTGACTGAATACTTTTGGAGAATATGGTCATCAGAAAATTTAACAAGCAAAAAGGAGAACCCAATATGGTTATTTGTTAGGAATATAATTCTTATCAAGGAACCGACTTTACCACCAGCTCAATGGCTAGTAGGTAAAATTGAGAAGCTGCACCCCAGAAAAGATGGTAAGGTCCGAGTAGTCGCACTGTAAAGGTAAAACGATTCTAAAACGGCCAATTCGAAAACTATATGCGTTTTGCCTATAGATGACAATAGTCCAGAGGTTGTCAACCCTCCCAACGCAGAACATCAATCCGACAAACGTCCAGACAAACAAAATATGAAACTAAGAAGATATCCAAGGACTGCTAGGGAGTTTTAATGCAGTACCAATACCTTAATCCATATACTCAAATTTCAAAAACACCGCTTCTTAGAACTTTATTAAACCAGGTAAATCCCGTTAAAATTCAACAGTTCGAGAATACGCCAGGAATATATTTCGAAAATATTGCAGAAACGATATTGGCTCAAGAAGAATGGAAGGCACGGCATTAGAATACGGATTAGGCCGATAGGTGTGATGGGGTAAAATACCCAAACAATTATAATTGCCTAACAATAACTGCAACAGTTTACTTGACATTACCTGACATTGTGCGTCAAGAGCAAATGAAGAATATCTTTCGTAACAATTACAATCTGAGGATGAATTATGGTGACGCAGCAGGTGTAAAAGGAAAGGCGTATAGTTTATACATCGATTTACTGTTGCCAGTACAATAGGTTAACGAATTTTGGGTCTAACTTTTTTTGACAGATCACAAAATGTCCCTTGATTTGAAGAACCAGAGACTAAATTGTTGCAAAACGAAAGATACAAGGCAGATTGGGCGTTGTTAAACTGGACGAAACGTGTTATACTGCACGATAAAACTGCACTGCAATTAAACGAATCAGAGTCGATTTTAAAACTTAAAACTCAGAATAAATAAGCAGCTGATGTAAGTTAAAGATAACCAAGGATGCCAAACAACATAATGACGGACACCGCTTCAAATCAAACACCAATTTTAAATTTCAGTCCAAAATCACCCAAATCCATAAATTTTAAATCAATATGTACATACGTACATCAATTCAACCTAATATTCAACAGACTGATTGATATGCTATGCAAGCAAATTTGTTTCTGATGTCCTTCAATAAAATTTTATAAACGCAAAAAAATATTGAAATATTTCAATATCTAGAAAAGGAAGATAAATTAGGATTTATGCTTTGATGTAGATCAATGAATTTTCCTGGTCCTAATCTAAGATTATTTTTCGCTTGGTTTGGTTGTTTTCATGAATATTTTACATATCCCATACACATGAATTATGATTAGATTTTATATCCGAGAACAAAAATAAAAAAAAATGCTAAAATTCTAAAACATAGAAGCATAAAACAAATTTTATGATCATGGACTATGGTGGTTTAACATGGTTTTTTGGTTTATTTTATTTTTTGAAAACCTCGGAGATTTTTTTTTTGTTGTTTGCAAGGGAAGAATATGGTTGATGTAATCTACCAGTATGTAGGGTACTTGTGGTTAATAAAAATATTATATTTGATGATTTGCTTCGAATCGTAAAGTTATACATAGATAATTATGTATTGTAGATTAAATAGATATTTTGTATTCTGAGAAAAATATTTGTTCATTGAATTTATTATCCTCAACAAAATCAGATAATTCTGAAAAAATTCTAAAATTTTTATCGAATATGGAATATCAGATTCGTAAAATATCAAACTTATTATCTATACAAACTAAAACGACGTAGGTACATATTGATAAAGCGATTTGCTGTTGAGAAAGCTCTAATAGCAGGCAGGCACAACTACCTACAAAGTAGGTATTAAATTAGTTTTCCTTCGTTTTTGTGATTTTATCTGGGTATTTTATTTAACCCTTATCGTAGTACAACGTAGTGTTGTTTCGATTTTATCGATGGAAAACAAATATGTATCAAGAACAGGTGGTTTAGTTACATACTTTCATTATCGATTTATTAATTATTTTTAATGTAATTTTGCAATCTGTTTAGAAGGAAATGGATAACAATTCTTAAAAAACAACAAGCTAAATACCATTTGCCGAGTCATGCTATTTTATAAATGACCTTTACTATTGAAACACTTTAATTTCCAATTTTCATGATAATGGAAAATTTACAAAATTCAATTATTTTAATTAAATAAACGAAGAGCGTAGCTTAGGGTATGAAACATGATGTGCGGTTTGTTTTATTTAGGTGTGTGTGTATGTATTTGAGGAAAATTCAACCGCAAAAATAAATAGAAATCAATATTTAGAAATGAGTTCTGCGAATTACTTTTGGGTGCCTTTTTTAATGCTGCCATTTTTTTTTAAATTACATATTGGGTGTGTGAATTAATTCTTAGACTCGATATCTAGATGTCGCTACGTGATATCATGTTTTCCGAAAGAGACAGCACAATCAAAGAATAAGTACAGAGCGTTTTCCGAAAGAGCAAGCACGATCAAGGAAAAAGTACAGAGCGTTTGCCACTATATGTCACTACACAATCAAAAAATATTACTAACGTTTTTCAAAAGAAGACGGCCAAAATCAATTTAATTATCACGTATTAATAAAATCACTTTTATAACACGCAAATATTTTTGTTTATGTTTACAAAATGCACACACAAAAATGTCATACAACTTTTGACAGCAAATATTTAGTGACACCTCGTGGCATTATGTGAAAGTTGCTTATACTTTCGGAGTTTTCTGGAAGATGGTAGCTCAGGCGGTTAAAGAAAATTTGACATTTGAACATGATCTATAGAGCTAAAAGGTATAGATCATGTTTAATTGTGAAATTTTCAACAACCGCAAGAGCCACCATCTTTCGGAAAACTCCGAAAACACAAGCAACTTTCACATAATGCCACTAGGTGCCACTAAATATTTGCTGTCAAAAATTGTATGAAATTTTTATGTGTGCATTTTGTAGCCATAAACAAAAATATTTTCTTGTTTTAAAAGAGATTATTATTAATTCGTCAGAAATATGTTTTTGATTGTGTAGTGACATCTAGTGGCAAACGCTCTGTACTTCTTTTTTGACCGTGCTGCCTCTTTCGGAAAACGCTCTGTACTTTTTCAACAATCGGGCTGCCTCTTTTGGAAAACGCTCTGTACTTTTTTAACAATAGTGCTGCCTCTTTCGGAAAACGTGATCTATAGAGCAGAAATAACAAACGTCAAGTGTGTGTAAGCAAAGCTGTGGAAAAAAGGGATACACATAAAATAGAACAGGGCCATATTTAAAATTATATTCAATTGGATGGGTTGCTTAAAATAAAACAATTAAAGTTTAAAAAATGTTTTTATTTTAGTTGGATATACACGGATAGTTATTATTTATTTCAATTTTTTAATAAAATTAATTTTATTATTAAAAATAACTTTTCTAAAAACGCGTAATTATTTTACACTTTTAGTGCGGACCTGGTAAAAAAAAAAAATGGTAAATTTGTTTACAAAACGTACCTTTCCAAACAATCAACAACAACAAAATTTATTTTTTTTTATAATTATGTAATAAATTTAAAATAAAAGTGCACTTTTTTTATCACAAATTACAATGTTTATATCACAATTTTAATTTCGTTTTATGTAAACCAGAATAAAACTTCTCGATGAAATGAAATTCCCGGTAATTTGTTGCAAGTATTGTTATGACATTTTCTTATTAAACACTTCATTTTTCATAAATTTTTTTTAATAGTTTTCCACAAATAATAATTAATTATGTTTTATGTATACACTTTTTGTAATTGTTTTGTTGTATTTAATAATTTTTAATTTTCGCGAAACTGCACAAAACCACAATAAAAACTAAATGGTTTGTTTACAAAAAAGAAAGAGCATAAAAGATAATAGATATATAATCCTCTCTCTCCAACTGCTTACACGAAAAGGACAGAATTTTATATAGGAATAAATATGGGAAACTATTTTGTTTCAGGTCTCTCTTTTTATGTCTATGAACTGCTTACACGAAAAGCACAGAAAAGAATGAACAGATATGGAAGTTCCATGTTAAGTATTTACATAGAAATATTCAATCAAAAAAATGTATTCCTGCTCTAATCTAACCAGTTAAGACAGAGACAATATATTTCAATATTATATATTTCGCTTTTCTTCTTTGTATAAAAAACAAAAAAGAAGAGAAGCGAAACATATTATTGTATTATATTTTCTCTGTCTTAACTGGTTAGATTAGAGCAGGAATACATTTTTTTGATTGAATATTTCTATGTAAATATTTGACATGGAACTTCCATATCTGTTCATTCTTTTCTGTGCGAAAAGTACAAAATTCCCCATGTGAATTTGTTGTTGTGTGCATTTGTTTCAGTGGAGTGGGATTTTGCACAAAAGGCGAGAAGCGAGTTTATGTCTTTTTTTAAAAGAATAAGTTTTAACTCCATTTCATTCAGTCAATGTCGCTTTTTCTATTGCGATCTCCGTCAATAACCCGGGATCTACACTATGCAAATTTCCTGATATTTACTATCATGATAATTTATGTTTGTATGTGTTTTTTTCAATGTATTGAGAAATATTTGTCGATGAACTATCATGGGATATTACTATCATGATAATCGTTATATGTTTCTGTAAAATAATTACGAAAATGAAAAACATAACCTAAAAAGTATGACATTCGTAATAATTATCATGATAATTTTTACGAAATTATCAGCCTGATAATTTGCTGCTAGTAAAAAAATTGTATAGCATACTCACACATACAATGAAAAAAATTGCTTGCATGATAGAAAATATCAGAAAATTTGCATAGTGGAGATCCCGGGTAAAAGATATCTCTGTTTCTCGGCTTCGACCATGTACCTTCGTTGGTGAGAGACACAGACGAATGAAAGTTGAAATAGAATATCATTTTATTCTAGCTAGGTGAGATCGCATGAATAAAATAAATTTCTACCAAGCGAAATAGTGTTCATATTCAGTGTAAGTAAAAGAGACACAAACTTGCTTCTCGCCTTTTGTGCAAAATCCCACTCGGTCTATCTTTTTGTATGCTATGCAGTATGCACAATTGTCAATCTTTCAGAGCAGAAAGTGTTAACTTTTCATATTACGTCATTTTTTTATAATCGATTTAAAATTGGATCGTGATAAGTTGTTTTTTCGAGGGGTTCTTCTTTTCTTTTTTGATTCCAAGAAAACTGCCGCTGAAGCTCACCGATTGCTTTCTGATACTTATGGTAATCAAGCTCCATCGAGAGCAACCTGTTTCAATTGGTTTCATCGATTCCAAAATGGTGATTTTGACTTGACAGACAAAGAACGGCCAGGTCAGCCAAAAAAGTTTGAAGATGCCGAATTACAAACTATTGAATGAAATGCATGTCAAACGGAAAAAGAACTTGCAATGCGGTTAAACCACAGAAACCACAGTTAATCTTAATTCTGTGGTTAAACATTGACCGATCAACCATTTCTCATCGTTTGCACGCAATGGGAAAGATTCGAAAGCTAGGAAGATGGGTCCCAGGAGATGGCAAGCCAAGAAGTCATAGCTAACGATGGCTATTATATTGGATAAAATA
This sequence comes from Tipula helvola, assembly GCA_963556165.1. Taxonomy (NCBI): domain Eukaryota; kingdom Metazoa; phylum Arthropoda; class Insecta; order Diptera; family Tipulidae; genus Tipula; species Tipula helvola. Next base: position 12,615,972 of record OY744481.1, on the reverse strand, counting down.
TACTGTATCGTTATCTTTTAATAAACATTTCTTTTTTATAAAAAAAGTCTAAAAATTAATTCACACACCCAGTATAGAAGTCTATTTTCTGGTATTTTAATGACCGTAAGCCAACAAAAATGGTTGTATAATTTATTTTGGATCATGCCTGTATAATTTTTTCACATTGTTCTTCCAGTCCGGCAATTTCCAAGATATTAGCAAAGAAACATCAAGTATCTCACCTTAATATGTAAACACATTGTATACTTATATTCTTAATTAAGAATAAACCTGTACAGGTTACCGCGGAAACCCATTTCACAACATATTGTTTGCGCTGTTCAATGGTATGTGAGTAATTTTCCCAATATAAAACAAAAACGTAATTTTGTATATCTTTAGAAATATCGTCTTTTATTATTAACTGTTTGTATACGCATTGATTTTCGCAGAGATCCTAGTACAGATTTTCCCGATGTTTGTTTACCTGTCTTATCGTTAATCGTATTTAAATTACTTTTACTACAAAATTTTTTCATTTTTTCTATTTTTAAATCATTATCAGACTCATCCGATGATACAGGAGCAAATGATGACGATGGTATAGTTAAAATAGAATAATTTGTTTTATTTAATTCTTGGTTGGCGGGTGTTAAAGGTGGTGGTGTTGATTTTGGTTTAGCATTTAATTTTGATAATTGCTTAGGGTTTGAATCATTTATTTTCAATGATGAAGGTAATGCGATGGGGGCAATAGGAACGTTGCTCACCCTAACATTTCCATGTTCATCAAACATACCGTGAATATTATACTCATACTCAAACTGCCTTTGTTCTCGTGCCTCTCGTTCTTCCGTTTTCTTTGCAAGTCGTGCGATTTCTGCCCTCTTTTGTAACTGTATTTGTCGTTTAAATTTTTTTATTCGTTTCTTTTTAGCATTGTTATGAATTTCATGCCGTTTCTTCTTCTCTTGACGTCTCTCATTAAACTGTTTTTTCTCATCCAGTATTGGGTTTGATTTGTTTGATATTTTCTTTGAATTGGACGCTTTTTGATTTCCTTTGTCAGCGTACAAAAATGAACAAGGTATATTTCCAGATTGTCGATGCACCAATGTAATCTCCATATCATCAATTTGATTGGGATTTGGATATTGAACAAAAGTATTATCAAGATTGTATAAATCTTTCCTGGCCAGATATTCATTAAGTTTAAATAGTTTTAAATTATTGTCGGCGACGTGACCAACGGTTTCATGTAATTTATACACTTTAACATGCGGAAATAAATCCGCATTGAATTGCAATAGATATTCACCTGACGGGAATTGATTTCGGATTAAATCTAATTTGACAATTAAATTATTTAATAGCATCTTAGGATCTAAGTTATGCAGGCGCTTTAAATCATTTTCGATTTGAGCTAAGGTCAAATATTTTTGTGACAGTATTGTCCCAGTCTCGGAATCAATACGGATTCGTTTGGTGATGGTATCAACGTTTATGCATTGTTTCAGCCATTCTTTGATTAACTCGGTTTTGGTCATGATTTCAGCTCCAAACTCGGATTGAAATTCTACCTTTTTTGATAGGTTGATTATATTATGATTGTAAGTAGTTTCAATACGTTCGCGGGCGTCATATTTTGACCTAATAAGCAAATTGCTGTTGAATTTAATTTTTTCATCGGATAAATTGAATAGAGAATAAATTTGGTTCGGTTTAAGCACCGAAGCTGGAAATTTTAATTTTTCGAGATAGTCTTTGAACATCAGGGGTTTCCACGACGGTGAAGATGAGTAGTCTAATTTCATCTCTGTACCTGCAAACAAACAAAACAAAACGCTTAGGTCAAACAAGAAGTAATATTTTAGATAAAACTTACCACAAATACGATCTTCATCTAAATTCCATGATGCTTTATTATAGTAATTCAATATGCTGTAAGATAAGGCACATTTAAAACCTCTTTTAATCATATCAACGGAATTTAAATCAGCCCTGGGTAAACATTTCCCAATAAAGATGCAACTATCATTGTCAGTTTCTTGAATCTTAACCTGGATATTCCACGACTTCAAGGAGTTGTCCATTAAATATACAAGTGACGAAAAATGTACAACAAAATCAACCGTTTCATCAAGTTCACTCATAAGTCTCGCCACATTTGGATCCCGTTCTATTGGTTGAAATTTTATAGAACTCGGGTCTATGTACATCAAACTAAATTTAGAATTTTTGGCATTCAATTTATTTGCGTTTAGCTTGAACGGTATAATTCCAGTTTTATGTAAAATTTTGACAAATTTAATCTCAACGGTGTCATTTATCGTGGCGGCCTGGTTTGGAATTGAAGTTTGCAGTAAAAAACTTTTGTGTCCGCAGAATTTTATCCACTCGCCTATTTTATATTGCTCATATTTCAACAAGAAATCCTTAAACAGGCCATCAACTCTGTAGAAACGATTCACAAGATAAGCGTTAAAGTAGTTTTGTACAAATAGATGAAATTGTTTCTTTTCCTCAAGACGATTTGCTTCCAAATTTTGATAAATTTGTATTACTTCTTTATCCGATTCGGTAATATCATCGTTGTTCGAACGCAGTAAACTTATCGCTCGAATACAAATCTGTTGATTTGTTTTCGAGATCGTTGAATTCCGCGGGAATTTATTGAAATATTTAATTTCTAAGCGATTACCTGTGACATTATGAAGCGTATGATCGTATAAGATTTGTTCCACTGGTTCATTAGTACGTGGGTCTATTATAACGTCATCATCAATATCCTCTTCGTTGGGCAGATCATACGAACTAGGCATCGAACATGTCTTTGAATTTGAACCGTCAGGCTCATTAACAAATACTGAATCAATTTCATTTAAATTTTGATAAAATATATCATCCTCTTGATCAGACAAGTTAAAATTAAATAAATCAAGTTGTTCTTTGGGGGAGCGGCGAGTTTTTCGTGCCCTGGAATTAAAATTAAATATTAGATTTAAGTATTTTTAAGGTAAATTTATAATTTTACCAATTTAAATTTCGATAGATTTCCATCACACAAAAAAATTTTATTTTTAAATGCAATACGTCAAATTGTGTAGTGCAGAAATACCGAACGCATCCATAATTATTGCCAATATAACAAAATAAAATACAAATATCTGCCATCATTTGTTTTGACACGTCAGAATCAGAATCCGTGAATTGATTGAATATTTCGTTTATAAAAATAATTAAAAATGTCGAAGCCAGCTAATGAAATTGATGAACTATTTGATGTAAAAAACTATTTCTACATTGGAAGCTATCAGCAGTGTATAAATGAGGCACAAAAGATAAAGGTTAGTGAAATTTTAAGTGGCGGCTTTGTTGATTTAATGGGAACCTTTTGATATTTTTTCAGAAACCTTCGAAGGAAAAAGATTTATACGTATATCGGGCGTATATAGCTCAACGGAAGTATCGTGTTGTAATGGATGAAATTAAGCCAAATAGTGAATTAGGTGCATTTTTTTATGTTGCCGAGTATTTCGCTTTTCCAGAAAAGCGTAACGTAGTGATCGATATGTTTGAACAGAAGTTCAGTAAAGATTTAAGTGAATGTGATGAGGTGTGGATCATTGCTGGTGCTACGGTTTATTATAATGAAGGATTAGTTGAAAATGCTTTAAAGTTAGTGAATTTTAGTTGTGTACTTTGTATACTTATAACTATGATCATTTTATTTACAGAATCTTAAACGGTGTAGACAACTTGGAATGCCTAGCCCTCCAGCTACAATGTCTTCTTAAAATCAATCGTTTAGATTTAGCCAAGAAAACATTGGCCATAATGCAAGAGAAGGATGATGACGCTACACTAACTCAATTATGCCAGGCATGGCTTAATATTGAGATCGGGGGAGATAAACTCCAAGATGCTTATTACATTTTCCAAGAATTCTGCGATAAATTCTCCTCTACAGTGCTACTACTAAATGGGCAAGCTGTATGCTTTTTGGGCCAAGAAAAATTCGAAGAAGCTGAGTCCGCACTACGCGAAAGTTTAGAAAAGGATTTCAATAATTACGATACTCTCGTCAATTCGATCATCTTATCCGAAAGGACAGACAATAACTACGATATAATAAACCGTTATTTATTACAACTTAAAGATTCGCATCGAGATAGTCCACTTGTTACTGATTATAATAAAAAGAAATCCGATTTTGAAAATTTACGGCTACAGTACCAACCATCGAATCAAACACCAGTCACACAAATCAGCATTTAAAATGTAAAATCATATATTTTATTAATTAATGTACTATAAAAATTAGGAAATATATATACATATTTGATTTCTTAATAATTCCTTTGAATTACATCTAACCAATATTTGTTGTCTAATTCGTTCTCGATAATCTTATACTTATTCTTCGGATGCTTTTTCCGGGTGAGAATGTGTATACATTTTTTAAACCAAAGTCGCTCGGATATAAAATACTAAAAATAAAAAATAATTACAATTTACTAATAGTTACACTACCGATTTTAAACCTTACCTCAATAAATAAAGCTAAAAAAAGATGAATTACAGGAAATGCAAGTAGAAGTAGGCGAAAATCGTTAATCTCACGATTCTCTTCAATGTACGGTTCGATTTGGAAAGCGCGCGATAAAAATTTAACAGGATGAACTAACATTACGACCGTGGTCACAGTAAATAAAATGAGAAAAAATACGTAAAGAAAATTTTTATAAATCGGCTGTCTGTAAGGTTTCCCTTTACAGTAGATGACCCCTAGGACAAGATACTGAAAACAACTGATCAAGAATATCGTTGTATTATCCCAGCTAAGTACGTTATCATTCACCAACGAATGTTTAAACATAATTGTCGATGAACACCTGTAGCCACCTACAACAGAACCAGAAGAATGGTACCATGGCTGCTCCATCAGTAAAAGTAATGAGCCCAATTGAATGCTGGTGCTTGCAATTATTTGAAGTAGAAGTGGTATAACATTTGCCAGAGAAATTAACGAGCTCATCGGCCTTTTAATACTCAACGAATTACTTGGTTTTTGGAAGCCCATCGTAAACGCCAAACTCGCTGTAATCCCCAGATCGATATACAAAAATTGTCCGTTCCCCATTACACTGCATTTTGAGTAGAGAATTAAAATTGTACAAAATTGGACGATCGAGTACATTGTCATGTATTTAAATAGGCCGAACGAAGTTACTAATGCGCATCTTCCTTCAAGCGCTAATAATTTAACACAGTTGATATTTTGTTGCTTAGAGGTAAAAGGCGCGGCTGCACTCGCCTCAGTTTGAGATAAAGAAATTCCTACGTGAGCCGCACGTAATGCGCTGCAATCATTTGCACCATCACCACACATTGCCACAATGTAATCAAACTGCTGGAAATACAGTACCAATTGGGCCTTCTGGTCTGGATCAAATCGTGCAAATATTGTGCCTCTCGCCAGAATCTGTGGAATTATTTCCGGAAACTGAACATTTAATACTTTCCATGTATACCCATCCATGGCCGACCGATATCTCCATGGTTGTATATTAACAATTGTATCATTTGAATACTCTGTCCGATCATGACAATCATAAGAAACTCTAATCTTGGACTCACTTATATCAATATCCTGGTCAGCCTGCAAAATGAGTATATCTTCATCGGCCAGAACCATACGACAATCACGTGCCACCGATATCGCAGTCATTATATTATCTCCAGTTATCATTACAGTTCGTATAATGGCCGCATGCAAATCCTCAATCACCGATTTCGTTTCAGGTTTTAAACAATTCTCAAGTACCAAAAATCCCAAAAAATTTAATCGAGTTTCGACTTCTTCACGTTTCATTTTATTCAAATCCCGATATTTGATTTTTGGTGATAGTTCACGATAAGCTAAGCCCAATACTCGATATCCATGTTTTGTATACCGGCTTAATATTTCGAAATAATCTTCCGGTATTGTTGACGAATTGCACAGTATTTTAATCTTTTCGGGAGAACCTTTTGTAAACAGTTTCATATTTTTGTGACCTAGAACACGAGTTACAACGGTCATACATTGACGCTCAGATGAAAATTGATAACATTTTAAAATTCCGATTAAATACTTAATCGGTTCCGATTCGATATTTATCAAATTACTCATCTGGTATGATTCTGTCTGGACAGATTTTGGCCTCACGATAGTCGGTGGCATATTGCTGTGATCCATAAAATCCTTGAATTCATCACCCGGTTCTATTAAATCCCAGTCAACCGACCTAAACATCTCAATATCAAGTGGATCACCCGAAATATTTCCGTTTATGATCGAAAGTGAATGACACGTAGCCATTGCTTGAACAATTTCCGTATAAGGGTTCATAGTGGCTGGATTCTTGGTTAGTGTATCAAAATTTGTTTTATTATACTCGAGTACACCGTACAGGGTTAAATCATCATCTGTGAGCGTGCCTGTCTTATCAAAGCAAACCATTTTGATTTTACCGCAAACATTAATGCGTGGCGGACTGATACAATATATCCCTAGCTTCTTTAAACGATTTTGGCTATAAATAGTTCCGGCGGTCATGGCCATTGGAAGTGCTGGTGGTACAACTATGGTAATAATATCTAGAGTACGGATTAAAATAATTTTAAGCCTTTCCGCGCGTCTTACGTACACATGGATGCTATACAACATCCCGAAGATTGCGATACAGAAGAGACCGGTAACGAATTTAATCGAATCTTGATAGAATTTAAATCCAATCGGTTGAGGGAATAAAATGGATTTTATTAGTTCACCTTTGCTTGTATTAAATCCGGTTCGAGAAACTTTAGCGAGGGTTCGTTCACCTGGAATGCAACGAGTTTGAACTATTGTGGTCCCAGAAAATAGAATATTTCGTTTATGATTTTCATATGACAGTTTTTCATGGCAGTGGTGAGGCGGTGTCTTCATAACAGGGACACTTTCTCCTGTGAGCATACTTTCATTCACAATACAACTCCCCGATAGGAGTACAGCGTCACAAGGTAAAATATATCCCTCTTGTGGTAGAACCAGTATATCGCCAGGTACCAAATCATCTGGAATTAGTTCAATCGGTTGTCCGTGCAGCATAATTTGAACGGTATCCGGTTTTGTTGATTCGACTAAATTCTTAAGCGTAATGCTTTGTGATCGAGTTTGATAAAGCGACGTCACAATCGAGACAAATGATAGAAATAAAATGCATCCGGCATAGTAGTAATAGTCGTCGAGTGACCATAAGATAATCGAGAAAAATTGAAATAAATAAAAAGGATTGAGTATCTCGGTCCGAAATAGTGTCCAGTAAGAATTTACTTTAATAACGATCGAATTTTCGCCATAGAGTTGTAATCTGTGAATAAAGCAAAGATTAACAGTTTAAACCACCCCCCTTAGTTACGCCTATATAAAGAGATAATAATTTTTAATATATACATACAAATGATCTCGTTGTATACTATTTATGCCGATCGACTCAACCAACAATTCATCGAGGGCTTTCCCATCATCCGGATTCCCCAAGTAGATAAACTTCTCGATAACATCAGACCAAATGTAGCGAACGTGTTGATAAATAAAAATTCGAGTTTCATGATTTATTTGATTATTGTAATCAAGCGTAATTGTGTTACTCTTAATATTTGTAACTTTTTTAAAATCCGAATGGCCATTACTTGTGGTAACTGAAACGATTTATCCATATGTGTTAAGAAATAGTAAAAAAGGGTAGCTAATATTTATGAACTCACTTAATACTATATCACAATTTCTTAGGCTTGTTTTTTTATACTTAAAATATGCACAATTGGGGAACCATTTAAATAGTAGATACGGAAATCCCAGAAGTAGAACACCAATTCCATGGAATAATATCAGCCTTGCAACAGAACGCTCATATCCATATATCGTTACAACTAAATCACAATTGATTTCCTTTTCCCGAGCATTATATGTATTATCTAATATTTGTAAATGTGCGTCAATTGGAACATAGCCAGCACGATCTATTAATATAAAACCAGATAACATAAATTAGTTTGTTGTTTTGGGTAAGAACAAAGAGGGGCGCTTCAAGGAAATAGGACTCTGAACTTACTTTTACTACTGCTACAGAAAAACTCAGTCATTTGATCAAAAATAAACCTAATATATAATGTACAAAGGTATATCAATTATAGAATGTAGACGTTTTTATTATTATTATTAACACATTATTTAATTTTCAAAATATTATGTATTTAACTATCAAAATACATTTCATTTTAAATGTTACTGAACAGTGAACATCAAAAATAAAACAAAAAAATAAAACAAAAAAAAAAATCTCTGTAGATTTTTGACTTTTGTTTTGTTTTGTTGATTAATCAAAATTTGGCGTGATAGGGTTGAACTGAAAATTATACCAGTTAACAAAAATGCCAAGTAGTGTTATACACAAACTGTTATACAAAAATAAATTTAAATATTTTAAATTTTTAATCATTTTGTACAAATGTCTGGAGGTAAACCAACATATTGGCCGTTGGAAACAAATAAGATTCAACAACAAAAAGGATATTTGAAAACTGCGTACTACTTGAAAACAGTGAAGGAATTTCGTTTGAACAAAAAAGAAAATTTGTCAAGTAGGTTTCCAAATAATAAAACAAACTGGGATCTCTTCCGGAACCTAGTCGAAGACAATATACTGAAATACAACTACATACCAATTAAAACTCCGGCATAACAATTTGATGTTCAATTAAAGCTGCTGAACAACATTATAATACAAGCAGCGTGACAGAGTACTCCTCATACTCGAAACCAAACGGAAATCAGTTCAACTATCCAGCAAAAGTGAGAGGGTTATAGAAAAACAGAAAACGCGAAAAATCTTTCAGAGGAACCGAGCACCTCAAAGCAAATCACGACTTAATTATTTAAGCAACAAATTGAAAATGCTTATCAAAGAAATCAAGAACAAATCTTTTAGCGAAAACATAGCCGATCTTTCTGACAACAAGGACACTAATTATTCGCTTTGTAAAGCAACTAAAGAACTTAAATGGCCTAAAAGCACAAATAGCTCCTATCAAGAATGATGATGGAACTTGGGCTAGAAGGGCCAATGTAAAGGATGCATTATTTGCAGCCTATCTTGAAGACTCATTTCAACTCATGCCAAAGGCAAACATCTGAAGAAAATATAATTCCAGTAATTAAAGAGGATAACCAAAACATAAGACCTGTAACACTACCAAGAGCTAAAAGATGAAATTAACAACAACTTAAGCACAAAAAATCCCCTGGTTATGACCTAATCACTGGAATTGTAGTTAAAGCACTACCAGAAAAAGGATTATGGAAATTATTGCAAATAATTAACGCAGCGTTCAGACTAAAATACTTTCCATACCAGTGGAAGGTGGCAGAGATGATAATAATGAAGCTACTGCTCAAGAGGTTAAAATCAATGATCGACACTTTCATGTAAAAATGAAGATGAATACTTCGAACTCAAGAAAGGCAAACATTTTTTCTTAAAACTGGTGAAACGTAAACAACTTTTCACTTTCGATTGACAACTTTGTATAAATTTCCAATTTAACGAACAAAAATTTTTGTTCGTTGTGTTACAAATTCATATAAACTGTAAAAAAAAATTTGTGAATGCTGTGTAAGATAGATTATTCTTGGAAAAAACATAAAATAAATCGCTTCTCGCCTTTTGTGCAAAATTCAGCCCCTACCGAGTTAATTTTTGTTGTTTCAATTAAAAGTCGAATTAAAACAAAATCCAAAGCAAGTTTGTTTAGCTAGCACGTTTCATTTTTTGAAGAAGCTTCATATGGCCCAACCAGCGAATCAGTAACAACTTAACGTAATAATGCGTTATACAGAAAGTACATGTTACTGGCCAGCGAATCTTTTAGAACTTTTCGTTCAGTTCATCTGTCATTTAACAGAGCAAAAATTAACGCGCAAACTGAAGGAAATGTCAGAATACATAAAAATTCCCAAAGCATACTTTTCTTAAAAATAATAAATTTTGATATTCACATTAAAATTTTAATACTGTATTTGTCAGTTGTTACGGATTCGGTGGCTGATATGTCAAATATTCTGTAAGGAAATAATTTCGTCAAATTCTGTAAGGAATCTTACTGATTCGCTGGTTAGCCCATTAGACAACCAGCACCACCTTAGCACGTTGCGAAAGATAAAAAAAAATCTTTCTCGCGAACCAACCAAACAAACGCATGTTCGTTAAAAAGTTGAAAACGTAATCAAACTGCCACGTGAAAGCAGCTGCAACAATATTTCAAAATGACATGGCTATATCTAAACGTTCAGTGGATCAAAAGTTATAAAAATCATAATATTTGTACAATTTAACATATTTTGCGTAGTACTGAACGGATTTATTAAAATCAATTGCTTATTTTTTTTAATTTGTGATTGTTAATTAAAGAAATATTTAACAATTTCGAAAAGCTAACTGCAATAATTTTTCAATGCAAATTTTGTACGCAACCATTTTATTTGACATTTAATTTTTTTTTTAACTGCGCTTTGGATTGTGAATTTCGCGTCAAATAGTGAAGAGAAAAGTTCATAAAAAAAAAAAAAATCGAAAGAATATAAAAAGAAAAAAACGAAGGAATATTAGAAATTAGCAATCACTTTTTTGCACAATCCGGTGTTTTTTTTTAATTAGTGTGGATTAAATAATTTTTTGTTGTACATAATTCAATTAAAATTTTTACGCAAGATATACAAATTTTTGGGAAGAAAATGGCTGATAAGGATAATACAGAGCTACGTATGAATTTGGTTGCTGTGAAGAAAGTTGATCCATATGCAAAAGATATAATTGATACATCGTCACATGTAGCATATTACACATTTAATTCAGATGGTAATGAATGGGAGAAAACTAATGTCGAAGGAGCGTTATTCGTTTATAGTCGGGTGGCTGAGCCATATCACAATATTTTTGTAAATAACAGGCTGAATACAAGATCGTTGGTCGAACCGATTACATCAGAAATTGAAATCCAATCCCAACCACCGTTTTTACTGTATCGTAATCGATTAAAGAAAATTCGTGGTTTTTGGTTTTATAATTTAGCTGAATGTGATCGAATTTCGGAATTAGTTGGTAAATTAGTGGATAATTGCAAGAAAAATAAAATGGACCATCAGAATAATTCCAGCATTAGTAGTAATGTGAATAATATATTTTCTATGTTAAGTAAGGCTCAAGAAGATTTTTATAAATCGGGCGGCGGATCTCAATCGATGCCCCAATTCAATAATAACAATGATACAAATATGAGTAATAGCAACAACAACAATAATAGTACGAGTAATAATACGTCGAACAGTAATCAGCCTGATGTAACATCTTCGGTGATGAATTTCTTTGCTGCGGCCAAACCTAATCCACCAGAAGTTCCAATATTTCAGCGAATGTTCTCGAATCCAATGTCTGTGGAACAAATAGAAAAACAACAAAGGGCCTCATCACCTCAAGCAACTGTGGATAAAACGGGTAATGTGCCATCATCGCCGCCATCTAAAATGACTGAGACGACACATCATCACGAAAATGGGATTCGATTTACTCGAATCAATTCGCCAAGTATTCAAGAGTTTGGCACGTCACCATTGGCCACATTTTTAAATGGAGCTAAATTGCCTATAAACAAAAATAATTTGCCACCACCATCGAATCAACAGGTTCAGCAGCTGTCTCAAGATCTATCGGGACTTTTTCGAAAAATGTCGGATACGCTAAACACATCCAACTCAATGCCGTCACCTGGTAAACCAACGCTTCTCTTACCGAATATGTTGGTCTCACCATCAACTGGAAACATCAATAACAATAACCAGGGCAATTTAAATAATTCAGGAGCGCTTTTATTAGCAAAAAGTTTATCAAATTCAAACGTAATAAATAACGGTAATACTATTCCAAATAAATCGGGCCAATCACAAATTTTGGCATCGTTACCATCAACCTCATCAACTTCTGCATTACTCATACAACAGGGTCTACATCAATCCTCATCTATAATAGGGCAGTCACAAAATACTGTGATGAATGCTACCAATTTAATTCATCATCATCGGCTTAACAATAACAATTCAATGAATTCAACAAAACCGGAACCGCTCACCAAGAGTCAACTTCTACAGGCTATGAATTATTTAATAAAAAATGATCCCGATTTTATTAAGAAATTGCATGAAGCTTATCTAAAATCGTTTACAGAAATGGTTTCGCTATAACAATTAACAAAATTATCAAAAAAATAAAATATTCCACATGCAATTGTTGATTAATCGAACACCCAGTTAAATTTATTAATAATGGTTTTGTTTTGTTTTTTTTTAAATAAAATTTTTATTTTTCTGTTTTCCTATTTATCATGTATGTATACATCCATAGATACAATTCTAAAAATTGGAATGTTTTTTTTTTTTTTTAAATCAATTATGAAAAATTAACTTCTAAAGAAAGATCTTAAAGAATTAATGTATTTCGAGAATATTCACTATTACTATAATAAATATTTAACTAGGTAAATTTCAGAAACAATTTTAAAAATAATAAAACATTTAAAATTAAAATAGTTATATTTTTGATGTTTAAAAAACATAAAATACTACATACCTAACATTAATAAATTGTAAAAGATATTTAATAAAAATTTAAAGTGGAACAAAAAAAATTAATAATTATGAAAAACAAGAGCCAGAGTGGCAAATAAATAAATTTAAAAAGAAATTATTTAATGTTTTGCAATTTTAATTTTTTGGCTAGTTGCCAATAATTATAAACTAGCAGAAACGGTCCAGAAACGTCTAGTGCCAAGTCATGCCTTGAATTGGATCTAAAAATTGTCTAGCTTGTATTATTTTCCTTTAAATCGAATAGAAATTTTGCTTCGTTCTTTATTCCATAATGTTTCAAACCAAATTGGACAAAAGGCAAACTACGCTAAATCAGAGAATTAATCATTTATCATCGTTCATATAATCGGCCCTGCGTTGTGTTTTCTAATTTATATTCGTTGGTAAAAGTGATCATGCGTGCCTTTATTCTGACCTTTTTAATCATTTTGTGAGCAATTTATTCGTTTTTGTGCTGCACCAAAAATTGTGTAATATTGTATCAGCAAGCCCTTTTAATAATATTATCAGCAAGCTCTAATTTTATCTTATAAGTGCATAATTTCGAAATTCATTGCCATTACTTTACATCGTTAAATTATAGTTTTAAGATTATTAATATACAGCAAATATTGTTGATCAACTAGCAAATTTTTTTGTTTAAAAATGCTAAAATTTCGTTTAGCGCGCCTAAAATTTCATTCATTTTTATGATAAATACTATGCCGGTGATCCGTAGATTTATTTATTGGGGTTTTATTTAAAACAAAAATAAATTTAGACGACATTTTTGTATATTGCGTAATTTTACTTAAACATTATTTGTTTTAAATTTTCGTTCTTTTATTAATATTTTATATGGTGTGAAATCGACTATGGTAGATACAGATAGTAAAATAGTATTATACTCAAAACCAACACAAATGTCTTGTACAAGCCATATTATTTCCTTGACGCACGCACATTATTAAATCCAAAACCTACTATTTTCTGAAAGTGTTAGTGATTTTTATACTGTTTTTGATACAAACTACAATTTAAAAACAAAGTATGTAAAGATTATACTGTATTATGACGCTAATACTTACAGAAATAGTAGGTTTTATTTTGTGTTTGTATGGCAATAATATGGCTTGTATAAGACATTTGTGTTGGTTTTGATTATACTACATATTTTGCTATTATAATACCTACGGTGTGAAACCGGTAATAGCCACAAAAGTCAACACCTCATTTGAAAATTTTTATTTTTGTTGGTCGCGTACACGTAGAATTTCGAAACGATTTTTTCGTCCATGTAGCCAGGATAACGATTTGAATCGTACGTTTTGTCGTATCATGGAGCCTTGCCTTTAGTGTTGTGTTTTCTAATGTTAATTAAAACCCACTGAATTAGGTAATTAGTAATTACATATGATGCTTAAAAAAAAGCTACCAAATACATACAATGGCCTTGCACGTAACGTTGCTAGCTCTCAGCTGTCAGACCAGGGGTGAGATGTTGTAACCATCACGTTTTTCGCTTCGATGGATTTTCGATAAAATAACGGTATTTTAGAACTAAATTGTTTTAAAATTTTATATTTTTAACAAAGGAGTACAGTTATTCTATCGAAAATGCATCGAGGCGGAAAACGTGATGGTTATAACACAGAATACCCAGAAGCGACATAACGCGGTTTTTATATGGAGAAAAGTGGACTCATTTTTTTGACCTTGGTTTATAGAAGGTAAGATTTTCGGTATTAAATTATCGTTCAGTGGCTGAAAATTCAAAATTAACATGTAAAATATAAGGTAAGAGCACAGAATAATAAACAACCAGAACCGACATTACGTGGACCAAGAAATTTTTGCTCTTACCTTATATTTTACATGTTAATTTTGAATTTTCAGCCACTGAACGATAATTTAATACCGAAAATCTTACCTTCTATGAACACTATTTAAGAAATTTAGAAAATTGTCTAACGGTCGGTCTGCAAGTACCCGAATATAAAATCAATTTAATTCTACAAAATTCGTAAATCAATGTAAGCTGTTCAACTAACAATGTATGTACATATATTCAAAAATTTTCTGATCAACGTGAACACGGAGTATGAATGTTTTTTCTGTATATTTAAAAACGAAAAATAATCGTTATACTTGTTAAAATTAATAAAATACAATTAAAAACATAATTTATTTGAATTTTAATTAAAATTACAAAGTACAAAACAGCGATTTACAATCAACCATGAGAATCCCTTATCTGACCGGAGTAATTCTGGACTTCTGGTGTCAATTTTTACTTAAAGAAACAGTAGCAATATAATTAAAATAAATTATCTGCCACAGTATTATTAAGCAAAAATTAATACTCGAATTGCTCCGATCTGATGAGGCATTCTCTCGCTATAGTGCCCTCAATATCTGTAAATCGCTATTTTGTAATTTTTTAATTAAAATTTTTGTGGTGATTAATTAATTTAATTTAAAATAAATTAACCACCACTGGTTTTTTACGCAAAAATTGACACTATCGGATCTCCGATCGGATGAGCTATTCTCTCGCTACACTGGTTCAATCATTTAAATCCGAAGGACCAATCTAAGTAATCATATATGGATCTTTTGCAGGGGTGTCCAACAGTTACGACATGCACTGTAGTATGTTTAATATGGGGATTTCAGATTGAAAGCTTTGTGTTTACTTCGAACTAAAGTTGTAAATTTGTAAGTCACTGCTTAAACAATTCTATTTATGATAATATGGCGTGTTGTTCATATTGAATATCGAATGTCTTGACAATGTGTTAGCGACAATATTTGTTTTACCTGGCGTTTATGTGATGAAGATTGAATTCTTATAGATAAGTAGAGCCCATCGGTTCGAGTAGTTCAAAAATAGCTGAAACTTTTTCGGGATTTACGGTTATCATTAATAACAAACGATTAAATACTTTATAAAATGACAACACCACAATACCGTCCAAATAGGCCCACATAGCCGAAACTCATACATTTAAATCATAATAGTCTAAATAAAGGTACAAATAAAAGATGTTTTGTCTCTGTATCACGCTCAAATATTGGCACCTGACAATATCCTGCACACAAATCTAATGTACTCATCAACTTGGTCCGCTTTGCAACATAAAGCAATTCGTCGAGACGAGGAATAGGATATTTGGCTGAAACTGTAACGGAATTAAAATTTAAAACGTCTGTAATCGATACAAATTCGGAATCAAACATTTGGTTTTTTCATCATAACCACAGGAGATGCCCTCGTACTTTCGTGTTCTTTGATTATGTCTTCTTTTAACATTGCGCCTATGAGATTCTATGTTCGGCACACTTAGCAGGTTTATATTGTATATCAAATCTGTATTGGTCACTTTCTAAAGTAATTTATTGACCAATTCCTTTTGCGGCTTTCGCAAAGAATAACCCTCATCATCCCTATAGGGGAATTAACTGAAGAAAATTCAATAGGTGTTCAACATTCATTTATTTGACGATTATATCTGCCGTTGTATACGAAACGGATTCTAAATTTTGGGATTATCATTGGCTAACCCAATTGACATCTTTGAATTTTTGACCTTTCTTTAATACAAGTTTGTATGGAGAATGAGAAGCAATACTGAGTTTCGTTGCTGTATCCACAATAGCAATATCGTATGACCCATGAATATGAATACTTAATGTTGGACTTGACCTTTGTTTTAATCTTAGACCATAGAACATAATGGACCGCATGCAATGGCTTTTAACTATCTCCAACATCTGCAGCGCAAATTAGCCTTGTGGCTGATCCGATAACTAGATCAAGCATAAGTTGCTATAGTTACTATAGTTACCAGATCGGTCACAAGGCTACTTTACGCTGCAGATGTTGGAGACAAGCTACTTTACAATTTTATATGGAAAAGTCACTTAAAGTTTTAATGATTCCGTTAAAGAAGTTAGTAAAGTATGGATTTTTGCGTCAACCAAACTAAATTCTGCAAATGAAGTTTTGTCTGACGTCGACTTGGTTGTAGATTGTTTTAGATTGCACTTTGGGCAATTATTTTTTATATTGTGGCAACACCAACGCGTCGTCAATATAAACGCGCGTAGTGCACCAACGCATCAAAAGTGTTCACAGTTCGAACAGTGTTATAAAATTAGGAACAAAATAACTATGGAAACAACGATCACCTGAGCAACGAGACTCCAAACAAAATCACGAACACTGCAAATCAACCGACACCGGTAACGAAGACATCAGATAGCTCAACAGTCGATAGGCATGGTTTAGCAACGGGTCTGGGGTTCTGGACGTAAACGTCGGGAAAGAAAAAACAAAAAGAAAATAGATATTGTATAAAACTTGGGTTGTTTTACACATTCGAAATTATGGGGATGCTTTGGTTATCGCATCCGGTATTGTTTGCTCTGTTTCGAGTTCGACGGACCAATAAATAAATGAATAAATTAGGTGTATTTATTCACTTACAAATAAAACAATCGCAACAATAATCTTTAAAGGTTTAACTTATATATTTATTACACAATATATTTGCTTGGTTGGTGGATTGATGCGGGATGGTAATTATTGGTCGATGGTTGGATGCGAACTGAATATTTATTTTAAAGCATTTATCGAAAAGTACAAAATTATGGTATATAAGCAGTACATGGAAGAATATACAAATGGTAAGGGGAAATGTTACATCCTTAGACCATATAATATAATGGACCGCCAGCAATGGCTTTTAACTGTCTCCAACATCTGCAGCGCAAAGTAGCCTTGTGACCGATAGGGTAACTATAGCAAGTATAATCAAAATTAGTACCCACAGATGTCGCTACCAAATTAAGTAGATTTGTTTATACCAACAGATGTCACTGCAACTACATCCATCGTAAATCTTATAAATCTAAATAATAAATCTTATGTTAGAACAAAGTTCAATAAAATTATACATTTTATGGTTCAATAAAATAATTTTCTTTAATTATAGTTTTTTATTTTATTTATATGTAAATTTAAATTAGCAGTGACATCTATTGCTACTAAATGTATCTACTGAATTTTGTAGTGACATCTGTGGGTACTAATTTTGACTATACTTGTTTTAGTTGCCCTATCGGTCACAAGGCTACTTTGCGCTGCAGATGTTGGAGACAGGCTACTTTACAATTTTATATGGAAACGTCACTTCGCTAGCGGTCCATTCTATTGTATGGTCTAAGGTTACATCTATAAAGAAACAACTTATATAATACAATAGCTGAAATTTGGAATGTGGTAAATTGGTAATGTACTCGATAATGCAATGGTAAGTTGTATGAGTACAGGAATTAATATATAGAGTATAATAGATAATAATAAAGTTATATAATGCAAGAGGAAGGGATAAATACAAATACAATAACTTATCTAGAAACGTCTATGCGCGTTATATACAATAATTGGCAGACGCATAAATAATAATAACATAATATACATAAAAAGATTACAATACTATTTATCAACTCGTTGATGGCCAGGTATCATGCCAACTGGGCTACGTAATAAGAAATTAGAACTAGTTGGTCTAAACAGATATACTTTTAGTTTTTTCGTAGGAAGTCGAATAGCGATATCCTTACGAGATATTTGTAAGTCCCTATATAAAGGACATATTAAATTACAAAAACATTGTGATAATAGTTATAATTAATAAATAAATAACCATAAAATAAAATTAAGTGATTTTAGATCACCTTACAAGAATGCTATGGTTGTCGTACAGCATAACTAATAACCCGGCCTCTCCACCTGCAATCTACCATTGAGTTATACCATTAATATTTACACTTTTGCTAGTGGAGACACCAAATGTTATAAAATATCAATAAATTATACCAGCAGGTACAGAATTTAAAGTAACGGCAAGTGTAATCCCGCGTGTGTTGAATCTTAATGCTAATAAATTAAGTTTTAATAATAAATATTTTTAAAATTAACAAAAAGGAGGAAATTATGAAATTAATTCAATTGTATAGAGACAATTAATACTTATGGAATATAAATTTCAGTTTATTCGCACCGAATAACATATCGCACGTTTACCTCACCCGAAGCCATTTTAATATTTTTGTTTATAGAAATGCTAATGGTAGTGGTATAGTATATGTCAGGTGGAGAGGAAGGGTAAGAGTGTACAATAACTCATACGCTCACCCACCAGCGGAACAATCACGTCAGTTCGATCAGAGCGCACCATTAGAAGACCTCCACGCCTTAATTAATCGCCCCTCTCTGCATTCGCTAGGGGTGAAGTAGTGTGGCGACACTAACGCGTCGTCAATACAAACACGCGTAGTGCACCAACGCATCATCTAGTGTTGACCCCTTAGCAAAATATGTAGATGAATATTTTTAGATACACGATTGAGATATCTTGAGCAAAAAACGCAATTATAAAATCTTAATAAGTTTCTTTGTATAATATAAAATAAAATATTAAGCACAGCGTTTTCGTGTTAATTAATGCAGTGATCGAAATATGACGGTGTGAAATTATTGAATACTCTGTGGTTAAGTATTCCAGCCAGGTCAACACATTTAGTTTGTTGAATAGTTGGATTCTTATCTTACCCACATATTCAATGTAAAATTCAACTAATATCAGACAGAACGACTTCTCCTCCGCTTTGTTTATCTCTTACCATTAACGTCTTAAGCCGCATCCACACGAGGTGTGAAATGTACACTTATGTGTGCGTATTCGCTTATTTAGCGAATGTAAGCGGTTAAGCGGGCATGACATTCGTCATTTGAAAACCATCCACACGACGTTTACATTCGCTAAATGCGCGCATAAGTGTACATTTCACACCTCGTGTGGATGCGGCCTTATTGTATGTAATTGTATTGCAAATGTGTTTAATCGTTATAATAACGCAAAGTAAATAATGCAAATTTAAGTGATGACAATGTTGTTTTTGTAATCCATGTCACCACAGACCGTGCTGAAAAAGCTGTCCATATTTCTTAAACTATTTTAAAAAACGTAAGGGACGAAAACAAAGGTTTTTATCTTTCATTACTAGAACATCGAAGTATTCCAGTTGCAAATCTTGGCTATACCCCCTCTAAAATTTTACAAATTCAATTGCTTATAGATTCAAACTCCCTGTTCATTGTTAGGCTTTTATTGCTGTTGTCGGATGCCTAAATAGGTCGGTGGTTAAGAGCCCGACAACTTATAAATAAATTTGATTTAAATACGTCGATAATAACTTGCCGACAATAGGCCCTGAAAAAATCATATGTTGCGTGCGCATCACTGATTTAGGCTAAAAAATATAGCTGTTAGTTCAAAATCAATCAATCGTTTCATTGCCTTTAACTTAATATAATGTTCGATTTAGAATTCCTGTTGAATAATAGAATGTTGAATCTAATCGATCTAGCCTCCTCGTGTTGCATTGAAATTAAATGTTACGCATTCTACCTTATTCTTAAGCGTATACACCGTTTTGTGATTTTCATATTAAAAAATTGGCGTATAGTTTATCTAAAACATTCAAATGAGATGATGATCTTGAACTTTGTGGTCAATTTAACAAAATAAAACATTAAATATCACCGTAGAAAAACATTACACTTTGTCCTTACAGATATATGTTTGTACCAATCGTAAATCATCAAGCAAGATCGCTACGGTCAAAAAAAAAAAAAAAATTATTAATTCATTAAAACATATTTTAAAAACATTTCACGCCTGCACATGTATGTAATTAAAATTTCTGACGTACATACATAGGTAGTTAACGAAATTATTTACACTCATCGGCAGAGAAAACTGGCTACCCTAAAACAATTTTTTTTTGATGCGAATATCTTTTGAGCCGACCTAGCTGGAAACATGAAACAAAAACCATATTCTAGGTCATTCAAAACAATCTTAGAAAATGTAGGTAAGACTTATTCTTTCCAAACATGTGTTTGAGGTATTCCGTATTTTCAAAGAAAAACTAAACAATGAACATTTTTAAAAATTTTATTTAAATTTTCATAAACATAAACACAACAACAAAATCACAATTAAACAATAAAAAATGTTTAGTTGCGTTTGTGAAAACCCCCTCCCCCCTCCCCCTCCCCCTCCCCCTCCCCCTCCCCCCTCCCCCCCGAGCTTCAATAACCGCTTACATCCTCTGCCCCATACTTTTGATAATCTGTTGAATATTGCACGGTGGCATATTTTCCCATTCCTCTAAGGAGCTGGAATACGACACCAAACATATTCTTTAGGATTTAAATCGGAACTACTTGCCGGCTATGTCATCTTCGAAATATTTACAACTGCCAGGTATTTATTCACTATACTCTGGCAATATGAGGTCTTGCATTATCGTGCATAACCATGAACCTAAAATTTGGTTTTTGTTTCATGTTTCCGGCTAGATAGTGCGGTTCAAAAGACATTCGTACCAAAAAAAAAAAAAATTTTGAGGTGGCCCGTTTTTTCTGCTGGCGAGTGTAATTATAAATATGTACACAAATATGTAGTAACAATTCATTTCGCCTAAATTTATGCAAACTGTTATTTTAGAATACGTTCGATTAAATTTTGAATACAAGCATGCAAGCTAACAAACAAGTTAACTGTGGTACAAAAAACCTAAAAGTGGTATTTCATATCAGTCGAGTTACTTAAGGAGTGAATTTATGCAAAATTGATTCCTAATCGTTAAATTCTTCTTTTCTACATTAGTTCCTTAATTAATTTCATTAATTTATCAAATATATAAAGATCAATGTCCATTAACAGAATTGAAACCTCAACTCACATTCAAATCGCAAGGCTCCGTGTGTCCAACAATTAATAATATAGCTTCGTTCTACAAAAAACATTAAATTTATGTACTTGTTGGGTTTAATTACTGACAATAAAAATGTTGTTATACTTTCAATTTACCTGGTTTTTCATCTTCTTCTTAGATCAACATTTTAATAGATTACAAAGTCTTTTTTTTTGGTGAGTATATAAGGTGTAGCAAATTTTCATTGGGTTCAGTTTGCCTAAAACAAAAGTGTTAATTAAGTTAAAACTGAAAGTTAAAAGTGTGAATTAAAAATTCAAAAAATTGTTAAAATGGTGCACAATTATGGATTAAGCGATGATAATGTGACGCGGGCTAAGTGTACGCCTGATAATGAAATTGTGATATCGGGAATGGCTGGAAGATTTCCAAATTCGTATAATGCAAAAGAATTTGAGAATAATCTTTATAATAAGGTGAGATGTGATTATTATTAGTGATAGTGATATTTGAAACTAAATGGACTTTATACTCAAATGTGATGTGCCTGGTTATTTAATTTAAAGTGATTAATTTCATGGCTACGGAAAATTTGTCTTAGAAGGGTTAATAATAAAATAATTTGGATGGATTTCATAATTTTGTAAAAAAAACGAAAATTAGCAAACAAACAAAAAAAAAATAGATTTTTGTAATTAGGGGAGATTGGGAAAATAGTTGGGATTTCTTACAAAAAAAAATTTAAAATACCGAGCGAGATATGTGTGCATACTTCAGAATTTCATCACTTGACAATTTCCTCTTAAACCGTTTAGTAATTCATCCTACATTCAATTTAAAATTAAACAGCCTTTAATTATTAGTAATATTAGGTTATTGCGGATCATAGTCAGATAATTATTTTGTACGAACGGAGAAATTATTGAGAGTTCGCAATTTCAGTATTAGCGTCAATATTTCAATTTTAATACAATAAAATTTAATAATACTACAACTGCATGGTTGCTTGCTAATAGAAAGTAATCAGTGTGTGATCAACTGATAATTATTATTCCTCATCTGATTGAACCTGAAATTGCGAACACTAGCCCCAAATAAATTTTATTTATAAAAATTTACATAAAATAAATTCGATGTTTAGAAATAATTTAAATTCGGTTTGCTACAAAATGCCAAAATAAATTTGGAAATTTCGATAAATGGATTTCAAATGATCTGCAAAAAAGCGTAATAAAATAAGCGAAATAGGGTTCAATTTTATTCATTAAGAACACTGGTATAAATAATGATACCGTGATATGTATTTTGTAATCTCAGCCTCGAAAAATTCTCGTGTCAAAATAGTTTTGAATATTTCTCTTGCGAAATCTCCTCCTACACGGTTTTGTTCATAAAATTTTAAAATAATGATGCCTAAATATTAGCTACAAAATCTTTAAATAATGGGTGCCGGTCAATTTATCGAAAACAGTTTGTCGTGAGAACAATTTATCGTACATTCTTTTTGTAAAAAGTAATGTTTGGAGAAAATAGAGCAGTGAAGATGTTTATTAGCGTGCTAATAAATTATTTATTTAATCAATTGCTTCTTTTTCATGTTTTATTATCCTCGACATCGTTAACTTTCTCTTTATATTTCATATAATTCATGCAATTATATATTTTAAAAAACATCGTTTAATTCAATATCTTGATCCTCGTTATTTTGCTCAATGACACACTTATCAACGATCATGGTATGTAATTTCATTAAGTCTGGTATAGTATCCAGTAAAGTGTAAGTAGCGTCAATGTCATTTATGATCAAGTTCCAAAGTACGGGGACAGTACGCCATCCTGCGGCCTACCTCTGCTTGCAAAACTTCTGGCGGAAAATTCTCTCAAACTGGCATTTATGATCCTGCCTCTTAGCATTTGATCTATCCAGTCCTTGAGTGATTCATTCACTTTCAGATTCGAGAGTGCCAGAGTTATAGCCCCTGAAAGCACGTTGTTAAAGGCCCCCTCAATATTCAAAAAGGTTAACATTGCAAAGACTCTATACTCGAAAGATTTTTCAATGAAATATATAAGAGAATAAAGAGCAGTCTCTATCTCTACAGATCTCCCCTTGCTATAAGCAAGATGTGGAGATTTAGAGTTTTTCCGGCACAATCGCACCTCTGATATGAGCTTCTATTTGTCTTTACAGTGTTTTAAAGAGGAAGGAATACAAGCTAATCGGTCTAAGGTATTTGGCACTGCAGTGTCAGCGTTTTCCTGCCCAAGGTATGAATCCAACCTTCACTTCCGTCCATTTGCTAGGAATGTGACATAGTTTTAGGCTGCCGTTCGTAGTTTGTTGAATATCCGCAAGGATATACCATCAGGTACTGGCGACTTATATGGTTTAAAACTATTTATCGCCCACAAGATCTTTCTTCTGCTAATAATTGCCTAAGAGGCTGCTTGCTCTATTATCTACTGATGTAGTAGGTACAGATTCGGAAAAACCAGGAAAATGAGTCTCCAGTAGAAGTTTCAACGATTCCGCACTATTATTGGTCCAAATCCCATCCGGCCGTTGGAGGTAACATAGGACGGTAGGGCCAGTGGATAGTACTTTGCGAAGCCTAGTCTTCTCCGAAGACTCCTGAATTTTGCCACAGTATATTCTCCAAAATCTGTTCTTGGCTTTGCAAGAAGACACCTGAATTTTGCATATTTGATGTGTTTGTTGAATCTCGTTGGGCCACCAGAGTGACCGAGATTTACCCCTAGGCCTGTTAAGAAGACTAGCGCTCAGTACCGCTTCATTAAAAGCGCTGTACAGCTCGTCGATTAAACGAGGTTTTGGCATCGAACTGGTAGTAGTAAATTATTCAGAATAGTTCTAAAGGTATTTCAGTCGCTTTTCCTCCTATTCCTGTAGATTGCACTTTTTGGAGAAGCTAAGTCTATTTCGAACTTAATATTAATTTCATGCTTCAACAGTTGCATATCCTGTAAGTGATTAGATTTGGCATAGAAATGATGGCACTAGCATGAAAAAAATAGTATCATGCTTTCAACACATTTCAGATTTGATTTCCAGTCACCAAATCATTCTTCTTCAATAAAGCAAAGCGTTTCATTAAATTCACGAAAATAAAATAATTTGACCACAATCGCGAAGTTGGGATCACTGGTTTTGTTTTTCGTTAAAATATGATACATGTCTTCTTGAAATTTTGAACTTTATTTATATAATCGATCGTTGCCTCCTCGGGTTTGGTGATTTAATGGTTAATTTACTTTTTTGAAAGCTTTTTTCGGTAAGTGCTGCTTGAATGAGCGTATGCCCTCTTATTGCTCGTGTATAAGCGTGGCTTTCTTGTGCTTTTCTGCCTATTATTTGGCGTAAATAGTGCAAATATCTTCTTTGGGACCACTTCCTTTTATGATGAAGCCAATGGATCCCAAAACTGTGTGTAGATGATGGGGATCGGTTACGGAACCACTCATGTCACTATTTCTCGAGCCTTGTAGTATAACGGTTGATCAAACGTAACGAAACGCTCTTGGTAAAGTGTGTTACATTTCATTATAGTCTGATGGCGGATTATTCACGAATGGAAGAGTAATAATCTTAGGAGTCGAATACGTATCTTCGGTATGACAGTCTTCCTGAAACCAACTCCAGCCTTTTGTATTCAGCGGATTCTGAGTTTTTTTGTCCAACTACACAAAATCATTATTCAAGATATCAATATCGCTAATGATAGATTCAGTACTGATTCGATGCACTAAGACGTTCCGTAAGCCAGCGGAATTACCCTTTGAGATCTTGAGAGGTGGTAAACCAAGATTCCCGAAATCATTCGGCGACGTCATTTTTTCAATATGGGGATATTCCTACTGTAATGATACATGACGATGGGGTAACACACATTACAAATCCCATTGTGTGAATATTCGTGTTATGATCAGCATTAACATACGTAAGACAAACTATAGACAAACTATAATTTTCGAAATCTTTTGCTGTCGAAGCTTCAAACATCGCGTTATGGAGCGCATAATCCAAGATAAAATAATGTCTCGATAAGCCTCGAGTAAAGGATGACCATTAAATAGCAGCGATAGGAAAGCTCTCGGTCGGATACTGGAAAGTATGAGGAGCCCGAAGATTCACAGCAAAATAAATGGTTAAAAAGAGTCTGCACGGTGGGGTGCATTTGTAAACACAGAATGAATTCAGAGATCGATATGAAATTTTCCATTTATTCACAGTATGAATGGAACATTTCACTACACTTATCTTTTGTTTATATTAGTGCTATCTATGTGTCAGTCTAGAAACCTTCCAAGCACTCTGTATTAAGTATATTATAAACAAATTTAATTTGACTTGTTCGTTAATACTAGAGTATTTAAGCTGGTTAGTTCTTTGCCTAGTAGATGAATAGTCGGTTGCACACTTTCATTAACACTTTCACCTACATACGTAAAATAGTAATATGTATATAGGTAAAATTTTATATAATTATATGGTTTACATCTTAGAGTTCACTTATCTTTGTCTTGTTTTCAATTCAATAACTAAAAAAATTCGGGGTAGGCTGTGTCTTCTACACGGCCGTAGGGGTTTTCCGTGAAAACGTTTATAAGAGGTGTGAGAAATGGCACGATGTTTGGGTCTGTTAAAATAAATTTCTTTATTATTAGCATCATGAAATGAGAGTACAGTGATGGTTTGTAAACGATTAAGTACTGGGCAATGGTATGAGAAGTATGATATGAAGCGCAGAGTCTCAGCGGAGATGTGCCTGATGAATTTGAGTTCCAGACAAGTGCCTCCCAAAGCCGCCGAGGCTAGCTAGTGTGGTGGACACAGTCTAGGTCAAATATATATCAGAGTCCACACTGACATATGACCTATCAGATCAAGCATTGCCCCTTTATAATGCTCTCTAGCATTGTAAATCGCCACTTTGTAGATCTAAATTTTAATTAAAATTTATGTGAAAATTAATTATTTTAATTAACAATATCTGCCACAGTTTCTTTACGCACAAATTGACACCAGAATTACTCCGGTCAGATAAGTGATTCTCATGGTTGGTTGCAAATCGCTATTTTGTACTTTGTAATTTTAATTAAAATTAATGTGAAAATTATTTATTTTGATTTAAAATAAATTATCTGCCACAGTATTATTAAGCACAAATTAATAACCGAATTGCTCCGATCTGATGAGGCATTCTCTTGCTATAGTGCCCTCAATCTCTATAAATCCCTATTTTGTAGTTTGAATTTTTAAATAAAATTTATGTGGAGATTAATTAATTTAATTTAAAATTAATTAGCTACCAATGGTTTTTTACGCAAGCAAAAATTGACACCATCGGATCTCCGATCGGGTGAGCCGTTCTCTCGCTACACTGGTTCAAGCATTTAAATCGCCCGAAATCAGAGGTTCGCGGTGCGGGTTCCTGTGCCTCCCGATGACGTCATTACGATAATATTATGCATGACACATAAAGCCGAAAGACCAATCTAAGCAATCATATCTTTAAATTAAAGATACATAATGCTTATAGTTGATGAGTAATTGCCCACGACCAAGGGCTAAATTTCGGGTCAGTTTTCTGAACATGCGGTGTAAAACGTTATCATGTCAAAATCTCACTAAATAATAACGAAAATATAAATGTTCATATTTGTATTTTAATTTAAAATTAATTTAAAAATGTTTTAAACTTAAAATAAAAATATTCATGCGGAGAATTTTGAAATGTCAAAATTTTGGTTGCAAACACTTGTTAATTTCTTGTACTAAACATGGCCTAGATTCTGATCAAGTGATAAATGACAATTTTTGGTGACTTTGTACTACAATTTTAACTGCTACAAAATGAAAAACAGTGGTTTTTCCAATCGACCACTGCAAGTACTTATATGCACTTATGGTTAATGTCTTTGCTAAATTAACTGCTCGCAAGTGTTCTACCTAATTTTTCATGAGCAGCTACAAGCAGTTACGTCAACATTCTCCGCTAGGTGATATTTGATAATAATTTGCAACAATAAAGCTAAAATGTATTTTTTAAATATTTATTTTAATATTTTATTACCATATACAACTAAAAAATTAAACCACAATCGCAATATTTTTTTGTTATAATATTATTTTATTTATTTGTTTGCGAATCAAAAATTTAGAGGTTTTGTTTTGCTCATGTCATTATTTTTTATGTGTTCCAATCGAACATTTAGTCGATACATATTTCTCGCACTTACCCGGCTACTCCCCCTGTGGCCCTATTCTGGCTTTTCCCTGGGAATTGGGAATTGGAAAAATATTGCTATATTTCAAAACTTTAATAATTCCCAATTTTTTATTCCCCAATTCCCAAAAGTTTATTCTGGCGTCATTGGGAATAATTTCCAATGGGAAAAACAATATTTCAAATTTTGCAGTAGAAATTATTTAAAAATTTTATTTTATACATATAAAATAACAACTTTACCGATACTACGTTGTAAATAAAATAATGAAAACACACAAAAATCAAACAGTTTCATCTAATTCCCCCAAAAAAAATTAGGGAAAAATAAACGTCAAAACTTACATAAAATGGAATAATTTTTCCCTAAATTCAAAAATTCCCAATCGCCAGAATACACTTTTGTAAAAAATAATTCCCAACTACTAGAATACTGTCAAAATAGTTCAATTCCCAATTCCCAGGGAATAGCCAGAATAGGGCCACTGAAGTAATTACCATAAATGGTAACAAAAATGTGCAAAAATTGTTGCAAACAAAATCGTCACACGTATATTATATTTTAATGATTCTTTGTTGGCTGTCGCATTTTTAAGTATGTATTTAAAATACATATCTCAACAAAACATTGATTTGTATAACAAAAATTTTTTGAAAAAAAAAAACCTTCACGTCACAAGTCACAAAAATTCTAGTAGATTCTAACTACAAATTAGAAAAATTCCATTCGAAACTGGTAGCGATGTTTTTGAATCCAGCCAAGAAACGTACAGTTTTGGTATACAATCAAGTAGTTATGCCTATTGGCAGCAAATGATTGTATGACATCTGGCAGATCGTTGCAATCTCGTGTCTCCACTAGCAACTGTTCTATGGCAGGTGGAGAGCACAGTACACCTTAGACCATATAATATAATGGACCGCCAGCAATGGCTTTTAACTGTCTCCAACATCTGCAGCGCAAAGTAGCCTTGTGACCGATAGGGTAACTATAGCAAGTATAATCAAAATTAGTACCCACAGATGTCGCTACCAAATTAAGTAGATTTGTTTATACCAACAGATGTCACTGCAACTACATCCATCGTAAATCTTATAAATCTAAATAATAAATCTTATGTTAGAACAAAGTTCAATAAAATTATACATTTTATGGTTCAATAAAATAATTTTCTTTAATTATAGTTTTTTATTTTATTTATATGTAAATTTAAATTAGCAGTGACATCTATTGCTACTAAATGTATCTACTGAATTTTGTAGTGACATCTGTGGGTACTAATTTTGACTATACTTGTTTTAGTTGCCCTATCGGTCACAAGGCTACTTTGCGCTGCAGATGTTGGAGACAGGCTACTTTACAATTTTATATGGAAACGTCACTTCGCTAGCGGTCCATTCTATTGTATGGTCTAAGCAGTACACATATATTGACGATTGTAAAAGTAGAGAAAGCGCGCCTCTCGAGGACAATAGCTAAAATGATGCACCTGATAAAATGACATTTGTCACAAATGCGACGAAAGAAAATTTAGCAATGCGGTAATTAAAAATTGTTTTTATAGTCTGAAATTAGAATAATTTACAATTATTAGCAATCCGGTAAGTAAAAATTGTGTTTACAGTTCAAAATTTGAATTGTTTACAATAATTTCGAACAGGTACCTCAGTTTAAAAATTATCCACTAGGTGGAATCCGTGATGCTCCAATCGTCAATAAGGTACAACAATGGCGGAGATTGTGACTGAAATGTGTATGAACTATTTAAACAATGATACATTGAACATTGTTAATTATTTTGAATTAAAGTCAGTAGAATTTTTCACACAATTTTAATTATATTCACTTAACAATCAAAATTATTACGCAAAACTAACAAACACGATTTGTTTGGTCACAATGTCCGCCATATTAAAATATTTTTGACATAGATGCGTAAGAAAGAACGAAAATGAAATATCGGAGTATATTACCTTTATTATGTGTACTGTGGGTGGAGAGTAGGTCTAGGTGGCCAATATTGTCATTTTAACGCAGTTAAAATTTTAGTACAAAGTCACAAAAAATTGTCATTTGTCCCATTATCAGAATCTAGGCCCAGCAAACTCGATGGTAAAACTTTATTCATATACATTTGGATTTTTGTTTGTTTTTCAAATAACTGTTGCGTATATTTTGTATATGAATCAGTGATAAAATCGTTAAATATCCGTTTAATTTCGTTCTTTTTTTGAGTCTTTCACAGCCTTTCTATTAGTAGTTCCCGTCTCCCAGACTTTTTTAATATTCAACGCAATAGTACAATACGTTGAAAAATGTTTGATATGGTGGATACTTATGCGATGACTGATAATTTTTGTCACAATCTAAAGCTTTACCTATATACATAATAACACAATACAATAGGTCTATAATAAGTTTTAATTATTTTCAGGTTGACATGTGCGATGATGATGAACGGCGATGGCGCCATGAATTCGCCGACATTCCAAGACGTTCCGGGAAAACATATGACCTCCACAAGTTTGACTCGACATTTTTCCGGATCAATACCAAACAGGCTGATACATTGGATCCCCAGATGCGTGTCATAATGGAACATGCTTACGAATCGGTTATAGATGCAGGTATCAATCCCTATGAGTTGCGAGGTTCAAACACGGGTGTCTTTATTGGTGCGTGTTTTACGGAAACCGAAAGTGCACTTTTTTATGATACAAATCATAGCGCCGGAGGATACGTTTTAACTGGACTTGGGCGTACTATGTTTGCTAATCGTTTATCTTACGCCTTGGATTTGCAAGGGCCATCGTGTTTAGTCGATACTGCGTGTAGTAGCTCGCTATATGCTCTCAATGCTGCTTTCAATGCTATTCGTAGTGGTGAATGTGATGCGGCTATTGTTGGCGCAACAAATGCTACACTACATCCATACATAAGTTTAAATTTTGCACGCCTTGGAGCTTTAGCTTCGGATGGTGTGTCACGACCTTTCGATGACGACGCTTCCGGATATGTGAGATCCGAAGCATTCGGTTGTTTGTTTCTGCAAAAGGCGAAAGACGCTAAACGTATTTACGGCACTGTTATGTATTCGAAAACGAATTGTGATGGTTTTAAACCTGAGAATATCACGTATCCATCGGGTGCAGTGCAAGCCAAATTGTTTGAAGAATTTTATCAAGAAATTGGTATAAATCCGGATACTGTTGCATTTGTGGAGGCACACAGTACAGGTACAATTGTTGGTGATCCCGAGGAGTGCAGCGCTATTGATAAAGTATTTTGTAAAAATCGTATTAAACCGTTGCCAATTGGTTCGACCAAATCAAATATGGGGCATGCAGAATCCGCAGCCGGTATTTGTTCTGTGACAAAATGTATTTTTGCCCTGGAAAATAAATTAATTCCGCCAAATATTAATTTCACTAAATACCGAAAAGGAATTGAAGGTTTCGAAAAGAATCGTTTACAAGTGGTTACGGAATCCCAACCTTTAGACGGACCTCTAATTGCGGTGAATTCATTTGGATTCGGTGGCGCAAATGGACATTGTTTACTAAGAGGCAATATTAAAGAAAAGATTAATGATGGGCGGCCGCTGGATAAGCTACCAAGATTGGTGAATTGGGCTGGTCGTACGGAAGAAGCGTGCAATGTAGTTTTAGATGACATTGTGACACGCCAGCTAGATGCAGAATATATTGGGCTTATACATAGTACACAACAATATTCGACTTCAGGTAATGTGTATCGAAGTTTTGGAGTATTCAGTGACGAGGAAAATTCTACCGCAAAATGTTTAGCCCGAAATGCCCAACATTTTCCAGGAATAAAACCGAAAATCGTGTTTATTTTCAGTGGAATGGGATCGCAATGGTGCCAGATGGGTACCAAGCTGCTAGAAATACCGTTATTTAAGAAATCAATTGAGAAGTGTCATGACATATTGGTGCCAAAAGGATTAAACTTGATGAAGATTATTACATCGGGTGATAAAACCATGTTTGATAATGTGGTGCACTCGTTCGTTGGCATTGCCGCAATCCAAGTCGCAATATGTGATATTCTCGAGGAACTTGAAATACGGCCCGATTTAATAGTAGGGCATTCGGTTGGGGAGCTGGGATGTGCATATGCTGATGGATGTTTGACCGCACAACAAATGATGTTGTGTGCATATTCAAGAGGATTAGCTACTATTGAAACTGATACTGTTTGTGGTGCAATGGCAGCTGTAGGCTTAGGATATAATCAGATCAAATCGATATTACCAGATTCTATAGATGCGGCATGTCATAATAGTTCGAATTCATCCACAATATCAGGTCCGAAGGAGGATGTACAAAAATTTGTTGCCGAACTAAAATCAAAAGACATTTTTGCCAAAGAAGTTCCGGCTGCAAATAGAGCCTTCCATTCCAGATATATTTCTGGAATGGGGCCCAAACTTAAGGCTTATATAAACCAAATCGTTCCGTCTCCTAAAGAAAGATCAACGAAATGGTTAAGTACGAGTGTGCCTCAAGATAAATGGGAGCTGCCTGAAAGTCAAATTTGTTCAGCCGAATATCAAACAAATAATTTATTGAACCCTGTACTTTTCGAGGAGACCATTGCACTGTTGCCAACGAACGCGGTAACAATCGAAATCGCACCGCATGGTCTGTTGCAAGCAATCCTAAAGAAATCATTGTCCAACTGTGTTAATATCCCGCTCACGCAACGTGACAATGCCGAGAACCACATTTTCTTTTTAACGGCGTTGGGGAAATTGTTTCAAACCGGAGTTGATATGAGTATCGAAAAAATTTATCCGAAAGTTGAATTCCCAGTATCAAGAGGAACACCACGTCTGTCACATCTAATCAAATGGAATCATCAGGAAGATTTTTTCGTTATGAATTTTAATACAAATAACGTGAAGTCGGGTGAGAAACAATTCAATATATCGTTGGAAAGTGAAGAGTTTGCATATATTTTAGGCCATTCCATTGATGGGATGTGTCTGTTTCCCGGAATCGGTTATCTGCAATTTGTGTGGGAGGTTTTTGCGGGACTAAATGCTAAGTTGTATACTGAAATTAATGTCGAATTCGAGGATGTTAAATTTTTGAGAGCCACACGGCTTCAACCGAATTCAACAATTACGTTTGTGGTACTGGTGAATTCGGGGACAGGACATTTTGAAGTAACTGAAGATTCGATTGCTGTGGTGACTGGATATATACGTGAACTATTTGATGAAGAAAATGAAATCGATCTGATTTCTGTACCAACGGAAGATAATACATTTACCTTACCAACCAGTGATTTTTACAAGGAGCTACGACTTCGAGGGTATCATTATACCGGGTTGTTTAAAAGTATTTTAGAGGCACGAAACGATGGACTGGCTGGAAAAGTTCAATGGAACAATAATTGGGTCACCTTTATAGATTGCGTTTCGCAGTTGTGTTTGTTGCAAGTTGATTCGCGCACCTTAATGTTGCCGACTGGAATCGAAAAGTTGACGATAAGGCCACGGCAGCATTTTAACTTCCAGTTGAGTCAAATGGATGATGCTGAAAATGAAATTAAGTATTTCGAAATTCGGTCTAATAAACTTCTCTCCTTATTACAATGTGGCGGAGTCGAAGTTAAAGGGCTTCAAGCACTTCCAGTTTCGCGAAAATTTACGTCAGGCCTACCAATACTTGAGGTTCACAAATTTGTCCCTTACTTAGCGGCCCCGAAAATGAACTTACCGAACGCCACTCGACTTTGTGCACAGTTTGTATGTGAAAATAGCACTAAGAAGAAGATTACTTGTGTCGAAGTTTTTGATTCGGAAGAACTGGAACCACTTAGTAGTGACGTTAAAGAAGGATTTGAGAATATTCCAGAAATTATGGCCGACTTCATAATTTTAACATCAAAAGATATAAAAACCGAAATTCCAATCAAAAATGAGACTTTAAGTGCAGAGCACAAAAGCAATATGGTCGTCATTGCCACAAATTATTCATCCGATCCGAAATTACTTGAATCCCTAACCGAACAAAATTTCGAATATTTGCTTCTGCGTGAAACGAATTTCGATAAGAGTACATTTACCCCACCTGAACACTACATCATTGTGTCTATTGTACCGGTGGTTTCAATCGAGCAAACAATCATAATGCTGCGAAGGATATCAACCCAAGCGGAAAGGAAAAGCCCGACGATCATTAAAATTTCATCAAATGATAAACAATTTGAGTGGTTGGAACCACTAAAAAATGCTATTAAAGAAGGGCCAACTATATTGTATGCTCAAGGCGAGACAACATCTGGAATTCTTGGTTTAGTTAATTGTATTCGCAAAGAAGAACCTAAACAGAGTATTCGATATTTCTTTATTGATGATGTGAATGCGCCACCATTCGATATTAATTCGCCATTCTATCGGGATCAACTAACTTTAAACATGGTTGCCAATGTATATCGGAATGTAAGTATCTTATTGTGTTGTTATACTTGTTTAGTAACTTATTTGATATATTGTGATACAATTCGTATTCTTTTCAGGGTAAATGGGGAAATTATCGGCATTTACTAGTGGAAACCCAATCCAAAGAGGTACGAGCAACTGAACTGGTTTATGCGAATATCACAAAACCAGGAGACCTCTCTTCATTGAAATGGATTGAAGGATCTATAACTGGGCAGACCAGTAAGAAGAATCTTGCTAAAGTTCACTATACAGCTTTAAACTTTCGTGACGTTATGTTGGCCACTGGAAAAATTCCATTTGAGTTATTTTTCAATAATCGGCTACAAAAGACGCGTCCATTAGGGGTAGAATTTTCCGGTGTGACAGAAGCCGGTGATCGTATCATGGGAATTAATATGGCTGGAGCATTATCGAGTCACAACCCTGTATCTGTCGATGAATTAACCTGGAAAATTCCGGATATGTGGACAATGGCACAGGCGGCTACGGTTCCTGTCGTTTATTCTACCGTTTATATGGCTCTATTTATACGAGGACATATTAAAAAAGGGGAGTCAATTTTAATTCATTCGGGTACCGGTGGAGTTGGATTAGCAGCAATTCGCATTTGTCTAGCTTATGGCCTCAATGTGTTCACCACCGTTGGATCATCAGAAAAACGCGAATATTTACTAAATAATTTTGCCAGTTTAAAGCCAAATCACATTGGAAATTCTCGTAACCTGTCATTTGAAAAAATGATAAAACTCGAGACGAAGGGACAAGGCGTCGATTTAGTTCTTAATTCACTTTCAGGTGATAAACTAACCGCTTCTATTAGATGCCTAGCTGCTAAAGGAAGATTTTTAGAAATAGGAAAATATGATCTGGTCAACAATAGTAAAATTGGATTACGAGAGTTTTTACGAGAAATCACTTTCATGTCGATTCATCTTGACAACATGTCGGCATCAAATAAAATCGAATTGGAAGCTGTTAGAAAATTAGTTGAAACGGATATTAAGCGAGGAATTGTCCAACCGTTACCAACTACCATTTATCCAGCTAATGATTTGCAATCAGCATTTCGATATTTAGGAAGTGGCAAGCACATTGGAAAAGTTTTAATCCAAATTCGAGAAAATCAAAACGATAGCACAACTCTTCCAATTACAGTGACTCCTAAATTTTTCTGTGATCCCGAATCGAGTTATATAATGTTAGGTGGACTAGGAGGATTCGGATTAGAGCTTACCGATTGGTTGGTGGTGCGAGGAGCCCGTAACTTTGTTATTTCGTCACGTACCGGTATTTCCACGCCTTATCAACAGCATCGTATCAATTTATGGAAATCGTATGGCGTTCAAATTGTTATCGCAACTTCGAATATTGCCACGCGAAATGGTTGCACGGAAATAATAAAAGAGGCACACCAGCTAGCTCCAGTCGCTGCAATATTTAATCTGGCTGTCCTTCTTCAAGATAGTCCCTTCGAAGACCAAACCGTGGATAGTTTTAATAATGCTTTCGGGCCAAAATCTTATGCAACCGAACATTTCGATCAATTGTCACGCTCTTTATGCCCCCGTTTAAAGCATTTTGTTGTATTCTCCAGTATAACGACCGGTCGAGGAAATACTCATCAAACCAATTACGGGATGGCAAATTCAATAATGGAACGAATAATAGAACAACGTTGTAATGATAATTTACCAGGTATTGCGATTCAATGGGGAGCTATAGGAGATGTTGGTATTGTGGCCAATCTATTAAAGGAGAATATTGTTCTCGACATTGGTGGAACCACTACACAAGGAATTAATTCATGCTTGGAAGAACTCGATCAGCTCTTATTCTTTAAGTCACCAGTAGTTGCCAGTATGGTACCGGCTAAGAAAAAATCGTACGGAGCTAATATGGATATCAAAAGTGTGGTTATGAAAATATTGGAGATTCGTGACCTTAATTCAATATCAATGGATGCCAAACTGTCTGAGTTGGGCATGGATTCGATGACATCCGTTGAATTGAAACAAACACTTGCCAGTGAGTTTGATTTAGTTTTATCGCCACAAGAATTGAGGGTGTTAACGTTCGGTAAATTATTAGAGTATCAGGATAAAATTAAAAAGAAACCTGACTCCGATGAAAGTGCCACACACTCTGATTCAATGACCAGAAATTTAGACAACTTATTTGATTATGTGAATGATGACATTTTACAACTGAAGAGCCAAAATGTAACGAACACCGATTCAGTTGTAATAATGATTCCTGGAATGGAGTGCGCCTCTTCTCCACAGTGGCGTAGTATTGCCTCTACCATAAGACAACCAGTGTTTTGTCTTCAACTATGGACCGCCAAATCAGTTGATGATATTTCAGCTAAGATTAATGAAATCACACCAAATTTGGTCCCTAAACTGGGCAAGAAAACCAAGCAAGTATATATCGTTGCATATTCATTTGGTAGCTTTGGAGCATTATTTTTGGCTGCCGAATTTGAAAGGTTAAATATTAAAACTCATGTACTATTGATTGACGGTTCTCCGGAATACATCAAGAAATGGGGTTCATCTTTCAACGAGAAATTCAGGCAATTTATGGTTCTCCAAAGTGTATACAAAATAATATTCGGTAATAAAGATGACGAGCTTATTAAAAAATTAATGCCTGGTGCACCATTTTTGGATCGACTAAGTAAATTGTTAGAATTCATCGGTTTGGCAACACAAAACAAAGCCCCAATTAATGTAATAAGACAGCACGCTGTGAATCTGTACAATCGAATGTTAAGTTTGGAACAATTTAATCTGGATCGTGTGCCAAAAATTAGATCGAAAATATCGTTAGCACGTGTCCAAAGTATGGTGGAAATAGATGAGGTGTATGGATTAAATGGTAACACGTCCGAGGGTACAGTCGAAGTGAAACATTTTGAGGGAGATCATGATACAATTTTGGATCGAGTCGAGTTAGTTGAGTGGTTAAATGAATATTTTTGTTAGTTGGGTTTTAAGGGATTTTTTTGATTTATTACAATAAAATAACAGTTTTTCAAATTTTAAATCGAAGTTGTTTTAATTCTGAAGTTCCCCGATCGCTGATCAAGTTATCTACCTTCGGATAGTCGGGCTATGTGTCCTTCCCAAAAGGATTACTCCAGTTTATTAAATCTCCTAAATGTTCAACCAAGTATTATGGCTCTTTTAGTATTAATCGAAATTCGCCGGAATGTAAGCAACCGAGTACTAATTTAAAACTGTTAAATTCAGTTGTAATGTAGAAGATAGTTCAATTTTGGTTACACCCGAAGAGGCGCCAGGGAAAAGACAAAAGTGGTTAAATCTGAAATGGGCGCAGTGGCGGCTCCTGCGGATCAGACCCGGCTCTATCTAAGAGGCAACAGAGAATTTGAAATAAAAGACGGGGAGGGCATTGATGGGTGCAAAATTGATAAACTGCACCAGTAGAAAAACCTTTCGGTAAAAGTACCAAAGACGCCTGGTAAAAACCAGTACAAACACATATTAATGGTCCTGATTCAGGTAATCAAGTTATTGGATTACCTAAACAAGTGGATAAGTTAATTTTTGACAAATGAACTCAGAGCACTAGAGCGGCCATTTTTGCAAGCTCGCAAATAAATCTTATTCCCATTCCAGACATCATCTCCAGAGACCTAGTGATGGTACCGGTGGAGGTGCGAGGGGAGTGAATGCCATAGAGGAGGCTGTAATAGCGTCCGCCTACTTTCCTAGTGACATAGAAGGACCTCATAGCCCATTGCAAGCACAAGGAGTTTGACTACCAGAAGGGGTAGGGTAGCAGCGACATCAACAACCGATGTGAATACCTTTTTAATTTTCTGATGACTAACAATGTGGACATCTTAAATAGGGGGGAAACCTACCTTTAGAAACGTAAATATTACGAGCCAGAGGCTCTAGATTTGACGTTTGCCAACTCGCATTTGAGTTCTTTAATTACCAATTGGCATGTATCTGAAGAGGCCTCTTTGTACGATCACATGCACGGTTCTAAAACTGACCGACTAGGACTTATACAAGGCACTTCTACGATCAGAAATGTCCTTTATTATATGCGAGTGAAGTTTAACCTAGATTAATATTAGATTTTACAACAACAACAAAAATGTGTATGTATGTGTTTAAACACGAGCAGCTAATTTCCAACTTTAGTTCAAACAATTTCACACGAACAAAACAAGCAAACACCGTATTTATTTTTCATTAACAATTTTGGTTATATTTCTTATTATTAATAATTTTTACAATAATCATGTGCCTCCATGATTTTGATGTTATCCGTGTGACGGCAAAATATGAAGAGAGTATGGAATACAATAATCTTAAAATTAATGAATACAGAACAATGCAGAATACAATACTCGTCCACAAATATTAGTACATATTTTTATCATAGACGGCTACCAAATTTAAGGTCTACAATTTTATTCAATCTTGGTAGCTGTCAAAATTCAAAATAAACAAATGACAACAATTTTGTCATTTCAATGTGTACAAAACTTATGTAAATAGCTAATTAAGTAAGTTACAATCATAAATAATTAATTAATTAAACTGAACGGCGAGATATTTCTTTCATTTTAGGATATAATTCAGTAAGTATAAAATATAGCAACAAGGGCAATTCAATTGACTCAATCATGGTTTTTTGGTCTTCGCTAGAACATCTCAAATTCTCAACGATACCGAACAGTGTTTAAAAAGTATACATTCGGGCGAATTTACTATATGTACAAGAAAAAATTCATTCAAATCAAATATTTGAACTTAATGCTAAATTCAAAAAAGTCCAAATATACAAGATTTATCAAGATTTAAACTATTTAGACGTTCACAGAGCCAATCCTCTATAGCTTAATAACGGACCAAAGCGTTAGCCTTAGCAACATATAAATCGACAATGTTTGACAATTTAAAAACTTAATATTATCAATGTCTCGGAAAATCGATATCTCAAAACTTTCTTCTGCCGTCAAACATGCCACTATGATTTTCTGATAGGCCTATGTGTGTACTTTAATCTTGATGAACTGCTAAAATTTCATATTGGGTTTACCTATTGAAATAACGATTATTCGAAAGGTGACCTACATTAATTTTAAATCGGTATGCTTTCTTCTTATAAGTATTGCTCATGCTGTTAGTGAGTTTGGTTATGGGGGGTTTCCCGCTACAGTCATTCCAATTGCAATTTTTACGATGAACATTGCGCCCAAATAGAACCGCTCTACTATTTAATTTATTTTAAACTGATCAGTGATAAAGCGATGCGATTTTTCTTTGTTCAGCGAGTTTGCCGTGACCAATTACTACTATGGAATCTTTAACACGATTGATGTGTATGAGTAATGGTAAATTTTAAAGCGTATATGGCAGGTATAGCTGATTAACTTAACAGAACTGTATGTACTTTGCTCATTCTCAATTAATGTCAGAAAGGTTCATCCTCCAAATTCAAAATAGAATAACTTATTGACTTTTTGAACCAAAAATGTAACTTTTTAAATACTGAGAGAACAACATCCGTCTTTTTGGAGGGGTCTCGGAGCCTTACCGAAATGGCTTGAAATGATTCAATAGATATTTATACATAAAAGTTTTCACATAAATCTTTCCCGAGTTGAGGGTGAACTCGCTCGTTGTTTTTTTGTAAAAAACATTTTTTAATTTTTTTACACTACACAAGCATAATTTGTGCTCCATTTGCTCGTATGTAATTTTCAATTTTCAAAAACACTTGCTGCTGCGGCCATATATAGGTATAGAAAATATTTTCACAACAAAATAAATTAAAGTAGGCGGTTTTTTTTTAAATTTTTTTTGTTTTCGGCTCACGATGTTTTTGAAATGCCGGATTATGTTGTATATTGCATGTGTATGCGCAGATTTTGCATTTATTTACGTTTTATTTATTTTTTGTTCTTGTCGATAATCACACAAACCAACAATATTTTTTGTTCGGCACTTTTGTTTCCGTACCAAGATTTCTATACAATTTTTTACTTACTCCTGCCACTAAAGATGTTTTCACATCAAAAAATTTTCCATTGCTGGTTTTCGTGGTGTTATTTTGCAGTAGTTTCGATCCTATTTATCTGAACGGTCTCAGGTTGTTAAAATTAATGATGCTTGGAGTCAAGGTATAACAATTAATGATGGCTTTCCGCAAGGTTCTGTACTAGGCCCTTTGCTTTTTTTTAATTTACTTAAATTCTATTATTTATATTGACTTTAATTCTGAGTTGATAGCTTTTGCTGACGACCTAGTGTTTAAGCACCCTAATCGTGGCACAAACATTCAACATATGAAATCAGATTTATGCCTTCTAAAGGAGTGGTGTCCTGCTCATTCTATGTTTTTGAGCACTAAAACCAAGGGTATGTTTTTCAAAGTTAATGATGCTACTGTTATAGATCCGATCATTATGTATCATGATGTGAATTGTGATCAAGCTGCTTGTATTGACGATTGTTTTAAAATTGAATTCGTTCAATCTTTCAAATATCTCTATCTAACCATTGATAATTCGATGCATTGGAAAACCCACATTGATTCTCTTCATATTTATCTGGCATCAGTGATTAGGAAAATGTATATATTACGACATGTGTGTTCGGTAGCCGTGTTAAGAACTATTTATTTTGCTCTTGTGAAGTCGAAATTGGCGTATGGATTAGTGTTTTGGGGTGGTACTTACTACGCTAGAATTTATCCACTTATTATAATACAAAAACATATTATAAGAATTATTCTTAATGGTCTACGTTTATCTGCTTCGTCCTTTATTCCAGTCTTTTAGAGATTTACAACGACCAAAGTGTTTAATAATCTTCCGAAAGTCTTTAATGACCTTTCGATTGAATTGAGAGATTGTCGGAAACTTATTAAATTTTCACCTGGCTTGATATTATTTTTATTTAGTGACTCAAGTGTGAATGGTTTGATGCATTTTGCTTTGTATATTGTTTAAAGTTTTAGTTTTATTCATTTAATAATCACCACTGGATTATGACTATCCAAAGATTGTATTTTTATATAAATAAATAAATATAAAATGGACACAAGCGAAAACGAAAATGAAAATTTCACCGCTGAATTTCACTTTGCGGTACGCAGTTTAGCTAGCGAAATGGGAGTTTGTGTATTCGAATACAGATGTCTCTATTTTATCTCTACACAATTTTAACTTCATTTTTATCTTCCCGGACGATAATGGTGGATTCAGCGAGAAAAATTTGCTAGCTCGTGATCACGAATTATTGAAATTTCGTCATCTTTTTTACCCCCTCCAATTTTTTGTTTACTTTTTCTTATGGTTGCTTTTGTAAAAAAGTAAACAAAAAATTGGAGGGGGTAAAAAAGATGACGAAATTTCAATAATTCGTGATCACGAGCTAGCAAATTTTTCTCGCTGAATCCACCATAAATGTGAAGCTAAATTTTGACAATTTCTTTTGTTTTTGCGTTTTGAAGATAACCATAACTATCGAAATGAATTCTTTTTGTATAAAATATGTTGCCAGAGACAACATGAAGTTATACACACTAAAATATTTATGAAACTCGTCAAACTAAATTTTCCCGTCAGATTTATCTTCCTTTTTTGGAGACCAGTGAAAATTCCATTTCACTTGAACAGCGTACTAGGCAAAAGTTAAAAGTAAAAAGTTTTTTTATTGGGGATGCTCTGTGACATAATGAATCACAATACATATAAGTAAACAAAAAAAAGACAATCGTTGTTTAAATTTTCTTTTAAACTTTTTTCATATTTATTTGTTTTCAAATAAAATTTTTTTCATCAGTTATTCATCAATAAATAATTTACATTTTTTGTTTTTGTTCCAAATAAAATAATATATAATATATATGTTTATATAATATAATTAATAATTAATTAAATCAAAAAAAAAAAATACTACTAAATAATATTTATAATAATAATATATAGGAATTTACAAAGTTAAATTTCAATAAGTTTTTTTTTATATAAAATAAAAATATCGAAATTTAAATTTTTTGTTTTTATTGTATCTTTACAACTTAAAATGTAAAATAATTAAAATATTATAAGATAGATTTACATATTATTTCTATTTGTTATTCTTCTCCACAATATATACACTGTCTCAAAAATTTATCCGTACACCACTCGGTTAAAGAAACATTGATAAAAAAAACAATTACAAATCAAACAAAAAATTCAGTTTTTATTTTTTTTTAACTCAAATTACGTTTAACAACCTGAAAATAATTAATAATCATGATCTAAATTAATTAACTTTGACGTTTGATATGATTTTACTATTTAAACAGCCTAAGACGATGTCAAAGAAAAAAATTAGTTCTAATATTTGGTGTTGTAACCTATTCATGCAATGACACTTAGCAACCTTCTTTTTTTTTTTTTTTGAAAAATAAAACTTCCGAGTTATTTCGGCGCTTTTAGGCCCATTAGGCGTTAATGCTGAGTGTTAATTTTGACAAAAGTGCAACTGTACGCCACGGACAATTTTTTGTCATCGTTTTAGACTGTTTAAATAGTAAAATCATATCAAACGTAAAAGTAAATTAATTTATATTATGATTATTATTATTTTCAGCTTCTTTTTGTTTAATTTGTAATTGTTTTTTTTTGTATCAATGTTTTTTTACTCGAGTAGTGTACGGAAATTTTTTTGAGACAGTGTACCTATATTTTAATTTAAATCTTTTTATTTAATCAAATCAGTCTTAAAATTATTTATATATTTTAAATAAAAAATATCTTCCAAATGTTTTATTTATTTTTATTCATAAAATACATAGGCATATAAATTGGAAGACATTTTTGCTCTAATATTTATGTATGTATGTACGTACGTGTGTGACAGGATAATCAGTTAGTGTTTTGAGTACAAATAAATAAAATAATAATATACATCTTTAATGGACAACTTTTAATTCATCAAAATGGAGAAGAAATTGTGTATGTATTTATGTGGTTGCGCGCAATTAAAAAATATATTAGTAAATTATTTTTTTTAGATTATTATATCACAATATATAATAGATTTATACATATAAAATTCAAGTACAATTAGGCACTAATTTAGTTCGATTTCTATATAATCGGCCACACGACGCGACGTGTCAATTTTATACTCAACCACCATCATATTGTTCAGTCTTTTGACATGACGTCGTAGTACGATTCTTGTATTTTTGACACATCGCCATTTTATTTTTA
Organism: Tipula helvola; assembly: GCA_963556165.1. Taxonomy (NCBI): domain Eukaryota; kingdom Metazoa; phylum Arthropoda; class Insecta; order Diptera; family Tipulidae; genus Tipula; species Tipula helvola. Next base: position 12,572,508 of record OY744481.1, on the reverse strand, counting down.
TGGAATATTAGTTTATTCATTTACATATAGGTTTTTACTTTATATGTGAGATTAGAGAGACAACAAAATATTTATTATGTAGGTAATTATTTTGTAAAAAAAAATGTCAACAATTTATTTAATTATTTTAATAATGCAAGCTTTTGTTTTTTTTTCTTTTTTAATATAAATTTATATTATTATAGGCACTGTTTTCAATTTAGTTATTTAATGTATGAATAATTGTAAAAAAGCTCCACCCTAGTAAATATTGTGCGTTTGTTCTAAATAACGTTAAAAAAACAAAATGGAGGGTGAGTTTTCTCATTTGTTTTATTTTTTTTTTTTAAATATATAATATTGTTTTATAAATATAAAATCCACGAGATTACAAATTTAATTAAGGCAACATTTTTATTTTATTGTAGTATATAATTTAAGCAAATGTTTATTTAGTTATTTATTTAAAAAGGCCTTTTTCTCAATATTATGTTTTATGTAATATAATTTTTAATAAATTCACAGCCTAACTATTTATTATTATTTAATATTTATATATATATAAAATATTATTACTGGCTAATTTTAGATTATATGCTATTTATTATTATTATCGGGCGGGAATATATGTATATGCAAACCTCGTATGCCACCGCGATACGCGATTATAGATTATAAGTAATGGAAATATTTATGGTGGAAGAAATATTATAATTTAATGACTAATTAATAAATTTAATATTTCATTTTTGTCCATGCGGAGATTCCATACATTTTGTTTTTTTGTTTTGTGTAGAGGCAGTTAAATTCGGCTGTGCAGAGATTCCAGAATATACATAAATACATATGTGTGATAAATGCAATTCGCGTGAAGTCATGTATAATGACGAAATTTGGAAATTGGTGCGCGTATCTTTCGCAGTCATATCGATTGTTTGGCATATATTCATTCAGTCGATAATAATAATACATTAAGTTCTTCGTCAACGAGCAAAACTTAACACAACCCATAATATATTTTCAATATTTACAAAAAAAAAAAAAAAATCTTTTATACATAACCTTAAAAGTAAAATATTTATAAAAACTAAAATTAAATTTAACAAACAAATATAAATTTACATTCCGTACGAATTTGAAGTACCACCACTTCCCGCCCAATTCACCGTAACCGGATTTAATACTTCTTTTTCATAGACTTTATCACTTGTATCGCGATTACGATTTTGTGATAAACTTAAATTAACATTTTTATACATGGACCCAACATCTGTATTCGTTAATTTAACCTCATTACAACTTTGCGGTAACAGACTATATTCTAAATGCATCAATTGATTAATTTTCGCTTGATGCTCATTTTTTTTATCACTATTTGGATTATTATTACATATGTTGTGGGGCTGATAGGTTCCACCACCACCACCACCACCTCCACCTATATGCGCTGGTTGACCCGATGTATTTTGTTGTTTTAATAGTGGTGCATGATTATAGTTTGATTCAAAATCAATTGGAATTTTACGTTGTCCAATACATGGACTACCCAATTTTGAATTACTATCAAAATTGTTATCATTTTTTAGCATACGAATTGCAAATACTATAAGAATGACTAGAATAATGGCGCCCAATACTGGAACTAATATGGTGGCGACACGAAACCAGAATTCATTGTTATTCGTGCTATTCGTATTAGCTCCAGTAATTTGTGAAATGCGATCTGAATCGAACGATGTTTGTTGATAGCCCATATTCGGATGAATTGAGGCGCTTCCGATTTGTTTGTTTAATTCTGGAATGAAATGGGGAAAAAAGAAAATAATTAATATTTTATAGTAGTTAAATGTTTATCCGATAGGTGAAATGAAAATGTGGATTCAAATTCTAACTAATAAGCTAATTTCGTTTTAATTTTCATAGTTTTGTCTTGGTTTTGATTTTCTAAAGATCCGGACGTTATTATAAGAAATTCACTTGGGGTCAAGAAAAACTCGTGATTGCTAAATTGTTGGAGAACTAATGAATTGCTTATTGGGTACTTATCTTATTTTATATACAACTTCGTGCACAAATGTTAAATCAGTAGTATGTTAAAAATCGAATTACTCAAGCTTTCGGATGGAAGCATTTTTGAAACAAATTCTGTGTTGTTATTAACCCTTTGTGATTTTATGTCTACTCTCAGCCACCACAGATGTCAAGAACCATACTGGACATCGATTTGTTCAATTCGTTAAAGTTTCATATTGTATGTAACAAGTGTAATTAGTAGTATCAACTGTCCTATATTGATTGTGTACAGATTTAGAGAAATTTGACTTGTGCGTTGGCAATGGGATTCTAAAATTATTTTTACATGAAGTTCTGGAACCTGGCCAAATAGGATGGAACTTGGCTATTTCTGAACTGATTTTCAGTCAAGAGCTGCCTGGCTCACAGAAACCTCAACAGACAATAGTTGTTATACGGTTGCATTTGTACTGATAACCATTTTCAATAATTACCTACTTCAACAATTTCTATGCTTTTTAAAAAAATTTCCGATCAGAAGATAAAAGTTTGTACCCAAAATTAAATGTCCAGTAACAGTGCGCTACTAACATTCACATTCGACGACGACTATTGGATAAGATAACGGCGTAGTAGCGCATATGACCAACCATGGATAAATGATTACAACTTCAAATATTTGCTGATGATGCGGCTGTGATTTATGGTGAAGTTTTTTACTCTATAGTCTGAAAACGGCGATGGAAGAAGATCTTACGGCAATCCGTAAATGGATGATGAAAAATAAACTCATACAATGAATGCCAACAAAACTATATTCCAGATCTTATGTTTTTGAGAAACAGTTCGACAGAAGGTAAATTTGATTACCTTGATCATGATGGAGTATTAATTAATCGTATCCTAGAAGCCAAATACCTTGGGCTTATTTTAGATTACAACTTTAGTTGAACTCCCCATATTGACTTTATCATTAACAAACTTTCTTGTCTTGCTGGAGTGTTTGAAAGGATATCTTTTGCTCTTCCGGAACAGGTTCTAAAATCAGTATATTTTACTTATTTTCGCTCTATTTTGTCGTATCTTAGTCCTATTATGCGGCTCTGTATCTAAGTATAAATTGTAAGAAATTCAGGTTGTGCAGAATAGAGTGATTTGTGGTGTTTAATTCTTATCGTTATGATAACAAATAATTTGTAGATTAGATGATTCCTTCCATAGGTCCTATTTTGAGGCCTCTAAGGTTTAATTTTTGTATTTTAATTTTGTAAAATAAATACATTAAATTATTTGATTTTATTTGATGTCAAATGATGACACATCCTTTACGTATTTCTTTAATTTCTAGTAATACTTCAGTTTCAATTTAATAATTTATTAAATTTATGTCCGTGATGAAATTAGTCGTCGAGCGAAATATTCTACTGTCAATACGAAAATGAAATTTTATGCGATTTGATTTTTTTAAATTCGGATTATATGGTAACCCGCATCCGGCAGCACTGAAACACTTCTAAATGAGCCGTTTATTTTGAAAGTGGCTTAGGCTCAAGCTACTTAGCTGTTTAATAATTGAAATTCTACCATCTCTTCATTATTAAAAAAATTGCATATTTGTAATAATTTAAAATTATTAAGATTTTAAATATTAGTGGCAATTTTTGATTCAATAAAACAAGTAAGTGATTAATAAATAATTAATTAATTTAATTGTTGATAATAATGAGTGTTTTTTCGAATTGTAATAATATTCGAAAAAAAAGTACAAGCTTATGAAATTAAGGCAAAAATGCATCTACTCTACATATATACAAAAAAATTCTAAACCATATTTTACCATATTTAAAACCCAATTTTAATCCGTTGGACGCAATCCCGACTTCAATATCTTTATTATTATAGGAAATACAAAATAGAATCAGGCAATAATACGCCAGAATTTTACTTTTGTTTTTCGACGCAAATTTTTATAGGAAGAGAGCGAATAAAATAACTTAAGATAAATAATATTATCTCTGAGCCGGGTCCAATATCTTAACCCCAGATAATTATCTTTGACCGTTCGGATTCTAATTACTTTTATAATATTCATCTGTAAAAATAGAAACTCACAACGATTTGTCGAAGGAAAATCTGTTAGTTCAGCTACTGTCAGGTGGCGCGCCAAATTATCTGTTTAATCAATAATTGGCTTGTAAAATAAATGGCTAAATAGGTTGCAGTAGATGAAGTATAACGATTCTGATTTTTATTTAAAAATACATCGCCAAATGTGTGAGAAGGAAACCAAACCAACACAACAAATTTCGAGACTTAAAAACTATGTTGGGTTTTTAAATCGAAATTTTCTACTTTTTCAGGCTTCGTTCGGGTTAAGTTGTTTTTGACCTGATCACCCTAGAGACAATTGTAATTGGCTATCGGTTTTTTGTAATTAATCCAAACGCTACGTGGTTTTTAATTTGTTGTACGAAATAGACCCAGAACTACAATTTTTTAAGCCAATGAATAAAATATCGCTAATCTCGTAAAGATGTTTTTGCGAGAGCCCACATATTTGTGATCACTGCGTGAGGTAGATTCAAAACTCTGGACTACCTATGGGAAACATTAGGGTTGCGGTCAGCGCATTCACATGGCACATCAAAATGCACACATGCATACCAGTTGTAAGAGCAAAACAAATGAAATTATTAACTTTTAATTATTTTTGTTTTGAAAGATTTAAGTTGTTTTTTAAAATTGCCGACATAATTATTTTATATTATGATTGCTTGCGGTATGCCATGGTTTGTTTAATTTTAAAAACTTAAATTTTTTTCTTTTTATTGTTTATTTAATAAACCGACATATACTTTTGTTTTTGTTTTACCACATTTTTTATCAGAACATAATTTATCGACAAAATATTAGAATTTTTTTTTTTTTTGGGTTTTGCGGTTTAAAGATGCTCCCCTTATAAATAAGTTTGTAATTTTTATTGAGGGCTTTTTCCGGTATATTTCTTGTATTTGGCATTTGTTCAAAATGGTTGGTGTCTTTTGCACGATTATAATTTAATCGAGGTCGAATTTATGATGGGGCCCAAATATTTCCACGCACCTTGCTTTCACATAGTATAAGTATAAAAATATTTTTAAAGGTACTGATTTTATCCATCTTGAATATAAGTATAAACCATGTATTCTTTACATTTCGAATTCATAATTTTTCATTTTTCTTATTCTACTGCACGCTTTACTTTTGTTTAATAATAAAAAAAAGTTAAAAACTTAAAACAAAACGATTTTTTTTTTATTATTGTATAATGACGATCCAGAAGAGCGATGATGTTGATGATCCAAACGTTGGATGAAAAATACCGCAACTGAGATGATCGAATATGATAACACAAAAAAAAAATGTTGGTACTTTTGGTCACATCTGAACGAATCAGATATATTGGCTCGTGTAAACCACTTTCACAGCACAGTCTAAAACCAGAAATTTTAATTGGTCCATAAATAATATCCGCCGTATGTTTAACGAAAGCTACATCACATTTATTTTAACTACATACCATTCCACTCTACATTGAACAGCAGAGACGTACATTTTTAATTTATTTTAAAAATCTTAAATTATCAGTTTATCAAAAAAAAAAAAAACGTTAAGACATGAAATTAATAAATATAAATTCAATTCCAATTTGATTGATATTATTGCCAATAATAATGGTCTTGCATATTGATTGATATTTTTATAATAAAAAAAGAAAACCAGTCCTAACCCTATTGCAACCGGGTGAATCAAAAAATTCTAATTTGATTAAATAATAAACGGATTTATATAAAAAATGTCGCGCAATTTATTTACGTTCAAGATGCCATTTTAATATAAAAGATTATGTTACAGAGAATGACAACAACAAATCATCTTAATTATATTATTTATTATAATAATAATAATATTTGAAAGTAACTTCAATTTATCTGACATTTTTTTTTTTTTTTTATAAATTTGTTAAATTGTTGATTTGTATCATTCTTTGTGGGTTTTAGTGACAAGTAAATAAATAAAAATTTTAACTTGAGTTAAAGTCGCTTTCTGTGTGTCTGTGCGTTTTCTGTTTTCATATATGATTTAATTAAAATTCCAACAAAAATGAAAAATATATGGAAATAAATTAGAAACAATAGATAATTGTTTTAATAAATTAATTACATAAATTTTATTTATTTGCATACAATTTAAGTATAAATTATATGTACTTAAAACAAAAGATTAATTGCTAAGGTGGTTGCTGATCATTGTTTTACTGTTTTTTCTAATTATTATAACTACATCTGTTGGAAGATCTGAAGAAGACCAATCAAATAAAAAAGCGCAGTATTCAAGTTATAATGCGGGACGACAGATTTTACGTAAAATGCCATGTCGAAATGAGTGTCAATGGTGACTTTTTTTTTAGCGGGTTTTAAAATATTTTAGCTGCTCGTATTAGGCCGGGAACTGAGTGGTAACAAAATTCATGTGAAAGGCTGATATTTTGATATTATGGCTGCGTACCAATAGTCGGGTAAATCATTTAGTACAGTAAATTTTAATTTTAGTACATATTTACCTCAATTGGCGTACCAATTCTCTAAAAGTAAAAATGGTTTGATGGACACAAATTATGGTTCGGAGGGTTAAAATCGCTGGCTGCTAGGTGCAAAAGAAAACGTCAAATATTTTTTAATATGTTTCTTTCGTAAAATAGAAATAAAATTTATTTTATTACTTTTGAGTACGAATATTATTTATAATGAAAAACACGGAAATTTTAACAAAAATCACTGAAACGTCAAAAAGTTAACAGCAATGTCATTAGTTTTTTTCTTATATTTTACCCAACTTTTTAGTACAGTATTTCAGTTTACCCTGTACACTGTTAAAAAGTAGGTAACGTAAAAGAGCAATTTACCCGACAAAAAGGTGGGTAAAATAGGAGAAAAAAATGAGAGAACAGAGACACGAACTGCCGTTCGATACGGTAAAGATTTTTTATTTGGTTCTTGACTATTATCAGTTTGCTTTATGCAAAATGAGGGTAGAATAACGGAGACGGTGGCTAAATCATTAAAATGTCATCATGGCGCAGCAGCCAAACTTTATGGGTTGCCCAAAATCTATAAACCGAACACTCCATACCGACCCAATGTGAGCTCGCTTGGTACGTCTTTGTATGCTCTGTCTGCCTTCATGTCCAGGATTTTGGGCAACACTGTAGGAAAATCTGGAAGAACTGTCAAAAACTCAGCTGATTTTAAACAAAAAGTCGCTCTTCACCAATGTAGATTGCAGTTTAGCTTTAGTCTTGATGAGTGATAGGTGGACGGAAATAAAAAAGAACTCAAAAACTAAATTGAAGAAAACACAGTTCATCGAAGCGATGGAATTGATCCTCCACAACTGCTAATTCTCCTTTACCTTTAATTTTTACAGGCAGTATTTTGGTTCCCCTATGGGTTCCCCAATCAGTCCAGCAGTCGCTGAGTTGGTCAAATGGAATTTGTGGAGACGAATGTTTTGAGTTCTTTTGATTTCTCCCCTGAAGATTTTAATGCATTCAACAACAATATCAAATTTACAATAGAAATGGAAAACAGTAACAAATTAGCGTTTTTAGATTTACTCATTATACATAATGCAGATGGCTCGCTTTCTACTGATTGGTTCCACAAGTCAACTTGGTTCGGCAGATATTTAAACTTTAATTCTCATTTACCCTTATCTTACAAAAGAAATTCTGTTAGCCTGTTATCAAATAAAATTCTTCAATTACCTGATCCAGTATTCCATAGATCTAATTTCAATCTTCTTAAAACAACCATCCGTAGCAATAACTATCCGTATTCTTTTTCAATCCAATAATTAAATTAACCATTTACAAACATTCAACACACCATAGTGATAACCCGTCAGTAGAATCAACAAATGTCAGCCAGAGCAAAACCATTACGATTCCATTCGTACAGTCACTACATGAAAAACTATGCTACTGTCTTAAAAAATATAATTTCAGAACTGTCGGCAGAGTACACAACACTCTGAGTAAATCACTATTTTCTGCCAAAAAAGTCCTCACACGTCTGCAGGACAACACAAATGTGGTATATAAAATTACCTGTGAATGCAGTCAGTCATATATTGGACAAACAAAGCAATTGTTGGGAACACGTTTTAATCAACACAAAAGAGATGCAAAAAAACTGGCTCTCAAAAAAACGAATTCACACCTGCAAACTGTCAAATGACAGTGCGCTTTCTAGTCATTTACATGAATCCAATCATGATATCTTCCTTGACGTTGACGATATCCAAATCATTGGTAGGGAGCAAAAACATACCACAAGAGGGATTCTTGAAATAATTCACATTAAAACGAATCCAAGCTGTTTGAACAAACAATCTGATTGCATGTATATCCAAAATACGTATAATCATTTGATTGTACATCAATAACCCGGTCACTCCATATCACGTTATGTAATAAATGTACGTTCCATTCGCTTGCTAATTTAAAAATTTCATTAAAAGTCTCGAAATATGCGGTTGAAGATAAAATTAATTTAATATTTTTGAATGCTTCTTTCTATTCAATTTCTATTTGTTTTTGAACTTTCTTGACATTTGTCGGTTGATCTTACAAAAATCTTACATTTCTTCTTCCTATTATTGGTGTAAAATTTCCTTTAATAACTTGAAAATCTATTATGGCCTTTTTCTTAGTTTTTAACATTTCGCATTCAACTAATACTTCCCCTAACACGGTTATTTCGTCTTCTTTAATTTTAAACCAAATTTTTCTGTTATTATACATGGTAAAATGTTACACTCAGCGTCTGCTGTGTCAATCTCAAAAGTAAATTTTTGATCACCTATTTGTATGTTATTGTTTCAATTCATTTTCTATCTTTCTTCTAACTTTCAAAAGATTCGTCTGAATTGCTGTTCAATTAGACGAAATCATTGTGCAAAGTTGATTCAAAATACTTAAATAAATTTTATACGACGATAAAAACCGACAAATAAAATGGTAGTACATATATCGAAATACCAGAGCAACTTAAAAAAAAAACATTTAATGTGTGATAAAAAGGGTGGATACAAATCAAATGTATGTAGAAGATACCGCACAGACAGCAATTGAACAAGGAAGGTTATCCTGATTTTACAAATTGTTCGAGTATTTAAATTTAAGCGGTTATAGTCATAATAAGCCTATAAAGCCTTCCAAACCTGAAACTAAATTCAGTTTATTTAACGAATCGAATTCCTATTTACACAAACTAAAATGCAGCACGGAAAGTATATTACTCAATCCCAGAATAAAACTGGCTTTATAGGTTTTGTTATAGAATGTTCTCCATTTTTGTAAAGGGTTTTTACAATTAATAAATGTTCTTAAATGCCAATGTTTCCACATGACCAGTACCAAATATGGATGATTAAAGCATGGTGATTCAAACCTTGGATGTAGCTTTTAACCTCTATATATAACTAAATTTCGACTCACTAAATTTCAGAAATTTTGCAATAAAAAATTAAGAAGGTTTTAAAATTTAAGTACAATTTCTGCTGAATTGAAATTATTTCCAGATTTCTGAATATTCAAATTAAAACTTTTGCTTGTATCTTGAGACCGTTGCGTCACTTTATATGCATCAGAATACAAACACTTTTATATTTTGTTCTGCGACAAATTTTTGTCTTTACACACAGATTATATGGTTAGGAAAGATAGATCGTTGCACCCACAAAATATATTTTAAAATATAAATTTACATATTTAAACAACAAACACTCTCAAGCCTATTAGATTTCCATACCAACTTATGCAGCCCAAATCTATATGTGAAGAGATCTCGCTTTTTATTTATTACTTAAATAATTTATTAAACCATAAAAATAAAAACGAATAAAACCGTTTTTATTAGATATCCACATTTTGAATTTAATTAATTCTATTGTGAAATTAATTTATTTATAATTATTTATCACACCTGCTAAATATCACCATCGTGTGATATACAATTTCTTGGTGCATATTTTAACATATTAATATTCGAAATTCTTAAGCTGACCTCACACCTCAAACACTATAGAAAAACAAAAAAATGTTCCCGTTACTACTTTTACGAGTTACGTTCTATAAACTAACTGTGTAAGGATTTATCTTGCTAATTTATCACAGTTAATAAAATTGAAAAATATTACTTGATGTAATTGAAATTGCGTGCCACAAAAATATGTGTGCGATAAATAAAACTTTCTCCAGCTTACTACTAAACGGTGTGTGGTGTCTATATACATAAATAAAAATAGTAAAACGATTAAATCTGTTATTTGTATACTCTCGTATCAAGTAAGATCATCAACAATCATAAATCATGATCAAATTAATGAAATAAAAATAAATTTCATGTGACATTTTATTTTTATTTAAATAAATGTTGTAAATTTATTTAAGTGTGCCAATTTAGCGTGCGTTCTGATTGATCAATCGGGCGCGCGAGCTCGCTCAAACAAAAATTACAAACGATTGTGTGTTTTTAAATTGAGGTTAGAGTTTATATATTTTAATTTAATTTATTTACGATATACGATAAGTGGTTGTCCATTTGCACACACATTAAAAAATATTTTAAAATTTTGACAGTTTACAAAATTAGTAGCCACTTTTAATAAAATATTTCATCAACTCAATCGAGAATGCATTTTTTTCACACGTGTTTAAATATTTAAATTTTTTTTTTTGTTTTAGCCACCACATTAAACGTCATCGCTATTCGGGGCGGCACACCGCACTAGAGGACATAAATAATTTTCAATTTGATGAAAAATATGTACCTATACATACTATACTGTCGAATATAATGCCAATCTGTCAAGATATGTGTTTGATAACACAATGTTATATGGTCTCAAGATAAAAATCGTGCATACATATATCACAATATACCCAGTCATATATAGTATTTAACGTATGTACATATAATAATTTTATTTGTGTCAAAATCAACAAGTAATAATCGTTAAAATATGCAAAAAATTAAAAATGTGTACAATTTATGTAGGTGGATAGCTAGGTCGGAATAATAACGAATTAACTACTTCAGACAAAATATAAATTGATCGTGATTTTTATTATAAATTATTGGATACTTAATTTTTATAAATAGACTAAAAAATCAATTAAAAATTGCAAAAAAATAAAAAAAAATTTATTTAAATATGGCGTCAATACATAAATTATATCTTTTGTTTTGCTATCCCATTAATATGAGTGACATTTAATTAATTAACATTAATATTTTCATTGGCGCCTTAACTTGCATGCATGCACATTTGTGTGTGTGTTCGTGTGGTAACTGTTTACCTTATTTGAATGATAAAAAGCTAAAAATAAAAAAACAAAAGAACAAACTGAAGGACAAATATGCGTTTGCAATATATTTTATTTAGTTTTGATTTGAACTTTCGAATTTCTAGTTGCATTTTGTTTTGTAGTGCATTAATCATATAAGTTTGACATAATTAATAAGAAAACATGTCACTCTGTCATAAATTATAGACTAATTTTGTTTTTTTTTTTATCATGAATTTTTTTTCATATCCGTACGCATCCAATATTGGTTTAGCTGATTGCAACCACCGGTATTGAAATGAAAGCGCACACTGAGTTTTACTTTTTATTCTAAGAGTCGCAATATAGATCTTGTAGAGTGAACATCTTTATTAAGCTGGTGGTCCCGGGTACTGCGCATTATCGTATAAGGCCCGTTATATCGTGTAAATGAGCGAGGGTATCACAATATATAGCTTAATAAAATAGATAGTGGTTCCGGGTACTGCATTTTTATATGTATTGTATAAGGCCCATAATATCTGTGCAAATCGGAAGTATCACAAAGTGCGACTCAGTGAAAGTAAATAGTTGTACTCGGGACATCCATGCTTCTTTCTAGAAGCTTGGACTAACCGTTTATTTAAACAATTAGCTGGGTCATATACAGCTATAAGTGCTAGTCCTTAGCAAATGAAAAGTACAAACAAACAAAGATATATTCTAAGTAGGTTTTCACACTTGTAGGCTTGTACAGTCTGATTAATTTGTGAAAAACGTTTCATATTTCTAGCGCAATTGTACTTATATTTTTTGGGATTATGCTTTATTCCTAATTTAATACAGTATTTAATTTCATCAAAAAAAATAGTGAAGGCTCAAACCATAAAATATCTACCCAAATGTAATCAATAATTTTTCGCCTGACGAGAAGATTGAAGTTTAGACGTAAAATCGTATTAGTCAAGGTCAGTGTAATGCAAAACTATTCTAATGCAAACGAGATTGGACAGGTATTTTCCTGTTTAGACCAGGCTTGAACAAGGTCCGCACAATCCGCTCTAAATTTTATATTGACTTGCTCAAGAGGGGAAAGATAAATGAAACGAAGATACAGTCATTCGAAATTGATGGGTTTAGAGCCTTAGTGAATCATTTCGACCAAAATTCGAGTAAAATATATCAAGTGGCAAGAATACACCAAAGCTAACTGCATCTTGAATGAAGTTTACATTTTATGTGGTTATGCGAGTGCAAGAATTATACTGGACACTGTAGTAATTGAGGTGAAAATCACACCGCAAATTGTAGGGTTGTCTAGTATACTAGGAGCAAAAAATACTCAACATAAATTACAACCTTCATACCACCGATTTTGCATAATCTGAACTATCCTAAGCCAATATTCCGAAAGGTGCTGTTCAAAAAATAAAAGTTAATTTTATTGAAGAAGAATTTTCTATTCAATCAGCCTACCAGAATAAAATGTTTCAACAGAAAGACGATAGAAGCTTGGTGGAAGGCAATAACATACAATACGAGTCCATTATAACGAGATTGAAGACGTTTCGGGTTTTACATCCAAAGGGGTGGTTGGTCCATTACGCCATAAGTGCAATCCGTAAAAAAAACGCCCAAATTATTCTAGCTTTGGCTGAAGAACCATAATATGGGTCATTTCTGGACCTTTTAAAAAATCCATGTTAAACAATTTTTATAAAAATTTATGAGTCCCGCAGCACGGCAATGAAAGCTGAGAAAGGTACGCGGCGGCTGGGGATTCGAAAACCGGTATCCGGTTTAAAAAAACGGTATTAACTTATACAACAATTAGGTACGTTTCGAGCAAAATATTGAAATTGTGTTTTTAAACACTACTTCTGTGTTGAAAACACAGATGGCATTGATCCATTGAATAAACATAAAGAGAAAATTGAGCAAAAGAAAAAATTACAATCCATGTGTCAACATTTTGTTACATTGAGCAAAAATGTATAATTCAGTTGTTTTAATTTGTATTGATTAGTTATTAGCCGTCTTAATGGGACGAATTTGCTACTTGGAATTACTTGTGGGTAGATACCCAATGGAACGAGAAATTGAGTAACATAAGTAAAGCATTGCCATCTAGTTGTTTTTTTATGTTTTGTAGTTGTATATTATAGTAAAGGCGATAAATATAATTATTAATTAATTTAATATTTTGAAGATATTGGTGAATCACGAATATGGACAAAAAATATGCAAACAATAAGACAGAAAATGAGAAATTTGTTTAGTAATGGATTTAGTTTAAAGCTTGATGAGTGATAGAAAATATTTGAATAAAAACAGTCGCTTCCAAATAAGAGTATTACATCTGCAAACCGCTATTTTTTTTTTAGATAAAGTCTTTCCCAAAAAGTGTGGCAAGAGTTTTATTTAAAAAAAATTAAGCCAAATTTAACAATAAAAACTTCAACGGTTCGCGGTGAAACTGATTTTTTGAAATTTGGGCCAAGTGAGAATATGGGGTGGCAAATTTGCCTTTTGTTGTGGTATTTATTGTTACTGAGATGCTGTGTCTGTAATGCACAAAGTTGGTTGAATTTTGAATGTTCATCGACAATTATGTTTCGTGCATGCAATTCAGCTAGATGTATTAGATGCTCTATTTCAAAATCGCCAAATGCTGTCACTATGTACAGAAAATGATGAAACTTATTTGGAATCTGATGATGACGAAGAAGATTACTTTAATATATCGAATGAAAAGGAAATAGTTGAAACTCACGATTCGCAGGATAGTCAAGTTATTCAGACGATCCCCTAACTAAAAACGGTGAAATTCTTCAAAACCACGTAAAAATGGAATTTGGTGGGAAAACTAAATTTAATTTTAGATTCAAAAATGCGCTGGAGACTAGAGTAGTCTCATCAATAAGTTTGAAAGGCTTCACGAATTGAAAACGTGCGTTCAAAAGTCGTTAATTGATTTAAAATTGGAATTATCGAATTATATGTTTACTCAGACCGAATTGAAGATTTTGGATTAAATAATTGACGTGATTTTACGTGCCGTAACGCAAATTTGCTTATAGTTGAATTAATGTTTGCTAATTTATCTAAATGTGGTATGCCGTTTGCTCGTGAATTTTTATCAACGTTGTTACATCAATAAAACAAAGAACATTACCGCTATTTAGCCTTTTATGCACTAGCCTTTGCAAAATAATCAAGATTTGTATCCATAATTACCAACATAAGATTGCCGTGAAATTGAAACTGGAGAAGTTAACGAAAATTTTGTGAAAACGTTGGTATTTGACAGGTCTACAAACATTTTGGAGAATTTGAAACCAAAAAATTAAGACTGCTGCCATCAGAATACCAGTATAATATTTAGTTTTAAGCAAAAAGCTTTCCCAAAAAATGTCTTAGCTACGACCTGGCGGAGCTCAGCGGGAGGGGCGTCAGGAGTATCCAGCGCTTCATAGCAAGCTCAAAGTGGTTTCAATGAGTTGGAGGAAAATTTTTAAATTTTGGTATGGCTACGGACCCTTTTGTGTCTATGCCCGGTCCTTGTGGACCGCCACCTAAACCTAACCTAACCAACTTGATAACTGATTTAGGATTTAGCACGCTTCTGAACAAATTTCCTTCAATACCACTTGTGGCACCAAACAGTAATCTCTTAATATGAAAAGAGGTGATTTCCATACCATGTGGTGACGCTATTATAAGTCAGTAAACCAAAAATTTGTGCCATTTGTCCACATTCACATTTAACAAAAAATTTATTTTGTGCAAAATTACTCACCATCGGTATTATCGGCTGTAAAATTCATTCGTAATCTTTTGTGATTGTCTACATGATTACACATATCTTCCTGACAGCATAACATCAGCGTTTCATATTTATTTAAACTATTTAATTTATTATTATTATTTTTATTATGTTTACGCGGTGAATTGTCACACTTAATTTTTTGATCACTGAAAATAAAAAAAATAAAAAAATAAAAACTCAAATTAATTTTCCTGATGATTTTCAATTTATCTTTATTTGTTTGAACAAACTTGAACATTTGTTCATATTTTATCTTTATCTGTGTATTCGCCCGCTGCTGGTGTCATTTATAATTTTTTTTTTATTTCGATTTAAAGATTTCTCACACAAAATGAAAATGCGCGCGATATGAATGAATAAATAATGAAAATATGGCGCCAATAAATACAAAAGGAACCCACACACATGCCCAATGCGCAATAATAATTATAATTATTATTATAAATAAAATAAACAGCTTGCATCAATCAATTTGATCGTCATTTAGTAAATAATATTTTTTTGTTTTGTTTTGTTTAGAGATAGAAGCCGGCACAAGATCGTGAACGATCATATTTCATATGCTGTGCGTGTGTATAGATAAATTGCGATTGTCAAATTGTGGTAAATTAATATAATCGAGGTGCTGACATGTTAAATTTATTATAAAAAAGCGATGCTAGAAATTATTGCGTCTTGCTCCAGCTGATCAAGTATTTCAAAACATATCAGTTTTTTTTTTTTAGAAGTGATCTCTTCGAAAATATACAGTATTATACAGTACAGTGTACAGAGAAGATATAGAGAGTAAAATAAGAAGAATGGGATGTTTATGTTATAAATATTCAAACAATTTTATCTTATTATTATTATTATTGTTATAAATTTTGTTTTTATGTTTAAGAAAATTGATTTGTATATAAAAAAAATAAAAAATCCATATTCTTAGAAAATCATTGTGTGTGAGAAATTGTTTATTTAATCCAATAAAAGAAAAGAAAGGAAAAAGACGAAGAAAATTTCTTTTTCTGTAAATTGTTCGCCTTCGCCTATAGAAGTTTATAGGGCCATATGATTATTCTTAATGATGATTATCCATGTGTGTATGTGTGATTCTTTTTGTGGTTGTATTTAGAAATTTATATGCTTACGATAGGAAAAACATGAAAATATGGGAGCAATAGCACAAGTGTTATTCAACCGACCGGAAAGTGATTCTGTTTTACTATTGTACGTTTGTAGTCTGGTTGATTTGAATTATATTTAAATGCTGAAATTTCCGAGTGTTTTTTTTTTGTTTTAATTTTATTCGGAAGTAGACGAGTAGATTATAAAATAATCTCTGTCTGTTCCATCAGTGGGACAGCCAATTGTCTTATCTTAAATTGGCTTATTTGGACTTAATTCGACTAATCGCGTAATCTAATATGTCGCTTATTAATCTTGCACGAATGAAAATGACATGAACCGACATTTCAAAGAAGTGTTTGGTAACGCTGAATGGAAATCCTAAAACTAACATAAAGCTTCTTACAATTGACGTAAACCCTTACAACAATTGATCAGTGCCTGTACACTAAAGAAGCGACATCTCAAATGCAGAGCGAAATTCTTCTATAAAGCAGGTTGATCTGGCAATCAGAACAAAGTAAAATCTGAAGAGAAGATTGGTGATCTTCTTTGAAAATCTATCGATAGTGTTAGATCAGACTTAAAGCGACTTAAAGTGGATAATTAAGTAAATGTGCAATAACTATGTAATATTCAACTACAAAACTGAGGACAAGTGTGTTATTTTGAATAGCTTTGCAGTTGACACATTTATACGTTTACAACAAATGTAACAAAAAAGTAGCATGATGTAATCGCAAAATACTATATCCAGTATTCCATAAAGTATTTTTCATTTTTGTTTATAGCATGCTACTTTTATACTACATTAGAGTCTCGATTATCCGAATACTGTTTATCCGAACTCCACTTTATCGGAACACAAAAAAATACATAAATTTTTTTTTTTTTTTAATTATTTAGTTATTTACACATTACACATATATATATGATATTTAGTGAAATATGAATGAATAAAACATTGAAATTACTCAAAATAATAATTTAAATTCAAAATATCATGTTTATTTTAACCACCATAAAATGCAAAAGCATTTTACAGTGCATCCAGAGCATTTCCGGATTATCCGAAAATCCGCTTATCCGAATTGTCTTCGGTCCCGACCACATCGGATAATCGAGACTCTACTGTATATATTTATAATCTACTTAAGCAACATATTTAAAAATATCATTTTCAAAGCAATTTTTGCAACTTTTAAACAACTAACACACTCCCAAAGGCTTCAGATTCAATGAATGGGATGATGCCATTATCTTATGAATCAACAAATGAAACCTCAAAAAATGAAAACTGTCTAAGCAAGTCTTGTTTATCGGGAAATTTCCCGGCATCCTAGCGGATCAGGGCAATCTGCCTCTGTTTTGTATCTATAATTTGAAAAGTTAATTAAGTACTCGTTGAATACAGTTGGCCTAGAGGCCAAAAGCTCCAAAAACGGTATTAAAATCAGTTTATGAGAATGAGCAGTTTGTCCGACGATCAAAAAATTGAAAATGTTTTTTCAAGCTCGGTAAAGCGTTGCGATTTGGACGAATCGAATATCGAACAGTAGAAATAGAAGATTTGGATATTATAAGTATGAATACAGCTAATATGAACAGTGAAATGAGACGATTCAACATTTTTTTTGCTAACGATTCCGCTTAGGATTCGTTTCCTTAAAACACACACCATTGTCGGAAAAGATAGGAAGGTATCACAAAGGAATAAAACCTCCAAGTCGATATCTCTAAACGCTAAATTATATATCAAACATAAAGGTGCTCCCGATGGTGACCCCAAAGAATCCAAGCCAATATCTCAGATCTCTAAATGCTGAATTATCTATCAAAAATAAAGGTGACCCGATGATGACCCCAAAGAATCCAAGTTGATATCTCTAAATGCTGAATTATACATCAAAAATAAAGGTGACCCAGATGGTGACCCCAAAGAATAAACCAATGCTATGATTCGTGATATCTCTAAATGCTGAATTATTTATCAAAAAAAAGGTGACCCGATGGTGACCCCAAAGAATCCAAGTTGATATCTCTAAATGCTGAATTATATATCAAAAATAAAGGTGACCCGATGGTGACCCCTAAAATTAGACCAATGCCTTGAAAGAAAATGAAGCTGGATAACCAAGAATTCTGGTCTGACATTCTTTTGGCGTTGGTTAGCAACACAATTCGGAACTAGGCTTATAAGATATATTTTTTGCTAGTATGAAGACCGGGCCTGATTGCTTTTTTCAGCTAATATCAAGCTTGGTTAAATTATTAAAAATAATGCATTCCTATCTTAGATCAAGAAGAACAAATGAAGCATATCAAACAAACGACTGGTCGAAGAAGTCTCAGTATTCTCTAAAATGCATGTTGGTTCGTCAGTCTTTCATTACATTTTCATTAGATCCACAGTAAATTAATCTTAATATGTTCTCCAAAATAGAATCATTGCAGTTGGAATACGGTTCTTTTATTGAAAACAAACCCGGAAAATTAACCAAGTTTAGTGAAATGATGTTTTATTCGAGGGAGACTATCAATTTATCTTATAAACGATAAACCGGAAGCAAATAAAACCACAAAACCGTTAAGTCTCTCAATTTAAGATGCGACCTAACTTGATGTGGAGGTGAAATAAATAGTGTAAAGATCTGAAGCTATTGGACCATAGGGTTTAATAGGGATTGAACTTTATCTAGATTATTTGATATTTGCCAAATTTCGAGATATTCAATTTTTTTTGAAAAAGTTCATTCAAGATGTTGCTCAACTCGAGTCACAAATGAGTACACTAAAAAATGTGAAAATGTGTTAATACTCTTTGGTTTGTTTTATAATGAGTCCATGACAGTTTCTAATGACGCACACATATGATATATGATCAAGAATAAAAAAAAAAAAAAAAAATACAAAATACATACTCATCTGGAAGCAATTCCACACAACCATGCCGGGACATTTCAGGATTTTCATTTTGATCCCTTATTTCAGAGAAACATCCACCTGAAATGCCAGACGCCGATGATGATCGTGCTGTTCGGCACATATAACTTGTTGTTATACATATCGGCAGGTTACAATAGCACCGAATATCATCTGTAAATATAAAAAAAAAAACAAAACAAAATTAAAATATAATCATCATTTTTTACTATCAAGCACACTTGCACAAATTGTCCCATATAAATAAAATTCACCTGCAGTCTTTCTTATACATAAATTCAAATTCGTATTCTTTGTATTCAAATTCAATTGTATGTACAACTTCATACATAAAAAAAGAAAAGTTTAGCATAAGGTCAAAATTACAATAAAACTAAAATGTTGTGTAACATTTCAACTTAGAAAAAAATACAACTTTCATTTACGCCGATTTACTATACGATCGTGATTTTCAAATAATGTTTCTCCTCTTCTCTTCTCTAATCTATGACCGTGTTCCTAATTTTTTTATTGCTTGTTGTTAGAACGGTTCATAAATACCGTTACATTATTTGACAGGTAGTTTAATATTTTATATAAGATCGCACGATCGATCGAGTGTTTAACTGTGTACTTCAGTGTGTTACCGCGCTTTGACATTTTAACCTTTCATAATAAAAAAAAACACGATCGTTTGTTTATTAATCACACAATTTAAATGTAGTATAGTGGCGTTATCTCATCTGTCTTTATTATAAGGATCCTCTATATATGTAGTTTATATATAAACTACTTTATAAACATATTTCGACAGTCTGTCTTTTTTCAAAAATAAAGAAAGGCGCCGGTATACACAATCGATAGATACACAAAAAACGAAAAAAAACTTAATTGTTTATTTTTCAAATCTAACATATTCTAAAAATACTTAAAGATCAATTTGATGATCGTTTATAATTTATAACATTTTTAGTTTTTTAAAGTAACCCCCCGCACCATAGTAACAACATTATTTTTTATCGTGCGCGCGCAATTTTCCAATTATGTAATTTTTTTGTTATTTTAAAGTGATAAATACTCTTAAATAATACTCGCGCGATCGTATAAAAAATTTATGATTTTTTTTTTTAAATATAATAATCCGATATCGCGCCAGATGCAAAATTTTTAAAAAATTAAAAAAAAAAAAAAATTTTAAGTTTATTATTTTAACAAACAACGGAAAAAAATGAGGAATTTTTTTTTGTTTTAAAAATAATTTTGTTTTTTAACTTTTAGTTCAAGATCAAGTAAATATGTTACTATATAGTACATATAAATACGGCTACAGAAAATTATAGTGGATTTCTTATCGCGTACATAGAGATTTTAAATAAATAATTGACAAATAATTGGATTCTTGTTCAAACATGAATAGACGTGTTTAATTAGAGATTTTTATTTTAAATATTGTTATCGCGCGCGCGAATTGATAACAACAAATCGGTCTCGATTGATTGTGTAATGACTATGTATAGATAGTTTCTGGGTCAGTTATTATCAATGCGTATATTTTGTATACATTTTTTTTAAGCAATTAAATTTGATGATTAGTCTGCATTTTGCTTATATAGTTTTAAACATACAAAATTGTTCTCTTCCTTGATGTGTGTGCTTGTACATACATATATTATTATAGGAGAGGTCGTTGTTTTATTTTTTACGAGAACCAAAAATTACATCAAAAAAATAATAAAAATGATCACAAAACCCTATAATCAACATCATGTGCCGCATTTTTTGTTAAACCAAATTTTCTCTTTCGTTTGTTTCATTTCTGCCATCTCGGCTCGTATTCTTTTGTTTATTTTAGTAAGATATATTTATCAGGTTTTTTTTTCTTCATTACTCAAAGATCATAATCTTTTCAGTTTTATGTTCGTATATGTATTATGTAGAAAAGAGGGAGAGTTAAAAAAAAATTGCAGATCGTATTTTAATACACGTTGATCTTGTTTACCTTCGTCGTGTATTATGGTAATGCTGAATATATGTACGTATAATCCCACACACACATATTTAAGCATAATTTTACTATCCTACAAAAAAAAATGATCAATCGATCTTCCTGTGCCTGGTTTTGTTTTAGTTTTTTAAACCGATAATGATCTTACTTCTATTGAATTCTCACGTTTTTCATGTTTCTTAAGATCATCAAAAAAAAAATCAAAAATTGTTACCTGTTTTTCTAGCAAGGATATACTTGGAATGAACGCACATTACTAAAGTTTTTTTTACCTAAGATATATCCGAACTCGAACTGTATAATTATTAAATTAAATTCCCGTCTAACATAATTTTTTTGAAATTCCAAACTTCCCCGTACCATATAATTTTGGTTTATTAATGAAAAGAAAATATATAAAACGATCATCACTGCATATATTTTGGATCTATCTTCCTATATACATATATGATCGATCTTAAATAGCTGCAAGTCATCTCGAAATTATAATATGAAAAATTTCTAAACCAACTGTTTTATGATTTAAGTCGCGCATAACATAAAACCTGTCTATTCTGGGTTCCACTATATGCCGCGATCTCATCTTCATGATCATCATTTATAAATAAAAAAAATCTGTTTCTCTTATTCATTGTTTTTATGTTTTATTTATTTTTAAATTAAAAAACAAAACAAAATAAAACATAAAACATGGAAATAAGGAATTAAATTAATTTTTCGTTCTGCCATATCTTAACTTCTTTTCTTGGAGCAGCAGATATACGTATGTAAGAGTTATAAACGACTTAAAGTTAAAATAAACAAACCAAACCAAATAAAAAATGTTAAGAATACTACAAGAAATTCATGACAAGGATTTTATGTTTTTTGTTTTTTTTTATGAGACAATTTCTTTTATATACCCAACATATTTTATATTTATGCATTTTTTTATGTACGAGAGCCAAATTGTCTGAAATTTTTTTTTTGGCTGTTTTGTTTATATTATTATAATGTTGGTACCTTCCGGGCTAAATATTTAATTGTGTTGTTTTGTACAAAACAAAAAAAAAATAATTACGATCGATTAAATCAAATATGATTGTACAATGATCTTAAAAAATATTTTTTTTTACAACAAACCGCGCATACAGACTTAATTATAATTATAAACTATAATTTATGAATTTTATTTTTATTTTAATGGATCAGACCAATAATAATAATAATAATAATAGTATGAAAGCGGTTTTTGTAAAGAAAACAAAAATTCGGCGATTACTTAAATAAAAAAAATGTTGAATGTTAAGTGTATTATGGAACAAAATGCCAGATAATTAGACGAGTACTTAAAAAATAAAACATGAAAATTAAAAGAATGGCAGCCAAGTGTAATTATTAGTATTCAATGGTATGGAGAATAATTATATAATTCTTCATGTATTACGAGGAAAGTTCAACGAGCTGCATAAGATATGTATAATGTGGCTCCACGTTGGGCGCCAATTTGATTACAAAAACATAAATTCTAAAAAATTGTAAATTTTTAGAATTCCAGCAATTGAGCGCCTGAATATCAAAGCGCACCTTAATAAAATTATTTTAAGAGACTGCTAGATAAATTTTCAAAGACGGAAATTTTTTTAGAAATTTTAAAAATTGACGTTTTCATTAAACATTAAAATTTTATTACGGAGGGAGAAATTATTAAGAATTTTGCAAATTTCAGTTTCGGTCTAAGTGAGAATAACGAAAAATTTAATTTTTTAACCCCGGCTCCTCCGGCACAGCAACAACGTGATTTTATAGCGCGAATCAGGGTGCAAAAGAATCTGCCAAAAGGCATCTTTGAGATCAAGACTTGATATGTATCGCGTGTTATCTAGGCGACTAATGAGGCTTTCTATAAGTGGCAACGGATACGCTTCTTTTTGGGTCACTTCGTTTAAACGCCGCGCATCTAGACAACATTCTAGTGATTGCATCGTTCATTTGCTTCTGCTTGATAGGAGAAACAGGGTAAAATTGCTGCTTTATAGGTTTATCATCGATTCGCTTAATTTGCTGTTGTATAAGTTGCGTTCTCTCGAGTTCAAGCTTCGAACATGTTAGAAATTGCTCAATAATTTGAGTTAGTCTTCTTTGGTCATTTGGAGATAGTATATATTGTTCAGATTTATAAGTTTCTTCAGGAATTTCGTTGATTTCTTCCAGTAAGGTATTGGATTTATATGGAGGATTGAACTGACTGGAAATTTGAGGAGGTGCGATATGTATACCAAATTTGTTCCAAAAATCATTTCCAAAATACAATGGCTGTTGTAGTGTAGGGACTGTGAATAATTGAATGAGATCGAGATGGGACTGATTATTGAAGGTGACGTTAGCATTAATATAATCGAAAACTCGCTGTGATTCCCGACTATCCGTGGAGATAGTGGTTGGTACATGATGTAGTTTAATATTCGGATTATTTAGAAATTTAATAGAACCTTCCCCTAAGATGCTCACCTTAGCTCCACTATCCAGTAATCCTTGATACGGTTGACCCTTGATTGAAACATTAGCATACGTCGTTTATCCGTGGAGCCGTTGGTATAATAATGGAAGCTAAAATGTTGGAACGAAGCCTTCGAATTTTGCTCCAATAATGGCGGGTGCGTTCTTTCAAAACTTCACTTTTAGACAGAGATCAAAAATATTCATTCGGTTGCAACTTCGTGAATGTATTTTCAATTTTTTCCTCTTTAAAACTTCGTGTATTGTATGTATTCTACTTTAAGGCTAGTACTCAGATCAAAACGAAACGAAATTTTAACGCGGTCTCCAAAAATCTATTTATTTTCGTGCGAAATAGAAATTAAATTTTTTTTGGAGATTTTTTTTTTTTGACATAATTTTAGTTTATTTTATGAAGCTGTTCAAGTGTTGTTTTGTGTTCTCGAGTTTTTTTTTAAGTGAAATACACTTGATGGCAGCTTTATAAAATAAACTCTCGATATAAACACCCAAATGTCAAATTTCACGTGAAAATAATGGACTGCTGCATTAATTTCACTTGAAAATATTTGGAGACTTTAGGCAAAGCCGTCTCTGATACATTGAAATAACGTCGTTTTTTCGCTGTGGAACTGAGTACTACTCAAACGAAACAGAAACGAAATTTTTCGTTTCTGATTTCACTTTGGTAAAATCGTATGAAGATTTCGCGCGAAATCGATCTGAGTACTAGCCTACATAAAAACATCAAAAATACTCAGGTATAATTTTTGGATTTCTGAATATGTAGTTCACTTAAATTGGAGAATTCGTTTTTTCGAACTCATTAACGACTTTGCAAGTCTTTAGATGTTCTTATAGCGCTAATAAATTATTTAATATTTTGTAGATAAATTTGTGTACGAAATATTGAGAAATTTAAAAAAAAAACAAATTAACATGGTAAATCAACTTGCGCGTGAACTAAAATAAAAAGAAACGAAAATTCAAGCAGTATTCCTAGTTATTTCCGTCAAATATTAATAATAATTTGGTTGACGTTCCAAAATTCGAAATCTAGAATATGAAAAGTCAGGCACAGAATATCTTATTGACTCCTATGCCATCTATGAACGACTGGTACGAATTAGTCGACAATTTAGAAAAGTCAACAATTTAGTCAAAAAAATCGACGTTATGGTGTTATGACACTCGTAACAACTCATTTACCACCCTTGTGACGTAAATAACTTATTACACTTCACAAGCATAAAGGTGGATTTACATATCCGACGATTTTTCAGCGCCGAACATCATGTGATATTACCATACATATATTTTTTTTAGCATCCTCTGTTTTTTTTTCGTTTTTCGATTTGTACTATTCCTACAAGTAGCTTGAGTTTTTATTTATAAATTATGTGTCAAAATATTGTTTATGTATGTTTTTGTAAAAAACTGCGCCAAAAATTCGTCGAATATGTAAATCATCGATAATACAGCGTTCGACGAATTTCCTGCGGCAGGCAGCCGCGCCGAAAAATCGTCGGATTTCTAAATCCACCTTAATGTGGTCCTTTTACTCGTACATATGTAATTTCCATTTTCAAAAACACTTGCTGCTGCGGCCATATATACCAGATATTTTCACAACAAAATAAATTAAAGTAGGCGGTTTTTTTTTAGTTTTTTTTTTTTGTATTCGCGGCTCACGATGTTTTTGAAATGCCGGATGATGTTGTATATTGCATGAGTATGCGTAGATTTTGCATTGATTTTACGTGTTTTTTATTTTTTGTTCTTATTGATATCCACACGCAGGACGCAGCAATATTTTTTGTTCGGCATTTTTGTTTCCGTAACCCGACTTCTACACAAATTTTTACTTACTCCTGCCGCTAAAGATGTTTTCACATCAAAAATCTTCTTTCTAGTTAAGGTACATAACAGCAAAATGATTTTTATTTCACATAAAATGGTGTATGATATGTGAAAATGGCAAAAATATGTATCTTCCAAAAATCAAAAATAAAATTGAATTTTTTTTTTATAGAATTGCTCGATTTAGGGCTACATTCTCGATACCACATTGCAAGCAAATTAGCAACTTTGCTAGCTGAAATCGAGTTTTCACATTCTCAAAAATTTTTGCTAGCTATTAGCAATCAAAATAGCACCAAATCTTGCTATCAACTTTTTGAGATGTTAAATCAAATATTAAAGTATTTTTAGGTTAGGATGAGTGACATTTCAATATTTGTTTCATCCTTTTTCAAATTGTTCCAACTTTCTAGTTTTTTTAATGTTTAAGTGTCTAAGTAATTTTCGTGTTTACATTGTGTGTAGAAGAAGAGAAAAAATGGGTTAATAATTAATATTTGTATAAAGATAAAGGTAACGTTGACTTAAATAATTTTGAATATGAGTTGGAACAGTCTTATGCGTGAATATTCTTTTAATACTGTTTTCAATATTAAAAGTAATTGATACGTCATAACCTGGTAAAATACAGAAACGAAAAAAAGTCAAGGCCTCCTTAGATATACAAAATGTTTCAATAAAATTTTTAATCTAGAAATATTAAATGCGTGTAATTTGTACTTATAATTAGTGTTCGCAATGAATTTTTTTCGGTGGATTCGGATTAAAAGTGCTTTATTTGACTCATAGAAAGCAATAAAAAAAATTAAAACGTACAGAAAATCTCACTATAATTAATTTAGTGTAAACGGCACCAAGCAGAATTTGAAAGTAAACCAAACAACATATAGTCATGATCAGGGCCTTTCAGAGCTAGCAGGGGGCCTGGGCCAAATTATTAAAATGGGACCCCATAAAAATAAAATAAAACAATCTTATGTTTATATCACATGAATTCATTTTAGTATTTATTAGAATTTATTAGAAATTATTAGATTGAAGCATTTCTCGCTTTATTATTAGAAAATTCTCTAATGATTTGCTCAAAATTAATTTTTCTTGCCATGTCGTGGTTAATGTTTAACATTGCCAATCCATTTAACCGTTGTTCTGCCATTGTTGAGCGATGAAAATTTTTCATTCTTTTAAGAATACTGAAACTCCTCTCGGCTGAAGACACAGATGCAGGAATACTTAAAAATATTCTTAAGACAATGATAAGATTCGGAAATAAACCAGCTAAGTTTTACTGAGAATATTTTCTAATAAATTTGTTGGTGTCGGATCTGCATTGAAATTAGCTGCATACATTTTTTTAAGGGATTTTACCTCATCTAGTATCTCGTTTGATAACTCACTCGTGTATTTTGAATGCAAACGGTTTACTGCAGCTTCAATTTTTTCATCAGTCAAATTTGGAGATGACAAAGAAAACCGAAAAGATTGCAGATATTTTGTAAAGATAGAAATTGTCATTGTAAGCCAGCTATTACGGAATTAACTATTACGTTAAACACATTTATCCTGTAGTATTTTTCAGCATCCGATTGTGTCCGTATCATTCTATTAATGGCAAAATCACATGTAACTCCATATTCACGTGCTTTAGCTTTTGCTTTCGCAAATATTTCATTCCACATTGCGCTTAAATTGCGAAATCTCATTACTAGACTTTCAATATTATTTTGCTCAATATCAAGTGTAGCATTTCGAGCTTCAATTACCAAATTTGTCTGATGCAAATCTGTCAAAATTTCGAGCCATATGATAAAAAGCAAAACACATTCAAATTTATTTAAATATTTCTCAATTGAGTGTAATTCAACGATTGCGTGTGGTGGTAAATTAAAGGAATGCATTTCATTTAAAGCATCTCGAATAGATAATAGATTTTTGGCTATTGGTTTTACTGCATCTATTCTAGCAAACCATCTAGTTTTGGAAATCGAATGAAGAGACATACGAATATGTTTCTTTAAAACCTCCCATCTCCGCGGACTACTGCTAAAAAAATTATACATTTGTTGTATAACTCCAAAATATTGTACAGCTTCTTTACACGATTCAGCTGAATCAACTCCAACAATATTTAATGTGTGGTTCCCATAGCTGGAAAAAATACAATTAGGATTACGCTTCGTAAGAATGGCTTGCATACCGTTTAGTTTGCCAGCCATATTTGCACCATTATCATATGCTCGGGCAATGCATAAATTAAAATTTAATTCCATATCCGACAAAATTTCAAGAATTCTGGCAGCAATTTCTTCTCCGGTTTTTCCAGAGAATGAATCGAAACAAATAAAACGCTCTTCAATGTCAAATTTTAAATTGTCACACATCTTGTTCTTGTTATAAAGATAAAATACTATCGAAGATCAAGCGCAAATGAGAAATCTATAGTAACAAAAAATTCGGGGCCCCTAAAAATCGAGGGCCCGTGCCATATGGCCCAGCTGGCCCACCCTCTGATTGGCCCTGGTCATGATAACCATACGTAAATGTAGTACAATTAATTGAGCAAAACTAATGTGTGACTATCTTCACTTTAAACAAAAAAAATTCAACTTTATAATTTCGTTTCGTGAGGAAACCTGTAAGGCAATAAAAATAGTCACATCAAGTAGGCGATATTAAATGTCTTTAAAGGCCGGTATTCACGTTCAATTAAATTGCGCAATAGAATTGTGTGACGTCATTATATTGCACAAGATACTCAATTTTTATTCAACATTTTTGAATTTTATTGTGCAATATTATATTGCACATTTATATTGCGCAATTTAATTTTACGTGAATACCGGCCTTAAGGCAAAACTAGAAAATTGAACATGGTTCAATTTTGTATACGGCAAATAGTTTTGCCTTTCAGGCAAAATTACATTATCTTAAAAAAATTGACAGTTATTTCAATCAATCAGCGCGCTGCATTTTTTTATCATAAAGGACAAATTTTTGCATGTATCACTACTGCCTTAACTGTTAGGAAATGAGGAATACCAGTTTGTGCCTTTGATTTCCAAAAAATTTTAAAATCAATTTGGAGTTTAACTATTCAAAGACTTTCTTTTCTCAAAATTCAATAATTTACTGTTTATAACAAAATTAGAAAAAAATCTATTTAACACGTTACGAAATATCATTTTTTATAACTTTTGGGATTTTGTGTAAATCAATTCACTCATTTCGCAGATATCCTATTCGTTACACAAAATGAGGCATTTTCTAACAGTGCCGTGAGTGTGCTGATTCTATAAATATTAAGATAATGGGTGCTTTCTTTTATTCATTCCACAGAAAGAACAGAAGGAATAGAATATGGATTACGTGGCCTCGGAATATTCCGTACGTATTGTAATATAATAAAAGAACGGATTGGAATAAATGGAATACATTTTCCATAGTATGATTTTTTTTTTAATTTTTAAGATTTGGAAACAAATTAAGTTTATTAAATAAATAATTTCATTATAATTAATTGAAGTTGCAAATAATTTGTACGTGATGTATCTTAAAAAAAATAACCTGTGATTTTTATATCCAACAAGCTCTATTTAAAACTATTATCGTGTAATGAAACTAAAAATATTATTTGCGAAATTTTATTATTTTACGCCTTAAACAATTAACTGTATCATAATTAATAATTTCAATTTAGTCATTTAAATTGTAAGCATCGAAAATAATTACAAAATATCAAATGAAATATTCTTTTTATTCCACCTTTAGATGTAGTACAAAAAAAATACCTTCTGAATACATATCCCGAATAAATAAAATAATGGACTAAAAATGGAACAGAAGGAATGGAATGAATAAAAGAAAGATTTACGTCACTTTCGGAATGTTCGAAATAGGCAGAATGAATAAAAGAAAACATCAAATGTGTAAATGTGAAAATTACTAAAAAGCAAAGCCTACTTTTATGAGTTTGCAATTTTTCGTTAATATTTTGGTAGTAATCAAATCGAAAATTGGGAACCGATGAAAGTAAGCTTTGCTTTTTACAAGTTTTCACGTTTACAGATTATCTAGAATCAACACCCAGTGGCACTATTCCGGTTTCCCCGGGGAATTGGGAAATGATTTATTGTGACTTGTTTTAATGTATTTTGGTATCATTTTTTTCGAAGCATACTGTGGCGATTGGTATTTTGTTCAAACTTTGGGAAAAAATAATTCCATTTTCAGACCACTGCCTACTGTGTAATTCCCAACAAAATGTTTAGGGCAAATGAACAACAAAATTGCTTTGAAATGAAATCATTTTTTTCCCAAAATTGGAATTATATGCCAATCACCACAGTATGCTTAGGTAAATAATGATACCAAAATACACTAAACCAAGTCACAATAAATCATTTCCCAATTCCCAATTCCCCGGGAAAACCAGAATAGTGCCACAGATTGCGTAAATAGCTATTATTTATTTAAAAATATCGTTAACCTGTATTTTTATTTTCTTGTATGTTTCTATTTTTTAAGGGGCCTAATTTTTTCGTCTGCGCCCGGGGCCTCAACCGACCTAAATCCGCTACTGGACATAAACCATCTTTGTTTCAAAAATTCGTTCGTAAAACTGATTTGTTAAAACTTAAAATATTTGTTTAGAATTAAAAATGGAGTGGTTACTAATACGTCAAAGGTATCGCTTCAATATTCATCGAAAAGTGTTTCGTGATAGGGAGAATCCCTTTGA
Organism: Tipula helvola; assembly: GCA_963556165.1. NCBI lineage: Eukaryota > Metazoa > Arthropoda > Insecta > Diptera > Tipulidae > Tipula > Tipula helvola. Next base: position 12,542,207 of record OY744481.1, on the reverse strand, counting down.
GTGTGAAGATGCAATTTTTTTAAACGGTACAGGTTTACTAAAGATGCAGCCAAATTTATTATTGAACTTCTTCAGCAGACCTGAAACGACAAACTTTACGAAGCAAAGCTATTCCACCTTTTTTGACGGTATAGTTAAACTTTATGTATAATATTTGCTTTAACGTTTCGATAAAAATGCTGCTTTTGTTTGCAGGTGCTTATAAGTTTGAATGTTTTGGGCTGTGGAAATTTTCAATTTGTTTCTGGAGAACTGAACTTTCACAACCTCCAGCAACCAACAGTAAGCAAACTATTACAACAATTTGTAAGTGCGATGAATTCCAGAACTAAGGAGTTTATAAAATTTCCCATTTCACTGGAAAATTTGCATCTAGTCAAGCGAGATTTTTATAAAAAATATGGGTTTCCAAATGTTGTTGGGTGCATTGATGGAACCCATATTGCAATAAAAAAACCCAAGGTAGACGACGCTTACTATTTTTTTAATAGAAAAGGATATTTTTCGATAAATGTTCAAGCGGTAGATTATTTGAATGATACATCAAAAACGAAATTATTAAAATTATATGGATTTATTTTAGGTTTGTGACTCTAATTATATATTTACGGACGTTGTTGTGAGATGGCCAGGTTCTACACATGACACGCATATTTTTAAAAATTCGGGACTTTATACGTTTTTACATTCGCAAGATTTCCCTGAAAATACGTGGCTTTTAGGCGATAGTGGATATCAATTACAACATTGCGTCATGATACCGATCCTAAATCCATCAAATCCGCAGGAAACGAGATATAATGATTACCACAAGAAAACCCGTAAAATAATCGAACAATCATTTGGGGTCCTTAAAAGTAAATTCAGAATCATTTGTAAAAGTGGTGGATTCCTTTAGTATAGTTTAGAAAAATCCGTCGAAATAATTACCTGCTGCTTTATTTTGCATAACATTGCACGTTTGAAAAATGAGCCAAACATAACCGATGATGAATCCTCAGCTTCAGAAGACGAACTTGATACCATTGAAAATAATGTGCAAATTAGAGACACACCATCTCATATTAGAGGTTCCTTAAACAGAAACATGCTTTTAAATTATAATTTTCAGAATAGATGAAATTAAACAACAATTTCACATAAATAAATTTTTATTAAATTCAGTCTTTCATTGTCGAATTAATTCAGTCTTTCATTGTCGAATTAAATCGACTGTAAATGCATAAAAATATAAAATAAAATTAAGGTATTTCTTTAAAAATAAATCACGTTGTTTGCATAAAAACCAGAATATTTCTTTTCTTCTAAATATTCTTCTAAATATTCCCGGTAAGATGTATTTAGATTTTCACCGGCGCAGCCCAATTTTTCGCTTCGAATTCATTCGCTTCATTTCTTGCAATTTTTCTTCCGACACAGCTAATTTCTTTTTCATAATTTGATAAAAGATATCGTTCGTATCATTTGTATTGTTGAACTGTTTTTCAACTCTCTTTTTTCGGGTTTGCTTTTTCGTCCGAATAGCAATGCTGCGGGCTCGTTGAGATGTAGCTGGGACAGAATCATTAGCTATAGTTTCTGGTGGCACTAACGGTAAAACGTCTACCTCTAAAATTGGTGGATAACTTGCCGTATCAATCATTTTTGCAAGATTTTCTCGACTCGATGTCTACTAGAATCAGTATCAATTTAATAAACACTTATAAACGGATGTTCCTTATTTTCTAATATTACCTCAAATGTATCACGATAAGATCTAAATCCTTTCATGGCGTTCTCCCCAGCAATGCAAATTAACAATTCTTCATAGTCCTTAAGTTTTGGTGGAGGACCACCACCACCAGTTTTCTTGCATTGCCCGTTTATTTCGGACAGTTTCCTTTTTGTGCGGCTTTTCAAGTCCGTATACTTTAATCGCAGCTCTTCGCCACTTCTATTCAACAAAGTATTTGCGGAATACTCCACACTTACTTCGTTCCAAGCGTTTTTGAGGGCCTCTCCAAACAAATTAGAATCATCTAAAAATTTACAATAGTGAAGTACTCAAAAATTGAAAGCATTTATTTAGTTTTAACCGTATATTATTTTTATATTTAATATACAGTAGAAGGAATATAAAATGGCACTTACAGTTTATTAGCTCTCGCTTTTTATCGAGAATATTAATTAAAATATTAATTTCCTCTTCCGTATAGTTTGGCTTTCGTTTTTTAGAGCTATCCATTTTTGTTATTAACATGTCGTTATTATCGTCGCTGTGCAAAATCCTAATGTCAAAATTTTATTCAGCATCGCGCTGAATAAAAATAATATGGCGATTTTGCTAGACATATCGAGAATGTAATTTCTTATTTCCAAAATTGTCACTAGCAATTCCGCCATTTTTGCTAATAGCAACAGGTTGTTTTGCTAGATGTACGAGAATGTAGCCCTTAAACTGCTACAGAATGGGACAATACAATAATCTAGTTTTCACGAATTTATTTGAATTTTTTGCGTTATATTGTATACACTCACTCTTATAATAAATAATTTGTATACACATTATCTAGCCTGTTCTATTTTCATTTTTAATCACTAGAACAATGCGAAAAACTAGCCAGTGTCATAACACCATTAGATATACATCGTAGAGTCGAATTAAATAAAATATGTAAATATTTTAGCCTAACTGTGAATTTTAAAATTTTTAGGTTGTTTTATTCCTTATATTAACCATCTCCATAGATTGGCCAACATTTCTGGGTCCCTTGAATAGTGACTTTAGAGAAGTTTCCCTGTATATATAAATTTTTTTAGTATCTTACAAGACAGACTATAGTAATTACACAAAATTATGTTGAATTTACTTAAATTAGTGTTTTTAATTCCGCAATAATCGAAACCAAAATATCCGGCCGTATTCCGGAATTCCGACAGAATAAAACTAAAAGTTTTAGAGCAACAAGAAAAGTAAAGAGATGGCGGATTTTACCTAAATCTAAATAAATATATGACGAAATATACATTTTAAGATTATATCACTTGTATCGTAAAATGTCTTATCACATTTAGAAATCACATTAAAAACAAAGGCTATACGTACATATTTACAATGCTGCAATATATACTTTGTGTGCGCGGAACTTTTTTTTTATTAAAAGTGATATTTAATTGAGTTATTTTGTAGATTTTTACTATCCCAAAGATTAGCGATAATAAAATAAAAACTTTAATTTTATTTTGGCTGGTTTTTAGTTTTTTTTTTCTATATTGCTAGTGTATTCCAAACTATAATTTTGTTGTTGTTGTTCTCTATTTTAAGAAGTAATGTAATATTCGCGTCTTATATACCATATGTGTGTTCGGCTTAACATGTTCGATGGTAATGTAGTCGAAGAAAGTTAATTTATAAACAAAATTCCATGTGTCAATATGTTACAATATTATATTATGCATATGATCTCATTGCCGCAGTATTATAAAATAACGAAACTTATCAAAAAGTGAAAAGAGAAATTATTGTCGTCCATGTCTTGTGCGCGCGCTTTATTAATCTTCTAATAAATAATGAAATAATAAAATAAAATACCACTCCTTAAGTAGTTACGAGATATACAAAAGATGCGGCTTTATATGAGTATTGAACTCTTAACCTTTATATATTTTGTAATATATCGATTTCTATATTACCGCATGCATTGTACAGGTAATTTTGATTGACAAGCAACGATGTTAAATATCAAGGTTTAAATTTTAATTATGTGGGTGGTAAATTCTCCCATAAAATGCACAAAATTTGATTTATTGCCAATAAACTGACATCTCTGTAAACAACATATTTACACAATTTCATCATTTTTATATTAAATATGTACATGAGATCATCCACATATTAGGATTGGCGCCTCAAACATCATATCGGATCGCATCGATTGACGACAAAATATATAGAAAGTGCTGTTTCAGCTTAATAATACTAAATATTAAATAGTAATTAAAATTTCATCATATTTCGACAAAAATTCCAAATTTTCTATTTTAAACAAATTGATAAATAATTACAATTGTATATTGTCACTAATTACACGCAACTTGATAATTTAAAATCGAAAAAGCGCACACACAAACGGTTGTCACATTGTTTTGTATCTTATCACGGGCGCACCAAATATTTGTTTATTCTCTAATATGTACTCGTATATTTAATAATATGTGGTAATTGATAACAGAAATATTTTTTTTTGGTTTTGTTTCTTTATATAGTACAACGTACAGTGTGTGGAATTAATTTCAAATTAGTCATTATAGAGATAAAAATTGTATAGAACCGAAAATGGCCATATGATGAGCGTAAAACAAGAATGCAACAAATTGGCTGCAAAACTCAAAACCATGACAAACAGTGTTAAAAGCGAGAAAACGAGAAAACCACTTGTTGAATACATACATACTATATAAGAAGACATACATAAATAAGAAGATGACATTTTTCTTTTCATAAATTATTTTTTTATATTTTAAAAGAATTTTTTCATGTTTTCTTCATTTTATTATCTTTGATGCAAATCAGTTAATTAGCAAAAATAATTGTAAAGAAAATAAATAAAAAAAACTTGAAAGACTTAATTTATTTAGATTAGGGAATTTAAACGAACATTTATGTATATATGTATAAAGATCAATATCTCAAGAGATCATTTATGTACAAATTTTAAAATTTCGTTAAATTTACTAAAGGCACTTAACGTTGGTTGTTAACCATAATAATTAAATATAGTAATCGATTTGTTATCAGGCACGGATTTATAAAAACCAACTTTTATCTATGCACACATACAGCTACCGATCAATCATAAATAGTTTGAAATGTGATTATCATTTTTGTTCAAAAAATAAAATTAAATATTTGTTGTGATGATAACACGACAACGAACTGAAAATCTTAATCCTTTCTTATCTGCGTACGCTGCTATATATGAAATATTTGTGGAATATCTATATAGCTATATCTCTGTGGGAGACACAGACGACACGATTTTTATATAAGCGCCCGCAATATACTAGAGTTTGGTAATTAAACAGACATAAATTTTTAAGGCATTTAAAATAAGCAAACAATTAATTGGGTTGTCATCAAAAGTGTAAATTTTAAATGCGAACGAAAATAACCATTAAGCTTGTGTAAATAGAAAACAAATGGTGTAGCGCCTCTATGTACAATGTTAGTGTGGAAAATAAAAGCAAGTAAAATGTAATAATTTAAAATAAAAAATTATGTAAACAAATATAATTTTCCCGGTACTATATATATATGTATACACACATCCCAATGTTTATTTATCTTGAAACGTCTTACATATATAAAAGAATTGTTTTGTATATACTATACATAACATTATATACAACAGACAATATAATGGGTGATGCAAGAGTACACTAAACCGGTAATTTGTAATTTATGTCTCGTTTACACTATTATACATAAGCATAATACACACGAACATATAGACAAGATTATAAATTTGAGGTGCTAAATCATGACAATGTGACGCCACACTAAATCCTCGGTTTTTTTTTTTCGTTCAGTGCCTAATCCAAACAAAGCGCGCACTACTGGTATTACAAAATCAAACTATAAAATGTTCGTGTGTAAATATTAAACTTTCATATCTTACGATAAATAATTATTTGTAAATAAATATGGATATTAGATATTGTATTAGGAAAAATTGTCTTATCCATTTAACATTTATGTATGTACTGTACACATATAGAAAAGAGATTATCGTAATGTTTTAATTAAAATTTTGAAGTGTACAAAATTATTATTAAATTAAAAGTGAATTTTAATTATATAAAACAGATCGGCATTTTCTAAAATTTTGTTTAAATTATCCGTTACATGTAAACATTATTTATATAGGAATATAAATTTCGGTGACTTGGTGCGAGATAACATTCACCATCTTCAAAAATTCTAATTTAATAAAGATTATGTATTATTTGGGTACCGAGTCACCCAATCAACATATTCGCATTTGTTTTCTAAATTCTATTAAAATTTTCAAATACAACAAAAACAAACAGACAAAAAAAGAGATCATTAATTTATTTGTTTTAAAAAGTTTTGAAGAAGAAAATAATCTTACAAGACATGAAAAAATAATAAACATTTTTTTTATGCAGCAACAACAATAAAAATATGAGAAAAATCCTGTTTCTTACACACACACACATATATGTATACACATATAGATACGGTTTTTATCCAAAATAAATAATAAACTAAAAGAGATAAATTGTGATCGGGTTAAGAGATATTCGTGTAATGGAAATTTATGTATACAGCATCAACCCTAGTTGGCATTATTAATCGTCAATGATAGAAAATTTGGTGCCATGCCACATTTAGGACTACATAATACCAATTTTATTTTTAAGTAACACAACGAGAGCATTTTAAAAGTTATCTAAAGTGATATTTTCGCGAAGTTTTTCCAAATTAAATCGCATTCTTACGCTGATACCCACCCCAACTAAGTTTGTTAAGAAAACTTAATATTGTAATAGTTACTTGTTGTGCAACTAAATGAATGTATCTTGAGCCGTTGGATCACTAATATAAATAATATGCCCATCTTCCAGAGTATATGGAAAACATTGGAATCCTCTCGAAACGCGATATGACAAAACGGGATAAAGTACGAAACACGATATATTACAACACGATATTTCAAAACGCAAATTTTGGTTATACAAAAATGTTCTATATATCTTTAGCAGCAATATACAAGAAGGGGTATATTGGTATTAAGTAAATATTAATTGCAGAAATATTAAAATTAAATTATTTCTAAAATATGATATATTTTGCGAACTTTCATTTTGAAAATTCATCAAAGTTGGCTCTGACGAATTAAAATAATACTTCCTAAATTTATCTTTAGTTTTACTAGTGTACGTTAGATGTCTAAGATTTATACAGAAAAATACGAAAAAAAATTGTTTAATCACAAAATTATGACACGTTATTAATATTTTGAAAATTTGTTTTGCTTTTTCTACAATTTTTGAACTTGAAATTTCCCCAGGTGGCAATTTTTGGTACGATTTTACAAAATTTTTATTGCCATCACTGCCATCTATGTAATGTATATTGACTTAATGCGCACGATTTGTAGTAAGCTTTCCTTTTTAATTTGACCAGAATGCTGTTGTTATGAACTTTTTTTAATATTTTGGTTTAAATAAATCAATTATTACAAGAAAATGAAAACGATTTACTTTAACGAGATTTCCATGTGTTCATCATAATTAGGAATTTGCAACGTTTTCATTTAAAAATTTGTCTTAGGAAAAAAAGTGATTTCCCATATGTTTTGTGTGTTTTACTATGAAAAGTTTGGTTTTTTCCTCGTTTCTAATTCCTTTACATAAGCTTCGTTTTTTACATTATGGCTTGTATAATCAAGGTTGCTTTGATATTATACCTGAAACTAGCAGACTGTAACGTGAAATAGAAAACCCAAAATACAGTTAAAAATAAACTTAATTCATAAAATGGGGTTATAAATTAATTGATGTGTTCCATTGGCCTGAGTAAACTACTCGCAACTACTCATGCTCAAACAATGGTGTAGTTGAGAAGTAGTTACGCACAAAATTTATGGCAGAGGAATTTTAGTTTAAAAAATTCTAATAGATGACTCTATACCAATTTTGTTTGTGTGGAATGTCATTTTTTTAACCCTAATCCAACCGGGGTGTGAAAATATCCATTAATATATAACACAGTTATCAAAAAAAAGAAAAAAAAATTTAAAATTTTTAAGATTTATTTCGTAGCTTTAAAAGAAAAGTCAAATGATGACGTAAAACAAACGTGGGACGTCAGGTGTTTCAAATAGCCAATTTCTAACATGGAGTAAGAACTTTTTAGAACAAACATGACGTCTAAAATGTTCGGGCAGTGCATTAAAGATGATCGGGCAGAAGTGCTCATTATTGAATTTGGGAACAATGTACAGAAAGCGATGATTAACGCAAAAGTTATAACGAGCATCACTTCTTATAACATGCAGACCACTGCGCTTGAAAAAAAACTCTTAAGACCTTATAAACATACAAATGTTGCAAAGACCGAATATTGGCCGACTTTAATAAACGCCAAGAAGGTTTATCTATTTTTCCTCAAAATTGTTCTCAAAATCATCTTCTGTTGAACGTAAACTATGGTTTGAAGGTAGTTGGATAACAGCCACCCCAAAGAGACAAGCCGTACTCCAATTTGGACATCACCAAAGCATAAAACATCATTTTCAACACAGAAACAGAACATAGATCACGGAAAAGGTAAAAAATACGTGAGGCAGATGTCATGTAACTGATTAACTTGGATATATGAATTTTCCAATTAAGGTTTGTGTCCAAATGAATATTAAGATACTTAAACGAGTTAACGAGCTCAATATTAAAACAATCCGAATGACAACTCACAGAAGTACACATAGAAGCACTATGATATTTAACTTGGGAGAGATTTAGGGCAGCTGCAATGCCAAAAATTTTAAACCACATGAACTTGGTTTTTTTTCAATTAGTATCAGGAAATGCTAATGTAAGATCCTTAGGTCAGAATTAACCATAGAAATCATATCATTGGCAGATTCCGAAGAATAACCCAAAGTCAAATCATCAGCAAATCCAGTACTGTAACCATTCAAATTAAGTTTAAAAATAGAATTTGTATAAATTAGAAACAGCAAAGAGCCCAGAACAGCTCTAATCACTAAAAGTGTCATTAACTCTGACCCTCACAGCTCTATCCTCAAAGTAGATTAGAAACACCTCTAAACCCCATATCAAACAGAATGGATAACAAAAGTTTGTGATCAACCATATCAAATGCCTTAGCAGCATCAATAAACAAACCAGTACAGATCTTACCATTGTTTTGACCTTTGTGAATACATAATATCCAAAAAATTCAACACAGCTATACGTTACTTCAATATGAGACTGCTGTACTTCTTCAGCGATTTTTTGGATTTCTTTCAGTGTTTCGAGATCAACATCTTTAGAAGTAGGTGATTCATTGATAGGCGTTAGAAAACAAATTTTTTGTTTAGAGGTATTAAAGTCTTGTATACACTTGCTGCTAAAGCCAACTCACATCGGAGTTTTCGGGTTTTTTAATGCATGTGACAGCATCCAATGTATATCAACATTTTTTATTAATTGTAAGGATTCTGGAATTACGGATCGTCGCTCATCTGAACGTGGTAATAACTCGGGAGTAATTACATCAAACTTTCGTCGTCTTTCTCACTTTCGTCGTCTCTTTCAAGATGTTATATACTTTCCCGAAAAAAAACACCTAGAAGTGTTAACAGCTAAATTTAATGGTTTATACTGTTTTGCTTGCCGAGCTATTACTGGCGCTATATTGCAGTTCATTTTGATTTGATTCGATTTAGGATTAGCCCAAGAGGCATTTTGTGAAACCTGCTTCGAGAAGAGGAAAATATTCTAGTCGGTTTAAAAACAAAATAAGAAAATTCGTATTCTTTAGACATTTATTATAAGCGCGAATGTATAGTTAATCTTACAACAAGCTGACAAATCACATCGCACTCCTTTTGTCTTTTTAATTAATTGTGAAATTAAAAAAAAAATGTTTGATTAAGTAAGTAAATAATAAATTAATCACTACACACACACACACACACACACACACACACACATAAAATATTTGAATATGTCAAAAATAAAATGAAATATGTTTGTATAATAATCTCGACGACATTGTGCCTAGTGGGGGGTTTAATATATTATAGATCACGACTTTCTAGATCAAAAGAAATGTCCATCGTTTTAAAAAGTTTTGTATACGGACGAAATAATTTATTACTATGAATGTTTTGTTTAATTAAATTAGGCGCCAGCTTACATGATTATATAAAGCCGTGTGACACATAATTTGGTTTCATTTTATACAAACTTAGAAATTTGTTGGCAATATTATAAAACATTTTGAGGTTATGTCAAGACAAAAAAAAGCAAAAAAATCTGTTACAAAAATCTTTTTGATATAAGTTTAACAGATGACACATAAACTATATTGTATAAAATAATTATGAATGAGATCAATGCACTCGACACTTTGTATCATTATGTATGATTATGTGAAACATTGTATATTTCATTGGGAAATCTCAGCTCCCCCCCAATATGTGCTCGGATAAAAATTCGCGTGGGTGTTCAACTTATCATAATAAGTGCGGCAATGCGAGAAAAATAATTTTTCTTTCTAAGAAGTATAAACCATTTGTGCAGATTATAATTTAGCCACATTGAAATATTTATTGCCGCTAACACAATAAAAAAAAGTAAACCTGTTTATAATGTATATGAGCGCGCGCTGTCATCATCATCATTGCTTGCAAATCCAAAATTAGAAAATAAAAATAAAAAAAATTTATGTATATAGAATGTAGATATAAAAATTCTTTTGAAAAATAAAAATAAAAAATACTCAAAGCAATAAAATATTTTGCATTTTTTTGCAATACGAGTGATGTAATATTGGGTCGACCGCGAACCATTAGTCGTTACCAAATACATACCAAGTGTGCAGTGCATTCCGCACATATTAAACTAAAAAAAAAACACTTAAAAGGACATGAACTCTTTAAGATCGTGTAACCGCACATCGCTTAATTATTTCAAAACATTTTTAACTTATGCATATTTCATTTTAATTAATTTCACATTATTTAAAAAAAAAAAAAAATAACAAACTGTTTATGTATTTGTATAAGTGAAAATGTCATTGTACGAAATCAATGGAAGTTTTTTATTTATTTCATTTTTAAATTTCTTTTAAATATTTATGCATGAGACACGCTTTCTTGCGTTTTTTATATTTAATAAGCAAAATAAAAAACACTAAATCTTTTTATTTTCTAGTTTTATTTAGTGCACAAGATTACCACAAATAGTGAAAATGGAAATATTTTTTTGTTTAACGAGCTTGTTTGGTTGAAAGGTATTTCCAATTAAATTTATTTTACAAAAATTATTGTATTGACGGTTTTCCTATTTTAACAATCGTCAATTGACCAAGTCAGTAAACTCAGCTCTGAATTTCCGTTGTAGAACCGGTGGATCGTGTCAGACTCAGCTTTTCGTGGCTTCTTGTTGCTAGTATTATAGATTGTAACGAAAGGTGAAACCGGAATCTCACCCTTCGTTACAGTGGCCTTAAAAGGAACATGCGACGAGTTACAGCGCTGTGCACATAAAATTAAAGAACATCGTGTGAATGAATCATCAATATAAAGATGTGCTTTAGTACCAAATCATACAAACTGCAATGCCAAGACCAACGTAAATTTCTAGGTTTGGTTTTGAAATCAGTACAAGTATTGATCCAAGGAGACCCTCAATAACTTTCAACGTCCGAAAATATCGAGGAGTCACCGAAATAAAAGGTGGCCCAGACCACCTTAAATCCTTCAGAATCAGATGCTAATGCAGAATCGGAAATATCTAAGTTGTTGCCTAGTACAAACCTCACACCTGTTACACAGTCATCCCATACATTACGCATAGTATACCAATTGGCCATTTTATTAAAAGGAGCTGCTTTAAACTAGCATTGGTGGTATATTGTTTGTTACCCAGTTATATCTTGGAGCTAATTGAAATCAGATTTCATAGAACGATTCCTAGATCGGCGAAACGAGCATGATTTAAGAAGTAATTTGGAATCGAATGACAGCATTGCTTTGTCATTACAAAATATCAAGAAATTTCGTCCATCACAGCTCTGAAGAAAATTGGAAACACACAGGGAATAAGCCTGAAAAACTGCGCACGTAGAAATATTGTAGATATTGACTTTAGCGACGTCATTAGGCCTTGTACCTCTTAGTATATTGGCCATATGTTTATCGATTGCCTAAAATCCAACAATGAGACAGAGGTGCTTGCAGCCTCCTCGGAAGAAATTAAACACAGACCAATTCTGCAATCCAACAAAAACGTCAATGTCTCCTCCTTTCACGAAAATCCGATAGAATTCGTAGGTATTAGCACAATAATTGACAACCGACTGTACGCAAAAGTTTCTATAGACGGACACGAATATTATGGGTTGCTTGCTAATAAAACAGGAATTAACAAAAGTGCATGTATATGCCTCCACATAAGGCATGTATAGTCCTCCACATGAAAACAAAGACGTAGTCCATACGTCAAAAATTAAACGGGGCGGAGAAAATTTATTTTTTTGAAAAGTATAGCGGTCCCACAGACCGCACAACGCTCTTTACGGGTTAATCAAATGCTTAGCATCATCAAAGATGATACAATAAACAATTTTCTCAAAATGTTTGCTGAAACTGTTTAATATAGATATAGGTCTATAATTCATTACATTACTAGCATCAGATTTCTTATATATTGCCACCAAGTAAGCCCTCTTCCAACACGAAGCAAATACGCCCATTCTCAACGATAAATTAAAAAGTAATGCTAACGGTTTTCAATTTAAAAATGAAATAATTGGACACATTATCAGAGCCAGCACCTTTTTTGATATCAAGTGAAGATTTTACTTTTAAAACATCTTTTACGGAAACTAAATCTAAAGAATGACAATTAATGTGAAAATTTGATCGTCAAAAGCGTATTGTTCCAAGCCGGTGATAATGGTGATGAGATGAGCAACTGATTATGAGTCAAACGTATTTATCTGGTAGAATAGCGAGATGGGCACTAACAGTGCAATGTCATATCCGATGCTACTTCGCGCGTTTTCGTGGATATTGACCCGATTCATATAAACCTTGATTCAATAGCCATCAATCCAGATAAATACAATCAACTCGTTCTTAAAGTACAAAGTAACCTGTCCGCTTATGTAAATCTCTGGGTAACAGGTAACAAACTCTTTATTAAATGTTAAGTTGGCACATGATCCGCCCTCAGCTTCCCATTTGAGAATTTCCAAAACATTATCTCGATTGCAAAGTTGCATTAGATCTTTTTTTGAAAATACATATATTTCTTAAACCAATGAGGCAGGCAGTACCGTCATCAGTATGAAATTTTTTGAAAAAAGAAATATTTTCAGGGTCTTTGTATACCTCTGTCGTTCGCCTACGTTAATAAAGGGTGCGACTATGATTTCACCTTTCGTTACAAGATCCAGAACTCAACGGGCTCTTGAAGAGATCCTAGTTTGGAAAAATTTAGAAAAAATTTCACATCGGTCAAAATTCAATAATACAACAACTCGAATGCTTAAAACAAGTAAGAATACCAAATTCAAACGGTGTTGAAGAGATTAAAAACTAATGAGATTTAAAAGATTTTAAAAATAAGTAAAATATTTTAAATTCCACATTAATTAATGTTCTTAATTGGTTGACCACATCTATTTGTATTTACATATTAATTTATTGAAAATCATTCAGCGAACATTAATCTGTACAACACGCATCCACCTTGAGATTATGCAAATGAGGCCGAATGATAAATGAGATATCTAAGATATCTAACGTACTACAAAGCAAATTCATCATATACTTTTTCTAGCTTAATTTTATTACATTTAATCTGCTTAAATATAACTTTTTTTTTTTTGATTAATAAAATGTGTGCAAAGCTGATAAGAGGTGATAAAATAGAAGGCCCAAAAAAAAAAAAATCACAGAGTAACGATTTGTCATAAGTGTCGAGTGACGTAAATATGATAAAATTCCTACAGTTTTTCATGAGTACTTAGTAACGATTAAAAAACGATTTTTTTATGACCAAAATATACAAAATATTGATTGTATTGTGTGAGAAATTTGGAGTATCGAATTCCAAAGTTCGCGCACAACTATAAAATTTAATGATTCACCTGCGAAACACTAAACACACTTCTCTCGTTTGTAAACCACCATAAAAAAAAAAAAAAATTATTTTATTAAACATAATCTAAACACATTTTTAAATCTATGACTTGTTGAATTATTTAAAAGAAGTAAAAAAAGATTTATAACTTTTTTCCCACAAAAGAAAATTAAGCATACTTAATTATTATTTTCCTTCAAAGTGTATAAAATACTTAAAAAAAACTTTTCGAAATGTAATTGTGGCGCCCGCCAATTATATTATTTCTCAAAGCAAAACAAACATAACAACTCGACCATGAATATTCTTTATTCACTCACTAAATTTCTAACAAAAAAAATAAAAACCTAAAAAATTTAAATAACAACATATTTCTTCATAATATTATTTTGTACAGTAGCATCTCAATAATATGGCACAAACAAAAGTATATACATAATTAAAAACCAACTGTAATTTCGAAAAATAAAAAAATTTCTATTTATTTTCATGTGAGAACAAAATGTATGTCAAACAATAGTTGAAATGAAAAATAAAAGAAAATCGCACGCGGAGGAAAACAAAGAAATTTTCACACTTAAATAACACAAAATGATTCATGTACAAATATTTAAAATTTTTATTGCAGAAAAATTAAAACAATTAATTTGTTTAATCATCACCGCGAAAATATTTTGATTGATTGATTTAGTGTGTACGACCAAGCCTAAGGCAAGTTTCCCGGATACGCCGGGTCCACCGTACACCCTCTTACGAATAACAAAATCGAGGGAAGGAAAGGTATGTTAGTAGCAGAGACTCAACCCGGTTCCAGACACCATGGCGGTTGATAGTTAGTAAATAAGACAACACAAGACAACACAATTTCTAAACTACATGATTGTTAACTGCTTGTTGTTCCTGGAGCGTTGAGTCCGGCTATACCTTTGTTACTGAAAATTAGGATTAAATTTAATCCCTTTAAGAATGATTAATTCTGGAGCAATCTTAAATTCTGAAACAAATTAAATTATTCATCAGTATACTTAAAATAAACCCCTCTAAACACCTAAGATTTTATTAATTTAAGTATACTTAAAATTACATCCGCATCAATCCTAGCCTAGGCCACTTAAATAATTCAATAAATAATTTAAAAAATCCTCTAGTTGGCACCCCTACAAATTTTAACAATTAATTAATTTCATCAGCTTACAAAATTAACACAATTTTTAATTTCAGCTTCTTCACTCCTTGTTGATCCTGGAAGGTTGATTTAAGCTGGAATTTAATTCTGAAACACGGGATTAATCTAATCCCCAATAATTACTAATTCTGAAACTATAATCTATACTTGAAATTAGCTTCTTTATTAGAAAGGATTAATTTTAATCCCTCTAATAATGATTAATTCTGGAACTGAGTTATATTCTGAAAATTAACTTATTAATCAGTGAACTAAAAAAGGAACTCCTTTAGATACTATTCACATATTAACAAAAATAACTGATAAACAAAATCAATAGGGTGCCAGTCCTTCCCGGAATCCCAATTTCACCAATCCGATCCAAAAAACTACAGTTTAACTCAAAACTACTATTATAAATGAACCATTTTCGTGAACCTGCCACTTAAAGTATAGAAGTTTCATCTGTGATGACTTTTCTGGAATGAATTACAATTAATATCACCAGTACCCAAAATTAAAGTTATAAGAACTAATTAGTTTCTAAAGTATGAATTCAGTTTAGGAATTCCGTGCAGTTCAGTAAAATTAACTACCCCGTATTAAAAATAATCATGCTTAAATAAACAAAAAATTTTTATATATGAACAGTGAAATCTCGAAACAGCGCAGCCAAAGGAACCGGAGAAATGTATTTAATTATTTAATAATTTAATTTAGTTGTGTATTTACATCTGCAAAGTTTTATTATTTTATTTCCTTATTAACCATATATTTTCACATAAACACTTATCACTTTGGCGAATATATGATAATTTCCTTGCGAAATTACAATTTCCTTAAATCAGTATTCACTATAACGAGACCTCACTGTATTACATACGATAGTTTCTGGTTCAACTCAAATTTACTCGATAATACAAAGTAAACAAATCCCATTAGAATCGAACACAAGAAACTTTTAATTCTAATTAAATTTCCAATTCAACTCAAAATTACTCGATTATACGTAGTATAAGAATCTTATTTGAATTGAATACATGAAAATTTTGCGTTGTGTAGTTCACTGTACATATATAAAGAGCACTATAAACACAAAGAATACAACAACGCCAAGTAAAAATAATAAAATCGTATTACAGTACAAAACTAAAACCACCAACGCACATAGAGAAAACAAACGTTTTCATATAATCCTTCACGTGCGCAGCAGGGAAAGTATCGATGTGTACATAGTGTGTTTTGGTACATGCCTTCTCTATATTATATACATATATAATAGGCTTCACTATATTATATATTACTGTATATATTTCCGAAAATAACCTCGTACACTACACATACACGACTGTGAATACAATTCAGAAGCAAATATCAACAATCGAACACTATAGAACCAATATTGTCTTGATAGAAATTATATAATAGAAATTATATTCTTTTTATGTATATAAATAAAGAATATATGTGTTTGTGTCGTTTCCACATAAAACAAAAAATACAACACATACATAATCTCGTAAGAGGAAAGAGAGAAACCGAAAACTTGTATATTCATGTACAGAAACAGAAATTTAATGCGTAAATTTATTTATTCGATTTTAATTAAATTTAAATACGAGATAATGTATTTGACCATTCGAATTTTATGCACCAACTACACAAATTTAAGACATGCATTATTAAGCGAGAAAGCCAAAATTTGACTTGTTTCGCTATAAATATGAAAATAAAAATAAAAATATAAAACAATGCCTGTTGAATGCATCCCGATGGATTGCATTCTATCCATATTTAAATTTTCACTATTCTTATTCACACACTTTTACTTAAATAACTTAAATTAAAATAAATTATATATAAATTATATATTTAAACACTTTACACTACATTAGAAAATAAATAAACTAAAAATTAATTAAATTAAAATTTTCTCGAAGAAGACGACAAAAACACGTCCTTCTTCTTCGAGCGTCAACGACCGACCCCATCACCGCGAAAATATTTTGGTTTAAAAATCATCCAACAAAAACAACGTATCTAGTATGCGTTATATGCGTCGTTGTTCATTGCCCATTAAGCCAAAAAATAAATTATGTACAATGACGTTTGATCCTATGAACTAAAACGCTATAAACAATAACATTTGTAATTAGTTGGTATAAAATGATAATAATTTGTTCACAAGATTAACACTCGGTGCGTGGGACACTCTATACAAACGCACACACTTACATATAAAATGTGTGCTATTAAGCGAAAATAATTAAATTGTCAAACCAATCTTTTAATTTATGTATAAAAATAGTTGTTTATAAGCTCCACCTACATTAAGGCTAGTCGCTACTACATTAACACCTATTTTTACACATCGTATATATTGCTCCACCTTGTGTTTGTCTAGTCAATAAAATTTATAAAAATGCAATAAATATTGATGTGAATAAAAAAAAAATATTTGCATAATGAATCCTTTCGCAAAAAATTTATAAAAAATTTCGCGACTTAACGTCGTCTTCTTATTTATTTACATATAGAGAGCGAGCGAAAAGACAAACACAAAAAACACCATCTGCATAAATTAGTAAATCAAATTAATAAGTTTTATTTTTTTTTTGCTTCAAGTCATAAGAGTCACCATTTTTATTATTACTTACATTATTATTAAAAACTAAAAAAAAAAAAAATTTTTTATAAGACATGTATGCGACCGACCGCACAACCACCACCAATATTGGCGCCAACAATATACACATATTCTCAATTTATATTTTATTATTTTTGTTTTTTTGTTTTATGACAACAAAAGCGATTAACCCTAGTGATAATTTGCGTAACTATACTCTCAGTTTGAACTCTAATTAAAATTATTGTGCATAATATTTTCCAATAATAATATTGGCTCCATTTGGAGCACAAGCGAAGGGGATGTCATTAATATATAATATGTACATATACATAAGAAGAGAATGTTGATCTTCATACAAAAAATTTATGATTAACAAAAATTTTGACATCCGGCTAAATATTATACCAAAAACCGATTATGTCAGATTAAAATAGAAAAACTATCATTTGTTTTGTCGTTTCGTTAGTCAAAATAAAATATGTATAGAAAAATGAAACGAGTTAAATTAAATCTCCCCTCGGGATATTTTTAAATACTGTGTGCGCGGCGCTATGCATGAATCATTTTCCAGTATACACACAAAACAATAATATTTTATTGAGACCCCTCGCATTATATAAATTGGTAATTTTTTTTTTTTTGTCTGGATGGCGCCTAACATTTTATTCTCATTTCCGAATTTACAAAAAATAAATTGATAAAATTTTAATGTTAAGAGCAAATTTGGCTACGGGCGCCACTTTGTCAATATAGAGATAATCATATTTGGAACTCTATAAATAGTATGTTTGTATGTACATACATATATGTAAGTAAATATTTATTGTATTCGCACGATGCAGGTGCTAATTTATTATTTTTTTTGCCATATTTTAAGGCAATTTTGACATTTTAATTATAATAAACTATAGTAACACTATTTTAAATGCTAACCGTTTTTGTATTATGTACACAAATAATAATATCATATTCAAATCACGATCAGTTAGAATTTTTTTTACTTTATTTTGATCTTCAATTGTTTACGAAGAACGTGCCATTTTATTATTCTTTTTATTGTTATTATTTCTTCTTATTTCATTTTTATTTTTTATAAGCGTTAAATTCATCAAAATTGTGGTCAAGAACAGGTTGAATATCTATAACTACTTATAAATTCTAAACATGATCGTCGACTATATACAAAACAAATAAACATAAAAATAATGTGTAATCAATATTATACACCTCAATTGTTTATAATTTTTATTTATTATTTTTGCAAAATTAATTTGTCATTCATATAAATATTAGACATAAATTCTGTATTGTACAAGTACATAAAATATGTAAGAATGATTTGCATATTAATGTACAATATAATAAAATATATAAATGGCGCTTGACTGATTGGTAGCCATTATAAATAGTAGTGTGTCCGTATTTTTCTATATTTGGTTGCGTACAATAATTATGACAAGATATTTCTTGTTTGACCAATTAAAGCAAATGTATAAAGTTAATTTAACACTCGTTAGTTTTGTACCTATTTTGGCCAAATTTACATCGTACAATAATCAAAACTCAATTTAACGGTAAGGAACACAAAAATATTGTTCTCATAATATGATATACATATTGCGGAAATGATGAACAAACGAATAGCAGGAAATTTTCGTAATGAATTTGGATTGACACAATGATTCAACTTTGGTTGAACTTGAGTTATACAGAGTGAGTTAGTTGTTTAGTCGTTCAGTATCAAATATAAAGTGTTGTTAATTTCGATTATTTATTTGTATAATGAAGTGGAACAATAACATTCACAATGTAGAAAATTTATGCTTTTAACTGTTAATAAAATGTTTGTTCGTTATTTTGGATATTAAAAGTAAAAAGATTTTGTATTAGGAGTGCCTTTTAACAACACATATTGTAGAAACATTTTAGCCAAAGTGGTATATAGATGTTCACTAGCCAAGTAATATGTGTCAAAAAACTTTGCAACAGGTAGAAAGTGTAAATTATTGGGCGTTAGTTTACTTACTGGGTAAGCGAGGAAATCATGTAAGAAATATATTTTTTGAAAATTTTCGAATATATAGGATTGTGAATCTATAATTTTTAGGAGATGGTGGAAGCCCACAAGCAAACGAAATTTTCCAGGAAAATTATCACATTTTTCGTGGAAGTTTTCACTTGTTGACTTTTTTTTAATTTATTTTTATTAATAATAATTGCTTCGTCAATCTTGCAGACACAGATCAAAGAGATTTTATCGCTTCTCACTCGTTCGAATTTACGGCTCGAACATTAGGGTGAGATTAATTTACTAGTACAACAACCAAATTAGAGTAGTATTTAACGCATCAGCAAAAACTAGCAACATTATCAGTTAAAATCAAATATAACTAGTGGGTTCCAAATTACAAGAGGATCTGATGTCAATTCTACTGCGATAGAGAAAATACAAGGTAGCATTTACAGGGGACATAGAACAAATATACCGACAAATAAAAGTACATCCGAATGATCAACAGTACCAGAAAATATTATGGAGAGAATCCGCACCATATCTGGCCATTAAGGCCCTGCAACAGCTGGCGGCCGATGAGGAGAAACACTTCCCAATTGTAGCAAACATAATTAGGAGCGATTTCTATGTAGAGGAAACTCAAGAGGCACAAAACTAACTAATCAGCTTATTATGAACCGGAGGTTTTAACCTGAGAAAATGGACCTCCAATTATTTTATTTTATTAAGATCAAAATAATTAAAATTAAACTGATCAGTACATTGCGATTACATATTAAAAATTAAAATTTACTCCAAAACCAAAACAACGTAATACAATAATCAAAAATAACAATATCACAGAATAGTTAAAACAAACCGGTGGTTCTATTTTTAAATTCGCTTATATTGAAATCAAACTCCGCATAATAATCATTAAAGTTATTAATAGCCATATCCAAAGGATTATTAGCTCCGTAATTAGTCCTATGAAATCGGGGTAGGAATAACGCCCGATTTCTAATATTTAGGTTCCTTGGCTGAAAATCAAGGTTAGACAACAACTGAGCAGAATCAATACTGCCATTCAACAAATCGAAAATGAAGCAAACAGAACTAATGGACCGTTTACGATTTAGTGGAAGCGACTTGAACTTGACTTCTTAGAAGGAGACGACACACGCGACTCGTAAAACGTCGTTGAATTTTTTCTAGGCGATTTATTCTAATATTATATGGAGGGTCCCAGATAATTGGCAAATATTCAACTTGTGATCTTATACTAAAGTTGTATAAACTGTTTTAAACGTAGACAAATCTTTAAAATCCTTACAGGTTCTAAACATAAATCCCATCATTGCGTTGGTTTTATTTATTATCTTTTCAGTGTGTTGGATAAACGTCAGGCCATCATCGAGAATAATGCCAAGGTCCATAAACTCAGTAACACGATCAATGACAATATTGTTCAATGTGTAGTTAAACACAATTGGATTTTGCTTTCTATGGAAGCTCATAATTCGACATTTTCCAACAGTTACTGAAGATTTTCGCAGTGGTACACACTATCAATTTTAATGACTATTTTCATATCATCCGCATACAACAGAAATTTTGATGAATGGATGGAGCTAACAACATCATTGATAAACAATAAAAACAACAACGAGCCCAAATGACTGCCTTGAGGAACTCCAGACGTTTGTTTAGACTCGCTTGGAAGACAATCATTAAATTTGAAAAACAGTCTACGGTCACAGATGTAAGATTTGAACCACAACAATAAGTATTGTACGAGTGAACATCGACTTTTTACAATTTAGATAACATAATCTCGCGAGAGATTCTATCAAATGCCTTTTTAAAGTCTGTGAAAACTACATCAACTTGCGAGCCAATCTCAATTGAATTCATCATAAAATGTACAAATTCAACGAGGTTAATAGCAGTTGACCGACCTGGGAAAAATCCATGTTGTTGTGGTATAATAATTTTACCAAAATCATTAAACATAATG
This sequence comes from Tipula helvola, assembly GCA_963556165.1. Classification (NCBI taxonomy): domain Eukaryota; kingdom Metazoa; phylum Arthropoda; class Insecta; order Diptera; family Tipulidae; genus Tipula; species Tipula helvola. The sequence continues at coordinate 12,520,516 of OY744481.1, read as the reverse complement.
TCGCGAACCATACATTTAAAAACTTTTGGGGCAGCAGACAACACAGAAATAGGTCTGTAATTATCAATTAAAGAACGATTCCAATAATCAGGAAAGTAACCAACAGACAGTGATCTATTGTATATTAGTTCCAGAGGGAATACTAATGGATGGGCACACTTGCGTAATACAAAGGCAGAAACTAAATCTGGACCTGGATTATGATTTAGCTTTAAATTAGAGATATATTTAAAAAATAATTACTACAAAACTACTAACTCCTAAGCAGCTGACATTGGGTTGCTCAACAATGAGGGGTCAGTCGATCATAAGAAATTTGACGAAAAAAACATCGAAAACATTTTACTAATCTCAACAGTAGATTCAGACTCCTTAGCTTCTAATTTTAAAGTACGAGGGTAACCAACCGTTCCTCTTTTGGAATTGTAAACGACCAAAAAGATTTAGGAATGCTTTTGATTTTATCTTGAACCCCATTGATATAGCGACGACATTTACATCGATGAAATTTACGGAATTCACATCGTGCCTTTTGAAATGATAGATAAACAAGAGCATCAGGACGGTGCTTGAAGGTTTTACACAGTATTCGTGATTATATTACAATGCTCTTTGTAACGGTCTAAATTTGACCCAGGAGTAATGTAATGAACGCCAACTGTAAAACTCTGTGAGAATACCTTAAATTTAACCAAAATGACTTCACACTCACCAGCATAATAGATGTTAATCATCCTACTACTACAACACGATTTTATCGCCACCACCACGAGAAAACACGCGATCATATCTAAAAACAACATACTCGGTCCCGAATAATTTAGCGTTTAAAACATCAGAAGAAAGCCATGTTTCAGTTAAAATAATAACATCAAAATCATTTTCAATTACCGCTAAAAAAACTGGTTTGGTTTTAGAACAAAGTCCTCTAACATTTTGGTAACATTTTTAATAAGAATTTTTGATCAATTTTTTCATTATCCTCAACTCATAGGAGGATGTCAATCCAGACTCGAAAACATTGGAAACTTTTATATTTAACGATGAAGTAGTAAAGACATTTGGATTGATTCAGAATCCAGGAACTGATGCGTTTGAGTTTAAGGTGAACCTCAAGTACAAAAATGGAAAAATGACCAAACGAATAATGTTGTCTGAATCATCCAAATTATTTGATCCATTAGGGTGGATGTCTCCAACGCTGATACAAGCCAAAATCCTTTTGGATTTCCGGCGTAACCTGGGATGAAAAACTGCCAGAAGGTAATGTGAACTATATTATGTCTCTCTTCCAAAGTTAGAAAAGATAAAAATTCCGAGATGGATTAATTTCGACTCAAATCTCTCCCAGGAGAATAACATGGGTTTTGTAATGCTTCTGAAGTAGCTTAGGCAACATTGTTAACATCAAAAACACGAGTAGCACGAATAGCAACCAAGTTAATGTTATACGTTACGAAAGTTAAAGAACAAAGTGCAACAAGACATGAAGTTTGATGAAACACCGAAAGGACGAATAGGACGAATTCGGTGGACGATATCGGATTTCAACAATTTATAACACACCATCTCAACAGTGACAATGTGAAGTTAATCTGCTGAATCACATAAGCGAGTATCGCGCAAACTGTACCATAAGGATGGCAAATCAATAAACCTACTGGACTCAGATGGGCATCATTCAATGGATATTCTTAGTGAGTACACTGGTCACATTTCGAGAGCTAAGCACGATAATTTCAAATACATCAGGAATCCTAACGCTAGACCCGTAGTGTATTTTAAAACATGCCGATTTCCAGTAAAGGCATTGCCACATAGAAAACGAACGAACGATTTTTTAAACCGAAATTTCCAAATTTTTAACAAATTTTGTATTTCTACAATGACAAAATTAATTAAAAATTGTACGAATTTATGAAAGCCATCATAACAGCAAAACAAAATTGTTACAATTACAAAATTTTCATTAAACCAACTTCATTTTCATCTTTTATCGGACGACGAGTCGAATTTCGTCCGACAATAGATAAAAATACATTTTCTTTAATGAAAATTTTGGAATTTTAACAATTTTTTTGCTGTTATGATGACTTTCATAAATTTGAAACATTTTTTAATAATTTTGGCATTGTAGAAATAACAGTTTTGTGAAAAAATGGAATTGTCGGGTTAAAAAATCGTTCGTTCGTTTTCTATGTGACAATTCCTTAACAGTCATTGAAAAAAAATCACACCGGATCAACTCTTCATGCTACAAAAAATAAACGAAGCAAACGAAGTGGCAATTTAAGCCGAGAGAATAAAAAAAAGTCGCAGGGTGCCAAATCGGCTGAATACGGTGCCTGCTCGAAGATATTTATGCTGTATTTGGCGAAATAATCCATTTCGAATACGATTCTTAAAAAGATCTCTTGAAATGTTAAAATCAAATAATTTTGAATATTTGTTAAAATATTTCTTTGTACGCACGGCCGGTTCATCAATTCCATAATTCGTACGATGAAAATCAATACTCAACATTAACTATCGTGGACGAAAACTTCTCATAGCAACGTAAAATGAATATAAGTCAAGGAATACCGGACAATCAATCTTAGCACATGTTACGTCCCGAGCAAACACTGCATGAATCACCTCTCTTCTGAATTCAAGACTACGAAGGTTCAAAAGTGTACAACGACCAACATAAGGAGGTAAACTAAATCCAGCATTTGACCTCGGAAGTCCTCGGAGGGCAAATAATAAGAGGATTTTTTGAATCCGTTCAATACGATCGCTAAAAATTTGTAATCTCGAAAATCTACTAAATATCACGATACAAATTTTTATGTGTAAAATCGCGAAACAAACTCAATTACTCCAGATAAATTCGAATAATCTAGATTTACCTCGAACAATTTTAATAATATTGAAAAATCTGGATATTAATGAATAATTTTGGAAAGCCTGTAACAAAATTCTAGCTAACCGATGAATTTATAAAATTTTTGAAAATTCGTCGAATTATTTGTCGAGTAACTTAATTTCTAGTAAGCAAGTGAAGAAACGATATGCAACATTCGATTAAGATTGGAACCCTCCAATAGTATCGGACAATTTCTTAAAAACAATCATATCCTTCGACAATATCAAACATACTCGAATAATCTCTTTAAATCTCATATAACCTGACTGGTTCAAACACGGAATTACCAATTAAGTCTCTAACATCTCGCATCTCATCACCATGCTAAACTAAAAATGCTAAGAAATTGTTTTCAGTCGCGTACTAAGAAGATAGTTTCAACAATTTCTTTTTGATTTCTATTAAGCAGATTAGTATTGGCACCCTTTTACAAATCAGATTCAACCTTTTCAAATCAAATTTAACTTTTTCTAATCAAAACTTTATTTGCAAAAGGTTGAATTTGAAGTGCAAAAGTTGTTTTCATTTGTTGTCGAAAGCTTTGATTTCAAACGAGTTTAGCAAATTTTTTTCTAAACCTAAATACAGTCAACCTGATAAATTCGTACCGCATTATATGGAACCGCGCTATAAGAAACTCAGAATTAATGAGGCCTACTCTCCTTGAATTTTGATGATTTGCAACGAGTACTTTTTTTGAGTTTTTCTAACCACTCTTTGCTAGCAGTAATTAAATAATTTTAGAGGGCTGTTGCAATTTTCGCTCAAAACAACATTTTAGGCTTTTTAAACATAGAGGAGTATACATTTTTGGTAGTCTACTAAACCAATCATTAACGCCGCAAAGTACACAGGGCCTGCATTGAACATGTTTAGTTGAGTCAAACACATAATAGACTTCAAAGCAAGAAAGGGAATAGAAGGCATAGCTTTAGTAATGGCTACAGTCCATTAAATTTTCTAAAATTTTTTTTTAATTTGACCACAGAAAACCAAACAATGGAGGCATATGTTAGGATTGGAAACCAGCTATTTACAAGGATTTCTCTTCTTCACTGCTCAAAATATGAGCTTTATAAATTTTACGGTCAAGGTGGTAATTTCTTGAAATTTTACTATCCCTGTCTCAATATACCGTACCTTTCCTATACGCAGGGAAATCATTCAAGTATTTTCCTGGATTTCTCGGAACGCATCTTCACGGAGTTTTCAACTTAAAAGGTTAAATTTTCAGTTCAGAACTCAACAAAGATTTTCTCCGAGGCTTAAGGTTAGAGATAAGTGGAGAACAATTTTCAAGTCAGTTGAAATTGCTTTCTTAAACAGAGAATCAATTATAAGAAGTAGAAGGGCGAGATCGTGTTACGTTATGAATTAAACGGTGCTATTTTAAGACTAGTGGAAAACGAGATATACCTGTGATCAGAAGTGATGATACCATGCGTCACTTTCGCGTCAAAATAACTTATATAACTGAATGGAAATTAATTGAGTTTGAACTAACTGTGTTGAATGAAGGACAGAAATTTTTTGTTTATAACGGAAATTATAAAATCGCACGGTAATTTACATGAACAATAGTGTTGAGGCTACATAAATAGCATTGTACATCATTTTGATTGATAGACTTTCTTTTTGAAAACGTATTTTATGTATAAAATTGTGCAACCGGATGATTACATACTTTAGTGTATTTGATTTATAAGTTATAACAAGACTTAACAACAAATCAATAACGAAAGTAAAATGCAGCACGATTGATTTTGATTGATTCACAATTGACAATCGCACATACATACGTTGTGTAATAAATAGATTTCCTTGCTCTCCTCTGTGTACACATTTTAAATAAATTTCCCTTTTTCAACTTAAGCCAGCATACAAAATTACCATATACACCAAGTTGTCTGTACTGCTAATAAATTATGAGACACGAAACATATGTTGTTGTGTGTTGTGTATTTATAATTTTTATTTTTATTTTTTATTTTTTATTTTTAATTGGATTTTATTTTTATTTTTCATGCGTGACTGTTTTATGTGATGTGTAACGATTGAGTGAATTTTGAATGATGGATTGATAGTGTGAATCGAATGAAAATATGTTTGTAAAAAAAAAGAAGGTCCGTTTATTGACTCTTGTATATTATTGATTTAATTAACCTTGTTTGGTTATAAACTTTTGCCCAGTAGACCCGAAAATGAGTTTTATTTAATGTCAAATTCTAAAAATAAAATTCAATTATTTTAAGTTATGTATGTATGTATGTTAGAGCGATAAAATTATGTTGGCGCCACCTAAATATTATTAATGGTTCATGACAATGAGCTTTTTTTTTTTGGTTTTGTGCACACCTTAATTATGTATGAAGCATATATGTATATGTACAGTACGACATATCAGAATGTGTAGGAGATCAGATAGATCTTCAGACATAAATATCTTGACTCGTGATCATAAATTTTATATTATGTATAATTGACATGTACTACATAGTGTGTACATATAATATGTTGTGTCTCATAAATATTATTAAGATGATACAAAATTTCTTTTTCTACGGATGGTTATGCCAATTACTGTTAATTAAATTTAATTAAAAACATGATAGTCGTTTTAAGAAAATTTATGTGTGTGTGTGCGCATAAAGAACATCAAAAAGGCGAATATAATGTGATCTCATTTTTCATGTTTAATTATATAAAAAATAAAAATAAAAAAATCGCTGATTTTGGGGGACTTGATACACAGCAATATAAATCATCTACTTATAGTGATGTACGTTACAAAACGAATTTAATTCGTTACACCATTTATATGGTTTTGTGCATTGGAGACATACACCATATAGTGACATAATCTCATAGACGACATTTAAAAATAGCAACAACATTTTAATATTCTAAAACATAATCATTATACTATCATTAAAAAATATTGCATGGGAATTGTGTATATTCATGTATGTATTTATCGCGACAATATGACGCCAATTTTTAGATTTTTTTTTCCACCAAGTATTTGATATAACACGCGATTAAATATTGTGTTGTACAAATGAAAATTGGTTACTTTCAAGTTATACTGTGTACTGAGTACTTATGTACGGTGTGTACATAATCAGTCGCGTATTTATATTAAATGCAAATTGAAAATTAGTGAAAATATTTGAAATCGATTAAATTTTAATCAATCAATCAATCAGCCTAACTCATTCAATCAATAAATAAAAACTGTTCAATTCAACTCACCCACACCCACTGCTTGTTTTCATTGTTTTCATTGAAACTGTGTGTATATGTATGTAGTTAGTTTAATGAATGTCAAATTTTTTTTTGGTTCGTTTATAGTTTTAATCTAAAAACTTTGATCAAATATCGATAAAAAAAAACTTTTCAATGACTCAAAATAGATATCAGGAAGTCGCGGGTTATATAAAACAATATTTAGGGCGATTATTAGTTACTGTGCATAAATACGCGTTTGGCGCCAAATTGTCGCCAAATAATAAATAAATTATGGAAAGCACATTTAATAAATACGCGTTGTCTTAAATATTAATAAAATATTGTGTGCAATTGTTTCCATATAGACAAAAAGTCGTTAAAGAATCATTTCCTGGTTATTTAATAAATATCATCAGGTTCCCAACATTATTTACATAATGTATAGCGGAATTAATAACTCAATATAGACAAAATTATGCAAGTAATCACGTGTGTTTAAAGCAAATACATTTTTTTTTTAGTTTAAAGAATATTATATCTACTGTTGATAAGCCGAATTATATACGTGCCGATAACAAGCATATATATAGTATAGTATGACGGCAATTTTTGTCTTTGATCATATCAGTAAATTTTTTATATTATCGCGCGACACGCTAATTTCTGCGCATAGCATCTATCTATTCGCAACCAAAAACGGTTATAGACAAACCCAAAATATCTTGTCTCGCGGTTATAATGTTTGTACGATTATGTAATATAATGAGTAAATAAATAAATTTTACTTAATTTAATTTGTAATGTACAATATAATGTAGAAAATCGTACTGTTTAGCAGATCTGTATACGTAAAACGCTTTTTAAATAAGATAACGCAAATAATTAATAATTTAAGAAATCCATTAACAACTAAATAAGTCGCTTTCCTTTCGTCAACTATTTTCCTTTCTAACGAGAGTAGTCTGCTAAGTTGTCACCTGTCATCCTGATCTATTTAAAATGACCATCCTGAATATAAACTTTTCTAATCATTCGTCTCTATTGAAAGCTGGCTCAAGATCAAATGGATTAAATGAACGGCACAATATGCGCAGGCACCAAGATACAATGAATTAGTTTAGGCCAATCAAATCAGTCAGTTCAGTTTCGAAAATGAACTTAACACCAATAGTTGTCGATGGTAGCAGGATTGACACTTTACATATCAAAAAGTTTATGTTTGCCGTGGACACAAAAACAGTTTTTTTTTTGGACTGACGAAGCAGTTATCAAAGATAGATCTTCCGAAGTGGAAGTATGTATGAAAAAGGGTTTTTTATACGACGGGTTTATCAACACCGGTGATGTGGTCAATAAAATTTTAAGATGTTTGAAGGCTTCTTGAGCACCTGGAGTCCACTGAAATTTCCCATTTCTAAGGCAGTCTGTAATGGGTGCAGTCACTGTAGCGTACCAGCCAGCCATACCAAGGAGACGTCAAGTACCGCAAATACGGCATCACTCTCATTAGAAACTTACTTTTTTCCAGGTTTATTGTCAGTCCCGCCGTCCGTAACAAGTCTGCGGCCGACTCTAACAACATAATGTGATCTGCCAATGTGCCGGTGATGATTAATAAGTTATCCAGATATACGAAAACCCTATCATGGAGCTCATGCGGGATCACCTTATGCATCAACCGACACATTGATTGAGCTGCGTTACACAGCCGCAAGCGGAATCTGCCAGAATGCGTCGTTCAAGTTTAGTCCTGTAATGTATTTGGTCTCAGCAAGGCGTCCAAGTAGTTCGTCAGGCTGGGGTTGGATACACAGCAACGTTGTGATTTTCGTCCTTGTACTGATTGAAACAATTTCTCGTAGAGGCAGTGCGTTCAAAACTAGATTATTTATATTACTTATTGTTTTTTTTTCTCCTCAAATAATTTAAGGCAATTAGGACATTTACACCCATATGGTCAACACCACTAATTATTAATTTCATTTGTAATAACCTATCTTAGTAAACTTACAGACACCGAGTTGGAAGTAGAGTTACAAGTCAGAGGATTATCAAGTAAAGCAACCGGTGCTAGGACAATATTGATAAACGCTCTAAATGTTGAGAATACTGAGAGAACGTTTAAGCCTATTAAGCCTAATGTAACAGACAATCCTGAAATGAAAGTACAAATGTGCATTGCCAATTTTGAAGAAATTTCTAAACAAACCGATCAACATGGAGAATCACTTGCTTACGAAATTGTTGATACTGTCTTCGCCAAGACTATACATTATAAAAATCGTTTAAAGCGACTAATTAACACTTTTGGTGAACAGGTAAATCACAACCAGTTGTTTGGTAACTTCCGCAGGATGTTTAACAGGTATGCCAAAGTATGGAGAGATTATGAAAAAGCAAGATCTCAAGAAAATGTTCTACAGACACAAACCACGGTCTCTTCAAGTCCAACGGGAGACCAAGGTAACCAGAGAACTATGGAACAACAAACTAATTTTCAAAGGAATTACTTTTCGGAAGCGCAACATAATCTGGATGCCCAAAGAAGGCCTTATCAAATTGATACTCAATTTCATGTGTTAAGGCACCAATTCACGAAACCAAAATGTACAATTTGCCGCGGATTTATCATTAATTAATCTTACCGAGGATTCTGGAAGCCGTTTGAATATCCTTCTATACGGGAAGTACCAAATTCTAATCTGCTGTAGTTTTTTGAATGTCCGACTTTTGTCCGAAAGTGCCTGCAGTTCAACGGTAACAATAGTGAAAAAATCAAATGGCAATATGTACTTGACTTTGCTTGGACGCCAGAAAACTGAACGGACTACTTGGACGCCTTGCTGAGACTAAATACATTACAGGACTAGACTTGAAGAACGCATTCTGGCAGCATTTACTGTACCTTCCCCTAGAGCTTACGTGGAGAGTCATGAGTCCACACTTATAACCAATCATGCCAGTCTTAAATGGCTCATGGAACAGAAAGATTTGAGCGGAAGACTTGCAAGATGGAGTCTCAAGCTACAAGGCTAAACATTCCATAAAATACCAGAGCAGAAAATGCAATATTGTACCAGATGCTCTATCACGAGTGTATTGTGCTACTAGTGAGGAATTTATTTCAAGTGTAGAAAAATTTATTTCAGAGGTGAATTTGGAAGCACCAGAACTTAATGAGCCAGCCTATAACGAACTGTTAAATAATGTAAAAAATTATCCTGGAAAATATCCCGCGTTCCGCATACGTGATGATCGTCTATTCATAAGACTTGAGCCAAAGAGAAAGGATAAATTGACAGATGTCTCAATATGGAACTTTGGGTACCAACTGGTATGCGGCATATCATTAGTCAATCCGAACACGATCATCCATTAGCATCACACGTAGGTATAGCTAAAAACCTTCATATATTGCGCATGTTGTACTTCTGGAATGGAATGACGCAGCATGTCAAAGAATATAACGGTAAATGTTAGATGTGTAAGGTAACTAAGAGGCCGCCAATGGGGAAAATGTTCCAGGTAGGGCTTAAGGTAAGTGTCTGAATTCAACTTTAACAATTTATTCTCGGTGTTTTATCTATCAACAGTTTTGTGATTTCCGCACCAATTTCTTAAAAATGATTCGAAATCGCTAGCTTTCTTTTCAGATGTCTTTTGCCCTGAAGTTAGTGCCGAATTTGGAACTATCTATCGTTTGATAGATTTTTCAGGCGGAATTATTATTTTTTTTTTGTAAACGGATCCTAAAGCGTTATTCAATTTATTGAATAATCCCTTGGCAATTTTCAAACTTGTCAAAGACTCTAAACATTTCAATAACCTTCTTCAAAGACTCTAAACATTTCAATAACCTTCTTTGTTCTAACAATAGAGTTATGATCTTATGGATGCCAGCTTATTGGGAAATTGACGATAATAAGGCTATAAAAAACTTTGCTCTCAAAGAGCTAACACATTTGGTGTATACAGTTGTCTGGTTTCGAAAGAGTTCGTACACAAATATTTAACTGTTTAGGGTTTAAATTATTTTCAAGTGATTAAACTTTTATGTGAATGATAACCGAATTTATGTGAATTTATTAGTTTCCAGAAATATGTGGAAATATGTTTCTGGAACCGAGTCGAGTCTTTATTAGTAGCATACCTTTCTTTTCCGCTAGTTTTGTTATGTGTAAAGAGTGTACGGAGGACCCGATATTATCCGGGAGTCTAGCTTAGGCTTGGTTATACATTCTGATCAATCAATCAATTGGAATAATAAATTGTGAGTATTTTACCGAATGATATTGTATTTGGAAAATTTTGCCTCTGCTTAATATTTCTGAGATACATAGATGTCTTTTTAAACTAGAAGGGTTTGACAAACATAATTTTAAAACGAAGTATTAGGGTTCGATTAATTCAAAATCGGATTAAAATTTCGAAAGCTATCAACGTGCGACCTAAATTGTTTAATCCATTTTCTCTGTTTTCTGGTCAACTATATATTTCAGGCCAAACAACTTTTGACACAAACAACCACTTTCTATATAACATACAGCAACTTATAAATACGGTTAAGTACTTATACAAATTTAGCAACAACCAACAACATAACCATAAAAACTTACACAAAATTAATTTAATTTCCCATAAATCAAAGTTGCGGCATCGTCAATGGATTCACCAAAAAACAAAAAAAAAACCGAATAAATAAATAACAAAAACAAAAAACTAATCCAAAATAAAACATTGTCAATTGATTTAAAATTCAAAACATTTCAACTAACCTAAAGTTCAATGCTTCTCTCTACTCATAGACTTTGTATAAATAAATATCATTCCAAAAGACATACACATAAAATAAAAACAATCCGGATAACATTTGTAATCTGATATTTTTTATATATGTATATAGACGTTTGTATACATCTCGAGATGAAAACTAAGTGGTTTTTCCACTACTGATTATTTTATTAAATGATTGTCATCAACATCATCAATGAAATTCAAAATGAATGAAATTGTCATATATCGTACATAAATTTTCTTTCATTAAAAGATAAAAACAAAGACTTGATTTCCTTTGATGGACAAAAAAATGTTTATCGTAATAGTCAGGTAAATAATACTAAGTAACAAAAAATGACTTTCATCCAGAGTAAAGGTAACAAAAAAAAAAAAAAAAAAAACTTTATCTCCATAAAATCCATTAGTGGTGCATTTTATCGCACACACAAGATGATTTTTATATATTTGCTTTACTTATGTCTTTTTTACATTCTTGGTTTGGCGCCAATGAGTTGTTCTTTTTTAATATCCTTTCTCGTCTTGAAACATTTTTTTTTGTTTGGTTACAAGATTTTCTAGTTTTCTTGTGTGTTCGTTCGAAAGCTTGAAGAAGAGACAAAAATGTCAATTGACTTAAGTGGTATGTAATATACTAGGATTATGCATGGAATTAAAATTCAATCAATGTTACATCATAAACTAATCTATACAATAACCTTTAATTTCAATGATCCCATTACATCGAAGCACAAACTAACAGACACTAGACAATAAGCAAGAAAATTGTACAAAAGCAATTCATAAAATATCATCAAGATGTCAATTTTTATTTATTTTTTTATTTTTTATTCTTCTCTCTTCGACTTAAGTAATTTAAACCAGACTACCAGTTATCCAGTATGTATATTGTGTTGTGTTGCATTACTGTTGTAATAAAATAAAAAGTGAAGATCTAGCAGAATGTTATTATATACAATAGATAAATAACGCTTTTATCTCAAATTACACTAGGCATGGTTTCTCAAGAGTCTAGAGGGAGAGAGCGCCTAACACTTACATTTCATAAAAAAAATCTGCATGAAAAACCGCATCATAACCACATTCAACTTTTCTTATCTTCAATTTAAGATCTTAAGACAATTTTCTTTTTTGCATTCATTTATTTCATTTAATTTTAATAAATATCATTTTATCCAACCGGCGCCTATATAATATGAATACTCACATTCACATGACAGGTGAACCATAAAAATTACAAAAACAAATTTGAGTACAGACAAAAAAAAAATACAAAACGTACAGACAAAATAACCGTTATACAATTTCCGCCATTATTATGTATATATAGAGTGTATACGTTTCATACTCAAATGATTTGAAAATTAATTAGAAATTCAAATTTATAGTCATAAAATTAAAATTGTATTAATTACTGTTGTTGCTTGGGTGTTAATAGTTGTTGTTGAAAATTCTAAAATTAAAATTATTTGCTTAGCGACGACAACGACGACAAAATAGTTTGGTGGGAGCGCCATCGCATTCGATTTCGAACATAATTACAACCAAATTGGATTATAATTAATTGTGACGGGCAAAACATAAAACTTATCGTCTCTTTTGTCTTTTTTTACCAAACACTATCTCTTCATATCCTTTTGTTAAAATACAAACACACACCAAAAACTCATGAACAACAACAAAAGACCGAAAATATATTTTAGACGCCAGACATCTATCTATCTATCTATCTATTCTATGCAATCCATGAACAATAATTTCTCAAAAAGGAAACCCATGTGTTGTTGTTTTGTTTAGTAGGTAGATAAAAAAAAAAAAAAAATTTAGTGTGTTGCAACTAGACACACATACACACACACACACACACATAAAACGGATAGTTTTCGACAATATGACTCCTTGCGGGTACTTAAGAAACAAGACCAACAAAACAAAAAAAAAATAAAAACCGGCACGATAAAAAAACGATGTCATCAAATCATTAAAGGATGCGATACATAATATAAAAGGAGAGAGAGCGAAATGAATGATCCACCTGTTGTCGCTGTCGTCGTCGGTCGTCATATATATTTCTCGTGGTGGCGTCTCTTATTTTGTATGCTCATTTCCAATTTTAATTTACAAAAAAAAAAAATTTTTTTTTGCGCTGCTCTGGGGCTAAAATAAATATCAAGAAAATCAACTTTGCATTATAAATGTTTGTTGTACATATAAATATATACATAGCGCAAACAGAATAAAATAGAGGCGCCGCCGATAAATGCTAATTTATAGATTTTAATATTTATTTTTAATATTATTAATATGCAAATTTTTTTTTTTTGTTTTTTAGTTTCTAACATGATTTTGTCACTAGATGCAAAATACAAAAATGGTATGTATAATACGCGAGCGAGTGAGTGTGGTGGTATAATAAATTACATGGACATTTTTGTATCTCGCGTATACTCGATAATCAGTTTCGATTTATTTATGTGCGGTTGGCTGGTTTCGATAGATAACTGATAGTTGATGTGATAAAAAATAAATAGTGGAGAGGTTATCGCTTAGTAAATTCGTAAAACTGGTAGTAGTTTTTGTTTGTTTTATATGGTAATGATGAAGTTTGTTTTTTTCTTTCTTATTTTAATTGGTCGGTTTTGTTGTTGATGATCGAGTTATTCGAATTTTAATGTGGATCAGTTTGCTAAAAGTCTATTAAGTATATTGAAATGACATTTTGGCAGGTGTTAAACACGATCCAAAAGCATAGTAGTTCAATGAACGAATATTATTAAGAAGAAATTTTAGAAATTTGGTTTAAAGGTTAGTGTAGGCCTTGACGCATATTTACTGTCAAATTTTATGCTAAATCGAATTTTAATTTTTCAATGATAGAGAAACTGAGACAGTTCCAAAGATAACTATTCAAATAATAGCGTTTACGCTAGGTGGAAAGTACTGCAATTAACTTTAATATCGCTGACAGACTAGGGATGACCTAGATGCGATTAGTCCAAGATTATCTTATCCTGTTTTAACTAATCTCGCGAGAGAAGAGTGATGGCATTCGTATGATCATTTAACGGCGATTTCAGTTAAGTTCTTTTAATTTGAAGCCGAACGTATAGTGCCGGCACTTTTGTGTCAAATTTAAAAATTTGTCTCCACAGGGAAAGAGCAACCTATTTTTTTATTCATTATTTTCAGAGGTAAAAAAAACGTTAGATAAAACAATTAAGGTGAGCCAACACATGACTTTCTTTTACAGACGAAGAATTTGGACGGAGAATTCGTTAATATTTTACCTAATCGCGTAGGCAAAAACCACGAACTTGTAATGCTTACATAATCGAAGACCAGCGGATATTGTATGTAATTTTTCGAGTTCAATACTCGGTTATTATTCGAATGAATGAAAGAAATTTCAAAATTTATTTTCTGGCGGCATCGTCAATTTGATTTTAACCGATTCTAAAATTTGTTTGAAATATTTCAAAGTAATGGTTGATTGACCCTAACAAATTACTTACTTGGAAATAACAAAAAGTAGAAACTTCAACTAGTGATAAGATAATACAAAAACAGTTCCTAACTTACAAGAACTTTGTATGTATTTCTTCCACTTATGTTCGCTATTGTCCTCTCTTAAGAGAAACCAGCAAAATTCATGCATCATGGCGGGATCCCATCTACCCATTTCTGCGATATCTTGGTGGAATCTTTCTCCCTGTTTGTCACTCACTTTTCCTAAATTCGTAGAAAAAAGTCCAAATGTGAGTGCAAAAAATGAACTTTTAGCGACATTTAGCACCCTAAATTTTTAAACTTCTCCAATAAACAGACCACGATTTGTTTATAGCTTTCATTTCTTTGGTTTCCCAGAAAGTTTTCACAAAGATTTCTAAAAGAAGTTCATGCCGCCAGCTCCAAATCATTGATGGTACGTTCAAAATTTTTATCTTTAAATAGCTTCCTAATTTGTGGACAACAAATATGCTTTCACGAACTTTTGTAGCGGACAATTTGGGAAACTTATCTCTTAGGAATTTAAAGTATTTGTCTTTTTTTCTAGTGCCTTCAAAAATTGTTTAATCAATCCCAATTTAATGTGTAAGGGGGGCAAGATCCCCAAATTTGAATCAATTAAAGGTTCAAATTTAATATTGTATTTCCCAGGAACAAAGTTATTTCTTGACTGCCATTCTTTCACTACATAATGTTGCTGAACTGCACGACTGTCCCACAAAAGTAACAGTTTGTGATGTGATTTGTCGGTTCATGCCAAATCATCGGTATTTTAAATAACACTACACAAAAATTTTTGTTTTTGTTCTCTTGACTTAATACAACACGAAATGCAACATGCATGTGGTACCCACATTTTGTCTTGATTTTTAATTTTGAAACCAAAGCATTGTTCATATCGTCGATGGATTAATTCACTTAGAGGGTTTTGTTTTTGCGATTTAGTTACATATACTCCACACACATAACAAAAATTGTCAGGAGAGTTTTTACAGCCTCGTGCACGGTTTCCTATTTTCACATTCACACTCAAAAACACTTCAAAAACTCAATTTGTCTAACAACATTTTTAACCTTTTCAACCAATTGACATTTGAGTGACATTTCATTGTTTGTTGAAAGCCATGGCTACTTGATATAATCTTAAAATTAGACGTTTAACAACTGGAATATTTTTTAGTGAATAATAATCTTAGTGAAAGTAGATTAAACAGTTATTTTGAAAATGTGACGTGATACACTATGCTAGAATACAGTTTTTGGGTTTGAAACAATGCAATATAGTAAAATTTTGTGTTGTGGTGCCAGTTAGAAAAATCATGTCGGCTTGTGTTATTTGAGAATATATAGATTTTTTTCAGATTATTCGATTGAATTGAGTTTAGCATTGGGTTAGGTGAGACTCTTGAAATCGAAGACTTTGGGATGTTTGGATTAAACTAGATTTCTGCAGTTGACTAACGTTAACTGTTTTGGCGTCGAAGTTATTCGATATTTTCGAGATTATGCCACATCTTCCAGATAATTTTCAGAGAAAGATGTTTTTTTGTGCTTCGGAATGCTAAATTGAGATTTTTATTTTATTACAGATTGTTAGTGATTTATTGATTTTTTTCAGATTATCCCAGGATCCCGAGCTTATTCGGGAAATTGGAAATTTTTTGTGATTATCGATAATTTTCGCATTATTCGAATTTTTCGAGGTTATTTGTGTTTCCCAATATTCCACGAAATTTGTAAACGACCTTCTTTCTTGTTACAGAATTAATGATCTTCTTAGCATCGAGTTATTTAAACTTAAGCTAAATTTAGAGGATAAACAATTTTTGAGAATATTTGTGACTATCCGAGTTCCTTGAAATAATTTTGGACTATTCCGAATATTGTGCATTTGAACGAGTGAAAAATATTTTGCTCCGTACTTTCTTGGCAACCCTAGGAATAAAGTATTTCTATTCTCTGAATATCTTGTGTAAAGCCAATATAGTAAATATTTATTTACATTGTTTCTGATGGCACAAAACTGTACACACAACAATAAAATAATAAAAAAAAGTCTTGTCAATATTATGATTAGACATTTAATGTTCAAAAGCTTATAAGAGATAACTTATGAATCATTCATTTAAGTGTAAAGACACCGACTTGTAACAACATCTTATATCTATTACAAAAATGGAATGCCGGCGGTTTAGCGCTAATCCAAAAACATTGTCGGCGGTTTAAGTGTTAATATATAGCCTTGCTCAAAAGTATGAAGCATCCCACATATTTCCCGTTTATGCATGTAAACAAAAGAGAAATGAAACAGGAAAGTGATTAAAAGCTCCCCCCCCCCCCTTCGATTTAATAACCGCTGCCACTCTTTCTGACGTATTGCAGATTATTTTTTTTTACAATAGTTAGGATCAATTCTCCTTCATTCCTTTTTTATTTTCAAAATTAATTCCGATTTTGATTTTGGTTCATGTAACGAAATCTTTTTTCTCAGGGTTTAAATTCGGGCTGGCCAATACAAAACGGATATTTTGTAACGAATAGCTATTTTTTAGAAACAGTTCACGTATGGGAGGGAGCGTCTTCCTGATTGAAAAAATTGCGGACGGATGGCATTAAAACCGCAGACATCATAGTGGTACACGTCGAAAAATTCATTCTTCCTCCGCAGATCTTTCCTCGCATTCAAGATGAAAATTTTTGCTATGTCCTGATGAGATTAGGTCAGAACAAACTGCTTTAATGACGTTTGCACATCTTTCCTGACACATTTCACTGATTGTGCAATTTTAACTTGGCTCATTCCTTTTTTATGCAACAAAATAATTCTGTACCGATCGTCCAAGCTTCTATTATTTTTTTCGGAGTCTAGCTAAATCTCAGTATATCGAGGAATCTCACCTATACTAAGTGGTTTAGCTGTTAAACTAAGTCTATTTCGGCGGCTTATTTTCTAAAAAAAACTATCAACGCAAGTTATCATTAGTTTTCATACTAAAATAAAATTAAAAAATTTGGTTTAATTCTTCTGGGAGGCGAGTTCATTTTGCATAACACTTGTTCAAATTTTGTTTTCACTGCCTAAAGTCGGAGATAATATCAAATTTCGCGTAAGTAGCGGTAAGTTTGTAGACATCAAATTTTGCTGACTGACTCAGCTTACCATTTGTCTAAAGTAGGTTTTCTTTGATAGTGACCGCAGTACTAGTAACTAATACGTCTTTTTAATGTGGTTTAAGTTTTTCCAAGAAAATGTTAAAATAAGGGTCTCAGTGGTCTTTAAAAGACAAAGGTAGGTTTTCAGATTTTTTTTTATGAAATAAAAAGGACTTCCAAAACAGTTCGCGACCTACCCAAATCGACTTTTGGTAATCGAAAGTAAGACTATATACACTATATACCATATAGTCCATTTAGATTTGAAGACAAATCTCGACAAATCAATTTGCCTAATATTGTAGACTTCCGATTGTCTGAACATTACGCCAAGAAGCCGCAAGACATAACAGCGTCTTATATTAAGCCATTAAAATAAATATTCAAACAATTGGCCGCCAATTTATAAAATTAGCAAAAAACAAAATTTTTTGGCAGAATCTAAAAATGTAATGTGACTTTATGAAACATAGTAACAGTATGTAGAGCTAAATGTACGATGTATAGTATTCAAATGTCGGATACATTTACAAGTACACAGAACATTAAATTTATTTTTATTTTAATTTAAATAATTTAATTATAAATTAGTCATTGAAATTTAATTGTTTGAAAATCAACAACAACAATAAAAAACAAAACATAAGAGAAATGAAAATCTTCGAAACATATTATGTATAATATGACAAAGACGACGTCGTCTTACAAACAAACAAACAAACAATCAACAACAACAAAAGAAAACTAAAATAAATTAGGCGCCTCGCGATATTTATACTACATATACTCTACTAGTCTACTATATAGAATACTACTGTAACTGCTATATAAAAAAAAAACGAAATGTCGAAAATAGAAATAGAAACGTGAATCATTTTGGGTAAAATATTTGTATTTTAAAAGTAAGTATATTAGAAATTCTAAACACATAACAAACAAGCCCACCTGAAGATAATTTATCCACATTCCATGGGGTTTTAACAATCCGTTGCGAAATCATTTGCGGCGGTTGTGCCTGTTGGGGATGTTCATCGACTGGATTTCCATAAGTTAATGTAAGTTTAACAAATAATAAACACAGCAAAAACATCATATTTTATAATAATTATTTATAAACTTTTATAATTTTGAACACTATAACTAATAATATATATTTGATTTAATAAATTATTCACTTGTTTGTCAAATTTAAAACATTTCAATTAATACGTAACATCGGAATATATCTATAAAAAAACACTGATAATCCTTATATTTTATAAAACAATAAAACTCTAAACTTATAAGAAAATAATAAGAAATAATATTAACTTAAAACTTTCACGAAGAAGAACACGTCCGACATGAATGACATTAAAATATAAACTGAATTGAAGAAATAAATTTTTTTGAGTTTCTCGCGTTTAATAAAACAAGAATTTAGTAAGAGAAGAGAATATATCAGCTGTTGTCGGTTTTTGTGTTTTATTTTGAAATCGTGTACAGAGAGAATTGAGACTGGGAGATAAGAAAATTAGCCGAAACAAATGAATGAAAGAATAAGAAAATATTCTCGCATGTGTTGCTTTTGTTTCGTATTTTGCTGCATTTTTGTGAGAATTTAATTTTATTTGAGATTTAGTTGAGACATGTGAGTCGCTCGTAGTATATAGTAACGTGAACATGAATAAACTTGTTTATGCAAAGAATGTACTAGATTTTGTTGAATTCGACAAGATATTGCGAAATACACGGTATGTAGATAGAAACAAATGCAATTTTAAGTGTGTCAAATTACAACAAGATTATTTAATCGTGCTAATACTTGGGTAATAAAAAAAAAACAATTATATTCATAATCCATCATTAACATACATACTTAGTTCAGGTACATATTTCAGATAACACAATTCTTAATCCAATATATTATACAAAATCTATTACATTTTATCTGTAAAAAAAACGATAAAAATACAAAAAAGTACCTACATAATACATAATCCAAACTATATAACATAAATAAACAACACATGCATATGCGCCAGCCGGCGCTTAGTCCCCCACTTCAATATTTATTTATTATTTATATGTGTATATAAAATCAACATTCCGTTTCATTGAAAAAAAAAAAAAAAACACCATAATAATAAAAAAATAAAAATACAAAAAGAATTATAAATAGAAACAAATATTAAATTAAAATTAATTAGAATATGAGTATAGAGTTCAAGTATCTCTCTCTCACACTTTTCTCTCATTCTCATTTCAATAATACCGATAACAAAAATTTTCACCTGAGAATTTATCTTCTTGTGTATAATAATTAGCCAAGCGTTAAACAACGATGATCATGTTTTGAGTATGTATCATATAATAATTTTAATAAAAATATTTTGATTAATTAATTGGTTCATGTTTTTAAATAAATAAATAAAGAATCGTATATACTTGATTTTGGTTCTTTATTAATTAAATTTTTAATTATACATAATTAATTAATTAAACAAAAAACAAATAAATATTTATAAAAACATGTACCTTTCACTAAATTTATATATATTTATATTTATTTATTTATTTATTTTACTGCTTTTTGTTGTTTTATTATAATTCCAGTTGAAACATTTTTTTCCCATCCGCTTACAAAAAAAAATAAAAAATAAAAAATAAAAAAACACTGAACATGTTCATTAAACTTAGTGCACATTGAACAAATACAAAACTTATCGTATCAAGCATATAAGTTGTAACATTGTAATTATTGAGTTGGTTTAAAAGTTGTAGTGAGGAAATTATTAATTTTCTGTATTATAAATAGAAGATCATGATGATGGAATAGTACCTCCAGTACTGGGGCCTATCGAGTAATCCGATTTTACTGAAAATTGATTCGTATTAGGAAATTTAGCACCGCGATGTTCTATTTTCGGATTCGTTTCGAATTCCGTGAATCCGAATTTAAAAAATCAAATCACATGTGGCGGATTAAGGAAAATTCGGGCTCAAGACGTTCTTATTTGTATTATTCGTATAAGGTGTTAGTAGAATTGCGAAATCGGTCACAAAACAGTAATTTGAAAATTTTATTAATAATAAAATGAAACTTGATGAAGCTGTGTGCGTCAAAATCTCACCCAAAAAAGTAAACGGCCTGCTTTACGATTACGTATCATTTCGTGTGAGTTTACCTGCTGAACAATTTACAACTGCATTACAATCAGCAATGTGGCCACCTGGACTATTAGTGAAAGCATTCGAGTGGAGACCACCTCGCTAAAATTTTCGTAATTCGAGACCGGCCAAAGCCCAACTTTAACCTTAATTACAAATCAACAGAACCTGCATCATGAGAACTCTACACCAATGCCCGAACCAAAAAACATACAATAAACCACTCATTTTATTGCCAAAATGTTAATAGAATGTCTTTGAGGAAGGCTCTGACTTTCAAGTCGAATAGTTGTATTTATTTTTATTTTCTTTGAATTTTTTATTAACTACATATCAATTGACCATCAAGGTGTTTGTAACCGGGTCGACCTCAATCCTATACTAACAATCCTATCCAATCCTCTTGCCAAGTAAATGTAAAGAATTACCGGGAGATCCTGCTATATGCTTGGTCGTACATTCAAAATCAATCAATCAATCAAAATGTAGAATGTCTTCGAAAGCCGCTCAATTTCACAATTTTGTATTAAAAACGCTGTTTCCGGTTTATATCATCTGTGAAACATTATTCAACAGTGGGATCCTGAGTTCTGAATTCTTTCCCAGCCAATATGTGGTTTATAAATGTGACCGTTCACCGCAAACAAATACTAAAAGAACCTGATGGATTATCGAATGAGCTAGTTGAAATATCCAACCTGTCCATCGAGCAATTATGTGTTAAAATTGCAATCAACAAAAAGTCAATTTTCATTATGTTGCATATTATATTATGTTCCGCTTGGCTCACCGATTTCATCTTATATGGCCTGCTGCGACACAATAATGAAAATCAACATTTTCCAACTAAGTATTAGCTGGTCATATGCCGAAGAAACCGACGAAATTTCACCTTTAAAGGTCGCTGCACGAGTATGGATATAGATCCGTACAATCTGAATCCGGTCATTCATCCAATGAAATTACCCAAATATTGTCAAGTGACCGAAAAAAATATTCCAAATATTAAAAAAAATATTCGGAGTTGGATGTGGTCCTGATGGTATTCCAGCTTCATTGTTAAAGGTAAGCGATTTCAGCGGAATAAAGAAGCGTAACAATCTTTCGAGTTGTTAAAATCTGCGTTGGCTTGTTCATCTGTCTTAGCTACGCTTGACTCGAAGCGATTCTTCATCCAGTATGATGTCAGTTCCACTGCAGCTGTGTTTTTTCAGAAGGATGAATAACGGATAGGTCGACCAATTGTGTACATGTCGCAGAAATTGGTGCACAGAGAAGTTACAGCGTAATAGACGTCGCATGTCTGGATGCGGTACAAGCAATTAAGAAGTTCCAATCCTATGTCGAAGGTTGAACGGTTATAACTGACCATGGTCAGATGGAAATGACTAGTCGTCTGGTCAGATGGAACCTGAAGCTGCAAAGTTTTGACTTCGACATATTGTATTGGAAAGAATCCCTTAATGCTTTACCCGAAGCTCTGTCCCGTATAAATATGGAAGCCTTAGCTCATCTACTCTATCCAATGAACGTTGATTTGGATTCTCCGGTTTTTGTAACTCCTGAATATATTGAAATGACGAAACTCATCGAAAAATGCCGAAAAGCTTCAAATATCAAATTCAAGCTTATTTAAATGTGAAACCACATGCGGATTCATCTATGTTGGGTGATTTTTCGGTCTACATTAACATCCGATGCCGAAAATTTTATTAACGGTTGTAATAATTGCAAGCACAACAAAGCTATGAACACTTTCAGCCGCTCCCTTAGATCATTCTCAGTTACTTTCCGTCCCTGGTAGAGGGTTTATTTAGACTTCCTAGGATTTTATTCTCGTACTCTTGATGGTAACACATGCATCCTTATACCAATTCGTCAAATAATTGTAACCCACGCGTTTATGATACAACCGGATATTCGCACATTATGTTGTTTTTTGACATCGGGCTATTCTTCATGGGTTTACCTACAAAACTATCAAACCTGTTTTCCAATTCACTGGGCACGATTTTAGTTTAGAAGACAGATCCGAAAAATACCGTAAAGTGCATGAATCTGTGAAAAAATATTTAGAAGAAGCGTCAAAAAAATACAAAACTTCGTATAACTTTAGATCAAGTCTAGATTTGTTGTCTGTTGTTGGTCAGGAAGTCTATGTAAGGAATTTTACACAAAGTAAAGCATCCGAAAACTATGCTGCTAAACTTGCTCCTAAATATCTTCCGGCGAAGGTAAACCCTTTTCATGCATAGGTCGCCTCCACGATATGTTGCGTTAAGTGCTCCGGCTCCTGCGCACTCCCTTGATTGCAGTTCTAATGTGGAATATCAATGCATGCACATTTGGGATGTGGCAACACTATATTTTTTGACGTTAAGTAATTTCCGGTTGATGGAGTGGGGAGAAACGATGGGTAATGGACAAATTTCGGCTGCTCGAGGTCAGTTTTATTGCTAAGTTATCAGAGAATATAATTTTGAGTATGGTTTTGAAGATGCCAGCGATCTAGAATATCTAGCGATAGAGCCCCTGGTATGAAATTGAAGAAGAAAACCCAGATACTTTTCTTTTATTATTAATAAAATTCCAAAATACCTTCGGATCGGACGACAAGTATTCCTCAACCCACAATATGTAATTACTATATAGGAACCAGTTCAAAGTTATGAATTCCTTCCAGGCAAGATCAACAGCAGGGTAAAACTCCCCGCCCCGTAACCTATATGAGTTATAAAGCTTATTGAGGTGTTTCTCGAGATTTCGCCAACGCCCTATTGAACCAAGGTTCACGAAAGGCAGACTTCCTTATAATCGACGGAACATGGAGGAGCAGCACATTAAAGAAAGTCCCAATTTGCGTTGTTGAGAAATTTAATCAAGGAGGCCTAGTCAGAATTACTGAAATTGAAATTAAAATTATCATTATTATAACAAGACCAACAATGCGGAAGGCAGGAAACCAAACTTGCTGTAGGCGGAGGTGGAAGAAAAAGTAGTGCTAGTGACCATGACAAAGGAAACTCACTCTCTCTCTCTCTCAGCATTACTCAACAAAGTCTTCCTCCACGTACAACAAAATAACGAGCATACTCTCATATTTTTTGCGATTTACCGACGACAGCAAGTATAAAAATATCGCTAACAGTGAAAGAACTACAGCGTGCGGAAGTGTTAATTTTGAAGTTAAGCCAAGAGCAAGGTTTGGGATATGAAATTGTACGAATAAAAAAATCTAGGAAGCTGTACAAGGACAGTTTGTCTGAGTAACGCTAGCACTTCTGAGAAACAAATATTGGATCCTTGATGGTAGATGCGCCGTAAGGCTAGTAATTAAAAAATGTATAACATGTTTTCGGCACAAATAAAACCACATGGAACAATTGATGTGCAGGTTACCATAATCAAGAGAGGAAATTGACTATGCGGGGCCCGTCCAACTAAGAACTATTCAGGCAGGAGAGGGTAATGGGAAGCCGAAATAAAATCTGTGAAATTCCACCTCAAAAGGTTGATAGGGAACAACTCTCCCATTTGAAGAATTAAATACAGTCGTCACTAAAATCTAACTAGAGTAGAGTAACCCAACCCTAAACTTAACACTAACTCAATCCCAACTCAACCTTCAACTAAACCCCAATTTAATGATCAACTCGACCCAAACTCAACGTTCAACTCAAAACCTAAATCAACGCAGTTTGGAAACTACATGAGTAATATACATGAAGAACTCAACAATCTAATCTCCAGCTCAACCCTAAATAAATCCCCAACTGCAATTCACCGCTCAACCCCAACTCAATACTCTACTCGATGATTTAACGCTCAACACAACTCTTAACCTAACGCTCAACTCAATCCTTAAATCAACGCGGTCCGAAAAATTAAATGCGTACATGAGCTCAAATCAGAACAATCCAGCTAACTCAAATCTCAACTCAACCCCAAATTCAGCCCCCTACTCAAATCCCAAATCAACCTTCCGAAAAATTACATGAAGCTCAACCTAAGCTAATTTCCAATTCAACCCACAACTCCCCCAAAATAAATCCGAAACTCCATCCTCACTAAACCTGAACTCAGTTCCAGCTTAACTCCCAGTGTTAAACTCGCGAATCACTTTTGTGGATTTTATATCGTGCTACAATTTATAAGCGAACGACAATGCTTACCTCGTTAGCCAATTTGAGATTTTGAAGTCGATGGCATGTAGAAAAATGTAGCAGATAAATTTTCCAATGACTTGGAGTTAAATATAAAAAAAAAATTACCAAAATGGATGAACAAAAAATGTATTTATTATAATAAAATAAATCGATGTTGTCGCTTCCACGGTTGATGATAAAGAGAGAGATTTATTATTTTTTTCTTTACAAAATAGTTTTACAATATTTTAAATTTACAAATTTTCTAATAGATGGAAAAAGTCTTTTCAATCTATGAACGTGAAAGGTACTCATTATTCTAATTTGAGCTACACAAATTACTACTATCTTCACATTTGTTAATTCAATTACATAAATGTCAAATAATATTTGTTTACAAACATAAAGATGGTAAGAAATTTTATAAATTAAATTTTATATAAACTAATTAATTAATTATTTCAGATAACAAGATTTAATAGAATCCATATGCACATGTAATTAATAAAAAGTTAACAAGCTAAGTATTTAAATATTTTTATGTTTAGAAAGTAAAAATTTAACAAGATAAAATTTACTATATTTCAGGCGACAACAAATGAAAAATTCAAGTTCAAGGTTAAGTATTAATAAATTGATTTGTTGTGAATTATTTTAATGATGTTTTGTTTGTGTTTTGCAGATGTAAATACAATTGGTTGGTGTTGCGTTGCAACACCCAGTTCAACCCTCACTCAACCACAAACTCAATCGCTAAACTGAGACGGTCTGAAAACCGCTTGTGTCTATGAACTCAACTCAATCCTAATTGAAACTCTAACTCGACCCCCAACTCAACACCCAACCGAAAAACCCGTCGCACTAGCATACCATTATTCCCTTGAACCATCATGCCACTATACCATTAAACCATCGTACCGTCATTCCATAATACCATCATACCACCTTACCATCATACCACCTTACCATCATAACATCTTACCATCTCACCATCATACCATCGTACTATCAGGACATCATATCATCATACCATCATGCCATTACGCCATCATACCATCATAAGTACCATCATACCATCATATATACCATCACAACATCATACTATCATGCCATCATACCGCCATTCCATCATGCCATCTTTCCATCATACCATCAACAAAACCCACAAATGGAACCCAACTCAACCCTGAACTCAACCACAAACTCAATGCTCAACTCAATCCTCAAAGCAACATACATATATAAAAAGCTGGTAACTCCTCATTACATCCTAATCCAACCCCAACTCAACTGCATTTCAACCCGCAAATTGACCCCTAACTTAACCTTCAAGTCAACCCCAAATTCAGTATCCAACTCAATATTCAAACCAAGTGGTTTTGGATAAATTCGTAAGTATGATCCAGACCCTATTGACGTACTGGATTGGCGAAAAAAAATCCATATCGGACAAGCCGTTCTCGAGATATCGTGTGTATAGACATCAAGACGTCCATATTCAGACATTTTTTTTTTGTATTTTTCGGACTCAGGGACTTTCAAAACGTCGAGAAAAGCGGTTTTGAATCAACCAAATGATTGCTAATTTTTGACAGGATTTCAATACTTTGGTCTTTTTAGATCTCTCTGATCTGAATCACAGAGGTCATAACACTAATCATTAATATTACCACACTGCTAAGTTATCACTTTTAACAACAATATTGCTGTATATTTCAGAACAGTTTAGCTACCATGTACCACCGTAACAGTACATACCTTATTTTGCAATTAAAGTGCGGAAAGTAGCTCAGTTTTTTAAATTCTGTTGCTGCCGCTCAAATTCATTTGGTACCATAGATAATCAAATTTACCACCAGTGTCCATTTTCCTATAATGTTCTCGGTTCAACTACCTTTAAGCAAATAACAATTCTTACGTCAAAACGCTAATAGATAATTTCTTTGAATTAGTTTGATCACGATGTCAATATTCTCATTATTATTAGCTTTACCAGAATCTACAAAATTCAAACCGAATAATCAATTACTCTCCCCATCACCGTAATTTATACCACTTTTCAATTTTGACGTACAAAGACCAATCAAACAAAAATCTAACCAAAACGAAAACCATTTAACGCCAAATAATTCCCGATCAACAAAACAAATTAACATAAAACGACAACTTAATAATTTACTTTTCTGTGCGGCGGTGATCTCAAAAATTCCTCTGTTTGATCTGAAAATTCTGACAAAACAAAAAAAAAAACACTGAAAAATTATAATTTCTTGGTTTGTTAAATAAAACTGTTAAAAAAAAAACCCAAAAATAGAAATACGAAAATCAAATTTAAAACAAAAAAAAAGCCAACCGCACAGCAAACCAACAAAAAAAATAAATTTCGATTCTCATGATCATCAAAGATCGATGGGCAATTTTTTATGTTTTTTTTCCTTTCCATTTTCTTTTATGCTTGAACGGAATTTTAAAAGGATTCTTGATATTTTTTTTTTCTTATAATCTTATGGTGGTTTAGAGATGAGATCGCAATCGTTCCATGATCATCATGATGACAGCCGAAAATGAAAAATATGTATATGTATGTAAAAGTATTTTGGTATCTCTGCGTACAGAGTTGAAAAAAATTTGAAAAATTTTCATTTTTGCGTTCACCTTAAATTAAACTTTATTTTCATTAATTATGTACTTAAATTATTTCTCAGCATGCCTGAAAAAAAATTAACATTAATAATTAAAGCATTATTACATATAAATTAAAATACACAGAAATGAAACAAAAAGTCGACATTCAGAAACAAGCAAGTAAATTTTAGAAAAAAAAAAAACAAACATAACAAATACAAAATTAAATATCACGATCTTTAAGAGATCCAAGCCAGTGGTTTGGTACAATACACAACACAACAACAAAATCTTAAAGAATAAGACGATACACAACTAAAAAGTCAATAAAAAAAAATGCTCAAAACGTAAACGAAATGAAAAAAAAAAAAAAAATTCTTTTCCTGGTAATTTGGAACATATTTAAGACAAAAAAAAAAATGTGCTTAAGATGAAAAATGAAGAACATAAAAATTGTGTACACAGAGAGAGATAAGTTGAAAAATAAACATTACAATTTTAAATTGGGATCGAGTTCGTATAACAAGAAGAAGGAGCACATATTAAAGGGAAAATCGTAAATGGAATGTTTCAAAATGGATGAAATGGTGCAATGGATGGTGAAGTTTTGTTCTTGAAGATTGGTTCAAAATTGTTTGTGGGAAACGATTTATTTGAAAATCATAGTTATAAAATTTACTTTAAACGTCTAATCAAGTAAGGCCAACTTACTACAAAAATACACAAACGTGTCCAAAAGTAAATCCTTTTGTAACTGGATGTATTCCCAATATTTTTCGCAACCAATAATTTGATATACTAACTAACTTTTCTTTGTCCCCAAATTTTCGTGTTAACCGATTTTCACTGTATGTAATTATGTATGTATAATAGCAAATCGAAAACAACGATCAGTTACTTTTCTGCCGACGGACTGAAAAAGTTGTCCGAAACAGAAATTGAAAGATATAAAAATAAAATGGCGAATCAATAAAAACCCTTACAGAATTTGACGAAATTATTTCCTTACAGAAAATTTGACATATCGGCCACCGCATCCGTAACAACTGACAAATACAGTAAGTATTAAAATTTCAATGTGAACAGCAAAAGTTATTATTTTAAGAAAGGTGTACTATGAAAATTTCGATGTACACGTATTCTGACATATCTGTTATGTGACAGCCGAACTAAACGAAAAGTTATTAAAGATTTACTGGTCAGTTACATGCACTATCTGTATCTGTATATCGCGTTCTTACTTAAAGGTGTTACTGACTCGCTGTGTTTCCCAAAAAGATACCCGATTTAAACAGTAACCTATTTCCTAAATTGTTCTTCAAAGGTCTAGGTGATTACGGCGAATCTACGACAGGAGACCGTCAAAAATGTTGTCATATAAAGTCTGCTTAAAAGGGGATATTAAAAAGACATTTAAGTATAAATTGTATAAATTCTTCGAATTTACTCGATTTCGAATTTTGGAAAACTATCCTCTGCTAAACCATAAACTAAATAAAATTTCACCAAGAGTTCTCATGTCGAACAAAAAAAAATTCAAATTATTTGGGTGTAGAAATTATATTCCGTACAATACAGTGAACCCCTACGCAATATTCTTAAAACCACAAAACATAATTCTCTCTTTGAGTAAATTTACTCTCCATTTAAATAAAAAATAGTTATTCAGAAAATTTTTCGTGTATCAAAGTATTGACGATTGGAGCATCACGGATTCCACCTAGTGGAAAATTTCTAAACTGAGCTACCTGATAATTTGACGTTCGAAATAATTGTAAATAATTCCAATTTTGAACTGTAAACACAATTTTTACTTGCCGGATTGCTAATAATTCCAATTTTGGACTATAAAAACAATTTGGTTAATTTTCTTTCGTCGCATTTGTGACAAATGTGATTTTATCAGGTGCATCATTTTAACTTTTTTCCTCGAGAGGCGCTTTCTCTACTTTTACAATCGTCAATAAGTAGTATGCGGTGGAACACCGGTGAGTATGATTCAAATAACGTGTTCGTGACGTCATACAATTCCGCCACGTGTTTATAAATAAAGAGAGACAAAGCAATACAACATTTTTGTTTCGAGTTATTGTTTTTTTATTTTTCATTGTTTACTTGTTGTAATTAATACAACTCTTTTAATACTAGAATTGTGAGTCGTCATACAAAAAAATTGCTCATTTGTTTATATATTTAGAGCTAACGTAGTATTTATTGAATCATGACCGGTAAATAAAAGGAATTTATGTATGTTGAACCTTTATCCAGCCGGATAAGTACAGTTGCACCACCATGTTTATATGAAAATAAAGCGAATTTATGAAACTAACAATGGGTTTTCATTGCTTTATGGGTTATTTATTGTGGAACGTCAGGAATATACATTTGAATATATACTAATGAAATGTGGGATTCTAAACTGATTTTTAGATGCGATTCTAGAATTCGACCATGTAGGATAGAACTTGGTTATTGCTTAACCGATCATGATGAAATTCGACATGAGTACGGCATTCTAAAATGATTTGGGACACGGCTAATTAGGAAGGAACTTGGCCACTTTTCAACTGTTTATTTGATATTCAGCTTGTACTATAGAAATGAGATTCAAATATTATTTTCAGATAAAGTTATTCAATATGGCCAATTAGCAAGAAATTTGGCAATTTCTTAAACGATTTGCTGAAATTTAGCATGTACGATGAAAATGGGAAATGGGGTTCGAATCCCGAGAGGGGCGGGATGTTTCATCATCTGATTACGATCGGTGATGACGATAAACACAACTATGACCCCCTGTTGAGAATGCAGAATCTATGGGCTGACCCACCTTGCATGCCAGCACTATAAGCT
This sequence comes from Tipula helvola, assembly GCA_963556165.1. Taxonomy (NCBI): domain Eukaryota; kingdom Metazoa; phylum Arthropoda; class Insecta; order Diptera; family Tipulidae; genus Tipula; species Tipula helvola. The sequence goes on along the minus strand of OY744481.1, from coordinate 12,490,153 downwards.
GGCATGAAGCTATGCAGTGTGGAGATGGTTTATACAAAAACGGGTTTATATCCGTACGTCCTCGATTTGGCAAATACATCGTAAAGTAGGATGGTAAAAGTTAACTTCGATAATGTTGAGAGTGCCTTGATCCCCAGAAAAGATTGCATAGAATAAAACGAAAAAAAAAATCTGTGATTTTATCAATTAGGAAGGAACTTGGTAATTTTGTTACATATTATGACGAAGGTCAGCAAGTGCGATGGAAACTGGATTTTATATTGTTTTTTAGAAGAAGTCCTTAAAGGAATTAAAAAAATTATTTTAGAATGCTGAATTTCATCATAATCGGATGTGGCCAAATCCTTTCCTAATTGGGTTTGTACATCATAATCGACTGAGAAATAACCGAGTCCGAGTATTTTAGAATAATTTCTAAAAAATATTTTAGACTCCCATTTTCGTTGTACAATGTACTTGTTTGTTAATAAAACTATTTAAAAGATCTCCGCCGCACTATTATCACAACTCAAAAATACACGTCAATAAAATAATAAATCAATTAAAGGATATTGAAAATTGTATTCTTAAAAATGTTTACGTTGAACCATATAAGTAATATTGACGTTTCTATGTGATAATTGCAACCTAAACTCCATTAAATCAATTCAGTTAATTAAATTCAGTACATCACAATCTACTGTTATTCACATGCCTTTGCTTAATATTTGGCCTGCATAAATAAATAAATACGTTATTAAGTGTTACAAAATAAAACTCAATTCAACCCAAAATTAATATTTCTATATTAGTATTTTATTTCTAAAATTTATTTAATTTATAATTTTTTAATTATATTTAAATTAACTTAATATAATTTATATAAGTTAAGGCTATTTATATTGTAATACCTCCTATTAAACTTAATCATGCCTAAATAAACAATTGTAGTTGTAATACATATGGTAGTTTCCGAATCAACTCAAACTTACTCGATTATACGAAGTATAAGAATCCCATTTGAATCGAATACATGAACATTTTGCGTTGTGTATCTCATGGTATATAAAGAGGATTATAGTTGTCTCATATATACACGGAACACAGAGAGTGAAAACAACGCCAAATAATTGTGTAATACTAAAGCCAACAACACGCATATAGAAAATAGGTATTTTCATATAATTTTCCATGTGCGTAGCAGGGGACGTGTCCTGGTGTACACGTCTTCTCTATAATACATAATATACTTATAGATAACAAAATTCAATTATATGTATATAGATTTATTCAAACTATATGTAAAAAAAATCAATTCTGTTCTATGTATCAATGAAATACAAAAACACGTTCAAGTATGCGTAAAAATAAAATAAGATAAGAAAATTAACTGCGTATATCAAATTGAGTCAATTTCAATTTTAATTCGGTGTAAATATTGGATATTTTGTATTTAAATTTTATGCACAATTACACAAATACAAAATTCATGCATTATTAATAGGAAATCAAGAAATTTGATTTCCTTCACTATAAATTTAAAATATTGCCTGATAAATGCGTCCCGGTGGATTATATTTCTCCATATTTAATTTTTTACTTCACTAATTTCACAACACTAATTAACTAACTAAAACTAAAATTAAATTAAATTTATATAAATACACACTTTACACCATTTTTTAACACAAAACACTTTATAAATACGTCTAATAACGTCTATCCTCTTCGAACGTCACTCGCTCATTCCCCACCAAGCTGGCACTAAATTTTATGAACAAAAACAATAAAACTACACTACCGTAATTTACATTAATTATACTCACAACATTTAACTTAACTGAACATTATCACTATGTGAATCAACTTTTTATTATAGAGTTAATAAATTACGCCGAGCCGAGTTTTGCCGTGCAGTTTTCTATTTTACATTCCTTAAATTGTAGTCATGGTGGTCTCTTGTGTAAAACTGATACTGATAAAACAAATTTGCGACCACACGATTGAACAGCACTAGCTGCCATATTCTTGTAATTTTAATTAACGAAAAATTGGTACTTTTACATAATGTACACTCATAGACAAAAAAAAAATTGCAAAACAAACAAAGTATGTACATATTACATAATTGAAAATGCCAAATACCAAATGATTTTAATAATCTGACAAACCATCTTGAATTTGAATACTAAGCAAAAACAAACGTCAAGCTGATCGCGCTTAGATGCTCTAGTCGAATGTACTAATTGGTTATTAGACTGAATAATCACTGTTCCCCAATCGTTTCTCGGGGTTCTGGCACCAAGTGGTTGCGCTTCAGCACAAAGAAATTAAACTCAATACGCACGTGTATTGTTCTAGAAATATGTGTATTACGATTAACTCTTTATAGATCATTTTTCTTTCATCTGACATAAAATATTGCGTTCAGTTTACTTATAGTAGGAAATTCCCATCCATAGATGGCATTAGTAAATATTAAAAGGAAAACATAATTTTTAGGAATAATTCTGAGCCATAGATGGCGTTAACAAATAATTATATTATTAAATTTGACAATATAAATTCAAATAATATCCGTTGGTTTATCTTCATTACGATGACCGTAACAGCTATTTCAGAACATTATTTAATTGTTGAACAGAACTAGTCGTTTTTGTATTAATAGTTATGAAAAAAATACCTACGGGACTAGACAATTTTATCAAATTATTGATAGAAAACGGGTTGGTGTATAATGTTACACATACGACTATGCGATTAGTTAAAGCATTGTTGGTGAAGTTTGGGGCTGTTTTACTTGGTAAGACATTGGTCATTTAGTAAAAATATCTGCAATAATAAGCAAGGAAATGTATTTAGCCATGAAATGAAAGCCATGATGAAATAATTTTTCAATAATACGGTGATCCCAAACTCACCGCCGAAATGGTGCAATAATGGTTGAATGAACAAAAATTTACAATGTAAAACTTCCCAGTATAAAGCCCGGATTTAAATCCTATAGAGAAATTTGCGAGCACTTTTCAAAAGGCGCTTGCGAGATTACGAATAACCCCCAAAAACCATTAATGAGCCCCTCGCAAAATCCCTATCATGAAAACGATCGGAAAAACCATTTTACTATCACTGAAAAAAATTTCGAAAATGAACGGGCCGACAATTTTTTTAGTTTGTCAACATTTTTAAATTCAGCTAACCAAACATCGTATAAAACATGGTTCAGAATGATCGTACAATATTTGTACAAAATGAACGATACACATTCGGACAAGAGTTATAATAATTTGTTAGACTCGTATTGAAAATACGAATGATACGAATTCATTAGAAATAGGGAGAGGGACCCAACTTACAGTTTCTCGAATTATTAATTTTTAAGCCAAAGATGCTATCGTTTACGAAGATGTTCAACCCATACGACACACACATCTCAATTCTCCATAATATTATATTAGTACATCATGCAAACCACATTTTTACATCATGTGTACATTATCAAGATCACATAATTTGTAAAACATATATTGGCGCATAACCACAATAAATATTCGATTTCGGCGGAAATAATTATGCATCGGCCACAATAAATTAAAATGACATTAATAATCCAAAAGACCAACAAAAACAAAACAGAAAAAAACCAATCAACCTACAAACAAACCACGACATTTTATTTTAAAGGGTCCTCTCCACTAAATTGAATCATAATTTATTTCAAATGTAAAACCATTCGGTTGTGGTTTTGAATTCTTAAAAAAAAAAAAAACGAATAAAATTATTATGGACCCCTCTTACAAAAGACGCATTTGCCCCATAAAATTCGTCCAACTAGATACTTATATACAACAAACCGACAACAACAACAATGCAATGGGAATGTTATTTAAAAATAAAAAATCGGACAACCAAATTAATCATTACATCGTTTAAAACAATCATAAAGAATATAAATATACCATAGAAGAAACTATACACAGAAGATCAAGAGTATCGCGATCGATCGCCCGATTTCATTAAGATGCAACACGATTGTGATTTAACTCTTTGCATCACTATCGTATACCCGTTTACGTTCGTCTTAAGAATTTATTTATTATTTAGTTTTTTTGGTTAATTTTTGACTGACCACCACACGCATTTTAGTCTATCAGATTTTTTTTTTTTTTTTTGTTGTTTTAAAATTTCTTTAAATAATCAAAGATCAAGAAGAAACAAAAGAATAAGAATAATGATAGAGAGACGAAAAGACCGCGAACGAATAATTAATATTTTTATTCATTTTCTGATGATTCACTAGAAATTAATTTTTTGTTTTACTTTTTAAGACCAACAACAAATAGTTTAAGAACAAGTTTATAAAAAGGTACGACGAGTAGAGATAATTTAGTTGAGTTGTTGATCGATAAAAAATTTAATTTTAAAGTCAATATTTTGCGTTACATTAATTAGTTGTGAGTACATTTTTTGCGCGTTCGAGATGATGGTAATGGGATTGTTTGACATTCTCATGAAATTAATTAGTTTGCATAGTTAGAGACACTTGAACATTTTTGTCTATTTACATAATTTGGAGATATTCAAAATTTTATTTAAGTGTTTTATGATTTTTGAAGATCTACTTACATAGTTAGAATGGTTGTAATGTTTTTGTTGTTTTGTCTGAAGTATTTGACCAAAAAATCAAACAGTTGGTGCCAAAAAATCATTTAAAACTCGCATTAATAAGCTTGTAGTTAGAAATTGTGCTGTCTTGTGCTAACTATTTTACTATATTTATTACTAACAATTTACTAACTATCGACTGCATATAGGTGGCTGAAACCGGGTCGAGTCTCTACTACTAACATTCCTTTCCTATCCATCGGTTTTGTTTTATGTAAAGGGTGTACGGTGGATCCGGCGTATCCGGGAATCTTGCTGAGGCTTGGTCGTACACCCGTATTAATCAATCCATCACTGTGTAGGTGCAGTTTATGTACAGAAAACGTTCTGGTTCGATGGCCCGTTTTTCTTTTATTTTTCCCCGTTTTTTACCCTATCGCTTTTGTTTTCCAACGTGAATGTAAATATTTTCTAAAATATTTATAAGAGTAAACAGATGATAGAGTGTGAGGTAATAGTTGTATGTGTATCTCGTCTGTGCCATTTTGTTTGCTCGTCTTCTAAGGCATTAATTGTGATGACGTAGCAATCGTTTGTAGCAAGCGATTTTCTCTTTTGCTAGGACCGATATTTTTGTAATTATTGTCCTTTTGTGTTTCCTTATTGTGGTAAATTGTTTCGACTTTTTTGATTTAAGGTTTCGTTTGTGGTAAAGCGTTTCATATGATTGTAATTTTCGAAGTTACTCGTAACTCCATTTCGGGATGGCAAGGATTTTTGATTAGGCTCATCGGTAACTACAATATTATAAATAAACTTATTAAATGCGAAAAATCATCAGATGGTAAATGTTACAAAAAGCTTAAAAAGGATTTTTGGAAGAAGTGGAGTACCGTGTAAATCCGAAGGTTACTATCGTAACTTATAAGAACTTCAAGATCTATTATGTCCTAGGACATGGGAAGTAGGATATCGAATTTGACATATTTTCTATCCGATTTAAAACTGTTATTAGAAAGAGAAGTTTGTTGTCTGTATTAAATCAATAAGATTCTTTCGGCTTTTTATAGACACAATTTATTAATAATAATGGCATTCACAACATTTTTCGACTTGTTAAATTGTTAATCAGAAAAAATGAAGAGACCAATCATTTATAATATATCTACCAAAAAAGTAGAAATATCAAAATCCCCCCCGTACTTTAACCCGAGAGTCAATACAAATTGTATCGACTCTTAAAACGAAAACTTTCCTTGAGTTTCCTATGTGGTAGTTTGGTTTCGTACAGATTTCGCAAAAAGTTCGGTCTACTCATCAGACGACCAAACTATAAAATACAATTCTCACTTCATACATTAAGTATAAGGAAAGAACGTACTGACCTAGCGAATTATATTCACTAAATCAAAAACTCGGATTAAAATGCGAGGGGGATTTTGATATTTCTACTTTTTTGGTAGATATATTATAAATGATTGGCCTCTTCATTTTTTCTGATTAACAATTTAATTATTATTAATTAATTGTGTGATACAGACAACAAACTTCTCTTTCTATTATTCGTGTGGGCATGAAACACACAGTGTACGCAAGTGGACTGTAATATATTTTATTTATGGCCGAATTGCGCAAAGTTTCACTAGATTGAATCACCAAACGAAACACAAGAAAAACAAACAATATCAAGTTTAAATATTTATTTTAATGAAAATAAACTTTTACGTGATGGAGGGTATATGATATGATGAAAATGCCTGTCATCTCTCTGCGCATTCTCCCTTTTATCTACGTTTGTTTATTATTAATCTAGTACAATTTAAAATTATAAAATAAGCAAGTATATGCATGAACTTGTAGCGGTTCACTCATTCACTGTTTATCTCGTTCATTCATTTCACTGCTACAAATAAAATATATCAACTAAATATATTTTCCGCACGAGATAAGTAGTTACAAAATATCAAACAAATATATTTCAACGGAAAATACAATTCATTTTCGAATTTATATTTTCCGTACTAAACCGCGCGCCATCTTCTATTCAGTATCGACTCAATTGTCTGCAGCATATTCTGCGCCACCCGTTCTACTACTACTATGCGCAGTACGTAAAATCGACCATGTTTTATTTTCCGTCTGTCATTCGATCTTTTTACTTTTTCGCTTACGCATCATCGATTTCGATTCAGTGGTGAAAAATAAAATTAAATATTGTAAAATTATTATACTTAGGCCCGATTGTATGAACACGGATAGATTAAAAAAAATCCGGCGATACAGATTAATCTTCAACCGACGATTTTTTTTTTCGTCGATTGTATAAACACGGGTAAAAAAAATTCCATCCTCTCTTTATTGCAGTTTTTATTGCAGTTTATTTTGGAGTGTCAACACTTTTTTGACGTTTCAAATTTAATTTATTGTTTATTTACATTCTTATGTGTGTACTTATTGTACGCGAAAGTATTTTTTTAGGTTTTTCTACAATAGAAAATAAAAATTCGAGTTGGGCATTTGAAATTTTACGTTTTTGATTCCTTCTATTTTTTTTCAATAACCGCAACAACAATCAAAATGTTCCGCCGAACCAAACAAATAAAATTAAAATTATGTCAAAAAAAATAAACAACATTTTCTATCCACTGTTTTAGTCAACAAAAAGAGAAGATAAAAACAGTGGATAGAAAAGAATCCTTGGATTAATTTTCGTATTTATCGTCGTTCATACAATCCAAGCGACGATTAATCCGCCGATTAATCTTCTATCCGCGTTCATACAATCGGGCCTTAATAATAAAAAAAATCCTTCTGATTCTTTTTATCTTATCTAACTAAATCAAAATAAATTAATTTATTAAATTAAATAAATAAATTGTGAATATTGTAAGGTGGCGTTTTAATTAGTTTTGTGCTACCGAACACGCCATTACACACATAAACACAATAAACTGAATAACCAGTTGAATAATTTGACATAACTAAATTGTTTAATGTCGAGTTCGATTGGGCTTGTCAAAAATAATCAAGTTTTTGATGCCCAATCTTACGCACAAGCAGCATGACTTATCTGATTGTTGTATTGGTGAATATATGTGAACATTTATTTTGAGGTTATGTTAATCGTCAGTAAATCTTTAATTTGATTATGCACAAAATTTCACAGATTTTGTCACAAAAATTATTTTAATAACACAGCTTATTTATTAATAAATAACGAACTTGTAAAAATTAAGAAGTGATTAAAAATTACGAAATTTTTGACGTCTGGAAGTGTCACAATTTTGATTGACATTTCTTTTTTGTTGGTATTGGTAAATCTTTCAAAAAATCAAGATTTTTCAAAATTGATTATAATCAAAAAATAATTGATTATTTCTCCCCAATCGAACTCCACATAAGTAACATTGTTCAGCCACAGCTGATCACCACAGGGTTGACACGGATGCCAATCTACAATGAATACAATCATCTTTGTTTCTCTGAAATAATTTGCATTATATAACTTAAAACATAAATACTTAACTTGGAATTGTTAGCTTATTTATCATGATGAATTCACGTAATTTTATTCCTTTAAACAAAGTGATTGACAATAATTAACCAATTAATTAATTTACATTTTATTTTTGTCTGTTGTCAATCAGCTTGTTTTGTTTACTTCATAAAATTAAAAATATTTGACAGCTCTGTTTTCTATTACATTGTAAAACAGTCTCGAAACCTGTATTATCGACCTTAACCTCATTTCCATGCGTAGGTGACGATAATGATAGTTGCAAGACTTTTTTACTCTGGTTTTTTGGGTATTTAAGAATAAGCCGTTTTGAATTTTAGTTAGTCTGTTCAAGTTTTGGTTGTCAAATACATAAAAAATTAATATTTCTTTTTTGGAAAAACATATTCCATTAAATTTTTCGCTTAAAAGTTGTAAAACAAATAAAAATTTATAATAATTAAATTAAATAAAAAAAATTGGTTTGTTTGGTGAAAAATAAAAGGTTTATTAAAAATACAAAATAAAATAATAGTGTGTGATTAAAAAACAGTATGGTTCAGTAAAAGAAATTGGTCGTATGATCAATCATTCGAGAGACTTTCGCGCAAGGTAAATGCGTCCACCATTGTTTGGACAATTCTGTCCAAATTCTGTGCCTCTCCAAACATAAGAATTTTACGTATTATTACATTAATTGTTCTTTGTTTTAGATTTTACGTTAAGATTAATTTAAATAGTTTTGTAGAATTTTTAACTAAGCGCAGACATCCCGCGCCCCGTAAATCCTCCGGTTCACCTATTGGCAGCTTACAAAGCTTTTGAACTGGACGTTTCGCTTCACCAACGTGTGTCTTAATTTTCGCGATCCTCACCAACCCATCGTTTCCTTCATATAATTCGACAACCTTACCCAATACCCATCGTTTTGCTACTAGGCTATCATCTTTAATGATGACGATGTCTCCGATTACTAAATTCGGTTTTCACCTGTTTCATTTTGTACGCTCTTCTAAGGTAACAAGGTATTCACGGTGCCACCTTGTCCAGAAATTCTGCGATAACTGTTACATCAGGTATAGTTGTCAACGGATGACCTATTAGGACCTATTATCCCTTCAATTTCTATTAGCAATGTGTTGAATTCGTCTATGGTTGGGATTGAATTGCCCAACACCCTCCTCAAATGTACTTTCATAGCCTTTACCGCAGCCTCCCAAATACCTCCGAAATCTGAACGATCTGAAATGGCAACCAAACATTTTACAGCTTCTTCACTATTTTCAGAAGGAATAAACGTTTGTATCGGCCAATTATTAGTTGCACTATGCAACCACTGAGGATCATGCCACCATAAATTCGACTGTTTAACTGTGCTGGTGTTGCTCCTCGGGATGCCAAATCAGCGGGGTTCTCATTTCCAGCAACATGATTCCAATGATTTCGACTATACAGCCCCAATACAACAGACAAACGGTTATTGACGAAGATGTCACCTTTAACGGGATAGTTTGATAACCAATTAAACACTACGGTGGAATCAGTCCACGCATACATTGATTTAATTTCGACAATAGCACCGCTGCATACAATTCGAGTCTCGGAATTGTTAGTGGGTTCGTGGGAGCCACTTTCGACTTGCTCGTATATAACGATACTCTATCACTGCCTTCACAATTGCTCACCTTTATATAAATGCATGCACCATAAGAAAGGGAACTTGCGTCACGGAAACCGTGGATTTCAGCGTGTGTTATAGTATGAATCCACCTTGGAATTTCAATTGCCTCGATTATTCGTAAGTGATCACGCATGTTTATCCATTGATGTTTGAACGTCATTGGTAGTTCTTCGTCCCACTCAACCTTAGCCTTCCACAATAATTGTAGTATTATTTTTACGTGCACTATACAAGGCGACACCAACCCCAATGATCAAAAACACGTCTTATTTCACGCAAAATATTTCGTTTTGGTGCTTTTCCGGGCTCATCTAACCGCACCATGAATACGAATTTATCATGCACAGGGTCCCATTGACGCCCCAATACCTTTACATTTTCCGCAGAATTTCAATTTATTTCAGTCAAATATCTACATCAGGTTGTGATAAACCGTCAAGTACAGTCGGTGAATTCGAGATCCATTTCCTCAAATTCATTTTGCTATCACTAAATATTTTCACCAGATTATCGCGTATCTCAACTAGTTCCGATTCTGTTCTACACCCTGTCATAATATCATCTACATATGTATCTCGCTCAATTATTTTTGCAGCTTTCGGATATTGTGCCCTGCTTATCATAGCAATTTCCTTTAGAGTGAGTGTAGCCAAATAAGGTGCAGACGTTGTACCGTAAGTCACAGTTACTAACTTGACTACACAGCGACTTGAATCTGGCGGTATATCTGTTCGACATCTGTAGTTATAACAAATTGATGTACACGAAACCGTAATAAAATTGAATACAAAATAGACTGCACTACTGGACCCTTTCTCATGATATCATTTAGTGAATAACCTGTGCTACTCTTGGATGGTGCGTGGAAGACTACTCGCAATTTCTGCCCACCATTCGATTGCTGCATGACACCGTGATTTGGCATGAAATACGATCCACCACGACCAATTTCATTAAACGAAATTTTTCGCATGTGGCCTAGTTTTATGTAGTCAGACAACTGCTTGTACTGCCTTTGAAATTCATGATCCTTTGCAAGCCTGTTTTCAACAGATCGTAATCTTCTGATGGCTTCATACGTATTGTCACCAAGCTTCATTGTAGTGGTTTTAAAGGGAATTCTGACTATAAATCACCCTTCATTATTTCGTGAAAAGGTAGTCCTGTAATATTTTTCACAGATTTCATGTTCCAATGTTAAATGTGCCCTCTCTAGCGAACATTTGGTTTTCATCACTTCGGATTTGCCCATAAAGTATAATGTTAAAAAACTGGTCGGCTCTTCATGGCAACTGTCACCTTTCCCAGAACATACGCTTCTACTGATATTACGGAATCGTATTTAGAAGTAAGCAACTTCATAGATACAGAACCTCTCATTTTACCCACTGCGGTATCACTTAAACTAGCAACAAGAATAGCCTTTTGTTTCACTCTCAGCTTACATTGTTGCACTAAACTTTCACACACAAAGGATGTTTGAGATCCACAATCGAGTAGAGCACGGCATGAACCTATTACCTGACCATCATCGCTCGAAATATAAACTATAGCAGTTGGTAATACAACTTGGTTGTAGCCTTGCGACATTTCGACACCCATAACAATCTTATTATCTCCTTTCACTTGTTCATTTGATTCCACTTTTTCATTTGCCACATTCGATTGTATTGGCTTTGCCCCATTTAATAATTCTTCATGAAGTAGCGTGTTATGTTTAGAACATCGAACCTTTGAAGTACATCTAACTACCCCATGATTTGATTTAAAACAATTATATATAACACAGTCTCTTCGACTGTACTTTTTTCGCCTTTCTGCAATACACCAACCATTAAACGTTGGACATTTATATAATACATGGTCTTGTTGAGTACGCACTGGGCAGCACTCAGCTTTTGATACGACGTGACCTCTTATTGTTGGCTTCGAATGCTGATTCACACGTTTCACGGATTGGAGTAAAGTTGTATTTGAAGTAAAGTTTTAATTGTGGGAAAATCCTCATTTCGTGTTTGTTCCATCCATTTGGATTTCGTATCATTGTCAAGTTTGTTTAAAATGATTCGAATGATCCACGGATCTCTTTTCTCGGCTTCTGTACCAATCGCCCTGATTCCTCTGAAAATTTCATTAGATGTATCGAACAGTTTACGGATGCTACCAGCTGATGGAACGCCAATTGTCGGCTGGTCCAAAAATGTCCCGACAAATGAATTTACAATTTGCTTTTTACGACTGTAACGTTCAATCAATTTTTGGATTACCTCATTGTAATTCGCATCAGTTATTCTAAGATGCTTTATCGATAGAAATTGAAATTTTTGTGATGGTGTTAATCCAGTTCGGTCATGAATATTGGCACAATACATATAAGTCGTAAAACGTGTGCCATTCGGAATAATCACCGGAAAAAATTGGTATTGAAAACTTAGGTAATTTTAGCTCCTGCGACCCATTACGACAGATATGTGAGGCATCATTTTGAGACAACGTTAAATTCAAGCTCGATTCAGTTGACTTTATTCTCAACCATAAACCTAGCTTCGCCTCTATATCAAAACATTTCTCTTCAACCACGTTGATTTCTAACGGTTCATCTGGATTCGTTGAAATTAAATCACGTTCGACTTCCTTAAATTCACGTAGTGTTTCACGCATTGATATTAACCTAGCTTGAACACCTTCCAATATTGCCTCGTCAGATACATTTTTCGCGAATTCCAGTAATAAATCAATTTTACTCACAAACGATGTACGCTGTGCTTTCAAAGATTTCAGCCTTCGTTCCAATATTTATAATAAATATGTATATGTATATTTGTCCACCGGCACTTACGTACAGTTCACAAAATACCGTTACACCGATTTTTCTCCAACAAATTTTTGACGCGTAAATTTTTATTCTCGATATATCGGGTCACAAAAGTCTTTACAATTACGCTTAATGAAGCCTAACATAATGTAAGCCTTAGCAATAATAGAATCAATATGTTGTGTAAAGCTAAAATCAGAAGGGAAAATTATACCCAAGTCAGACATGAACTCAACTCTGACAACCGCCATATTATAAAGAAAATACTGCTGAAGAATAGGTGATCGCTTTCTAAAAAAAAAGATAACCTTATTATAAAATATTCAAATCAACGTGCAAATTGAAAACACTCCACAACATCATTAATAAATAGTGAGAACAGAAGTGAACCAATGTGACTACATTGCGGTACTCCAGAAGTTACACGAAATAAATGAGAAGCAAAAGCATTAATCTTAACGTATTGTGACCGGCTAAAAAGATAAGATTGCAACTATTTGATAGGGATAAACTCACAATTTAGTTTCTCTAGCGTATAGATAAGAATTGAATGATCAAGTTACGGTAAACTACATCTACTTGTTTGCGGATGGTTCATGGCACAGACTCAAAATATTTGGCGAACAGATTGCAGATATCAGGGGGCTCAGTCGCTAATGAATTTTGATACATCTTCGGTGAAGGAAACCCAACTGCTTTCCTTTTACCATTAAGGAAATTCCAGAATTATCTTGGATTGTACGTCAAATCAACTTCAAAAGGAGGAACCAATTTAAAATTTAAGATTCTTTTCGAGCTGCATCGAATCTACAATAAAACTCAGCACCATGTTGCTTATATAATCAATGAAATTTGTTACACCGTTTTTCCAAGCGCAGTAGTTTCATATTGTACCATGGTTCTTGTACCACGCCAATCAGAGTTGACAAGAAATTCGTTTAAAGAACTGTAGTCAATTTTATCATGGAAAATTCCATGTTAGTACAGTAGAATTTTGCGCTATCAATTAACTTATTCTACTCTTCGCTAGGTGTCACCGTAACAATATCTTGTTTATTCAATTAAATACTGATTTCGGACGCGGTTTCAAAATCAACTTGAGAAACAGCTTCGTTCAAAGTTCTCAACCTTATAATATCAGAGTCTGATGCATTGATATAGCCGGATCAACAACACAGCCCTCAATTTTTAAATAATAATCACATTTATAAATTTATATTATGGCATTGGTCAAAATTTGAAATTTCAATTTTGCGTAATTTCAACGTTACTAAATTTTAGGATAAGTCCTGCACATTTTACAAATTTTACGGAAAATGCTACACGTTTTGGGTGATTTTTTACGATTTTGTAAAATTCGATCAGTAAAAAATTGATACTTTAATTCCGAATTTGATCAGATTGATAAATAAGTATTTCAAATGTGTAGCAAATTGTCTACACTCTTAATTTAACCTTCTTCCCAAAAAAAAAACCTTCGCAATTAGAAAATAACCGGTATCAAATTGAAAAATACGGACTCGCCTTATCCATTAGGCCACACGGTCTCAAAATATTGTAATTAAAGTTTTATCTCAAGCGAAATATGACGTTGTTAAATATCAACAGTAATATTTGTGTAATGAAGCCGGTAATTTTGTATTTTATTTGAACTCATCTTTACTCGAAAAACTACAAATGTCTTATTGATTTTGGGCTTGAATTGAGTCCGAAATCTCAAGTAAAAATAATTAGAGCTCAAAACGAGATAAATAATGAAGAGATTTCTTAACATTAGATGTAAATTACCTCACAAAAAGATTAGGTCCATTTTAATTAAATCCAAGAAATGCATTAAAATATGTATATCGTTATTCTACTAATGGCAGACAACCAAAAAGGCCAGACAGACAGACGGATAATGTAAATATTAGATAAAATTAATGTGGAGATTTAAAAATTTGTTTACATTTTGAATGAACATACAAACAAAAAACTTAAGTTTTTTTTTTTCATGAGGCTTCTAATAGTTTTGTTGCTGTAAATTATTTCAATTATATTTAACAAACAGAATCTATGTACATATGTACGTACACATGTACATATTCGTATATACAATAACATAAAAATCAGTTCCGGTAAAATGTAAATATCTGTATGGTAAAAAATCACAAATTACTGGGTGTTAAAAAATTTATTTGATTAAGGCTTAAACAATATTATTTGGGAGGGAGAGAAAATTTTATTGGCAGTCTTACAACTTCATTTTCCATACTACTTCGAATTGAATCCAAGTCAACTCATTGTCAGTCTAATTACATGGTCGAGGTGTAAACTTTCCAATCGGTTAACGGTAGCACATCATTTGTTGATTTATTGATTATTATTTACTGTATAAGTCTTTACTTTACACGGTTTATTATCTGCCCAAATGAAATTTTACGAGCTAACATAATTTTGGGGTTAATTAACAAATGCACCTGACAAATTTTAAATATACATATACATAACTGTTATTAACTTTACAAAATGTGATAATTCGTGAGGCTAACTCATTTACATATTATTACAACTCTCATTTATGCTATATACGTACATATATGTATATTCAAACTTAGGTGGTCCCCTTCATCTCAGACGACCGAACGAAGAAGAGATATGTAATCATTTGTAAATTTTTTTTTATATTTTACATTCACTAAAAAAAAGAAAAAATTAACGATTTTAACAACATTAAACATTTAATAAATAAAATAAAAAATTTATCATCAAAAAGATTCTCCAACAAATATTTGTGTTAAGTAAAAAAAATTCTTGTATATAAGATAAATAATATAAGTAAAAATCTAAGCTTTGGATATTATAGTGGAGAGCACGAATTAGTAATGTTAACACATTATAGAACATGTTTAGAAGTTTTGTTGTATACTCGTACTTTATGTACACAAAATGGATTTTTTATTAGCTCGTAGAAGAATTTATTTGAATTTCGTGGAATAAAAAATAATTGAAATTCGTTTCTGTTGTACAGCAAATCACACACGTTTATACTTTTTAATTAGATAAACTCATCGAATTCGTCGTGGTTTGTGTAGACAAGAAAACACACTAAATGCTATATGAATGAATCCTTCCCAGGTGTTTAGAACACCGGTCTAGAAAATTTCGTAGATTTGTGAACTAACTCACTCAACTGTCAAATTAATCTGTAACTCCTTATTCTCTTACTCAATCTCCAAATCAACACGGTCTGAAAAATTACGTGCGTACATGAATTGAATAAAGT
The DNA here is from genome assembly GCA_963556165.1 of Tipula helvola. Taxonomy (NCBI): domain Eukaryota; kingdom Metazoa; phylum Arthropoda; class Insecta; order Diptera; family Tipulidae; genus Tipula; species Tipula helvola. Next base: position 12,474,312 of record OY744481.1, on the reverse strand, counting down.
GAAAAAATGAAAATCTTTCCAAGTGAAATAGATTATCGAAAGAATAAAAAATCCAAATCGGATAAACCGTTCTCAAAATACCATACTAACATCTAGATGGTCAAAACAGGCATTTTTTGCTTTTTCGGACTCAGGGACATTTAAAATGACGATAAAAGTGGTTCTGGACAAAAACAGCAACTTGGGCGTTGTTAAAACAACGTTTAAGCTTAGGTAATTAGAATTCCCCTTCAATTAATACAAAAACTTAAAAAATTTTCCTTCCTTGTGTGTACCAGGTCCTAAACTGAGGTCCCATCGAGTTACAAATTCATAAAAACCTAGATACCCAAAAATGTATTTTAATCCCAAAATTAACTCGACTTGCTAAAATTTTGCCTGCAATTAAAACCTCAACTCGACAACACTTTCAGCTCAATCCCTATTAAACTCCAACTCGACCCCAACTCAACCCGCAACACAACTCTAAACTCAACCGCAACACAACCCGCAACTAAACCTTCAATCCCCAATCGAACTCCAATACAACTCTCAACTGAATCCGCATCTCGCCGTTCAACTCAGCTCCTAAATTAATACACATGAACTCAACTTAATCTAATCTACACCTCAACTGAACTCCTTGCTAGATCACAACTCAACGCTCAATACCCTCGTCAACTCAACTCATAATACAATCCTCAATTCATCAAAAAACTACATGAGTAAACGATCTCAACTAAGCTAACTTCCAACTTAAAAATCAACTTAATTAAAATTAAACCCAAGTCGATCACAAAATCAGCCTTCAGCTCAACCCCAAACTCAACACCCAACTCAATCTCCAAATCAATAAAGTTCGAAAAAATACATGCGCGGGTGAACTCAACTCAAGCTAACTCCTTACGCAACCATCAACCCATCTCAAATAAAACCCCACCTTAACTCAATCCCTAAATCAAGACCCCCAAATCATCCCTCAAATCAACGCAGTTCGAAAAACTAAATGCGTACATGAACTTAACTCCCAACAACTGAAGGTTACTGCCAACTCAACCTTCAATACACGAACAAATTTATTCACAACAGAAACGCTGACTCAACCTCCTCAACAACAACTCCACTCCAACACAATCCAAACAGAACCGTAGCCCAACTCCAGCTTAAACGAAACACGACCTACAACCTAATCCTTAAATAAACCACAAACTCATCGCCAAAACTTACTTCGAAATCAACAGGGTCTAATAAACTAGATGCGTACATAAACACAACAAAATGCTAGCTCGACCCTTAATTAAAACCCCTAATAAATACCCAGTTGACCTACTCATTGAAACGTTACCCAATCCTAACTCAACTCCAAGTCAACCCCAGCTCAACCCACAGATGGAACCCAACTTAACCTTAAAATATAAAGGGCTGAAACCTCTCAAAATGATCAGAACTTTGGTCCTGAAAATTAACTCAACTCCCAAATCAATTCGTAACTGAACCTATTCTTAATCTTCCAAATCCATTAACAAGTCTACCTCCAACTCAATCGCAATGTAATCTTTAATGACATTACCAAATAAACCCTCAATCGCCAATTCAACCCCTAACCGACTTTCAAATGAGCCTTTTATTTTGAAAGTACTGGAAGTCCATATTTTATTGACATGAGATAATGAGAAAATTGAGAACAAAAAACTGTAAAGATATACGGGATTTTGAATTTTCTTATTTATGGTACAACTTTAGTTCCCAACCCAATCCCTCGCTCAAATTCAATTAAACTTCAACTCAAACCTTATTTAACCCCTAAAGTCAACCATAACTCAACGCCAACTTCACCTTCAACTAAACCTTCAACTCCAACTCTTAACTCAACCCAAAACACAAAGTTAAACATGAACGAGTTCACAGAACGCAGAACAAGTCAAGCTAACTTCGGCTGAATGAACCGCAACTCAACCCCAACCTAATTCCAATTTAACCTTAATCAACCCAAATTTGACCATAAATTCCGCCTTCTATTCACATAAAATGCTAGCGTATACGAACACAGCTCAACCCATAACTCTCCGCAAATAAATCCCCAAATGAACCCTTCACTTAACCTCAACTTAAATCCAACTCGACTCCTAACTCAGCCCTCAACCCAAACACAACCCTCAACTCAATCCCAAACTAAATCCCTAAACCAACACGGTTCGAAAAGTGTGTATGCCTATGAGTTCAACTCAACCTCTAACTCGATCCCAACTCAACCCTCTACTTAAATTCAACGTTCAACTCAATCCTTAAATCAACGCGATCGAAAAATTACATTCGTAGATGAACTCAACTCAAAATAACTCAAGGTATCTTCCAACTCAATCATCAACAGAACCCGAAATAAATTCACAGCTTAACCACTGACTCAACTCAATCTCTACCCAAATCCAATCCAACCGCAACTTTTAATTCGACCAGCAACTCGTCCTTAAAACAACACCAAACTCACACTCAATTCAACTCCCTTAAAAAATAACTCAAGCTAACTCTAATTCAACCGTCAAATCAAAAATAAATCCTAAATCAAACCCAATTCAACCATCAACTCAACGCCCAACTCTATCTTCAACCCTGCATATTTACAAAATTGCTCAACTGCTCACTAAACCCTAATCCAACCCCGACTCAACTCCAACTCAACCACAATTCAACCTGCAAATCGAACCCCATACAATCCTCAACTCAACTTCAAACCAGGATTTATAAAAATAATTGGTCAACATGGTAATATCACCATGTGGTTTTAGTTCAATTCTCTATGGCAGGCACCCGATTTTGTTTTCAAAACGTTTGGAAAAGTGATTGAGAAATGAGAACCCACAAAAAGTATGGTTTTTAGACCAAAATTAACTGAACGCCCAAGTCAATTCTTAAATATCAGCGTGTATAAAAAATTAGTCAACAATGATCGAAACCCATGTGATAACATCACTACGTTTTTTTTGAGGAATTTGGTATGGCAGGTACCCGAACCTCTTGGACGTACAGGTTCCAGAAGCTTTTCAATTTTTCGCCTCGGCCATAAAAACAGATTCTCGAAGTACCATAGGTACACACTATGGAGTTTCTCAAAACAGAATCCCCGCAATAAGAAACTTGGTTGTTTCTTAAGTGATTACGATGAAATTCAGCATGTACGATTGGAATGAGATTCTAAAATGATTTTTACAAGAAGTCTTGGAATAAGGCCAATTAGGAAGGAACTTGGTTGTATCTTTACCTATTTCATATCGTATTTGTCGAATTTCATTACAACCGATTTGGAAGCAACCTAGTTTCTTCCTAATTGGACTCCAGAACTTCTTTTAAATATCATTTTAGAATATCATTTCCATCGAGCACATCCAAATTCATCATAATCGGTTAAGAAATAGCAATAAACTTCTGTGCGGGATATTCAAATTTTCTACATTCTAAGAGATAGCCCAATTAACCTCTTAAACCCAGGTTTTTCTGTAATATATCATTCCTATGCGGTTATTGAGTTACAGAATATATAATAAATAAATCGAGTACCGGGAGATTTCAGAATTTCCCGATTATAAAGACAGATGGACGACATTTTTTTTTTTTGCATTTGGACTGATTCACTTTCAAAAAGTGGAGAAAAGTGGTTTTGGGCAAACAACATTTTTGATCATTTTTGACAATATTTCAATAACATTGGTTCTTTTAGACAGAAGTTAAATGATAAAATAAAGCTTTCTAGGTAATATTGTGAGTAATGAATTCGATCCGATACTACTTATTACTCTCTCGCTAACGCTCGTGTCGCAAACTTTAAGAGTAATAAACGTTTAGAATTTATTTTAATAAATAATTGCTTCATAAGTTAATGATATTTAAATGAAAACAAAAAATGTGTCAACATTTCTCTTTTAGCTCGAAATAGATTGTCCAAAGCTTTTATAACTTCGTTAAGGCATAATATCATGCGCTGTGATCTTGTTCTCTTTTACAGGTAGTCGAAGAAAACTGACGATGAAATCTTTGTTGTATTATTCGGAGCAAATGTTCCAAATGTTCTAGCAGGATATGCAAAACACGTTTGTTCGCCATTTCAGTTATCTCATAGCCATCGAACAATATGGATTATATGGGTCATATCTTGAGATGTGATCTCATTCGGAGAACGGCTTGTACAAATAATACAAAACTTGGTGTCTTTAGTTGTAAAACTAATTTTGAACAAATTTAAAAAAAATACAAAAATAAAAAATTATTCATTTCCTTTACGATTAGATAAAATGGGTAAAGCATTATACTCTCGCTTGTACATACAATGATTTGTGTTCTTACTTCCCTTGGATGTTGTTGATTGTTGAATGTGTTAAAACTTTAAAACACAATAAACTCATTTAAAACTCCAATCCTACCTTCTTAATTTGTTTTCTATATACTATGTATGCACATAGTGTGTCATTCATAAAAGGCACATAAATAAAAAAAGGACCCACACTCAACAGTATATCAATTAAAGGCGTCTGCACAGCAAATTCTAAAGAAACGATTATGGTCAATTTTGACTAACGTTGATACGTTCCACTAAAATAAAACTGCTCGTGTTTTTTTTTTTTTAATAATAATTTGGTACCCAAACCTACATGCCAACCGTATAATAAGTTATTCTAAATAGAGATTACATACCAATTCCACAATTAAATAATAATAAGAAAATGAATAACAATAAAGATTGTTGAAGACCGCAGCATATATAAAGCAAAGAAGTAAAAAAAAAACAAAAACAAAAAATTAAAAGCCAAACCTTGTAATTTGTATCTCTTAAAAAAAAGAAACGTAAATAAGAAGAAAATTATTTCTTATTCTTGGTCGTCGTCGTCGTCGTCGTTGTTGTTCTTAAGATATTATTTTATATATACTCGTACATACCGAATTGATTATTATTGGTTTTATACATTTATGTATTCGAATTGTTTATAATGATGTTGTTGCTGATGCGCGATGATCATTTTTTATTTACTTACGCGATCCGTTCCAACATTTATACAAAATGTACAGAATTTTATAGGCAGTGGACTCCTCTGGTTAGTAATTTCGTTTTGTTCATATTATTTGAGCGCAGCATGAAATCGAGCTTTTAAGCTGTGCTAAACGACTTATCATTATTAAATACAGGTTTCGATTGTATTAAATGGTCATTTTTTATTTTTTTTTTTATTTATGATTTGATTTCATTACTCTCGCTCATCTTTAAATGCGATGTTTGGTTTTTTGAAGTAAAGTAACCGAAGTTGATAAAAATTGTTTAAATTATTTTATCAGCATTTTTTAATGGACCATAGCTTGTTGCCTATATAAGAAGGATTAAAAAAAAATATATTTTTGTTTTATTTCCTTTTAGAGTGCGGTCAAAATGGAATATTTAGATAAAAAATGTGTTTTGTCTCACGGTGATAAATGCATTGTTATAAAATGTTTTAACTAAACACTTTACTCAACTGTATAAAGTGTTGATAAGAAGTAAGAATAGTTATTTGTCTAAAAATGTTTTATAAGTTTTAGGTAGGAGATTTTAACTCAGTGTATGTGCCGGCCGATCTATATAGCTGAAAATTACCTAACTTACGAAACTATGTTACTTTACTCAAATCGCTCATACATATTGGGAATCAAGGCTAACAACCCATAAGGGTAAGAAGCTATACGCAGCTGGTCGGGCTTTAAACTGCGATTTCCTGTCTGAAGGTAAACCAACATATTGACAGTGTAACGCATGAGACGGAAAATATTTCCTCTCTTGAATTTTTTTATTTTTAATGGTACTTTTAATTAATTAAACATAAATATTTGTAATAGATTTGGTTATTCAATCTGTATATAATAACAAATTAAATTAAGTGTTAGTAAACTTTTTGAAAAATACAAGATAGCGTGGTCTGTTTTAACCTCACATTTAAAAAATGGCACGTGATAAATGTGCTAAATACGATAGTACAGATGATACTACTTTTGAATGGATAACTGCAATAACTATGGTATCATGGTGAATGTATAACATTAGGGATGATAATAAAATTGCAATCGAATTGGCGATTCTAGAATTTGAAAAAAAATTTAAAATAGATAAAAGCCTTTTGGCTGATGCCATTCTAGATAAAATGTGGCCTATTATCGATTCCGCAATTGAACTTAAAAACAAAAACGTGATGGATGAAAAAACTGAGTATATTAATGAGTTGTCAAACAGAATATCCACAAAAGCATTTCCTGCTCATTTTAATCTTTTTACCCCACAAAATAGGATTGGTGTGGTACTCGGATGTGATGCAAACGCGCATCACACAATTTGAGGGAGCACTGATATTAATGAGAGTGGTGAGTTATTGTTTGATTATTTAATAAATACCAACCTTTCAGTCTGTAATGTTGAGCAAGAACCAACATTTATCGTTAGTAATCGGCAGGAGGTTCTAGATGTGACCCTTGCCTCGGATACTATTCTTCAGTTGATTCGGGAATGGAGAGTGGCGAAGGAGCACTCATTCTCTGATCATCAATATATAACTTATAACCTTAACATTCACCCGGGTACCCAGAAGCCGTTCAGGAATCCTAGAAGGACAAACTGGGAGAAATATGGGGAGGTGTTGGAGGAACTATTGCCGGAGGTCCCCGGGCTTCCGGAGGCAGTGGAAGAATTGAATTGCATTGTGGATGTTGTCACGAAAGCCTGCAATCTTTCGTTTAATGCTGCTTGCCCCCTGATAAAGCCAAGGGGCAGGCAGAAACCGACATGGTGGTCCATAGAGTTGGAGACCTTGCGGAAGGCGTGTAGGATAGCCTTTAATAAAGCAAAGAGCACGAGGCATGTTCGGGACTGGGACTCCTATAAGGAGGACCTAAGAAAGTACAAAAAAGAATTGAGGAAGGCACAGAGGGGATCTTGGAGACTCTTCTGTTGTAGAATGGAGGAAGTCTCTGAGACTTCCCGTCTTAGGAAGATTCTATCTACTAACCCAACTAGTCTTAGTTACTTAATTAGACCAGACGGGTCATGGACAGCTTCAAGTGCGGAATCGTTGGAGCTTCTCATCATACCCACTTTCCGGGAAGCTTTGATGACTCGATGGAGCCTGGAGCTCATCGAGGAACACCTCCAATAGATATGGAGGGCATATTGGATAGGGAACAGATCCGGTGGGTGCTGCAGGGATTTAAGCCTTATAAATCGGTGGGTCCGGCTCGGATTATACCAGCAGAGATCCAAAAGAACTCGGCAGTTATCCTCCCCTGGCTAGAGGTTATCTTCAGGGGATGTCTGAAACTAGTCTATATTCCTAGGAATTGGGCAGAGGTCAAAGAGGTCTTTATCCCGAAATCGGGAAAGAGCTCACATGCTCATCCAAAGGACCTGAGGCCTATGACTCTATCATCCTTTCTGCTGAAAACCCTGGAAAGGTTGATAGATGAATTTATTCGATCAAGAATTGAACCCAGGAATTGGGCAATGTCACAGCATGCGTACTGTAAGGGAAAGTCGGTGGACACAGCTCTGTACGATCTAGTACGCACGATTGAGAAATCAATTTACTTGCAAGAGTTTTGCATGGTAGCATTTCTCGATATTGAGGGTGCTTTTAATAATGTAAAAACGAAGGCGATCATGGAAGGATTATCTTTTTTGAATGTGGACTGCTCTATAAGTAGGTTAATAAATCAGATGTTGGTAAGCAGGACTATTACCTCGGAGCTGGGAGAGCCCAAGATTAGAAGACGGGTGGTTAGAGGAACACCACAGGGAGGTGTAATGTCCCCCATTTTCTGGAGTGCAGTGATTACTGCTGGAACTAGAGAGAGAGGGGATAGGGGTTGTAGCATATGCTGATGATGTAGCGATAGGTGTCTCAGGCAAATATCTAGATACGATTAGGGATGTTATGCAGAATGCACTCCTGATCATTACGAAATGGGCCAGCAAGTGTGGATTGGGGATTAACCCTTCCAAAACAGAGCTGGTACTATTTACTATGAAATATAAAATTCCGGTGGTTAACCCTCCTATCATAAACGGCAGCGGACTAGTTTTTGCTGACCGAGCGAGATTTCTGGGCATAATCTTTGATAGTAAGCTCAGCTGGAAGCCTAACACTTTGGAATGGGTGAATAAGGCTAATGTAGCCTTATACTCGTGTAGGAACTCTATAGGTAAGAGATGGGGCTTGAAACTGGAGCTGGTATACTGGCTCTATACCGCCGTGGTAAGACCTGTGCTAATGTACGGGGTGGGCGTTTGGTGGCCAGCTCTGTATAAGGTAACATATAGAGGTATGATGGAGAAGGTGCAAAGAACGGTCTGTATGCTTATAAGCGGCGGGGCGTTTAGGACAACACCTACACGCGCTTTAGAGGTTATGTTCCACCTTATTCCAATCGAGCTTTATGGTAAACAGATGGCAGCCAACGTGGCTACGAGACTCTTGGCTGTCTCTCAGTGGAAGTGTCTTCAGGTGGGATACTCGACGATAGGTAGATTCGCTGGCGAAGAACTGGCGAATCGGATTATATTACACCAACGTTGTGCTTCGATAAAGGTTTCCGGACCATCTTTCCCTCAAGGGAATCCTGGAGAGACGTATCAATACTGGAAAACGAGGCAGTGCAATTTTTCACGGACGGCTCGAAGCTAGACGATAAGGTAGGAGCCGGAGTCTTCTGTGATAAACTTAATGTTAATATTTCTGTTCGTCTCCCTGACTACTGCAGCGTGTACCAGGCGTGAGGGATATCGCAATTTATGTGGACAGTCAGGCAGCGGTCAAGTCACTTGGGGCAGTTTGTCTGAAGTCAACGAGATGAGCGAGTATTTCAGCATCCAGATAATCTGGGTCCCGGCTCACTTGGACGTCACGGGGAACTGCAGGGCGGACGAACTAGCTAGGTACGGTACGACTATCCAGATGCAGCCGGAAATGGTAGGTCTGGGGAGGCCTATGGCAGTGCTAAAATGGGCGCTCAGTAAAAAGGCAATTGCCTTGACAAATGCGAGGTGGATCAACACACTCACGTGCAGGGTAGCAAAGCAGGTTTGACCAAAACTGTACTTGCGGCGCTCCAAGGTATTAATATCCCTGGGAAGACAAGAAATAGGATGGGTCGTAGGGATAATGACAGGTCACTGCCTTTTTGGGGAGCATGCGAAAATTGTGGGGAAATCTCAAGGATGATGGTATTGAAAGTAAAAATGATGATGCCTTCATTAATGATTTTGGTCCTGACCAACTTAACTCATTATATGTTAATATGAACTCTAATAGCAACCAACTTCAAATTATTACAAATAAATTCAAGTTTTCTGAACTAAATGAAATCAGGTATTGGATGCGTTGATGTCATTGACATCAGGATCAATGGGATCTGATGGTATTCCTTTGAAATTTCTAAAATGTTGTGTTCCATCGATTCTTCCGATACTTACTCACTTCTTCAATTCGATCATACTTAAGAGTGGGTTTCCAGACCTCTGGAAAGTTACTAAATTTATTGCCGCTCCAAAATGTTAAGAACCTAAATTACCTAGTCTCCAAAATTCTGGAGAGAGTATTAGCTGACCAAATTAAACTTCACCTTCAGACAAATCATTTACTTTCTGATTTCCAGTCTGGTTTTCGACAGTCTCGTAGTACAATGGAACTTCTATCTAACGTAACAGATTTTGTGAGATCATGTTTGGACAGAAGAAATTATGCTGCACTGATCCTATTGGACTTCTCTAAAGTTGTTAACTCCATAAATTTCACTATATTTGGTAGGAAACTAAAATATCAATTTGGTATATCCAGAGAGGCTAGTAACCTTATTATGTCTTACTTAACCGGTCGTTCCCAATATGTTTTAATGACAAATAGTAAATCGTCGCTACATTGATTATGAAAGATTTCCTCCAATTAGAGTTGGATCAAATATAGTGCCCTATGTGAAGAGACATAGGCAGGAATCTAGGCCTTATCATGTCAAATGACTTAAGTTAGGATAAACATATTGCCTTGATTTGTCAGAGAATGTACAGTACCCTACGGCTACTGAGAAGCCGGAGAAGCAAAAAATTGGGTACTCCACGTGATACTAGGAAGTTATTGGTTCGTTTTATGGTTCTAAGCCATTTGGTATACTGTGATATTATATTTTCTAAACTAAACTCTTCCTCAATGACCAAAGTGCCAGAGTGTTTAATGGCTGCCTGAGATATATTTATAACCTACGACATTTTGACCATATATCGCAATTCAAAAATAACATTTTTGGAATGTCAATCAAAAATTTTCTTGATTATCGAGTCGCATTATTTATTATTAAATCATTGTATTTGACAAGTGCATCGAAATACATAAAAAATACTTTTAAGTTTTCATTTTCGGATAGAACTAAATGTTCTGATTCTAACTTCACATAAAACAAGTTTCATGAGTGATGCATTAATGGTTAAGGGGGCGATCATATGAAATAAATTGCCATTGAATGTTAGGAATACCGAGTCTGTTGGCCAGTTTAAAAGGTTGTGTAAAGAGATCTACGCATTATAACTTTCAAATTATCTTGAACTAAGCTATGTATAATTGACCTTGGATGTCGCAGAAGCCCCAAAATAAAAATTAAACTTATTTGAATTGAAATAAATGTGTAAAATTCAGATTTTACTAAAACTATTTTCTAACCCATAACATCACTGGCGGTAGCATAGGAATGTAGGCCAGCATGTGGGGGATTTTATGTAGGCTCCCGATAAATGAATTTCTTCAAATAGTTCCAGGATTATTATTCTTATTGAAGGGCTATGTGGGCGTTCAGCCACCTCGCACTGCGACCTAAAAGATATTTGGTGATTGGACCCTGCTTAATTATCCGTCCAGTCAATATTCAGGCTCTTAGTGAAACTGATAATACTGCCTGGGCTTATTGCTCTCCCTCCTAGATGTTTACTATATCATGCACTTCTGCTAGAAAGACGGTAGCATTTGTACTCAAGGACTTCTAGGGGGAAATCCCACTCCCGTATATTTCTACCCATGTCCAGTCTACCGTTTTCATTTTACTCTTACGAGTTATTGAGAATGGTAAGTTGCTTCTAGGCCACCTAGCTTTACTACAGGAAGGCTAAATAAAACTGGAAGGTGCCTGGTATCCGCTTACTAGTCCAGACTGATTAACCTATCAGTCATTCATCCATCGGCATATGCTGTTCCACCTTAGATTAGCGTTTTTTGTCAATGGTTTATCCTTTAGCAACGTACTTTAGCCTAGCCAAATGGCCTCAGTTACCAGTGGTCGCCACGAGGAGGTAGCATGTACATTTGCGAATTGTGACCAGGTTATCCCTAGCGACGTATTGCGCTTTGGTTGTCCATGTTAAGCACTAGATTTTCTCTCATGCCCACCAGTTCAGTAATTAATCCGTAAAGCCAGATCAATTCTTTCACAGTAGTTGCTGCCACCATGTACTCTGATTCCGATGTTGATCAGTCAGAAGTTGATCGTCTTGTTTTAGTGCCGCATAATCTGCGTCATTGGAGCCAACCACATCACACTGTCTACCTCCCTTAAAGTAGATTCCATAATCTGCTATTCCCTTGATGAAATTGAAAATTCTTTTCACTGCATTTGCATGTGCATTTGTCGGTTTTTTAAGAATAGGGCTTGGAACTCCCACTATGTATGGCAGGTCTTGTTGCAACGCATAGATACATTAAGCTTCAAACATCCTCCCAGTATTAAAAATCTTTATTTAGTTTAGACTTTTCGAACTTACTTGCTGTTTGATTTGTATCGACCGGAGTCTATATGCCATTATTATAAATGTTGAATCACCGTAATGAAATCGCCTTTATCATTCGCCACAATCAATCCTTCGTCTATATAGATTGACAAGAAGATTTTTCTGTCGTTCCGCTTTCGTATAAACAGGCATGGATCAGTCTTTGATGTGCCGAAACCAAATTTTTCAATAATTGCGGGAACCATTTATTCCAGCACGTTCCGCTTATTTAGCTAACACCATGCAGCCTTGATCTTCGATGATGATGCATTGTCTTTATCTTTGTTGCTTTCGTGTCCTTTTAAACTATCTGCTTTCCCTTCCTGTTTCATCGAAAATACACAGCCTCAATCACCGTTCGATTCTATCTCTGCTGATGTATAGTACCGTCCGCTGATGCCTGATGTCCACACACGTCCCCTTGAACAATTTCGCCACATTTGTTCGATTTCTTCTGACTGCTTTTGAAGCTCTCACGATGCTGCTTCCCCATCAGACATCCTTCACAGAGAAATTGTTCGCCGATGTATTCAATGTCGTTTTTCTGTTTAGAAACGTTGGCAGATAGTTCACGTTCTGATTTCCCAATCTTTCGTGCCAGCTTCTTAATCCATTCTGCTTCATCGCCACGTTTGCTGTGCCCTCTTTTGTCAATGCCTTGAACTGCCCTCTACAGCTCATCACCAGAAAGTCCTTTCTAGGGTTCACTCAAATGGTTTAGGAACTGCCCTTTCGAGATCCTTGGGGACCATAGCTACCGTCATTCAAATAGAAGTATAACCTATAACTACTTTGGCTAGGATGGCATACAAAGGGCCTAAACGATGCAAATATATATATTGTATCAGATAATCGGATTTAAAGGCTTTTAGGTCCTGTACTGTCTGAAGGTAACTAAACATCTGGCAAGCTCAAATAAGGTAACACTTATGTGGATGCCAGGTCACACTGGAATCGAGGGAAATGATGGCCTTGCCATCACATCATAATTCGCACCATAGGGGGAGAATTCCAGGCCTACGACAGGCAAAACGATTGCGATATTACCTTCATTAGCCAGAGTAAAGGAGTGCCTTGAACTTAGGAAACCTGAGCTGATGCTACTAACTGGCTTCCTCACAGCTAACGTTCCCTTGAGGTATCACCTTAAGAATATGAGCCTAAGTATAACAAACTGATGTCGAGAACCAAGAGCCCAAATAGTATGTTTCAAGTACCGACCAGTATAGTATTATCAGGTTCGTTAATAGCTTGAACATCGACTGGGCGGTTAATTGGAGGTGGCTTGAACCTCCACAATGCCCTACAGAAACAAAATAAGAATCGGGCAGCAGGAGTCTCAAATACTAAGGGCGACCAAATATACATCTCTGACAATCAATTAAGTTTTAAACGACATATAAGAATATTTAATGATTTTTTTTTATAACCTGATTTTAATTCTGTTTGAATTTGATAATACACCAATACCTCGATTTGCGTGATCTCAATTTGCATTTCGATTTGATATTTCGATTTGCAACGATAAATTTCAAAATTGTTAAACTTTATCGTTTTCGTTTTTTGTATTTATTGCATTGCGGGGATTCCCAATATAAATTATTTACTATTCTCTTTTATTCGGGAATTCCCCGTTCACCATTTATATTTCAGATTTCTATTTCTATACAAAATTGATTAGTTGTCAAAGTTATTAGTAGTGCGCAGTTTATATTAAAAATTTTTTTAATTTTAACCATGAGTAAGAACCAAGTGCGTAAACAAATTAATTTAAAATTAAAAGTGGACATTTTGAAACGATTTCAATCTGGTGAGAAAGATGTGGATATTGGAGATGTAATCCAAATGCGCCTTCTATCGCAGGCGTAATAATGAAATAATTGCACGAAAAGTTGTTCATTAAATTGATATGTTAGCTCACACGAGTGTATTTGCCGTCTTCATGCGAACAAAATGCAGGACCGCGATTACATACAATAGCTCGTTTAGCAGTCCATGATGAACAAAATGCACTTGAAGTATCAAATTCAAAGCGTACAATATTAATAGCATGGTTTGATTTAAACATGCGTGATCAAAATGCTAACCAATATTTGTATAATGACATCCCGCAATATTACAAATTTACTACAATAACAATAAATGGATGCCACGCCAAAGAGGTATTGTCAAAGTGATTGGAAGAATATACGGGGTCGCGCGAAATGATCACCCGATTTTATAAATTTATAAATCCATGTTACTACTTCATGTAAAAGGGGTTAAATGTTTTGCTGACTTGCGCTCCTTTAATGGGGTAACCTTGGAAACCTTCAAAGAAGCGGCACTTTCATGAGGTCTACTTGAGGACGATTCCGAGTGGCACAACTGTTTGGAGAAAATGCAGAGCACGCATATGCCACGACAACTGCGGGAACTGTTTTCTTATATTTGTTGTTTTTGCCAACCAACATCACCAAATCAATTGTGGATGACCTTCAAAGCTTCTATGACAGAACATATGGTTAAAGTTGATGAATCTGCATCTGAAAATGCAGCATTATAGCAAATCGATCAAATTCTAAGAGCTAATGGTTTCGACTGCGGCGGGATCGGTCTACCAATACCGAATATGTTACGATCTATTGAACCTGCATATATACCAAATTGAAAAGAATTACATATAGCGTTACGTAAAGCGTCAGTAATTTTAATTAATGAGGCATCGATGATACCAGCAGCAGCAGTGAATTGTATATAGATAGCCTACTTCGTGATATTATGAATTGTGCGGACGTGTTATTAGATACCGTTGCAATGGGTGGAAAAGTAATACTTTTCGTGGAGATTTCAAACAAGTCTTAGCAGTGGTGCCATTGGTAAGTAAAGTTCAAATCCTCGAATCGCGCTTTCAGACAAGCAGAATTTGAAATTCTCTCATCAAACTTTATTTAAGTAAAAATATGCGTGCTGATGGCCAATGGGCAAATGGAATACTGCCCACCAGTTTTATATGCGAACAAAACTCAATTGTTCACCATATTTTGGTGATTCTTTGGATCCCCGTAATATAGATCAGTATCCAGTAAGAGCAATTGTTTGCCCGTTAAATGATAATGTTTACAGTCACTCAGATACCTGTAACGACCTTTACAAGGGTTCTAGAATTAGAAGGCGTCCTACAAATCCCCACCACCAAAACAGTAGCTTGAGGACATAACATAAAAAATATTATGTTATGAGCTAGCGAAATTTTCATAAACAGGTTCGAATCATAAAGTTGAAAGTGAAAAGTCATGTTAAAGTTTTTCCTGGGATTTTCCGTTCCTTTTTCGATACAAACAGAGATTTATTAAATGTTCTTGATAATTATGTTTAATTAGAGACAACAATAATTAATATGTCAAATTGTTCGCTTAATGCGAAAAATTATCTTTGTTTTCACTAAGCGTCCACCTCCTCCTGACTAAAAACAAAAGCCATTAAATTACCAGTGCAATAAAAAACGCAGACCATAATTAAAATGCAATGCGGTTTTGTTTAAAACAAAAAAAAAATCTCTTCATTTATTTTTCAACTCAGCGCGCTGTGGCCTCTTGATGATCGTCGTAATGATCGCATGTTGTTGGTAAAGCTGCAACAAAAATATCGAAAAGAAAATAATTTTCTGCATATAAAATGGTTTCATCTTTCATATGTTGTTGTTATTTGTACTGACTGGCCAGTTAGAATGTCTAAAAATTATTTATGTACATAAGATGAGAGAGAGATACAAAAACGAAAATAGCCTCTGGTTATCTGTTTTTCTTTAAAATATTCATACACATTCGTATACTCGCGTAAGTGATTTTTTTAACTTTCAACCGTTTAACAGACAGACTGAACGACATGCTAAAGCACAACAAAAAGATAAAAAAAATTTTTTTTTTTTTTTTTGAAACATAATCTCATAGCTGGCATACATAATATACATAATATTATGATCGCATCTTGATCGATTATTATGGTACTCGTATATAAATAAAAGATGATTAAGATTGGAATTTTATGGGATGTTTATGAGAAGATTAGCCTACGTTTAAATAAATCATGCGAATAAATCTTTAAAATGATCGCGCACACAGGAGAGACTTTTGTTTTTGGTATATACGATCTGCGCTGAAGACAAACCTATCCAATTAATAATAATTAAACAAAATAATCTCTTCTAATGGCTAAAACTTGTTTATAATGTTGTACATATATACAATACAAAATGTGTTAATCATCACCGTGCATATAAAATGACCAAAATTTTTCATTGATTAGATAATAATTCATTTTGGTGAGATGATCATCGTTTTTGTTTTATAAATTCTATAATCTAGTTGGAATTTCAGATCGGTTTTAATTAAAAATTCTAAATACAAAAATTCGTTGGTGACCGCATTGATCATTCAACATGATAACGATTGTGATGATAAATTTCTTATTAGTTTATATAAAATTCAAACGAGGTTCATGATTTTGTATATGTGTTTGTGATCGCGATCGTTTGTCAATATAAAGGATCAAGGTTGGTCATACACGATAATTTGTGTACATTAATCGAAAGTGACATTTTATATGTTGGAGAGAAATTTAATTACAAAGCCACACAACTAAAAAGGTTGATCGTGAGATCAATCGATCGATCATGCAATATACCAAAAAATTAATGAATAAAATAAAGGTGTGTCATTATTTGATTTTAATACATATGTATGTATATCGAGATCAACATATTTTTATTTTTATATTTAATAAGCTTATAACAACAAGTCTATTATCAACTTTCATTCGAACAAGTTAAAGTCACGTAAATTTATGATCATTTACATTTTTATACGTACGTTAAAGTTACTAATGGATTTATAATCAGTAATAAAAATAAGAAATAAAACAAATATTTATTTTGAGAGACTTAAGTTGGAAAAAAAAATTGATAAAATCCATTAAGGCTCTCATATTATTAATATACATACTCGTGTAATAAAAAATAAGAAGATAAAATAATTCGGTTTTAAATTTTCACCGCTACGCGGCACGCAAGATGTACAAGCATAATAGAAATACAGAAAATAAAAGGTATTGTGTGGTGTCGCCTTCTAGTCTGCGCGCGCGCTCTCGCCTAAAATTTCATCGTAATTTCTGGGAATATACATATACATAATTTGAACGGCGCGCAAAATATAAAACCAACGATCGAACGAACGAACGTTCATGTTCTGTTCTTAAGATCTTAATCTTAAGTTGTTTGCGCGTTTCTTATTTTGTTGTGTGTAAAATAAAATTAGTTTTTGTTTGTTCTGCTTTATGTTGAAGTTTTCGATATTCTATCCATCAAAATCATAATTGTTATGGTTTTTAGTTTTTTTTTTTTTTTTTGGTACTCGTCGTCTTATAATACATATTTTATGATCATGATCGCGTATATCTTTTGGAATTTCCTCAAGGGTATATACAATTAATTATAAATGTTTGCTTTTTACCAAAATTTGATGAGAAAATTATGAAATATTGAGCCAATTCCACATGTTGCTGCATATTATTACATTTTACATACATGCTCGTTATGTGTTTATGAGATTGATTTATACGCCATATTTTGCAGCCGCAGTCATAACGAGCAATCTGTCCTCTCCGCACTAAAACAACAACAAAATTTTATCGAACTAATAAAAATTCTCCACCATTGATTGAATTTTTTTTTTGTTTGTAAAATGAAAGCTCAAAAAAAAGTTTTGAACAAAAAAAAGAAAAAATCAAAATTGATCGGATCTACAAAGTGATGTTTACAATAAAGAAAGAATATTATATTGTTGGTATATTACATCGTTAAAGAATTCAAACTCCAAGTCATTGGTGGGGTCATGTTTTGGTTGGTAAACGATCAAGATATTGCGATTAAGTTGATTTTGCTTTGTAATTTTATTAGTTTTGCAGAATATTTACATGCAACCGCGGATTGTTATTGATTAGCCGTTTCTAACAGTGGTTGCAAAAATTGATTGAAGTTTTCGAAACAGACCAAAACAGATAAGTCTCCATGGGTACTTCCTGCAATCCGGACCCACCTTAAAATGTATATTTAAGCTTCTTTTAAAAAAGTGCGATCTAACCGAATTTTTCGGGAAATCAACGGTTTACGAGAACATTGTTAGTAAGTATCCAAATGTTCTAAATTCAGTCTGTAATAAATTTTTTCCTGAACTTTTTCAAATTTTCAAACGGAAATACTGAGTTATTGATATGTTTCTCCTTTTTCAATTTTAATATAAATTCCTTTCAAATTAATCGCTTCTTCCTAAAGTTTTCATTTAGCCTGTGGCCAAAAAACGATGCAAATCAGACCGATTAATTTACCGCCCTGTTAGTCTGTCTGTGTACTATACAGAGTGAAGCAGTCGACCGGTTTTGGCAGTTTTGATTTATTTGGGGAGAGTAGCGGGTTGAGTTAGAAGTTAGCTTGAGATGAGTTTATGTACGCTTAAAATATATTCGGACCATGTGTTAGTTCGGGGTAGAGTTGCGAGCTGAATTTGTGGTTAAGTTGGGATTGATTACGGTTGAGTTGAGGTTCTCAAATAAATCCCCAACTGAACTCCATAGCTCAACCTCAATTCAACGTGTTGATTTAGAGTTTGAGTTAAACGTTAAGTTGAGGGTTGATATTGAGGCTGGGAATTAATTTAGGGTCTAGGTAAGGGTTTAGGCAGAGGTTACGTTGAGTTATTATGAGTAGTCTTGGAATGTTATGGAATTTAATTGGCCGTTGAGTATGGAGTTGAGTAGAGTTTTGAGATTTGGTACGGGCAAAGTTGAAGTTGAATTACGGTTAAGTTAGCTTGCGTTGGGATTAAGTAAGGGATTGGGGAATTGATTTGAAAGATAAATTGGGGTTGAATTGATGATTGAGTTGAGAGTTGGGTTGTCGACTGATTTAGTGACTGGCTTTAGGATTACGTTGAGATTGAGTGGTAAATTGAGGTGGAGGTTGATATAGCTAAGTGATTCAGCTATAGATTTTTTGGAAGTTGAGTTAATTTTTTAGGACTGAAGTTCAGGGGGCTATTTCTGAATACGATACGAATACGAAAGTGTAACATTCTTATTTGAATTGAATTAGAATTGAATTAGAATTGAATCAGATTCGCTCGTTTCTTATTTAAATCAAATACGAATCCTATACATTCGAATTCGTATCGTATTCAGAAATAGCCCCCCTGATCACCTCGTGAGGTTTCTACCTCTGGCGTGAGGTCCTTTATATTTTGTATTTTAAATTTATGATGAATATTCTTAAATCTTACAGCAAAAATTTTGTCTCAGCTTAACGTCATCTATGTATAGGAGGATTTTTCAAATAATTCAAGAGTTCACCACCAGCATAAAATTGAAAAAGCAGTGGATGGTAATCCTCCGTATTGGAAAAAATATCCATACACTCTACAGAATGTAGTCTTCATTTTACAGATAGTGATTAAATACACGACAGACATAGGTTCAAAAACAATATTTATAATTAAATTATTATCTCTTCAAAATAATTTATACTTATTTATTTTAGAACAAACTAATAAACTAAAAGCGGACGCAGTTCCGTCAAAGAATATCCCTGTAAAATGTGAGTAAGATCCCTGTAAGATGTGATGTGAGTATTCGGGTGTCGTATACAGATGGGTTGTATTCTCTAACTGAAATTAACTCCCCCCAAGTTGAGCAGCGGGCAAAGCGATCGTTTCCAGGAAATTTTTATATGATTTATCATACAAATTCTGTTAACAGCAGGTCGTCCTATAATGGAGGCTTGTTAGTTACAAACTCTCCTGTAATGATTCAGTAATCCCGAGCATTCGATTTATACACACGTTTTCAAGGCTTCTTCCGGTTGGCCTATGCCATTTTTGAACCTTAGATGTGGCGCTTAAAATTTGGGTATTTTTCCTAAACGTGCAACAAAATAAAATTATTATTTAAAAATTATTCTCTAAAGTCATAATGCAGTATTATATCATAGTAGTATATTTACCTGAAACTATAAAGCACTCATTGGCTTATAGTAGTGCCAAAACATGTTTACAAGCGGCACTTAAACCTGTACCAGCTGGGCAACCACAATTAGCTTTGAGTATTTGACACAGCTCACAATTCGAATGAACGTGCACGACATACTCAACGTTTTTCTTATACATATAATATTTCCTATGAAAATGTTTGACACTTTACTTTTATCTCCCATAAGTCGCGCTATTACGACAAACACTCGCAGTAAAAAAAGGACGTGTTTTCGATTAGTTCAGTGTTCACCACTAGATAGCGTGTCAGAGAAAACCCGAAACGTCAAATGCAAATAGAAAACAAAGCGTAGAATAAATTTAAGCTGAACAATTTTGTTGCAATTAATTTAAATAGCAATTTTAATTTTCTGTGAAATCTGATACATTATAAATAAAATGATGAATTACTGTTGTATGTCAAGCTGCCAAATCTAAAGTTAAACAAGGAAGCGATATTAAATTTCACCGTTTTCCTATTGGAAAAAAAAATGAAATGGATTGTAGCTCTTCGAATTGGGAAAAAATTGTTACAATATTCTACAGTATGCAGGCTATATTTTAATGAAAGTGATTACCAGATAAATAAAATATATATCGATTTAACTATTTATATTATAGAACAAACCAATTTGCTCAAAGTAGACACAGCACCATCGAGGAATATTCCCATTCGCTCCTATGAGAGCAAAATACATAATCGTCGGGAGATTATAACAAAAGCCCAAGTCGCTCGCACAATTATGTTAGATAGCCCGGACTTACCCACCGATTTAGAAGAAGCCGAAACTGGACCTGCAAATGTGACGCCTTTGTCTAAGTTGTCTGTCTATCGTCGTACTTGATCATTTAGAAGTAAAATGGATAGATTAGAAAAGTTGAATTTAGCAATGGAAATCTTATTTTGTGTATTTTTTAGATTCAACCCGAAACCGCGATTTCAAACCATATCAGACGCCGACCTTCTATAATTTAGTGGAATGGACAGATGTAGATTTAAGTATTTGTTTTATTTAGTTGTTAGGTTTAATAAATTAAATTTCACCTAGTCAAATACCGGACTAATTATGATTATAAAACCATGGCCACACGATTTATAATAAGCCGCCAGAACGTTTCAAAATGCTTCATCTACATGAATGACATAGTCTATTCCACATTGAAAAGGATTGATTTTTGGAAAAGCAGCCTTTATTCTAGCGAATCCTATAGGGCAATAATCGATTGTACGGAAATATTTGTACAGAAATCGCACAATCCGATACATAACCAACTGACATTTTTGCACTACAAAAACACTACGACTTTTAAAATTCTAGTGCCCATTGACGAGCTTGGTTTAGTGACATTTATCTCGGTGGAGCAATAAGCGATCGAGAAATTGTTAAAAAATCTGGCTTCTTAAATATTTTGAAACCGAATGATTACATTCTAGCAGATCGAGGTTTCAACATATCAGATATATTTGAAAATTTAACTGTAGGTTTAAATATACCACCATTTCTACGTAACAACTCGATACGTTGCTATCAGATGAATTTTAGTAGAAAGAGTTATAGGTCGAGCAAAAAGCAACAAAATTATTTCGGATACCGGTCCAACACATATGTGGCAATATGTAAATAAATTTATTTATAATTGTTTCTTTTTATGTAATTTTCAGAAGCCATTAAAAAGTATTTGTTTTAAAAATTAAATAATTATCTTTTATCACAAAATCAAAATTCCAAAATATAATAGAGAAAAAGTCAATTAAATTTTTTTCAAAAAAAGTTTAATAAAATAACAAAAATTCAATAAAAAAATTCAAAATTCAATATATCACATGATTGCAAATATTATCATACATTTTTTCAGTTTCAGTTGTGAACTATAAATTTGCTTATTCTAATTTATATTTAAAATAACTTAGACAGAAAGTTTTCTTATAACAAATGTTTAATAATTTTAGAGATTTCAATAACTGGTTTTTGGTTATGTATTTAACGTCTATTGGTAGCAAATTTCGGACTGAATACGGGCATTTTATTTCTAGCATAAGATTTTGCTCTATATTAATTCCATCGGGAGTTGCGGCTAAGAAATTTAATTCTGGATGGATAAATATTCCCCATTCTTCCACTTTGTTCCCCGTTACTTCAGTATATTTTTTTTTTGCAACACCTTCATTAGATAGACCCCATTTTATTGCATTATTAAATAAAGCAACACACCGAACAAGTTTTTTGACGAAAAAAAAATTTGCCTGAATTTACCGTTAGATTGTGGCAAATCGATGCGGTTATCCTGGATGACCTTACTTGGTGCCATAACTTAACGTGTATCTTCGCATTTTTCTTGATTCTTATCATTTCTTTAACAGACACTTTATTGATTACATTTAGCATGTAATATTGCAAAGGCTCTGCGCAATAGTCATGATCTATGCAAAAAGCCGAAAAATTTACCTAAAAGTGCAACCTTAAAATTTATCAGCGAATTTATTGCAAAATCTGTTATGTCAGAACATGAATTAAAACAGGTATAAAATCGTGAACTTCCAGCCTTCTATCAACTGATAAATTTTAAAGACATCTTCCTTTTGGTCTACGCCATGCTTGCAATCTGGAAGTAGAACTTTTCGGTATTCTCCCTAAAAGTAATCAAAAAAAATAATTAAAGCTTTGAAAAATAAAATTGTACCATAGTAGTGCCGAAACATGTTTGCAAGCTGCACTGAGTCCTGCGCCAGCAGGGCACATGCAATTTGCCTTCATAATTTGGCACAATATATTACAATTAATTGTAATGTTTACAGTGTAATACACGTTCATTTTAGTCTTGGCACCTAAAATCTCTTTAAAATAATAATTCTCGTTTTGTTTTAATAAATTTATTAAATAATAAATTCCGGCATCCGCTTTTCTTTGAGAAAACCAGTTCAAAATAATGGTCGTAGATAGCCACTGGAGATTAATCCTTTGAAGTTCCCCGAATTCCATATCCGTAATCTGTAATAAATTCACACAACACTGTAATAATTAACCGATAAGTAGATTTAAAAATACAAAAATACCTGTTGTTTAACGTAGCTTTGTTCCCACTGGCTTTTGCTCCGACATCTCTCAATTGTTGCCAACATTTATATCCCCCATTGCAAATATAAAAAAAAAATTTAATAAATATTAATAATAAAATTGCCGGCATTCATATCTCTATTACAAAAACCAATACATTACCTTTATAAAACATCAACAATTCCATTTTGACATCTCTTGCTTTGAAATATAACTCCACTTTGAGCTCATTTATTTTAACTAAAATAGAAAACTATTTACCAATCCAAGTTAAAATAAATTTATAAACACTTCATAAACAAAAGGAACTTACATAATTTTAATAAATTAATAAAAACCATTCATTATTTTAAAATTACAATTACTTGGGTTACATATTGGATTGCTATGTAAAGATTTGACGTTTGATGTTAGAATATGTAGTAGACACCCAAATTGAAAGCATTTCCTATATTGGGTCTGTGGCGACCTCATTACAACTACCCAAAAAGGGTACTAATCATTTTTGGTTGTGTGGGAGAATTATATTCCACCATAGTAGCTCAAGGGAAAAAATAAAAAAAGACCGTCAGATTTTATATAGCTCGCTAGAAGTAAAGGCGTGTAATAAAAAGAATCAATAAAATAAATAAATAAGTTCTTACAATTAGATATCGGTCAATTAGCATTACCTCCACAGGTCTATTTTTTTATTCACCCCGAGCGAGTATACTCACTCAACGGGGGTCTTTACATTAGGCATTTTATTCCGGATTCTTCGGCAACAAAATCCCCGGCAACGTTTACACTAAGCATTAAAAAACCGGAATTTCTTCACATGTATGTATAAAAAATATTATCATTTCGTATTTGTTCTTCAAACAGGTTGACGCATGCAATGCCGTCTTGAATATACAGGCCTATGACTACAAACAGTGACGACACACTAAGTTTCCACCGCTATGTGGCAGTGTAGTAAAGTAAAGATTTTTTTTTGTTTTGTGTATTGTTTTGCTTCATCTTTCATGTTAAAAATTCATTTTTCGTCCCCTTCTTAATCTCTCTCTGCGCCCTGCGGAAGGAAACAAAAATTTTTTTCTTTATTTGGAGAACGAAATTCAAAATAATCAAATATCTCTTTCTCTCCTCGTCTAAAAAACAAAGGGAAGGGAAGAGATAGGGCAGCGTTTCCCAAACTTTTCGGACCGAGGAACACTTGGCATAAATAAAATTACTGGGGGGAACACTTTCGTTTTTTATATAGAAACTTAGCTTGTATTTTTAAAATTTTATACCTGCATACATGTAAGAGTTATAAATAAAATAAAAAGGATATTTTTATGAAGTCTAATTGAATCGTTTAGTATTGAAAGGGCTCATGTTCACTTTTTGTCAAAATTAGTATTATGACGGTTTGGTATCACAGACATGTATATACGTTTAATGACAAGACGACATTACCATATGGTTATTGGAACGGCACCTACCTTGCAAAAAAAAAAATCATTTATTCTAGAAAGGGCACGTCATGTCCAGGACATACCTCCATGAAATTTTTTTACTATCGGCAGTATCTATGATTTGAATAGGAAATATAGCGAAAGGCACCTTTATCACGAAGAAATAGCAAAAAAGGGGCAAATGAAGTATGCTCTTTGATCAGTGATTTCGTAGAAAAATATTTACCACCTGAGACTACCGAACTCCATATTTTTTCTGATTCATGCCCTGGTCAAAATCGTAATAACACGGTATTACGATTTCTAATAGCTTTTTGTATTGAAAAAAACCTGACCAAAATCTATCAGTATTTCTCCGATCGAGGCCATAGTTTTCTACCTTGTGATCGTGTGTTTGAATTAATCAAGAGAAATTTAATAAAAATTGACAGAATTTATTTGCCAGAGGAATATGGAGCCCTAATCAACCGATCAAGTACAATACAGAAAATCAATACAAATATTTTATCAAATAATGATAAAATCCTAATCTTTGAGGATTGGAGGCCTACTTTTTTCAAAAAGCAGATAATTGCTATTCAATCAAAAGGCAGAAAAGCAAAATAAATCAAATGTAATGTTTCTGAATTGTCACATTTTGAAATGACCAGCGACGGAAATTTGGAAGCCCGGGAATTTATTAATAGTTTGGAAACTTTTACGTTTCTTTAAACTAATACAACCGAATTTATGAAGAAGGTAAGATTACCTTCTCAAAGAGCGTTTGATACTGTAAACGTAGTAAATATTAAAAAAATATGTGACCTGTAAAAAGTCCTAAAGTGCCTGCTCAGTGTCTGTATTTTTACGACGAAATTATGTAATGGCCAACTGGAATGGAATATAATAGTGAGGACGGTGACTACTGAAGTCGTTATAATATATACTTTTCCTTTTTTAAGGTTTTCTAATTTGTTTTGATCCTAATGAATTTTAATAAATGAAATTTAAATATATTTTTTGTATTTATTATTGATGGACATGAGCCCTATGTCCATGCTTTAAAAATGAACATACCAGCTGAAATAATTGATAACCCCAAAATTCAGCTTAAAATTTCATAGCGACTCACATTTTCATCAACAAACTTAAATTCTCTCCTAAACTTATTTCTGCTGACAATATAAAGTTTTTTTTATTTCCTGAATTATTTGAAAAAGTGGACATGAGCCCTTTCAAGACTAAACGATTCAATTGTAGATATAAAAAAACGTGAAAATAATAAAATAAATTAGGTTCTTAATGACTCTGATGTTTTTGGCTCTATGAGCTACTAATTCTTTTAATATCAGGTTCAATATTTTTAGAAAGCTGAATTTTTATATCTGGTCTAGCATTCAGACGGTTTCTGTACTTCGATTTTGTTGCAGCATAATTTGAAAATTCCGTCTCGCACAAATACGTTGTTGTGAAAGGAAGTATAACATGAACGTCTATAGTTTGGACTTCTGTTAAATTTAACACATACTCATTTAGAGGAAGTTCATTGTATTTTTATTTTAAGCAAGAGTCAGCAATTAAAGGTTTTGATAATCACTTGCGCTTAAACCTACTGGCTTATCTATTATTACAAATGGGTCCCTAATCCAAGAGTTATCCTCAGTGGACTTTGGAAAATATTGTAAAATGCTTGACTGTAAATCATGCAAAAGTTCTAAAATTACTTTGGAGCATTTATCATCTACTTTCGAATTTTTAGTATATTTAGAATTTTTCACGGAACACCTGTTTATCGTCCGCGGAACATCAGTGTTCCGCGGAACATAGTTTGGAAAACGCTGAGATAGGGAATGAAATAGCGACAGCGATCGATTTATTTCTTTTCTAAAGAGAGGAAACAAAAATTTATTTATAAACAAGAAACAACTAAACAAAGGAGAGAAGTGAAAAATAAACAAAAAATCGAAATAATAAATTCTAAATTTGTTCGCTGAGTTTTTTTTTTTGATTTAGTGCATTATATTACGTCAAAGGGAGATGCCACGCGTTTATTTTACGCTTTGATTTGTTTTCAAATCGAGTACATAAGTTAATTTTTATTTGATTTAATTTATTTTCAATAATATTTCTAATATTTTATTATTAAAAACATAATACACTACATTTATCAAAAAAATTTAAATTTACATGAACAAATCAAATTCACATGGTATTCCTCTTTGATCAGAAAGTGCATGTCTTCCTTCTTTGAAGTATTATGCGGCACTAAAAAAACTAAATCAATATTAAAATGTTTTTGGACAAAACAAAAACAAAAAAATATCTTTTCTTTATTATACTGCCGCGTAGCGGGGAGACTTAATGTGTTTCAATTTGTAAAAATTGCTTGTAGTCAATAGTCATAGGCTTGTATATCTAGTAGGCATTGATGCATGGGATAGTATTTTTGTTTGTGTTAGTGCGAAGAATCCAAAGAAACCAACAAAATGTTGGTGTAAAAAAAATCCCAAAAAAAAAATCACACAAAACCGGTTTTGTATCAAAAGAGAAAAAATTCCAGGAATAAAATGCCTAGTGTAAACACCGTCAACCGGTGTAAACAGAGTACAGAGTACAGACAGTGTCAAATTGTCCAGTGTACCCAGAGCACAGATAACTATACCAGATATCTATCTTGTATGGCCAAAATTTACATAAGTAAATTCAAGCTATGAAAACTAAACCAACTGAAATCTAACCCGACGAGAAATAGACCGATGCATATTTTCATCCTTTTCTTTTTTATTTTACGCACGACTATATGATTTAAAAAAAATAAAAAAAAAAACCAAAACAAAGTTGTAAATGCTTTGCATTTTTTCGAGTTCACGAATTTGCTTACACATTCATATTAGAGAAACAAGTAATTATGAATGAAATTGAATCGTTTATTCTTGAAAGGGCTCGTCCACTTTTTCAAATTATTCAGGAAATAAAAAAAACTTTTTTGACATGAGACGTTTCTAGAAATAAATGATTTTTTTGTTGCAAGGTAGATACCGTTCCATTAACCATATGGTAATTTCGTCTTGTCATAATACGTGTCTGTGATACAAACCCGTCATAATACTAATTTTGACAAAAAGTGGACATGAGCCCTTTCAAGAATAAACGATTCAATTATAGGCGCATTTTATTTGCCCAAATTCAAGAACTCGAAAAAACGCAAAGCATTTACAACTTTGTTTTGGATTTTATTTTTTATTTTTTTTAAATCATATAGTCGTGCGTAAAATAAAAAAGAAAAGGATGAAAATATGCATCGGTCTATTTCTCGTCGGATTAGATTTCAGTTGGTTTAATTTTCATAGCTTGAATTTATTTATGTAAATTTTGGCCATACAAGATAGATATCTGGTATAGTTATCTGTGCCCAGAGCATAAATGTTTTTATAAAAATAAATTTCTTATAATCTGTTTTCATAAAAATATTCGTTTTTAAACGTCAAATATGTGTTTTTAAATGTTTTGCTTTTTCTCTACACTTACATTCATTTCAGAGCAAAAATTTACAAACTGATTTGATTAAGCTCAGAGTATGTTCAGTTCACATTAAAAAATACAGTGTATAGAGTAAAATTCCTCTGGTTGAATAAAAAAACGCAGTGCACAATTTTGACAGCGCACTGCTTGCTCAGGTTGAATTAAAAAATAAACCCATTATAATCTAAACACCAAATAATATTGTTTTATTATTAACGCCATCTATATTATAACATTAAAAATATAATATGTTTGTATAAAACGGACTCATATGTCGTTCAGGATAGAGCGCCGAGGGCCCTACTTGTATACAATGTAAAAGTAAATGTCAGAAAGTGAGTGTGACGGTTGTCAAAACCTAGAAAAAGGTTAATACGAGGTAAAAATAAAATTAACAATTAAAAAGTAAAATTCTGTTTTTATACCAAATTAGAAGAATATACATAGGTACATAAATAAAGATTTAAAGGGATTTAGTGCTTTATATGACGATATAGTATGCCTATCGTTTTCAAATTAGAAGAGACGCCGTCTTCGAATATGATAATTAGTGATAAGTTGGTAAAACTACCCTCATATATTACTACTATTGTGATGTTGAATACATTGGCAAAACACATATTGAAAACTTCGCTTTAAGTAAGTTAAGGACGAATCGATTTGAATCGATTTGTTGCTTCTGGCCAATGCAGAATAGAGGAAGATAGTTTATCAGAATAAAATTTGGTCATAAATTGAGCCTTGAGAATTTCAGTTTGCATGTACATACACATACGTGCTGTACAACAGTAAATTTTATTATTGTTTGATAACAACTTTCAAGTGGTATTTTACAATCAAAATCCTTACTCTTGATGGCATATGTAGGTACATAATACATTCAAAATTAATTGTTTGTAGTCCACTTCAAAAATCAACTGAACAGAAACAGAATGTCCATTTAACATTTACCATCGTATTTTAAGAGACATAACATTAATATTTATAAATCAATTTTTTTTTAAGTCATTTGTACAGAACAAATACACAAACACATAGAAGTAATAACAAAACAAAACATAAATAAATTGTAATTGTTTTGTTGTTAAATAAACAAATAGTTTTTCTGTTTTTTTTTTTTTTTAATTTCTTATACTATTTAAATTAACGATTAAATAAAACGGGCGCACACGGATAGATGTTTGTGTTCTTTAAAGAACATCTCCATTTAGAAATAGAAAACATTAAAATCCATTAATTTAATTTATTGTTTATAATACGCGCGTTTAATATTATGTTATTATTATGTCTTGTTTATTGTTAAAAAAAAAAAAAAAAAACGAAAATCGAAAGCGATCAAATTACCAGCACTTCAAACGGAATCTGGAAGCACAGAATCACATTAAAACAAAACAAAAAAAGGTATAAATTTTAATCACCAGTGCTCTAGCACATTTGTATACATTACAAATTAGATTTTTGAACCCTTCCAATTTCCAAAGATATAAGCGCTATGCAAAATAATTTATAACCATAACATCAAACATATACCAGGGTTAATGAATTGTTTATATACCAATCGTTATAATTTTTTTATTTTTTTATTTCTTTATGTATTTACGTATATAAGACATTAATTTATTGACTTAAATTACTAAGATATAACATAAATAAAATGTCGTTAAGTCGGTTTGGAATGAAATCTTATTCTCATTTAAATGGAGTTTCACATGATGATGTTGATATACAAATTTTACGTTTTAAACGTGAAAATGTAGTCACCTGCTCGTTAATACTATTTCTGCAGTTTTTATGTTTCATCTCTTATCTTAAATTTCGCTTAATTTGCTTATTATCCTTTATGTTTATGTTGATTACACTGTAATCGTATTATTTTATATTTTAAAGTCATGTGTATTAGAGCGGTTGTAAAATTGAACAGGCTGGAATTTAATTTTGTCTTGTTAAAATCAATCAGAGATGTAACGAAAATGTCCTGAGGGATAGCCTAATACTTGCGGATTGAAATTTTTGATTCTTTCCTCGCATATTAAATAAACACATAAAATAATGTTTCAACTGTATAATAAAAAAAAAAAATGTTTATCCGCATATAGAAACATCGGGTTGGTATCGTTATCCAAAATAAAAAAATCCCAAAAAACAAGTTTTTTAAAAATAACAAATTTTAATTCGTTTTATACCTTAGAGGATGGGGGCTGCAAACCTCCGCTTTGACGATTTTTAAAAATTCGAACATTCATAGAGATTGGATAGGCATACCTACTAACATATAAAAACTCTCCAAAGCCGCTTAACATTAGCGCAAGGATGACAAGAAATTATGTAGATTCCTTTTTCTATCATATTGTAGTTAACAAAAATTTAATGGGGTCTTCCTTTTCGATGGACACTTTAATTGATTGATTGATTGATTTAGTGTGTACGACCAAGCCTAAGGCAAGTTTCCCGGATACGCCGGGTCCACCGTACACCCTCTTACGAATAACAAAATCGAGGGAAGGAAAGGTATGTTAGTAGCAGAGACTCAACCCGGTTCCAGACACCATGGCGGTTGATAGTTAGTAAATAAGACAACACAAGACAACACAATTTCTAAACTACATGATTGTTAACTGCTTGTTGTTCCTGGAGCGTTGAGTCCGGCTATACCTTTGTTACTGAAAATTAGGATTAAATTTAATCCCTTTAAGAATGATTAATTCTGGAGCAATCTTAAATTCTGAAACAAATTAAATTATTCATCAGTATACTTAAAATAAACCCCTCTAAACACCTAAGATTTTATTAATTTAAGTATACTTAAAATTACATCCGCATCAATCCTAGCCTAGGCCACTTAAATAATTCAATAAATAATTTAAAAAATCCTCTAGTTGGCACCCCTACAAATTTTAACAATTAATTAATTTCATCAGCTTACAAAATTAACACAATTTTTAATTTCAGCTTCTTCACTCCTTGTTGATCCTGGAAGGTTGATTTAAGCTGGAATTTAATTCTGAAACACGGGATTAATCTAATCCCCAATAATTACTAATTCTGAAACTATAATCTATACTTGAAATTAGCTTCTTTATTAGAAAGGATTAATTTTAATCCCTCTAATAATGATTAATTCTGGAACTGAGTTATATTCTGAAAATTAACTTATTAATCAGTGAACTAAAAAAGGAACTCCTTTAGATACTATTCACATATTAACAAAAATAACTGATAAACAAAATCAATAGGGTGCCAGTCCTTCCCGGAATCCCAATTTCACCAATCCGATCCAAAAAACTACAGTTTAACTCAAAACTACTATTATAAATGAACCATTTTCGTGAACCTGCCACTTAAAGTATAGAAGTTTCATCTGTGATGACTTTTCTGGAATGAATTACAATTAATATCACCAGTACCCAAAATTAAAGTTATAAGAACTAATTAGTTTCTAAAGTATGAATTCAGTTTAGGAATTCCGTGCAGTTCAGTAAAATTAACTACCCCGTATTAAAAATAATCATGCTTAAATAAACAAAAAATTTTTATATATGAACAGTGAAATCTCGAAACAGCGCAGCCAAAGGAACCGGAGAAATGTATTTAATTATTTAATAATTTAATTTAGTTGTGTATTTACATCTGCAAAGTTTTATTATTTTATTTCCTTATTAACCATATATTTTCACATAAACACTTATCACTTTGGCGAATATATGATAATTTCCTTGCGAAATTACAATTTCCTTAAATCAGTATTCACTATAACGAGACCTCACTGTATTACATACGATAGTTTCTGGTTCAACTCAAATTTACTCGATAATACAAAGTAAACAAATCCCATTAGAATCGAACACAAGAAACTTTTAATTCTAATTAAATTTCCAATTCAACTCAAAATTACTCGATTATACGTAGTATAAGAATCTTATTTGAATTGAATACATGAAAATTTTGCGTTGTGTAGTTCACTGTACATATATAAAGAGCACTATAAACACAAAGAATACAACAACGCCAAGTAAAAATAATAAAATCGTATTACAGTACAAAACTAAAACCACCAACGCACATAGAGAAAACAAACGTTTTCATATAATCCTTCACGTGCGCAGCAGGGAAAGTATCGATGTGTACATAGTGTGTTTTGGTACATGCCTTCTCTATATTATATACATATATAATAGGCTTCACTATATTATATATTACTGTATATATTTCCGAAAATAACCTCGTACACTACACATACACGACTGTGAATACAATTCAGAAGCAAATATCAACAATCGAACACTATAGAACCAATATTGTCTTGATAGAAATTATATAATAGAAATTATATTCTTTTTATGTATATAAATAAAGAATATATGTGTTTGTGTCGTTTCCACATAAAACAAAAAATACAACACATACATAATCTCGTAAGAGGAAAGAGAGAAACCGAAAACTTGTATATTCATGTACAGAAACAGAAATTTAATGCGTAAATTTATTTATTCGATTTTAATTAAATTTAAATACGAGATAATGTATTTGACCATTCGAATTTTATGCACCAACTACACAAATTTAAGACATGCATTATTAAGCGAGAAAGCCAAAATTTGACTTGTTTCGCTATAAATATGAAAATAAAAATAAAAATATAAAACAATGCCTGTTGAATGCATCCCGATGGATTGCATTCTATCCATATTTAAATTTTCACTATTCTTATTCACACACTTTTACTTAAATAACTTAAATTAAAATAAATTATATATAAATTATATATTTAAACACTTTACACTACATTAGAAAATAAATAAACTAAAAATTAATTAAATTAAAATTTTCTCGAAGAAGACGACAAAAACACGTCCTTCTTCTTCGAGCGTCAACGACCGACCCCTTTTCGATGGACACTTTAATGTGTATTTTTTGGTATGTTTTTGGGGATTTTTCGTTCGGGATTATGATTATGATGAGTATTGTTTGCGCTTCAGCACAAAGTAATTAAAATAATTAAGGATGACGAAAATAAAACACCGCCTGTTTGTACAAAAGTTCTATTGCGATTAAACGTTTTATATTTCGTCTTCTTAACTTACTTGACAGCAATTAATGCGTTCGGTTTTCTTTATAATAGGAATGTCCATACCTAGATGGCATTAGTTAAAATTAAAGAGAAAATATATTTTTTAGTAATAATATAGAATTACAGGTGGCATTAATTAATAATTATATAATTCAATTAATGTCCGTTAATTCAAATAATGTCCGTTAATTTATCTCCATTACAGTGGCCGTAACAAGTATCACCACATCGATATCCAAACCTGTTTTATATTCCGTAGTCTTCCTAATCCTCCCCTAAAGCGCCAAACGCTCCAGATACATTGCTTTCTGTTCACCTAACTGTCCTTTCTGAATCCAATAAACACATCGTTCGACCATGCAGCTTAGGTGAAAATCCTTCTTTCGTTGCGGATTGTAATGCCATACAAACAGCTTTTATTAGAATCCTTTCGGCATTCCATTTGACACTTATATTTCCTCCCTTACAAACTGGTGAATTTCATCAAGTTCTTTTTTCATTTGGGTGCATATTATGAATTTTTTCGATTTCGTATTTTTATGATATCGAAAAAATCCGCCCTATTATGAGATGAAAAAAGAAATTCGCAGCGGAATTTTTCGAACGCACATGACGGATTTTGTAAGATTGAAATGCTATTTTGGTTTTTGTGGAAAAAAGATTTTTAAATAAATTAAATAATATTTAAATGTATGTAGAATTATTATTATTAATTTATATGAATATCACTAATTCGATACATAGTACATATAAAGTTTCATAATAGAGTAAAACCTTGGCGGATCGAATTTATTATTTTTCGTGTTTATTATTAAAAAACACTTTTGAATAAAATATTTTCGATTGTTTAATAGTTTCTAACACACAAGCATTGCTTTTGATAGACAAGAAAATTAAATGACGCTTGAAACGGAAACATCAATTTCATAAAAAATAACACTCACGTGACTACAGTACACATCTACCACTACTAAAAATTTGCGGTTATTTTACTGTCAATTTTTGGTTTGCGAACAAAATTTACGTACTGGATTATGTCCAATTTTGATGGATATTGGCTATTTCTCAATCGATTTTAGTGAAATTTGGCATGCACGATGAAAATGGGATCCAAAAATGATTTTTAGATTAAGTTCTGGAATATGGCTAAGTAGGATATAACCACAGATAAGAATAGACAGATGTGGATCTGGTATGGGCCATATTTACATACTAAACTTCAATACAATAATTTTAACCAAATTACAACCCAATCCGTTTAAACCAGGACGTATATATTATAAAATAAAATTTACATTTGACTCTTTTTATCCGTTTTTACGTATGGCTATTTTGATTATACCAAAGCAAACACAAAACAACTTCAAACAACATTTTATTTTATAGTATATACGTCCTGCTCTATTGTATTGAACTTTAGAATGTAAATTTAGCCCATACAAGATCCACATCTGTCAATTCTTATCTGTGATATAACTTAGTTTTTTTTAATCAATTTTGGTTAATTTTGGCAGGTATACAATGGAAATGGGATCCGAAATTATGATTTTTAGATGAAGTTCTGGAATATTTCCCAGCAAGATGGAAGTTGCCTGTTTTTCAACCTATTTTGAATAAAATTGACAGGTACAATAGAATTGGCCACATTCCAGAACTTCATCTAAAAATTATTTTAGAATTCCATTTACAACGCACTTGTCAAATTTCATGATAGTCGGTTGAGGAAAAATCAAATTCCATCCTACTTAGCTATATTCCAGAATTTGTATCCAAAAACAAATTTAGAATCCCACTTTCATCGCGTATGTCAAATTTCACCCAAATCGATTAAGAAATAGCTAAGTCCCATCGGCGTATTATTTTTTATTCATTCCGAATATTCCGAATGTTCTATTTTGATTTGACATAAAATGTTTTTTAATTCATTGTTTATTTCATCTGTTCTTAATTTTTTTATTAATTCAAAATATTCTGAACTTATTATTCTCGTACTAGACTAAAATGTAGCTCAAACAAATTTCAAATGGAGCCCTATTAAAGCCGTATTTTATTTAAAATCCCTAGAAACCGGTTTCTTTTTTCATTGGCGTTTGTACTACTTGTAGTTATTGCCGAATCACTACTTCCATCATCAGTAATGATGTTTAAATTGGCTAGCATGCTGTCTCCGTTTTGCAAACACAGATTGTGTAAAAAGCATCCCGTCATAACTAGTAACACTATAAAATCAGGCGTCTGGTGTTTAGACCATTAAGCCGTCGAAATCTACCTTTTAATAAGCCAAACGTTCATTCAATAGTAACTCATGCTGTAAAATGACCTTTATTGTAAACTTTTTGCTGTCTTATTACATGCCCGTGTCTTTAAAAGGTGTCAACAAACAAATAAAACATTTATAGATAAATTTTGAATTCCTAACAGTGTACAATAAGAATCAACACAAGCCCAACATCAATGAGAATCCAATAGAATTTTGTTTATTCCAATAGAATTTGTATACACGTATATCTGGGGGAAAAATGTGCAAACTTCACACTCATAAAATTTCGACGTCATTTAACTGCAAGTCAAATTAAATTGCAAGTCGTTATTTCTAAAAGGTCCTTCTTCCTTCCTTCGTCATGTACGATCGCAAATTACATTATTCTGTTACAATTATCGGTCGCTATTGTGTCGGAAGTAAGGTTCTAATTTTTGTCAGCACTAACATTAAAGTCACCAGTCTCAGACGTCGTGCTCAGGTATAGAATCCCACAGTTGACAAACAGCAATTATGAAAAGCTTGCCGTGAAACTAAGTAATACTCGTTTTCATTGGCCGCGAATTACTTGCTCACAATGCTAAGTTTGAAAGATTTGTATTTGAAAATGATTTGTAATGGAAAAATATGTAATCCATTATTTTACAAAATAGCTTTCCAATATTCCAACAAATAAATGTTACAAAACAGATGTAATTTTATTTCCTTTCTGTCAAATATTGACAAAATTTACATTACACTCAATGCCGTCGTGCGGTCAATCCAATAACCAAATTCTATAATGCATTTATCGTCTGATAAACAAAAACTAAATTACCGAGCACTTAACAATTATCGCATCGATCTCACGCATATACAAAAATACACGTAAAATATAATTATGTTTCGGACCCAAACTCAAAATGGGCATAATCAAAATCGATTAGCATACATTTTTCCCAAATATGCACTCTTATGCCAAAACAAACTGATGAAATACCCTTTCAGCCATTTTTGATCGTTAATTTTAAAATTTTTAATTTTACCTTTTTATTCGCAGATGATTACAGAGCGGTGAAAAAATGAAAATCTTACTGTTGAATGTTATTTGTTCTTGTTGTTGGTGGATTTCATAACAAAAAATAAAAAACCGTATGATGAGAAAAAAAAAATTTCATTTGTTTGTTTTAAGATTGTTTACAAAAATTAAAGAAAAGCAAATTAAATAAATAATTTGAGATTGTAAATTGGACTTTTATTTTACAACAAAAGCAGAAAAAAAAACATTAAATTGCTATAATCATAAAATAATAACATCTAGAAATATTTTTTATTAACGCTCTGTTAAAAATTTGCCGCGAATGCAGTGTAAAATTTATACGGTTACAAGCTGCGCGTTTTAAAACAATTCTGAGTCATTAACTTAGCAATCCACTTCCTGTTAGGTGTACACAAGTAGCTTTCTCCAAATCCCAATTATATTTAATAATTTTTATGCCTATTTTTATTACTAAAAAAAAAATCCAAACGATCGTGGGACTCATATGCGATCGCGCGCACACCAAAACGATAATAATCGATCTTTTATAGTTTTTTAAACTATATACGAAAACGATTATATAATTGTTAAATTATATTATTGAATTAAAATTAATTTTTTTTATAGTTTTTGTATATACTGTGTACACACATGTGTGCGATATATTGTACAACACAAACAACAATAAAAAACTAAAAAAGGCAGTGTATAGTGTGTCTAGACAGGTAAATTATTATATTTTAGTATATAAAACAACAAAAGCAATAACATTTTGATCGGTAATGAATTATTTTATTGTTACCGGCTGACTCATTTAGTTGAGTCGTTTCGAATATTACTCGTGTATGTTGGAATGATCTCAATTACTGATTTATAAACTTATGTCATATCCTTGTTATGATATCCCGCCAATTAAGAAAGTTATAAAAAAAAAATATTTTAATCAGACTTTAAATGTGATCAAGCCAAAGCTTTTTTTTTTTTTGAATATATCAATCAAAAGTGTCATTATACAGATCAAACATGTTGATTGATCTAACATACATAAAAACAATGTTGTCAACATAATTGATCGGTACGCGCGTCTAACAATTTGTTGGGTTTGCGGGCCAAAATCACATTATCGAATATGATTTGAGTGAGTAATGAAATCTCGCGCCGCCGCCGCCGGATCAGAAAACGACAAATCAATTAGCGTTACGTTAAAAATAAAAATTATGTTTAGCACTTGAAAGTGGATCCATCTGTAATTTAGACAGACGCATTCTTTATTTTATTGTGTATACTGTATACTATTTGGATTTTGATAATCTGTTTTTCGTGCGTTCAATTACGAGTATATACATACATACTTATTGTGATGATTTGTATCATGTGTAATTACATAAATAATTTGTGACTCAAAATAAATAAAACAAAATATTCCATTCGGTCAAAGAATGTTGATATAATCTATTTATTGCGTGAGATGAATATTATTTAATGTGATTTTAGATACAGGCCATCAAATTATGTCTCCTTCAGATCAACGAAACCAAATACATGGTAACCGCGAGATGTTAGTAATGCGACGGCTTTATTTCAGGAGTCACACAGTACGAGAATGTACATCAAAATATTCAAGCATTCTCATATAACGTGCAAAACAAAATTAGACATCTACAAAGTATTGATAAGATCAGTGAAAAAGTTTAGGAGTTTTTGTGTCTCTCAATAAATGCTCTTACAACCTTGGTAGTTGGTACGCTTTAACCACAAATACACGAGTGTGAAGTTTGTCCTAAATTTGTCTTAACTTTTTTCACTCAAGAATGTATTGGTTAAATAAATAAAATCTCTCGTTATTATGAATTGAATTTTTTATATTTGAGATTTTTGATATTACCTGAATAAACAACATTTAAAAACCCAATTTGTAATTTTTCAACTTTGAACAATAAAAAATATTTTATTAGATAAGAGGAAAAATAGAATCTGGTTATCTATTTGTACAAAAACACACTATCAACAAATTGTTAATAATGTCGTTACAAAAGCAATTCGTGAGAATTTTCTTTATTGAGACATGGTCATTAGAAGTAGTCCTTATAGGCATTTCATAAACCCTTGTTTCGCATACTTTTGGCTTCGTTAACGTTCTTTCTATCATTTGTGAGAGATTTAAAAAAATTCCATAACGCTATCTGAGGCTTTTAAAAGTAATCATTATGTGAGTTTCACGAGCTCGTGAGAGTTTTGAAAATTTTCTATGACGCTGTCTCAAGTTATGGTTTTTAGAAGTAATCCTTATGTGAGATTCGCGTGCACTTATCGCGCAGCGATCTGCCGTGTGCCCGTGAGAGTTACCGAAGTCGTTGGCCTCTACAATTCTAAGTTAAACTAGGGGATGGCCACGAATCACTAATACGTGTCATTAATAAATTCTATATAATCCGCTCCTACGTGCATCATGGCAAGTTTTCGAAACTTTCATAAAATTGAGAGAAAACTTCAACGAATCCAACATTATATTGGGGTGCGAATCTCCCATATAGATAACATCTAAAGACCATAACTCGAGACAGAATCATGGAAAATTTTCGAAATTCTCACGAGCCATAGAGAAAACTTCAACGAACCTAACGCTAAGCAACAAGTGCTTGCGAATCACCTATAAGGATCGAAAGATCATAACTCGATAACGCATCACGGGATTTTTTCGAAACTCTGATTTTGCGGTATAGAAAACTTTATTAAATCTATTGCTATTCCATAAGTGCTCACCGTTCCTCGATAATGATATCTTCTAAATATCTTACCCCAGAACGCGTCATGAAATTTCTTCTAATCTCTTACAAACGGTAGAAATAACGCCTATAAGGACTACTTCTAATGACCATGCCTCGATAAAGCGAAATTCTCACGAAATGCTTTTGTAACGACATTACTAACATATTGTTGATAGTGTGTTTTTGTACAAATAGATAACCAGATTCTATTTTTTCTCTTGTCTAATAAAATATTTTTTATTGTTCAAAGTTGAAAAATTACAAATTGGTTTTTTAAATGTTGTTTATTCAGGTACCGTCAAAAATCTCAAAATTTGAAAACTAATTCATAATAACGAGAGATTCAATGTATTTAACCAATACATTCTCAGACGTAACAAAATAGGACAAACTTCACGCCCGTCGACAAATACGTGCAGTTTATCCTAAATTTGTCCCAAATTGTGTTGTTGTAATTTTAGGACAAAGTTAGGACAAACTACACGCAAATCTAAATACACATTATTAGATATTGAACAATTTCAAACAGTACTGATCAAGAATTGTGTTGACTTCTCAATAGATGGCGTGCTTGCCGAGTGCTTTGCTTTCCATATGCGGTTGAAACTGGTTATAATGAAAAAATTCGAAATAATTTTGAAATCTCTTTAACCCTTGTCTATAACCCGAGCCCGATAATTTTTGAGTTACGTGGTTCTAATTCCTCGACATCCTCAAAATTACTATTTTTGATCGATTTTCGAATAGAAGCTGGACACAAAGTTTTTTGTTTGACTATTTTAACTCTGTCGGTTATAGACAACCGGGTAGCCAACCAAAGAAATACTTGTTGTGTTTCTACACAAATTCACAGAAAGTGTAAACAAAACAAAAAAAAACACAAAATTGAGTCTAATATAAAACAAATGTAGCTACGAATTATAGTTAATAATTCTCAAGCAACTTCATTGTTACCAACTGATGCTTACGAAATTACCTTAAAAACGTTTATTACCACTGATACATTTTTTTAGTCAGTCCGTAACTTATGAATATCGCTGTATAGCTCCAATTATAGTCAATAAACACTTTAATTAGTGGTTCTCAGGAATACTGAGTGCCGATCGTGATCTCTACTATCGACGACAAAATTTTTAAGAAAAGTGGACAAACTTGTTGTAGAAGACCTTTATTTTCGACAGGATGGTGCCACATGCTACACAGCCAGACAAATAATGACCATTTGGCTTCAAATGTTTCATACGGCGATACCAAACGGCCATACAGATCACCAGGTTTGAAACCAGCGAACTTTTTCTGTGGGGCTATCTGAAACTCAAGGTATACATCATTTGTCTACTGTCTTTTGTCGATCTGAAAGCCAACATTTGACAAGAAACTGCCAATATTTCAACCAAAATACTGCGCCATGTCATGGAAAATACTCAAAAACAAACCGAAGCTTGCATCAATGCTACAAGTGGCCATTTACCGGGCATAATTTGTCATTCGTCAGCAAAACAAATTGTAATGAGACCAATAAAAGATATCAATCGGAGTTTTGAAAATTTTTGTTTTAGTTACTGAGTTATTCAAGAAACAAATGAATCACCCTTTACATCATTCAAGCAACATTAAAAGGGCGACATCTACATTAAATACACCACATTGTATTCAATATAATATTTCTCTTCACAGTGTAAAAGTAACAGTGTAAAATTAATACAACGTCACTTGTATGTTCAAAGCAAAAACAAAACCAAATAAAATTCATTGGGCGCACCTAGCCTGCTGAGATCTCACTAAAAATGTACACAATTTGTCAAAAATGTGGAATAACTTAGATTTTCATAATTTGGATAAGGGTATATAACTTGGAAAATTTATCATATTATATGTATTTCTGCAATTTGACAGCTATAAATTTAAAAAAATGACAATTAAATTGAAATATTTGTGTTACGAATAGCGGACGCTCAAACCAACATTTAGAATATCTATTTAAATATGACGTGACTATATATTTACTTTGTTTTGTCGGGATTTTGTATCCAGCGGGTGACGCCTTAATTTTTTAGTAAAATCTCAGCCACTGACCTGAACGAAGACTAAAAAAGTTTAAAAACCAGAAAATTTCGACTCAAAAGACAGGGCAGCTTTTAAGTTTTGAAATATGTGATGATTTTGAAGAAATAAAATTGGTTTGGCCACGAGTAGCGATGATCAATCCTCTGGTTACAAAACAGATTTGTAGTGAAATCTCTTCTAGACATGTTTTAAACCCGCCAGCTTGATTCATCATTTGGATGTGCTGCAACTTATTCATTGATCATCAAATATGTTGGTTAAGTCAGATATCAAATTTCAATCGATGGCGTTGAACAATTTCTGTATCCAGCACGTAGGATATTACAGAATTGTGACCAATGCGCTCGGTTGGAAACTTCTATTTTAATTGTTATTGCACTTGTAAGGCAGAATCACTCGTTGTTAAGCTCCAATATTAAAGCGCAGTAAGGAAATATGTATGAACGATACGGTGTCTTTCGTATCCAAATTTCTCCCTTATTTTCTTGGTTATAATAAAATCACTGTTGGTTTCTGCTTGTTTGAATCACTATTATTTTTTATTCACTTTTTTTTTGAACTTATCTCTTTCAAGGAATCTTCTCGACTGACTACGTACAATTTTTTTTTTTTTACAATTATTATTTTTGACGTTTTACAATTATTTTATATAGATTGTGAAATTAGTTCATAAACTTTTCACTAGTTTCGCTAGTCAGTGTACAAATTTGTTTGTTTACGTTTTTTTTATATAGAGTTTTGCTAAAAACAGCTAAAATAAAACTGAAATAAATTGAATAAAAAATACCTGGATATGAAGTTTAAAGTAATAATAATAATTAACAATAGATTAGTACATGTATTTTGAAAAGATAATAATCCATAATCCTTTAATATCCAAGAAAACGATAAGTTAAAACACCTGATTTTGATATATTTATAGATGATTTA
Source organism: Tipula helvola (assembly GCA_963556165.1). Classification (NCBI taxonomy): domain Eukaryota; kingdom Metazoa; phylum Arthropoda; class Insecta; order Diptera; family Tipulidae; genus Tipula; species Tipula helvola. The sequence continues at coordinate 12,432,363 of OY744481.1, read as the reverse complement.
TCAGCAAAACTTATTATTACATTTATATTTTTCAACGGAATTACCCAGCTTTCTCTTTATTTTTTATTTTTAAATACAAAGTATTGCTCAAATCTCATATTTTGTAGGCTAATAAATTTCTAAAACACGGACATAACCTCAGAAAATACCAAAAATTACCTCATTTTTATTTGTAATTTTCTTGGATTTTAAGGGGTCAACGGATTATTAAATTTAAATAAAATATCTTAAATAGTATTTCAAATTATTATTATAACCATCAACGTTTCTTCAAGATAATTTTAATTAAGAATTTGGCGATTTAATTGGACATGTTTTTACCGAAAATCCATATAAATAAAATGTAAACAAACAATATTGTACACGGACTAGCGCCTCTTGCGAAATTGTATGCGAAGCAGTTGTACTAAAACGATTGTGAAATTAGTTCATAAATCTTTCACTAGTTTCGCTTGTCCGTGTACAAAAACGTTTGTTTACGTTTTTTTTATATAGAGTTTTGCTAAAAATAGCTATAATAAAATTGAAATAAATTGAATAAAAAATACCTCGATATGAAGTTTAAAGTAATAATAATAATAAACAATAGATTAATACATGTATTTTGAAAAGATAATAATCCATAACCCTTTAATATCCACGAAAACCATAAGTTAAAACAGCTAATTTTGATATATTTATAACTGATTTATCAACTAAACTTATTATTAAATTTATATTTTTCGATGCAATTAACCAACTTTCTCTTTATTTTATATTTTTAAATACAAAATATTGCTCAAATCCCATATTTTGCTGGATAATAAATTTCTAAAACAACGGACATAACCTCATAAAATACCAAAAATGACCTCATTTTTATTTGTAATTTTCTTGGATGTTAAAGGGTCAACGGATATTTAATTTAAATAAAATATGCTAAATAGTATTTCAAAGTTTTATTATAGCCATCAACGTTTCTTCAGGATAATTTTAATTAAGAATTTTACGATTTAATTGGACATGTTTTTACCGAAACTACATATAAAAAAAATGTAAACAAACAATTTTGTACACGGACTAGCGCCTCTTGCGAAAATGTATGCGAAGCAGTTGTACTAAAACACAATCTATAGATCGTGATATTTGTTCATTTTAGTACCGCAACTGTCGCTAGTGTGAATTATCTTTTCCATAACAAATGAGATAATTTACACTAGCGCACCTAGCGTAAATGGTGGCGAAGTTGATGTCTAGTACAAGTGCTAAACATGATCTATAGATCATGTTTAGCACTTGTACCAAACATCAACTTCGCCATCATTTACGCTAGGTGCGCTAGTGTAAATTACCTCATTTGTTATGGAAAAGATAATTCACACTAGCGACAATTGCGGTACTAAAATGAACAAATATCACGATCTATAGATCATGTTTAGCACTTGTACCAAACATCAACTTCGCCATCATTTACGCTAGGTGCGCTAGTGTAAATTATCTCATTTGTTATGGAAAAGATAATTCACACTAGCGACAATTGCGGTACTAAAATGAACAAATATCACGATCTATAAGAAAAAAATATGTTTCGAAAAATATGGCAAAGTGCCATCTAACCTAAATGTGTAAAAGTACACAAGCTTTTTCACATAATTGTTTTAGTACATTTTTTGTTTTGTGAATATGATCATCTGTCAAAAATTATATAATAAAATTTGTCAACAATGACGATAAAAAAGTAAGTTTGAAATTAATAATTATAATAGAATCACAATAATAATTAAACCTTATTTCTATTTCAGGTATTTGAATTTGATACTAATAAAGTGTTATGTTTAATTATACTTCAAATAAAAGACCGATGATTTGCGATTACTTTTGTCTTATTTATTTCATCTTTAAGCGTCCATTCGCTTTCACGTCCTGTCCTCTTCTCCCAATCAACCATTCATTCGTCATTCACATTATTCTCTTTACGTATCCCAATAAACCAAACATCAGTAATTACATAATTATTTCAATACATTACATAAAGAATGCTGCAGGCTGTTCACAATCGTTCAGATAAGTTTTGTGTGTGTAGATCGTGATTCTTTGGTTATGTTTTGTTTTGTATTTTTATTTTTAGGTATCGTGAACAGGCATAACTAGGTATCCACAGAACCGGTAGCCCACGGTTAATGTGCCTACGAGATTTATCAAGCGTTCGAATATAAGTTCAAAGTCTAGATCAGATCGATGGCACCTCAGTGTAAAAAGAGGGGTTACTCGACCAAAAAAGCTAGAGTAGCAAAAACTAGTACAAATAATTTTTACCCTTAGAGTTTGACAGCCAATAGAGTACTCTTTTTACCCTTCGAGTGCAACATTTTCTACAATTGAACTCGACATAAGCTTAAAGTAGACCACTCTTGCAAAACGTGACATTTCTAGAAAATTTTTAAGAAAAGACGGTGTTACAGTTTTTAGAGAAAAAACAAATCGTTCCAGGCCCAACAAATTTCTTCTCGATTGCTGAAGGTGAATGTCCGAGTAATCTGACTCCATAGAAATACAAATGGCTTTGGGTTCTGACAGATATTTAGATTTAGAAGAAAATTTGCTAAACTCGTTTGAAATCAAAGCCATGATGTCCAACGATAACAATAACGATTTTAGTGTTTGTTGGGTTGATTTATTGGTAATATACGTTTTGCACTCCTAATTTAACGCTTTTGCACTTCAATTTGAACCTTTTACAAATTAAGTTATGTTTAGAAAAGGTTGAATTTGATTTGCAATATATGGAATGTGATTATGTTGTTTCTCATTTACCGAAGCTTTTTTATTACCGGCAAACTATAAATATAAATTTGATTCATCGGTAAACCCGGTGAAACCGGTTATTCTGAAAAGCTATTTTAAGTATAAGGAAATTTCAAATTAGAAATTAATTTTGCAATTAGTGATGGTGTTAGTTTTTGGTTGTTTTTAGCTTGGTTCTCTTGAATCATATCCCCCTGGTCTCAGATTTCTCGAGTTTATTGGAGTATAGTATGGAAATGGGATGTGTGCTATTGGAGACTTAATTAGTGATTCAGTGTTTCGAAACCTTCAAGTTATTTCGGTGACCAAATTCTTCTCCGAGCCATCTCTAGAATCCGTAAAACAAGGCGCTTCCGAATATTATTTTGCGAGTCTTTCGCAAAAATTGTTGTTTTTGGATTAATGACAAATGGCATCGTTTCAATTACCTTACGTATTATAGATACGTCACACTCCAATAAACCTAAAGTAAACAAATGTATAGCGGTAACCTTGACAGCCGTGTTGGCAGTAAATACGGAAACATGCAGGAACGAGCGAACAGTAGTTCCTGGTGTGAATAAAGAAAAACAGGGTCACGCATCGTCATCGTCACACAATAATTATTTACTCACATTTGATTTTCTTGTCTTTTCTATACTCCAATATTTGTAATATTATAGTATGTTTTGAAATTTAATTCAAATGGGGCATTAATCATAAATTTTGATAAGATCTTATCTGCCTATAACACGCGTATCTGATAACACAAAAACTAGTAAAATCACGTCTTTAACAGTTAGCATTAACGTCCTCAGTTATTTTGAGTTAGTCTTGATTTGAATGAACTCTGCGCGCGCGTCTTTGTATAGTTTTTAGACGAGGCATGTAATTTTGATGGAAAGAATTGCATCACCACTCAACATTTTACTTTTTTTTTTGTTTATTTGTTCTGCTTGTCTTTATGGAGTTCGTTTTTTTGCAAGAAATTTAGATATCATGTTTGGTGGTCGCGGGTATTAAAGAATATACAAACAAAACAAAAAAAAAAGCAGCAAATTTCTGTTTTACTTTTTATTATTTAAAATGAAAACTGAAATAAAACATTTATTATAGATTCCAATCAAAACGAAAAAAAAATTTCCAATGACAAAATGTCTCCAACCAAGTTTGGCGGTCTCTTTTCACATTATTTTGCTTGGTAAACAATAATTGTATATGTGCTTAGAATAAATTTTATTATGTTTGGGATCCTTTTAGTTGGGTATCAATGCATTAATTGTAATTTAAACGTTCTTGTATACACTAATACTAATAAATCGTAGACATTATGTATAATTAGCATTAAATAAAATTTTCACAAATTACCATATCTAGTTTGACCATTACGCCCGATGTGTGTGTTTCATACGAGATTAGTAGACAACCGATCGCCAACATTATTCATGAGCACATAAATTAAATAAAATTCCGTCTGACCAACCGCGACGAATATACACAAACAAACAAACAGCAAAAAACACATCAATTTTTATTATTAAACATAAAATTACTCTCCTCCATCAATTCCGTCAATTCATAATAATTCATAATGGTTTCGGTACTTTCGTATTTCATCTTCAAACTACGGTAATTAATTTTCTGGTTTTGTGTTTTTTATCTATGAGTATTTCTATATACAATTCTTAGGAAATGATTAGACAAGACGATTCCTTTTGTCTTATTTTATACCTACATATGTAAGTAGAACACACAGTCAAAAACAAACAAAATGACGATGAACAATAAAACGAAGTAGATAAATTATTATTATATAAATACGTTTGACTCCTGCTGTGCTAAATAAGAAAGAAACGAAGAAAAAAAACTTCACTGTACGACAGAAAGAAAATAATCTCGGTAAGATGAAATTATTTTTATATTGATTTCGGATGAGCAATAAGTATATACATGGCGAAGCAGCAAGAAGAAGACAAAAGTTGAGGTATATATATAAAAAAGACAGCGAGAATCTTGTTGTTTTATATAATGGAATGTTCAATTAATTTCCGCTTAATAAATTCGTCAGTGAAAAATGATTAAATGGTCAGTTGTTTGTAGTAAAGCTGGAAGTGTTTCTTTTTATTTGTGCGGAAATGTTGGCTCTTTAAATGTGAGTGTTCTTTACAAGTACTGACTGAACAGGAATGAACTATTTCTTTCGGTACTTCTCAGAAATGGAACAGTTCATTCTATTCAGTCTCTCTAAACCCCAAAAGTGACACAATCTCAATGAATATTTGATGGACGCTTGAAAATTTTCATAGTTAAGGTGGCTTGAAATCGTTTGACTGCAAGGTAACCTCAAAGCTAAAAAAGAATATATGTGATATGAGCAAGATTAAAGGTGAAATGTCAAATATTTTATTTATTAATTTAATATACAAAACCACATATGAAAAAACTAAAAAAAAAACTATACGTAACTATAATTAAAATAAAACTAAGTCTTCTAATTTATAACTAGTTAATAAGTAACAATAAAGTAATTACTACCTACAGCCAGGGCCAATCAGAGGGTGGGCCAGCCGGGCCATACGGCACGGGCCCCCTATTTTTAGGGGCCCCCGAATTTTTTGTTACTATAGATTTCTCATTTGCGCTTGCTCTACGATAGTATTTTGTCTTTGTAACAAGAACAAGATGTGACAATTTAAAATTTGACATTGAAGAGCGTTTTATTTGCTTCGATTCTCTGGAAAAACCGGAGAAGAAATTGCTGCCAGAATTCTTGAAATTTTGTCGGATATGGAATTAAATTTTAATTTATGTATTGCCCAAGCATATGATAATGGTGCAAATATGGCTGGCAAGCTAAACGGTGTGCAAGCCATTCTTACGAAGCGTAATCCTGATTGTATTTTTTCCAGCTGTGGGAACCACACATTAAATCTGGTTGGAGTTGATTTAACTGAATCGTGTAAAGAAGCTGTACAATTTTTTGGAGTTATACAACAAATGTATAATTTTTTTAGCAGTAGTCCGCGGAGATGGGAGGTTTTAAAGAAACATATCCGTATGTCTCTTCACTCGATTTCCAAAACTAGATGGTCTGCTAGAATAGATGCAGTAAAACCAATAGCCAAAAATCTATTATCTATTCGAGATGCTTTAAATGAAATGCATTCCTTTAATTTACCACCACACGCAATCGTTGAATTACACTCAATTGAGAAATATTTAAATAAATTTGAATGTGTTTTGCTCTCTATCATATCTCGAAATTTTGACAGATTTGCATCAGACAAATTTGGTAATTGAAGCTCGAAATGCTACACTTGATATTGAGCAAAATAATATTGAAAGTCTAGTAATGAGATTTCGCAATTTAAACGGAATGTGGAATGAAATATTTGCGAAAGCAAAAGCTAAAGCACGTGAATATGGAGTTACATGTGATTTTGATATTAATAGAACGATACGGACACAAACGGATGCTGAAAAATACTACAGGATAAATGTGTTTAACGTAATAGCAAATACAGTAATAGTTAACTCCGTAATAGCTGGCTTACAAAGACGATTTCAAGTAATGAAACAGTGTATAAGAAAAATAGTGGTTTTAAAATAATTCACATTTAAATGTTTATTGAAAAAACTTTTTGAAATAAAATCTTTTATTTTATAGAAAATTTAATTTTCTATGAAATAAAAGATTTTATTTTAAAAAGTTTTTTTAAAAAACATTTAAATGCGAATTATTTTAAAACCACTAGTTTTTTTATACGCTGTTTCATTACTAGAGGGACGAAATAATCTGCAATCTTTTCGGTTTTCTTTGGTCATTTCCAAATTTAACTGATGAAAAAATTGAAGCTGCAGTAAACCGTTTGCATTCAAAATACACGAGTGAGTTATCAAACGAGATATAGATGAGGTAAAATTCCTTAAAAAAATATATGCAGCTAATTTCAATGTAGATCCGACACCAACAAATTTATTAGAAAATATTCTCAGTAAAAACTTAGCTGGTTTATTTCCGAATCTTATCATTGTCTTAAGAATATTTTTAAGTATTCCTGCATCTGTGTCTTCTTATCATCGCTCAACAATGGCAGAACAACAGTTAAATGGATTGGCAATGTTAAACATTAACCACGACATCGCAAGAAAAATTAATTTTGAGCAAATTCTTAGAGAATTTTCTAATAATAAAGCGAGAAAAGCTTCAATCTAATAAATCCTAATAAATACTAAAATGAATTCATGTGATATAAACTTAAAATTGTTTTATTTTATTTTTATGGGGTCCCATTTTAATAATTTGGCCCAGGCCCCCTGCTAGCTCTGAAAGGCCCTGCCTACAGCTATTGATCATTAAGATATTTCACTAAGATTCTTTCGGCTTTTTATAGACAAAATATATTAACAATAATGGCATTCACAATCACAACATTTTTGGATTTGTTAATCAGAAAAAATGAAGAGGCCAATCATTTATAATACATATATCTACCAAAAAAGTAAAAATATTAAAATTTTTTCTAGATGTCGATTCCAAAATCTCTGCAGTGCTATTGGCGACAAAACTTTCCCAAGATCGTGGATGCGACGACAGCCACCACAATACATTCAAAAAACCAGTCCAAGTATAAACCTCAATACTCTCTTCGGATTTGAGTGACAGGAGCGCACCACATAGTTCCAAACGTGGAATGGATATGTATTTGATGGGCGCAACTCTTGTTTTTGCGCAAATTATATTGGTACGGAAAGTGCCATCTTTGTTTTCGGTTTTGTGTATATACGACAGCAGAATAAGCATATTCTGATGAATCTGAGAATCCGTGCATCTGAAATCTTGTATCTTTTGTAAATAGCCAACGAGGTATAGTTATCGTATCGATGTCCAGCAATTCGCATCTAAGTTCTTGCCATTTCTTTGCTATATGTGCGGGTAAGGGGTCATACCATTGTAAATTTATCAGCCATAACGATTGGAACAATGTTTTGATCATAATGGTGCCTGGAGACAGCCAACCGAGCGGGTCGAAAATTTTTAGGATTTCTGATAACAATTCTCGTTTAGTGTTGGTAACTTCTGGGTTAATCGAAACTATAAAATGAAAGTTATCATTTCTTGGACACCATTCCAGACCTAGTAAATTTACTGAGCGTGTTCCTTCAGTTATTTCAATCGGCGATAACTCTTGATTGGTTGCAGGTATATTTTTGAGCAATGAAACGCAGTTCGAAGTCCATTTTCTCAAGTTGAAGCCGGCTAGCTTCAAACTCTCAATAATTCGAGAGCCTCTTTTTCGGTATTGGCTCCCGACATCAGGTCGTCGATGTACAAGTCATTCTTGATAATTGTTGAAGCTGCTGGAAATTTGATAGAATTTTCATCGGCAATCATTCCTAGCGTCTTTGTGGCTAAGTATGGTGCGGAGGCTGTCCCATAGGTAACCGTCAGCAGCCTAAAGTCTTCTATTGGTAGCTCTGGATTCCCTCTCATCGCTCACATCTTCTCTATATCGCTTGTAAACACTATTGGATGTTTCCGGAATCGAAGCAAAATGGCAAATAAACTGTTTTGAACGGTAGGCCCTACCATTAGATTATCATTGAGCGATACTTTGTTTGATGCCTTAGCCGACGCATCAAATACCACTCTGATCTTGGTGGTTGTGCTCGACTGTTTGATTACTGCATGATGCGGCATATAGAACGAAGATTCTGGATTAACATTCAAGTTGGTGGGAGATGTGCGTTCCATGTGGTCCAGGGTGATGTATTCTCGCATAAACTCCACATAATCTGATCTTAGGTTGGGATGGTTTCGAAATTTGTTTTCCATAGCATACAGCCGCCGGATAGCCATATCTCTTGAATTTCCCATTTCTTTCTTGGGCTGTTTAAATGGTAGGTGAACTAGAAATCTTCCTTGGTTGGTTCGTTGATGAGTGGCTTCAAAATGATTTTCGCACAATTTTGCCTCCTCGGTTAAATGTTTACTTGACGGAATTTCTTCTATCTCCCAGAACTGGCGAAGTGAACGATCTATTTCTAACTCAGTGCTAAAACTGACACTAAATCAACAACGATTATCATTGGATTGAGCAGTGCCGGCAATTATCCAACCGAAAATGCTATTTTGTGCGATAGGAGTATTTTGACCTTGATAGACTTTTCCTTCTATCAAACTATTAAAAAAGTGGTCTACTCCCAGTAGAATATCTAAACTATTTGACGCATCAAATTCTGGATCGGCTAACTGAATCGATTTTAACTGGTCCATAAACTTTGGGTTGAGGTTTACTGGCGGTAATACTGCGGTGATTTTGGGTAATATTAGCGCATGAACTTTGATTTTGTTATTTGGTTGGTATCTCGATGAAATCTCGAGAACTGCTGATGAACGTGCGGTACCGGCTTTGGTATCTCCCACAGCGATAATGGAGATATTTGTTTCTTGCCGAGGTAAGGATAGTTAGTGGGTACACGCCTCGGTAACGAATGATGCCTGCGACCCTGAGTCTAATAATGATCGACACAAGTGAAGCTTTCCACATGCATCTTTGACATGGACTAGAGCCGTTGGAAGTAACGATTGGAATTTAGGTTTGCTTGCTTGAAGTTTGTTGGTAGTTGGTAAATGAACTTTATGAATTGCAGCGGTGGGATGAGACTGGGTTCCAGAATCAGGTACGTTGAGTGGCGATACATTCGTTGTTAACTTGGTGGTTGATGGTGCATTGGTTGCCGTTGGTGAAATTGGCGATAAACTTATTGGTGTGTTTGTCGAAGAGTGTGCAGTACTAGCTGTTTGCGAGATAGTTGATGGATGTGAAGCTGCTTGGTTTGGCATTGAGGTGTCAGCTACATGAAGAAGGCTATTATGTCGTTTGGATGGCACTGTGTGGGTATCACTTAGGCAATTATAGCAGCGTAAACTCTCCCTAACGAATACTCTTCTATCGGCGATGTTCATATTTTTAAATGTAGGGCATAAGTATAACATGTGCTCTACGTGGGTCAACGGGCAATTTGGAGGTTTACCGGTACTGATGGATGTGGTATTAGAGTCTCTTACGGCTAGGTTTGCTCGAGATGACGGCTTATATATGGTTTCCTTGACCCCTTCAATGGTATCTGCCCTGGTATGGAGACAATCAATTAAATTTTAAAGAGTCGGATGCTTAATTTTAGACGCCTCGTGTTGCCAGAACTGCTTGCTATCATCGTCAAATTTTTCAGCTATGATGTAGATTAGCCAAGGGCCCTCAATTCTCCTTGCGGTCCAACAGCTTTGAGCCCTCTTATAATTTCCTCAGTGGTATCAGCCAATTTTCGAATCTTAGAAGAATTTACGCGAGTGATAATCGGTTTTTGAAAAATGTTTCGCTATAAGAATTAATTGTCGCCTATTTTTTGTTATATTGCTTACACAGGATTTGGTACGACGTACGACTCAATATAATTAGCGTCGGTAATTGATAACTGTTTAATTAAACCTAGCGGTTGACCCTTCAACAAGCCTTTTAAATATTGGAGCTTTTGAGCGGCCGCAAGTGACACCTTATCATGCACGGTGCTATTGAACAGGTCAAAAAAAAATTGCATTCCTGAAGATCATCTTGGAATAACGGTATATTCAGGCGCGGTAATTTAGCATCAGATAATGATAATTAATTGAATTTTCACCTGGTTGACTAGTATTCAATTGAGTCGCATTGTGAAACCGGCGGATAGCCGCATTTAACAAAGAAACCGCTTTGTAATAATTTTCATCAAAGTCTCCTGATTGTGATTCCGCCTCGGCATCTAATTCGAACATGTTGTCTTCACAGTTTGTGAACTCGGTTCACAAAGTATTGGTTTTTTCCAGGCGTGCTTTAATCTCTTCGAAATTCGTTGTAGCCGTACTACCGTCAGCAAATGTTAAAATTTTGGTCATTTGACCTTTAATAATTGATCTTCGTCTTTTATGCGCGCCCATATTAAATGATTTAATAATATGTATGCTTGCAGGAACGGCTGTTACACTTCACTTTACGTTGCACAAAACTTAATAATTCCGACTTTCTTTCTTTTTAACGGTTATGAATATGGTATACTTAATATACGAATTATGCACTAATTTACATATATAATAAAAAATGATACTTAAGGTTTTAAGATGGCGGTCCTCGCTTGGTTGATTGTGGAAAATTTCCTCTTTGGTGGGTTATCGATCCGGCTCGTAAGACCAATGAACGACGGTGGACTGTATATGGTACTGGATATGGCTTGTTTATTTCCCTCAATCAACGGATAATTCGGCTTCTCAACTCCGGTCTCAATACGTGTATCTTTACGTATTTAAAAGCACTCACGAAAAATGGCCACTTAATACAACCACTGATCAACTGGTAAAACGGTTTCATATATTTTTTACACAATATTTATAAGTACATAATGTGGTTTTTACAATTTAATTATTTACAAATTTTGGTTTCACTTCCTCAAGCTTACAAGATGTACTGATTACAAAAAAAAACTTAATATTCAAGAAAAAGGGTCCACCCAAGTTGGTGAACCATAATAAATATAATCTAACCATTAGCGGTGGCAATTTTTGATTGGTTAATTGGTTAATTAAGTCATTTGGCTTATGGTAAGTTATAGCGGGTAATTTTAAACTTAATTTTTATATTTTAATTGGTATAAAGGTTTAAAGCTAAAATAATATTAGTGGTTACAATGTTCAATAATAGATGGTATCATTTCGACTATTTTAAGAATATTTTTAGTACTTAATCTAACAGCTGGTGAAATGTCAAACAATTAAAAATATAATCAAAAATAATGTTGACCTTGACACAATTTACAAATTACAAGCTAAGTATGTATAAATTTTGATAATTCTTTAATAAATTACTAATTCAGTTTTTCAATAATTTCAGAGTCAGATCATTTGCTGTACATATGAATTGTAAGACTTATTGGATTTGGATTACAGGGAAGTTCACGCGATGAAATTTGTTTATCTGCACGAGTGCAGACAGACAGTAATATTCAGTACCGTTCTATAGTCAACAAAGCAAAATTGCTTATCACCCTCTTGTGGTCATCCATTATATTTACACTTCTGTGTTCAGTGTGTGCAATTCTTTCAGAGAAATAAGTTATAAAAGAGGTTTGAAGGACAGTTATTCCTTTTTAGTCTCAAGCTCGGTTCACGAGATTTATAAAGAGATCATGTTTAAATGTCAAATTTTCTACAACCGCAAGAGCTACCATCTTTCGAAAAACTCCGAAAACACAAGCAACTTTCACATAATGCTACTAGGTGTCACTATATATTTAGCTGTCACAAATTGTATGACACTTTTATGTGTGTTATAAAAGTGATTTTACGGAGGGAGAAATTATCAAGAATTTTGATAATTTCTCCCTCCGTAAAAAATAATTTGGCTAGAGCCTATAAACCTAATATTTAAAAACAGAAATCGTATTTATGCGTTAAATAAAAATCAAATTGAAATTTATCAAGAGTTAATTATGTGTGTTTGCGTATAATTCGCTAATACTTAACTACATGGTTGTTTTCTATATAGGAAATAATCAAAAGTGTAATTGGCATTGCAGTTGCTATAGCCTGATGAGATTGAATGGTAAAACATTAAATTTTTCGTTATTCTCACTCAGATCGAAACTGTACTTGCAAAGTTCTTGATAATTTCTCCCTCCGTAATAAATAATTTGGCTAGAACCGATAAACCTAATATCACAGAATATAATAAACAGAACAATATCTTCTATAGCGCTTTAGTCCTAAGCTGGTGAACAAATATTTTCGTTATTGTTTTTTTCGACTGATTTTGATTTAGAAAAGATAGAAAAATCATTTTATATGCAATTAATGAAACAAAAAAAAATTACAAAAATGTTTGTACCCACCTCTTTATATTAATAAATAAAAATCAGTACAATTGTAAAACGAAAGAGAAATCTTTACACTTTATAATGTGCTTAAAAGAGATAGACATTCGTGAATAATTTTTGATTTTGGTCTAGTTAACTTTGCGAAACTTTAAAATCATATCAAAGAAATAACAAAAATAAAATTTGCAACTCCCATAAGGTTGTGTATGAGTTTGTGTAGCATTTCTAATTTATTTGTATTGGTCCTTTGTTTATTTGTTGATTTGATTTTAAAGTTTCGCAAAGCTAACTAGACCAAAATCAAAAATTATTCACGAATGTCTATCTCTTTTAAGCACATTATAAAGTGTAAAGATTTCTCTTTCGTTTTACAATTGTACTGATTTTTATTTATCAATATAAAGAGGTGGGTACAAACATTTTTGTAATTTTTTTTTGTTTCATTAATTGCATATAAAATGATTTTTCTATCTTTTCTAAATCAAAATCAGTCGAAAAAAACAATAACGAAAATATTTGTTCACCAGCTTAGGACTAAAGCGCTATAGAAGATATTGTTCTGTTTATATATATTCTGTGCTAATATTTCAAAAAAATGATTATTATTAATACGTGATAATTAAATTGATTTTGGCTGTCCGTTTTTGAAAAACGTCAGTAATATTTTTGTGATTGTGTAGTATATCCAGTACCATATACAGTCCACCGTCGTTCATTGGTCCTTCGAGTCGGATCGATAACCCACCAAAGAGGAAATTTTCCACAATCAACCAAGCGAGGACCGCCATCTTACAACCTTAAGTATCATGTTTTATGATATATGTAAATTAGTGCATAAATCGTATATTAAGTATACCATATTCATAACCGTTAAAAAGAAAGTCTAGTGGTAAACCCTCTGTACTTTTTCGTTGATCGTGCTGCCTCTTTCGGAAAACATGATCAATTGAGCTGAAAGCAAGATGACAACTTAACGAAGTTAAAAATATGTTATCTCCTTAGACCATATATAACATTATGGACTGATAATCGTTTGATATTTTCATACATTTTGTTGTTGTAATGCGTATCGCGAGCGACACTAGCGGTCAAGTGGAGCCGTGCGACCAATTGAGGAAACACAACAAATTTAGACGAATTAAATTATCGAAAAATAAAAAACAACCAACTTTAGACCATTTAAGACGATTTTAGGATCGTCAGTCATTTTTTTTTTTTCAAATATGACATTTCAATTTTCTGTTTGGAATTTGGTTTTGTGTTCGTTAAATAATACATATTTATTTTTTTGTGTTTTGTTTGTGTTTAAATTTTTAAATAATATATATAGAAACGATTATTAATTTTCTTTGGACGATATTTTATTAAGAAAATATATAATTTTTGATTAAATTTATATGTACACACGTACAAGTTAATTTTTAAATTATCTTGAAAATACGCTAATGATATTTTTAGACCATTTATAGTTAAAAGGTATAATTTAGTACCTTAATTGGCCGCCCTGGTAGACTTGACCGCTAGCGTAACTCGTGATATAACCGTGAAGTTATCGCTAGCAGTCCATAGTTATAGGGTCTAAGGTTATCTCATTAAATCCAAAATTGCAGTCAATTTTGAAAAAAATACAAAATTCACAAAATAGCATAAAAATCATAATAAACACAAGTAAACACATATGTTGAAAACAAAAACAATGTAAATTTTTGAGAAATGTCAAAATAAGCAAAACCTAAATCAGAATAAGCAAAAGTAAAACAAATGTTTGGTATCTACTCCGTTAAGTTGTCATCTTGCTTGCAGCTCAATTGACAAATCTCGTGAACCGAGCTTCACGTTACCACCTTAATTTATCAAAAGCTTTAACCCTTAAACGCTGTTGGGGTCCTATACGACCCCGAGGGGAGTTTTAACTTATTATGGCTCTTTTGTTAATTGACAATACAAAGTGATATTTCTTGACTTTTATTATTTTATATGATGCTATACATAATTGAGTGTAACGGTTAATAATTATTGATATTATCCATACATCGCCAAACTATTACACTAGGGACGTTTGGGGTCTAATAAGACCCCAAACTAAATGTTGGTTATACACTTTCTTTTCATCAATTTTTTTTTAGTGAAATAGTAAAAACTGCAGTTTACGAAATTCAACGACATACGTGACACGAACAAATTACGAATATTTCATACGATACATGAGCAAATTACGAATAGTTTTGATTTTTGTAATTCAGTTTTGTGTGGTTTTGGTAAGACATAACATTTTTCTGTGGTACTTACAAAAGTGTTTGATTTTTATTAGTGTTATTACTGTTTTATTATTATTATTATAATACAATCGTTGTTATTTTGTTGGTAAGAAAAAATAAAACAAAAGTTTACTGTTACTAACAAATATTCATAAGTTACCGTTGTGCTGATTGTCAGTTTTGAGCTATGGAGTTTGAAATCGAAACTGATTTTGAAGAAGATATTTCCGAAAGTGAGGACGATTTTGAATTGGTTATACCAGAAACTTCGTTTGATAGCAGTGAAGAGGAAGACAACGACGAAGAAATTACTAATCAGAATCAAACTGAAAATGTAATCAATTTAGCTTGTAAGAGTAATGATATTGTATGGAGTTCGATCGCGCCTACACTTATCGGTCGTACTTCGACATCAAATATAATAAAAAATGTACCAGGACCGACTTCATATGCCACCGCTCGAGCAACTACTATAAAAGACACGTTTTTAATTTATTTCCCGCCTCCTATTGAAAAAATTATTTTAGATATGACAAACAAGGAGGGTGCTAAAATTTACGGTGAAAAATGGATCAACATTGATTATGTGGACCTACATGGTTATATAGGACTCATGATTTTAGCTGGAGTATACCGCTCCAACCATGAATCTCTACTAAAATTATGGGATGATAAATTAGGAAGGCCTATATTTCGCGCTACTATGTCGTTGGAAAAATTTAAGCAGTTATCACGAGTTATACGCTTCGATGACAAAGATACAAGGCAAAATAGAAAAATGTATGATAAACTCGCTCCAATACGCGATATATGGAATCTATGGGTTGAGATTTTGCCTAAGCTCTATAATCCTGGGTATAATGTAACAGTAGATGAGCAATTAATACCATTTAGAGGAAGGTGTCCCTTCCGTCAATATATTCCATCCAAGCCAGCGAGATATGGAATAAAAACATGGGTCGTTTGTGACAGTAAAACGTCTTATGCCTGGAACATGCAAGTCTACACAGGAAAAATTGGAGACAAATCGGAAAAGAATCAAGGTTGCCGAGTTGTCCTTGATCTAACTTTCGGTTTGAGAGGTCAAAATGTAACCTGCGATAATTTTTTTACTAGTTACAATTTAGGGCAGATGTTACTAAAAAGAAATTTAACGATGTTGGGCACTATAAGAAAAAACAAACCCGAAATTCCGACACTACTAACACAGGTGAAAAACGTTCCAGTTCATACCTCTAGATTTGCGTTTTCTATCATAATAATACAACAATTTTGTCTTATGTTCCTAAAAAATATAAAAATGTGTTGTTGATAAGCACTCTACATAAAACCGATGATATAAGTAATAGAGCAGATAAAAAACCACTTATGATTCTTGATTATAATAAAACTAAGGGAGCTGTTGATGCATTAGACCAGATGGTCGCATCGTATTCGTGCAAAAGAAGAACAGCTCGATGGCCTGTCGCGATATTTTCAAACATTGTTGATGTTTCAGCGTATAATTCATTCGTAATTTG
The DNA here is from genome assembly GCA_963556165.1 of Tipula helvola. NCBI lineage: Eukaryota > Metazoa > Arthropoda > Insecta > Diptera > Tipulidae > Tipula > Tipula helvola. The sequence continues at coordinate 12,415,916 of OY744481.1, read as the reverse complement.
GTGTGAAATTTTTCCGAATTATCATAAAAATAAGACCCACAAACGACGAATTTTTTTAGAGGAATTGGGTCTAAGCCTTATAAAACCGCTAATACGTAGAAGAGAAAAATTACCGCGAGGTCCTTCGGCAAAAAACATTGTTCTAGAGTATCAAACTGATACTGCGAGTTCAGAGACTGAAAGTCAACCATCTACTTCTTCGGCTGTTAGATCTAATCAGGCAAAGCGTGGACGGTGCAATATATGTCCAAGAAAATCGGATACTAAATATCATATTCGATGTGAGAAATGCAATAATTTTGCTTGTAAGCAGCATTTAAAATATTTTTGTACTAAATGTTCAACATAGGTCTTACATACAATATGTAACATATATTTTTGCGTAATTATTAAATAAATTGAATTTTGGAAATTAAATTAGTTTTTTTTATTAATAACACGAAAATAATATCTATGTATATTTAAAAATGTAATGGGGTCGCATAGGACCCCAACCATATTTAGTGTAAGGTAAATGTTAACATCATCTAAGGGTTAAATACTTAAGTCTAGGAACATTCTCGAAGCGCAAACAAAGAAGGTAGATCCACTTCCCGTAGATTAATTAAATTCTATTAATTTTGATCGAAAACATTTTAAAACTGAGTAAACGGTTCAATGACTGAAATGAAAAGTTTAGAATCCCATGCGGTTTAGTGGCGTGACTGAAACCATTTAAAATAATAAAACCTATAATGATGGCGCCGATTTTCAAACTACATCTGTCTAAGTCACACATTTTATTATAACTGTAAATTACAACACCATTCACTACTTGTCATTATGATTACACAAACATTAATCATAAATGTAATCTTACTATATGTATGTACACAGTCGTATATGTATTATGCTGTAGCCAAGAATAATAATTCTGTTTTTTTAAATGTCTTTCACTCGTATTTTAATGACTTGCGGTGATAAATTTCACTCAGTAAGTTAATCGCCATAAAATTTTTTTTTTATTGTAGTCATTTTCGATTGAATAAATAGAATAGAGAACAAAAAACGAACCAACTAACCAATAAATACAGTAAAAAACTATTAAATTTAACAATAAAGTCAATTGATTAATGATTTCTTATTGGTTTATGTCTTACTTTTTTTTTTGTTTTGTATATTTTTATTGAATTAAGTGTTGATTAACCGTAATGAATCTGCGTGCCCCGCTTTGAATATGATTTACCTATCACAATTTGACGTCAATTATACACGTGTAAATCAATTGGACATAAGCGAAAGGTAATTTGTGATATAGTAAAGGGGAAAAAAAGTGTAAATGTCCGTAATAATATGAGTCATGTCCTATTATTAAATTATTTATTCAATGTTTTACTATCAAATAGTATCTTGTTCGTATACATATTATTTATAAGATTATTGACATTTCGCTATATAATAATGTTTGAGCAGATTCAAGTCAAGTGGTAATAGAGATAAAAATGTAAAAGAAACGAACAAAATTTGCATACAAATTTGCAAATACATTCTTGTGACAGGAATAACAGCAACGAAGCGTTCTAATAAAAATTCCGTTTATCTAAAATCACACACAACGAGTCGCCGTGTACCACTTGTTTATGAAAGTTTCTTTTTTTTTTTTTTTGGCCAGTCGCGAACAAGTTATGCTAATCACGTTTTATTTAGCAAATATTATTCTAAGTTTTTTATTACAAAAAATCAATAATAATATTTTGTATAATTATTCAGAAGTCAATGATTTGTTTACAAAATATATGATTGAGCATGCAATTTTTTAAGACTAAAAATGTTTAAATTAAATATTTTTATTGTGGAACAAAACTATGAATAATTATTTTTATTTAAATTTAATTGAACCATTTGAAACCTACGCATTCTATAAGCGAGCCCAATTTTCAAACAAACTATGTAGTAGACACAATAAAAATTAAAAAGATACAAACGGCCATTAAAAATATCAATATCATTATGAAGAAAACTGATATGCATGCGATACGCCATATTCACGTCATCGCAACACACACAAAACACCCAAGATAATAATTAATTTCTCATAAATTTGTTTAGCTATCAAAATGGAACCATTCAGCTCATAATTTATATTTATTAATTGTCATATTTATTGATTTAATTTTTTAGTCTAAAGTGCACCAACAACAAGATGCTACAGAGGAGATTTTTCATCTTTCATTAGTTTTCTGTTTTTAATTTTTTTTTTTTTTTTTTAATCAACATAAATTTTTTATTTATCATATTTTTGTAACATGAGACCATCTCATATACTCATTAAAGCTAAGATGGAAATAAAAAATATTTGGCTCTTGATTAGATGGTCACTAGAAAAACTGAAGTTGTTTAATTAGCTTTTATGGTTCTCACCTCTATTATTGCGTAAAAATCTTTTCAGTATTTCTTAATTGCTCAACATATTTGCAACGCAAAAAATCACCGCTTACAAAACAAACATGAACGTCGTTAACAATACACAGCAATACCAGTAGTCATTTAATTTTTTCGTGAGAATTTGATTAATTGGTCGGTATATAACGGCTCCGGGAATTTCAGTCGAAAATTAGAAGGCAACTCAGTCAAAATAAGGTAAGGCAAACTTTTTTGACTGAAATTCCTTTTGCATTTGTGACTGAAATTCCTTTTGAAAAGGTAATTCAGTCAAGCAATTAAAAAGGAATTCCAGACAAAATTGTTGTTCTTGGGGAATATAGTCAAAAATAATTCAGTCAAAAAACGAAATGAGTTTCAGTCATAAAATTTCGCATACAAATATTATGTCTAAAACTTCGTTTATAAAGGAACTTCAATCGAAAAAAAGGTATTTCGGTCAGAAAGCAGTTTGACTGAAATACTCTTTGTGCATTTGGACTGAATAACCTTTTTGAAAGGTTTTAGTTACAAATTTTTGGACTGGAATACCTTTTGCTTGGTTTATTTTATTAGTCGCATCGTAAACAATTGATCGTGTTACAATTGAACGTGAACAGTTGATCGTAGAGACAATTGATCGTGGAAACAATTGATCGTTGATACAATTGATCGTATGAACATTTGATCTTGGATACAATTGATTGTATGAACAATTGATCATGGAGACAATTGATCGTATGAATAATTGATTGTGGATACAATTGATCGTATGGAGAATTGATCGTGTGGACAATTGATCGTGGATCCATGGTCAATTCGACGTATTTATTTGCAATAACAAAATCTTGCTTAACAAAATAGTGCAATTATTTTGCTTTTTAGTAGGTGTCATTAATAAATTCTATATAATCCGCTCCTAAGTGCGGCACGCAGTGTGACAGGTTTGCTGAACCCGGCTCCTACGTCCCTCGAAGTTCAAATCTACAGCCCCTCGGAGCCCATGAAAGTTAACGACGCCGTTAGCCTATACAATTCTAAGTTAAATTAGTCGGAATAGGGTCGAAAGGCCGAAATGTGTCGAAAGGCCGATAGTGTCGAAAAACCGAATAGGTCGAAAGGCCGAATGGCGAAAGGTCGATTGCGTCGAAAGGCTGAATGTTAAAAAGTTGTTGGTATAGAAATTGATTTTAATATTAACTTTTTATGAATGAAAATTTTCAAAATTTATATTTTTATGAAAATTTGTATATAAAATTGTTTAATAGTAAATCACCTTAAATATTAAAATCTTCTTACGTTTTTTTATTATATACAATAGAGCGTCGATTATCCGAACTAATTGGGACCGTGGGTTGTTCGGATAATCAAACATGTAAAAAGATCACATATTTTGTAAGAAAAGTTTACACATTTTTATTTATATATACATATACATACATATGTACAATGTACATATTAAAAATTCAGCTATATAGCCATAAATGTTTTCTCAATGAGATTAGTTCGATTTTTTTGAAGGGAATCTCGTAATCGATTCAAAGCAGAAGTTGGGTAGGGCAGCTGCCTTCTTGTTGCTCGTACCATGACTAGTTTTGGTTTTTAAACTAGGACTAGGACTTAAACTAGGTGTGTCTAGGACACACGCAAATTTGAAAACCAGCATCGTTATTGCCGTTTTAGAGAACTTGTGCATCCTCTGTATCACAATCGAAAAACCCTGGAATTTTCCGAAACATATCACAAAATTTGGGGAATTTAATTCATTTACGCATGTATGATGAGTTTCTTCGCAGGCTTCTTCGTTTTCCTCATTTGTTCCTGTATTGTTCAACAATTTATTTCACTCCAGTTTAAGGTTATCTTTTTTGAAAAGCTATCCCAGGCGTCTACTATCATATGACTGCAGTCTTTTAAATCAATTTTTTTTTAAACGTCACCACACTTTCTTCATTGTCTTTCTTCCACTGGTCCATTGGTTGAAGCAGTGTTGTTACGCTTGGCGGCAAAAAAAAATTACATTGAAATTCTTGTGAACCGCATTTAATATTTCTGCTTCCGGATGAGATGGTGCATTATCGAGGATGCGGAGGCAAAGCACTCAAACTTTGTTTTTTTCGTCGTAATATTTTTGTACATTTCGAATAAATTCGTTTTTATACCAATCCATAAAAACTTCACAATCCATCCAAGCACTTCTTTTTACTTTATACCATAGCGGAAGGAAACAAACAAAACGCAGTGTTCGTTAACGTTCGGATAATCGACGGCTCTGCTGTAATTAAAAATTAACTAACGGTTGGCTACCGTATCTAGAAAAAAAATATACAGAAACTGAAAATCCCGAAAAAAAAATCCAGAATACTAAAATCCAGAAACATAATTATCAAAGTGCGGACCAAATTATAATTAAAATTTATAAAATGTCTATCAACTTTGAGTTTTCCTTAAAGTTCTTAATATTTATAATAATAAAAATTGCTTCGTCAACCTTTCAGACACAGATCAAAGTAATCGTATCCTTCATATCGCTCCTACTGATAGTCTAAAAATGGGGTTGGCCACGTATCACTGTTTTCCGAAAGACTGTTTCTAAAATCTTTTCTCCAAAATCTTGTTTTACAAAATCTTGTCATCAAAAATCTTTTTGGAGAACATCTTGTTTCTCAAAATCTTGTTTCCAAAATACATAATAATGTTTTTATTAATCTTTTATAGATTTTACTTTAAAATAAAATGACATCGACTAATTTAACTTCGAATTGTAAAGGCTAACGGCTTCGGTAACTCTCACCTCCTTAGACCTCCGAGGGGACTTAGATTTGAACTTCGGGGGACGTAGGAGTCGGGATCAGCAAACATGTTACACTGCGTGCCGCACTTGGGAGCGGATTATATAGAATCTATTAATGACACCTACTAAAAAGCAAAATAATTGCACTATTTTGTTATGCAACATTTTGTATCGATCCCAGAAAAAATATTTCACTAAATATTCATTATTTCACTATAAAATAATCAAAATATTTATTGGAAAACAATTTATATCGTAAGAATTTTATACGGTAAGAATTGAAAAAACAAGATTGACGGCAAAACAAGATTTTATCTTGCGGCCAAATATCCCGATCCCCTAAAAATGGAAAAAATTGATTTTTTTTCATTTATTTTAAACAAATTATTTTTCTGTTTTTTTTTCTAGATTGCTTTTCACCGTAATTTCTAGATTTTTTCGGAATTTTTTTTCTGGATGTTTTCTTTCCAACTATTCTGGATTTTTTTTTAAGCAAATGTAGTGATCTCATTAATTAACTATAATAATAAAAAAAAATAAATAAATTTGTTTTTTCGACAAAATTTGATCACATTAATATACTACATGCACAGGATTTATTAGCACGTATTTTAAATTTATTTAAATTATTTTACATCAAGAAATAAATTCAATGGTTTTAAATATTCATTTCATTCAATTAAGTGAAGGAACATTTCATGAAAATTCGGCCTTTCTACATTCGGCTTTCGACTTTCGGCCTTTTGACCCATTCGGCCTTTCGACATTCGTCCTTTCGACACATTCGGCCATTCGACGTTACGCCTTTCGACATTCGGCCTTTCGACATTCGGCCTTTCGACATTCGGCCTTCCGACATCCGGCCTTTCAACATCGAACGATCAGTCACTAAACCAAAAGAAATTCCAGTAAAAAATGTTTTGACTTGAATGTCTTTTTGTTTTTTTATTAAACTTCCTTCTGAAAAGGCATAAATGTCTTCTATTTTGACTGAGTTGCCTTTTAATTTTTGACTGAAACTCCTTTCTGTTTTTGACTGAAATGCTTTTGACTGGGGTGCCGAAGCCAATATATAGGTCTACGAAGGCATTTCAGTCAAAAAACTAACCAAACAAAAGGTGTTCCAGTCCAAAAATTTGTGACTAAAATAATTTTCAAGAAGGTCGTTCAGTCCAAAAACACAAAGGGTATTTCAGTCAAACTGTTTTCTGACCGAAATACCTTTTTTTTGGACTGAAGTTCCTTTTTAAATGTAGTTTTAGTCATAATATTTGTATGGGAAATTTTATGACTGAATTGCCTTTCGTTTTCTGACTGAAATGTTTTTGACTATAATTCCCGGAGCCGTATAAACGTTTAGCTAACTATCAAAATGATAATTGATAATGATAATCTTAATTATTCAATCGTTTTAGTTCAGTTGGTTAATAATGGTTACCGTAAGTGGCCAACATCAGTGTAACTTATTATTAGTTTAAATAAAGATAACATTAATAATTTGAACTTGAAGCGATTTAGGATTGGAAATCAACCCTTGTTATTTATGGGATCCATTCAATATGGCATATTTCAAAACGGAATACTTCAAAACGATATACGGCATTATTATTAAACCGATTTTAGATGTAGTTCTGGTATATGGCAAATTTTGATGAAACTTGGCTGTTTTTTAACCGATTATGGTCAGATTCGATGGGAATTCTAAAATGAGTTTTACTTCAAGTTTTGGAATATGGCCAATTTTGATAGAATTTTGCTATTTAGTAGCCGATACTGATGAAATTCGGCAAGATTGATAAAAATGGGAGGCTAAATTTTACTTTACGTAAACTTCGGGAAAATCGGGAGGATTGTGTATCTATGTTTTTAGGAGGTAGAAGCCAAATTTCCTCGGAAAATTACATCATTTCCCGGCAAAATGTATACACATTTTTTCTTTTTGGGTTTTAAAATTTGAATTTCATAAGAATAGAGTCTTTGTTTCTTCTGGCTCGTCATCATCATCACCTTCCTCATCTTCCTCTTTAATGATTTCTTCTGTATCCTTATTTTTTTAGTCTATTATCCACAATAATCAAATATATTTTCCTTTATGTAAAGAGAACATAAGTACAGCGATGATCACCCAGTACCACAATAATTAATTCCTATTAAATATAACATAAGACACTTGAGTTCTGTTATACAGTAATTATTGTATTTTAGATTATAATTACATTCACGGAACTTATATTAAATTACAATTTGTTTTTAATTTATTTAACACAACCCTATTATACCGAAATTTAATTTTAAGGAAATCCAAAATTATGGCGTATGATTTAAAAGCAAAACAATGAAAATGATGCGCGTATGATTGTTTTGCTTACCACTAAAAACGTCTGTGTTTGTACGTGTAAAAAGTTCAAGAGTGAATTTGTTATTTGTTGTTGTGGCGTTGGTATGCCTGTCAAACAAATGTACGCTCCTTTGCTTTTGGTTGAAGTGAAAGTGAGTGAATTTAAAATGTATGTAATGAGCGAGCCACTACAGGACTCCGCCGCGAATGATTTCTCCCTCCCTACAGAATAATTGTATGAGTAGATGCAATGCGGACGGTTTTGTGTATTCGATAGCTTGATATTTGATCATCCGAACTTAGAATTCCGTAAGCTGGTTTGAGTCGATCAATTGAAATGTTGAAATTGTTTCGATTAATTGATACGATGAAATGTATTCTAAGTTGACGTACAACTTTATAGGACCTTCGTAGGAAGGTGATAATCCATGCGAACCTTGCCTGTTCTAATGAAAATAAAATCGCAATTGTCGAGCGATTTTGGAACAAACACGTCATCTTGTTTGGATTGACGAGTTGATTTTGGGATAAGGTTTCGCATGGTTTATCGCAGTTGGTCGATGACTGTGTCAGTAATTGCAAGTGGTGAAAGAGACGGAGCGGCATTGCATTAACCGAATAGTATGCGGGAGAATTTGAATAGGCCAAACGAAGCTGTGATCGCTGGTTTGAAAACGTCTTCAGGTGCAACGGGAATTAGATGGTAAGCCCGACAAGGTCGATCTTTGAAAAAATTTTGCAACCATGCAAGTGTATGGAGAAATTTTGAATGTCAGATATCGGTTAACGATCAGGTGGACATGGTCGCCATACGTGATCTTTCTTTTTCGCCATATGGACCGGACAAGAGACGGGAGATGCGGATGGCCGGCAAATCTATAATTTCACCATGTGTTGGAAAACTGTATGTGAGGCTCTGTGGCGGACTTGATCTAGTCTGCGTAGTCTTGACACCCCGTTATGTCGAACTAGTAAATTATAGTTCGGCTCTGCTGTTTCTGTTGAGTGTTCTTGGTCATCACTATAAAGCGTCGTTCATCGTTGCGTACATGAAGGAATTGAATTTATGTATTAGGTTATATGTTGATACAAACGCCCTTTATTAGAAACTCGTTCGATTGGACTGAAGAGTACAACTCTTCATACTTCAGTTAATTGAATTACTCTTCACTTAATTGCGCCACTGAAGATAAATATCAAAATAAAAAAAGAATTAAAAACAAATTTAGAAAAAATGTTTCAAAATTTAATTTTCCAGTGTTGCTAACCCTGGGGATACATAATTAAAAACGCTTAGTAAATTAAGTTTTGTTATACATATGTACATATCAGTGTTTAAATTCATTATTTCGTTCCCTTCTTTTATCTTTTTTCTCTCTTTGTGAAAGAAAACAAAAAATATTTTTGTTTGTTTCTGTCCCTGGGAACGAAATCGATAAAAGTAAAATATCTCTCCTCATATAAAACACAAAAGATAGGAGAAGAGAGATATTTTGTTTTGTTGGATTTCGTTCCGGAGGAAAGAAACAAAACAAAATATTTTTTCTCTTCTTTCGCAAAAAGAGAATAAATAAAGGAACGAAACTTAAATTTAAACACTGACATATATTTACTTGAATTAAAATAATAAATAAATAGTTAAAGCCTATCTGTAGGTCGATTTTGGTCGCAAAATGAAGATTGAGGACTGAGAATTTTTTATACATATATACACATTTTGCTATTGTGTGCCGTCAAAACTTTGTATTGTATTAGTGTATTTTCTCACGCGTTTTTGGCATGGTAAGTATCAAAAATAAGCGAAGCGGCTGAAATCGGTTCAAATTTTTGGTACTTACGCTCGCCTTGAGTAATTTTTCCCATTCTTCTAACATGGGGAATTCATGTTTTTGTCTCTATCGCTGTTGTAACCGACGATATTCATTTGATTTCGTTAATATAAAACCAAAATAAAATACATAGACGTAACAAAAAAAATTCTTGTAAATAAAAAAAATAAAAAAGCAACATAAATGAATGATTTTTAATTTATGTATTCTTCATCGGCTCGGCTCCATTCGTAATATTTTAAATTTTTAAATTTTGAACAAAGGAGAAAGGAACCAAAACAGAAAGTAAGAAAACAAAATGATTTTGTTTATTTTCTCTAGTATTGTGTTGCAACTTGCAAGCAACTCGTGAGGGTTGTTCCTATACGATGTTATGTCCGAGGGTGGGGACATTTTATTCTAAACAAAAAAAAATTGTATATAAAAAAGGTTACGCACGTTAAAAAGGAAAGTAATAAAATAAACCATCTCGATTTTTATTTGCTGTGTATATGCTAGAATAAAATTCCTCCACCCTCGGACATAACATCGTATAGGAGCAACCGACAATCATGAGTTGCAACCAGTGTTGCCAGAAAAAATAAAATGAAATCGTATTTTTTCAGAGGCAAAAAACGTCAAAAACGGCATTCAATAAAAACCCAAACAGCAGAAAAATGTTAATTAAGGAATAGCAACATATAATTTAAATGAAACTATTTAAGATATTTAAAGTGTAGGCTGGCGCATGCCAATAGACTTAGGGTTTTTTAACACAGCAGTCTACACTAAAAAGATATATTTTTTTTATATCTCTTGTGTTATATTCTAGAAAGTTACTAAATTTTTTTGTTGTTGTATTATTTTTGGTAACTTAATTTTAACATACTTTTCCTTGCCTTTCGCTATGTCATGTGTAAAATCGGTACACTGTGGGCTCGGTGACACTCCAGAGACTTGCTGAAAGATTGATCGTGTATTGCAATTAAAATAAAATAAAAAATCGTAGTTTGCGTAATCTGACGTCATTATTTTTGTGAACCATTGCAATTTAGCTTTCTCCCCCTTATTCAATGAAAACAGAGACGCAGTCCTACGTCAAAAAAAATGTTTAAATACCTAAAATGCTTTTTGCTTTATCAATGTTAAAGTTGAGATACACCGTATCGCATCTCCACTCCACCTTGCAAACGGTACTTATAATATGTTGGGGAACGTTGAGGTGCAATCGTTTTATAATGCCCCGACACAATCGTTTTATAGGCCGGTATTACATTATCACATTTACACACATTTTTAAATTTTTTAAAAACACTTGTTAAATATTTCGTAAAATTACGAAAGGTTTAAAAACTCACTCGATCGATTTCGGCTTGTTAGGCCATCATCAGGAGTATCTGCTAAACTGTAAAAATAAAAATGTAGTTATATATGTATATAGTTTGAAAAAGCAAAAAGTGAAACAAAAATATACAAATAAAATATGTGGGAGTGGTAAACAATATAAATGGTGAGAGCAATAAATATTAAAAATTAAAAGGGGAGTGAGTTAAGTTCTTCTTTATTTTATTATAACCCGACGTATTAGTCATTTTATGGGATGGTAAGAGTATGGGAATAAAGCAGTACGGGGTCGGTAATTGGTGAGAAACGGGTTTCTCTCTGTTCGTTGAGGATATTATTGTTAAGAAATATAGCTTTTCGGATTTCGTAAGATTCTATGTTGTTTAAACGTTTGCTTTTTGGTTGTACATGTAATATTTCTAAATTGTTTAAACTTGATATGTGATTTTCTAACGTTAAATGATTATAAAGGGATGATTCATGGCTACCAGATAAATGTTCTTTATATAAGAGGAAGTACAATCATTGCAATTGATCTTATAAACGCCAGACTTGGCAAGGCGATCAATTCTTGGTTTGTTGTTAAAAATCATTTTCTTTATTGTATTATTGTTATAAAAAGCAAAGCTAATATCTGTATATTCTGTCACGATGTTAATCCGTTGGCTAGTTTTTCCTATATACTCTAAGCGGCGCCAATTTTTCGGCATTGGGATATCAGGTGGATAAATAAATCATCCCTTTATAATCATTTAACGTTAGAAAATCACACATCCAGTTTAAACAATTTAGAAATATTACATGTACAACCTGTTGATGATCCAGAATCCTGAAAAAACACAAAACAGAAATTAATTGAATTAATCATAACAAAAAAACACTTGATTAACAACTTAGCCTTGAACTTCAGTATTTATGTTTGTTGTCATATTTCCTGAAATCATATAAGAAAATTTATTAATTTTAAAACACTTTGTAATCTTATAATATTTTAATACATATCTTATTTTCTCATTTTATGAATTCTATTAAATCTATGTAACCTAAAATAATGTATTAATTAATTTATGTATATTTAATTTATAAAAAAACTTCTTACCATTTTGTACACAACAAAAAATAATTTGACAATCAATTGATATGAATTAACATTTGTTAAAATTTAAAAATTAGAACATCATAAATGTTAAAGCCATTTTGGTAGCTCAATTACAAATTAATTAGTACGGTCTATGCTGACAAATCGAAAAGGCTTTAACCACCTATTGGTGATTATGCAAACTAAAATAATTGTAAAATATTTTCTTAATTGTAAAATAAACTGAAATCAGTCCTTTTTTCATCGAACCACCGAAGCGACAAGATCAACCAACAATCAGCGAAACAAAATAAAAATAAAACAAATTTATAACGTAAAGGCGAATTGTTTTATTTTAATCAAATTTTATTATTGCACCTAATCGTTATTGTGCCTTTTGTACCATAACCCATTTTGGTACACAACCAAAAAGCAGAAGTTTAGACAACTTAGAATCTTACGAAATCCGAAAAGCTATATTTCTTAACCAAAATATCCTCAACGAACAGAGAGAAATCCGTTTCTCACCAATTACCGATCCCGCACTGTTTTATTCCCATACTCATACCATCCCATAAAATGACTAATACGTCGGGTTATAATAAAATAAAGAAGCAAAAAAAAAAAACATCTGGAATTTTGTTATTCATCCGTTGACTAATCAATAATCAATAATCATATACCTGTGTTTAACTGACCCACCTCTCTTGAATTTTAGTGATTTTGTATTGTGTGTATATTGTGAAATAATTGTTAGTTAATTGTTAATTATTTTGTTGTGTAAACAATTTAGTTTGCGTTATAATTTGAATTGACTCTAAAGATCAATAGATTGCTGTATAGACTTAGGCATCATTCTTAGATAGTCGAATGACCGAGGAAGCAAATACACTTCAATTCTTAATCAAAACATTGTTGATATTTCTAAGAAAATTTGAATCTTAACCGTATATATTGCGTAATAAATAAATAAACTGTGGTAAAAAAAAAATCAAGTTCACTATATAGGTCATATCAATAATTAGCATGTTTTGATAACAATAATTACAATAAATGTATATTTTAATTAAAAAAAAAAAATTCTCAACAATTTGATGTTTGATGTTTCCCCGACACGATAAGAATGTCATGTACCCAGCTTCCTTTCTCCATTTAAAAAATTAATAAAAATAAAAATGTTTATAGTTACGAAGTCTGTTCTGAATGCGGTTGGTAATTTATATACTGACATGGAATTATTATTATTTATTAATCGATTTTTTTATGCATATTTGCATATTAATATACATTGTAATTAAAAAAATTATTAATCAAACCGTTTCTTAAAAGTTGATCTCTCGATTATGTATAAAAAATGGAGTGAGGTAATTTTTATTTATTGTGTGCACCCCAAGTAATCGATTGTATGTATAATTCTAATTTGCACAATCTTGTTGTGTATTGTTTAGTAATAATTTTGCTTATTGTTAAACATATAACGATTTTTATCGATAGTTTTATCTCAACAATTTTATGTTTACTTGTATACCAAACAGACAATCGAGATCAGATTTTTTTTTATTGTTTTAATTTGAATGCATTCATATTCCAATTAACGTATTCCGAAGTAATTATTGTTGTTATGGGAATTGGATTTTGAAATACTGATCTTTATCAGATTTCTTTTGTAAACTATTGAAATTATACAGACTCATATTTCATTGTTAATTAATACTTTTGAATTGTGAAAACTGTAAATATAGGCTTACGGGGTATAAGCATCATCAGATGGAATAAATTTTAAATCTCTGTTTTTCTAGCACGAACAGCAAAAACAATCGGTTAAAACTTATTCATCCGATATTTGAATCACACGAATTAATTAGGATTATGATTCATCACAAATTTAATGGGATTATTAATTAATATTAGTAAGAGAATTATATTTATACAAACTAATGTATGTATTATAAACCGATCGGCCGCGAGGGACACGCGCTTTCTGGCTTACAAAACAATATAAACAAAATAATTATCATGGAAATTTGGAATGTGCTTAATCAAAGTTTAATTGAAACCCCAGGCTTTATCTTGTTTTTGGTGGGTCCAAACTGTGTCAAGTGTTTTATGCTCAGAATAATATAAATTGTATTATTGTATTTTCGACTCGCACTACGAATTATTCAAATGTCTCTCTTCTTTATTGTCTTTTTATATTTCTGTTGAACACTTTTAATTTGGCCTTATTTGTAGTATTTTATAATTTAGGCTGCCTAAATTAAAAACTCCAGTTAAAGTAGTGCACATTATCAGTTCAAATATCTTTGATTATGTTACTGTTAAAAAAATTGGGCGATTATGCAGCAAATACACACTTCATCAAATAAAACAACACGACGTTTTTAGATAAATTCACGGAACACACTTTTATTTTTCTTCTTTATTAATAGACGACAATAAATTGGGGAGTTGTGAGACAGCGCTATCCTCCGTCATATTTCAGAAGTTTGACGTTGGTGATAAGTGTCAAAATTGTTTCTCAATGCAACCTCACTTTGAAGCTAGAATTCATTAAGTAAACACGCATTCTGAGGGTCTCTCCGTGTAATGTGTTTTAAAATTTTTCGAAAAGTTTTAAGCGAATTGCAAAGGTAAATACATATACAAATGAATCGTTAGGTAGTCAATGAAGTTTCGACACACTTTCATGTTTGCATGAACATACAATGTGCTAATAACTATGCGGTCATGTTGAATATATATATGGGCATTCTCTGCCAAATCGGCCACCCCCCCTGCACATTTCATTTTTGAGATAAATCAACTTTTTTGGGCTTAAAATTTTGCTTAGAATGTCTTCTTTTTTATGCCGTATGGCATTTTTATGGCGTCCTTGGATTTTCAAAATGGCGGACCATATCTTCTGAGTAAGTCTCTAGTTTTTAATAAAATTGATATAAAAACGTAATTTTAACTCTGTTAATTTACTCAAAAGTGTTTTTGGTGTCATAGATTACACATTTTTTAGTATTTTTATACAATTCCAAGATGGCGGATCCAAGATGGCCGCCAAAATTGGCAAATTAAGAAGATAGGCAAAGATTGTTAGAAACATGTCCTAGATGGTTTTCGAGGTCACTTATCACGAATTTGATGTCAGAATTTTAATATTCAAGATGGCGGACACAAGATGGTGGTCGAATATGGCAAAAAAAAAACTAATTTCTTGACGTTTATAGAAATCAATAAAAACTCGGTTGAAGGGGTTTTCGGGGTCGATGATCATTAATTTAGGGTCAGAATTTGAAAATTCAATACGGCGGACTCAAGATAGCCGCCATAAATGTTAATTTTTCAACGTTTATGAAAATCGATAAAAACAAGTTCTATAGAACACCCCCTATAGGGGGTTTTCGGGGTCGTTGATCACGAATCACGGTGTGACTAAAGAAAATCATAGTGAACCTTGTTGAAGTGAGTGTCCTGTGCTCGGGAAAGTTGAAATTATAATCATTGGAAGTGCCGTTTTTTTTTGGCGGCAATTTTAAAATTTAAATAAATTTCACAATATACATAAATGCTTATTTTATACGTCGTTTTTAATTTAGAAGTTTGAGATTTGTCTGTAGTATCAAATAATATGATTTTTTTCGGTTTTTTGTAGACAAAAATATTATTTTTAATAGTATTCCCATAATTACGAGTTGTTGCATGATTTAAATAAAGCAAGAAACCCCTTAGACCGAAATTTTATTGATTTCTATAAACGTCGAAAAATTATCCTTTTTTCGGCCATATTTGACCACCATCTTGTATCCGCCATCTTGAATATTAAAATTCTGTAATCAAATTCGTAATTAGCGACCCCGAAAACCTTCTAAGATATGTTTCTAACAATGTTTATGAACGTCGAAAAATTTGCCAATTTTGGCGGCCTACCTTGGATCCGCCATCTTGGAATTGTAAAAAAATAATAAAAATGTGTAATCTATGATATGATGACACCAAAAACACTTTTGAGTAAATTAACAGAGTTAAAATTACGTTTTTATATCAATTTTATTAAAAATTAGAGACTTATTTAGAAGATACGATCCGCCATTTTGAAAATCCAAGGTCGCTATAAAAACGCCATACGGCATTAAAAAGTAGACATTCTAAGCAAAATTTTAAGCCCAAAAAAGTTTATTTATCTCAAAAAATGAAATGTGCAGGGGGTGACCGATTTGGCAGAGAATGCCCCATATACGATTTGGGGAGTTGTGAGACAGCGCCATCGTCCGTCATATTTCAGAAGTTTGACGTTCGGTGATAAGTGTTCGGTGATCGAGCGGTGCACTTAAATTTTGCCAATTTACAAGCTGGATATTATACATTTATTCATTTCGAATCGGATTGATTGTATTGCATTTTCATAAGTTTTTTTCATAAAAGTTGTCTCATTTTTCTTATTTTCCATCTTGAATAAAAAATAATTATCAAAATATGTAATTTTAATTGTTTTTAAGTAGTGTCCCACAACTCCCCACAATTTTCGAACATTCGAAAAATGAATGTTTTTTCATGCAATTTAAATTTTGACAAAAATAATTAGTTTCGATGAAAAGAATGAACTAATAGCTACCATTACTGTCGAACTATAGTTTAAAGCTTTCAGATATGAAGAATATTGTGATTGTAGAGTAGTTCAAGTTCAAAAACAAAACGCGTATCACAACTCCCCAATCTCCCCTATATATACATATATACAGATCATACAACATAAATGACCATGTTATACTACAAAAAAAATAATTCAAACTTGTATTAAACATAGTAGCAATTAGTGAATCAATACATATCATAATTGCTACACTTGAAATTAATAAAATTATGCAAAATAAATGCTATAATTTAGATTAATATTCCAACACTCCTTAATCAAAAATTATCCTACTTCTTAATTTCCGAAATTGATCTTTAGCCAGTCCCTTAGTCAATAGGTCGGCAACCATGTTCTCTGTTGGACAAAATCGGCAAACAACTTCCTTTCTGTCAACATACTCTTTGATGACATGAATCTTGACTATTGATGTGATGCTTAGAGCGACTACATAGTAAATTTTTCCGTCTCAATCCATTTCAGTACACTGTGATTATCTTCATAAATTATTATGCAATTATCACCATTCTAGTTCAAATTATTTAACAATCGTTTGAGCCACTTGAACGACCAAGCAGAAAAATATAACCCGAATTTGATTTACAACTCTGGCGGCATTCGGCCCAATCGCATATATCCGACTAAATTATTTTCTTCATTTAAACTACCCAGCTTTAGCTTCAAACTTATTGTGCCCTTCAAATGTGTAATCATTTTCTTTACTTGATTTTAGCAGCTGCGATATCAGGTCTGGTATTGACGATTTTACTGATATAGATGTCGCGTAGGTTTAGTCCTATACTGCTATGTATAAATCAAATTTGACGTTTATGAATGGCTGGTAGGTACAATTTTGTTTATTAAAATTAAATTTTTATTCATTTGAAATCGTTTGTATTTATATCATTTAAATGTTTATTTCACATACTAAATCAAACATTAAATTAATTGTATAGCAACGTTGATTGAATATATTAAGATAATACTACCGCGATTTTCGCCGCTACGATCGAGTAAGGTCTCCGCTGTCGCTTATAAATAGAGACAAAATTGTTTGAAACTAGTTTAGCTCTTCTAGCAGTTTTTTTTCCTTATAATATTTGTATTAATATTGGTGTAAATGGGTGTATCTTTCGGTTTTCGTTATTTTTTCGTGTGTTTTGTTTTTGCTTTCGTTCTACAATTTAATTATATTGGAAAATGTTACTCACCATGTTTGATAAAAAAAAAAACTGAATACAATAAAAAGGAGGCTACTGAAAATGAACAAAAACAACACAACAAGTGATGCAATGGTTTTTACTTTCCGTTTGCTTTAAACATCTTGAAGCATTGGTTTATACATTTTCCTTAGGATATCGATATTAGTGAAATATTATACAACAAACTATTGTAAATTGAGCTTCAACGTGTTAATATTTTATTTTTTAATTTTTTTGAAACTTCAAGGAAATAGTATATTGTGTAACGTGTAGGAAAAACGATATATTCCCGGACGAGTATGGAAGTTGCTGGGACGAGGCGTCAGCCGAGTTCCAGCAACCATAAGAGTCCGGGAATTATAGTTTTTCCACGAGTTGCACATACGATTTTTTCTCTAATCGGCAGTATATCAGATTATCCATTTTATTCATTATATTCTTTAAAATACGCAAAATTTTCCAATTTATATTTTCAATAGATTTCACTATCAAAGTTACCTTAGAATTATAACAATCGCGTGCGATTATACATTATATCATGTATTTCTTAAAAACAGATGATAATCAGTACTAGAAAGTATTCTCTGCCTAGGCAAGGAATACTTTCCAGTACTGTTTTTAGTAAGTTGCCTAGCAACGATGTAGTGTCGTGGAATACTTCATTTTGCTGACAGATAACAAACCAGAAAACTGACGTATTTTATCCGATTTGAGAAAAAATATATTTTTCTTTATTGCTTATGAAAAAAAGAGTAAAACATTTGATTTTATATTTTGTTGCGGCACAGCCCAGCGATATATATACCTAAATACATGGATAGGGGATTGATTAAAAATAACGTTGATTTACGTCACCAAAAATGGAGCAAATTTTATTTTATAGTCTTTTACTACTCTTTTATATACTCCTCTTTATCAAAAAAAGTATTTCCGAATAAGTGCTGACTTAAATAAATTTCATTTCGAAATTTTTCAAAACAGATTTTTTTTTTAAATTGAATGGAATAAATATTGGATAATGTTTAATTATATTAAAAATAATTAATTAACTATATCAAATTTGAATAGTTAAACATTACGCTACAAGTTTTCGTACACTAATTTAAGAATTCATAACCATTTATTCCTTTAAATTACAAATACATCCCTGAAAAATAAACAACAACAAAAAAAAATTGAGTAAAACGTCAAAAATCCAGCATAAACAAACATTCAAGTGAATTTTCATTTTTTATTTGTAAGATGTGTTTTTAAATATGTTACCATGGTTACTACTGCTTTTATATTATTGTATCTGGCATGCTTTTAATTTGCAACGTATATTTAGTCCGTCTCTAGGTTACAGCTACTTTGCTTTACCGCCTCCTACACATAAATTTGAATTTGGTATTCGAAAATTCGGATTTAAAGACCAGGACGAAGGTTTTTTCTTTCTCAGTCACACACTAAATACTTTTTCGGTTTTTCCATAAATTTTGTTCTATCCCCTATCCATGTATATATCGCTGGCACAGCCAGGTTTAATAAATAAATTAAATATAATATTGCCCAAGTTGACTGTGCAGGAACTCCCAAGTATAGTTTTAAATAAAACTCCGCTTCTTTTAATATTTTAATATAATTTAATATTAACTTTATTGATAAATGTTTGTTCTTATTTTATTGAATTTCGCAATTAGAATGACTGACCGAAAAATTTGTTGCCTTAACAAAATATAAAAAAAATCGATCGATTGCAATACCACAGAATAATAAACAACCAGAACCGACATTACGTGGACCAAGAAATTTTTGCTCTTACCTTATATTTACATGTTAATTTTAAAATTTTACCCACTGAACGATAATTTAATACCGAAAATCTTACCTAAAAACTAAGGTCACAAAAATGAGTCCATTTTTCTCCATATAAAAACCGCGTTATGTCGCTTCTGGGTGTTCTGTAGCAATACTAAATCAATAAAAAAATGTATACCATTCATATTGGAATGAAGTAAATCTTGATAATTGCTGTGTTCCATTGGCCTGAGTAAACTACTCACAAGTACTTGTATCTACTCACAACTACTCATGCTCAAACGATGGTGTAGTTGAGAAGTAGTTACGCACAAAATTTACGGCAGAGGGATTTTATTTTAAAAAATTCTAATAGATGACTCTATACCCATTTTGTTTGCGTGGAATGTCATTTTTTTAACCCTAATCAACCAAGGTGTGCCTTTTGGCTCATTTGATAATTGCATGGATTTTCAAAATAGTGTTAATTTAGTTATAAACTTGTATGTATTTTATTTTGAAACATTTGCATACAACGTATATACTTGGCATTCTTTGCAAAAATTTATTAAGTTATTTGATTAAAATTTGAATTTACTGAGAACAAAAATATGCTGGTTGGATTAGGGTTAAAAAGAAAAATTTTTTTTATGTTTGTGATACGTCACGGCAACTTTTAAATAGCAAAAATATTTTAATTATTTTGATGATTAATGTTTTATTACTTATAATTATTAATTATTATTAATGGAACAACGTGTTTTTTATCAAAATCTACCAGTTTTATTTAAATTGAGGTTATGTTTTACTACTATCACGAAAATTCGCGTTCCATTGGACATCTACTCACAAGTACTTGCAAGTAGCAAATTGTTTCCAATGGAACACTGCAAATGAATGAACAATACTATGTTTATGGCAATAGCTATTACAAATTAATTTTTTTTGGATTACAGAATTCATTTTTAAATAATTTGACAATTCATATTTTGTTTTAAAATTGACAATCCAAAGATAACAAATAGGTAAGTCTCTAGTTAATAATAATGCTAAATTTAAAATTCCTAATTGATTTTATTTATTACAGATATTGAATTAAGGTCATTTTACACGATGCGATTTGCATACAATATTTATTGTACAATAGGGGAAATAAATCGTATGCAATTTTCCCCGCAATTTTGATGAGATCTGAATTTTTCGTTGTCTACTACACTGTACAACTAAAAATTGAATGAGCTTCCCAAAAAAATTAGAATAATGGTTTAATTTTCTACTTATTCAGAATGAAAAACCAAACAAATTTAAAGTTTATCGGGTTATGCGCAATTACGATTGCAATTATTAAAAACAGAAAATTAAAGCGGTATACAATTAAAAATAGGACGATATAGGGAAGGAACTGGCTACAAAGACGAGATTTTGGAGAAAAGGAGGTTCAAGGTCTCGTTTTTAATGAATTAAGATTATGTAGATGGTCCTAAAATGTTTAAACATTTTTTCAAAAATGACTCCCTCGTATTTTAAATATTATGAAAAAGCGTAAAATCACAAATACAACATCAACAAGACGCAATTTTAAGGTAGCTGCCAAAAATATTGTACACACATCTTATGAAAATGCGGTTGGCTGCAATTTCAACACAATTTACATGTAATTTGATTTTCGGACGTTTACACTACACGATTCCCATGCAGCAAAATATTGTACAACAAATATTGTATGCAAATCACATCGTGTAAAATGACCTTTAAAATTATTCTACGGGAAATAAGATAAGTTGATTTCATCAAGAAGAATATTTCCCAAATGTAATTTTCTACTTTATCTATCTTGTTTCTATTAGATATCAAACATATTTCTTTATTGCTTGTGAAAGAAAGAGTAAAACATTTGATTTTTTATAAAGCATGATGTTTTTTGGTTTAGTGTTAGTATAATAAAAACCAAACAAACCAAAAATTGTTTTTATTCCTTTCTAGCTGCATTGTTTTATTGAAACCTGGCCTTGTTCTTCTTAAACCAAAACCAAAATTGATTTGCTCTTCGTTGGCCATGTGAAAGATGAAACAAAAAATTTAAGTTGTTGTTGTATTCAGCAGTGATACTATATCTATAATATGCTCATTCAACGATAGCACTAATGTTAGTTCATTATAGATGGCAACCCTTTCCCGGAAAATCGTCAATTGGTACAAATATAGAGCAAACAGCTAATAGCAACCCGATATTTGTCGATGTCAATAAATATCTCATCACATGGATCTCTATGATATATTGGACAAAGTAGAATATCTAATTCCTTTGCTTCATTCAATGAAAATTTTGAAATAACTTTTTTTCTTTTCCTGGTCCAACAAAAAATATCACCATTAAATATTACGTACTCTCATCCCTATTTAGAGATGAATGCGGAAAACCGAAAATAAGATTAATTATAATTATTAGCTTCTTTCTAGTAAATTAAAACTTAGCTTAAACAATTGATCGATGCAGCTAAATCAGATACTCCATTTACCGTATTGAATACAAAACAATAAACATATTATTCATCATATTGTAAACTCTACAAGTACCAAAATAAATAAAAATAAAAAAAAATTATACACTCCATAGAAGCGATAAAGTTTGGATTAACCTTATACCACTGACAGACTATAGCGATTAACTAAACGCGATTAGTGATTTTTTCGAGATTAGCTGTAGTGTGTCAAGTTGAAGATTAGCTAATCTCGTTTTATTTGAGGATTAGTGATTGATTAATCAAGATTAGTGTACTAATCTTTGAAAATGTTGAAGTTTATCTCATTGTGTTGGGTTTGGTGATGGTACAAATGGCGCTGCAATGCAAAATAATTCTTTCAATATTGCCGACAGTGCAAGCGGCGTAAGTTTCCGATACAAGTTATGCAATAAAAAAAGACATCTTTAATCATTTATGCTGCATAAATTTTGTGGTTATGTTTATAAAAAGAAAATTTAGTGTGTTTTAATGTATAAATCTGTATAAAAATTACTCCACCTGATTGACTAGCTATATTTCAGCGAATCGCCATCATATAGTATTTTACTTCTTTGCCTAAGAAAATTATCCCTAGTCTACCATGAATCATGATAGTTGCAGTTGGGCATGATGAAAAAATTAACATTTTGAGTGTCAACTTGTTATAAAAAAAAAAAATTTAAAACTAAAACCGCGACGTATAAATTTTTGGTTCTCTTCCATTGAATCGCTTGAAACAGAAACAAGAAAACATCGAAGTCGAAGATTGATACGTAGGAGTTTTAAAACAACTTGGTTATGCTTAATAAAATATAAAAATTAAATTAAATTATAAATTCGCTTTAGTTTTTATTATTATTTTTTATTTTATGTAATTTATGTGTAACATGATCGCGATCGATCAATATACAATAAAATTATGTACGATGTCATTATTGTTATTGTTGTTTTATTGCTGCGGTGTTTAGGTATGTCTACTGGTTTTTGAATCATCTTCGTCTTCAGCTTTATATGTATAATACAATACATAGTACATGTTCAATGTTGTTGGTTTATATTTTAATATGTAAATCAAATTAAGTTTGTTTTTTATTAACGCGCTGATTGTTTATTGAAAGCTCTGGCGCTCTAATAAAATTTATTTAATGTGAAAATTGCATAAATCATAATAATTAAAACAAAAAATTATGATTTGTGCACAATAAATTACGAAGGCATAGTTAATGTTTATGTATTTGGCACTTTATGTAGTTTTTGTAATACACATTGTAAGTGAATTTACTCGGCAGTATGATGAAAATCAAGCAGGTGAATATATTGTGCAACGCCGTCGTCATCTCTATAATGTAATTGTCTATTTAATATTTCTATTCTAATAAATTTTCCAACATTTTTTCTTTTTAATTTTATTTCGTAGTATACAAAATATATTGCATGTGCACAGACAAAACGGACATGTTATTTAGAGATTAGAGGCGCCATAACATTGCGTTTCATTTAATTCGTTTTTTATATTTAAATTTTTATTTTTTTGCTTTGGTTTTTAAATAATGTTTAACCTAAATTTAAATTAAAATTCATTATTCGTACATTTTATGTACGCTGTACAAGAGATTTATTTTTGACATACAATTATTAGAGAAATTTTCTTTGCTTTCAATTTATTTCATGGAGTCATTGGGGGCATTCAGGTAAGCCAACTGTTGATAATATGTTGTGTAAAACCAACGAGTTGAGACTAGAGATTACGATTTCCCGAGAAATTTTATTTCTCGAGAAACCGAGAAATTCGTTTCCCGACATATTTCATTTCTCGAGAATTTGAGAATTTTCAAATTTTTTCTCGAGTATCTCGGAAAATCTCGAGAAAATCTAAATTACTAAAATTTTATGAAAAAATTACTTTTATTACAATGATTTATTTAACGTTTCCTGACGACTCCTCGACATCATGTTTACTGGTTCATTGTCATCATAGTTTGTTCTGTGTTTATTCAGATGAAGGAACTTATAACATAGTTTGTCGTTAATATATTCAACGCGGTTATAATAATTGTTAAGTGGTTTTTCTTCCGTTAAACTTATGTTAGGCACGTACACTAATAATGTAAAACACCAGAACAAAAATAAAAACGCACTGAATTTATTTGCGCGTCTACACAGTACAATTATTAATTTTATGTGGACGATTTCATTATTAATATATTAATCAGGTTGATTAATAAAAACCACCACCACGAATTACTATTGTAATTTAATCGTTTTCACATTCATTTACTTATTTATTTTATCGACGTAGATTCTTTGTGTTATATTTTGTATATGCACGAAAATGGCGTTGATGTGTCGCAATCGAAATTCTTCAACCGATTATATAATGCGCGTGGAATTTTGACAGACAGAGACAGTGAGGTAGTTTACACCACGAAATATTTAGTGGACTGACCTAAATGGCGACCTATTTTAGTCCACTTACCGACCGTTTACATCACAAGAAATATAGGTCGCATTTGGGTCATATGTCAAAAATTAAAATATTTCAATAAATGTATTTATATTTTGGCATTTATTAATTTTAATTTTAATATTTTTATTTTTATTCATTATTTGTGCTGTAAAAATGATAATTAACAAATCGCATCTATTGAAAAATTCGAAATTCCTTAGGTCGAACCGTTTCACCATATTTCTAGTTGACCTATTTTAGGTTAGGCCAAACATTTCACTTGCCTAACCCAATTTGGGTAACTAGCGTTTACACCATGTGACCTATTCAGTTTAGGTCGAATATAGTGAATAGACCGGGACTAAATATGGCGCGGCGGTGTAAACTACCTCAGTATAATGTGAATACAATGAAGTGTGTTGCGTTGATTGAACAAGGTGCGTTCATGTAGGTGCGTGTGAATATGAATGCGAGAATTGATGAACGAGTGATGAATAGTCGAGTCGCTACAAACTCATGATCCGTTAAATTCCTACTTGATTCCAGTATGGATGGTGCATCGATTTGATTAAGTAAAATATTTCCAATAAACGAACACTTTAAAAGATCTCGTCTATTTGCCAATGTTGTCATTTGATAGGTTTTTCATCCAGTAGCATATGATGGTAATTGCTTCATGTTAACGTGGTGCGGTAAGCCATGGTCGTAATACATACCATCCATCTTTCCACTTTATATACCTTATAAACTTATTTTGGACACTCTCGATTTTTCGGATAGGTTCGTCGTAAAAAGGACACCAGACGTTGACAGCGTATTCAAGTTGAGATCTGACGTAGGCATAATACAGGATCTTGATTGTCTCGAGGTCATAAATATCCCCAGTTCAAATGTTTAATAATGATTGTTGATGTTGATCTCTTGGGTATAAAATCATGCTGACACTGTGAAATGAATCGAGGAACCACAGATCTGAATGAGTTGCATAGGTACCTATTCTGGTCTAGAAACATAAATTTTGAGCATTTCTTTCGAGCTTGATAAAAAAAACAAACAATAATTTTACCAATCATTCTTTTACAATATATTTGTTGATATTTTGAAAATATGTGGTGGCACAGTTGTTAACATGCTTGCTTCAAGCTCCGGAGGTCCCGGGTTCTCGATTCCCGGCGGGTGATGGAAAAATCACGGCTGGTTAATGTAAGGATCAATGAACTAATCACTCATTATCCGTTGTAAAAAAGATTGCGAAACTTCACTATGAAGCGGCCAAATCCCTCCATGGGATGTAGCGCCAGCGAAAAAAAAAAAAAAAAAAAAATAAGCTGGTAAAGTTGGAAGGGTTGGTAGTATAAAAATTTACTTAAAATTTTGAACCAACCTTCAACCCTATACTAGAATTGTCTCAAAATTATGTTTTTTACTGCTGTTTTTTATACGTTTTTTTTAGACAGCCGCCATTTTGCGAAAAAAAATCCGTTTTTTCTCTAGTAGGTAAGGGCTATAACGACATTTTTACTAATTACGAATCTCATTTTTAAATTTTATTTCAGATGACCAGAGGGATTGCACTCGTGTCATCCATCACACCCCCTGTTTTTTACCCTAAATTTACCACCTTATAACTTATTTAATTCTAATTTTTTTATCAAAATTTGTTTTTATGTATTCTCAAAGTATCAATAAATTTTTTTTTCTTTTTTTCAATTTATTTTATTACGACTGAGACTGCGCTCATCTAGCAATTTTTCTTTCAAATACAAATTTTTATATATCTAGTAAAATTCACATTTGTTGGGGTGTAACCCAGTGGTTAGCCCCATAATCAATTAAACCTATTTACTAATTTTAGTTTGGTGAGTTCACTAGGTCAAGTGGCCTCGTTCTTTGGAGTCTTATTTCAACGACAGGGTTATCTATCATATGGCGAATATAGGGGTTTCCATGTTCCTGGAGCCTTATTTCGTGTTTTGCGGCATGCATTTTTATTTCATCTTTGATGTATTTCATCCGTAGGTCCCTGTGAAGGTCTTCATTTTTTGCGTACCACGGAGCATTGACGATGCTACGAAGAACCTTGTTTTGAAACGTCTGTATCATTTTGGCGTTTGTTTGCTTGGTACATCCCCAGAGTTGTATACCGTAGGTTCATATCGGCTTCAAAATTTGCCGATATAGCAGCAGCTTATTGTGAATTGTAAGCTCAGAGCCTCTACCTATGAGCCAATACATTTTTCTGAACTTTATGTTAAGTTCTTCTTTTTTCTTTTTGACATGCTCTCTCCACTTAAGCTTGGCATCGAGGGTCATGCCAAGGTATTTAGCTGTATTTGCATATGGCACGAGTCGCGAGTTAATTTCTATAGGTAGGTGGTAAGCCTTTTGATAAGTAAAGTTAATATGCATGGATTTTGTCTCATTAAGTTTGATTCGCCAACACTTTGTCCAGTTACAAACCGCATTGGTCATCCTCTGGAGTTTGCTCGTTGCATCAGCGACATTATTTCCAACTGCCATAATTGCTGTGTCATCTGCAAAGGTGGCTATGGTTCCTTCATTTGTGGTTGGTATGTCCCTTATATATAGTAAATACAGGATTGGTCCTAAGACACTCCCCTGCGGGACACCGGCAGAGATTTTCTTTAGCTCAGAGTATTCATCCTCATATTTCACTCGAAAGTGTCTATTGGATAAATAAGATCTTAGTATGGCATAGAATTGTCTCGGTAGATCTCTACGCAGCTTGTATTCCAGACCACTGTGCTAGACTTTATCGAATGCTTGCGCGACGTCCAGGAATATGCTTGAGCATACTTTTTTACGTTCTAACGTTCTTTCAATTATGTTGGTGATTCTATGGACCTGTTCAATTGTAGAATGCTTCTCTCTAAATCCAAATTGATGTGGAGGAATTAGTTGTCGGTCCTCAATTATTGGTTTAAGTCTCTTTAGTAGTAATTTTTCAAAGAGTTTTGACATAATTGGCAGCAGAGAAATTAGCCTGTATGATTTTTTATCGTTATGTGGTTTATCAGGTTTTGGTATCATGATTACTTCTGCTACTTTCCATTGATTCGGAACATATTTTAACCGAAAGGTCGCATTGATTATGTGTAGTAGCTTACGAAATCCTTTGTCTGGTAGAGCTTTGATAATTTGGCAAGTAATCAAGTCATACCCTGGGGCTTTTTTAACATTCATGTTACTTTTCACTTCTTCTTTTAATTCTTTGAGAGTTACTGGCCGTATTTCAAACTCATCCAGCTTGTGAATAGATATTATATTTTCATTGGCAGTTTGTCTTGGTAGTGGTTGGAAGGTTTCCTGGAGATACTTCGCAAATAGATCAGCCTTCTCTTTGTGGCCTCTTGCCCAGGTTCCATCATCCTTTTTAAGTGGAGGCACTTGCATTTTGGGTCTTTTGAGTCCCTTCGTCGCCTTCCACAGTGAGTAATCAGAATTTTTTTCATCAGTTAGGCTAACTAGATATCTGTTGATTGATTCATTTTTAACTTCTTTAAGAAGGGATTTGAGGCTGTTACATAAATTGTTAAGAATTTTTTTGTTCTCCGGTGTTCGATTAATTTGCCAGGTTTTACGAGCTCGTCGTTTTTCTCTTACCAACTCTCTAACTTCCATTGGGTAGGATATGTTAAGCGTCTTCTTATTTTGCAAAATGGGAGTGCTTGCCAATGCAGCATAGTGAATTATTTCATTGAGTTGTTCCAATTCGTCTTCCAACTGTCGAGAATTTCTTATCGGTACCTGGAGATTGATTTTGTCCTCCATTATTTCACGAAAGAGATCCCAGTTTGTTTTTGAATTTGTTAATCTGGGTGGACTTTCCCTTTGAATTACAGTTTCACTGACTGTCATGATAACCGGTGAGTGATCCGATACTAGAGAATTGCTGTTTTCAATGTGAATATAGTTCTGAGATATACCTCTTGCTACATAAAAGTCGATTAGGTCCGGTATCTTAGCTTCATCACTGGGCCAGTATGTAGGGGAACCACCAGAGTAAAATTCACATTTTGAAGTCTGCGCTGCTTGAAACAATTCTTTACCCTTTGACCTCGTAAGTCTAGATCCCCAATAGGTGATTTTGCATTAAAGTCTCCTCCAATAATAAAATCACGTCCTAGCGATTTAAATAGTTTAATATTGTCCTCCCTTTTCAAGTTATGCCGGGGAGGACAGTATATTGCGGAGACAGTAAGCTGTCTGTGTTTAATGTGAATCCTAACAGTGGTGACTTGCATTGTTTCTTCTTCGATTTCTGTTTCTACATGGTGTTTTATATTTTCTTTTATTAGTAATGCTGAACCACCTCTTGCTCTTTCCGCTGGATGAATGGAATGATATAAGTTATAACCCCGGATTTTAACAAACGAAGATTTAACAAAATGGCTTTCGGATATTAGAAAAATGTCGATTTTTTCTGTATTTAAAAATATTTCTATTTCTGGAATATGTTGCATAAGTCCATTCGGATTCCAGATTGCTATTCTGAAAGTTGAGTTCTTACTTAACATGTTTTATCGGATTGCGTTGTGGGAGTTGCATTTTCTTCAGTTGATCAAATATCATGTTGTTCGGGTTACTTTGGTCATCTAGCCGCTTTGTAATAGCTTCGATGCTGTTCATAATGTTTTCCATAATTCTATTATTTTCAGAGCCCATATATGTCTTTGAACCCGAGCCTTTCACTACTTGAGCAAATGTTCTTCTTTGCCCTGCGTTGCTTGGTTGTGGATTTTGATCCATCTGATTTGATGGTTGAATCCTTCGAATTTCATGATTTTGCGATTTATTTCGTGATTTATCTCTTAATTTTTGTAGGTGTTTAGCAACCTCACAACCCCGATAATTGGCCGGATGTTGGCCTTTACAATTTATACACTTAGCTGGTACATCTCTCCCTATTGTACATGCCTGGGTAAAATGTTTACCTGAGCATTTTACACATCTCGGATCCCGGCTGCAATATTTTTGGGTGTGATTAAATCCCTGACATTTCTTGCATTGGGGTATGCGTGTAGTGGTTCTCCTCATTGGTTCAATTTTTACCTTCATGTGAAGAATTGCTTTTATACCATAAATATTTTAAACATTCTCTGAGTTATCAAATACTAGCATAAAAAGAGGGAGTCCCCTTTTATTGAAAGTTGGGTTTCCTTCTTGATTTTCTATTCTCTCTTTTTTAATCATATTCACTGCATCTAGTATTTGAAGGCGCCTTTACTTTTTAAGTCTTCCATTATTTCTTCGCTTGAGCAAGTATGATGCAAACCTCTTGCCATAACTTTTATCGGTCGAGCCTGTTTGTCCTCATAGGTAAACCACTGATACCTTTCAGCATTCAACTTCATAGATAATGTTCTATAGGTTTCTGAGTCCAGAGTATTAATTTTCCAAACGTCATTGTTTAGCGCTGTTACCTTATATTCTTTGTCAGTAACCGATTTCATCAGTGACTGAATTTTTGGGTAACTGGTTACTCCCACGATATTTATTGGTGGGGGTGGTTTTTCCTTCGGTTGCACCAGTTTTGGTGCAATGTTCCTGGTAGATTTACTACCTTTCGGTTGATTGGCCTCAGGTTGGACAACTTCCGGTTCGGTACTTGTAGTTCCACTAACATTTAGTTGTTCAACCTCAGGTGACGATTCAGCTTTTCTTTTCTTTCCCTTCCTGGAATGTTTTTTTTTCTTCTTTAGGATCCAGTTCGTCTCCCTTTCTAATTCATCCTCATCAGTGAGATAGTTGACTTTCTTTGGTTCAATACTCTCTAATTCGCTTTGTTCTTTAGCATCCCGATTCATTTGCAGAAGTTCATTTTCTCGCTTTAGATACTCAATTTCTTCATTTCAAAGAGATCCATATTTTCCTTTTCTAGGTTAACAGTTCTTTCACTGAATCCTACTGCTCGCATTGTAAAATTTCCGCTGGCATCACTTCTTTCATGCAGTGTTTGGCCCTCCTCAAAGTCCATAAGGCCAGCCTTCGAAGAGGATGGATCCCCCTCGGATATTTTGTCCAGTCGACTGACTGGAGTACCACTTGGGGTAATAAATTTCTCTGACTTATGCATTGCATAGAGTCTTGTTGGTGATCGTGGCACTATGGAACTTCTTCCAAATGGATTTACAGAACTTACCACCTCTGAAGTATTGCGGTCATTGGATAACGACGACTGGGAGTCCGCTTGCTTACCCCTCAAAGTCGCCGGCACTGGGTATCCGTTTCCCTGCGCCGTAAGGTTATATCCATTAGAGTCCCCCATATTGGTTATTATATTCAGGGAACCACCCCTAGCTAGTTTTGGTCCACGAATGGTATTTTATTTCTCATTTACCCGCCGACAAGTCGGTTATGGTTTACCCCTATCCGCCACCTGGGGACGCGCCCGATGGGAGACTAGCAGCTCCACACGAGTATCAATAAATATGTTGGAAAAATAGAGAATGGTAAAAATATTTTTAATTTTTTTTTTATCGAGCTCGATAAAAAGCCCAAAATGTTTGCCTCTAGACCAGAATACCCCCTTAAATTAATTTTTCCGCAGGGACTGTAACTTTTCCAACAAATAAATTAAACTATTTTTAAAATTAAAATAATCTTTTGCCAATTTAAATTAAACTTTACAAATATAAGATCATAAATTAAATTTTGTCCAATTGATTTTAACTATTTTCCAAAAAGCAGAAGAAACAGTAAGTATTTTATTTCACAATGCATTTATTGGTTTTAAATTTATTTAATTTGGTTTCACGTATTTCTGAAAAAGTTTAATTTAATTTGTGAAAAGTTTCATCCCACTCGAAATTGGATTCATTTGTTCGGTAAAAGGTTTCATTCAATTCAGAATAATTTTAGTTCATTTTGGAAATAGTGTCACTTAAATCGGATGATTTGTTTACAGCAGAAAAGGTTTTATTTAATTCGAAAAAGCTACACGTAAAATCAAGTTAATTAGCACCCAGTAAATTTATATCGAAAGAGCGCTTTACCATATTATACCGATAATGTCGTCGCCAATACCGATATATCGTCGCTAGTACTTCGGCAATAACGATAATATCGGTGTACTCTTTTCCATTGGAACGTCTTCGCCGATATCAGTGGTGATAAAAAACTATCATCTGTCAGTCGCTATTGTTACCTTAAAATAAATTATACATTCTGCACTTAATATGAAACGGTTCTTTCTACATCCCATAATTAAAGAAAATATCTGTCAAGATGTCAAGGTCAACCAATTATCGAACCGACACAACAGGGGAACGATGTTCCCGATTTAGCGTCCGAAAAAAATATATCCGTGTTTCGGCACCGACAAATCGCTGGTGTATCGGCAGCGATTTATGGTTATTGTGTCGTCTAATGGAAAAGCGCTCTAAAGATAAAAAAATCTCGCCTCGATTTTTCTAACGGCCTTAAATACGTTCTTCATGGTATATTATCCATTTTTACCTCCCTCTTTCTTGGGTTAAAGCGCATTAATATTGCTGCAACCGCAATTCTCACTGTGTGGACCGAAATTTTTTGGCCGAACAGAAGCCTTTAGTTTGCTTTAGCAATGCTGAAATAACCTGTTTCCGTTTTGGACGAACTCATCCACGTCGTAGAAAATCTTAAGATTTTATTATACCGATAATAAATTAATTTAATATTTTGTACACAATTATTATAGACTATAGACGAAATATTGAGACATTTCAAAAGACACAAACTAACATTGTAAATTAGCCAGCACGCAAGCCAAAATAAAAAAGTATTTACACGAAATTTCAAACAGTAGACCTGACTATTTCCGTCAAAGGCTGTTTTCCAAACGATACTTATTTGATACTTATTGACTTATTTGGCCGCCATTTCAAATAAGTAAGTAAAGTCATTCCAATTGATTTAGCTTACTTATTTTGACAGCTGCATCAAAAGAACAGAAATGCGCAAATTTACTGCACAGCGATTTTTTTTTTTTAATTTATTATTATTAAATTTATTATTCTTGGGATAATTTTATTTTAATTATCTGTATTTTAAATTTATGTTATTTGTGTTTGTGGTTTTTACATATATATTATATTTGTATTAATTAAAATATAAACATAAACCAACACCTTAAAGTATTTTTTTGACATTACAAATTAGATTTTTTGGTAAGAAAGAGATAGAAAATAAGTTACCTCGCCAAGTTACTTATTTGAATTAGACAGGTTCCACAAATAAGTATCCGTTTGGAAAACAGCCAAAGAATAATAGTCGTGTTCCAATCGACCACTTCAAGTACTTATGAGTACTTAGGTTTGTGTCTTTGCTTAAATTTAACTACTCGTAACTGCTCTTGCCAGAATGCAAGAGCAGTTACGAGTAGTTAAATTTAAGCAAAGACACAAACCTAAGTACTCATAAGTACTTGATGTGGTCGACTGGAACACGACTAATAATTTATGGTTGACGTTCCAAAAGCCGCTATTTAGAATAATGAAAAGCCAGGCACGGCTTGCCTTATTGACCCTTATGCCATCTATGAATAACTGGCATGAACTAGTCAACAATTTAGAAAAGTCAAGGATTTAGTCGAAAAAATCGACATAAGGCACACGGCATTTTTAGTCTAGAATATTTAAATTCAGCAGAATTAATAATTATATTTGTATATGTATTGTTGTTGTAAAACACATAATATTTTAATAAATACAAAAATTGTAACTCAAAAAACATTTGTAATTTATATTCCAACAGAGCACAGACTCTACTAATAAAGTAATCAAATTAAAATAAACAAGTATCTTTGAACAATCCGGAGACGATCCAGCCTGAACAACTGTAACAATATATTTCGGTAAGTATTAACTAACAACTTTGACCAACTAACAAACTGGGTACCGTATTTATTGAAACCAAATAGCAATCGAAAATGGGTGTAAAAACTTTAGTATGTTACTAGTTGACTTTTAATAAATGCTTATAAGCAAATAACACATCTCCTGTGGATCGGTTTCTATAGCTAACACTAGAAACCTCCTACCATCTATAATCTTTAACATTCAAATAATAATTGTGGATAATAATTTAACAACAAAAATAGAAGATTTATATATAATCTTCAACAAGTGGCATATGTGAATGATGTCGCTATTGGTGTCCGTGGCAAATATCCCGGCACACTTAGTGAGCTTATGCAAAATGCTCCGGGCATTCTTTCATCATGTGCGAATGGTTATGGGTTGAATGTGAACCCACGGTTCTCTCCTCCAGGAAATATAAACTTCCTCATATTGATCCTCCCGCTTTAAATGGGTTCAACTTGGCTTTTATAGATGAAGCAAAGTTTCTGTGTCTCGTTGTGGACAGTAAATTAAATTGGACACCTAATATTATGGAAAGAGTAAAGAAAGCTACGGTAGCACTATACTCTTGCAAATATGCCATTGGGAAAGGATGGGGACTGAAGCCCCGCATGGTCCTTTGGCTATACACTGCAGTAGTCAGACCCATTCTTATGTATGGGATAACAGTCTGGTGGCCTGCTCTGGACAAAACTGTCAACCAAAAGTTGTTGACAAAAATTCAGAGAACAATCGCACTGAGGAGCACATCCACTCAGGCACTGGAGATTCTGCTATTTTTAACTCCCCTAGATATCTTGGAAAAACAGTGGGCAGCTTGCACTGCCATACGACTGAAATTCACGTTAATGTGGACCTACAACAGTACAGGGCACTCATCTATTCTGTGTAACAAAGAGCTTCCCAAGACACCGACTATACTGTCCCGTCACTATCTTTTGATAGAAAGTTCCGGATTATTATCCCATCCAGAGAGGACTGGATGATGGATGCAGTTTTGAACCAGGAGTTTTAAACTTCTTCACTGATGGTTCAAAACGGGATGGAAAAGTTGGGACTGGGGTGCTCTGCGAGGAACTTATGTTAAATTCCACATTGGATAATAATTTCCATATACCTTTGCTAGTTTGTCAGGATTTTTATTCTTGAAGTCACAGTAAATTTCCTTGGCTTTCCGATTCGTTTCTCTGATTATTATGTTAGCCATGACATCAGTAAAATACATTTGAATGTATCATTTATAGATAACATTTTCGTAGATCCTACCGGGCCACTTCTTTGGTTTCTCAAAATATTGTGCCGCACAGTTTGTATTTGTATAGGTTTACGTTGCCAAATTATCCCATCTTTACCTTTAAGAACTTCTAGTGAGTTTTCTTCATTGGTGCTTCCAATGTCTTCTTGGTTGTCTTCACTGTCACTTAAATCTAAATCGGCCAGTTCGACTCTCACGGTACTGTCATTGTTCACATCTTCTACGTCGGAATCTTCTCCATGTGTTCTGAATTTCTGATGTTGTTGGAAGCCATTCGTCCTCTGAGTCGTCGCAAATCTCGTGAATACCACCTTCATCTTTCGAATCGTCTAGTAGAAATAAATTTCTAAGATACGTTTGTACATTTCTAAGATATGCAAAGTAATATAGATGTTATGCAAAGTAAATATATAAAAACCTACAGTCTAAATTAATTATTAGAGAGTTCTGCCATTTTATAACTTAAATTATATTTTTTTGCTACACAAAAATTCAACCTTATGGCTTGAACATCGAAACAATACTAATCACTAAAAAAACCTTTCTTGTTTTCATTAGTGAAGTTGTTGGAGTGATTACGGGACACTGTCTCATAGGCAGACATGCGAGTAGTCTTGGTTTCTTCTCACATGACTACTGCCGTAGTTTCGAGGACGGAGAGGAGGAATAGACAGTACTTCATCTTCTTTGCCCCTGTCCTCGTCTGGCATAAAATAGACTAAACTTTCTAGGGGCACCCCTCTTCAACAACCTGACGGAACTCAGCAGGATGGACGTCAGGAGTATCCAGCGCTTCGTAACAAGCTCAAAATGTTTTCAATGAGTTGGAGGAAAAATGTTTAAATGGTGGTATGGCTAAGGAGTTTTTGTGTCTATGCCTGGCCTTAGTGGACCGCCACCTAAACCTAACCTAACTTCATAATCTTATCCGCCCTACTGTCATTTCCGTTGTACTGAATTTTGTTGTCTCTTCGGTCTATAAATTCTTCTAATGTAGGGTAAAATTCACCTAATTCTATCCCTTCCCTATTTGCATATTGGCTATTAAAATGTTGGCCTTACTTTCTGGTTTTTCGGATGTGAGGATTTTGATTTTGATTTTCGATTTTTTTTTTTTTTGGAAGAAAATTCGTATAGACAGAACTATTATGGTTCTCACCTCACCGAAACATTTAATACAAATCTAGTCACGTTTGCATATTTCTCGGTGAGATGAGAACCATAATAGGGATACTATTGTCACCTCGCCAACATACCTACTTATTAAAATAAGTATAACTTTGAGAAAGAGCCGAATTCATTATAATTCTAGGTGTTGAACAACTTCATAATCCAAAACAGCATAAATGAATTTACAAAATTATGAATAAAAAGAAAAATTTTAGTAAAATGTTAATACAATAAAATTATATTTTGTTAGGTTGGTAATAAACAATTGAATCTCAAAATAAATATTTTTACTACGTTATTCTGCTGCTCCGTTATTGAAGTTATTTCCCCCAGATAGACCCCGTCAACTATCCAAAAATGTAAGTAGTAATGTTAAAAAATTATGACAAATTTTGTATTAGACATTTATGTTGGTAAAATCACATAATCCCAAATCAATAAAAATAAATGAATGTAAATAAATGCTAGCAGCAATGTAACCGGGATAGCAAAGGTATTCTCAAGCAAATCCAAATTTAATACATCCACCAGTATGAGGTACAAGAGGTATCCAATGTCGATTATACAAAAAAATAAGGCGATGACCTCATATTTTATGTTCGAGTTCGGCAAATTGTATAAAATTTTCAAGGTAGATGTGACTAACATAAATATCCCCATTATTAACAATACGAATTGTGGAAGTTGCCAGCTGATATTATATGAATAAGGTGGTATAATCGTGAGTAATGCTGGTAACTAGAAAATTTTATAAAAAAATAAAATACATCATATGTATATAACAAATTGGTTTCGTCCAATCTATAAATACTTACATTGTCGATACTTGTAAAAAATACCTGCTTATAATCAAAAGCGAAATACAATAAGACAACATAAAATCCACCGCGTTTGAACTTATATTTTCCCCACCATTGACCATCGCTTGTGTTAAGGTTATAAGCTCCATCTAGCACCTCGTGCATATATCTGCTGCGAGCTTCTATAGTTAATTTACTATTGCTAAATGTTGCCGATAAAACTTCATCGTTTAGAAATAAATACACAAGTGGCAATGAAGATGGCCGTCTATAAACACAAATGGGCATAGTAAAAATGAATTTAGCCTCTTTACTATAGTAGCCAATATTCCATGTTTCAATGCCTTTCTCAAAATACAAAAAATATGACATATTGTTAAAGGGGTAATCTAAAAAACAAATGGAATAGTTATTCTATAATCTATATAGTTTATACAAACATACTTACACATATCTTTAACTATGAATTCCATTGGTGATAAATACGTAAAATTAGTTTGATTATTTTCCGTCCAAATCGATGTCCAATTCATCAAAGGGGGGTACAATTTTTGAAATTCGAATATAGAATAATTAGAAAACACATCATCTGGATCGGTAAGTTTCTCAAAATTTGCCCCGTCATTAAAAAAAATTCTCATTACAGTTTGTTCTTTTGGAATTTGATAATAACTAAATTTATCACCCGCTATACCTAAATCTACAAATCGAGAAAGTACCGCACTAATTGCAATGAACCCATATCCAAGTTTTAATTTATTCGTTTCATCCAACCCAAATAAAAATACGAATTTTAAAAGTGGAATACACAACAATGCAACGATTGGTTGAACTACATAACCAATAAAACGGCATTGAACCTCAATTAATCTAAATGTTGACTGAAATCCTGAGTGCATACTTTCGCATTGTTCGTACCACCGTAAATGCAAGAGTCTCACACATACAACAACAAATATTAATGGCCAAACGATTCCTAGTTGCGATCCCAATATATGCTTATCGTTATTCTTGGTTCCCAGTATATTGAAATTGTCATCTTGTTGGTTTGATGCAATTCCACCCAGCTGTTTAAGTAAACCTAAAACAGAAAATTAATATTTTTAAGCTTCGCTAGCTAGTAACAGTTACAAATCACCTAGCGTGATCATATTGGCTAGTATCATCAACAAAAATTCCCAAACATAAGAATCGTCTTTGCTCGCATCAACTTTAGAACCAGAAATAGTTGTTTTTCCAGACCCGAATTCGTTACTATTAAATGCTATCAATCGCATTATTATATAAACTACAGTGTGTAACATGAAGTACAACATAAAATGATTTAGTAATGTGTAATGGACACTATCGACATATTGGTTGGCAAAAAACATTGTAATCGTAATTTGGCTCAAGCCAATTGTCAATCCAAGAATCATTAAAATTATAATCATTCTGTAGCCGTACAGCGTGCCGATGAACGAAAATGCCAGAAGTAGTGTGTTTGCAATTATTTGAATTAACAATACGCCCCACACAAAATCGTATAAATCTAACATTGGCCAAATTATTAATCCAAGTATTGTTCCTAATATTGCCATTACGCTAAAAGCAATTGTTACGTATTTAATAATGTCAACGTCCAATATTGTATTGGATAGAAGCAGATCTTTGTGTATTTCTGCAACAATGCAAAAACAAAAAGTCAATAATTTTATAGAATCATTTTGATTTATTTCTTATAGTTACTTTACCTGCAATTAAGTACAACGGCAAAAACCAGGTAACTACTAAACATGAGGTTATGAAAATTTTACAAAATTTCTTAAAAAAAACAAAAAAAACAATCACATATATTATTCAATTAAATCTATGTTTAAATCAGTTTCTTTACCAAGTTGAAATTTTTTTTTTTTATTTCGTTTTCGGGGTCCATTATTTCTCTTAGAAAATTATTCCGCTTGA
This sequence comes from Tipula helvola, assembly GCA_963556165.1. Lineage (NCBI taxonomy): Eukaryota > Metazoa > Arthropoda > Insecta > Diptera > Tipulidae > Tipula > Tipula helvola. The sequence continues at coordinate 12,377,575 of OY744481.1, read as the reverse complement.
AACTTTTTCACCAAACAAAAGTTTAACCACGACCAACTTTGACCATTCGAATTTATGGAAAAAATATATTGTTACGGTGACACCTATAGTAGAATATAATTGCTGTGTTTTTTTATAAATCTCGATAGATCTATTCAGTTATTTGCAAAAAAAAAAATGGGAAATTGTAGCTACTTTGTAGCGGCTCACTCACTAATTCATTCATGCAAACATAAATACATTCGTTCACATTCAAACATTCACTCGCCGCGCCGCCACAATTAGTCAGTAGCATCCAAACATAAATTAACATAAGAACACAGCGCAACATTGTGCATGCGACCACCTGCAGAACGGGGTGACATGTTGTACCGTCACTTTCGATTCGTTTTCGATAGTGTTTTGTCTCTTGTGACAAGAACAAAATTGTACTCTATTTCGCTTTTTCAATTATGCTTTTTATAAAGCTATCTCAGCTTGCTCAAATAAAACAACATTCTATTTCTACTTTCATTCATCACTGTTTATCACAAAAAATTTTGTTTGCAATATATTATCGATGTGAAGAAAAGGAAAAGTATACAGAAGGATGAGATCGCATTAGAAAAATTGTAATGAAAGTAGAAAACAGCGTACAATTTTGTTCTTGTTATAAGAGACAGAACCAAATCGAAAACGAATCGAAAGTGATGGTACAACATGTCACCCCAGCAAGCAAAATAAGCAAATCGTATAATTTTACTGTACGCCTAAAAATCAATAAGCGAAAACAAAATAATTTTTTACAATATACAGACGTCGTTTACATTTCGTTGTGTCAAGTTCGTTTTTCATACATCTCTTTGAATGCACACAGTCGAGAGTCGAGTGGCATTTTTCTATAATTTAACTTTTCTTGGCGACCACCATTTTGTACGGATTAACATCTTTTTCATGGTGCGTCAAATTTTCATACAAAGAAAACTAATATACATATATGGTAATAATTTATAATTTAATATTGTGTATAATTAACCACTTAACGCATAGCTCCGTGACATACACGGGCGCCGTTTACTAGCAAACTTGTGTAGCTCCGTGCACGTCACGGGCATAAAATATACTACGTTTCCATGACAGAGTTATCCCGAATTAAGAGTTTCGTTGAGTTAATAACATGGCGGCGCTAATCCATATCGTTTCCATGCAATTGTAAATTCTAGTGTAGATTACCATTTCACAACAATTAAAAGTCACTTCTGAAAATTTTATTTGTTTGGTGGAATTTTTTAAATTTAATATTCATTCAACAATTTCATTTTGAATTGGTATAATTGTATTTTCTGTTTTGGCAGATAGAATCTCTTCTAACCCTACTACTTTCGTTGAGTTAAGTTGGATTAAGAAACTTAACGAAAATCCTAAACTCGACATGTTTCCATGATGAGATAATCCACGTTAATCCCGGTTAACTCCATCATGGAAACGTAGTCTATATATTCTGTTAATTTACATATTTCAGTTCTTACGTCACACGCCTATGGGGGGAGGATGGTTCGGTAGCGTGATGATCTGTGGCGATGGGGGGAGTGAGGTGGGGTGATTATAAAATGTGACCATTTAACGGTTTTTAGAAATTAAATACATTTTTGTAGTGTAATAAGTCATAAATATGTTCCGATAATTTAAATACTATAAAATTATGTCGAAAAGGAGGGTCTAAATTTATAACATTGTTTAATAGAAGAGTATAAAGCTTTGTGATAATTTGTGACGAAAGGGTCAGGGGAGTTAAAAATGATCAAAAATAGCGTGACATAGTTTATCAAGGAGCACTTAAGTCATGTTTTATATTAGATTTATTCTAGAAATTTAGATTTGTATACGTTACGGTATTTTTTCATTTAGTTTGATTATTTTAGTTTAATTATTATCAGCGAACACACGAACAAACAAATAGCAAACGAAATGAAAACAAAACGGAAAGTATCATAAAAAAAAACTGAAAATAACAAGACAAAACCTTACATTTTTTTCGATTATACTCGATTTTCCTTATTCTATTCTCTGTTCAATGAAAAGAAGATTAGAAAAGGAACGAGGTATTGGTGCAGTGACTGCAACGTTGGACTCTGTGTTGTGCCATGTTTTTGTATCATACAAAAATAAAATTTAAAAAAAATATTTTATAACATAAATTATCATTTTCTGCAAAAAAAAAATTATTTTTTTTTTACCCCAAAACGATAAAAATATTATGCGTTAAGTAGTGGTTAAGATAAAATTTACTGAAGTAATATAAAATTCTGTGAAATAATTAAAACAATAAGCAACCATTACACGGTCAATAATAATGTCATTACTTTTTGATAATGACATTAATATTGATCGTGTAACTTCAAGTAATGACGAATGATGGTCGGTAATGATAAAAATCCGGATTTTTTGATTTCGAGACATCATTATTGATGTGTGGTGAGGATACTGTCATTATTAATGATAGTGTAGGGTTCACGTCATTACAATGTGTCATTACTATTGAATATTACATTATAAATTTGAGGTTATCTACGTAAATATTTTTTTTTTAATTATGTATTAGAGAATTAGAGGATACAGATACAATACACGCTTTTTCTTTAGGATCCATGTAAAATTTAAGAAAAAAATGTTCCTACTAGCAATAATGAAAGCTTGGTAATGATGGAATTACTGTCATTAATAATGATTGTGTAAGGTTAAAAAATATTGAAGTAGTAATGATGCAGGTATCGACATTACTGGTAATGACATTAATATTGATCGTGTAATGGTTGCTATAAAGTCACAAAATTTATTGATTAAACAGAACCAAAAAAATTCGTGTTGTGTTTATTTATAACGGGTGGATAATTTATTCCAACAATCGAGCGATCTCCTCCCATAACTTCTATCATCCACTTAAAAATACTGGCATTCGCAGCACTAAGAATTGTGTTTATTTTGACAACGCTACGTTATTTTTTCGTTATAATTTTGTTTTACCAAAATCATAAATACATGAGGAAAAGTGCGAATACATTTTATCCATATATAAAAATGAGACGGACATACTAAAACGTTTTTTTTCTTTCAAAATGTTACTATAATCTTTTAAATTTTGAGCAACTTTTACGAAAAATGATAAACAGGTTCATTTTTCGGTTTTTCCATTTTTTTCGCCAAAAAAAACTTTTGGATTGTGGTAAATAGCATTAAATAACACATTTTGAATATGCCTCTTCAAAATAGAAGGAAATAATAATCAAATGAATACTTTTAACGTACATCTTCTGTCTTTTAAAATAGAGCAAAAGATTAAATGTAAATCAGCTACTAGTTTCCTATTGTATGATAGATGTAGTACTAAAAATTGACTTTGGTATGCTTCCATGCTAAAATACAAATTTTTAATGTGTGTCTTTACTCATAAAAGGGAAAATCTGTAGTCTCGATAGCATATCTGGATAAAAACAAGATTTTCATATACAATTAATAAGTTGTGTAATTCAAGGAGATGAATTAAAAACGATGAATTGTTGAATAAAAAGTTATTCTTGATAAACTGAATCAATTGCAGTTAACCCACAAAAATAGAGAACATCTGGATGCAATCTATTGAGATCTATCGAGACTTATAAAAAAACACGGCAATTAAGTTAATTGATAGGGCTATAGATAATGTTTAGCACTTGTACTAGACATCAACTTCGCCACCATTTACGCTAGGTCCGCTAGTGTAAATTATCTCATTTGTTATGGAAAAGATAATTCACACTAGCGACAATTGCGGTACTAAAATGAACAAATATCACGATCTATAGCGCTGGTTATATAGACGAAAACGAAACGGAACGAATGAATTGAATGCATGAAAGCATCCCTGTTGTACGACTGAGCGTTCCAAGAGCGATCAATGATCAATCATGCTGATGATCTCTTATACGTCACCGTGATGATCACATGTCCCCATATTTCGTAAAAAAAGAACGAACAAAATGCGATCATTGGAATTTACTCCCATGAAAAACACATTTAAAAAGCCGAACATTTCGTTTGTTTTGCTCTATACTTCTGTTTCATGTTTTTAACGTGCCATCTCAAACAAAATTTCTCGATTGCTCACGCAAAGTACAACTGGGATATGACTATGAGACCAATTATATAGACGAAATGAAACGAAGACGTCCGGTGGAATTGATTCAATTCAATTTGCTTTCGTTTTGTTCTTCCGGTAATTCACTATCGGTTCTGTTTTTTTACTAACCCTTAAAATTTGTTATTTGTTTTTTTTATTAGTAATAAAACTATTAAGCATGAAACACACCGAGCAGCGGCAGCGAGCAGCAGATTTAAATATTAATTAATTTACCTATTTAACAAATTCAAATCGTAGTTTGAGCTTAAATATAAGCATTTTCGAAGAAAACATTCAATTATTTTAAATTTTTAATAGAACATTTCCAATTAAAAAAAATGTATTAAATGAAGTTGATTCTGCTGTCGCGCCAACAGGTTCCACACCTAGCAGCAAAAAATAAATGCTCTTTGCTGCAAAACATAACCGCAATGAATCTGACGTGTTGTTTAGTTTCTATTATTTTTTAGTGAACCTATTTGTTTTGAAATAAAATATTTTGAAAAATAAACGTTATTCACAAAAAATAGTATTAAAGTCTCGTATAATACAAAAAATAATTTTGTTAAAAGTAAAAACAAAAAATCTGCTGCGCTGCTCGGTGTGAACGGATACAAGCAGCCGACAGTGCGGATTATTTGGGACATGTCGCGCTGCTCTTGGTGTGTTTCAGCCTTTATAAATAAAAGTCGGTGTCCATTTTTTTTTTTCAGAACCTATTTTATTTGAATAATTTTACAATGGCACGACAGTAAATTCTTGAAATAAAATATGTATGTATAACCAAATTTTCAAACTTGAAGAAACGAATTCGTCAATTCGTCTATATAACCATGGGTGGGATGTTGTACGTTGTACCATCACTTTCGTTCGAATCGACTTTGAAAGTCGATTCGAATCGAACGCTATTTGGCATGTTGTAAAATTTTCGACTTCAAATCGAAATGTCAATTGTGGAACCCATTTTCGAAAATGCAAAAGCAACAACAAATTTTAATTTGACATTTCATTGAAGAACGAACCAATTTTTTAGTTTTTTGTTTACGCAAATTTTTGATTTTTAAAATGAATATTGCGATAATAATTGCGCTGAGTGGTTCTCAAAATCAAAACGAAACTAATATTATATAGAAAGGCAATTTTTACGCGATCGCTATAATGTTTATGATTTATGTGACGAAAAGTAAGGATCTACATTAAGATTGTTTGAAATAAAAGTCTAATTTTATAATTTTATTCGATTTTAGGTTTTTGGAGTCATTTCGGATCTCGAAAGACATTTTCCAATATTTGGTGCACCAAATAAAGCCTCGATATGTACCCGCAGTGCGCAAAATAAAAATTCCTTTAGAAACGAAATTGGCAGCAGTCTTAAATTTGAAATTTGTATGCCACTGGGTCGTATCAACGAACAGTTGGCGATATTTTGCTGCATAATATGGATCAATCGATTATTTCAAGATCTTTATCTGAAATAACTCAAACCAGTCATCCCGGAGTAATTGGTTGTATCGATTGTACGCACATCGATATCTTCGCACCCCACGAAAATGAGCACATTTTCGTTGATCGGCGGGGAAATCATTCGATGAATGTACAATTGGTAAGAGTATGTGTTGTTATTGTCTGCAGCATCTAAAAACATAAAGAGAAAAACACAAAGAATCATTTGGACACAATTAAATAGATGCTACTTTTGCTTATCTGAGAGCATCAGCGGATACAACAGCGGTACGATAAAACAATAATTAATTTATTAATTTTTCAATAATTTGTTTGTTCATAAAACGCCTATTTTTATTATGATATTATATTAATTTTGACACTTTGTTATTTTGTTATGATCAAGTACCAGTACCAACCTTATAAATTAAATTAATTTTAAATAATTATAGTAAAACACGTACCAACTTGATTATAGTAACTTATCATGTGAAATGCTAGATGGCGATATAAATTATATTATGTATAACACAAATTAGCATTGTATAACACTTTTTTAGTATAAAAAGGCGTTCTATAATATTCGAGAAACATTGTAAAAAAAGTCATTGTGAATTATTGTGAAAATAAAATTATTGCGTTTAAAATATTAAAAAATATTTTTTGTTAAATACAGTGCACAAATATTGTGAAATATATTGTGAAATATAAGTTGTACAGTGATAAAGAAGTAACAAACGGCGAATGTTTGTTAATAAAACCTTATAAAATAATAAGATTGTGAAGATCGGGTGTTTTTTATTTAATATAAACAGCGACCTTGGTCCTTCGAGCCGGATCTCCAACAGTATTTTGCAGCAAATTTGGATTTCCAGCAATATCTTTTGGATTGTGTATCTTGCTGAGCAAAGATAACGCTTAAACATACATATTTAACGCCAAAAGCGCAAGCGAGTCATCACTTTGTAGTTGTAAGTAATTGCGATTTTTTTTATAAAGTGATCATTAAGTGCAAAAGACGTTATTCAGTGAATGAGACTATATAAGATCAAAGCATTTTAAAGACATTTTATGTGAGAAATAAAAATTGTGTGCGCTAGTAAAAAGATACGCGGTGTGTGTGGTTAAATATACCGAGAATTCCCGCCTATTTATAAAATAAATTATAAAGAACTTTGTTGTGCGCTTTATCGGCATATTAAAATTCCGTGAACATTTTCATTCAAAATTCAGGCTTCTTTGTGAATTTAGTTTATTAATTTTGAATTTTTTGTGCATCGTTCTCGTGTTTTCCATTTCGAGAAGTTTAAATATATATTCCGGAAACCAAAATGTCTACTGCAAGAGCGTTGAATCGTATTTTAGCTCATTTGCAAGACATAAAAGCGTCTGTAATGAAATTCAATGATGACACGAGTTTGGAAGAGGTAGACGCCAATATTGAACTACTCGAAGAAGAACGGAAAGAATACCGCAAGCTAGTGAAGCTGATTGGCGAGGATGTCAAGAACGAAGCTCTGCAAAATTCAGTGGAAGATTCAGTATTTTTGATTAGAAAAGTGCTACTTCGAGCAAAGAAGGATCGTGAAGCTGAAGTGTCGAAGCAAGTACATAGTACCTCGATCGATGAATTAATGGCGAATCAGCAATCATTTTTGCAAGAAGTTACAAATTTGAATAAAAGAGAAAGTGACGTGCGACTTCCCAGGATCAACATTCCTACGTTTTCGGGAAAATATTCGGAATTCCCTTCATTCAAAGATTTATTCGAAGCATCTATTGATAGCAATGCGAAAATATCTAAGGTGCATAAATTTCAATACCTGAAGGGCCTCTTGGCGAATGAAGCTGCCGCATTGGTTCGTCATATTGCAGTAACTGAAGCGAACTACACGGAGGCATGGGAAAAAATTAAGGAGAGATATGACAAGAAAAGACTGGTGATTTCTACTCTAATTAAGCAGTTTGTAACGGAATTATTTGCAGTTGAATTTTTGTTCCGTTGACAGAATATTTCTATGGTTCTGTATAAAGGTGACCGCAGCACATTTGCCGGCTAGATGCAGAAGGTGGGCAGGTTCTTGTCACCTACCATAGAAATCATGAAGTGCTGCTGTTCCCATATTGTCGACTCGAGGTAGTATCCTGATATGAAACGATTTTTAAAACGATCTTCTTCTCACACACTTCTTAGTATTGACATGTTGCGGTAACACTAAGGAAAACACACAAACAAAAACTTGTTTCTATTGCCACAGCCGTCCTTTTTTGTGGTTAAGATATTGCACCACATGCTCGCCACCCTCCCTTCTGGCTATACCTTGCATAATCATTTGGTATGCCCCGTTATCACAGAGTGCTACCCCATACCTACCTAATCACCTATGGTTTGTTTCAATTATTCACTCATCACACGGCCCGAGAACCGACTGTATATTGAACGAAACCAATCAAAAGATAAGAAACATCATGAAAGCTGAATGAACGATATTGGGAAGGATAACGTAACAAAAAAAAAAACTAAGATTAACGATATAGCATAAATTAGTTAGTTATTAATATCATTAACTTTACATAGGTAAAATAGATACGAATAATTTACTTAAGTGGGATCCGCGGTCCTTAATGCAAGTTCAAAAACATTAAATGTAGAATTAAATACAATATAGAATAAATATAGTAGTATATAGCTTAACTATGATATAATTAGATTAATCGTATAATTGTTAAGAATTAACTAGTAATTAGTAATCAACGAATAAATAAAGATTTGTTTATAAATAATTGAAATAATAATCATAATAGTAATAATAAATAAATATGGACACTAGTCCGGCTTTAATATTTTTCACTTATCTGTTTATCCAGATAAGATGGTGTCATCATAGCCTTAGCGGTATTTCCCCTGTATATGGTCTTGGAGGATTCCGTTTGTTTTTATTTTTCCTTTTATATATTCCTCTTTTTGTTTTGATTTCTGTGCGTTAATCCTGTTAGATTCAGCAATCCGCGCTAATTTTGATGCGCCAACAAAAAAAATATATGTCGCGGAAGTTCTTTTCCGCGACAATTCAAACTTGGTAATTGTTATTTTTGTTATACGGTGCACTACACCAAGTGTCGGTAAATCTAACTGGTTTATTGTGCAGTTAACTTCGCCGCAACGAACAATTTACCACCAAAATATATTTAAACTTGTTTAACATATAACGTTAAACTATTTAATGATTAACTTTATTTTTAAAAACTAAACAAAAATACACAGTTTATTGTAAATACCACGGCACTGGTTCACTATATAAATTTTGTCTTTTAATTTATTATTATTTTTATGTACACGCACCAAAATGGAATGACTGATTGTAATTATTGTTAAATTTTAATTTCAGTTGTTGTTGTTGTTGGAGAAGAGGTAATAGAGCAAAACCACAAAGAATATCGCACAGGCTACAACCATCACCATCTGTCACTACATAGCTAAACTAGCCAATTATACCAATAACAACCAATTAGCTAATATTTTCACCACAATCGTAGCCAACCTTTTTACCGCATAAATCCACTTAGGTGCAGAACACAAAGTCGTCAATTCCAAATTGTTTTCCTTCCCGACATCATTTTGGGCCTTACAATTTATAAACAAAAATTCAAAAAATTGATTTACGTCTTACGCCCTATATATACAGGATGCCTGGAACATTTCAAGAATGTTACAAACGCGGGGCAGTCCCACACCCTTGAGAAGGTCTCACCAAGCCGGGCACCTAATGTCTAGAATTTGACGAAAATCTTTAGTATGAAAATAAAATTTTTAATCAAAATTTATTTTAACCAGAGTGGAATCATTCCCAAGTTAATACATATAACCAAATTATTTAAACTTTCTATTTAATATCTTTAGCATGATACATCCCCAGAATTTTTCCGTTCTCATCCTTAACTTCATAGATTACAGAGCCGTGTCGTTTTGTAATTATTGCTTTTGTGAATTTGGAAGCGAGCTTGCCACTGAACTCCTTTTGAGCAGAGCTTTGAGCAAAATTTCGTACATACACAACTTCACCGGGATTAAATGTTCGCGTTCTGCTTCGTAGATTGTAATTCGAGGCGTTTCGTTCATGGGCTTCTTTGAGGTTCCGTAAGACAATGTTCTGTGCTAAGGACAGGCGATCCGTGGGTGTTGAAATCTCTATGTTTCTATCTTCCAGTGAGTTTAATTTTCGAAGTAAGTCATACATTGACCCATGCGTTAATTTGTGCTGTCCAAATACCAAGTAATGGGGTGAAAACCCAGTAGACGTATGTATGACATTTCTTAAGGCACCAGCAATCTCGCTTAAATGGCAGTCCCACCTTTTGTGATCATCTTTGATATAAGACCTTATGGCAGCGAGGATTGATCGGTTCACTCGCTCCGATGCATTCGCTTGCGGAGAATATATAGCAGTAAATTCGTGTCTTACTCCATACTTGCGTAGCAGTTCTGCTAATAATATAGATTTAAATTGCGGGCCGTTGTCGGAAAATAACACTTCGGGCACGCCAAACATATGAAAGATGTTTGCTTCCAGGAATTGACAAACTTTTGCAGCCGAAGCGCATCTCAGTGGTACTAGTATCGGGAAACGGGTAAATTGATCCAAAATTATTAAAATATACGTAAACCCATTGGTGGTTCTTGGATAAGGACCCAAGAAATCAATATACAGTCTCTGGAATGGCCTAGTTGAGTCTATAAACTTGCCCATTTCTGGACGTGTTGAGAAATTAACTGGTTTGCTCATTTTACAGACTGTACACTCCCGAACAAAGTTTTTGACCTGGGCTGCCATCGAGGACCAGTAAAATTGACGCTTCAATACCTCCAGTGTCTTGGCTATACCTTGATGGGCTGCTGTTGGTGGGTTGTGTGCTTGTTTTATCAGGTCGGCAGTAAGCCCTGGTGGTATCACTAGCTTCCACGATGAAATATCCGTTTCTACATCGGTAGAACTACATATTTTTATGTATAATTTGCCTCCATCAACTTTGTAGTTAGACAGTACTCTTGGATTGTTTAAGAGGGTATCCATCTTGCCTTGGTAGTCTGGATCCTGAAAAGCGGGTGCGTTCATATCTATGCTTAATGGGACATCAGTATATATTTTAATTTCGTCTACATTGATGCGTGATAGACTATCCGGTACGATATTTTGAGTGCCTTTCCTATATTCGATGGTAAATTTATGTCCTTGTAATTTCAACGCCCACCTTGCTAAACGTCCAGTAAGGTCTTTCTGATCCATTAACCATTTTAAGCTGGAGTGGTCGGTAATAATGGTGAATGGGTATCCGTCAATATAATGTCTGAATTTCTTAACGCTCATCACTGCAGCCAAGCACTCCAACTCTGTAACGGTATAATTCCTTTGTGCCTTATTCAACTTCGCTGACATATAAGCAATGGGGTGCTCCTCTTCCTCGTTCTTTTGAAATAATACACTACCGACTCCAGTGGTACTTGCGTCGCACTGGATGTAGAAGTGACGTTTAAAATCAGGATTGACTAAGATTGGTGCCGAAATTAATGATTGTTTTAATCTATCGAATGAGTCTTGTGCTTGCTGGTTCCATTTGGGTTTTACACCTTTCCTCAACAGGTCAGTAATTGGAGCTGCCAAAGCAGAGTAATTGGGAATAAACCGTCTGTACCACCCGGTCAACCCCAGGAATTGCCGTATTTGTTTAGTCGTGACAGGAGCAGGGTATTCGGCTACTGCCTGCACTTTGGACGGATCCACCCTGAGGCATCCATCACCAATTACGTAACCAAGGTATCTAGTCTCCTTGAGCATGAATTTACTTTTATCTACATTTATAGTGAGTTTTGCCCCTCGCAACAATCTCGCCACTTCAGATAGTAATGAAATATGATCGTCGAAGGTAGCCGAAACTACGAGAAGATCATCAAGGTAGACAAACACCCGGTCATGCAACTGGTGAGGGATAACCTTGTGCATAAGTCGGCACATCGTCTGGGCTGCATTACACAACCCAAACGGCATGACGACGAACTGGTAGAGTGGTCGTCCCGGGACGGTGAAAGCTGTCTTATCCCTCGACTCGTGATCTAAGGGAATTTGCCAGAAGGCGTCTTTTAAGTCGATGGAACTAATGTATCGGGTTTGATCCAATCGGCTTAGTAGTCCGTCGATCTGAGGTAAGGGATAAGCATCAGTCACCGTCACTGCATTTACCTTACGTGCGTCCAGGCAGAGCCGAACCTTTCCATTAGCCTTACTCACGAGACTCACTGGTGATGACCAGGAACTTTGGCTCTCCTCAATCACTCCCAGCGCTATCATTCGATCCAGTTCTTTATATATTTCCGCTTGTTTCGCCGGCGACACAGAATAGTACCTTTGTTTTATCGGTGGTGATTGGCCTACATCGATTTTATGGGTCACCAGATGTGTTCGTCCTAAACCCAATTTTTCGCAGGATGGAAATTGACTTACAACAGCTGTTAAGATGGCCTGTTGACGGTTATTCAAATCATGTTTCTCCGTATTGCAAGGTGCAGATGGCAAGGTATTTTCTATCTCGCTGACCATCATAGGCACCAATCCAAATAACTCCCAAAAATCCATCCCTAAATATAGAGCTTGGCTTAGTCCTGGTGCGATATGGATTCGTATCAATTCTGTTTTACCTCCATACGACACCTTTGCCACGAAATGCCCTATAACTCTCTGTCGCTGGCCACCAGCGGTCCATAAAGTGGATGGAAGACCGTTTATCTCTATGTTGTTAGACTTTATGAACTCTTCTGCTCCACTACCCAAAACTGTAACGTTTGCTCCACTATCGAGCAGACCACGCTGAGGAACCCCGTTAATAAGCACATTGATATAAGGCCTAGTGTCGATCACCGTGGAAAGAACTGATTCGCTTACCATTCTTTGCAGGGTTTTTCGTAATTTAAAATATTTGAGTGATCGGTTTAATTTTGATGTCGATTCTAAAGGCGATTGTAGGTGAGGTGAAAATATTTGGTTCCTTAGTCCCGGTCCGTGCCGGCATCCTTCTCCAGAATGGTATGGTAAAATTCTGGGTCGGTATTCGTTGCCACTTCTTCCAGCGTCCGCCTGGGTGTTACATTCATCGGTGAGTGGGAGTTCAGAGCCCCAGTGTTTCTGAAATCCCTCTTTGCGTTTCCCTGTTGAACGCTTTTACACTTTAAACACTGGGTCTTTAGGGTATTTGGTGTTCCGCAACCAAAACAGAATCGGTGCTTGATAGGGATAACGCAGTTCTTGTAGAAGTGCCCAATTCCGAAACAATTCCAGCAAGCATTTGGTGAATAGGATTTTTCAAAATTGGTCATTCGTGGTTGATCTATAAATTGCTTTGCAGAAGTAATCGCACATACCGAGTCGGAGTGTTGAGCCTGCTCATCATTGTTGAAACCGCTGAAACCAGCATTCCCGCTACAACCGGCCACATCCAACTCATTAACATGACGAGGTCTCACTTGGTGATAGATTTCTGGAGTCCAACCTATCCTACTCCAAGTATCTTCCACTGTTATACATTGATTGACCATCTCAGCGATGTCTAAGAACTGTTGTCCTGCAAACTTAGCCTGTAAACCACCCCGCATATTTCTAGTTAAAAGGTTGATCAATTCATTATCAGTCATTGGTCTCATTAAGGATAGGGTCAAGCTCCGTATCGCATGGTAAAAATCTAGGAAAGGTTCCTTGAATTTTTGCTTCCTGCGTTCTAAGGCTTGCTTAACATCATCGTCCGTCCTTCTAGTCTTAAATCTTTGGACCATTGCCTCCTTCAAAACCTCCCAATCTACTAACCCATAGGTTTCCTGGTACTCCCAATACCAATTAAGAGCTCTTCCTTTTAATAGTACACTAAAATTGGCGGCTAATCTCTTTTGGCTAAGCCCATTTTCTGACGCCATCCTCTGAACTCTATACAAAAATCGTTCTACGGGAAGCTCATCCTTTTCGTCTCCATGGTAAACCATCTTCCAATTGTAAATTTCCAAATAAGGTTTAGGGGTCTGGACATTCAAGTTTGATGGAAAGCTGCTCACATTTGGTGGCTCTGGTGCTAAATTGAAACGTGGAGGCGGTAGAGCGGAGTTAAAGTTCATTGTCATGTGTCTATTTATATTTTGAGCATCTACGTTCCTAGTTTCATAAGAAGATGCCAACTCAGACTTATGTCGGTTATTCGGTGGAGGTATGCCAGAAAGGCTCAGCTTTCGGTACAACCTGTCGACAATCAAATCGACTCTCTCATCCTCGGTTAGTTCAGAGATCGATTTTATAGCGTTATTGGCCGCTATTTCGTCAGCGGATTGTGAGGTTCCAGGTTTAGGTTTATTGGCTTGGTTGGCATCGGTGACTTCTTCACTTGATTCGTCACTCTCATTCCCTGAATTATCTTCTATTTCCGAAAAAACTTGTTTCAATGAATTCTCCATTTCGGCCGTAACCGCTTTCTCAGAGCGAATATCTTGGAGACAGGATAGGAATTTCTGGCAAGCACCGGCCAATCTGCTCGCAATTGTTGCTACGGACTTTGAGGTACTAATTCGAGTTAGTCGATGTCCAACATGCAATGCGCCTGTCATTAGTTCTGCTATCCTTTCTGATTCAAAATTTGGTTGAGATAACATTTCCCGAAGCTGGTTTTCCAAATTTTTCAGTTTTGCACTACACACCCCAATTTCCCGTTTTGGATTTTTCATTGCAGCTGGGTGAGCGCTTATTGGTGGATCTATCTCCAACGCGACTTCTTTCTCATATAGATTTTTTAACATCGCCATTCTGGTCATAATGCTACCGGTAATATTTCTTACCTGGCATTCAACGGAAAGTTCATCACAATCCAAAAACTGCACATTCATTGTGATACTTAAATTTAACTTGCACGACTAGTAATTAAAAAAAAATTAAAAAAAAACAATACAATGATTGCCACTCTAATTGAAAATACTTCGACAATAATTAGCAAAATTTTATTTTCTTCACAAACGATAATTGGTCTTATTAGAACAATAAGATCGAAATAAATATTATTTAATTTGTTAACTAGGTGATCGGTAGTCAGGGCAACACTTCATTAAATATAAAAATTAGGCTGTAACAATATGAAACAGATGAACAGAAGCCATACTATATAAAAACCGTTTCATATTTGGTAAAAATTACGGAAATAAATCCCATTGCATGAGAGTATAAAATCAAAATGAATGTAACTATCCATCAACGCCTATCTGCGGAAAGTATACTCTATAATGGGTTAAAACTCACATAATTGTTTGAGTATATCACGCCATGCAATCTAACCTTTCTAGGGTGAAGGCATTGCTAATTATCCAAACACTTTTGTATGCAAAACGTTAATTAGCTCTAACACTACTTTGATGTATATGAAACTATAAAATTCTCGGTACCTAAAGCACCAACATTTTCTTGACTGAAAATGGAAATTAGTGAAACACATCTTAATATGAATTTTGAAGTTGTTCTGAATCATATCCAAGCATTGCAGTCAAAACGTTAATACGGAAAACAACGCGGAGACTCAGAACCGCTAAACAAAAAAAAATAAATAAATTATTAATCTGAAACTAAAACAAGAATAATCGACAATATGGGTAACTTTGCTAATTGTTCTCTCCCTCGGGAGGAAAATTAGGATTAAGATCTGAATAATAATATCAAATTACCAAGTTGGGCGCCACTGTAACGGAATTATTTGCAGTTGAATTTTTGTTCCGTTGACAGAATATTTCTATGGTTCTGTATAAAGGTGACCGCAGCACATTTGCCGGCTAGATGCAGAAGGTGGGCAGGTTCTTGTCACCTACCATAGAAATCATGAAGTGCTGCTGTTCCCATATTGTCGACTCGAGGTAGTATCCTGATATGAAACGATTTTTAAAACGATCTTCTTCTCACACACTTCTTAGTATTGACATGTTGCGGTAACACTAAGGAAAACACACAAACAAAAACTTGTTTCTATTGCCACAGCCGTCCTTTTTTGTGGTTAAGATATTGCACCACATGCTCGCCACCCTCCCTTCTGGCTATACCTTGCATAATCATTTGGTATGCCCCGTTATCACAGAGTGCTACCCCATACCTACCTAATCACCTATGGTTTGTTTCAATTATTCACTCATCACACGGCCCGAGAACCGACTGTATATTGAACGAAACCAATCAAAAGATAAGAAACATCATGAAAGCTGAATGAACGATATTGGGAAGGATAACGTAACAAAAAAAAAAACTAAGATTAACGATATAGCATAAATTAGTTAGTTATTAATATCATTAACTTTACATAGGTAAAATAGATACGAATAATTTACTTAAGTGGGATCCGCGGTCCTTAATGCAAGTTCAAAAACATTAAATGTAGAATTAAATACAATATAGAATAAATATAGTAGTATATAGCTTAACTATGATATAATTAGATTAATCGTATAATTGTTAAGAATTAACTAGTAATTAGTAATCAACGAATAAATAAAGATTTGTTTATAAATAATTGAAATAATAATCATAATAGTAATAATAAATAAATATGGACACTAGTCCGGCTTTAATATTTTTCACTTATCTGTTTATCCAGATAAGATGGTGTCATCATAGCCTTAGCGGTATTTCCCCTGTATATGGTCTTGGAGGATTCCGTTTGTTTTTATTTTTCCTTTTATATATTCCTCTTTTTGTTTTGATTTCTGTGCGTTAATCCTGTTAGATTCAGCAATCCGCGCTAATTTTGATGCGCCAACAAAAAAAATATATGTCGCGGAAGTTCTTTTCCGCGACAATTCAAACTTGGTAATTGTTATTTTTGTTATACGGTGCACTACACCAAGTGTCGGTAAATCTAACTGGTTTATTGTGCAGTTAACTTCGCCGCAACGAACAATTTACCACCAAAATATATTTAAACTTGTTTAACATATAACGTTAAACTATTTAATGATTAACTTTATTTTTAAAAACTAAACAAAAATACACAGTTTATTGTAAATACCACGGCACTGGTTCACTATATAAATTTTGTCTTTTAATTTATTATTATTTTTATGTACACGCACCAAAATGGAATGACTGATTGTAATTATTGTTAAATTTTAATTTCAGTTGTTGTTGTTGTTGGAGAAGAGGTAATAGAGCAAAACCACAAAGAATATCGCACAGGCTACAACCATCACCATCTGTCACTACATAGCTAAACTAGCCAATTATACCAATAACAACCAATTAGCTAATATTTTCACCACAATCGTAGCCAACCTTTTTACCGCATAAATCCACTTAGGTGCAGAACACAAAGTCGTCAATTCCAAATTGTTTTCCTTCCCGACATCATTTTGGGCCTTACAATTTATAAACAAAAATTCAAAAAATTGATTTACGTCTTACGCCCTATATATACAGGATGCCTGGAACATTTCAAGAATGTTACAAGTTTGTGGATCAACCAATAATTTCAAAGCCCTCGGCTAAAGCTCTGCATCAGATGTCAGATGTATCTGATGAAGTGCTTAGGGGATTAAAAGTGCTGGGTGCCGAAGCAGAGAAAAGGGATCCGTGGCTAATCCACATTTTGGTGAATAAATTGGACGGTGTTACCAAACAAGCCTGGGCAACAGAAACTGCAGAAGATGATTTCCCCTCAATGGAAAGATTTTTTAAATTTTTAAATAGAAGAAGTGATTCAATAGCAAATAATCGCATTAAAAATTTTCACGCTGCTTCTGCTGATCTGGTATGTGCTAAATGTTCCAAAGATCATTATCTCAGCAAATGCGAGCAATTTCTGTCTCTGAGTGTCACCGATAGGCGAGGATTGGTTTCGGAGAGGAAGCTGTGCTTTAATTGTCTGTCTCCAACCCATCAAGCAGCTGCATGCAGATTCAAATATAGATGCGGTAAATGCCATAGAAAACATCATTTAACATTGCATTCCGAAGATACGCAACGGGCAGGGGCGACCTCAACTTTAAACGGCAATACGGTGAACCATTCAGAGGAGAATACCACTTCTGATACCCAGTCGTATAACACAACATCAGCCAGTTTCCAGTCATTACTCCCGACAGCAATGGTTCAAGTCACTGACCGATTTGGAAACGCATTAAAGTGTAGAGCGTTACTTGACTCGGGTTCCCAAGCATCGTTCATTACGGAAGCATGTATGCAGCGATTAAAACTGCCGAGATCGAAAGCAAACATATCGGTAACTGGGTTGACTACGGGAAATATATCCACAAGAGGAGCAGTTTCTATCAACGTAAAATCGCTGCACTCACCAGAGGAAGAAATACAGTTGGATGCCCTTATAATTAATAAACTGCCAACTAGACTGCCCAGTTTTGGATTTAGTTTAAAGGACAGTAGCTTTCTGAAGGAGTTGAAGCTTGCGGATCCGCAGTATAATGAAGTTGGCGCAGTTGACATCCTAATCGGAGCGGACAGATTTTTCCATATCATCAGGGATGGACGAGCCAGTAATTCCAGTGACTCTATTATTGCACAAAACACTATATTTGGTTGGGTTGTCTCTGGGATTACCGATAGTAACAGTGTAAATGGAGTAGCTCAAGTGAATATATGCACCTAAATCTGCATTTGGATGTCGATATTGATGAGACGTTGAAAAGATTCTTCGAGCAAGAAGAAATCCCCAGTATCCACATGCTAAGTCCAGAGGAAACCGAGTGCGAAGAAGTTTTTAAATCCACACACAAACGTATCGAAGGAGGAAGATATATGGTGGAGATTCTTTTTAAAAAATCAGCAGGCGAACTTGGTAACTCATTGAAAGCGGCCGAACGGAGGTTCTTGGCATTAGAAAGAAAGCTGCAGTCTAATCCGCCAATTAACAAGGAATACTCAAGAGTAATAAGCGAATATATCAAGTTGGGATATATGGAGCCACTGAATAAAACCGATATGGAGATATAGGATCACAAAAGTTTTTATTTGCCCCATCACTGTGTATTCAAGGAGTCAAGTGAGACTACTAAATTAAGAGTGGTATTTGATGGGTCGGCGAAATCTTCATCAGGGGTTTCCCTAAATCAAACAATGTTGGTTGGACCAACTATTCAGCCTACGTTATGGTCTATATTGATGAAGTTCAGAAGTTACAAGGTAGCGTTAACCGGTATTGTAAATATGATGTTATTTATTGTATATAGGACGTTAATTTATTGTATTTAGGACGTTTGTGATTGTAAATACGACGTGTTTGCGATGATATTTATTGTATGAATATTTGTAGATTTATTGTAAACTGTGATTTTTCGATTTGTATTTAATTTTGATGTTAAAATTCGCGGATGAAGCTGGGCTGGGACGACGAATTACCGGACAAGATCGCAAGCATGTACAAGGAAATTCGCAGTGAGTTGAAGGTTTTGGAAATATAAAGATTAAGCGATATATTCCTCAAGGTAGTCTGGTTGAAATTCACGGTTTTTCGGACGCGAGTCAGAAGGCGTACAGTGCAGTGGTGTATTGTAGAGCGGTTGCTGAGAATGGCGAGGTTACTGTAAACATTATGGCATCTAAAACTAAAGTAGCGCCAATCAAGCAGATATCTTTGCCCAGACTCGAGCTGTGTGGCGCACACTTGTTGACAAAACTTATGATGCTGATGAAGGAAACAATAAAGCGTCCAGTACAATGTTATGCGTGGACAGACTCCAGTATCGTCTTGATGTGGTTATCCAGCCATCCAGTAAAATGGAAAACGTTTGTGGCGAATCGTACGTCAGAGATTCTGGATAAACTTCCTAGAAAATGTTGGAATCACGTACGATCCGAGGACAATCCAGCGGATTGCGCATCAAGAGGGATACTTCCCTCAAAATTAGTCAACTACAAGCTATGGTGGCATGGTCCGGAATGGTTGCAACAGGCTGAATATATTTGTGCATCACCAACAGAAGAAATTAACAATGAAGAGCAGCTGGCAGCCGAAGAAAGGAAAAACAAAATTTTGGTTCTAAATATGCAGCGGCAAGAGGATAGATTCATTGATGGAAAGGATTTCAGAACATACTAAATTGGTTCGGGTTTTCGCTTACGTTCTGAGATTCCTAAAAAATTATACATTATCAAAAGATGACAGAATTTTAAGTTTCTTAACAGTGGAGGAGCTGCAGAGGTCAAGAAATATAATCATCAGGCATGTGCAGCGACAATCATTTGCCAGTGAAATTGATTGTTTACAAAAACGGATGGCTATTAGTAAAAGCAGCGGCATATTATCCTTGGCACCGTTTGTAGACGCTAAGGGAATTTTGAGAGTTGGAGGTAGGCTGAGGCATTCGGATTGTCCATACGATTACAAACATTCGATAATCTTACCAAAGAGCCATGTATTTAGTCGTGGAATTATATGGCACATACATAAGCAAAGCCTACATGCGGGTCCATCATTGACATTCCAGTTAACCAGACAACAATACTGGATAGTTGGCGGAAGAAGCAGTATACGGGGAATTATCAACAAATGCGTGGCGTGCTTTAAGAGTAATGCGAAGTCTTCAAAGCAGCTAATGGGAGATTTGCCGGCAGCGAGATTAAAAGCAGCAAGGCCATTCACATCATGTGGAGTGGATTATGCGGGTCCAATACAAATAGCGTCAAAAAAGGGAAGAGGTGCCAGATTCATCGAGGGCTATATTGCGCTATTTGTTTGTATGGCAACCAAGGCTATTCATATAGAGATCGTGAGCGACCTTACAACTGATGCCTTCATTGCGGCTTTAAAAAGATTTGTGTCTAGAAGAGGAACGCCAGCACACATCTATAGTGACAACGGATCAAATTTTATTGGAGCGAAGCGACACCTGAATGAGGTATATAAATTTATTTCCGACAATAATAATAATTGTGTCATTGCAGAACATTTATCCAAGTCAGAGGTGCGGTGGCACTTTATTCCACCCGTGTCACCCCATTTTGGAGGATTATGGGAAGCGGCAGTCAAGTCTGTAAAAACTCACCTGATTAGATGTACCTCCAATACCCATTTAACGTTTGAAGAGATGGCCACTCTACTAAGTCA
Source organism: Tipula helvola (assembly GCA_963556165.1). Taxonomy (NCBI): domain Eukaryota; kingdom Metazoa; phylum Arthropoda; class Insecta; order Diptera; family Tipulidae; genus Tipula; species Tipula helvola. Next base: position 12,356,904 of record OY744481.1, on the reverse strand, counting down.
GATCGAGGCAATTTTAAACTCCAGGCCATTATATGCAGCACTAGACGGCGATTCATCATTCGAGGTTTTGACCCCAGCGCATTTTTTGATCGGGTCGGCCAATTTTTACTTGCCGGAGCAGGAAGTCAATGAAGAGATACCTCTAGGCAGACTTACGAGATGGCAATTTATTCAGCAGCGCGTTCAATCCTTTTGGAGAAAGTTTAGCGTAGAATACCTTCACAACCTTCAACAGAGAAGTAAATGGCGAAAACAGCATGAAAATATGAAAATTGGAGATGTCGTATTAATCAAAGAGGATAATTTGCCATCCTACAAATGGGTGCTTGGCAAAATAATTGAATTGCATCCTGATGATCACGGAACAGTTAGGGTCGTAACATTAAAAACATCAACATCAATTTTAAAGCGACCCATTGTGAAAATATGTAAACTTCCCGAACAAGAAGATGGTTAACGACGGGATCGTTAACGGGCCGGAGAATGTTGTTGTTGTCTGCAGCATCTAAAAACATAAAGAGAAAAACACAAAGAATCATTTGGACACAATTAAATAGATGCTACTTTTACTTATCTGAGAGCATCAGCGGATACAACAGCGGTACGTTAAAACAATAATTAATTTATTAATTTTTCAATAATTTGTTTGTTCATAAAACGCCTATTTTTATTATTATATTAATTTTGACACTTTGTTATTTTGTTATGATCAAGTACCAGTACCAACCTTATAAATTAAATTAATTTTAAATAATTATAGTAAAACACGTACCAACTTGATTATAGTAACTTATCATGTGAAATGCTAGATGGCGATATAAATTATATTATGTATAACACAAATTAGCATTGTATAACACTTTTTTAGTATAAAAAGGCGTTCTATAATATTCGAGAAACATTGTAAAAAAAGTCATTGTGAATTATTGTGAAAATAAAATTATTGCGTTTAAAATATTAAAAAATATTTTTTGTTAAATACAGTGCACAAATATTGTGAAATATATTGTGAAATATAAGTTGTACAGTGATAAAGAAGTAACAAACGGCGAATGTTTGTTAATAAAACCTTATAAAATAATAAGATTGTGAAGATCGGGTGTTTTTTATTTAATATAAACAGCGACCATAAAGAAGCCCCCTTCAGCCCGCGATTCAGTATGTATGGGGTGGGTGTGTGAATATGTAGAGCAGCGCCAGGGCTGGCGTGATATCTCTACTTATCGTATATCCCCAATGTTTTTATTTTAGCGCTCCGCGTCTCCGAACGAAATTATGGGTCGATGTGATGGCGGACAGAAATAAAATGCGTGGAAATAATTTTATGTTTTCAACTTTTATTTAATTCACTTGATATGCTATTCACTACATTAGTTGAATTTATTTATAATGTAAGTATTCCACTGGGATAAAACAAAAATTACAAATTATTTTTTTTACTTTACGTTTTTATTACGACTTGTCGATCATGACGCTGGCTAAAAACTGTACTGTAGTATATGTGTATTGAAAAAACGTTTTTTTCCTTTGTTACTTTGTGGAAAAATTTTCGAGTGGCGATTGCTATAAGTTATTCCAAAATGACACGAGAGCCGTGCACCGGTTTTAGTTTACGTGAACAAACCAGAATGAAATTAAATTTACGCCTAATTAACAGGCTAACCGACCTATGCATTGGTTTAACTTAAAAAAAATTTCCCAAGCCCATGGCAGCTTACAAAAAAAAAACAAAATTCGAATTTTTTTTCTTCGCGCTCTTTCTTATGAATGCGTGATAACGGTATCTCACAAAACTTTCCGCTCAAAAGTCTCAAAACTAGAGATTTGAAGCTTTAAAATGCTTTTCTTTTCGTCTCTGTACGACCGTATTTTACAAAGATACAGCTCTTCAAAAAACACTAAAAAAATTGAAAAAAATTAGTGTTCCTTTAATTTTTTGAAGTAGTGTAGAAGAAAGTAAATAAACAACTTAATGAATTTGGACACTTATTTATTGAGTTTTAAAGTACAAAAAGAAAAAAAATTAAGAATAATAACGTCATGGGAATTACTTATACGTATTGTAACGTGGCCATCTCAAAAAAAGGTGACTTATCGGTCTCCACTGTACTACTTGTAAAAACTATTGGAAATCAAAAAACCAAAAGTTTTTATAAAATATGTATAGTTTTATAATTAACTAGCAGAACCCGACCCGCGTTGCTGGCCCTATCATATTACGTATTTATTTTGAGATCTTTGTTTCTTTTTGGTATCCGTGCACAATTAAATAATGAATACATTTGTTTTTATGTTCACTTGATTATTGTAATGCTTTCTGATAAACAATATTTTTTGTTTTGCCGTTTTCTGCGAAAACGAATAATGATGTTGGTTTTCCAACACGCGAGCATCCAACGTAGAATTGTCCGTGTGCAAAACATAGCGGTTCCAAATTTAAACCACATACTTTCAGCGACTGACCTTGAGATTTATTAATCGACATAGCAAATGCCAGGCGTACAGGAAATTGGATGCATTTAAACTCAAATGACATATCTGATGGTATAATTGGTATACGTGGAATTAATATGTTTTCACCTTTGCATTTGCCAATTAATATGGTGGCCTCAGTGATATTGTTGAGTTGGTTTAAACTGCGTAATAGAATTATTGGCGCACTAATTTTTAATTGTAAAATGTGATGTGGAGCTCCAGGCAAGTTTAGTAAATTCAAAAATTCAATTGGTTAATTAACAACTTCTCCTGGATTCCTAACGCTATCAATCGATTTGTATGTTTTTATTTGGCCTGTAATTGTGTTTTGAATGTCAATGTTAATTTCAGTGACATCTTTATTTTTGGCGGCTAATATTGCGCGATCGCTTAACCATTCATGATTTGTATAATTGTTTGAAATATCAGGATATACGATTTCAACGATTGTATAAATATCCGAGGGAAATGTTATCAATCCTGTTGTATTGCCTGCATAAATTTTTCCATTTCCAACATCCAATAATTGTTTAGAAAACGAAAAGGCCTTATGAGCCATTTTGTAATCGCACGCGCATGTTTTCTGAAAGTGATAATTTTTTTTAAATTTTGCCACAAATACGATGCTTTTTCAAACACGCAATTAGTTCATCTGCTGGTGTTGATCTTGTTATGATTGGTAATGTTTGTCTGAAAGCACCTGCCAATAATATAAGAGCACCCCCAAATGGTTGTTGGTGGCTGCGTAAATCTTTCAATGTCCGAGTCAAAGCTTCTAACGACTTTTTGTGAGCCATTTTACACTCATCCCACACAACAACCTTGGTGTTATTATTAGGTGCATATTTAAAGGTAACTTCAACGCTGAATGTGCCTTCTTCCACCATCTAACAAAGTGGCTGCAATTTCAGAGGAGGTAATGGCCAATGCAATAAAGTTGTCTTTTCGTATGGAAGCTAAAATTAACGATATTAAAAAGGTTTTGCCCGTACCTTCAGGAGCATCCAGAAAATATAGTCCACCATTGTCTGCATTAACTGATTGCATAATAGTATTGTAAACGTATTTTTGCTATTTATTCATGACTGGTATGTTATGCTGAACAAAAGTATTTAATGCATCAGTGTTGTAGTTCTTTTCACGTTGTATTTCGCGGTCAAATATGTCAGTAAATGGTCGATTTAGTGATGGCATTCCTAATTGACTCAACACTTTATTTACAATCACCAAACATTATCCTCTATGTGAATTAATGTTTGGTTATACATGTCCACAGTGTAATGCAATCAGGATTTGTATTTGTGTTGCGAGCTTGACGTATACATATGGTTTCTGTCCACAATGCTAAGGGATTTGAAGGAAAGCATGTTGAAATTATTATTGAGAATAATGTTCGAATTTGATTGGCGGAAGCAGTAAGTGTTGCATCTGCTAATGAATTATCCCAATGTTCTTCATTCTGAAGTAAATCTAAACGTTGGCATGCTTCGCGATATGATTCGCACAATACATTATTTATGGTTCTCAAATGCTGAAACGATGTTGGACCACGAACATTTATCAAAAGCAAATGCAAATAGTAGCGTTCAAATTGTGCCTTTTGATAAACAATATTTTTGGTTTTTCCATTTGGTGTGTAAATAAATAAATTTTTTGGCGTTCCCACTCTGGAGCAAGCAACATACAGTTGGCCATGTGAAAAGCATGAATTTTCCAAAATAACACCAGCTATTTTCAATGATTGCCCCTGGACTTTGTTGATTGTCATTGCAAAAGCAAGGCGTAATGGGAATTATAGTCGCTTGAATTCAAACGGCAACTCGGTGGGAATCATAGGAATGCGCGGAATTAGCACATCTTCTCCTTTACTTTTACCGGTAATAATCGTTGCTTCAATCACATTCGGCATCAATTTCTTCACACAAAGCCGTGTTCCGTTGCACAATTTCGGTGCATCTAAATTTCGGAGCAGTATTATTGGTAAACTCTTTTTAAAATTAGTATGTGTGGTGGAATACCAGGTGGCTCCAAAGAATTAAGAAACTCTATTGGATAATTGACGGATTGATCCACATCAGTAACCGTGTCGATAGATTTGTATTTCATTAGTGGCCCGGGTAGTTGCGATTGAATTTCATTATTTAATTTATTAACGCCGTCATTTTTGGGAGCTAGGAGTGCACGTTCGCACAGCCAATCATGATTTTTGAAGTTATTTGGCAGATTTGGGAATACTTTCATTACCACGTCCTGTATTGATGGCAGCATTTGACAAAAATTAGGCGGGAACGATATCTCACATGTTACAGGGTCATTTGGCAATTTCCCGTTACCCATGTCCAAAAGCTGCCTGGCAAATGTTTTAGCTGTACCATCGTGATGTAAATTCACACGCATGTTTGTAGATAGTGTGATTTTCGCAACGTGTTTCCAAAAATGAGACGGCTTCAGGCAGGCATTAAGTTCATCAGCGGGTGTTGATCGTGGAATGACTGGCAAAGTTTGACGAAAATCACCTGCTAGTAGTGTTAGAGCTCCTCCCATTGGTCGGTTATTTTGTCGCAAATCGCGCAAAATACGATCAACCGCTTCAAATGCTTTTTTGTGTGCCATGGTCCATCGAGTAAAGTGGATGCAATTCCAGATGATGCAACAGCGAGGCCGATTGTATTCTGCTATCTTACTTCAGCAAGTATCAAATTAAGAAGGAATGTTTTTCCAGTGTCTCCGGGTGCATCAAGAAAAATAATTCCTGCGTTACCGTGTTCAGAGATTCATAAGTGTTCAGAGATTTGTCTTCAGTTAAAGTGATGAAAGATTGTCTTAAATTTAAATTAATAAAATTAATTTGAATAATTAAATCAATTATAGTAGAGGTATGATTTGTGTATAATAATCGCACGCTAGATATCCTTTTTGGTGTATAAATTTGCGGCTAAGGCGCTATTTCGGAACATTTAAATAATTGTATCTATACATGTAAAAATGGATTCTTGATCCAGGGCAGACTTCCGGATTGGAGCATGGCACTAATTTCAAATAACCCCTTTCCTAAAGTCATTCCCGTCAAAAAAATCTTAAAAAAATTGAAATTTGAGAAAAAATTTGTACCACAGCCCCTAGGCCCCGGGGTCCAGCCCCTTCAAAAGTATCGTGGGCTTGGTCCTGAACATGCAATATATACATGGTAAAAATTTCATGGCGATCGGTAAAGCGGCTAAGGCGTTATTTCAGAACAATCAAATAATTGTATCTTTACATGTAAAAATGAATTTTTGATCCAGGGGCGGACCCCCCGAATTCGAACATGTCTCTTATTTCATATAACCCCTTTCCAAATCTCATTCTCGTAAAAAAATTTAAATTTTTGAAAAAATTTGTCCCATGGCCCCTAGACCCCGGGGTCCAGCCCCTTTCACAATATCGTAAGATTGGTCCTGAACATGAAACATTTGCATGGTAAACATTTCATGGCGATCGGTTGAGAGACTGAGAAGTAATTTTGAAATAATCAAATATTTGTGTAAAAATTAATTTCTGATCCAGGGCTGGGCCCCTCGGATTCGAACATGTCAGTAATTTCATATAACCAGCCCCATAAACTCATTTTCGTGGAAAAATTTAAAGAAAATTAAAATTTTCGAAAACATTTGTACCGCAGCCCCTAGACCCCGGGGTCCAGCCCCTTCCAAAATATCGTAAGGTTGGTTCTGGATATGCAACTTGTACATGGTAAAAATTTCATGGCGATCGGTTGAGCGGCTGAGACGCCCATTCGGAACAGACAAACAAACAGGAATTCATTTTTATATATATAATATATATATATATATATATATATATATATATATATATATATATATATATATATATATATATATATATATATATATATATATATATATACAAACTAATAATAAATTTTGATTTGGTCATATGAGGTATATAATTTAAATAATATTGCTGAATAAGAAGCTGTCGGTTATTTTAAATTGAAAACTTGATACACTTTAAACGTTGTATCAAATGTTTCTAGAAAACTCCCAGAGAAATAAGTATATCAGTCGATGATCGTATTAAATTGAAGAGTGTCATCTAGGCCCACTGCTACTAGAAAAGGCTGCATGTTAGTATTTAGGTTTAAATATTCTTTCTATATTTTATTAATTTTCAGCAGTAATATCCCAAGAGCATTGATAATTTCCCGAAATAATTTTATTATATTTTTCAAAATCACGTTGCTTAGTAACAGCCCGAAGCCGTAGGCTGAGGGCTGTTACCTAAAGGCAACGTGCTTGAGGAAATTATAATAAAATTATGAGGTATTTATCAATGCTCGAGGGGTATTCGACGAGAAAATTTTTTGCAATTTTATTTTATTCTAGTAGTAAGGCTGCTAGATTGTAAATTGTTCTATGAAAGTGTCATTTTGAAACAGTATTTATTGTAAAATAAAACTATAAATTCTTGTCATCTACTAGCCAGAGTATGTTTTTCTAAAATAGCAAGCCTATTAAATCGGTCAATTTCGAGTCACGTGTACAAAATATACCAATCAAAATAACATTACACTGATAACATCCCTAGGGAAATTATCAGTTTAATGTTATTTTGATTGGTTTATTTCGTACACGTGACTCAAAATAGACTGATTTAACAGGCTTGCTATTTTAGCAAAAAAAATTCACGTGAATTTATCCTAAAGTCTCGGCTTCTAAAAGGAAAGAACTCTGACTAGCTTTAATCGTGTACCTCATAAGTTCTTTTTTCCCAGATTTAGATTTAACCGACGGCGGAACTAATGCAGCAATAATCTTTAGTATCTCCTTGTTAAATTTATCTTTATTGAAAAAAAAGATAACTAAAGATAGGTATATACAAAAACGAAATGTATAAACATATACGGGTGTTAGGGCGGCCGTTAAAAATCAAATAATGAGATTCTACAGAGCTTTACATTTGAACAAGTACTACCAATTTACCCTTTAGATAACATAATTTTTAACGAACACCGTAATAGTTTAAATATAATAACTACCTGCGGTCAGAGATTCTCTATTATTAATCAACTTCAAGAATATTCTTTTGTTTTCAGAATGTTTCTTAAGTTTTCCCTAAATATTCGTATAAATAGTATTTGATTTTCATGATAAAGAGCCTGATAATCGATATTTATCTGTAATGAATAAAAAACATAAGTTTCGAAGCAATCAACTTGATTAACAATTTGTACAAATTCGGCGGCAAGTCTTGAAATATGTATTCTTACTAATAAAAGCCAATAATGATAATTTATCATTATTGGCTTTTATTTCCTCCAGTATATTTTTAGATGATTGTGTATTAATTTTTCTACTAACAAGTTTCTCGGGCTTTTTGATGTATCTTACTTCTATTTTTAAAACCTCAAGGTCAGCCGTCGATATCACAGAAGAATCTGGGGACAAGTAAATTAAAATTAGATTTTGACAACATAATAAATTAAATGTCTACCTGAAGATGTTGAAGCAGTTCTAGTATTTATTAAGACGTTCTGCTTCCCATCATTTCTTAGAAATAATATGATTTTTTTTTGTTGGTACTTAAATTTGTGGTTTAGTTTCCCAACCGGTGGTCCTTTTTTATTTACTTTTTGACGACGAGAAAAGTAAGTGTCCTGTGTAATAAAAAATTAAATATTTTTTACAATTTTATTGAAGCTAAATTTTCAATGAATTTGTGACATCAGCAACATATGCTGTATAAGATAGCAGAAAATTTCCAGCAGAAAAATGAGTTTTTCTACTCACCACCAGGGGCAGCACTAAAACAAAAGAGAACTTTTTCTGCTGAAATTTAGGCAGCAGAAAAATTATGAATAATGTTCATTTTTTGTTGTTGTTTTTTTAATGTTTTTTTTTGTTTTTAATATTGTTGTTATTCGTATTTCTCGTTCGCAAAGGTCTAATTTATTTAGCGAAACGCTATTCAAGCAGCCAAAATCAGTTTTCCAAACTGAATTTTTCAGTTTTTTCACTGTATCGTATGAACGGCCCTTATATGGGATCCTGATTTTTGGATATCTAGGATCATAACACACCCACACAAGCAATCTTAAAAAAATTGATCGAGTCTAAAGAGCTACAGAATTTTTCAAATAAATTTGACCAAACTGAATTTTTCAGTTTTTTAGTTGTATTACTTATTTGAAAAATTCTGTAGCTCTTTAGACTCGATCGATTTTCTTAAGATTGCTTGGGTGGATGTAGTTTGACCCCAGGTATCAAAAAATCAGGATCCCATATTGCTTACAAGGGGGTCCGTTCATATGATACAGTGAAAAAACTGAAAAATTCAGTTTGGCCAACTGATTTTGGGTCCTTGAAGAGCGTTTCGCTAAATAAATTAGACAATCTTTGCGAACGAGAAATACGAATAACAACAATATTAAAAATAAAAATAAACATTAAAAAAACAACAACAAAAAATTAACAATAATCATAATTTTTCTGCTGCCTAATAAATATTTCAGCAGAAAAAGTTCTCTTTTGTTTTAGTGCTGCCCCTGGTGGTGAGTAGAAAAACTCATGTTTTCTGCTGGAAATTTTCTGCTATCTTATACAGCAACAGCAACATTCAGTTCCAAACTGGCAGATAATGAGGAATTTTGAAAATTCCATCAGTCCGCGGCGACTGAATATTACAATACAATGATAATAACTTGTATTCTAATACAGAACACAGATGTATCAGTTATTTTAGTGAATATTGTTGTTATAATCCATTAAATTTAAACTTACAATTTCAACAGTTACATGTTTTATTTTAATTATTTCCCTAAATTTACTAATGAACTAATTATAAAATGAATTGCTTGAAATACATTATACATATAATTGGTCAAATATTCTAAAATATTCTGTGTTATTTGAAAACACAACAAAATGGGCTTAAGGCCGATATGTTGGATATCGCATTGGATTGATTGTGGATCGTGAAGCCGCATTTATTGTATATAATAAATTATGTGCAAATCATCGAGCAACGGAATATATTTTATATAATATTAAATATTAGTAATATACCTTATAAAATAGTTTTACATTCTATTTAGGTATGCAATTCTGGTTATATATTCCGTTACACACATATTTGCATGGATACGTGTTTGTATGAATTAACTAACGGCATCACTTAATTGCACTAGTTACACTATCACACTATAAAACTATGGACTTTTTGGGTTAGTTTAATAAATATTACTCACCTTTTATATTATTAAATGAATTAGGATATAACTCCAATTGAATATTTTTTAATAAAAATATCCCCTGTTTTTATAATTTTAATTTCGGTTTTATTTTTATTCATTAAATAAAATTGTTGCTTCCCGAACAACCAAACAATAAATGGTTAGTCGTGAGGAAAATGAGCGAATGGCAAATGAGAGGATATTTTTGCTTTGTATTTTACGGGTCCCATTTGAAACGCGATATTTTAAAACGCGATTTGACAAAACGCGATATTTCAAAACACAATATGGTACAAAACGCGATATTTCAAAACGCGATATTTTAAAACCCGATATGGTAGTTCTGATCGTAAATGTTCAATTTCATCATAATGGTGAAGGAAAATTTTATTAAATGAAGGAAGATTAATAATTATGATTATTTTAAAATTTTAATTTTAAAATATCGCGTTTTATACCATATCGCGTTTTGAAATATCGCGTTTTAAAATATCGCGTTTCGAGCGGATCCCGTATTTATGTTATTTTTACTTGTCTTGTTATCGTTAAGTAAAACTAACGTAAGGTATATGTAAAATTTGCTTATGAATGTCATTTTTAAATAACACTTACATATATAATTTTAACAATCTCACAGTAGAAATTACATTTCGCTACATGTAGTAGAAATCTAATTCCTAATTGGAGTAAAATTTACCAGAGTTTAAATTTTTCGCTCCTTTTTTCGCTCTTTCTGCATTTCATTGTGGCATAACGAATTGAGAAATAGAAAATTACAACGGGTATAATCATCGTTTAGGCTGATACAGCCTAATGCATAAAGATGACAGCAAAAGACAATTAACGTTTTTTTTAAAATTTGTAATTTCTAAATTTTGGTTTCACTTAAACTGTATAAATAAAGTTTTCGCAATTCTACGTAGTTCTACGTTAATAGGTTGTATCTCGGATACAAGCTCGTCAGTTTTTTTCCCCATGTCGAGACCTTTGCTTCCTTCTATCATTTATATATATTATACATTTTCTAATATCTATTTGATTTTTTTTATTATTTAACTTATATTTCGTATTCTATTTTGTATGTTTATTATATTTGAAATTCCAGTTAATGATGAATATTGATTGTCTTGAACACAACGAATATTTGGTCGAATGCAAAATTCGAAATCTAAAGGGCACCCCGGTTGAACAATATGAAACCTTGAAAGCATCGATAGTTAAAGAACAGGGTGCGCCGGTGTTAATCCCTACTCGCGCCCATGAAGGCGCTAGGAAAAATCCCCTTCGTGAAGTTAATTTATGTAATAGGAAACTATCACAAATCCAGAGTGACTTACAGAGCATTTTGACGACCAACAAAGCATTTTTCAGGCAGAAGCGCGGTTACTTCATATTAGAGGTCGATTAACCCACCCACATTCTTAGCTCTAGAGTTGCCAAAGAGGTATCTTCCGTTGCTCTTGATATTTGCGAAAAACTCCTCGGACTCGTCCATGAGGCTAACATTAATAATAAAAGTTTAGATGAATATACAATTAAAGAATTGGCACAAAATTTATCGTTTCAAAATTCACCTGATGAAGATGACTGAAACCTGAAAATTTAACTGATGATGAATCTGATTCTGATGAATCACAAACACAATCAAAGACTTCCGGTGAATACGGTGCATCTAGTGGTCTTCAAACTTCTCAAACTCCGAGGCCAAGTGATACAAGTTCATCATCAGAAACAATAGTTAGCAATGCCGATTTAGTTAATCAAACCGCTCTAATTTTCCAAGCAGATGAAATAGCCACAAAACATTTGAATAATGAAGTGATGAGCACAAATTCAATAATGCAACAAATAAAATCAATGCAAAATAAACCCCGTAGAACGGTTCATTTTGAAGAACCTGTCAAGGCAGGGCCATCTTCCGGTGCAACAACTAATTTCCAAAACCTCCAGAATTCTGTGAGTAATAATGAGATTCAACGGCAACACATACAAGATAAGATTAACGAAAAAACCCAGACATTGAGAAATTTGGAACCAAAGAATCATTTGTTTATTTCTAAGGAACAGTCATCAAATTCAACCGAGTTTTTCTTTTGGTACAAACCACTCCATTCCAAACTCTAGATTGAGGGATATGTCGTCGGAACATATACCTGTACCAAATTTATTTAATCCCAATAGTAATAATCAGAATTTGTTGTCAGATACTTCACTGGTCCTCAGACGCAGCGCAATTACATTTACCGCATGTGAATCCCGTCGCCCAGCCCATATCATCTCACACTGCTCCACCCAATTTTCGAACAGTCCAAAATTCAGGCATGGCATCTGGTCCATATTATTCCAATGTTAATTACAATCAAGACGATACTCGAATAAAAACCTTAAGACATTTTAATATTAAGTACAATGGCAGTAGAACAGACAGAGCTGTTGATAAGTTTTTATTTCAAGTTGAATATCTGGCGAACACATATAATGTGTCACAATACAGGCTGGTTAAAGAATTGGGATGTATCTTAGAAAAAGAAGCTTCTGAATGGTATTGGGCTTTTCTCCGCAAAAATGCTCATTCCGAAGTTACTTGGCATCAACTTCGCAGTGAAATGCAACGTTACTTTCAAGACACCCGAACTGATGACAATATTAAAACTCAGCTAGATCGATGCATCCAACGTTGAGAAACTAACGAAAGTTTTATGTCATTCTTTAGCGATATGTTTATGATTTCCAATGGACTACATATTCTATATTCTGACATGGAATTCATTCGAATTGTTCGAAAGAATATGCGGCCTGGGTTGAAGTTAAACACAATAAGTGTAACCTTTTCAACTATTGTCCAATTAATAGCACGTTGCCGAAATCTTGAAGAAGTTTGGTCTGAGGAAGGTTTCGTTCCAGAATTGGATTTACAAAAATAAACCTCGCGTGCAATCCCACGTAAGGCGGAGGTAAATGAAGTTGTACAGTTCGAAAATCATGTAACTGGCACCTCCCTTGCTTGGTACTTCTGGTACGTTAGGCAATGAAATGTTACCACCTACTTTGACCACGTATAATACCGCTCATAACGAGTGAAATAATAATATTAATTCTAATCATGCATATACCACCAACCCAAAGGTTGAAGCTGCGTTTCATAAATTGTATCCAAAATCCAACACCGATGATCAAATCATCATCCACAGCTGCGAATAACAGTGCGTTTGTCCCAAAACCCACTATTTACTGTTGGAATTGTGCTGATCAAGGTCATTATTTTATAAAATGCCCTTTTGGAAAACTTCTATATACATTTTGTAAGAAATGTGGATTTCCAAATGCCGATGAAATTAACTGGCCTCGATGCAAACTATATTCGGGAAACGCGAAAACGGAGGAGCCTATGTCTGGGAGGAGTCATCTTCCGGTGAAATCTATACAAAATCCCAGTTTGAAGAAAAATTTGTCGCGGCATCCGCGACAAATACGTGGCTCGATCAGAACCAAAAACGCTGAAACTTAACCAACCAAGTATTTACCCAATCGAAACAGTGCCATCTCAGTCCCCTTTTTCCTTAACTGAAGGTAATTGTAATCCTTCCTCCCATCGAAAACGATCAATTAACTATTGGCACCAACGAAAGGCTCTAAATAAATTAGTAACATCCTTGATATTATACGATTCAAATGATGGTCGACCGCGTTCGGAAGTAGTACATATTAGGCAATAAACCTTTTTATGGTCTTAGCTAATATTAGTGTATTGGGAAAAGGATGGGAAGAGTTTATCAATGAAAATTGAAAACAATATTAACTTCCGCAAGCGTATATGTATTGTATCTCCAAACGGCCAGTGGTCAAAAGAAGCGCGTCTTAGGCTTTATTACTTTACCCACCACTTTTAATGGTAGAACTAAATCATTTTCATTCTTGTTGGCTCCTGATTTATCCGAACAATTATACCTAGGAATTAATTTTTGGAAAGAATTTAGAATAGCGCCAACCATTGTTTCCGCGCTAACTCCTTCTTCTTCTGACTCTAATGTGCATGAGCTCAATGAGGCTCAAAGACAAGAATTCAGAGAATTTAGGCTTGGGAAGCACTACAAAGACCTCACATGAAATTAAACTGGTTGATCAAGCTGTTCCGGTTAAGCAACGTTTCTACCTTATCTCATCAGCAAAACAGGCTGACTTATACGCTGAGATTGATAGGATGCTCGCGTTGGGGGTGATCGAGGAGTGCTATGAGAGTGAGTGGAATTCACCCGTGACATTGGTCCGAAAGGCCAACGGAAAGGTAAACGAGGTAAGAAAGATTCTTATCCCATACCTAACATCGATGGTCTGCTAAGCCGTCTTGATCAAATTAGATATATATCTGACATGGATCTAAAGAACGCATTTTGGCAGATCCCTCTGGATGTTGGGTCTAGGGATAAGATAGCCTTCACGGTACCCGGTCGTTCGCTGTACCAGTTTACGGTTATGCCTTTCGGGTTGTGCAACGCGCCACAACGTATGTGCCGACTAATGGATCGGGTGATTCCATATCATCTCCATGGTCGCATCTTCGTTTACCTCGACGACTTGCTTGTTACGTCAGCAACGTGGGAAGAACACTTATTACTACTGAAAGATGTCAGTCGCTTTCTGGTCGAGGCAGCTTTGACAAGCGAAGGAGGCCTTCGGGTTGATCCGAACAAAGTAGTCGCACTCAGCAATTTTCCCGTGCCCAAAATCGTTCGCAAAATTCGTCAATTTCTTGGTATGACTGGTTACTACCGTCGTTTTATCAAAAACTTCTCAACCATTGCTGCTCCCTTGACAAATCTATTGAAGAAGCAGAACAAATTTCATTGGTCACCAGAAGCACAACAATCGTTTGAAGCTCTAAAGGAATCGATGACCACAGCTCCTGTCTTAAGACATGCTAATTTCTCACAGGAGTTCTTCATACAATGCGATGCCAGCACTACAGGCATTGGAAGCGTGTTGTTCCAGTATGATGAAGAAGGAGGAGAACACCCCATTGCTTTCACGTCAATAAAACTTAATTCCACACAACAGAAATATAGCATTACAGAACTGGAATGTTATGCTGTTGTACATGGAGTCAAGACATTTCGCTCTTATGTAGAAAGTTACACTTTCACTGTCGTTACTGACCATGCAGCACTAAAATGGCTCATATCACAGCGTGATCTTGCTGGCATATTTTAGTTATCAAAAATTTATTGGGGTGCCCCCTTTCGTTGGGGCAGTTTACTTTGTATTTATCGGTAATTTTTTGGGGGATTTTTCCTTTCGGGAGTATGATGGTATCCCTTTTTTCTGGATTGCTGTTCCGGTAATTTCTAGATTTTTTTTCGGGATTTTTTTTCTAGATTTTTACTTTTCAACTATTCTGAATTTTAAAATTTCTGGATTTTTTTCCAGGCAAATGTAGGGCTCCCATTAATTAATTAAATAAAATAAAATAAAAAAAAAAATTTGTTTTTCCCACAAAATTTAATCACATTAATATGCTACATGCACAGGATTTATTATAGCACGTATTTTCAATTTATTTAAATTATTTTACAAGTTATTTTACATTAAGTGAAGGAAAATTTCATGAAAATTCGGCCTTTCCACATTCGTCCTTTCGATATTCGGCCTTTTGACCTATTCGGCCTTTAGACATTCGGAATTTCGACACAATCGGCTTTTCGACCCATTCGGCCATTTGACGTTCGGCCTTCCGACCCATTCGGCCTTTTGACGTTCGGCCTTTCGACATTCGGCCTTCCGACATTCGGCCCTTCAACATCGAACGGATTAATTAAGATGCCTAAATGTTAAATATAACCATCAACCACTCTCAGTAATTGCTGTAATTTTTAGTTAGCTGGGTGTGCGACGAACACAGGTGAATTTGATGATCATCATTTTTAATCAAATTTTATTAGTTTTGAATTTTTGTAAAATAGCTGCCCTATACGTACATAACATTGTTTGTGTGAACTTGTGTATTGTAAAGACATTTGATTATCGATGCCTAACTATCATTATTTTTTAAATAAATTTTTTTATGATCTTCACTCAATAATTTCATTTCGTTGTTCCCTTTTTTCGTTATAAGAGACATGTTTTATGTTGCTAGTAAATACGTTGCTCCGCCGTCATTATTAATATTTCGGTTGTTGTTGTTCTGTGTCTCGTTAAATCAAATAACATCCAATTAAATTATTATTATGTATCGCCGTTTGTTGTTGCGCTAGTATGATTATATTGTATATATTGCATTATAATTTCGTCTGTTGAATATATGCGCGCGGCCTTTAATTATGTCGTATTTATGTGTATTTATCTTCCGTCTTCTATACATACTATATTGTATATGCCTAAAAGTCATGATCATCTTAGCGTCATTTACAATTTTCTTGATCATCGATCATGAAAAAAAAAAAGAAATGTTTATATTTTTATTTAAATAATTGATTATGATCGAAACACATATATAGACGATAACATCGATTAGGCAAGGGCTTTTATGAACCTGCAAATAATTCTTCAATTGAGCAGTATTCTAATACTTAAAATAGTCTTCAGATTGAAGGATCAACGTTTGCCTAATTAGAATAATAACAATAATTACACAAATTGTTTCATATACATAATAAATTTGAAGATTATTATAAGATGATTGCTGTTAAATTGCTTTTGGAGAAGACGACTTCAAAATGTGTAAGTGATTATTTGTAAGTAGTTTTTTTTTGATGATTTAGAAATTATCATTAATCGTTTTGTTTATATATAGAAATAATAACACAGTACTAATTTGTGTGTAATTGCTTAGCCTGTGTGTAACTCAAATTCAAGGTGAAACATTGCTTTGAGTAATGCAAAATTGTGCGGTTAAATATAGAATAAATTGTCGCCAAGTAGCGTTTATATATAAATCATGTTTGTCTTATAATTAAATTAACTGGTCTTTAGTAAATGATCATTGAAACCTATTTGTTTTAATTACGAAAATTTCAATAATACAAATCTGGCTACTTCATAGCTTTCCACATTCGAATTTATTGTTATTTAGTTCCATACTCAATGACCCAAAGGTCCATTGTGCCAACTAGGGATTCTGTACCAAACCGAAAACGGACTGAAGAAGTTGAAAAAGGTAGGAAACCAACTATCTAAAATAATAGACATGGAGTTAAACGTTTGATACCTAACTCAGTGTAGTGAAGCATTCTTAGCCAGTTATCAATAGCAAGTGTTTTCTCTCTCACTTAGATCGATTATATAATTCGCTTTAGATATTAAAAAATCCTAAAGTAAAGTTTAATCTTCAATGGATGATTTTATTATTTGTCGATTGTACGAACACTTTTTAACCACAATTTATCCTTTCCTTTATTACAGGTTTATGCTCGATTTTGCGAGAGTGAGGGACACATACACTTAATGAACCCAACTCGATCCTAACTCACCTCCAACTCGATCGCCAACTTAACTCTCACCTATAAGTGTAACCCATGACACAGCCTTAACTCAACAATAACTAAATCCCAACTCAACCTCACGCATAAACCCCAATTCGGGCTTAACTCGAAATCTAACTCAATCCTTACCGCAACTCAAAACAGAACATCAACTCAACTCCCAAATCATTGTCAAAACAACTTTGGGAGTTCTAAAATCAAATCCCCAACTAAACTGCTCACTCAACCTTAACCCAACCTCAACTCAGCTGCAACTTATCCCCAACATAACACGCAAATCGACCCCAAACTCGACCCTCAACTCAACCCTAAACTTAACGCTCACAGACCGTCATGTGAAAGGGAAAATCGATACGTAACTATAAATTTTTTTAGCTGTAACATAGTCTTATTCATTATAATTGTATTTGTATATTGTTATTAAAACATTTAAATATTAGAGAACATATGTACATAGTATATCTTTAATTACTTCGGTCTAAAAAGACCAAAGTATTGAAATCCTGTCATAAATGACGAAAAATTTGGTTGGTCCAAAACCACTTTTCTCAACCAAGTTTTGGAAGTTCTTGAGTCTGAAAAAGCAAAAAAAAAAAATGTCCGTCCGTCTGTCTGGATGTCTGAACGTATGGATGTCTGGATGGCAGGATGTCTTTATGTCTGAATGTCTGTACCCATGGTATCTCGAGAACGGCTTGTCCGATTTGGAAGTTTTTTTCACCAATCTGTTTCTATGGTTGTAACAGTCAGCCTTAATAATAATAAGATAAAATGACGGTGGCTGATTGTGTACATAAAAAAAACTTTCACCGTAGCACTCCCTGACTCATCCGGTAGAGGTATATTTTGGTCGTAGGTTAAAAAAACAAATATCACAGCTGTGCTATGGCGAAGAATCAAGCTACTGTAACCTACCTCTCAACTCACCTTCCATGGTAGTTAACTGAATTAGGCTCTCATTTGAATTTTTATAAGAATACTTAATAATATGGAAATACCGTTACTTCAAATTTTAATGAATCAATTCCAATAAAATATTACAAATTTGGATCAGAATCACTTAAAAAAAACGAAAGCAAAAAAAAATAATAATAAATAACTATAGAAGAAAAATCTTAATCCCAAAAATTAAGCAAAATTACCAGAGTTAATTAACCACGGGATAACGCACATGTGATCACAAAAAAAAAAAATATATTTAATAATCTAATATAAAAGAAATTCACATACCTGAACAAAATCGCTGACGAAGAAAGCCAAAGCGCTTCCAACGGCATCGATCTGGCTCTAGAGAAACAAAAATATTAAGAAATCACCAAATTCACCCAACAAAAAAAAAAAAATTTACAGCTAATTAACTAAAGTTTACACAAAAAAAATTCAATGAAAATATAGGAGGATTAAGCAAACTAGCTAAATCAGTAATTATTTAAGCGATTCTGATAAAATAAATACAAAAAAAAAATTGTTCTCGTCACGTGCACAATTGCTCCAAGCCAACGTTCTCGATCATTCCCGCTTCAACAAATTTATTGTTCAAACTATGCTGTTCTCGATCAAATTTATTGTTCAAACTATTCTTGTCTGATAGTTGTCTTCTTAGACGTTTTTGAGTTCTTTTATGAATTACTTCACCTCTACTTGGCGAATATACACATATATGATTCAAGGAAAAACCAAAATTAACTGCGACTTTTTGATAGCTATTGAACCGTTTCATACACTGGTTCTCACTGTATCACGTATGAGTTCTTCTCTGATTTTTTTTTTCCAAGCTCTTAAGCCACTAGTACATAGTATTAATAATCACAAATTTTATACAATATACTATCCGATGCATTAGTAATTGTGATGAGGAAAATTTAAGGTAACGTTTACGTTTGTTGCCATGTAAAATCAATGAAAATTACATTTTTGAAATTTTTTTTCTCTTATTTAATTGAGCTATAAATAACGTTTCATTTGATATAAATGTCTTAAAAAAAATGCATAACTGTAATGCAGATAAATTCAATTAAACTTGATGTAAAAGTATTTGTGATTCATGTTTTTGATGCATAAGTATTTGTGATATGAAGAAAAATTTAAAAATAATTAGTAAATCAATTAAATTTAAAATTATTTTTGACTAATTAATTAGTGCTTTAGTCACTTATAATTTGTGGACCATTGGAACATTTTTATTACGTCTGTATCCCGCCACACGGTTTTATTAGCATCCCATTGTACATTTTTGATCTTGCTAGATTGTGAATATCTTCTGCTTTCATTTAAACCCCCGCAAGGATAAATCGGAACTCTGCCTTGGCCTAGGTAACCAATTATATTCAATATTTTTATTTAATTTCGAAGCAATGATACTTCTTGTGTATGGGAGCGTTATTGTGCTGAAGAGCAAATTTAGGGCCGACTAATTTTTCAACAAATAAGAATGGTACATCATTCAATAAACCGAAATTTAACATTGGTCTTGCAGAGTTGTAGCTTATAGAACAAAGAACACATGGCCAAACCTAATATGATTTACTGTGAGGAAACAAAATGTAAACGTAATTATGTTGGATTGCCAATTGAACTCTGCGGAGGACCTTGTTATGTACAAATTAGTGTATTTTGGTGTTAATTAGAAAATATGGAAAAACAATTTTCATATATTACAGAGAATATTAAATACGGTGGTTACTTCTTCAGGTAGCAGCTCTTACGGAAGAAATAAAAGGTTATGTGGCTGTATAAATTACAGCACTTCAAGGTCAATGTTCAATTTCGGTTTATTGAAGAAGACAGTATTCTCAATTGTTGAAAAACAGCCGGGTCTGAAAAATTTGCTATTCAGCGCAATAATGCTGCCATACACAAGAAGAAGAATTTGCCAAGAAATTATATAAAAATATTGAACATAAATGGTTGCCTAAGCCAAGGTAGAGTTCCAATTTATCCTTGCGGGGGTTTAAATGAAAGCGGAAGATATTCGGAATCTAACAAGACTAAAAATTTACAATGGGATGATAATTAAACCGTGTGGGATAAGATTCGATGCGATTTTAAGAACACAATTTTGGGTGACCTCCGAGACGTGATGGAACGTAATAAAAATGTTCCAATGATTCACAAATTATAAGTGACTTAATCACTATTTAATTAGTCAAAAATAATTTTAAATTTAATTGATTTACTAATTATTTTTAAATTTTTTTTCATATCACAAATACTTATGCATCAAAAATATGAATCACAAATACTTTTGCATCAAGTTTAATTGAATTTATTTGCATTACAGTTATGAATTTATTTATGAAATTTATATCAAATAAAACGTTATTTATAACTCAATTAAATAAGAGAAAAAAAATTCCAGAAAAGAAATTTTCATTGATTTTACATGGCAACAAACGTAAACGTTACCTTAAATTTTCCTCATCACAATTACTAATGCATCGGATAGTTAAATATGTATTATAATTTTCACCAGTCACATTTAAATGTTTTATATACTTTCACGGCACTTTTATTTTTTTTTTATGCTTTTTATAGTATTTTTCCTTGTTTTTGATCACACGATATTATTTTTTTAAGAACTCAACTCAATTTGATAATAATCTTCAACCAACTGACCAAAAAAAATTATTTTCCTCCAAATAAACGTTTACAACAGCAATTTCAACGGAACCACCAAAACAATATAAAAATTGCCGGTTTTCTACAAAAATATCATTTACGTATGTCCATTAGGGTTTTCTATTGTAAACCTATAGAACGAATTGAATGTCAATGAAAAATATAAAAACTCCATGATTAACGTGAATGAAACATTCATTTATCACAAATCCAAGAAAGTCCGAAATACAGTCACACCATCGCAATCAGTAACATTAATGCGCAGATACTGAAGTAAATGTTACATGGTCAAGGCGGAGATTTGAAAAGCTTTTGGAGACTGTACGTCAAGAGGGTGGAGTACCTGCCATACGAATTGACCCAAAACACCTGGTTATATAAATATTTACGATTTTTTTATATCGGGTTTTCCATTTAGAACTTAACAACTTTGAAATTTCATTGTGAACGTACCCTTGAACCAATAACCAAACTGTCAGTGTCAAAACATTCAGTAAAGACAACATTTTCATCATGTTGAAGTACACGAACGAACAACGTTTAGATATAATTAAAATTTACTACAAAAATTCCGAGTCAGTGACTTCAAGAGCGTTAATTCCAATTTTTGGTCGTAATTATCGTCCCAGTAGACAAGCAATTCATAATCTGTTCCCGTGCCAGGGAAACGATGTGCCGAGAATATTGCTGCCATTCAAGCGTCCGTCGCAATCGAACCAAAACAGTCGATTCCATGGCGTTCTCAAGAATTGGGCATCGCTCAGATCACTTTGGCGATCCTTTGACGAATTTTGCGAAAGGATCTTGGTTTGCACCCTTATAAGATATAGTTAACACAAGAACTAAAGCCACTCGATCATATGAAGCGACGTACGTTCTCGGATTGGGCTCTGGAAATGTTGGAAGAAGATGACCAATTTCATCGCAAAATCATCTTCAGTGATGAAGCGTATTTTTGGCTAAATGGCTTCGTCAACAAACAGAATATGCGTTATTGGTCAGGTGAAAACCCTCATGTGCTTCAAGAAACACCACTTCACCCACAAAATATAACTGTGTGGTGTAGTTTTCATGCTGGTCTAGTCAATGGAGATCGCTACAGAGACATGTTGCAACGTTATTTTTTTGATCAATTGCACGAGCTAGACATTAATAATATGTGGTTTCAATAAGACGGTGCGACATGTCACACAGCGGGTCTAACAATCGACTTATTGAAATCTAAATTCGATAAACGTATTATATCCAGAAATGATCCTGTCGATTGGCCACCTAGATCGTGTGATTTAACACCTCCAGACTTTTTTTTTTATGGGGCTACGTTAAATCATTGGTCTATGTCAACAAGCCGGCGTCATTAGAGGAGCTCAGAGCCAATATTGAACGAGAGATAGCGGCCGTTTTCGTCGAAATGTGTGGCCGAGTGATCGAAAATTGGGTTCAACGAATCGACACATGCAAACGTTCCCGTGGTGGACATATGAATGATGTCTAATTCCATACATAAATGTTTTGATTGTACTTTGAGCCAATAATAAAATTTTCGAGATATCTCAAATGGTTTGCGTTGTATTTAAAAAAAAATTTGTGTCAAATCCTTATTGGAAAACCCTCTATATGCTGGTTTGATTATTGAATTGGGCATTGAATTTGGAGTTGATTTGAAGGTTAAGTTAGGAGCCAATTTGTGGGTTGACTTGAAGTTGAGTTGGAGTTGGATTAGAATGTAGTGCGCAGTTAACCAATTTTTTATATGCTGGTTTGAGGATTGAGTTTAGCGTAGAGTTTGCGGTTGAGTTGAGTTCCGTTTGCGGAATTTATTAAATATTATAAATTTTATTGGGATTCGATATCTTATCCAAATCCCTTTATTGGGATTCGATATCTTATCCAAAAATGGGAAATGGGATTCTAAAATAATTTTTAGATGAAGCTCTGGAATATGGCCAAGTAGGATGTAACTTGCCTATTTCTCAACCGATTATGATGAAATTCGACATGTGCGTTGGAAATGGGAATCCAAAATAATTTTTGGAAGAAATTCTGGAATATGGCAAAGTATGGTGGAACTTCTCCATTTCTTAACCGATTTGGAAGAAATTCGACAAATGGGTTGGACACTGCATTCTTAAATGTTTAAGTCATAGTAATCCATTGGATTTTGATTTTTTTTTTTTTTTTAAATTCAAAAATCTTTATTTATGTATCAATGTGCTTATAATTTGGTATACCTACCACTATTGGATATGGAACTAAATCCTGGAATATGGGTACTTAGGATATACATTCCTTAGCTATTTTTAACCGATTATGATGAATTTTGACGTTTCGCGTGTTCGCCGCGCCGCGAACTGTAGCGAGAGAAAGGCTAACCGATCCGAGCAATTCTAGTGTCAATTTTTGTGTAAAGAAACAGTAGTGGAGGTGGATATTTTAAGTTAGAATAATTAATCTCAACATCTTATAAACGTTATCATGAAAAACACCTACGGCCGTGTCTCAAAACTCAAAAAAAAAAATAAAAATGACAAAACATAACCTTAAAAGTGCATTTTAATTTGTATAATATATACAAACACATAGATTGATAAATTTGATCTCATGAGAGAAAATCTCAGCGATTTTGCATAGTGTAGACCTCGTGTATTCGCGATTTCCAACAAAGTAGCTGACATCTGGTGAAAACAATATGAACAAAATTTAACCATAGAACAAGGGTGATCAGAACTGTCAAACAGTTGAATTTGACAATACTCGTCCCCTTTACTTACATAGAAACCAACGCTAACTACATTTGATGAAAATCGCCAATATGATGATCTAGCATCGATAACTAAATGACCAAGTAGGCTTCACTAGAAGACGTATAAATATTCCGAATTTTAGGTTTCCATATGAACTTCTAGTTGCCAAATCTCATCAAGTGACAGTTAACTTTCTGCTAATTGCATTCTTCTGGTATTTTGTTTAGTATGTTTGCTTTAATGCCTTTATAATAAACTGATATGTAAATTAAAATGAACACACTCCTTTCATTCTAGAAGACTCAGTGACCATTCCTAGTGGCTGCCTTTTTTGACACTAACACCATCGAAAAGGGTTTCTTGATTTTTGTACTAATTAAATCCTGAATTTGTATTTTAAAAATCTGTCGAAAAAATTTACAATTGTGCTCCAATTTCGGCTCTTGATATACTTGATAAAGATAGGTTTTGTGCTTGTAATTATTGTGCCGACACATGACTTTTTCACCTTTCCCGCCTTAACAATAATTCCTCCAAACTGATTCTATTAATCACTACGTCTTGATCTAAATACCAATTGTTTAATAGAACAGACATTTTATTCCATTCGGCTTAATTAAAGCACTCTAAGTTGTTCAAGGTAAGTATACTGTTCTAGACCGGCACTCAGTAAAGAGCACTAATTTAGATTATAGATTTAGAACTAACGTTTAAGCCACTACTAATAATACATAGCGAATTTACGACCGCGTCTTGTTGTTACTGGTTTTGAAACAAATCGATGTTTAACAAAAGTAATTTTAAATGTGGAAAATATTTTATAACCTAGCAATTTTCTTTCGAAAGACGTTGGTTGTTATGTCCAAATTGATTTCATGATTTCTCATTTTCCAGCTTTTCAATATTTGAGCTTTACCAAAAATCGGAAATCATCTTTTCCATTTTTTTTGTAACGATAAACTATATAAAAGGTCGAATTTTGAAACACCAAAATGTTTGAGAGTGCTGGGCAAATTTTAAATCGCTCTGAGTCGAGGATATAATACAATTGAATCACTTATTTGAGAAACCAGATAAGTCCCATAAACATAGTTCTGAAAAAAAAAAAAAAAACTGTCAGTCTATTGAAAGCTGTAAATTTTTTTAGTTTAGCTATTGATAAATGTTAATGATTTGTAGGGTTTATAACTCAAACGATCCGCCTTGCTGTTAAAAACGGATATTTCATAAAATGTCAAAAAACCCATATGATGGTTATATCGGGTTTCTCAATTAAGTGATTCAATTAAACTATCGTCAATCCCCAGTTTCATTATTCCTTCCTCTGTCTTATTTTAATTAAGGGTACTGCAAAATAATGAGTTTTAAAACTGCAAACATCATTAAGACTTCCCTGTAGGTCAGTCTCTAATATAACGATGACATATTGGAAATATCAGAATTCAGAAGTTGAGATTTCTGTGGTAATATGTTGTCTCAGATTTTACTAAGCTAGTTGAGTTTTCAATTATATTTTCTTCAATCAACCTTTCCAACCCATTTTTCAATTTGATGCACCGACCGTTAACACTTCCTAATGCGCAACATGTTAACATACTTCTTGTATTTTGTAAATTATCTAAATGGTTTTCTTCTTTCGATCTTAGCAAGGGAAATAAATAAAACGAAATTCAACTTTTAAGCATTCAACAACTCAATTATACAGCGATTCGATTTTTTTGTTTTATTTTATCGAATTATTGAATGATTAACGCGATTCTGATATTCACTTTATGTATTTCAGACCTCACCAGACCACGCATTAAAAATGTTTGTATATTAGGTTGCTACTAAATATTTAAAACGAAAATGTTCTCAGCCAAGGTACATAAATCTGACAAACCATCCAATAATTATTTATAAACAAAAAGTATACGATTATGCAAATTTAGGAATCGCAAAATTAATTTTATAGGTTTTATGCATGCAAAATTTTCGTACATTTGTATATATGTATGTACGTATGGGTGGAAAAACAATTTATGAGCCGATTGAGATTTATCGTGTGTATAGCACACAAATGGGACTGGTCTTACTTTATTTATCTACAGCCTACAGAAAAAAAAATATTTTTGTGGTTTTGGTAGACGTTTGCTAACCATGATATGGTACGTATTTACGTAATGTTATGAGTGGACGACAAAATTAATTTATAAATATTTATTTATGAATAATCAAAAAAAAAAATCATTTAATGATGTCGTGTCGCTTGTGCATCTATACATGAAATGTTCAGTCAAGACAAAATATAGACATAGAGGCCATTTAAATTTGAATGGGTTTTGGTTTAAAATTTGAAGCAGTTGCTTATGCAGCGGGGAACATCTTTTAGCAAGAATAATCTCGCAAAATGCTTAACGTTCGCACAAAGATACCAAAAAGTTTGATTTCGATTACAAAAATCGTATATAAGGTAAAATGTACCTATTTTATTGCGGAGCAGGCGACAGAGAGGAAAGAAGGTCTTTCAACTATTTAAGCCGACCACAGAGAGAATGCAAAACAACCGATACGCGCGCGAGCACCGACGAATCTAGGGCTGTAGAACAACTAGACGTACATATATTACATGTATTAGTCTTCATAGTACACACATTTTTAAATTTTTTAATTACACTTGTTAAATATTTCGCAAAATTACCAAAAGGTTTAAAAAATCACTCGATCGATTTCGGCTTGTTAGGCCATCATCAGGAGTATCTAATAAACTGTAAAAATAAAAATGTAGTTATATGAGAGACTTGCCCAATATCGATTTTAGTTCATTTGTCCCCTCGCTTGGGCAGCGCTGACTACTTTTTTTTTTTACATACAAAAACAAGTAAAATCATGTTTACAAATACAAGTTTCTTCTCTAAATTAGTGGATGTCCCCCTACTTTTTTTATGATTAATAAAATTGAGTAACTATGTTGCGATTAATAATAAATATCAAATTTTAAAATTAATTTAGTCGAAATTAATAATTTAATGATACATTCAAGACACATTTTGACCATATAAAACTACATACGAAATATTTTTGCCGCCAGTCAGCAAGCGTTGCAATTATATTTGGGAAAGTCACTATAGCTAGGGACACTGTAGAACCACAAATCAATATATACAGATCATTCATATTGAACAAAAAAATGAAATCTGATGGGGTGCTGCAACAGAATAGAAACAAACCTTTCAAAAATATAAATATTTTAGAAACAAACCAATTTAAAATCAGAAATACGCGCCTACTTGGATAAATAGCATTAATACATTGTTGAATGTATACATACATATAAAGAATGTGTGTACAGTTTGTTCTTTCTCTCTCAGCAAGTGTAATTTAAAAAAATTATAAAACTTAGTAAGCAGAAAAAGCGAAGCAATTCAATTTTGGCTAAAAAATAGCACAAATGTACATACATTCAACAATGTAATAATGCTATTTATCCAAGTAGGCGCGTATTTCTGATTTTAAATTGGTTTGTTTCTAAAATATTTATATTTTTGAAAGGTTTGTTTCTATTCTGTTGCAGCACCCCATCAGGTTTCATTTTTTTGTTCAATATGAATGATCTATATATATTGATTTGTGGTAGAACGCTTTGAAATAATAGAACAATTTAACAATGCAAATTAAAAGTGGAATTTAATATAGTTTGTGGCATAGTGATACTGGACTAGAGCTACAAAGATCTTCGGTTCGATTCCCATACGAATTTTTATTTTTTTTAATTTTTATTATTATTTTTATAGTATTCATGTAATAACCAATATTTTACTTAAAATAAAACATTCCGCTTTATAGTTATTACAATAATTACACAATAAAATACGTGGTACGCGTTTATATTGCGCCTAAATGTATGCGAACGCTATTAAATACATTTTTTTAGGTTGGATGTGGCTTAATAAGCAGTAACGTATTGGACTAGAGCGGCTAAGGTCTGGGGTTCGATTGTACTCCCAAGGAATTTTAGTTTAGTTTTCCAAATTTATATTTTTTGGACGTGATCATTTGATGATTTAACCTCCACATAAATTTTAAATGAAATTAAAATCTGCAAAGTAGCGATTTACAATACATGGTTGAGAACACTGTAGGGAGAGAAATCATCCTTAAAAGCCCTTACTCTTTGCTTCTAGGTCTATTTAAGGTGCAATAATCCTTAAAAGCCATAAATCTCGAGCTATTCCTACTCGGCTAAAAAAATGTCAAATGATGATTATGGCACCGAGCACTCAACATCACCAATATATATATATATTGTATCCGCCCTAAAACGGGGTGTACCCCCTAGTATATATATATAGTTGGAAAAAGCAAAAAGTGAAACAAAATTATACAAATAAAAAATGTTTAAAAGCTTTTTTATTTTTCAGTTTTCTGTTTAATAGTTTTAGCTGCATAACCGTTATCCGCTGCTATTTCTAAAATAATAATAAATAAGATCAATTGCAATGATTGCAGTTCCTCTTATATCGGACAGACTGGGCGCAATTTTGAAGTTAGAGTTAAAGAACATTTATCTGGTAGCCATGAATCATCCCTTTATAATCATTTAACGTTAGAAAATACCATCCAATAAAATGACTAATACGTCGGGTTATAATAAACTAAAGAAGAAAAGAAAAAAAAAACAACATCTGGAATTTTGTTATTCGGCCATTGACTAATCAATAATCATATACCTGTGTATATCTCACCCCTTTTTAATTTTTAATATTTATTGCTCTTACCATTTTTATTGTTTACCACTCCCACATTTTTTATTTGTATATTTTTGTTTCACTTTTTGCTTTTTCCAACTATACATATTACATATATATAACTATCATACATTTTTATTTTTACAGTTTAGTAGATACTCCTGATGATGGCCCTGATGATTTAACAAGGGTTTTGAAAAAATTTAAAAATGTGTGTATTAAGTGTGTTTCGCCAAGTGCCTCGGCAGAAAGTGTAACAAGTATGTAACGACACCGCAAGATTTCGTTTGGCGCACTTTCAATCAATAGGAATTGGTGCGCCTCTTTAACGTCACCTTGAGATGTCGTTAACAGACATAGTGTTAGCGGTCTGGTGCGGTATATATAGCTGGCTAAACTCAGGGCTGGCGTGGGGTTTCCAGACATAACACTATGCTTGAATAACCGCAGGGAATAAAAAAAAGAAAAGAGAACTACATAGTCAACTACTCTGTTTACAGCAACACCAAAACTGAACACTAAAACTGCTGCTTCTCGTCGAACCTGAAGGTCGCCTGATGCCCTCTCGCTCATCTATGTCCCATGGTCTAGCTCTTGAACTCATTGATGTTGGTATTTTCTTTCGTTTATACCTGAACCACCTCAATCAGTATCAAACAAAGTATTGAAAGGGAAAAACATTAGATAAGACCGAATGGAAAATAAGCAAGGTAAGTGTCTATGAACTAAGTTACCCAGACGTGTAACAAGCAAACATAGTTTTAAAACTTATGCAAACATTCGAAGTCAACACTATGACAGCGCATGAGGGAATCATATCGTTTCACTATACCGTGAAACGCAGATCAAAATATTCAGATATCGGAATTTTCAAATGCTTCACCTAGAACCGAATATATTTCGCGTGAAAGGTACCCAAAGTTTTTTCATCAGGGTCTTGAACGCTATAGGCAACGTTACCCACTCTCGAAGTGATGATGGCTGGTCTGAACTTGGCTCCCAGTTTGGCAGAAAATTTATCTGCTGCATCACTTAAGGCAAAGGATCGGACGAAAACAGGCTGACCAACGCGAAACTCTCTATGACTACTATACGTAAATTACATATATTGTTTGGACCCCCTTTCATGAGCGACCTTGAGATAATGCGTGAACTTGGCTTTAATCAAATTAAGGCGATCTGGCTTGGCTAATATCTGGATCTCATTAGCATCAGAAGCTTCGACTAGTCCTCGCAACTCATAATCCGAACCGTGAAGAGACATATGTTGGCGAAACACGAGATAATGAGGGGCAAAATGTAGAGTTTCCTGATATGCATTGTGCAAGGCAGCGGCCACCTCTTGCAGATGCTTGTCCCACTCATTATGTCCATGATCGTCCACATATGCTCTCACGACCGACAGCAAGGTTCGATTCACCCTCTCAGAAGCATTACTTTAAGGAGAATACACAGGAGTCCTTATATGGGAAACGCCGTATTTAGCCAACAAACCTTTAAAAAGGTTGGAAGTAAACTGTTTACCGTTGCCCGAAGTGATAGTCGCAGGCACCGAGAACAATAAGAAAACTTCATTTTCCAAGAAGGAACACAAGAGAAAGGCTGAGGCCTCCCGCAAAGGTTTGAGGATCACAAACTTGTAGTAGTGGTCCAACACGATGCTGATTACAGAATTCCCCCGTTTAGACAGCGGATATGGACCCAGGAAGTCAAACGAAAAGCTTTCCGAACGGCCGAGTAGACACCACCTGAGATCCCATTTCTGGTCGTGTGAAAAAATTGACGGCCAGAAAAATTGTCTTTGAAGTCGCTCGAGGGTTTTACGACTGCCTAAGTGTGCTGAAGTTGGTGGGTCTGTATCCACATATCGACATCCGTACGCCGGTGCAATAAAGAGCTTATATTATCCTGTACTTGAAGATTGTGAGATCGTGGTGGTTTAATTGCTCAACTTTGGAAATGCGCATCACGTAATCAGGATCTTGAAATGCAGGCGACTTCAGGTCGATATATTTAGAATCTGCATCGTAGGAGAAGAACATAAGGCAGATAGAGTTAACGGATCTACAGCAACCGACGGTAAACATGAATTGTTGGTAATTGGCGCAGGATTCTACTAGAGGTTGCAGGATCCACCTTTGCTGAAGGAGGGTCTTCGCTAAAAGCGCGCGACAAGGCATCAGGAACTATATTCAAAGATCCTTTCCGCTAACCAATTTGGAAATTGAAGGACTGTAATTTTAAGCTCCACCGCGCAAGACGCCCCGACAGGTCCTTTTGCGACATTAACCAAGTTAGACTGGCATGATCCGTCATCCGTGTATATCACAAAAGGATACTCTTCTATATACGGCCGAAACTTTTGTACGCTGAACACCGCGGCGTAGCATTCCAATTCAGTCACCGAGTAATTTCTCTGAGCCGCATTGAGCTTATGCGAGATAAATTCAATAGGCCGCTCAACTCCCTCGGCATCTGTCTGAAATAAAACGCTACCTACGCCGACGGTGCTAGCATCGCACTGTATATAAAAGGGCTTACTGTAATCGGGATTGGCCAAGACGGGAGCGGAAGACAAAGCTAATTTGATTTCCCCGTAGGATCTGTTAAAGGAGCGGCTAAAGCAGAAAAATTGGGGATGAATCGGCGATACCGCCCACACATACCCAGGAAGCGACGAATATGTTTTGTAGTTTTGGGAACAGGGAATTCTAAAATTGCTTTACACTTTTCTGGGTTATTACGGAGGCAACCATCACCGACAACATAACCCAAGTAACCGACTTCCCTTAACACGAACTTACTCTTAGCGAGGTTGATAGTCAAGCCCGCAGTTTTTAATCGAGTAGCAACCTCTCTCAACAGCTCAAAATGCTCGGCCAGAGTGGCGGATGTGACCAGAAGGTCATCGAGGTACACAAATACCTTATCGTGCAGTTGGTGTGGGATTACTTTGTGCATCAAGCGACAAAGGGTCTGTGGCGCGTTGCATAGCCCGAAAGACATCACCTTGAACTGATAGAAAGGCCGCCCAGGTACCGTAAACGCTGTCTTATCTCTGGATTGTGGATCGACAGATATTTGCCAAAAGGCGTATTTTAAATCAATCGCCGAAATAAATCGGGTTTGATCCAAACGACCCAACAATCCATTAATAAGAGGCAGCGGATACGCATCCTTAACGGTAGCCTTGTTCAGTTCTCTAGCATCTAAACACAGACGAACTTTGCCATTGGCCTTACGCACGAGAGTAACCGGCGAGCACCAGGAACTTTGTGATTCCTCGATGACTCCCAAAGACAACATCCGATCCAACTCGGTGTATATCAATTTATGGCTGGAGAAACGGAGTAAAACCGCTGTTTAACTGGTTTAGCTGTTCCGACGTTAATGGTGTGAAATAAATAGGAAGTTCGGCCTAACCCCAGTTTAGAACTTGATGGGAAAAGTTCTTTAATATTATCTAACGTATATTGCTCAATAGAAGATAGTACATGCATTTTGGGATGGTCATCTGAATCGGAAGGCTCCAAGGAGGTCGACAAGGATGAAATCTTTGGAGCTATTCTGAATCGATTCCAAAAATTGATTCCAAGATACAGCGGTTGTTCCAACGATGGAACTATATACAAGGTTAGAGGATGAGACGTCGAACCGAACTTCACTGAAGCATTTATGTAGCCGAATACCCGTTGAGGTTGTCCGCTATAGCAGTATTAATATTAAAAGGAAAATTATGAAATTTTATAAAGGGATTAGAAAGCAACTTCTCCGATCCACAACCCAAAACGCTGACGCTGGCTCCACTATCCAAAAGGCCTCGGTATGGCACATCATTAACCAGGACATCGGCATAAGGCTGAATGTCACCGGTTTCAGAACCGAGTAAGGAAGATACAACAAATGATTTCATGGTCTTACGTCTTTCCCAGTACCTTTTGGAGTGTAGCAAACGAGTAGAATTGTGAGATCGGAGAGGCTTGAACAAAATATTAGAAGAATTAGTACTATTGGAACGAGAAAAAGGATTTAGATTTGTAAGGCATTGACTATGTGTTATATGGCTGAAAGACGGGTTTGAATTGTTAATAGATTGTGAATAATATGATAGAACGTTAGGCAGAATACAAAATGGGGAAGCAGTCTTTGAGCAATCTGAGTCGGAAGACTCTACACAGGAGGTTTGGAGCCTATCTGACTCCTCCATCCCGTCGAGGATCCTTGGCGAAACTCCGGATCTGTATTGCTGGCTGCATCCATTCGCTGCGTTCTGACAACATATGGTACATATACAAATTTAATTTACTTTATTTTTATTTTTACAAGAGGTATCGTACACGCATACTATGTACATATTGCCTAAAAAACAAAAAATATTTTTTTTTTTCATGATTTGCTTTTGTTTGGTTTGTTGTTTTCTGTGTTTCTCATTTTTAGTACCGAAAAGTAATCAACATGGATGTCGCTAGCCTCGAAAAAGATTAAATAAGTTGTTCCTTTTAATCTATGATATAAGTTAGTAAATTAAGCCAGAATCAAATTGCTCATTAGTCTAGGAGACTACACTGTAATTACAAATAAAATTTATTCATATAAAAAAAAATCATGGCTACCGTTACTGAGGAATTCTTGCGTGAATCTTTGATATTTCAGTTTTACCTGCATCCTTCAAAAAATACTCAAAGTAAAAACACCTCGTAATCTCGTATCCATTTTAAACAAAAAACATTCCTACTCAAATTCTTTTTTTTTTATCTTTTGTATATACATTCACATCACCATCTGTATTTCAACAGACAAACCAAACAAAACATGTAAATTGATGTAATAATTTTTCGTAATTCTTCTTTCCGCGATATAATGTTTACTACCTAGTGGCGTAACAAAGAATTTAACATTTTGGTGTTCTGCTAATATTTGAGGCCTATGTAGATAGCAAAAGAAGTCGGACGACCGCAGATAATATTCGTGATCTTTATAGTTTTCACCATGCCTACATTTATTCGAGCGATGTTACGGTTTATTATACTTGTATTAGATCAGACCATTAATGTTACTGCATCCCTCCTATATGCGCATGTGACGCGATAATCTTTCATCAAAAATCTTTTGACTCCCTTACACCGCTTATGAAACGTTTAATTGGCAATATTTTTGCATATTTAACAAACAGAAACACAAATGACATAAAAAAGCAACACACCTATATCTTGTTACTCTTATAAATTATAACATTTAAGATTTCTCACAATTTATTATGCAAATTAGTAAATGATTTCTTGTGTATGTATGTATGTATATAATACAACTCAACTAACATGTCTCTGCTATTTAGAACCAAAACTTATTTATTTCTCAGGTTGTCGTTGCTGTGTTTGTCGTATTCTGAAGAAAAAAAGTTTTCATAATTTTCAATGCATATGCGTTTTCAACTCTTCTGTGGTGTCTCAATATATTGTTTTGTGATGTTTTCGCATTTTTTTTAGATGACTTCAATGACCCAATAAACTTCATAGATATTCCACTGGTCTTCAAATCGCAGGAGATTTATTTTATTTTTATGCTGTTTTGTGTTTGGTCTGTTACACAGCAGATAATAGGTACAGGGTTGTTAAACATAAATGAATTCTGTAAAAATGATTTATTTGTAAATAGGCCACATTTATAAATTGAAATATCGCCCACATAGATTGCTTATTCGCTTGGTTAGTGTATGGATCATACTGTACGTAAGTAAAAGAAATGTTTTTAGTTATTCGAGCACTATATTTAATATGATTGTGTATACATTAAAACAAGAGTCAAGAGATATGTATAAAAGTTACAAGAACTTGATGATTGCATCATTGTATATAATGAAGGAATATCTGCGACGCCTTGAAAAATATATTTTATATCTTAAGACGATATGGTGCATGAACTTATATTACAAAATTTATATATATTTCGGAGACTTCCTCTTATACTAAATAGCGATAAAATTTCGCGAACATTTATGTATATTTATAATGCGCATACAGATAACGTATTAATTTGCGCTTAAGATCAAATCGAATCGAAAGACAAGAATATAATAATAATAACCAACCAACGAACAAATAAAAATAAAAATATTCGCTTTCAAAAAGAAGTGTAAGTTCTTTTAGTTGTGTTGTATAGTAATTATAATCTTGGCGCCATGTTATTAGACCGATTGATAAAAAACTAAAAATAAATAAAATAAAATTACAACTAAATTATGTATGCTCATGTATGATAAATATCAATAAAAAAAAAAAAGTCAATGATTTCAAATTTTATGCAACTTGAATGGCTGTTTAACGCCGAATTATAGCGTTGGAAATTTATCGCAAAACCGTATGGATATTAACTATGTAGTCTCGATTTTCTTGAAGGAAATTCGTCGGCCTCGACACCTTGTGTTTATGTCGCCATCGCCAATGTCTTGCAAAATGGTCTTTTGAATATGACCTCAAAATATATACTTGCATTTAAAGATCATGTTAAATTTTACACAATTAAATGTTCTTGATTATTGTGTTGTGCACTGTATGTGCATGACAAAATTGTTAAAGAATTTCCTACTACCTATGTGCATACGGTTGAGATTTATACAAAACGTTTTCACCCTCTCATTTCATATCAAACAAAGAAAATTATCTACTTCACAATGTCCGCCCAATTTTCTTTCTTTGATTAAAAAAAAAAAATTTTATTCAAAATTTCCCAACTGAATCATTCCGCGCGATCCCACACACACACAATTCGCATCTTAACGTAATTAACCCGCGATCGTGATTCACAAAAAAATACAAAACAATAAAAATGTCATAACACTGCGGGTCATTTGTAAATAAAGTTGTTTTCATTTTGCCGATATACTACATAGAGACAGACAGCCGTACACATAAAGAAGAGTTATTTCTGGCGCAAAAGTAATTTGAGTAATTGAAATTTGTATAATGTAATTAGATTTGGGTGGCCAAAATATACAAATATTTTGTTTCTGTATATTTCTTGATTTTAAAGTGGATTTATACATTTCAAAATGATCGTGGGATCTAAATTTGATTTTTGAATGAATTGCCATTGGAGATAGAAAATAATTAGCGCTAGACGATAAACATTGATTTAATTTGCGTGAGACATCGAAGAAAATGTATCTAATTTTAAATTTTAATTCGAATTTTGTAATCACGTAAATTGCCACTACTGTTATGATCATTTATTAAGGCTCGATCGATTAAAATGCAACAATAGAATGACACATGTTTCCTCAACTTCGGAATGATGTTTTGCCTGCCTTGCTTCCCTTTCGCATACGAACCTCAGTTGTAATCAATTTACGAGTGCTTTTACGAATTCAGCAATAGCGCAATTATCGCAGTCATTATTACAATCGCTACCAAACACAAATTGTACCAACGATTTCGTAACTAAAGTTTCGAGTTCTTCTTCTTTCGCTGGACTTGGCTACCTCAACGATGCCTCTCCAAATATTCCGATCCACTATAAGGGAACGCCAGACACGGTAACCGAGTGTGTAAAGGTCGCTTTCAAAGTTATCCATCCAGCGAGTAGATGGTCTCCCGCGAGGTCCTACTTTGGTTTCTGCTAATTGCAAAGTGTTTTTAGCGGTCCGTATTCTGTAGTTGGCTCCCTCTTTGATAGGACCGAGAATTATTTGAAAAATTGTATGCTCAGTTACAGAAAGATTTTGGATGTTTTGTGCTGTCAGTGTCCAAGACATGTGCGTGACACATAAGGAGATTTCAATACATATTTTAATGTTGGCGTAAAATGATCGGTAGCCTGCTGCAATCGTCGATAAAATGTCTAATTTTGCTCAGTGATTATTAGACAGATATTTAAGCTTTTCATTTTCTCGTACTATGTTTCTGCTGAAGTTTCGAGTTAACTTAACGTTAATTTAGACAAACTTTGTTGCATTTTTATGCTAACAGCATTGAAACATATTAATTTCTGCGCGGAAAGCAATAATTAGAAATGTACAGTTATGCGCGAATTTAGCGAATGTAAACGTCGTGAGGATGGCTTTCACATGACGAATGTCATACCCGCTTAACCACATAAGTGTACATTTCACAGCTCGTGTGGATGCGGCTTTAGTTGTATCAAATGTACACAATAAAGTTAGCCGAAAGTGAAAAGTCGATAATGCAGAACCATGTTATTGCCAGCCGAAAGTAAATAAGTCGGTAATGTAGATTGTGTTGTCCCAGCCGAAAATAAAAATGGAATGTATAAAATCAGCCCCTAGAATGTTATGTGTGGGAGATTGATTGCATTGATGTGACTTATCAATAGCTGTCGCAGGGAAAAAATGCAGTTCAAGTTTCCCATGGGGAATCTGATGTAGACGTACACCGGGAACCTGACTTTGGAATTTGAGCATTAATGACCTGTTCCTCAAACTGGCTTCAATGCTGCCCTGTGCATTCTTTCTATATGGGCCAATGATTGTGGATTGAATGTGAACCCACGCAAAACTGAATTGGTTATCTTTTCTAGGAAATGCAAACTTCCTCATATCGATCCTCCCACTTTAAAAGGGTTCAGCTTAACTTTCGTATAGATGAAGCGAAGTTTCTGGGTCTCGTTTTGGATAGCAAATTAAATTGGAAACGTAATATTTTGGAAACTTTAATTGAACTTTTTTCCTGCGATAGCTATTGACAAGTCACATCGCTGCAATCCATCTCCAGACATAACACCCTAGAGGCTACTTTATACAAATTTTCTAATGATTGAACTGAAATTAAACTGAATTTTTTTTACAGCGATAGCTGTTTTTATGTGATTCTTCAGATATTCTCTAGAGGCTGATTTTATTTAAATTTTGTGGATTCTTCTGATATTCATAAATTTTCCACGATTAGGTGGAATAAAATTTTCCATGTAAGACTATTAACAAACGTTTTTATTGCAATTCATGTATCCTACTTGCTTTCGGCTGATAACTACAATTTTTTTTATTTTCGGCTGGAATGTTCCCAGTTGTACAAAGACTGAGAGCAGAATGAAACAGCAAAAATACATACTATGAGCAAAAGTGAGAAAAAACATATTTTACTTCGGTTTTTATTTTATATTAAGCGCACCAATTGGGGAATAGCATAACTACATGCATTTTGTCAAATTGCATTCCTAATAGATTTTGTTTATTGTATTATTTCATTCATCCAAATAAATTATAATACCTATTGACGATTGTAAAAGTAGAGAAAGCGCCTCTCGAGGACAATAGTTAAAATGATGCACCTGATAAAATGACATTTGCCACAAATGCGACGAAACAAAATTTAGCAATGCGGTAATTAAAAATTGTTTTTATAGTCCGAAATTGGAATAATTTACAATTATTAGCAATCCGGTAAGTAAAAATTGTGTTTACAGTTCAAAATTGGAATTGTTTACAATAATTTCGAAAGTCAAATTATCAGGTACCTCAGTTTAAAAATGCTCCACTAGGTGGAATCCGTGATGCTCCAATCGTCAATAAAGGTCTTCGCTGTCAAAAAACAGCGATAGATAGATTAAATCTTAAGATGGCACTAGTAGTTTTTTTTTAATTTTTTTTTTGTTGTATCGAAACAAAAATATAAACAAAAGCAAAAAACACGAATAAAACTTACAACTAGACATGAATTATAAAAAAAATTAATTTTATTTTTGATTTATTTACCAAAAATTAAAAATTGTTAAAGCTGACATCTTTAGAAGTTATCCCGTACTATGTTTTCACGTATTAAATAATACTGCATTATCGATAAATCTGCCAATATCATTGACCGCAAGTTTACTATGGAAAAGTGTCATAATGTCCTTTATAGGGTATTATAATTTATTTGCATTCATCATAAATGTTTTATTTTGAAATTCCCTTTAAATTTTAAATACTTTGGTGATATACGATTTTATATAAATATAATATTATTATATAATTATATATTTTTAATAATTAAATAGAATTTGTAAAGGAGAGTTATGTGATTTTTTGCAATTTTGGTGTTTGTACTTCAACTCGTTGATAATTAAGTGTGTAATACACACATGGTCAAAAGAGTTATAAATTATGTGCGAGTTTTTAAACTGAATTTATTTTTATAAAACAGCTGTGATTTTTGAATTATTTACATTTTATAGCTGTTTATTAAAGTGTAAATCTTTATTTATAATATTTGTTTTACCATTTCTCAAAAATTAAAATACTTAAAAATGTTATAATAAAATTTGTATTTCAGATGACTTGAAAACAACAATCGAATAATGTTATTTTTTCCACATGGAACTATCAAAATAAAAAAAAAAAATTAAGAAAATAAATAATTATTAATTATAAAATGCAAAAATTATTTTTATTTATTATTGGTGTCATCTACAATCAAACATCTAAGCAATATTAAATGAATAAATGAACACCTATCGGTCAGTAGCAAAGAAATTGATTGTTGTGTCGTTTAAAACCGAATAATAAGTCCGAAAAAAGTGGCATTAGGTGCATCAATTTGAACGCAAAATTGAGCGCTCAAATTGATTGGTGTTTGTGCGCTCATTGAGCGCTACATTGTACAACTGGGTTAATAACGTAATCTGCATTATCGACTTTTTACTTTCGGCTGAAAACTTTCGGCTAACTTTAACAGGATCACAATAAAACTCGTTTCTTCCGGCAAAATCTGTGGTTTTCTAAACCACAAACGTCTTAAAAATGTCAGTCATATTTGTGGACGCCAGCGGCGGTGTCCGGAGGACTATTAAAAATAGAGTTCAGTGGTTAAAAGAGTTGACATAGATTATTGGTGGCAATTCAATATAAACCTTCTATTTGTCTTTTCTTCTATTCTTCTATTATTTCAAGGAAAACTCGACACCATTTTAACCGTTTGAAAATCGCATCTACACTCCCGAGCAACCGAACCGACTCAAGCCTTCAGCGCTCACAGAAAGGCGATTTTTTTTTAAAACGGCTTAACCGATTTCCACAAAAGACATTTTTTTTTTTGCAAGCCTGATATTTTTACTTTAAAATGACACTATTTTTATGAAAATTGGTTCAGTATTTTTTTTTATAATGAATTTTGATTGAAAATGCAACCAAAATTGATGATTATGAAAAAAAATATTGGGGATATTTAAATGTAAATTACAACAAAAAATTCAAGCAAAACAAAAACAATTGTATTGGTTAATACTTAATATTGCCCCACTTGCGTCTACAATGGTTCACATGCAGTTCCCCATTGACCCTATTAAGGTGTTGGCAAAGACTTGGGGGATCGCACCCCACTCCTCCAACGCAATCTTGAAGTCACTGATGTTAGATGGTACCGGATTTCTGGCTCGGACCCTCCGTTTTAGTTCGGCCCATAAATGCTCGATTGAATTGATGTCGGGACTGAGGGCTGGCCACCTCATCGTCTCGAGTGTAACCTCATCCATGAGTTGCCGAGTGGTTCGAGCTGTGTGACA
The DNA here is from genome assembly GCA_963556165.1 of Tipula helvola. Classification (NCBI taxonomy): domain Eukaryota; kingdom Metazoa; phylum Arthropoda; class Insecta; order Diptera; family Tipulidae; genus Tipula; species Tipula helvola. The sequence goes on along the minus strand of OY744481.1, from coordinate 12,317,141 downwards.
CCGGACATTGTCATGCATCAATATGGAATCTTTTCCTATATATCCTGCGTAGCGCACTACATGATCCAAGAGAATGTCCTCGATATATCGTGCAGCGGTCGGACCTCCTCTGGGGCCTCCACCAGGTACGAAAGTAAGATCTGTTTTTCCCTTAAGCGATATGCCAGCCCACACCAAGCACGAACCGCTGCCGTACGAGACTGTTTCAGCAAAACAGCACTGCGAAAATCGCTCTCCTGGACGCCGGTTACCCGGTCTCTCCTATCACTGCCTTGAAGACATATTCTGTACTCGTCAGTGAATAGAACGGACCTCCATTGCTCGATGCTCCAATTGATGTGTTCGCGAGCAAATTTGGCAAGTTAGCCGATAAATCGATCGTCCCTCTCAGATGTACACCGATACCGGCTGGTATGTGGTCTCCAATTGAAGGTACCAGTTTTCTGAAACTTTCTGGATACTCTTGGAACAGCAGATTGGCTCATATTTAGCTGACGAGCGACTTCTCGTTGATTGCGTCCTTCTTGCAATAAAGCAACAACTTGTGAGGCTTTTTCTGGAGTAGTATCCATGATTTTGAGGAAACAACGAATTAAACCGGTAGAGATTTGTTCAGGTCAACGTCTGATAAGTAACTGATGACAAAATAATATCGGTCAACGTGGTATTATACAGGAGATTGCACCACGCTATTGTTTTCACCGAAACATCGCATTTTGTTACGATTGCTTTAATTTGAAAAGTACTAAATAGATTTTAATGATAAAGGTATCCTGCTACAGATAAAATACTAAGTTGTCAAAAAAAAGTTGGTTTACGAATATCGGTTAAGCCATTTTAAAAAAATATGCGTTTTAGTTGCTCGGGAGTGTAGCTCTCGTAGAAATAGTAGCAGAATAGAAGAAAAGCCAAATAGAAAATTTACATTGAACCGACACCAATTATTGTTTTATTGGACAGCCGTTGGATCGAAGTGAAATAAATAGCGATACGATTATTCTACATAACGTTGTCCAATAATCGGACTATTATTCAAAAGTGTGCAGATTTAAAATAGTGGCAGCGAGAAAAATGCAACTTATCAATAAAAAAGTTAATTGAGTTTTTAGGGGTTAAATTCGGTACTAATTGCAACGTGCTTTGATGAAATTCCCTAACTCCTTTTGAAATTACTCTACAGATCCGCATCCGCTACGTGGAATAGTATTTCAAAATGGCGGAAATAAAACGCGTGGTTTACTTTTTACTTAATCAAATGAGAATTATATGATAGTTTTAATTAATTTTTATTTTTATCCTTAGGTTAGGTTAGGTTTGAGTGGCGGTCCACTAGAACCAGGCATAGACACAAAAAGGACCGTAGCCGTACCACAATTTAAAAATTTCCCTCCGACTCATTGAAACCACTTTGAGCTTGCTATGAAGCGCTGGATACTCCTGACGTCCATCCTGCTGAGTTCCGTCAGGTCGTTGAAAAGGGGTGCCCCTAGAAAATTCAGTCTGTTTCGTGCCAGATGAGGACAGGTGCAAAGACGATGAAGTACTGTCTCTTCCTCCTCTTCGTCCTCGCAACTACGACAGTATAGTCATGTGAGAAGAAACCAAGTCTACTCGCATGCCTGCCTATGAGACAGTGCCCCGTAATCACTCCAACAACCACTCTGATCTGACTCCGCTGAAGTGAGATCAGCTGTTTGAATCTCGCCAAGTCCAACTTTGGCCAGACCTGCCGAGTTATTACGCATAAGGTGAAAGTTTGTTGCAACAAATGCAATTGAATAAAAACCACCAGAAAGACCCGCATAAGTCTGAAAAGCAATGGTGCTCAATTATTAAAGATTAATCCGACTGCAGCATGAAGAAATTTCCGCATGGAGATGAGCTGCAATGTAAATGCCAAAAGTTCGCAAAAATCGAGTGCGAAGACTACAAAAGGTATGCTGCTTGTCTCAACCTGATGTGGGAAAAATTTGACCCGAAGCGCCCGTGCCTCTTATGTTCAATCAGAGTAACAATCAGCAAATCCGTCGTGCCGTCAATCAATAACCGTATAGTTAAACTGCACTTTGATACAGGGTCAGACTGGGCAATCATCTTGTAAATGAATTGGAAAAACTTGGGGACGCCAGCCTTGACCCATTGCAAAGAACAAGCAAACAGCGCATCTGCGGTGATCGTCTGGATATAAAAGGTAGTCTCCAGGCAAAGCTGAAGTTGGTACGACCGGCAAGGCCTAGGAGAGGTCTACGTAGCAAACTGAGATCTGAACATTTTTGGCAGCGATTGGATGGAGCTGCTGAAGCCTTCAGCAGCTCCATCCAATCGCTGAGCAGAATGTACCTTTATCAGAAGTCTGCAATAGTATTCACTCTGAGGCCACGATATCTTTGGTAAAAGATGTCGAAGCGAGTTTCCCTCTGTGTTTGCGAATATTCTGGGGTTGTGTAACAAGATGAAAGTGTCACCTAAATTGAAACGGGAGGCGAAGTCGAGCTTCTGCCATCAGCGTACAGTACCTTACACAATTCTTAGGATTGAACATGCCGACGCAGCAGCGCCTATTATTGCTGCCAGAACGAAAAACGAAGGGACTTCCGACTCAACAGGGGTCAATGCCCCGCTTTAGCCTAACCATGAGTACCCACTTCCGACACCCGCTGACATTTTTGTGAAATTCGTATGTCTTCAGTAATATTGACCTCTCGGATGCGTTCCACCAGTTGGAGCTCGATTAAAACGCCAAGAAGCTCCTGGTCATCGATTCGCACGTCGGACTTTTCCAAGTCAGTCGCTTACAGCCTGGAGTGAAAAACATAACCGGCATTTTCCAACAGTTGATGGACACGATGCTAGGGGAATTCACTCAGCCGCATGCATGGCTACGGGTTCACTCTTAACCTCGCAAAATATTGTTTCGACCAAAAGTATGTCATCATCAACGCTAATTGCTTGCGCTCCGACAAAGTCAAAATCATGGTAATTCAACACTGGCATCAACGGATATCTCAATGCTTCGTTTTTTTCTGGGAGCTATCAGTTGGTACTGCAAGTTTATCACAGAAGCGAAGGACCTGCGGCGCATTACAAACCAACGAAATGGGGGTGGTACTGCTGCACAAATGCAAAGATGGCTCAGAACGTCCCATTACAATGAGGGATATCTAGCAAGGCTGAAAAGACTTATGCGCATAACCAACGAGAAGCCCTGCTTGTGCTGTTGTACGCGTTTAAATGTTTTAATATTGTATCTAAGACCGAAATTTCGAGCTACGTACCGATCACCAGCCATTGCTGGCAGTCTATGGATCCAAAAGCAAATCCCTCTACTTATTTCAATAATTCATCATTTGTCATTATTTCACAAATTCGCTTTGACGCCCATGTAGATTATTTTGCAATCGAATCATTGTATTCGCTGCCTTTCAAGTTCGTTATATTCCAGGGTGTAACTGCAATATGTGATGTCCTTAAAGAAGTCGCTGGTCTCATCAAACATGGTTGGCCAGAAAAAAGCAGCCGAATCAGGAGCGAAGAAATGGCGGAGTATTTCCCGCTCCGTGCTTCAAATTTAAACTGCACGGGGCTATTCTCGAAGATCTGCATTCTTCGGCCCACCCAGGGACAAAAATTTAAATAACTGCAGGTTTTCAAATTTTTGTTCTTCAAACCTCCGCTCACCATGGACTTTGTGACATCACATAATCGTTAGTGACAACATATAGGGTTGATTTGGCATTTAGGGTTGCTAGATGCCAGCCTTTAAAGTAATAATAAATGTATTTGTGATTGTGAATGGTAGCTAATGCACCGATCATCACAGAGCCAAGTGGAAGGAGTTCAATGTAGGAGATGTCGTTTATTTCAAATAGCTGAAGAACCGTTAAACCAAATTAATTGATGAGAACTTGTTGATGGATATGTTCGAGCTAATGCCGCTAAAAGAAATCGTCGAACCGATGAACATGCCTCAGGAACAGCTTGCAGATATGAATAAACCAATCGAAGCCGAAAAAAATAATTTCATTTCATTTTTTAGTAAATTGGATAAATTTAGATTTTGTTTCTTCAAGCCGTTCATTTAAAATTTTTTTGATGTGGTATGAATCATTACTAAATAAAATGGAACCTAAGCTTAAAATTTTGCTATTCACCAACAGACTCCTCTACTTGTACCAAAACAAAGCGATTTTTATACCATTCCCAATACATGTGTCAAATTTGTGACAAACTTTACAAAACAAACTAGTTCACCGGCTTCATTGACAATTTTTCCAAATATTAATTAAATTAAACAACAGGCACTATGGATAGTGACCCGTTGAAACCAAAAAATGTACCACTCTCTGCCGACACAATATTGTGGTTTGAATTTCTACTAAATCCCGAACTACTAACCTCACATTTGGAAAATCCGAATAGTGGTAAGATACTTGCCCAATAGCGAATACTTTTTACATTAACAATTTCTATTTATAAATTACAGAACCAAGTCCAATCGAATTAATATCTCAATTTCTATCGATATCACGTGAAATTCCACTGGACGCTAATCAAACTCCACCCGAACCGCAAGAAACTCAAGCCCAACAACAACAAGTCCAAACTGAAAATTTCCGCTTTAATCGAAAGGAAATCGCGCTCAAAATACTTTCACTAAAAATTGCCGCACATTTAAAATGGAATTTAGAGCTGTTCGAAAAACATTTACCAATACGTCGTCAAATGCAGCTCCTGAGTTATTTGTGTAGTGTAGCAACTGGAAAATTTTGTATACTGCCCACGTCATTGGTACACGATTTTGGAGTGGGACAAGAAGGTTCTGAGCATGCACTTAAATTTGCCCTATTTTTAAGCCATTTATGGGTAATACGTGTTCCGGTCGTCCGCCCAGATCGAATAAAAACTTTTCCAATGATTATACAAAATCTTCAGGAGCAGATACGCGAAGATTATATAGCCGAATCTTGCTTTAATTGTATACCAGCCAGTCTTCAGCATCTTATTAAGCTGGAAAAGTCTGAAGAGTCGTTTAAGGTGTTAACCTCAAAAGCGTTCGTAGCACTGCTCGATTCGCATGAAGAAATTGTGAAACAAAATTTCGATTCGTACATCATAATTTCGAAAGCCGAATTAAGAACTCAAATTAATTTTGATCTGTGCTCGTATTATCTGCATGCACGAAAATACGACTTGGCTAAGGAGAGCGTTATAAGATGTCGCGATAATTTAATAGAGCTAAAAAAGGAATATAAATCGGGCGAACCGTACGAATTTTGTACCGTAAACGATGATATGCTCCACGGATTATTACTGGCATGCGGGATTGTAAAGAAAAATCCAGGGCTTCATGAACGAATGATTGAGTCGAGTCTAAATAAGTTCGAGAATTTAATAGAAATTCTAAAAGAGGATAACAAAATAAAAGAAATTCCAATCATAAGCCGACGTATTGTAGAGCTGGATATTCAGCCGGCCATTTCTTGCGGCGTCATTACGAATACAGACAATATACAAATGAAGACCCTTGCCTTGAATACGATACGCAGCGTAATTGATGACGGTGATATTGTTGCACATAGCGACTTTATGGAGAAGTATAAAAATCCTAAAGACTTTCATATATTGCTGAACGCAACTAGAGACGTACTCCAATCGTGCAGCCTGAAAGATCGATTGAAATTAAAACAATATTACTTAAATATGCTGCTTACAAGTGAAATGAATAATGCGGCTGGATATTCCGTAATCGAGGTTGGTGTAAAATCATTGGATTTGTTCAGTGATGCAGAGTTGAACGATATAAAACATCAAAGAAATGAAATGGATATAGAACTTCCGGCAATTGCAATGTTAGTGGATTTTAAATGCAATGAAATGAAAAGTAAGGAAACCATTGAAAAAAAAAGTTTTGCCGAAACCCGGGATTGAACCGGGGACCTTTAGATCTTCAGTCTAACGCTCTCCCAACTGAGCTATTTCGGCATATAATAAATTCGTGTCCATGTTGTTACTTAAATCAATTACTAGCCCCCTGAATGATTACTCTTGTGTTTCTTTTCAGATCCAATTCTTGAGAAAATAAATTTGGAACGACAACTCATCAACTGCTTTACTCCGATTGGAATACGTAAATACATGGTTAAATTAGCACCAATTTTGAAAAAACCTCTTTGGGGGATTTGCCAAAATTGGAGCATCCCAATTCCATTGCATTCAGTACTGATGCAACTTCAGGAAGGCTTTCTACAAGATTTTTCTTACATCCTAATTGGTAAGGCGAGAGAATTACGCGCAAAAAAAGATTACACCGGCGCTATAAGTTTGTTAAATGTAATCAAGAGTGAATTAAAGCGGCCCGAAATTAGTGGAAATAATCAAGTTGTTACGAAACTATCGAAATTAGTATCTTGGGAAATTCTTCTGTTCCAAATTGGTTACTCGCTTGAAGAGTGGCCAAACAAATGTATAGATAATACAGAAATGATAACAAAATGTAAACAATGTTTGGCTTCGATGATTAATGGAGATAGTGTAATCCCACGTATGACAATCTTAGAAAATTCTGCCACTATGTTATTGAATTTGAGCGACTGGAGCAGCATTATATTGCCAGATATGAGATTACCAGCATTAGAAATCGTATCCGCGTTTGCCAGCGTTGGTTTGGATAAAGAAAAATTTAAAGGGAATAGCAAAAAATGTCGTGACTGCTGGGATTATATATTGCCGATGTTTGGGAATGCACCGCAGCCGAATAAAAATCGGAATATGTCGCGTGATTCACCGACCTTAACGTCAAACTCGAAATTTTTGTATCCCTTTATACGTCGACTTCGAGATCCATTTGTTATATCGTTGGTTATTTCACTGCTAGCCAAGCTACATAACATCATGAAGGATGAATCAAATTTAGATTTGAATGCGGAATACATGTTCTTCTGGCCCACGAGTATTAGCAAGTAAGTAATCCTAACTTTTAGTTTGTTTTATTTACTTCTACTTTATTAATTTATCTTTATTTCCAGTGCAAATGCCTACAATATTAAGAGTGTGGACGAGGTTTTGAGTATTTTACTGCAACAAGCGTTAAAATTCCATCCAACTAATTTGGCTTGGATTAAGCTGAAAGGTGATCTAGAATTTGCCAATGGCAATAACGAATGTGCAATGAAATATTACGTAAATGCTATTATTGCATCAAACGATTTTTGTACGCTACATCCACAAAGAGCTTTTGACGATTTTCTTGTGAGGCGCATGATCAAATGCAGTTCAAATTTAGGATGCTATATGCAAGCCGCAGTACTCTGTCAATTCCTGAGTGAGATCGATTATGCAGCCGCATTCAAAAATATTTCCGAGAAAAACACTAGCTTTGCAGACGCCATGGATGCGTATTACACATGTATCTGGGACCCAACATTACTGGAATTTATAGTTAATTTACATTCGAAGAAAGGTGAGCATACTCGAAAGCTGCAAGCCATCTCATACATTGGTCAACTCGAGCTGAATGCCAACAATAATGATGAAATAAAACATGAAGCGGCTGAAATAAGAAAGACACAATTTCTTCGAGCCCTTGCCAAACAATATTTATTATAAGCCTTAAAGAAATATTTAATCATAAAAGGGATACATTATAAAAATAATTATACACTAAACACAAGTTATTTTGGTTTGCGGCCCCTATTGGAGCTTCCGGAGGTTTTAATTTTTTTATTCGATGCATTCTTTTTATCGTCCAACTTACGTTTTGGTGTTTCAGTTTGGGTGGATGGCAATACTTTGAAGAAACTATCCAAACGACCTTGAGTAGTGGTACTTTTTGCTTTAAGCAATTTCTTTGCGCCTGACCTAATTCGTTCCTCCTTGAATTGACGATCACCGCATAAAAATTTTACTAGGCCCTCTTCATCCGGATCGGTCCATTTTAGATCGATCTCTTCAGCATTGGTTACATCTGGTTGGGTAAACAATGCACGTGCTTGTTTATAGTTCCAATCTTCCGGTACTTTATATTTCTGCTTATCAATATTTTCGATTATGTCTTCGAGATTCTTGTACTTATTGATATACTCAATTGCCTTCTTGGGCCCGATACCTTTGATACTGTCACAATAATCACAACCTAACAAAATACAGAGATCGATGAATTCATCGCGAGATAGTTCAAATCCTTTAAGAACTTTTTCGTAATTATATTCTTGAACTGGTAGTTTACGAGCTTCACTAGAAGTTAAATGGCGCAAAAGAACATTAGTTCCAAAGGTTAATGCATCCATATCCTCGGTGGCTGTGGCAAATACTTTTCCTGCCTTCACCAAAGCAGCACATTGCGCTTCTGCTTCGCACGGTGCATCAACATAAGGAACACCCATCAATTTTAGTAACTCTTTGGCCTCCCTCGTATGATCTTTAGTCACCTTAACCAATCTTCGATTAAATTTATTCATATCTTCAACATCACCAGCTTCAGTAGCTTTATCCAATGCTTTTTGGGCTTCTTCTCGTTTCTCCGCACGTTTTGATAATTCACCCGACTTCAAGTCTGGTGGTTTACCATCAAAAACATAAACCGGCTTAATACCATTATCCACTAATCGAATGGTTCGATAAAACATGCCCATTAAATGGGATGTCGTTTCACCTTCGACCGTAGTTAGCTGAGCACCTAATTTAATATAATATATTTAGCATTTACAGAAGTTGATGTAACAAAAACGTCTTTCCAATAATTACCATCGGCCCGGACTGCTATCAAAAACTGGTACAAGCACATAGAAGCATCCACCGCGATTTTACGACCAAAGTAATGTTTTATATCACCTTCTTTCATAGCAAATGGTGCTATATCAGCAATTAATTTAGATAAACCTAGAATTCCCATGACGGCTTTCTTAATTACCCGATTTTTTATTTATTAATTTTAAAATGTGTGTTTTCTGTTTTAAATGACAATGAACATTCACATCGATTATTATTCTTGTAAAAATGGCGGGAATATGAAGTATTTTTACAAGTAATTGGTTTTCCAGTTGCAACAAAAAAAAATGACTCCGGGCAGACAAATTTAATTTTTCGCTCGTTTTCTGCTCGGAGTCTTTTTTTGTTGCACTGGAAACCCATATAAAGATTATTTTTTGTGGTTACATGTATGTATAAACAAAAATTTCAGAATCATGTAAACATTTTGTTGGTACAAATCACCTCGTTTACATATGTAGTAACATTTTGAATAAGGCAACCGTCACAATTTTAGGTTGTACATATATGTATTTTGGTAACTTGTTGATATCGTTTCGTTTATAATGACTGAAATTTTTGAACCTCGTTGGCAACATTTACAAGATTGATGCCCAAGTAATGACTATATAGAGTGTAAATTTACAGTTACAGAGCATTCACAATGAAAAAACTTTTTATTTTTGACTCAGGTTTGTATGGAATTCCAACATAACGAGCAGACATGTTCATTATGTTGGAAATTTATACATACCTGAAAAGAGTCAATTTTGTGATATTACCGAGTTTATATCATCTTTGTATTGTATGAGAAAGTAACGAAGCCTACGGATTGGGCTCATGATTTAGTTGTTGTTGAGAAGAAGAACGGCTCTTTTTCCTACCGTCCTACCTTACGCCGTTACCAGCCAACTCGAGGACGTACGGCTATAGACCCGCTTTTGTCTAAACCACCTGCACATTTTGCATTGCTTCATGCCAGCCTATAGTACTGACATGAAATGTCCATGGATTCCGCACTCTCAACAGGGGGTCATAGATGTGTTCATCGCAGTGATGAAAAACGTAACGTGTAACGTAACGCAAAAACGAAATAACGTATTGAATATTTAAAAATAGTGTTACAAACGTTACACAATTTAAAAAATATTTCATAACGAAATCCGTAACGTTATGACCCTTTTTTATTTCCGTTATTTCGTTACGTGCTTTAAAGAAAAATTAGCTAAAAGCAAAACATAAATTCAAAACAAACAAAAAAAAAATTGGCATCGATAATTCTCTGCTGTGTGAATACACCTTTATTTCTCGATAATTTATTGCTGTAGCTACATAGACTACAAAACGTTCTGTTTTGGTTCAAAAATACAGTTAGAGTGGTGTATTTTGCTTTAAAAATATCTTCGATTACAAATCAAACAAAGCCTTAATAGTCAATTTTAAGAACTCTAAGCACACAGCTTCAGAAATAACGTTATAACATAGCGAAACGGAATTTTTGTTCTTAAAATAACGTTATAAATAACGTTTCGAATTGAAATTATTTTTTGAAACCGAATGCCGTAACGTTATAATTTTTTTATCCGTTTTTCATCACTGGTTCATCGCCATCACCGATCGTAATCAGATGATGAAAAATCCCTTTTGCATCCCGCCCCTCTATAGGGATTCGAACCCGGTACCTCCCGATCCAACCGCCGCGCCGTAGCTTTAACCACTGCGCCGTTTGGTCGGTGAATGGCTCTTTACTAATATGTCTTTAATAGATCATGTTTAAATGTCAAATTTTCTACAATCGCAAGGGCTACCATCTTCCGGAAAACTCCGAAAACACAAGCAACTTTCACAATGCCACTAGGTGTCACTAAATATTTGCTGTCAAAAATTGTATGATATTTTTATGTGTGAATTTTGTAAACATAATCAAAAATATTTTCGTGTAATAAAAATGATTATTATTAATACGTGATAATTAAATTGATTTTGACTATCCCCAGTTGAAAATCATATGTGTAGTGACATCTAGTGGCAAACGCTCTGTACTTCTTTTTTGACCGTGCTGCCTCTTTCGGAAACGCTCTTACTTTTTCAACAATTGTGCTGCCTCTTTCGGAAAACATGATCTATAGAGAACGTTATCCTACACCGAAGATAGATGAAATTATTTGGAGACTACACTTAGATTGGAAAAATATTTATACAAAATTAGACATGAAAGATGGGTTTCATCAAATAGTTTTAGATCTTAGCAGAATCTTTAGTTCATTTGCATTTTTAATACGCCTTGAGGTCGATATTGATATAACAAATTACCATTTGAATTGGCTAGTGGTCTGAAAAATGAAAATATTTTAACGGGAGAATGCCAGAATATTTGGAGACATTCCAGGGTTGGACTTGGTATTAAGAAGAGCCGAACAAATTACGGTGAAATTGAATGCTGATACGCAATATCAAGTAAACGACTGTGAAGTGTTTGGGTTTTTTATTTACAAAGGATGGGGTCAAACCAGATTCTAAGCAGATTGAGTCAATTGTTAAGGATTTTAGTTTTATTTGTTAAAGCAGGGTTGATATTTAAAGGAGATAAGATGGTAGTGCAAAGCAGTTTGAGGCAAAAAATGTTAAAATTAATACACAAAGGTCTTAGTGGAAAGTTAAGTCAAAGGCCAAACCTAGAAGATTGTTGTATTGGTGTAACATGCGGGAGAAGATATTGAAAGAGTAGTCAACATATGTAAGTCAAGAATGTGCTAAATTTCAAAAGTAATGTCATAAGATCGCTAATTCCATATTCAATAGCGACTTTGCCATTTCATAAAATTGCTATGGGTATATGTAAATATCGAAACGCTGTTTATTTAGTCACTGTTGACTATTTTATTAAATGAATAGAGGTTGTGGAGCTTGGAGTCTAAATCCGTGAAAGGTATTGTTCAAGAGTGTATTAAAAAGTTTTCTGAATACGGCATATGCAGATATATCGTTTGTGATAAGGATAACAATCCTTTTAATAGTCGTGAATTTAAAATATTTGGAAAAGAATATGTGTTCAGCTTGATACATGGAAGTCCGTTTTATTACAGAATACCAAGGAGCGGCATAAAACAGTTTTTATATGAAGAAACGTGGATTCATTTTTTTGACCTTGGTTTGTTTATTATTCTGTGGTATTATCCTAGGCCTAATGGTCTTGCAGAAAAAGTAGTAGAAATTGCGATAAACATTAGTTGCTTTCCAATCGACCAACCGCAAGCACCCGCTAGCAGAATGGTTTTTGTCTTCGCTAAATTTTCTGCTCGGATCTGCTCTTGCTATTTTATTACGAGAAGTTAGAAGTAGTTACGCACAATTTCGACGCCAGGTGGTTAAATATAGAACCGCTTAATAATTATGTTAAAATTAGAAATTTTAATTGATTTTGTTTAGCGTGTTATATATTAATTATTTTTTTATTGATTTTATATAAAAAAAATAACAACTTTAGGGTAATAGCACACAATTACGATTTTGAGGTTATGTTTTACTCATAACAGCCAAATGTGAGCTTACCAATCAACCATAGCATAGACAAAAACCATTCTACTAGCGGTTTGCTAGCGGGTGCTTAAGAAAAATAGCAAAGTTAGCTAGAATATCATGCGACACCAGTAGGCCAGTAGCAGCTTCTGAGTACACTACACACCTTGCCAACATGTCTATAGAACGAACCACATTATTTTTATATATGGTGATGGCTAGCAATAGCCTTTAATCCCAACAGTAAATAATCGTATCTTTACTTTTTATCTTGTTTCCATGAAAACGGTTGAGTTAATTGGGCTGAAATTAGGTTTTCCATAATTTCAAAATGGCGTTGACCGTTACCATGAAAGTGAATCAGCTAATAAGTAAATTAAGGTCTTTACTTTGGAATTCTTAATATTTTGTCAATATCTTTTTGTTGTACTCAATTCCATATAAACACCGACACAACCAACTCCAATCTCGCGTTTCCAAGAATAATTTGCGCGATTATTTTACACGATCATAGTGGAAAACACTAACCAAAACAAAAACCATATGAAGCGTTGCATAATGTAAACCCAACAAAAATATTTTTTATTGACAGTTGTTCGCAAGTTTTCATAACAAAAACAGTTAAGAGATTTTATATTTGTCGCAATATTAAAGAAATATAAAAATAAAATTATTAAATAGTGATAATGTAAATTAAAATAAATGAAAAATACTCATAAATAAAATGTTAATTAAATGCCGTAAATTATTTCAGTATGTTTCATTTATAAATTTTGATAAATAACTATTTTTAGTGACACAAAATCTTCCTTTTCCTCTATTTTTAGATCTCGTTCACTTAAAAGTATATTTGGACTTCTACTCGTATTAAGCGTATTTTATCATGAATTTCTAGTTTATATAATTCGTCAATATCAATGGTGTGACATAAAATGTAATTATTGTAAGTATTTTGTATAAAAATTTGCATTTTATCAATTTCGATTGTAACGTTTATTCATTTCTATCTAGCTAATTGTACTCGAATACTGTTGGTGGCTGATCCACAAATAATTGGTGACACGTACGATTTAAATTGGTATAATCCGTTAGCAATTTTAGATTCTGATAGGTATTTTCGTCCTGATTCGAATTCAAAGCATTAAAAACTGATACATTTTTGTTTCTAGAAATTTAAAAATGACCTACACTACTGCACTACATTTTAGTCGGCCGCAATTAATCGCTTTTCTAGGTGATTTAATGGATGAGGGTAGTACCGCTACAAATGAAGAATACGAACGTTATGTAAATAGATTTTATAATATAATTAAAGTTAAATCGTCTCCATTACTTATGTACAATGGTCGATATGATCCGGATGAAGTAATTTTTTTGCCAGGCGACAATGATATTGGCGGTGAGAATGGTGATCCGATTACGAATCGTAAAATTGATCGTTTTAAAGCTGCATTCCCCGCTAATAATGTGATAACTACGGAAAATTATATAAATTTTTACCGCCTCACAAAAGACGTATCATACCTTGAAAATTATGATGATGTATCGATCAGCGTGGGGCTAACGCATGAGTCAGTTTTGCATACGGCAGGATATCATCGTGATCTTGTAATATGAAAATGTTTTACAGTGATCTAGGATACAATTTATTCCATTTTCCGTCAAATTTTACCATTACAGGTATTTAAGAAAATTAAACCATCAATCATATTTTCTGCACATAAGCATGAATCTGTTAAAATATCATACAATTTATCTTATGGAGTCTCTTTGCATAAAAATTATCTCAATGATCTACCTTACAAATGTGATATAATTAAGGTTCGAAATCCAAATCATATTATTGAGATTATGGTCCCAACATGTTCATATCGTATGGGTGTTGCGAATGTTGGGTATGGTGTTGCTGTATTTGGTGAGTACATATTTGTACAAATTTTGTATTCTAGTGACTGGGCAATTTTTTTTATTCTTTTGGTTTGGGTATCATTTTATGTTCTGCCTAATAACCATTTGTGTTTTGTTTACCAAGAATTAGTGCTAGGTAGTAATCCATTAAATAATCACACCTGCATTCAGTAAATGGAAATAATTTAGTTATCTTATCGCATTTCTGTTGGACAAATTCCACATTAATCCCTTATCTAATATTTAGTGTTTTATATACCCCGTCCAATTCCAACAAATGTCCAACATGAAGTACTTTCCTGTCGGTTGACGTCAAGACGTCTTATCAATTTGATGAATACTATAATAAATCAATATAATGACAGGTTTTTAAATTAAAATTAAATTTTTCTGTTTGAGTGTTTCTGTGCAAATACCAAATAAGAAATATGATAGATTCATACATTAAATTGTATTCAAAATTTCAACTATACGTCTTGCTTACCATATCTGACCAGTTATTAATTGGAGGTGGTGCTTCAATATAACATTAGCAATATTAAAGCTTATCACGCTTTCTAGTGTATAAATATATTTCTTTAATTAAGAAGAAAACAACAGCAAGATGTAAATTATAGAACGTGGAATGAAAAAAAAATAATGAAGAGGTACACAACTAAATTACGGATTCTCAATATCCGTCTCTGGACAAAAATTTGATTTAAAAAAAAAAAAACGAAGTGGAACACTAGTGGAAAACAATTAAAGCAGGGAAATCAGTTGTGTGCTTCTCTAGCAAATCAAAAAAATTATAATAATAATTTTAGACTCCGTAATTTAGCCGTGTGGTCCGCTTCATTAGTTATTCCAAGGCTCCCGACTTAAAATCAATCATCCTTCGATTTCGAATTTTTATTCAAATTTTATTTCACTACTATATTAACTTAAGCAAGAGTTACTGTTTGCCCAGCTGATAATTATTTAATGAATACAAACCTCAAAAGATTAAAACCAGTCGTGTGGTTTATCACTAAATACCGCGTATCCAAAAAACATCAAATTTTTTAATCAAATATATTTTTTGTCTGTTGTATTTCTAATATTTTGTTTGTTTTTTTTTTCCTTAAAATTTTCATTTTTCTTTCATTTTTTAATGCTTTAATAATAAAAATAAATGATAATATTGATTTGTTGAAATAAGAAACACATAAAACATGAAAAAATCTATCACAAAATTAAAAAAGTTTAGTTAAAAAAAATTAAAACAAAAAAACATTCTAAAAAATTCAGAAATAAATTATTATTACAAACTAATAAAATATATGTATATTATAAACTTATAATTATTTTTGTTATAATTAAATGGAATTTTTTGTTGTCATAAAACGCTAAATTTTCTTAATTTACTATAAGACTAATGCTGTTTGTAAATTATTATTATTTGTTCTCTGTTGAAATAATTAAAAATAATAATTTCTTAAAAAATATAGGTATATATGTTTTATATACTATCTGATTTATTTATAAATATAATTTAATATTTATTTTTTACTTTTGTTGTTTTTTGATGTGATAAAATAAATGTGAAATAATATTTATTTTTAATATAGAAATATTTATTTTATGGCATTTTTTGGCAATCTCTTTTGTTTTATATTTAATTTATTCATTTTTTTAATTTTTTTATTAATATTGTGGAAGAATATTGGAACCAAATATTTTTTTTCATTATCTATAATGATCATAACAAAACACAGGTTTTTCGAGAGAATGACGTACAAACTGGTTTAATAATTTAATGTCCCCCTAGAAAATCTGGCTATAGTTTTTTTTATTTTTTAGAAAGTAAGGCCTCTCATCATTTTATTTTATTTTTTTTTATTAAATTTAAAATTTTCTTGTTGTATTGAATTAAATAATGGAATGTTTTTTTTTTCTTTAAAATTATACATCTTTTCTCAATACCTAGTATTAATAGTAGTCTTTAACTTTTAAATGGAAATTATTCAAGTAATAGTTAGTAATAATAATAAATTAAATTAATTATAAAAACAAAATCACTTTTTAAGCATATATTTATATGTATATAATTAGGTTATGTAATACTAAAAACCTAAATGGCAACGAAAAACTAAATCTCATATTTTTTATTAATTAATGTATAGCAAACTTAAAGTTTATGGAAATTATTTACATACAAATTTGGTTCCTCAGTAAATATTTAAATTGAAAAACTGAAAAATAATACTTTTAGAAAATTGATTTTTTAACTTTATATATTTTATAGGGAGATACAAAACACAAACAAAAAATCTGATCAGTCCTCAAAGAATAATATTTGTAGTATTTTTTTCTGAACGTGTTTTTTTCTCTCTCCATTCATTTTCATTAATTCCGTAGTAACTAATTCACCGAGTAATTCATCTGAATTACGATGTGATTTTGGTTGTATATTATTATAGTGATGATTAAAATTAGCCGGATATGCAAATGGTAAATGAGGATATGGTGGACCATTTGGTCCACTGTCACCATTTGAATAATACATCGATGATGATCGCTCCGGTTTCCGTTGTACATTATCTTCATCATCATCATCATTATCCGAATTCGTATTATGCAGCTCACCATCATAACTATTCGAACTAACATTATTTGTTGGTGTATTTTCAATATCGTGTACTATTAATGGCGGTGGTGATATTATTGATGTGACCGATTGTGATGATGTTGATTGCATAATTTCGTGATCGGATGAGGTTTGCGGTCGCTGATGTGGTTCATTTGAGTCCATCATATCAATTGTATCGTTTTCAGTTTTTACACGATATTCAAATTTTTGTAGACCCTCGGCAATTCGACACATCACCGGTAGTGTTAAATTTGATGATCCATTTGATTTTGAATCGGGCATATCACCGTGAAACGAATTATTACCATTCGAACAATTTAATAAACCTGGTATTGAACCTCGATATGATTTTCGTGGTTGAATGTATCGATCTAAAAATTTCATTTTTTCTAAATATGGTCGTGATAAATGTTCATACATTGGTCCGCCTGAATCTCCCTGCTTTTTTTGTTGTACATAACGTTCTCGTAAATATTTCCATCGTTTTTTACATGTATCCACTGAAAATTAAACAAAAAATAAATTAGAATAAATTAATCATTTTTGTAGAGAATGGTGGAAATCATTTTTGTAGAGAATAAGAATTTCATCTACTGTTAATTAAAAGTTCCAAATTTTTTTTAGAAATTTTTAAAAATCTAAATTTTTGACGGTTGTTACACTGTTAAAATTCATATTGAAAACATATTGATCAACAAAAATTTTTGATGAACATTGAATACGATCTTAATTTGATCTGATTTTGAAATTACAGTGCGCAATTCAATAAATCGGCCGAGCTTCCTACCTATGTACTATATAGTCTAAATCTCTTGGTCGGCACACCAATCACCTTGCTAGGTAGCGATTTAATCAGTGTAAAAATAATCAAATTACCTAATTGTTTTTTTTTAATTAACGAAATTGATTCAAAGTATGATTTAAAGGAAGTAAATTCGATTATCATTTTTTATTCGTGTTTAGAGAAAATTGAAGAAAAATTTTAAAATTCGTAAGAGATTTGAAATCACCGGCCGGAAAGTACCATTGATATCACGAAAAACGTTTCGCAGTGTATGTGATTATAATGTATGTACACACAAAATCTGTACATGATAGCGCATATGAAGTTTTTTTTTTTTTTTAGGGGAGAAATAATACAAATTTTGCTTCCTTTGTTGTGTGGACGAATTGTGTTCAGAAATTATAAGCCTACAAAAAATATGAGTTATGCACTTTAGAAAAAAGGATATTTGTGTACATGTTTGGAATATTTGTGTATGTTCATTTAATGATTTATAATAAAAGTTGGATTATTTACCATCAGTTCCGAGCCTTGTTGCAATATCAATCCATGCGAATTCCTTTCCTATATGCTCCTCCCCTTTTATTCCAATTGTCTTTTTCTGTCTATTATATATAATTGCATGTCTTTCAACTTCTTTTATTAATTGTTCATCCATGTTTTTAGATTCAACACAATACTCTATGAAAAGCACACACCGCACAAAAATTAAATTTTAATTGTGGTCCTCAAAACACTGTAGCTTAAATAAAATAATGCAAAATTAAAAAATTTTCCACATCACACGCACTCGAAATACGTTTTATAATACTCATAATATTTTTTTTCTTACTGAGTTTAATTTAATTTAATTAGCGCTAATTAAAAAAATTGATTTTTTCTTGTGTGTTGTATTTATAGCAGCTACAATTCCTTCTTAAAAATTTTAATATCAATAGCATTGAATGACGTTAATATAGATTTTTTCATTTTTCATATGATGTATGTCGTCTGATAAATAATTTTACGTATTATATATTTAATTAATTAATTAAATTTAATTAACCTTTTTTTATAAAGCATTTTATATTTGTCCGGATGATTATCTTTAAACACACACATATTAAATTAAAACTAAAACATCCGCACAAGACAGGAAAAATATGTGTGTATAGGAGTGTTTCAATTTTTAATTAAAAAAACACAAATTAATTAATCATAAATGAGAAATTGATTACAATTTTTTTTTTTTGCTTTTTGCATTTTTTTTTTTTTAATTAAACAAGCTTCACATTTTTGATTAAATAACTATTAAATTTTATTTTTTGCACGCACAAACACAAAACAAATAAATAATAATAAAAATATAAATAGAGAAAAACAAAAACAATTAAATTTAATGTTTTTTTTGCTTTATTTGATTTGAGTAAATTTTTTTTAAAGTTTTTATTTTGACGCTTTTCAAAATTTGTCGAAAAGCAAAAATAAATAATTGACATAAGGGTTACCCGATGTAATTTTTTTTATATTTTTGTTTCTTTCGATCTTTTTTTTTTCTTATTTGTTCGTTAAATTTATTTAAATAAATATTTTAATTTTTGTGTTTTCAGATGGAGATGTTCTCAAATACACAGTACTTTGGATGCCCAACAGATTTATTCAGTTATTTAGTTATGTTCTGCTTCTGGTTATGTATATAATTTTTATTATTTTTTGTTTATTTCGAAAAATATGTAAAAAATTAAAAAGGCGGCAGAAACATCAGACAAATATTGATTACAAACAGATGATTATAGAACCGAATGATTTTTAGTTATTTATAAATAATATAAGTTTATTTGTATAATATATAATAATAAATGTTTATTTCTTCTTGTAAATTGCTCCAGTTATTCCGTACTTGTGGATAAAACATTGTCTGAAAAAAAAAAAAAAAATCTTGGTACAGATCGTCACCTAGTGAATAAAAAAACGCTAAGCACTTCATTATTTTAGAGAGATAACAGAGTTGTAGAATTTCTATTGGTTAATGGAATTGATAAACCAAACTTATTTACAAGTGACCTTTATAAATCATTATTTGTTGTCAATAGGCCTATAAGTAGGTTCACACCTACCTACTTAGGTAAAAATAAGGTAACGGAGAATCGGGTTGAAACATTTAAAATTTTAAAAGCAAAAACAGGAATGTGTAAAGCGTTCTTCAATTCAAAGCAGACGATATATAATGTGGACATACTTATCAGCTGATTCGAGTACTACAATAGGCGGATTTGTATTAGGATGTAGTTTAGAAGCTTGTTCTGCAACGGCCACTATTAAACCAGACGCTTCTGATGATGCTTTTCCTCTAGCTGTAGATTACAAAAACGAATGTTATGAAATTTAACAGTAACACGAGTAATATTCTCTCACCTCCCAAACAAAGACCTTGATTATTCGACAGGATACAACCAATATTATTTTGATTTGTCATTCTAAAACAAAATTTAGTTTATTATATATTATTAATAAATATATTTTCAATATTATATACACTACATTTCATCTAATATATTTTCAATTCCATTCTCCATGATGACAAATTGATATTTTTTGATAACCAAAATATTTATGTTCGTTTACAACAAATAGTTTGACAGGCCAAACTTCAAGATTGCAGCAGACTGTACTTTTTATTCAACTTCACAATTGTGTGGTGTGTTTAGTGTTCAACGTGTGAAAAATTTCTCTTTTTAATCGGGCAACAAAACTTATCTTTGGATTTTTTTTATTTCTACAAATAAAATTTGCAAACATGTCGGCAGACGCCGAAAAGGATAAAAATTCTGAAAATATGGTATGTAAATTGTTAAGTTATTTAAAAAAATATAAAAACTCGTTTAATAAGTATTAATTAATTGTAATGAGTTAAAATTTAAATTATAATTGTTACAATATGTATGTGAAAATTAAGTTTTGATTTCATGTTTTCTAGAGAAGCGCGTCATTACAATATGGCGTTGTATATATTTTTGTAATTTGATTGATGAATTAAGCGGGAAGGATTTATTATGGATATAAAAATAAAAAATAATTTTTTTTCAAATTTATTTATTAATTTGCTCCCATTTTGATTCTTGTAAAAACAACTTTGTTACTTTTATTTTAACCAACGTAAAAAAAAGAAAGTTTTTATGTAAATAAAGCAACAAACTTGTTTTTAATTAATTTATTTTAAGCTTAATTTTGGCTTGCATTTTGCTTCAAAAATTATGTAATACGATTTGAATTAAATTTTGTTATCTATGTACCTTAAAAAAATATTGCTGCATTTAAAATGAAAAAAATGTTTTTTTTTAAACAAATGTACCGTTGATAACTTTTAGACCGATCAAAAGAATTCGGAAGATAGTAAAGAGGAATCAAAAACGTCATTAATCGATGAAACCAAGGCCACCGTTAAATCGAATGTGTCAAAAGATGAAAAATCAACAAATGAGAATAGTAAGACATTAAATTTTAATGATTTGGAATCACATAGTATATGCACTGGAAAAGATTCTAAAATTGATTTGTTTTATAATTTTAGACGTCGAAAAATCTAAAACCGAAGATGCATCTGAAAACGAGGAAGCAAAATCTGAAGCAGGCACTACCGAGGATGACGTAGATGCAGCTAAAGCTGAAACTACTACTAATAAAAAGGAGGACACAGAAAAACCAACAAAAAAATTAGCTACAAAAGAGAAAGCTAAAGCGGCAGCGGTAGTGGAAAGTAAAGATAAAATTGGGGACGATGGTGGTGCCATGACTCTAGGTGAAATTACTAGAATAAACGAAATGATAACAAAAACACGTGTTGACACTTTACAAACGCTATATAAAATATGTTTCAATGAAGTTGGAAAGACTAATGTGGTTAAGAAAAATTTACGAAACTTTGCCGGCTTCGAATTTGATGAAAAATCAGATGATTACAAAAAACGTATTGAGAAAACACAAAAAATTGACATAAAAATGTTGAAAACCGTTTGTGACATATTAAATGTTGATAAACGGGGTTCAAAGGAAGATATAAGCGAGAGAATATGTGATTTTCTCTTAGCGCCCGATCCTGAATCACTGCTAGCCGAAGAAGTTGAGGAAGATGAAGAAGTTGAGGAAGAAGAGGAGGAAGAAAAACCTCCACCAAAGAAACCAGTTAAAAGTGGACGTCGTGATGACAAGGTTTCAAAATCCTCAACTGGGCGTCCGAAGAGATCAACTGCGGGTCGTGGATATAACAGGGATTTCTCGAGTTCAGAAGAAAGCGACGAGGTTTATACTAAAACTGTTACGAAGAGAAGAAGGAATGCATCTGATAGCGGTTCTGATGTATGTTGCTACATAATTAAATATTGGGATAATTTTTTTTGTAAAAAAGTATGTAATTAACTATTTCTTTATCTTTAGTATAATCCTTCGGGTGGCGCATCGGATTCAGATGCGGGGCGAAAGCGTGCTCGTAACCGTGCAGTTGCGGCTTCTATTCGGCACGCAGCCAGAAAACAATGGAAAGCACACTCGGAAAGTGAAGACGAAGTGTCACCATCGGAAGAAGACAGTGATGAGCCAAAACGTAAACGACCGGTTCCAGCTCCATCCCGTCGTTCTGGAAGCGGTAGTACTCGTAGTAAGGCTGTTAAGAAAAAGCGCAATGAAACTGAGTCTGAAGAATCTGAGGTGGCTAACAGTGATGATAGTGACAAGCAACCGAAAAAGAAGAAAATCAAAACACCCGCTAAAGTAATTAGTAAATCTCCCGCAAACAATAAATCAAAAATTTCCGATTCTAAAGGTAAGTGTACAACGTACTTAGGTGAGTAAATACTATCTGACTGGATAAGATGCTAAATTATTATGCTGATTCCAATAATCTTTTTTCATTTGAATTAACTTTATGAACTGAGTTCATCCAAGTTCTATATAAAAAAAATGTAAACAAAACATACGGACCATTAAAAGACTACTGAAAAAGTGATAATTACATGATTAGGTATTTTAAACTACCTATGTATTTCTGGAAATATTCAGTATTATTCCAAATTTTGGAAACGAAAATTGTTTTGAGATCCACTTAACGGACATATTTTAAAAATAATCTCAAACGCAACTTTATACACTCCATGTAACAGATACGTATTCCCAGTGAATGGGACTAAGTTAACCGTAGTATCACTTACATAAGAATGATAGATTACTGACGTAAATCTACGTGTCTCGTCCATTAAATGTTAAGCTTATTTTAACATAGAATTTTATGATTTTCTTAGCTCGACCAAAACGTGCCGCTGCTGTAAAAGCAAAACCACTCAAAGATACATCATCAAATGAAGATGAAGAAGAGGAAGATGAAGAACAAGATCCAGACGAAAATGAACAGGAAGATGAAAGCATTGATGAAAAGAAAAATGATAAAGAAGAAGGCTCTGAGGACGATGAACCTTTAGTTAAGAAAAAACCAACACCACCACCACCACCATCTCCGCCTAAAAAAGATGATTCAGCTGCACCACCCACAGATGAAGAACTTAAAGATTATTTGAAAGAAATTCTAAAGGATGCTGATTTAGAGAAAGTTACAATGAAAACAGTATGCAAACAGGTATCCGCTAAATTTCCACAAATTGATTTAAAAGAAATGAAACCTTATATTAAGGATACAGTGAAATCGGTAAGTTATGATATAATAAAGTATATATGTATAGTATCCCTCGCTTGTTCATATCAATTTTAATGTTTAATAAAATTGTTATCGTAAAGTCGAGGGTATAATAAATATCTGTATTCCATGGTTTATTATTCAGAAACTTTCTGTATTAAACACTTAAAAACAGATACATTTTATAAATTCTATCTTTAGCAATAAGGATTTAAGCATTAATATTTTTTTATATTTTTTCAGCTCATAGAAACACTATAAATCCCGATCAGGTTTTTGCAAGTAATAAAATAATTTAACCTAATTACAATACAAGAAAAGCTGGAGATAAGCTCTAACAGTAATCAAGAGCCATCAGTTTAATTAAATTACAAAAACCAACATAAAATAATAGAATAATAGTTAAAACCAATACAAAAATATTCTTAAATTTTTCCTTTTTATTATTAAACTTAATTATTTTATTTTTATAATTACAACATTTTTTTTTCAATATTAAATTAAAATTAATATTTTCTAAAATGACAAAAATATAATCAGAGATATTTGCATAGAAGGAAAAATAAAAAGTTCAAATTCAGCTCTGCCTTTAGTACAAATATTTGGAGATCCTACAAACGTATTATTTCAAAATGTATAAAAAATAAAGTTTATTAAAAAAAAAAAAAAATTTACTCAAATTAATTAAAAAAAAAAGGCAGAGATATTCATTACACTATTATTATTTTTGATATCGTTATCGTTTTTTTTTTTCTATTAACATAAAAATTAAGCAAAATGTAAAAGAAATTTAATTTTATAATAGTTCTTAAGGATTCAACAAAAAAAAAAAAAAAAAATTAATTAACAGTAATACAAATTAGGGTGGTTAAAAAAAATAATATTGTATTTGTGAACAAATATATTAAACATAATACATATTATATTTAAAAGAGAAATATTTTTATGTTTACAATAATTAAATACCATTCACTATAAAATCAATATACATACATACATTACTTTAACTTCAAATTTTTATTCATAAATATCACAAATAATATTATTTTAGATTTAAAATTATTTTTCAGTTTCAATTTTTAGTTTCTTGTTTTTTTGGATTACTATTATAAAATAAAATAAAAAACAAAAGTGAGAATGTAATAAAATCGCGTTTTATTTATTAATGATTAATTTTTGATGATAAACGGGAAACACTTTGGGGAATTGTGGGGGTGGAAAAAATGCGTTAAGTAGATTACAATTTATAACCGTGTGTTGCAGTGAAATAAAAACTAGAAATCCGAATTTTAGTGTAATAAATTCACAAAAATTGCTAGATGTACATGGTTTTAGTGCCTACAGCCAAATATGCAGATGTTTAAATCATTTCGATTTCAATAAAATTTGTTTAATTTCAGATTATAATTGGCATAGAGGGTCATTCTATAAAAAAGAAGTGAATCAACCAAGTGAAGGACATTGTGGAATGGATCGTTAAATTCAAGGATAACCGCTCATTTTGGTATGTTTCAGTACGGCATATTTCTTTACGGAATAAAACGCTACGACATAAGGTACACTGCGGCATGTTTAATTATAGCATATGATACACTTCCAAATCAGGCATAAAACAGGAAAACATTTAAAAAATGATGGTTTCGAATTTTTCCCAGACAAATATTTTTACTAACTATCGACTATGTACTTAGGGTCGAGTTTTTAATGCTAACACCTTTCCTTTCCTTCGATCTTGTTATTCGTAAAAGGGTGTACGGTGGACCTGGCGTATCCGGGAAACTTGCCTTAGGCTTGGTCGTACATACTAAATCAATCAAATCAAATAGAATTTTCCTGCACTTAATAAATTAAAATAACAACATATGTCGTAACATGCCGTAGTGTACCATAAGCCGGACTGAAAAACAACGTAATCAATGTAATAATTCCGTAATGAACGAAGCAACTTATTAAAGGAGCCGCAGAACAAATTAAACATGGCAACAGTTTGCTGTGAAATTTTAAATTCATCTCGTATTACTTATTTCTAGGAAATTTGTTGGAAGTAAAAGTTATTTTTTTTTTATTTTGTTTTTATCTATGCAACATTTTCTGGGGCTCGTCACTCCCAACTGTTTCGCAGTTCATTTTACCGTTCTACTTTAAGCTGTAGTAGCCAAATCAAGGACGTACGGCTATAAACCCGTTTTTGTTTAAACCACCTGCACATTGCATTGCTTCATGCCAGCCTATAGTACTGACATGAAAAGTGGGTCGGCCCAAGGATTCTGCACTCTCAACAGTGGGTCATAGTAATCACATGATGAAAAATTCCTTTTGCATCCCGCCACCCCTATAGGGATTGGAACCCGGTACCTCCCGATCCAATCACCGCAGCTTTAACCACTGCGCCGTTTGATCGGTAAGGAAGTAGTTTTGCACAACGGCGCAGGTTGATCAACCAGACAACAGTGGATTGAAAACTGTCGTCCAATGGTTTTGCATCTTGAAGCTGAAATGGTTGAACAACAATTAAATGCTAAAAAAGGTGCACCCGGTGTTCCATGTTCGAATTACTGTCTCTAGAGCAAATTGTCAAAATTCACAATATTCTCGTGTCGATCAATTTTGCCGAAGGCCAAGCAAGTTAAATACATGCGCTGGCCAACCTGATTACAGTGAATTCAGTGATCAGCGGGCTAAATATTTCAACAAACATTGGAATAATAATTTCATAATTTAAATGTTTCCGTGGAATTTAATCCGTGTTTTTATTCATAAACATCAAGACAAATATTATTTTTATTTGTTGAATTACAATTATAAACTAAACCTAAAGTGAGAATATAATAAAATAATCTTTTATTTATTTGATAAATTTTATTAATAAAATTACATATATCATGTACAAACAATAACAATGTTCTATAATACAAGACAACAAACAAAATTTTTGTTGATAAACGGAAAACGCGTGGTGATTGGTAAAATTAAAAATTTCCCTCTATATTTTATACAGGGAAATTTTTGGGGTCATGCTCATGCGAGTGCAAAAAAATACTGTCAAGTGTCAACATTTATTACAGTACTTTTTTTAGAACATCGCCGCCATTGTTCTATTTTGTAAAAAAATTTTGCTCCGTGTGTGTTGCAGTGAAATAAAAGAAAGAAAAAGCTAGAAATCCGAATTTTAGTGTAATTATTTTATTAAAAGTAAAATGAGTGATTATTCATCGGTTGGACCGCCACAATCACAAAATATTAATCAATCTTCAGCATTTGCAGCTGCATTACAGAGAGCAAAACAGGTACGATGGTGAAAAAAATTTAAGATTTGGTGTGTAAAAAGATGGCTGGTTGAATTTTTTTTATCACAAGTCTAGTGACGCCTCTAACTTTTTTTTATTGATAAAAAATTATGGCGGCCAATTTTCATTTTAAAGCTATTCTACACATACACAGAGCACATCGGTCGCGTTAAGAATCACATTTTTTTTTTTTTTGTTATCTGAGTAGTGTGTGCATTAGTTAGTGGATCTAAGATTAAATATTATTTTATTTAGATTGCAGCAAAAATCCACCCAAGTGGTCAAGGAAATAAACGGCCATTAGAGGATGCAATAGGTAAATGTGAAAATATTTTTGTTGTAAATTTTTCAAGGTGTAACATTTTCCATTTTTCTTTTGTTTATCGGTCTATAGATACTGATTCAAAAAAATTTGGAGGATCAGATTACAGTAATTCACAATCACCAGTTTCGTCTATGAGCCCGGCTGCTATGCAAGCAGCAGCACAGGTAAGGCATAAATATTGAGTCCAATGCGAATGAAACTTCAAATAAAAATCGATATGAATTTTAGGCAGCAGCAGTAGCAGCTCGTTTAGGTCAAGGTAGTAATAGTAATTCATCGAATAATTCAGATCGTAACAACATGAACGGACCCCGTGATGCGGTTGCGCGCGCTAGAGATATGATAATGAAAATAGTAAATCAACATGGTAATGGCCCCGAGCCAGGAAATCCCCAGCAACAACAACAACAACAGCAGCAGAATAACCAAAATTATGGAAATAATAATTCTGGTGGCGGCGGTGGTGGTGGGGGTGGAAGTGGGGGTGGAGGTGGCGGTGGAGGCGGAGGCGGCCAAAATAATAATGGAAATTATCACCCTTATCAAGAAATAATGGTACCCGGTCCAAAAGTAGGATTAGTTATTGGAAAAGGTGGTGAAACGATAAAAATGTTACAAGAGAAAACGGGGGCTAAAATGGTAGTCATACAAGATGGTCCAGGCCAAGAGCTAGAAAAACCTTTAAGAATATCTGGCGATCCGCAAAAAGTAGAGCATGCTAAAAAATTAGTATATGAATTAATCCAAGATAAAACCGATCCCCAACAACCCGGTGGTGGTTTCAATCGTGGTCCCGGTGGCGGTAATGGAAATGGCAATAATTATCAAGGTGGAGAACAAGCTGAAGTATTTGTACCTAAAATAGCCGTTGGTGTAGTAATAGGAAAGGGAGGCGATATGATAAAGAAAATTCAAGGTGAAACTGGTTGTAAACTACAGTTTATTCAAGGGCGAGGTGATGGACCAGGCGATAGGCGGTGCCTTATTCAAGGGACAAAGCAGCAAGTCGATGAGGGCAGACAAATGATAGAAGATCTAATAGAAAGTGTGACAAGACGAAATGAAGGAAATGAAATGAATAATCGAAATAACGCCGGTAATGGTTACAATACAGCGGATTATTCACAACAAATGCGAGAAGAATACACTTTTTCAGTGCCTGCATCCAAATGTGGAGTAAGTTTATATCATTATTCTCCGTTTTAATTTTAATAATTCTCAAATTTTGTTTTTAAATTTTAGATTATAATTGGCAGAGGAGGTGACACTATAAAACAAATTAATCAACAATCTGGAGCACATTGTGAAATGGATCGTAAAACGCAAGGATCCAGTACCGAAAAAAGCTTTATAATTAAAGGAACCCCAGAACAAATTGAACATGCCAGAAGCCTGATTTCAGAAAAAATTGGAATGGTAATTTTATAATTAAAATGTTTGTTGCGTAATTTTTAATTTATCTCGCTCGTATTTTTTTTTTTGTAGGAAATTAAATTAGTTGGAAGTAATGGAGCACAGTTAAATAGTGGTTACGGTATGCAATCACCTTCATCAAATCCTTATCAACAATGGGGCTATCCACAGTCATGGGATCAAAATCAGTCTCAAATGCAAGCGGCACAAGGTGGTCAAGCAGACTACTCACAACAATGGATCGAATATTATCGTTCAATGGGTATGCACCGTGAAGCTGAAATGATTGAACAACAATTAAAGGGTAAACAAGGTGGACCAGGTGCGCCCAGTGGTCAAGTGGCTGTTTCTGGCGCGAATAATCAAAATCCTCAACAACCACAACAAGCGGCGGCCAGTGTTCCTGGAGGACAAGCAAGTCAAATGCATGGAGCAGGCCAACCAGATTATAGTGCTCAATGGGCTGAGTATTATAGAAGCATAGGCAAAATAGATGAGGCGGAAGCTATTGAGAATCAAATTAAAGCAGCAAAAGTAAGTTTTTTTTGATAAAATTGTTCATATTTTATTTTATTTTATCTAAACTTACAAAAGAACTAAACAACGCTTCATGTTTTCATAAACAGTGAGGTGGGGGTTTATTTCCCAGAATAAAATGTATAAATTTAATGGCGTTTTTCTTTTATTGTTTACATTTTTGCTTCTTTCTCCCGAAAAATACTTTCACACGATTAATTTACGTCGTTTTAATTACCTATTTTCCATTAACAATAAATTAATTACCAGATTAAGAGCAGCGCCAACCCGAAGTACATTTTATTCTTATTTAAAAACTTTACACTTTGAATTATTATCTAGAAAGATGTGGTTGGTTAGCCAATCTGTTATCAATTGAAAAAATATTATTTTAAATATGTATATTCAATTATTAGGTTGTCTTTTTTGACAGTGATAACCGAAGTTGTTCGGCTCTTTGTCTATTTAAGCCTGAACAATACGCATGGAATTCCATTGCTACTGTGGTATGAAGTTTGTCATAGTTTTTAATTGGAAAATTCAATGATTGGCTAAAGTGACCCATTGACGATTCGATTTATTACGTATTTGGGGTGATTCGACGAAATAGACCTAATAGTGTTTCATGTGGTTCTCCTATTGAGACACTTATTTATATTATTTCTAACCAATTTTAAAATCTTTTTGGACACATCTTGTATTATCGGTATTCTCGACTTCCAACAAAGTAGCTGACATCTGGTGAAAATAATATGAACAAAATTTAACCATACGAAAAAAGTCATCGGTGACTTTGGTATAAAACAATTTAAATTTTCGACTGAAATAACGCATTTCACTAGAAAATTATCGGCGACTTTTCGGGTGAATTTCAAGAATACGGCCCCAGAACTGTCAAACAGTTGAATTTGACAATAAGCGTATTTCGTTGACAAATTTACAACAACAATTGCAAAGGATAAATCCCCGCAAGAATAACATTAACCCAAAAAAAAAATTGGGTCTAATTAAACATACAGTAATCCCTCGCGCTGCGCGGTTTCTGACTGCGCGGCTTCGGACTCGCGCGTTTTTATTTTTACCACTAAAATTTCGCATTGCGCGGTAAAAGTTTCGCAGCAGCGCTTTTTTTTTTCGTTTGTAGTATATTTCGTGCAATATAAATTTAAAATTTGGTGAATACCTCTAACTTGTATTAAATGAATATGATGTAACTTATACATAATGGGGTATATAGTTTGCATTCCAATCCCAAACTTATTTATTCTTTATCATTAAAAAAATTTTGGAAATATTTTAGCTTTAAAAAGTTAGTTTCGTACTACGACTAAATTAATATTCCAGAGTTATATAGTAGACTACAGAGGCAAATAGCTAAAACTTAAAATACACTTTTTTTTCAGATTTTTTTTTGTTGATAATTGGATTATTTTTTTATGCCGTCTTACTTTGGTAAAAGTTATTCCTATCCGGATAGGAATGAAATTTTGCCCAAAGTAAGAACAATTCTTCTTCAGAATAATTTTTTGTTTTTACTTTCAACAGTTGGTACCAAGCTCTAAAATATGATTTATTATTTAGAATTTTATGGTGGATTCAGCGAGAAAAATTTGCTAGCTCGTGATCACGAATTATTGAAATTTCGTCATCTTTTTTACCCCCTCCAATTTTTTGTTTACTTTTTCTTATGGTTGCTGTTTTAAAAAAGTAAACAAAAAATTGGAGGGGGTAAAAAAGATGACGAAATTTCAATAAGTCGTGATCACGAGCTAGCAAATTTTTCTCGCTGAATCCACCATTAACAAACATAAAATAGTGCTGATGACAAATTATTGAATAAAGTATAATAATTCTAAATGATAATTAACAAAATTTAAAGTTCTGATTTATTGAAAAATTGATAATTGTTATTTAATACCAACTCATAAAACTAAATATATCTAATATATGTACTCTAGTGGTAAACATTACAACTAGGAGAAGAAGAGAATTTTGCTATTCCTTCTTCTCAGCGGAATGAATCTCTTCATTCCGGAATGAAAATACACGGCATTGTTGTTGTAAAATTGCCAAAGTAAGACTACAATTATTTTAGTCTAATGGTACTCAGTATCCTTTCAACCTTTCTAAAAATGAAACGTGTACATTTTAATAATAATTTACGGCATATTTTAAATAAACGATATCGTATTTTTCTCTTAAAGCCTGGAGGACAATCTGGTCAAATACCGGCTTCGGGAGCAGTGACAATGCCATCCGGTGGTGGTTATCCAGCGACTGGTGCTACTGGACAAAATCCAATGGTGGCAGGTTATGGAGGGCAGTATGCACAGTATTATCCTGGACAACCAGGTTATCCCGGTTATGGAGCATATGGTGCTTATCAAGGACAACAATCCCAAGGCCAACCCCAACAACCTCCACAACCAACGCAGCCAAGCGATAATAAAAATTAATAAAATTCCATCAAATGGTGAGTGAACAATCAAATATTTTTTTTTTGTTTCTTTCTTTTTTTTTTTGAACCAAATATTTTTTGCTTTTCTTTTTTTTATTATATTTATTAAATATACATTTTTTCTTAAATAAATAAATAAAATTTTATTTTACAATAAATTTGATATGGCATATTTGTTGTAGAATTTTCTATATATTTAAATATATATTAGATTTATAAAATTGCATAACATTTATTTTCTTTATTTTTAATAATTATTTTTTATTAATTAAATATAAAAACATTTCCATAGCTTGATATTGATTATATTTATATAGATATATAAAACTATTTTTTTGTATTTATTTAATTACTTTTTTTTTTTAAATTTATTTTTGTCCCACAATTATTATTATTTTTTTTAATTTTTAACCATCCTCAAAAACCATCAAACATATATATTTTTTTCAACAGATATAGCCAACAACATATTACTATTTATTACAGAGTCTCACAGAATTTCGAAAATAAAATAATATTAAAAGGGGAAAATTAATTAAATAAATAAAAAACTTTATATTATGTATTATTTGTGCTTTTATTATATTTTTTTTTATTTTATAATATATAATAATTATTAAATAACGCAACTATATAATATATTTACTATATATAATCTTATATAATAACTACTTATTTAAACAAAACAAAAAATTAAAATACACAATTTAAAATTAAAAAAAAAAAAAAAAAAAAATATATAAAAGAGTATATAAAAAATTAGGAAGTATAAATATTGAAATACTAATTTTTAGTTTAAGAGTACAAAATAATTTTATTTTAATTATGTTTATTTTAGTGTTCAATGTAAATTAAATAAGTACATACTAAAAAAACTTTATGTTATTCTGAAATATGTAGTAAAAACACTCTAATTATAGTAATTTACATTGAACATTATTTTTTAATTTCTTGTGTTATGAAATTATTCATTTTTTTTGTACATTACATTATTATTAATTAATTAATTAATTATATTAATAATTACTGAGTGTGCGTGATTTTTTATACATCTATATTTTTATTTTGAAAATTTTATTTTATTTCTTTTTATTTAGACGAAGATTATTATATTTTGTTTTTATTATTTTTTTTATTGTTTCTTGTTTTTTTTTTTATATTTAGATTTTCTTTTCTCGAAATCAAAAATTATAAGTAAAATAATAAATTAAAAGAAAATCTAAGAAGAAGGTTTAAAATGAGTATAATAACGTAAGTATGTATATATTATTATATTCACAATATTTTATTAAATAAATTTTCGTCTGAATTAAATTTTGTTCCATATTAATTTTGGGACAAACTCTTAAATGATTAAACACAAATATATTGTCACAGTTTATTAAAAATAAATATAAAATTATTATTACTATTATTATATTCGTTGAAACATATAAAATATAATTGCTTATATATTATTATTTTGTGATCAATAGATACATTTTTTTAGGCAAAATTAATTTAGAAAAAAATCGATTAAAATAAAATATAGAAATGTGTGAATTTTATGACCTTGGGGTGAGTTGTAGAAATATATAAATACACGAACATTTTTTATGAAGTCATATTGTGAGGTGGTGGTTTTAAGATTTTTATGGTAAGAACATTAAAAATAAATTTGATTGTAATCATTTATATATTTCATATTATTATTTGAATAAAACAAATATATAATTTTAATATTTATATATGTTAAATTTCAGTGAATTTATTTTAGTAATAATAATGTGACTTAATTTTTATTATATTATCGGGTGATTTGGTTAAAGGATCGGTTGTTTATTTCTGATTTAAAAAAAAAAATATTTTAAGATTGACTGTAATATTTAGACACGAAAAGGATATGTTTGTAGTTTATCACACATTTAAAGGATATATAATTTTACCGCAGGCCTAAACAGAACAGTAGTTAATACAAATACAGATAAGTAGTTTTTTGAATTAAAAAATAAAATCCCAACCTTGTGCAATTCGCCCGATGCCAATATATGAAAATTAATTTTTAGGGAACCAAATTCTTCAAAAGTTAAACCGTTAAATCGGCACGTTGTTCAACCTTTTTTGATCGTTCGCATATGACACTTCGCATATGGCAGCGGTTGAACGGCGTTGCAATAACTTGAGAATTATGGCCCCCTAATCCAAGTGTGATATCAGTTTCAAGTAAAATATTTAAACACGTATATTGTAATTAACAATTAAAAACAAAAAAAATGTAATTTAATTTATAAAATCTACGGTTTCATTAGAAATGAGATCGATAATATTTAGTGAATTATATATATAAGAATTATCTTCCTTTTAAAAAATATAAAGACAATTTTTAAATAGAGATTATAAAATTAATTTTAATTTATGTACTTAACACAATAAATTAAAATGAATTCCGCTAGAATAGAAGTGTTGTTAGGTGATATCAGTAGATTTTAAGCAAAAATATATTCATAAAAATATGTAAATGTTTTTGTCCGGTTATATAATTAATTTATACATATATATAATATTATATTGTAACACTTTTTTTATTATATATATATATTGCTACTTTATATTTTTTGTCAAAATGGCAGAGTGTGTTTTCAATTTTTTTCTTTCAGGAAATTCTATGTAAAATTAAGTAAAAAATATGTATCACCTTTTTACAAACAAATCTCCTTATTAAAACGAAAATCTCGGGGTGGTATGTATAAATATGTGTTAATATTTAAATATATATATACATATATATAATTATATAAAATAATATATTTTAAATTATATTAAAATAATAAACAAAAATCCTTAAACATTAAACAAATTGGTTGAATTCAGAATTTATAACTATTTAGCATAACACATCACAAAATAAAATAAAAATCTACACATATCCGGTAAAATATTTTCCATGTTTAAATATATTAATTAAAAAATGTGCCTGAGGAAAAGCAAAAGCGTGGCCATCGTCTTCGTCGTCGTGCGATCTTCAATAATTTTTTTAACCACAGGAGAGGACATATTTTTGAATATATTTGTTTATTTATTTTGTACTGTACATAATATACTAAAAAAAAAATTAAATAATTATTACTATATATATTTTTGATTATTAATTGGGTTGAGCATATACATATAAATATATATTATTAAACAATTATAATATAAAATAGAAATTTATATTTTTAGGCCATTTTGGTTGTATGTACACACACCGATTAAATAATAAATGCCACCGTCAAAAAAATAACCGCTATAAATAAATAATACAATATTCAACCCCCCATAATCAATCGTTTATATAATTAAATAAAATTATAATTTTTTGTGTTTGTTTAAGGAGCCAAACATGAAAATATTTCCTGATTTTTTTTTTAATTAAATGTAAATGTTTTTAAAACAAAAATATATTTCTCTGTACCCCTTTCATCAGGTAATTTAATTATTATATATATATATATTTAATCCTTTTTTTTTATCATATGAAAACACATTTTTAAATCATATTTCAATTTTATGAATATATATTATTAATTATATTATAAATAAATAATTATATTAAACTACATTTTAAAAATAAAATAATTTTTTTTTTAAAATAAACGTTTTTAATTAATCTCTCTCAATGTCTCAATCCAACTACAACTAGGCCAAAAGTAGGTATGTATGCATACAACAAGAGAAAAAACGTTGAAGATAAGTTGAAAAAAAAAAAAAAGTTATAGTCAAATAAAAATAAATAAAAATTTCAGAATATAATATCATCGATAATATTTTTAGCAAACGCATATTTCCTTTTTTGCAAAAAATTGTTTAGATCGCTGAAATATTGGAAATTTTGCGCGAGTAAATACTTTTTTGCATTTTCCATTAGGCAAATGTGGGTTTGCTAAAAAAATTAAAAATTTGCAGTAATATTATATTCGGAATAGTTTATTAATTTAGTACATAATTATGTTTAGTCGTGATGCCGTTACAGTATAAACTCGCAGATGTAGTATATAATTAAAATTAACCGGAGTTGCAAATTGCAAAATTCTGTAATAACCATCATAGACTACATTTTTACTTTGAATTAAATCAAGATTTTCGCAAACATACATGCATATTATAGGCGCATCCTGCATAGTGAGGCGTAACTCGAAACTCGAAACAGGCAGGTCTCGTAACTTCTATGTGCTAAAAAATTGATTTTTTTTGTGACTTCCAATGCGATGGCATGCACCCAACATGTACATTTTTCTTAAAGACTGCCAGTTAAAATCGGAAAACAAAAAACTAGCCCTATAAGTGAGACAATCATCCCTATTATGATTGTCGAATCTATCGACAACCGACACGACTCTGTAGTGCGTTTTCGTTTTTTCATTTGATAAAAACAATAGAAAAAATTAAAAGGCAACACAGTCGTGTCGATTGTCGATCGACCCGACAATCATAATAGGGGTGAATATTTGTTTAATCAATTTTTCATTTTGGATTAATTATTAATATGTTACAAAGTTAACAATAATTTTATTTTTTGTTTATGGTTTAAAATGTTCGAACTTTTCTCTTAATACTGCTCATCATACTTTTTCCAGTGGTATTAGTTACATAATTGGTTGCTTTTTTCCATTTTTTCTTGAAATCATTAAGCATTTTTACTTCCCCTCGGGTCCGAACTATTTGGTGGGTTCACATTTTTTTGTACAACATGCACATTATTCAAAGTGTTATATAGCGTATACCTAAGCTTTTTTTGGATATTCTCAATATTTTGGATATGTATTATGTTCATCGTAAAAAGGACACTAGACATTGACAGCATATTCAAGTTGAGATCTGACGTAGGCATAATACAGGATTTTAATTGTCTCGAGGTCATAAATATCCCTCGTTCAACGCTTAATAAAATCAAGCATGGAATTAGCTCTAGCGACGTATTGCTCAATGTGCTTAGTAAAGCACATGTTTTCAACGAAAGTAACCCCTAGGTCTTTAATTACGAATACTTTTAGTAAAAGTATTCCATTAATTTGATATTGTTGTATAACAGGGTTAACTTTCCGATGTAACGATAAACTCTTACACAGCTCTTACAGCTTATGGGTATATCGCCGATGTTTTCTACTGTTTTAAAGATTTTGAAATCATCTGCAAACATTTATACAACATTAGAATGCTGTATTACTTCAGTAATGTCGTTGATGAAAATTATAAAGTTCCAAGGAGCAACATGAGAGCCTTGTGGTACCCCTGAGGTAGCATGAATTAATTCCGATCTGCTATCATTAAGCTGAATATACTGAATGCGGTTACTCAAATATGATTTAAACCACGCAACAAACTGTTTAGAAAAACCGAATCTGTATAACTGTTCCAACGTTTTACAATGACTGATGGAGTCAAAGCCTTTCGCAAAATTAGTATACACCACATCAACTTGCTTATGCTTTTCAATTTCTTTAATGGTGTTGCTGGTAAATTCAATAAGATTTGTTGATGTTGATCTTTTGGGTATAAAACCATGCTGATGCTGTGAGATGAATCGAGGAACCAATGATCTGAATGAGTTGCATACTACCAGTTCAAATAATTTGGGCATTGAAGATATTGATGTGATTCCTCTTAACAAGAAACATCATTTCTTGCTCCTGTTTTGAAAATAGGTGTTCTCCACTCTCCAGCATTCCGTCAAAAAGTTTACATGAAATTCGAAGAATTTAAACTTACCATCTTGAACTGCAAAAGATTCAATTATTATTATTTATCGGAAGATTTGATTTTTAGGATTTGGAATAATGTGGATGCAAGGTTTTCAGATAAACGGTAGATCTCAGCAATGAATTGGTGATGTTAATTTAACCATGTATCTCTTCGTTTCATTTTCTTGGCTTTTGGTGTATAATAAAGAAATCAGACCTCTTCAGAGTCATTTCTTTATTAGTAATTCGATATTATTCAAATGCCTAACCGTGAGCTTACATTTTAACAAGACGAGCCGCTTAACACCTTAACGCATTCATAATATAAGAATTTAGTTACTAGGTAGGATGTATGATGATTTTCCGTTTATTGATTAACGTGCTAGCAACCCAGAATTGATTGGAACGTCAAAGTGAGTATATTCAAAAACGTCAATCGAGTAATGGGAAGAATGAATGCAGATTTGATAGACGAATTCGATTTAACTAAATAGGACGTTTTGAAATTAGTTGAATATCATATATCTTCGATTCTAAGATCTTATCCATTTTAATAAGGCTTTCTAAAAACTCGGCAAGATTCAAGAGCAACTTCCGTTATTGTTTTATGGCGCCTTACAATCTATGGATTAAAAAATTCCTTTAGTAGCTTTTCAATTAAGGTGCATTATAAAATCGAGGGCGTCTTAGAATCCAAAAAATATGGTATTTAGAGATTTGTATTGTAATTTGTAACTGTTTAATACTTTAATTCTATCTTGATTCTTGAGCGTGGGAGGCAAAAAGTTATATCGTTAAATTTAAGGCTAATAGTCAAAGACGTGAACTTAGTATGGTGAGTTCTGTTAGCAGATTAATTAAAGTTTTGTTAAAACTCCTCAGTTGTAATTGTAATTGCCTCTTCGGTCTTCGAAGTGGAAACTTTTGAAGTATGTACATATACGTCGTGCCACTATCATGATAGCTAAAAATTTTGTTTATGTATCACGACATTTTAATTAGATTTTTAAGTTCATTTTTAGTTTTCTACAAAAACAGAGTTGAATATTATTTTTCTGTCAACGCGATTACGATAAAAAACTAATTTTTTTAATTGATTAGAAGTAGAAGTGACTTGCGTTTGTGAACATTAACTAAAAATGCCATTCGATTACTTTGGATTTGCCTACGCAGCAACAGTAGCAGCCGGTGGTATAATTGGATATGCAAAAGCAGGTTTGTTTATAGCTTGTTGCTATTATACGTGTCGTGTTACATAAATAAATCGTTTTCCGTTCTAGCTTCAATTCCATCATTAGCAGCAGGACTAACATTTGGTGCAATACTCGGATTAGGGGCTCATTTTACATCACAAGATCCACCTAAACCTATTCTCCAATTAGGAACTTCACTTGTTTTAGCCGGTATGATGGGAGCCCGTTGGTCACGGTCTGGAAAATTAATGCCAGCCGGAATAATTTGTTTGTTATCAGCTGGTGCTGTTTTACGTAATGTTTTTGTTTATAATCGACATTATCCACTTGTGGGACGGCAATAAATTGAATTGTGTATCAATACATTGAAATATGTACTGTATTACACGTATAGTGTAATTTAGGTGGTTGGGCGGCTATGATAATTATATTTTATATAATAATCTGCATCATAGTTTAATTCTTTTGCTAATAAAATTTTATAAATAAATTAACTTATAGAATGATTATTGTTTCTACTTATAACTTATTCGATGATGTCGCTTTCGCTACACTTCTATGGGCTAAATCGATCTTTTTGTAAAAACACAAAACTGCGATTTCCATAAAAAATGGTTCACAAAATGAGGAAATTTTCCTGTAATGCGGTTAAGAAAGTATAGAAATTCTACAACTCGAAACTGAATTATTTGTATACTTAATAGTATGAACTAGTGTTTCCCATAACGAGGTTTCCGACAACGCGGCATTTCCATCCGCTAACTAGGAGGTTCCAAAATGGAATTTCCAATTCGCATGAATATTGTTACGTGTTTGTCTTGTCAATCAAGGTTCGAATCATTCACTGGATTGTGAATAAAACAAACCACTTCGATTTTTAACCATTCAACACAATTCCCTGACCGGCACCGAAAACGGGCCAACCTAAAAAATGTTTTTTTTTAATGCGAATATCTTTTGAACCGCACTAACCATTCAAAACAAAATATTTAGAAACCATGTATGTATGTATGTGCGCCTATTAACAGAACTGTTATTTTACCAACAGCAATTGTTCTTTTGAAACGTTCCAACGGAAGGTATGTTGAGTGTTGTGCTCTCCTAGATTCAGGGAGTCAATCAAACTTCATCACGAAATCTCTTGCTAAAATTCTTGGTTGCAAAACAAACAATGTAACGTCAATTCGAGTCAACGGCATTGGCCATACTTCAACAAACGTTAGCGAAACTATTTCAACTGAATTGAAATCATGATATCGCAATTCAACATTTAAGGTTGATTTCTTTATGATTGAAAAGATTGTCAATAATTTGCCACAAAATGGTTTTAACATAAATCGTTGGTCAATTCCTGATAACATTCATTTAGCAGATTTTAACGAGTCCCGTCCGATCGATATTCTGCTTGGGGCTGAAATATTCCCAAATATTTTACTTCCAAATAAAATTCCTCTAAATCCAAATTTGCCTATTCTTCAGGAAAATTATTTTGGTTGGATAATTTTTGGCAAACATGAAACTAATTCTGAGCAAACCTGCTGTTCACATACTTCGCTTGTACAACAGGAAGACACAATCTCCCCTTTACTTACAAAGTTTTGGGAAATGGAAAATATCCCCTCAAAAAGGTTTTTATCACCTGAAGAAGAAATGTGTGAGAAACATTTCGAAGAAACGCATTATAGAGATTCCAATATGGAAGATACCACGATTTCTACCGTTACGAGAAAACATAGTTCTGGGCGATTCAAAACAAATGGCCGCAAGGAGGTTTTCATATTTAGAACGTAAATTGGGCAATGATTCTAAATTAAGCGAACAATATGTCACTTTTATGAATGAATACCTAGCATTGGGGCACATGACCGAAGTTAATGATTCTGAGCAAACCGATAACATATGAGTTACTATACTCCCCATCATGCAATACTTCGTCTGCAAAATAGTTCTTCGACTAAAATAAGAGTGGTGTTCGATGCTTCAGCAAAGAGCTCGAATAGCAAGTCATTGAACGATATGATGATGGTTGGACCAGCTGTTCAATCAGATTTGTTCACCGTTATCTTGCGGTTTCGGAAATATCATTACGCAATAACATCAGATATACAAAAAAACAACGAGCGAGTTCACCCTCAACTCGCAAAAGATTTATGTGAAAACTTTTTTGTACAACTATTGAATCATTTCGAGCCATTTCGTTAAGGCTCAGAAACCCCTCCATATAAAGACGGATGTAGTTGGCTCAGTATTTAAACTAAGTTACATTTTTGGTTCAGAAAGTCAGTAAGTTATAATTCTATTTTGAATTTGGAGGACGAACCTTACTGACAATTAAGCATGAGCAAAGTACAGTTCTGTTGTTAATCACCTAAACCTCCATAGTAGTAAATGGTCACTGAACAAAGCAAAATCAGGTTACACGTACGTTAAATGATCGTTATAGTACTCGTTAAAAATTCTCAAATAAACATCGAACTCGTACTGTAACAAAACTCATTTACCGCCCTTGTGACGTAAACAACTATTACACTTCACAAGCATAATGTGGTCCTTATGTAATTTTCATTTTCAAAAACACTTGCTGCACGGCCATATAGCTATAGCAGATATTTTCACAACAAAATAAATTAAAGTAGGCGGTTTTTTTTAGATTTTTTTTTTTGGTATTCGGCTCACGATGTTTTTGAAATGCCGGATGTTGTTGTATATTGCATGAGTATGCGTAGATTTTGCATTGATTTTACGTTTTTTTTATTTTTCGTTCTTATTGATATCCACACATACCAGCAATATTTTTTGTTCGGCATTTTCGTTTCCGTAACCCGACTTCTATAAAATTTTTTACTTACTCCTGCCGCTAAAGATGTTTTCACATCAAAAATGTACAGACAAATTTATGTTAACTCTAGCCAAACCGGTCTTCAGCGTATTTTGTGGCGCGAGAAACCCTAAGGTACCTTGAAGACATTTGAATTGAAAACGGTCACATACGGGACAGCAACGGCTCCGTTTTTGGCTACTCGATGTTTGAAACAACTGGCCCTTGATGAAAGGATTAGATTCCCTATTGCATCACAAGCAATTTTAAATGAAACTTATGTTGACGACATTGTGATAGGTGCAAACACTTTGCAGGAAGCATTTGAACTTCAATTGCAACTGTGCGATTTAACGAATAGTGGATGCTTCGAATTACATAAGTGGTATACAAACGATGAACGTATCCTGGAAAAAATTCCAGAACAGTATCTCGAAACGCTGAAAATTAATGAATTTAGTCACGGTGAGTGCATTAAAGCACTCGGCCTATTTTGGCAACCTATAAAGAAGATATATTCGTGTTTCAAATACCGAAATTAGACGAAAATACTAAAATAGCAAAGCGGAAGGTGTTATCGGAAATAGCAAAACTGTTCGATCCGTTAGGTTTGATGTCTCTCGTGATAATAACAGCTAAATAAACCGTATTTCAAATAGTAATGAAATATTCAGTTTAATTATTTTTACTAAATCATCACCTTTAACATTCGTAGCATTAGCAAAATATGACAAAACATATTTATAGTTGAGAAATAATCCTCTAATCATGAAAACACAAATATTTTTTGCCAAATCTTGAGTGGCTGTCACCCGAATCCGTACAACCATCAATTTCATCATGAAAAGAATCACATTCAAGTGATTGGCGAATCATGACTTCGTCAAACACTAATACATACCATGTTCCTTTGAATTTGAGATAAGCCTTTAACTTTTTCTTTCAAATTTTGAATTATTAGTTTATTGAATCCAGGCTTCACATTTTTTATTACTTTCCACTTTACAATGCTTTGCCTTGAAGGTAAATTAAATCCCAAGATATCGCGCATGTAATGATATGTTGCTGGTGATTTAAAAAAATAGTTTTTGGGAAATGATTTTTTGCTTGGAGGGATTACTGGTATATTTATGTTTCTTAACAATCAATAGCTTAGCGAACTCTTTGCTATCTTCATTTACTTCTTGATTGCTAATCAAAACATCAAGCACATTATAACATTTTAACTTTTTGTTTTCTTTTTTCAACGCTAAATTTTTCTTTTTTAAATTTTTTATTTAGCTGGTGCGAAAAACGACACGTTTTTTAATATAGTTTCACATTTTTCAACGCTTTAAAATACAATTTTTGGTATATTTGCAAAGTTCTTTTTTTTTTCTATTTTACTCGTATCTATTTGACATTTGGATAACAAGGAACTTTGATACAAGGAACTTTCACGTTCAGGAAATTTATAAAATTTTCGATTAGAAGAGTGCCATTTGTTTGCCAAACATGTTCGAATAGCACAAACAATACCAATCTTTTGTCACTCTATAATAAAATAAACACTTCTGTAGTAATTAATATTTTAAAATGTTAACAATTTAAAAAAAACGGTTATACTGGTAGAACAAAATGTAATACATTACAATATTATGAAAAATATGTCCGGTTTATTTTCGCTTGATATTCAAACAAAGAATAAATTATAAAATGTACATATGTAATATTATGTCAGGTCCAAGAATGATATATTACAAGATTGTCCAACTCTTATGGAGAGTAAACATGCTGGTCCCTACGCTTTATTTTCTCTTTGGATTTTTATTTTCTCATTTGCTTTTATATACTACACAGCAGTGATATTAAATATTGCACTGAAACGCATCGATTTGCTTTCATCACACTATGAGTAGAACGTTTATTTTGATTTTGACTGTAGAATAAACAAAACTAAAATAAATTTCATAATCATTCTGTGTGAGTGCTACAAATGTTTAATACTATGGAAAGTAAAAGAAAGATATATATAATAGCACGTGCATTTGTATTGATCGTACGTTATTGATTTTGTATCTCATTCATTCATTCAATCAAGCCGATTAAAATAAACGGAATGATAGATGATCCAGCTATGAGTGAAATAAAATTATATTACAATACG
The DNA here is from genome assembly GCA_963556165.1 of Tipula helvola. Classification (NCBI taxonomy): domain Eukaryota; kingdom Metazoa; phylum Arthropoda; class Insecta; order Diptera; family Tipulidae; genus Tipula; species Tipula helvola. Next base: position 12,274,057 of record OY744481.1, on the reverse strand, counting down.
AAAAAAAGAAAGATATAGAGACTGGTCCCTACGCTTTATTAAATTCGAAAAAAAGAGAGTAACGTTTTTAGAGTTGAATAATCTTGTAATATATCATTCTTGTGTCAGGTCTATGTAATTTTTGTAAAAGTGAACAAATTTAACATTTATAATTTCGATTTTTTGTTTATTTTTCGCTTCTCTCTTTTGTTTAGTTGTTTATAAATAAATTTTTGTTTCCTCTCTTTAGAAAAGAAATAAATTGATCTCTATTTCATTCCCTTCCCTTTGTTTTTTATACGAGTCGAGGACTGATATTTTATTTTTTTTGAATTTCGTTACCGCCCGGGGAAATAAATAAAAAAAATGTTTTTTTTGTTTCCTTCCGCAGAGAGAGATTAAAGAAGGGAACGAAAATTATTTTTTTAAGTACATATGTATGAGTGCACGATTCTAGTTATAGAAAATGTAATATTATAGTAAATATTGAGAGTTTACGTAAAACCAAATGATTCTCTTTCAAATTGTTTTTATAAAAATATGATTTGAAAAGAGTGAAAAAATTCTCTTCATAGGTTCCTTCTGTATATGTTGCTTCTTACTTTGGTAAAAGTTATTCCTATCCGGATAGGAATGAAATTTTGCCCAAAGTAAGAGCAATTCTTCTTTTCTTCTTCAGAATAATTTTTTTTTTACTTTCAACAGTTGGTACCAAGCTCTAAAATATAATTTATTATTTAGATTTTTCACAAAAATAAAATAGTGATGACAAATTATTGAATAAAGTATAATAATTTAACTTACTACTTACTTTTTTACTCTAGTGGTAAACACTGCAACTAGTTGAAAAAGAGAATTTTTCTATTTTAGAATGCGTTGCAAATATAATACGTATATGCAATACATTGATAATATTTGAATGGAAAATTTTTGTTCTTATTTTCTGTTTTTAGTCAAATGAGAGATCTATTGTGATTGTCTATGGTAAGACTACTATACTGAAGTTACATGTTGAACCGAAACATGACCGACCGAGTTGTGAACTAAAAATTGACTGAACGAATCTTTCAGTCGAAAGTTACATGTGTTTTCTATTTTGTGACCGAGATGAAGTATAAATGTCAAATTGTACAACAACAAAATTAAACTAAACAAAATCAAAACTAACACATCTAGTAAAACATCCACTTTTTCATCTGACAATAAATTTCCTTTTTTTAAACTCATTCTGTGTTTTGTACTTCAATTGATGATTTATTCTTCTAAGATTTAACCTAGAAATAAGCTCGTGAAATGTCATTTCAGTCAGTCCAAAGTTACATGTTACACCGAAGATTAAAACCGACTCAACCAACCTAATGTGAACCGACTGACTCGGTCATTATTTCGGTCGCAATTTCGGTTGGGTTGCGGTGTACATGTTAGACTTTTCGTTAAGTTTCAGTCGGTCACCATTTCAGTTCAACATGTAACTTCAGTAATATAATATATTTTCTGTGCCTATGGCTATGTTACCGAACAGAGCCTACCGTACATTTGTTTTTTACAAATAAATTATAATACCCTATAAAGGACATTAACGGTCAAAAAACGGCGATAGATAGATTAAATCTTAAGATGGCACTAGTAGTTTTTTTTAAATTTTTTTTTTGTTGTATCGAAACAAAAATATAAACAAAAGCAAAAAACGCGAATAAAACTTACAACTAGACATGAATTATAAAAATAATTAATTTTATTTTTGATTTATTAACCTAAAATTAAAAATTGTTAAAGCTGACATCTTTAGAAGTTATCCCGTACTATGTTTTCCCGTATTAAATAATACTGCATTATCGGTAAATCTGCCAATATCATTGACCGCAAGTTTACTATGGAAAAGTGTCATGATGTCCTTTATAGGGTATTATAATTTATTTGGTTTTTTATTTATCCACACACTATCACAAATAAAGTTAAACACGAAATGTATACATTTTTGTATCGTTTTTATTTAATTTAATTTCTGTAATATATAGTAATAATAAAATAATAATATTGTAACAAATAATATTAATTTTAAAAATAAAATTAAGAAATAAAATATATAATGTTTTATTTGTTTATAAAATATATAATTAACTAAATATAATATATAAACTAAACATTTTAAAATTCAATAAAATTAATTGTGTTTGTTTTGCAATAAGCAAAATATAATAATTAATATTTAATAGTAATAATAATAATAATAATAATTTCATTTTTTAATATTTAAAAATTTTATTAATTTGTTTTTTCTTCCAATTTTAATTTTGGCAGTTTATTTAAAAGAAATAGGCAAAAATATTAAATTATTTTTAATAAAAAAAAAAAAAAAAAAAAATAAATCGGCAGTTTATTGTAAATATTAATTATGCTTTTTAACTTTTAAATTATTCTATTGTTATTAATACTGTTTAAATAATAATTAAAAATTATAAATTAATTATTTAAAAAAATATATATATATATGTGTGTGTGTGGGGATCCGATACATAAATTGATGGTTGTCGTACATACAAGGTAATTTGTTGTTTTGCGACACAAATTTTATTAATTTTTATTAATTAGCATTTTTGTTTATTTTGTTTTGGGTACATGAGCTATAAATGTTATTATTCGAAGGGATGATATAAATTCTTTGGTACTTTATCTATATACGGTTAGTGAATGTCATAAGTGTGTGTGTGCGATATGAAGTCTGGAAATTTTTAAATTAATTTTCAGTCATAATATTTAAACTAAAAATTTAACTGAAACCACGTTTTTTAAATAATAAATACGCCAAAAAAATTAAAACCAGATCCAAATAAAATTTTATTTCTTTACCTCGTATGTAATTTTTAAAGTCTCATATAAAAAAAAGTGTATAAATTATATAATATAAATCATATTTTTTTAAAAAATATGATTTAGTTTAATTAATCGTTTTTTGTATGTAAAAATAAAATATTTTTTTTTGTTAAAAAAATAATTATAAATTTCTTAATTGTTTGAATTGTCTTATCACATATTAAAATATATTATTTATTTATTACAAAATGGCTTAAATTATAGACCAACTTAAATTATTTAAAAAAGTTTTTTATTAAACTTCTGACAATATTTCGGTATTTTAAAAACTGTTTCTCCTTAAACAAACTACGAGTAAAGATATTTCAAAAATTCAAAAACCGAAATATTTGCCGTCTTACTTTGGTAAAAGTTATTCCTATCCGGATAGGAATGAAATTTTGCCCAAAGTAAGAACAATTCTTCTTCAGAATAATTTTTTTTTTTTTACTTTCAACAGTTGGTACCAAGCCCTAAAATATAATTTATTATTTAGAATTTTAACAAATATAAAATAATAATATCAAATTATTGAATAAGGTATAGTTATTCCAAATGATAATTAATAAAATTTAATATTCTGATTTATCGAAAAATTGAAAATTGTTATTTACTACCAACTCATAAAACTAAATATATCTAATATATGTACTCTAGTAGTAAACACTACAACTACGAGAAGAAGAGAATTTTGTTATTCCTTCTTCTCAGCGGAATGAATCTCTTCATTCCGGAATGAAAATACACGGCATTGTTGTTGTAAAATTGCCAAAGTAAGACTACAATTAGCAGAAGTTAATACATTTTTTTAAATAATTTAAGTAAGTCTATAATTTAATCCATTTATAATAAATAAATTAAAAAAAACCAAATACTTTTTGAATATATATTAATAAAATATATTTTATAAAACAAAATTGCGCGCAGAAATAGTATTTTATAATATATTATAATACATAATGTATAATATAATAAAATGTTGGTAACATTTTCCCTTACTTATAAATTTAAAATTTACCAAAAGTTAAAAAATCTATTATTTATTTAAAAATGGCAATTTTTTCTTCTTTTTTACAATTTTAACAATTTTTTTATGATTATTACTATTACTATTACTACCGCTATTTGTCCTACTGCTATTATTATTATTATTATTAATATTATTATTATTTTTATTGTAGTTAATATTATTCGTTAAAAATAAATTTAATTGGTTTTTCTTATTTGTTGGGGTTTCATTTTCGTCCACTGAAAATACAGAAAAATATACATAATTAGCGGTTATGCGGATTAATTTGAATCAAGTTTTTTTTTTTTTTGTATGAGTTATTAATCAAGTAAAATAATTGGAAAATAAACAAAAATTAATTAGATTTTTGGAAAATTATTATTTTTTAAATTAGTTATTGTAGAGAATAAAGCGAATTGTTTTTGTATTTGTAGTGAGGGGTGGTGTGAAATTCACTCGGTTCAAACTTTAAAAACAAAAAGTTCATGTGATTTTGAGGATATCTGAATATATCCTCAAAACGTACGACTTGGAAAATTAAATAAATTTCGTGATCATATACAATACAATTTTCACACCACTTCAACAAATACAAATCATTTTTTAATTAAGAACAAATTGGTTAATAATTTCTAAAACAAAATATATAAATAAAATAAAATAAATATTGGTTTTTGATGATATGTAATGATGATATAGGTGTGATGAATGAACGCACTTCTTCCTTACTAAAAATCCAAATTACAAAGTATTAATTTTTTTTTTAATTAAATGGTTTTCTCTCTGAAAAGTAGAATTTTTTTTCCTATTTAGGCTATAGGCTTGTTAATTAAAATGTATATAGTTAGAAGTATTTCAATTAATTAATTAATAAAATAATTATTTATTTGGTTGATTTTTTATCTGTTTTTTTTTTTATGTCCATGGGTTGTGGGTTGTGGTTGATAAATTGAATGAATAATGTTTCAATGTTATTGTTTAAATAAAACATGGAGTACCGAAAAAATTATTGGATTTTTTTTTTGTGTGTGTAAAATGAGCTTGATAAAAAATCAACAAAACAAATAAAAATAAGTGAGCTCATCTACGAAACTTATACTACCTAGTACAAGAATATTAGATGAACCCACTTTAATTGTATTGTACTTTGTATTGGTACATTAAAATAGTTGGTTAATGGTTGAAAAAGTTAACAAAAACCGTAAAATTAATATTATTTGCGCTTATCAGAGGCTTGTGAACTTAAGAAAACATTTTGTTGAAATTGTGAGGAGTACTTCGTTTTCACAATTTTTGTTGCCGTTTTCAATGATTTTCAATGCTGCAGACCCTTTAAAATGATTTTGTTGAGTTTTATGTTGTTTTAACAGAAGGATTGTTAAAATTTATAAAAACAACTTTTCTGACAATTTGTTTATAAAACCAAAACTTTATTTGACTTCGCATGGCCTTGACACCGTGGGCAAAACATTTTTTCGCTCATATTCCCATAGCTAATTTTAAATACACAAGTCGTGAAATATTCTTTATCGAATTTGACATCGGTAAAACCAGTCGGTCTTATTCAAATAAAGGGTAAAAGTATGACGTTGCATGTTTTGACATTTTCTTTAGTACAGGGGACCGCCAATTTTTTATGGTAAGGATCAGATAAAAAATATCCCTAGATCTGCGGATTGACTGAAAGGCATAGACAAACTTATTAACAAAAGTTAATTTAACTTTTGGCTACTAGGATCCGGCAGAACTAGAAGAATGAAGGGCCAGAAGTGGCCGGGGTTTAAGTTTGCCGTTTTGTAACCGTTAAGTTTTGTTTATTCGATTTTGTTTAAACGTTGTGTTTACAATCACGGTTGGCTATGACTGTTTGGAATTTGTTTTGTAGGGCACTGTGTTGGAACGCAAAATAACTAAATTTAGTTGAATGGATAATTCTTCATTTTTCTCACTAAATAACTGCTTTGCTTGCTGTAATCATTCAGCAGTTTCAACTGATAACTAAAATGAATTTTGCCCTAAATAAAAGGCACTAGTTTCGGAAAGATATTGGCTAAGTCCATCAAACAGTATAGGACTGTCAATGAACAGCTATTCAAGTTAAATCAACTTTTTAGCATTCAACATTAAACAGTGGGGCTGCAAAATTATTGAGATTTACATTTTCATCCAAGACAAGCTGAAATTGGATATTGTGTCTAAAAGAACTGCGTCAAACTGCAGAATCCGGGAACTAAAGACTTAAACTGGAATAAAACTCAAGTAAATTAGATGTAACGGACGAGGTTAAATGTGAAATTCAACTTTAATACTTTTGGTCTTCACAACTAAGCGGAAGTTGAAACATTGGAATAAACAGTGAGCTAGAAGTGAAGTAGTAGGGTAATCTAAAAAATTTCGTATTTAATGAAGCAAACAACTTTAATAGACGGGTCTAACAGTTAGAAAAGATCAAAGTTGACAGAACAGGTTTTGATGCTGTTCGAATCGTGAGCTGGTACCAAATTAACTAAAGATCAACAGTCAACACAGAGGTTTCCTAAGCAATGCTCTAATATAATATTCGGAAAAAGTTACGTACGAAGTTGCAAATAGCTGCAATCTTGGGCGGCCTTCACATAAAACTATTCTATTGCGTTCTGGGAATATATGAATACTATATGCTTAAGAAGAAATGTTTGCACTTTACTCTGAGGTCTGACTGTCTGAGCAAAACTATATGTAATATCTGTGCGACTTTAGCAAAACTGTTTCGCCTCACTTGGTCTCATACAGGAGTGTGGCGGAACAGTTTAATAGAATACAAGGAAACCTATGGTTTCGGATACTGTTGCCGTCACAAAAAATTTCTCGGTATCTCGGTATGGTTCTCAACTGTTTTATTATGGTATACACTCTGGGGTAAAAATATTTTTTTGGAATTTTATGGAATCGTCGAGTTTCGTTATAATTTATCGAGTTCTGAAAATTGTTTTGGTTGAAACATCTAGTAAATCAGTACACCGAATACCATTTCGAATTATGAAATTTTGGAAAATCGATTTTAAAGGCGCTTCTATGGAAATTATGACCCAAAATTATTTGCTAATTTTTCACCAGAAGGACATCCGTTAAGTATACCTGTTGAAAAATTATGAAAATAATGTGTGGACATGAAAATTGTCCACACATCGTTTATGGTAATGAATTTATGCTCAGTTTCCATGTAAGCACCCATATTGGATCGAAATTTTGACGAAATTCAAGTTTCTTAGAAATGTTATCCAATTCTTAATATACCTTTCGAATTTGGATATTTTTGGAAAGTCTTTAAATTTCGCCGGTCGAAATATTTATTAAGCAAAACACCAAGAAAAAAAAACATTTCTTTATTTCTAAAATATCCAATAGATTGATAAACTAAAACCTCGAAACTTAAAGGGAATTGGCAAAGAGATTTGAATCTAGAACGTAGATTGTTCTGCGGCAGATTTAATGATTTTCTCGAAACATGAAATTACCCGGATTTCGGATTGAAGTTCCAGTTGCATGCTACAATTGTAATTTGCTCTGATATCTGAACAATCGAATCTGTAATAATATGTGACAGCATGATATTTGAAATTTTGGCAACCGATTTTATGTTGTATTTCTTATTTGAATCCGCAGATTCAGCCGATCAATCTGAAATCAAATCGGTCGGAACGATCTGAAATCAGAAATAACGATTTCAGATTTGTCGATCGTTTGTATAGAAAAATGATTGAGCATTATCATTAGCGGTTTGAGTAACGTGAAGTGAGGTAAATTAAAATCAATCTAAGAAATCGGAATATGTTTCCTGGTTGAAAAAATCAATCTAGTCAATCTGATATTAAATAAAAATTATATATGAAAGCCTACCTAGCCGACATACGCTAACAAACCTTACACATCAACAGAACAAATAATAACTACACTTTTTATTGCGTTTGGCTGTTCTAAAAACCGTTTTAATTTTGAGTTGGAAATACTTTACTCGACAACTCCTAAAATTCTCCGTTATAATTATTTAAGTCAGTAATTCGTACACCCAGCTCAATATATCTTAATAAGAAGGGAGCCGATGAGAACTTTTATTGAATTATATAAGAAAAAACCATTGTCAATAGTTATATCTCCTGTTGTGATTCTTTGTGTTGCATCAACATCTGGTTCTCTCGACTATAAATCTTTGTTAACATTTTGTTTCAATGTAACAAGACATAATCTACTCGAGTTGCTTACATAAACAGGAATAACAACCCTTAGAGGTGCTGATACTTGAGGCGACCTAATTTTAGGCTGTGACCGACAGTTTGAGAATAGCTAATTTAAGTAACGAACGAAATTCTCGATGTCGCAAGCGGTGTTTGGAGCAATATCCGACTTTTGCCTTTCAGCCCTCTTTATATAAATCATTTGGAATCATTTTTGCAATTGCATTTTATTTTGCTTCTTAAGAACTGCGCCCCTATTTCTGAATAAGATAAAAATCTGAATACGATACTAACGAACAGTAAATTTTAATTTTTGTAATGTAGGCAAAAGGAAATTTTGTTTTACGTGAAACATCCTTAAAATAACACTGTTGTAATTAAAATAATTATATTAATACCCCAATCCCTTTTGTTGTGTCATATTAAGTGAAGTGACTATAGTCGTGTTACGTCACTTCAAAATTGATATTCTTGATGGCGAATTAAATGACATGTCTGCAACTTGAAATAATATGCTATGCAAATTAGAAACAAAATCGTTTTATAACAACAATGTTATTATTTTAAACAACAACATATTTAAAACAGTGTACAAAATTCTTCAAAAAACAACATTTTAAAATATATAAAATTAAATAATTGCGACCTTCCATTTTGTGGTATTCGTTTGTCGCTTGCAAAAATCAAGTGACTTATAAAGTGACTTTAGACGTAACAAACGACTAAGAGAATGGCAAAATGGATGTGACGTGGCTTTTGTCATGAAAAATGACGTGACACGACTTTGATAATTGGGGTGCAAATAAAGCAAATAAAAATCTGTGCAGATAGCAAAACATAAATTTCGAAAAATGTTAGTTTTATTTATTTAGTTTTGTTGAGGGAACCGATATTAAATACAAATTTGGGGAATACTAAATATTATGTTGAATATAAATTATGTGAAATTTTGCTAAGCAAATAATATTTTAATTTAAAAAAAATGTGTCTTTCAGTGTATACATTTCTTGTGTACATCTTGCATTTTTTGTTTGTTCATTTTAAAGCATTGACCAGTCAGTCTTTAAGAATCCGTAATAAAACCTTACAGAATCTAACGAAAGTGTATTATTACGGAAATTTTGATAGACCGCCCAGCGAATCTTTAACACGATTTGACAAAAAAAAATTCAAAATATTTGTATTTTATTATTTTTAGTACATATTACACTACATAATATTCTATGTACATGTTTAAAATGCATTTAAATTATTATTTTAATTAATAAAACATAAATACATAATATTAATTCACAAATATCACAAAACTGAATACATTGACGTTTCTTCCTTCAGTTTGGGCGATAGTTTTCGCTCTTGTTAAAGATTGTTAAATGACAATTCAAATTTAACGAAACTGAACGAAAAGTTCTTCAAGTTTCGCTGGTCAGTAACATGCATGTTCCTATGGTCGCATTCTTACTTAAATTTCTTAAAGACTGGCTGGTCAATGCTTTAAGTGTTGTTAACTAATATGTCATCGGCCCAAAATCTGTTCATGGAAGTATTAAAACTGTTCAAATTCTTATTGCAAAATAAGGGAAATTTTGTTACGAATCTTACTTATACGACTTCGTACAAGAATTAAACGTACATTTTTTTGCTCGTATTCGTATTCAGAAATAGGGGCTAAACTAATGAAGCGACTGTGGGTACCGATATTATTACCTTTGTCACCAAGATGTCGATGCGATCATCAAAATATGATCGGACGCTGCTTTGCGAATAAATAACTGCCGAAAATAACTGTAGTTCTGTATCAATATTTTATTAAGTTCTGCAATCCTTTTAATGTTTTTATAATCAACTTGCACCAATAATTATACCTTTTACAAAATTTGACAACTTTTTCCAACACCAGAATATTTAATTTATGTATGTAAATGTAAGAATAAAAAATAATAAATTAATTAATTAATCAATTCTAAATAAATAAATAAAATTAAAAATTTTCTACTAATCTACAAAGTATGTATTTAATTTTTTTTTAAAACATCCCGTCACACGTGATTAGGGTCAGTAATTTAGAAAGTAAATAATTTAATTTCAAACTTGTTTTTGTTTTTTTTATGATTCGACGAAAGGACATTTCAATGCTTTTTTTAAATTCCACAACAATTTGAAAAAAAAAAAAAAAATGTAAATTTCTTTATTGTTAACTCAATGTAAATCTTAATATTATAATAAGATATTGCCTTAAAAATCATTACGCTTTTTGGCTGAGGCTGTATATTGGAAAGGCTGGCTTACCATTTTGATTTAATGTCATTGATATCTTTGTCTACCTGAAATGTATTGCGCACCTATAGATATCCGAGCTTGACGGACCGAGATACAAGTGGTACACGAATCACGACTATTTCGATAAAAATGACGTAAAATTTTCCGTATCAGCTTTACTCTAAAAAAACAGATATCTAACTTTTCGACTTTACTTTCAAAGTTTTCGAAAACTTTTAAAATTTTGACTTCATCATTCCTTGAGAACGTCATATTGAATACTGATTTTATTACAATTTTGTTTAACATGGTTTTCAAAATATTCGTTAGGTATTAGTAAAACAAGAAAACTAAACATTGGTTGCTACAGCAACCATACACAGAAAGATTTTATATCAAAATTCCGTATATTTTTCCTAACACGTGGGTGGGTAATGTATAAACAGGCAGATTCACATTGAATAATCTTTTTACTTTAGACTTACAGGTTTGTATGAATTTCCGTTCGTTTTTTCATAAAAAGTTTTTTTCATTGTTCTGATTATTAGGTGAGGTTATAATAGGCGTGTTCGGAAATAGACTTTGAGTAAATTCACAGTAAATTTAGACCATTAAATTAGACCATTATAGTGTAATTTAATGGTCGAAATTTACTGCGAATTTACCCATGGTCTATTTCCGAAAACGCCTAATGAAGCAAAAACAAGTGAGAAGTAACGTGTTAAAAAATCACCGATTCTAACCGAGTGTGACGCGCGATGTTATGAATCGACAATGAGCTTTTTTTTTTGAGTGTTTTTAATGTGTGTATGTATGTAATGTGTATAGGTATAGTGTTTTTATGGTACGAAAAAGAAGGAATATTTATTTTATCATAATAATGTGGTGGTGCCAAAAAGGATGTGGTATATACGAGAGTAAAAAAGAGAGATGTATAATAAGGATATTTTTTGTATGTATATGTGTTTAAAAATAATAAAACTATTATTATTGTTGATTTATAGAAGGCATTAAAAGGACATTTTTAATTACAAAAGATTTATGATCGTTGCAGGTGATTTTGTTTTAATGAAAAATGTGTGATCTACATAAGAAAGTGTGATCTTGAGAGAAAATTGCATAAAATGCGGTTTGGAGAATTAATATCATGGGTTGAGGAGGAATTTTAATGGCAGGTCATAGAAGTATTACAAAAATAGACGAGAAAAAAGATTTTTTTTTTTTTTTTGGAAATTATTTTTTAAAATAAATATTTTCTTACCGATAATAATAATTTTTTGTGTTTTTTGTCTTGTTAAAAAAAAATTTTTTTTATATATGTATAATTTAATTTTTTAAAACAACAAAATTTAAAAAAAGTTTTAATTTATATAATTTAAATAATTTTGTAATGAATTATTGATTCATCTTAATGTAAGAGAATAGTTAATTTTTTTTTTTGTTTTTATTTTTAAATTTCGTTTGTTTAATTAAATTTAATTAATATAATTTAATTGTTATTATTATTATTATTATAGAGTAGTGTATAGTACTATAGTTGCACTCAGTTTAACTATCTAACTATTCTATCTACATTATTTATATGGTAATTGTGTTATTTTTGTATTATCCTTGATTTAGTGATGTTGCATTAACCATAAAATTATTACTATTTGAACCAAAATAATTGGAACTATATCGTGGGGACGATGTCTTAAAATATTGATTAAAATTTGAAAAATCGTATGGATTTTTAGTCGTTGAACGTTTAAAGTAGACATCAAAAACGGGATGTCGCGTAAATTGTGTCGATGATGGTGGATTATTGTATAATGTGGTGGATGGTTTTGTGGTTTGTGGTATTTTTGGTCGTACAGTGGTCGTGGTTAATCTTTTTGTGGTTAGTGTTGGATTATAATAAGGATATTTGGTTGTGGGTGTACTTAATCTATTAAAACTATTAGTAACAAAGTAAGGATATATTGGTCGTTTGGTTGTGGCCGGTGTTGTTGTTACAATCGTAGGGTATGTCGTATAGTCGTAACCGTCATAAGTATTATGAGATTCTTCTTCATTATTATTGTTATTATTCAATTGAGCATCATTCACTTCATAATAATATGGTAGTTCAGTCGTTGTAGTAGTTGTCGTCAGTCGTGTTGTGGTCGTCTTAAAAAAATTATCGAAGAAATTAAATTTAAATTTTGATTGGGTTATCGGGGGAAAAATCGTTGTCGGTATCGGTCTTTGGGTCGTTGTCGTTGTCGGTATCGTCGGTCTAGATGAGATGGTAGTTCTATCATAATTGTAATTGTAGTTACTTTTAGGTTCAACGGTCGATGTAAACTTTGAAAAGCTATTGAAAAATGCATTATTAAAATAACTTCGAATCGTCGATTTTGTATTAAAATATGATGACTGGGTGGTTGTTGTTGGTAACGACGTGGTGGTTCTTCGTGTTGTGGTTGTTCGGGTGGTGGTTGATGTTTGAGGGGTGGTCGTTGTAGTTGTTGCTTTGGTTGCTGTATCATCATTATAAATGTACTTATCTGTGCTGTAGTTTTACATTAAAAAATTAATAAAATTAACAATTTGCACAATAATAATAAACAATCAAGAATTTTGTGTTAGTTTTTGGGTAAACATTTAAAAATTATATATAAAAGAGCAAATTAGTAACAACCAATCAATCAAACAATTAATTAAGGAGCACACTGCATCCGAATTCACTGCACGATTGAATTCGGAAGCCTTGTGCTCATAGAAAAAATCAAGTTTGACTTACTTCAGCGCCTGATTATATGAGTTCGGGCTGGCATAACTAGGAGTATGCTGTGAATAATCAGGAATTATATTTTCATTTTCCGCCACACATCGACCGTCAAGACAATGCTACAATAAAATTTCAAATTAAACATTACACTAAATATATCAATATATTCGAGTTGTTATTTACCGATCCGTCACCGCAACTCGATCCTTCGGCGGCCGGCCGATATGCTACGCAATATCCACTGCTCGAATCAAAACAAAATAGTTGTGCACACACACGTTCATCTTTGAAACATGCTGATGTGCCTCTATCCCTTCTGCACTGTGCGTCTAAAGATAATAATGTACCAGGTAGTGTTCGTCCGAGCGCTTCATCTTCATGTGGGGCATTATGTAGGCAACTAGCTGTGTCTCCACTGTAAAATAACGATACAATAGGTATATGTTAGTTTTCAGTTTAAATTTTTCACATTTTTGTTAATAAATTACTTTAAGAAATGGTGAAAACTTTGTACAGTACAAGCGGACCATCGAAAACCTCGGTCAGTGTGCCGCAAATCGGACATAATATAGCCATCTTCCCATCGACATTTCTCAGCACCTGGGCCACCTAAATAGCTGGGCGATGGTGAACCATCATGGACAGCACCTAATAAATGTCCTACTTCATGAGCGGCAACGATGATACCACTGAAACCACCGGTATCTTCAATGATGGCGACTGAGTTAACTTTCTCGAGACGTTTATTGACAACGCACGCTCCGCCCACGTATGCAAAACCTAGAGTTTGATGGAAATTTATATTGTATTAGTAATGATGGTTTGAATTTTTTGTTGCGGCATAAAATCTGTCCACCAAATTAAGCTCATAAATTCCATATTTGTTTGGAAAATTTGATTTTTGATAAATTTGGAATTTGAATAGTTTATAAATAAAATTTTACAGATTTTCCAAATTAAAGAAATTGTTGAGAACAAATGAAATCGTGCATGCAAAATAAAACAAAGCTTATAAAAAAACAAAAAACAACGAACGAAAAAGCTTTTCCATCACCGCACTCGCACAGCATCTCCCCAAAAGTAAGTGAATTAGTAAAATAAATAAATAAAATCTAGTAAACGCAAAACAACAAATATTTAGGATCAAGAATACTTACCGGATATAGATAGAGCTTTTTACCAGCTTTAAGGATTTTATGGTATATTGGGAAATTTATATATGTATATAGAATATAGCTTAGCGTATATAGGCGAGAAACATTTTGTTTATACAGTGTGCAGGAATTTTTCAATCGATTTACATATTCAAATTTATATATATAAATATTTATGTATGTACATGCAAGGTATATAATAGAAGCTGTTGAGCTTTATTTACACTTTGTATAAATTAAAGTAAATTACAAAAGTATAGAAATAAATTTTTGATGCAAGAATAAAATTATACAGTGAGTCCTAGATATATTTAAGATTTACAAAATAGAATAAATTTATATACTTTACATTTATAAATTAAAAGAAAGTGAATTACGTTTACAATTAGAAGTGTATACAGTATATGTAGGTGAATGTACTCCACATTGAAATATATATTTTTATGTATAGTAATGGTGAAGTTTTTTTTTTTTATACACGAAAGGGTGATTAATGTTTGATTTTTTTGTTTTAAATGGTTTACCTGCAGTGCCACGATTACATGCATCATTTGCATATTGCCTTCTGCACATATCAAGTCTGGAAAAATAATAATTTTGGTATCATAATTAATACATGACTTAATAAACATTTTTTTTTTTTGATTCCCGAGAGCTCCGTCGAAGATTTCGTTGACCTATATTTTGAGATTGTAACTTATATACCTAAAGAATTAGTTATTAGAATCAAATAAAAAAAAGCGTTGTTTTAACAACCATAAACCAAAAAAACAAACAAACAAATAACAAAAAAAAAAAAAAACAATATATAAACAAAACAAGATGCATATGAATTACCCGCTGTCCCCTTGGTACAACGACCGCCTTTTCGTCTACGACACATATCGTATCTGTTGGTGTAATATAAATTATTTTAAAATATGGTTTATCTTTATAAAAATTAATATTGTACAAAAATTAAAAATATTTTACAAAATTTAGAACCTCCCGTCCAATTCCGTATAATTGGTCAATACATAATAATATATAAATCTCTGAAATTTTTTAAATTAAACAAACACAAAAATATTATAAATTAATTAAGGAACGATTAGTTACTTTGTAATTGCAACCGCTATATCATAAACAGGTAAACGTCTTTCACGGAATAAATATTTGCCCATGTCTGTTAGGGCTGCGGCTGAATCGATTGCATCACGTCCAACGCGATTCCGTTCTAAATATGGTGTTGCATCTCGGCCCTGGAAATGAAATTAAAAAAAAAAAAATTTAATTAAGGTTATATAATCGTCTGTATAATTGATAAGGAAATTATTTTATTAAGTATAAGATGACGATGATGACCATATTACAGTGAAGGATGCAATTAAATTGTATACATTTTAAAGGTGAAACCAAAGTTCATCGTGATAGTTATTTTATGGCCTTCATGGAATAAAATACTTTCGCGAAGACTTGTGGGTTCAGCCCACCTTGAATTAATTTACCGCGCTCATCGTGTATATACAATAGCGGTAACCTTTGCACTTAATTTGTATATTCTAAATTTTAATAAGCATATAAGTATACATAATATTCTATAAAATGAATAATTTAAAATCATGTGCTGCTTAATACATCAATATTACTTATGTTCTAGCGCCACCGCAACCATCATCGCATCATGATGAGTTGTGTATCTAATTGAAATTTAACGAGCTGATTGGATCCTACACAAAATTGCGGTGAGCAACGTATCGAATTTCAATTTTGAGCGGAAGGACGCCTTGTTATTAGTGGGAAAACTGGTAGAATTAATTATGAATCTGTTTATGCGGCATTAGTAATTTGAACTATAATTTATACTAGTAACATTAACGCATTTTATAATTAATAATTTACATTAAAGAAATACAATTATGTTGATTTTTAAATTTTTTTGAATCAAATTCTTCATAATATTATTTGTGATTTGACAAAAATTACAAACAGCCGGTGCTCCGATAAGGTTAAACTTTAATTAGCAACCATATAGAAGATTTCGAAAATTCTTCTCAGCTTCAAAGTAGTTCATGTTTGAATATATGAAAAACGAGGCGAAACAACGAGCGAGTTCATCCTCAACTCGCAAAAGATTTATGTGAAAACTTTTATGTATAAATATCTATTGAATTATTTCAAGCCATTTCGATTAGGTTGAGAAACCCCTTCGCTCAGTATTTAAACTTAGTTACATTTTTGGGTCAAAAAGTCAATAAGTTATTTTATTTTGAATTTGTAGGACGAACCTCACTGACATTAAATGAGTATTAGTAAAGTACAGTTCTGTTAAGTTAATTACCTAAACCAACCATGTACACTTCAAAATATACCATTACTCTCAATCTTGTTCAAGATTCCATTAGTATAAATGGTCACGGCAAACTCGCTGAACAAAGCAAAACCGCATCGCTTTGTCACTGATCAGTTTAAAATAAATTAAATAGAGCGGTTCTATTTGGGCACAATGTTGACCGTAAAATCATTGCAATTGGAAAGACGCTAGACAGTAGTCTAGTAGAAACTAGAGCCAGCGCAAACCAAGCGCAACTTTAAAAAAAAAAAAACGATATAAAAATTTATTAAAAAAAAAATAAAATTGAACGCAACCAAAACTGCTGTAAAATAATTTCGTATATGAAACCAAATTAAAAAACTCGATATATTAGCGAAAATCTTATTAGTACGTATGAGGGTACTTATAAAAAATTAAACAGTCGTTTATAATTTGTAAACCAAAATAAATTAACCTTTTATGCATTTTGACAAATACATACAAGTTATGCGAGCAAAATTTGCATTTCTATTTTTATGTCATTTAAGTGTACGACTTTCAAACCCAAAAATGGTACGTGTTTGCTAAATTTTTAGTCAATTAATTGAGGAGAATTTTCTGTTTTATCAAGGTAAACAAATGTCCCACTTTTCTTTGTAATTTCATAATAATAAGTCTTACTTATAGGGAAATAGACAGCCGGCAAAAAAAAAGTTTAGTACCTTACTTAAGAAAATTAGAATTCCGTTGGACCCTTTACACTTTCATGGATAAAAAAAATTATTGGTGGATCCGCTGGAACAAACGCTAATCTTTCATATAGAGTTTGAGAATTTGAAACACTATGCAACTTTAAGAGTCAAAATTAAAATCAAACAATGTTTTACCGGGACTGCAGGACTGGGACTTTAATTTCATAAAAAAATTAGGCTACAAATGATCATAAATTAACTTTATTTAAATGATACATAAAAGCATGTTTGTTTGGCGGCATATGCCGTTTTATCCGCAAAAGTGCTAACAAAAATTGGTGAACATTGGCCAAACGATTTTTAAACGCTTATATTAAATATAATTTATTCTATTTATTTTTAATTGTATATCGCGCCAACTAAAAGTATCCACGCCTAATCTTTATGCCACAACAATTTTGTCAGAACGTCAAAATATTTTGTAAACATAACAAAATGAATAAAAATTGCACAGGCGTCTGCTGTAAACAAAAAATTAAAATTGAACGTACGGTTTCTAGGCAACTACAAGAAATTTATATCGAGGTTTTTTCGCTAAAATTTGCGCTTGGTTCCTATGCAGTTTTCAAAAACACTTGCTGCTACGACCATATATGTATATTAGATATTTTCAGAAAAAAATAAATTAAAGGTAAAGCCTCGATATAACGGACCCAGATATACCGGACTTCGGATAAACCGGACAACATTCTTTTTATTTTTTTAGAATTATGATATACAAACTTCACTTATCAAGTACAAAAATACATTTCCACTTATTTATCCAGCGAATGGATCAAGGAATATTTCTGGCCACTAAACGTTTATGTATACCGGAAAAAATTGCTAGAGGAAATGATGATTGTGTTACCAGATGAATTTGATGAAGAACAGACTAGAAAGTAGCGTACCTTACAAAATTTAAAAAACTATAACCTAAAATCAGCAATTTTTCATTTTGCGGCAGCTTGGAATTAAGTGATCGAACTTTAGAGAATGGTTATAGAAGAAATTGCTTAACCGTGAAGAAGCCGATGTAGATTTAGGAGGGCTAGAACTAACCGATTACAGCAGAATAATTCGGGATAATTGTGAAAATGTGGACGTGGAAGATGTGTCGCAGTGATTGGAAAAGATGAAATTGATCCGGGATATAATGACCGAAAGAGTTTTTTTTTTTTTTTAACTTTTTTGTACTTGGCTCACGATGTTTTTGGGATATGATGTTGTATATTGCCTGTGTGTATGCGTAGATTTTGCGTTGATTTTTATTTATTTTTTTGTTGTTGTCGATATTCACACATACATGCAATATTTTTTGTTCGCCACTTTTGTTTCCGTAACATGATTGCTGGAAACAGATGTGCGTAATTTTTGACTGCATAAACGCGCGCTTTTCCGCACCCAAAACACATGTGCCTCTTAAAACTGCGTATTTTGTGCGTTTATTTTTAAACGTATTTAATTTTAATATACAATTTTTCTTAAAAAATTTTACAGCATTTTGTCATACAAACGAATTAATTTGTTTCTTCCATTATGGCAATTGTCAGCAAACGTTTGTTTTCAGTCAACAAACACAAAAAATTGCCCTGAAAAAATGAAAATGTAGAAAAATTGTACTACCATTTCGCAGTTAAATTAGAAATAGAGACAACTTGCGGAAAACGCCTACTGTGCGGAATACATGTATTTGATTTCATTTAAAGTAGTGTGTCTGTTTCCACAAGTAGTGTGTCTGTATTCTGAATATTTCTTATTTTCTAAGGCGACTATGTTTCTCTTATGTTGATTGAATATTTTTCTTTTTGATAAAAAATAAATGACATTCGGCTCATGACATTTTTTGTACAACTACTAACATAAAGAATATAACAAATTTCTCTTTTTGAAAATAAGAAAAAATTTGAATTTGGTTCCTCTTTCGATTTATAGTGGAAACAGACGTGCGGAAAAACGCTTGCGTTTAAATTAGAACACACTACTTTAAATGAAATGAATTACATGTATTCCGCATAGTTGTCTCTATTTCTAATTTAGCTGCGAATTGGTAGGCTGTACTACCAAATCTAGAACGATTTTTCTATATTTTCATTTTTTCTAAACGCAGTTTTAAGCGGCATATGTGTTTTGGGTGCGGAAAAGCGCGCGTTACTATACAGGCAAAAATTCCGCACATTTGTTTCCAGCATTAATACAATTTTTTTAGTCGCAATATAGTTCAAGTTCTATGTGTTAACATCTTTATTAAGTTGGTGGTCCCGGGTGCTGCGCAGTTTCGTATAAGGCCCATAATATTGTGAATTTAAGCGAGGGTATCACAAGAACCAACTTAATAAAATAGATAGTGGTTCCGGGTACTGCATATTATCGTACAAGGCCCATAATATCTGTGCAATTCGGAGGTATCACAAACTGCGACTAAGTGAAAGTTAATAGTTAGACTCGGGACATCCATACTTCTTTCTAGAAGTTTGGACTAACCGTGTATATAAATATGTAAATAGTTGGGTCATATACAGCCATAAGAGCTAGTCGACCAAATCAAACGAAAATAACAACAACAGCAACAACAACAACAATATAATTTTTGGAATATATTCCACAATTTATTATTTATGTTTTAATTTAATAACACAATTTTTATTTTATTTTCACCTAAAATTTATTAAAAAGCTAAAATTTTCCCAAAAAACAGAAAAATTTCTTTTTAATTGTCAAAATATTCAAATAAAATGACAAGAAATTGTGAATAAAATACAAATTATGCTCAATTGGCACAACGTCATGACAAAAATATTGAATATTCTAATCTTTTCCTCTCTTCACAAAATTTCAATGCGCATGCTCAAAACCATTTATTTGTGTATTGTCACGAGAAAAATAATGGACTAGATTTTTTTTTATCAAGAGAAAAATATACAAGTGGAGACTGGAGAGTAGACCGGCCATGATTGGCGCATTTGTAAAATATTCTAAAACGCCGGAGGTTTAGTACCGAAGTTCTAGTAGTTTATTTGACAACGTTTAAAAATCAAAAACAAAAATCCGTTTTCGTTATGTTCGTGTTATAGCAGAATGATGAAATTTTATTGCGTTTATATTGTAACACTATTCGGTGTGTTTGTAGAATTATGTGAATAAAATTATTATCACCGCCTTATTTGATTTATTTATTTTATGATTTAACGTCTTGTTTAGTGAAAATTGTTAACACAATAATAAAATAATTTCTATTTGGTTGGTTATACAATTTGTATTTTGGCTACTGTTTCAATAAATTATGAACCGTCATTCAATTAATATTTAAAGGTCGCTGCACGAGTATGGATATAAATCCGTACAATCTGAATCCGGTCATTCATCCAATGAAATTACCCAAATATTGTCATGTGACCGAAAAAAATATTCCCCTATTTCTCCTCTCGAGTTAAAATTATTTCAACATTAAGCAAAATATCCGCAGAAAACCAACATAACCATACCAAAAAATATATATTAGGAGCTATTTTTCCCCAATTTTTTTTTTATTTGCTTATTTCTGACTTTTCGATTTTTAAAAAAATTTGTTATTTTATTATTATTGAAATTATCATAATATTATTGAAACTAAAAGCAAAGAGAAGTTGATAAAATTTATTTAGCAACAGGTCAAATAAATTACTAACTTCGTTCGGATTCAGATTGTTTGGATTTATATCCATACTCGTGCAGCGACCTTAAGATTCCGTATTCGGATGGGAACATTTTTAAAGAACGTACATACATAAGTACAAAAGGGGATTGAATCGGTTCACCGCGAAAATAAGCTCACCGCTTTACGTTATACCGCCTGTTTAATTCACCGTTTTTACGATTCACCGTCATAATAGTTCACCGCTTACGATTTACCGTTTTCACTATAATTTTTTTTAATATGCTTTATTTATATTTTTGATTTTATCTTAATAGTCGGAAATATAATATAATATAATTTGACATAATAAAAAAACATTAAAAACCCAAAAAGTGCCCAATAAACGGAGGTAATAGAAGTCGTAAAATCGAAACGCGGTAAAGATAAGCTTGTAGCCGCTGGTTATGTGTATAACTTGACAAAAAAAATGGAGCCATTTTTTTCGCTGGATGTGTGATAAAAAGTGTTCGCTGTTATGCAAGGGACGACTGTCAACGAAATTGACTGACGACGGCCACAACATTTCTATAATGCCAACATCACACGTGCATGACCCTGACGCTAGTGAAAAACAACTGCACATGGTTCGAACATTCGCAGCGACACCTGCGATGATTCCGTCTAAAATTATTTTGTCGAGCAAGCTAAGTTGCAACTGATACCCGTAAACAGGCCCCGAGCAAGGCTGCTTGCCCCATTTTACAGTTTATTGAAAACACTGAAAATATCAATAAACATTGATTCAGTAAATTTCACCGCCAACATTTACATTAATTTCATCTCATTCACCGCGGCGGTGAGTGAGATGAAATTAATGTAAATGTTGGCGGTGAAATTTGCTGTCGGTAAATCGTGAGCGGTGAAATTTGCTGTCGGTAAACCGTGTGCGGTGAACTGTTAAACGGCGAACCATGGGCGGTAAACCATGAGGCGGTGAACCGTACCCAACCCGTACAAAAGTGATTTAATTGGCTTTAGTAAAGCTTTGTTTCAATTGTTTAACCTCCTGTTAATAAGTTATACCAAATACAAGATGTAGATGATATTAATGATCAAATTAAATTTTACAATAAACAAATGGAAGGAGATATAATTGCATTACATATTTACTAATTTGAGACTACTTCTGCCGTAAATATAACAAAACAATTTAACATAAGCCGGGTTTTCCATTAGAAAATTGTTCGAGACAGCGATCAATAGATCTAATCGTTTCATACATTTAATAAAACAATTATTTGACATAAAATTTACTAAATTCGATTAAAACCTATCGCGGTCTTAAAAAATTGCCCAATGAAAAACGCGGTTATAAATATTGAGGTAGTTTATAAGGGCCAAATGAAACCTGTATTTTTTGTGATATGTAAACGCTCGGTAAGTGGACAATAATAGTTTATATTTTAAGCCAATTATTCATCTCATATTCCATGGTGTAAAATATCCAATGATATTTATGTAAACGCTATACTAGAACGAAACTGTTGTTGATTATTCAATAATTCATATTATAGAAAGTATGGTCTTCGTGATCATTAAACTGGTATTTAATCATTACGAATACTACTTTCTAGTATGAACTACGCTTCGATATCAATTTGAAGGACTTTCCTTGCTGCTAAAGGAGTCAAATCGCATATCATCACAAAACCAGATGATGCAATGCAGCAAGAGTGAAAAAGCAATGCTACACAAGTTTACTGTCTAAAATAATAGTAGGTACGTATCGAATGTGGTGAAAATGAAGTAATCGCAGAGCACCTATTGCGTTTAGATAAAAATATCAGAACATTTAAGGTAGCGGGAGGTGAAATCAAAGAATTACAAGGACATTAAATACATAGAACTATAGTAACAAACCAATTGGTATCGTTCCTATTTGTAGTATTTGCAAAATTAAAGGTCCCAAAGCAACCAATGATTGGAGCACATGCTAATTTGGTATAAGTGCCTGATAGTGGTGAAAACTTGTTCGCATTCCAAGTTAGTGATAGAGAGATTCCAAATAATGATTTCAACGATTTTCTATACTGATTATATGATTAAGGGGGGCACCTCCTCCAGACAACTGTTTTTTTAATAATTTTTTACAAAAAAATTGGGAGCATTTATTGCAATGAAACAAATTACATAATAATATTGACGTTCAAATGAATACAAAGAAATTTTTGTTTGAATAAAAAAAAAAAAAATGGCGGCCCTAGATGTGCTCGAACTTGACTCCTAGAGTTTGCGTCGTGGAACGCCCAGGTCTTTGTAGTTAACTAAAATCAACGAAACAAATTGTTTTCATTAAAACAATTCATTCCGCTTTGCATGAACCTAAATTTAGCAAAAAATAAAAATTATAAACAATTCGTTAAAAACAATATTTATTTAAACAATTTATACGAAATTTTAGGTTTGTGTATAGGCCGATAAGTTAAAGAATATGTGTACACGTTTTGAGAAAAACTCGATTGAAGGTTTCATTCTTGAAGAGAACGCATCACTGCGCATCATTTCGGTGACTTCCTAGGGATCTTTAGGACTTTCTGTTGGGCTTGAAACTTTGGAAATATATTCTTCAGAAAATTTTATCAACATTCCCAAATAATCGAATGGTTCGTGATATTAAGGACAATTTAAATGATAAATTGCAATTCGGCGAAAGTTGTGTAAAGGGCAAAATGACACAAACTCATTGTAGAGGAAAAATACCATCAGTAATGGAATCGGTATTAAGCTGGAATTTACCTCTGCATATAGTCCAAAGTTAAACGTTGTTATCGAAAGAATGAATCGCACTCTCATAGAAAAAGCAAGGGCCTTGCTTAATGGAGCCAAACTGCCAAAGAAATTATGGGACGAAGCGCTTAAAACAGTTATGTATCTATAGTAAATATGGACTTAGAAGTCCTTTTGTTGCTTTAGAAAATAAAACACGTTATGAAATGTGGTACAAACGTAAACCAGACATTTCAAAAGTTGCGAATTTTTGGTGTGTCGTGCTTTTGTTTATATACCGAAGTAATTTAGATCCAGTGAATGCTGTTACTTGTTATTTAACAAAATTAATAAAAAAATTGTTCGATCAAATAGTACTAAATTCGATGGGAGGTGTTCCGATTGAAGGTGTTATTTTCTGATGACGAAATTCGATTGATAAATGAAATAAATGACAAAACATCAGTTAGAGAAACAGAGATATCTACTCAAACACTAGGAATGTTATTACCTGCATCAACTACCATGGTATAGCAAAATGATGTCAACATATTTATCTTATTACGATATTTACGCTGGAAATAATGATGTACGTATTAGTCAATTTTGAAATTGATGTTCCTGAAAATTATTCAAACATTGTTGGAAATATTTATGAGTTAGAGTGGCACAATTCATTGGAAAAATGTGTTGTGTAAATATTCCTGATGATTATGTGTTGAAGTTGGGTTGGATACTAAATCTTACTTTACAAAATTTTACTTTTCAAAATCTTACTTTTTATAAATTCTAGAAAATGGGGATTTTCCATTTTAAAAGGAAACTAACTGAAAATTTTAAAATCTGGAAAATAGAGAATTTAATTGTAAAGTTTTAAAGAAGGTAAGATTCGTCAAAAAATAATATTTTGAGAAATAAAATTTCGATACGCTCCCGTTGAGGTTACAAAGAAGTTTGTATGGATTGAAACGAACATCTCGTTGTTTGAACCAACGATTTCACGATTTTATCGTATCACTTGTGTCTTGCTTGTTGAATCAGATCAAGTAGTTCAAAATGAAAGATCTATGATCTAAAAATTATATGAGTCTTAACAGTACAATCGTTTCAATGAAGGCTTTATTAACAATTGACCAATTACTTGAAAAATTTGGCATGACTAATTATAATTCGGAAATAATTCCGGAATTAATAACACTCCTACCAGAAATTGTGAAATTTAATTTTGGATATTTTTTCATTTTTAATTTAACTATTTCGCTGAAAAAAAGGTCCTTGTTAACTACCAACGAAACCATCTTAAAGGAAAGTGAAATACCTTCAAAATTTTTATACTGTCTTAGGTCAATTATTGTACGTCTTTTGTATACTTGTAGACCAGTGGGTTGAAATTTTACTTAACGGTCTCGAAAAATATTCTGTACTGCCGATTATGCTTAACGAATCCCTTTGTGCCTTCAACATTCAGTTTATCCAAAATCCTAAAACCTGAGAAATGGCTTTAAAGCCTGAGATACAGGGTCAAAACGATTCAGTTTGCAACGCTTGAGATATTAATCAGACATTTTAGACAATGAACCTTCTAATTTTGTACTAATATGTATAATAATAAAAGAAATTATTTGATCCATCATAAGCATTAAGCAGCATTTATGAAAAAAATCTGAAATTCTTGAGATGAAATATTTTGGAAATTGATGAATGTTTTTCTATAAAATTGGACGACGATGAAACTGATTGCGAACTACGTGCGCATCCGAAGTCATTGGTATTCCGTTCTACACAAAATTAAAATATTCAGAGAAACATTGGCATTAATGAATAACAAAACCAATTCATTCATATTGAAACTATTCTAATTGAAACCAGAGTTGATGAACAGTGGGAGTCGCGACGTTTAGATAACGTTTGGTGTATGTCCCTGAAGTTAGATAAAGTTTGTGACTATCAGTGGACAAAAAGAAAAAACTGAAGTCGTTTTAATTTTCAGGTTGAAACAGGAAGTCAATCATAATGAACTCCATAATCTCTAACATAAAAGATTAAAGCTCTGGTTCGAATGGTTGAAAATGGCTATTCGGCTGTTTTTAACGATCTGTGAGTTTATAGAGAATCAATGGATTCAACGAGAATCACGAGAAAAGAACAAAGGCAATTTGCGAGGAATTCAATTTTCAGAAGGTTAAAAATACGGGGGAATTCGTGAAAAGACAAAATGGTGCGTTTTCATACTTAAGCTAACCTTAAGTTAAAACAAAACCGCAATGGTGATTTAGACACTACAATTTATTAATTATTTTTTCAAGATTTTCCAGGATTTTTAAAATTGTTCGAGATTATTGAAGATTTGTGCCGTTGTTATAGAATATTTTAATATATTTCGAGATTTTCAAAATTATACGAGTTTTTTGAATTTTCGCATTTACCTGTAGGATGTAGAGATTTTTTGATATCCCGAAATTATTCAGGCTAGATAACTCCAGAAAATTATTTAACTAACCCTAATTATTACGGATTTTGGTTGTGCTTCAGGTAATCAGAAGATGCAAACTTGTGTGAATGCCGAGGACAACCTCTGCGCCTACAAAAAGGTGCCTATAATTTCTTAATTGTTTTTTTGCTAGTATAAAATAATGAAAGAAAGAAATGGCGTTGAACAACAGTGATGGAAGGAATCTAGTAGATAAATTGATCGGCAATGAAGCCTATCACATCTGGAATTTTGCTGTCTGGAATTAAATGGATTAGGCAAACGTAATCTTGCATATGATGATGTAAATACCGAGAAAGATAAAGACAAGTTAAGGAGGGAAAAAGCTTCAATTGCAAAGAAATCAGTTTTATACTAAATCAATATAATACTCTGGAGATGAGTTGTTTGTTATAATTATTCTATAGCCGGGACCGTATTCTTCAATTCAATCGAAAAGTCATCCGTAACTTTTTTCAATTGAATTTACGGGTAAGGGCCCATACGTCGGCAAGTCTCAGCACATGTCACCATATGATGTCTGATGGAATAGTTATATGACATTGTTAGAGTTAAAACAAATTCGATTAAAACCTATCAATTGTCTCAAGGCAGTTGTGAATGATAGAAGTGTTTTGACATGCGGGTATTAAAATTTGTATGATGCACTTAAAATGCTGAAAATTATTCTTCAGTACTTAATGGATTTTGCGTTTCGAATAATTCGATGGCTAAGTAGGTACCGTGTGACTCACACTCCAACAATAACTTTTAGTAAATTCAGTTACTCTTATTTAGCATCTAATTAAAATCACAAATAAAACTTTTTGAATTCTTGTTCTAAATTCAGCTAGAAATAGTTAAACAAACTATAATACTCTGCCCACTGATCGAAACAACCACAACGCCGATAACACAATGGAAATGGAACACAAACGAAAGCAATTAGCTTGCATCATGATACAGGACAGCGTCCATATCAAAAACGCGTCGGCTTGCTTTCTTGTCGACGAAATAGTTTTCGGTGATGTGGGCGATGAATTTAGTAGATTTGATTTGTGGTTTTGAAAACATGCCTGAATTAAGCATATAATATTTAGAAGAGCTGAGAATGTAATTCTTATATTTGAGTATTGAACAAATTTTCGAGAATTGAACTATATTTAACTTTTATATTTTACTCAAACTTGTTTTAATTGCAATTACAAAATGAACTTATAAAATTCATTAAATTAATTGGATCAAAATTATTTAATTTCGTAAGGTTAATTCAAATTCCAAACAAAAATTTTAATCAAATATTTGCCAAAATTCATCGTATCTTTGATTGATATTGGATCTAATTTAATCGAATAATAAATAATCCTGACCGCATTTCAAATTGATCAAGGATAGGGGCTTTTATATTAAATAAACTGATCTATCAAGATCAATTATATATACGATATACACCAAAACGGAATTAAGATTAATTAAGAGTAATGAGATATCAATCAATTTTTGGATTCAAGACCAATCAAAAACCCCCCAGAAAAAAAAATGGTTTTATAATTAAACAAGTACAAGTATTTTAGATAAAAACGAAATTTATCAAGTGACCATCTGACACCAAATTGTCAAAAAAAAAAATATTTTATTGGATAAATACTATACCTCCATGTAGTAAAAGCACTTCACTTTCAAAATACCAAATTAATTTTTTTTGTTTTGTGTAGGTACAATGAAATTAAAATTAAATATAGACTTTTTGCTGTTTCTTCTTCTTATTAAAATCTTTGAATTAAAGCACAAAATTATGTACATATATCTGAAGAAAATTGATTTGAACTTACTTTTAACATTACGAAAAAAAAAATGAAAATGAAAACAGAAGAAACCAACAGCAATTACAAAATCGTGGTTATGACTTTCAATTGAAGAAGTTATAAAGAAGTACAACTCTTAGCTATACAACTACCTATATAACAACAGTACAATGTTGTGTGTGAAAATTTTATTTATTTTCTATTTCATTTGCATTAAGGTTATAACCATTTAAAGAATTACCAATAAATTTTACAGTACATCATCTTTGCATTGTGTGCATTGGTTCACGATTCTTTGTGACATGACATGTTACATGACACTTTAAGAATCGATTAACGATATGTATAAAAACAAGTTTTGTATATTATAGCCATCAAAAAGTCGATATATTTCTAAATTACGTAGTTACCGTAATATCAAGGAAGCGATAAAGCTTTTCCTACCTAAATCAAGGTTGATTAACATAACAACGATATATGTATAGTATGTATGTCGTAAACATTTAATTTTTATGCGATTAGAATAAGATGAAAGCCTTTTTAAAAATTATCATAAATAATAAATTTCTAATTAAATTAGAAAATTAATTATATCCGTATAAAGGGTAAAATAAAAAAAAACCGTGCTGCTGAGGCCTTCATAATTGTCATCATCATTGTTATTGTTATTGTTATAATTAATTAATAATTATTATTAAGGTTAAATTAATAATGTTAATTCAGATGAATTAGAATATTGTTTTACCGAATATATGTATATGAAAGAATTAATGGATCAGAATTTGAATTTTATACGACCTTCCATTCCGGAACACTTAATTAAATGACTGATATTAATGTTATACAAATTTAACTGTTAACTTACTAATTAATGAATGATAATGGCTATTGGCTACACACGATCATATATCTCAAATCCGTTTGGTAATGATTAATTTAAAAAAAAAACAAAAAAAAAACTAATCACTTATAGTTAACAGTTGAATTTCAATAAGAATATGTTGTAATTGCAAGATAAGAATTGCAAATATCCGGTTTTTACTTTTATAAGCATATTGGCATAATGTTTATTATTTGTTTCACAAAGGCGACGCCCCACCTTTAATAAATCAAATTTAAATGACCCTTTTTTAGTTAATATTGCATCTTGCTGTTTGTCTTGAATATTTCTTACGAAGCGAATTTTGCAATAATGTACATACAATTTTATTGTGGTTATTATTCGAGTAGATGAGAAAAGACGCGCGCGCGCTCTCAGATGCAATTATGAAATTTGATTTTGTAACACGCTTTTTTACTATCACAATAAAGCAATAATCGTTATAATGTAATTGCAGTCATAAAATTTAAATGAGTTTAGACTTAACTGTAATCTTTGTGAGAATTTTTTTTTTTTAGTACACCATAAGAAGAAGTCTAATCCTGTTAGCCGAGACATTTAAAGTGCATTGATATGTATGTACACATTTACCACCATCAGGGTCTCATTAATCTTTTCATGCCCAAATTAAGATCAAACATATACGTAATAAAATCATCACCGTTTTTAAAAGCGTTGTATAATTAAAAATCAATCTAATTATTAACCTTAACATTTTGACTATGCCACAAATGTCTTTAACATAATTTGTTTTATTTATACAAATAAGCAAAAAAAAAAAAAATGTTAAATCACCGAAGGTTATATAACGTATTTAATACGTTAAAGCAGAAGTTACAAATTCAACAAATGTAAGAAAATAATTTTTAATTATACGTTATATAAGTGTAATTGAAGGTAAATTTAAAGGTTAAAAACTTATATTCTTAAATATAGATCCTTCGCGGTTATAATGATGATATACAGAAAGTATTTAATCGATTTTAATCTTTGATGATCGTGAATTCAAGGATGTGTAACAGTTTTTTTAGCACGAAATTGAAAGTACAATTCAAAGACCGGAAGTGCAGTACTATATACTAATCTATAAGTTCATTAAGGGCATTTCTTTAAATCAATAGCATTAAATTAATTTTTAATCTAATTTCATTTATTATTAACAATAAACTAAACAAATAAATAAAAAAAAAATGTTAATAACTTTTACTTTCTTCATAAATAAAAAATTTACCCGCCGTTTTTGTTGTAAGACTAGCTATATACATACAATGAAAGGAAAATTAAATTCCGGAAATTACTAAAAAAAAAAACAAAACAAAAGAAAATATAAAAAAAAACAAAACAGAATTTATACAACAAGATGTGGAAGCATTGAGGAGATAAAATAATTTATGTAGATATTAAACTTCCGAGGAAGCCAGTATTATGAATAATAATTTCATGGTTAATATACTTTACAAGTCTATATATTGTATACCCGTGTATACTATATACATGTGAAGATACGAGTAAACTGATTTATTACAAGCGATTAGGTGATAAGGTTAGATACTAAATTAAACAATAAACGTTTACACCAACTCATTGCCGAATATTTTTTTTGTGGTATACATAATATGAGAATTAGCTAAATAATTTAATTACAGATTTCACTTTTTTTTTGTATTTTTTAATCTCAATTTGGTTTCGCGCACACAGTTCAAGCATATCGATTTAGTTCAAGAATTTTTATATTTCAACTTTTTATCGCGCGACAAAAGGCGTTTTATATATTATGAGTATGCTGTATTTAATGAGCTATTAGCATATTGCCCTGAAGTGTACATTAAATGTTAAAAAGTCACTCATTTATCATAAATTGATATTTTTATGGGTCTCTATATATTATAAAGTACAACAATTTTCATTGAACCTGATGTAGGGCGAATATGTTATCTGTCAGATGTGTCAGGGTGAATTTTTTTTTTTAAAAATTGGTTTAATTTGAAATTGGTGTTAACCGTCATCTTGCACTTTAATAATTCATTATTTTTAAACCATGTTTTCTTATTCTTATAATATTTAATAAATTTAGAATTTTAGAATAAATTTTACATAAATTAAAATACTGTAGGTGGTTAAATAATTGTATTAAATATTGCAGTAGCGCATATTAATCATATTAATCTGTTTAAAATCACATGTTTTGTGGTTTAAGCTCATATTTTGAAACAATAGCTAAACTCTCTCTATTAACTAACTCTCTATTCAATTACAAATTAGAGTGATAGTGATGTGATTGTAACCATAAAGAATACTGCTGATGATATTTATACCAATCACTTATATTGGCTTAGAAAAAAATCTTAACTTTCAAATGTTTTACGGACTAAAAATAAAGTAAATTGCAAATAATTCACTGTAAGTTGTCTAATGTTCAAATCTACAGACAAAATTTTTAGAATTTAATCAATTTTATTGAACTTTTTATTTAATTATTCACATTATTGTTGTCCAAAATGTCTTGGAAATGGAAATTAAACTTATCAATGGCCCACAAGAGTATTACAGCTGGAGAAGTAAGAGTAACAATACTAAAACGAACAACCTCAAGCTTCATATGGTAGGGTTTCAATAATTGTTCAGAGATGACTGGTAAAACACTAGAATGAAATGACAAGATTCAAGGACAAAATTATGGTATTGGAATGATATAATGATGCAGAATATAGAAGGGTAGGATATTACGAGATAAGATGTCCAGCTTATTATTATTTTTTTATTTGGCCTAAATACTAATTTAGCTGGATTATATTCTATATCAGTGTTCGTAAATAGTTGGTTATTGGTGTGCCAATAAAATTATTTCTTTAAACAATTGCTTTTTTTGTGTGCCGACTAATTCCGTAAAATAATTTTCTTTATTTGTAATATTAAGGATCAGTCAGAATCGAGCCATAATACGCCAGATTTGAAATAACAAAAATAACATAACTTTAGACGCATTTTATTACCTCGGAGTTTGATCCAATATCTACACCTCAGACAATTTTCTTTGGCCGTTCGGTTCCTAATTATTTTTATAATATTCGTCTGTAAAATAGAAACTCGCAACGATTTATCGAAGAAAAATTTGTTAGTTCAGATATTGGGCACGCTAAATTCGGTAATACGATGATTGTCATCCTAAAACACGAGTTAACGGCTAAGTAAGTTCCAGTAGATGAAGTATAACGATTCTGAATTTTAGGTCTTCATACGAAATTAAAGTTCCAAATCTCTTCGCATGAATTTCTCTGCTATTTTGATTAGATCTTCTCACAGGAGGGACCAGAAAAATAAAAATGTCCATATGATTTTAATTTTTTTATTTAAAAAATTAAATTCCAGATATACAAATAAAAATATGTACATCGACAAATGTATATGTTTTCCATTTGGTGCTGGAGGAGGGAAAAATTGTTTGGATTGGTGTATGGAAAACCAAAATTGGCCATAATATCATAATAAATAATAGGTTCTATATTAGGAACTATTTATAATATCTACAACATATTTCAAATATCAAATTTCACTAAAATCTGTTTACAAATATGCTTGCCCCATTTAATGCTGGAGGCTGCGAAGAAAATCTGAATTGGTTCAGTATGTAAAAATAAATTTGGCAAATATAATGTTTCATTTCATATCATTGGAAGTGTTCCGCAATGAGGGATTTGCCCAATATCGATTTTAGTTCATTTATCCCCTCGCTTGGGCAGCGCTGACTACTTTTTTTTTTTTTTTTACATGCAAAAACAAGTAAAATCATGTTTACAAATACAAGTTTCTTGGCTAAATTAGTGGATGTCCCCCTACTTTTTTTTTATGATTAATAAAATTCAATATGTTGTGATTAATAATAAATAACAAATTTTAAAATTAATTTAGTCGAAATTAATAATTTAATGAAACATTCAAGACACATTTTTACCATATAAAACTACATATGAAATATTTTAGCCGCCAGTCAGCAAGCGTTGCAATTATATTTGGGAAAATCACTAATTGTACATCTCAAATCTCTGAAGTAAATTTTTATTAAAATCAATCCACAGAAGTGCTACCTAATTCCATTTTGAGTTGGAGACGTAGTAAACTATTTCGATTGATTGTTCATATAAAAAAAACATTTAGAGAAACAATTTTTTGACTAAAGCTACCATCCATAATAACATTAATGTGTTCCGCAACATTCCTTGGATTTGACTTTAATTTAATTTAAAAAATCAAACCCCTAATGATATATAACCCAAGCAAATTCTTCAGAACGTGAATAATTCAGTGTTATATTAGGAACCACTTACAGAATCAGATGAATATCATAGATATAAAGTTTCACTAAAATCTATTGACGAACGTCCGTGTTCCATGTGGTGCTAGAACTGTAGAAAAGGCTTGGATTGGTTATGTATTGAAAAAAAAAAATCTCTTTGACAAATCTATTTTTTTGATTTATGGTTTAAATGTATGTACGTATGCGCTAAAATATAATTAGCAGGGCCCTGGAATATTTTTTGAATTCTGAATATGTTTTATTTAAAAAACTCCATCTCTGCTCCAAACGGAACTTCGCCGATTATGCACCAATTCCATTGAAATTTGGTATCTGACTTAACTAACATATTTGATGGGAAATGAATTAGTTGCGGCACATTCAAATGATAAGTCAAGTTGGCGTTTTTTTGAAAATTTCTAGAAGAGGTTTCACTACAAATCTGTTTTTTAACCAGTGGATCGTAGTCAGTTGTCAACACCAAGCCAATTTTATACATAATATAGCAATTTTTTTTATCATAAACATAACAAATTTCGAGACTTAAAAACTGCTTTGATTTTTTTAAGTCGAAATGTTCTGGAATTGGTTTAGAGAGTTTCTTGCGAGAGGTTTGAATGTTTGATCAAAACACGTGAAATGTTTAGCTATCGATAAGTTATATGTGGTTTGGTGTGCTCTGCGATTTTTTACTTGTGGAAACAATGGAATAAAGAATCTGGATGAAATGAACAACGGTATTGGTAATGTTGAATGTTTTGGCTTCTAAGAATAAGATCTTATAGACAATGAAGATGACGAGCAAGTTGAACGCCCCAGCATACCAACAACTGCCATCATCGTCGAAAAGTAGATAAAATGGTTATTGACAATTGCCGAATCACAGTCATATAGGTTATACTGACAATGTTGATATATCATTTGAATCATACCACACACTTTTTTTTCAAATATTTTGGGCATGAAACGTGTGGTAGCATAATTGGCTTCGATATTGTTGAATTTCGACCAAAGCAGTACCAAATGGACATTGCTCAGAAGTCGCTGAATGAAGTGAACGACAATCCAGAACAAAACAGGAGTGTACGAATATGACGTCGAAACTATAGCCTAATGATCCTAATAGAAGCTTCCTGAAGAGGCAAGACCGCAAAACGTTCGTCATGTTCGAAAGCATATGAAGGTTCTGCTTAACAGTGGGCTTCGATTTCAATGGCATAGTATACCAAGAGTTTTTCCTACCAGGCAGTAACAATAAGGTCTGCCATGGCATGCGACTTATTCCTGTTCCAAAAACTAAATTGCTAAGAACCAATATAGCTAGAAATGTCATGATATGTCAGGGGCTAATAGTTTTCTTTCGAGCTTTCCGTATTTATCGAAAATATTTGGTATTCGTAAAGGTAGTTATAATAGGTCCCAATTGATTTCATGGCTTCCCATTTCTCAGCATTTCATATTTGGACTTTATCAAAACTCTAAAAATATCTTTTCCAATTTTTTGTAAGCATAACTGCAAGAAAGATCGATTTTTGAAAACTCAAATTTTTTTTGGCGTGCCGGACAAATTTCTAAACGTGCCAATGTCTCCAATTTCATATGAAAATTGATTGATTGATTGAAGTGTTCGACCAAGCTTTAAGCAATATCTCCCGGAGTTATTAATGGCCGAGCCTCACCGAACACCTTGTTACATACAACATAAAGAGGATTTGGATAGGTTTAGTTAGTGTGAAAGAAATTGATCCGGTTACAGACACTTAAGTATAGCCAACAGTTAGTAACACAATGACAGCACAATTCTAATCTACTCTTATATTTTATTAAATTAAGTTTATAACTGCACTCTGAAAAATAACCTTTATTAGTTTGCTGAGACATATATTCCTGGGTCCTTCTGAAATCATAATCATCAATCATTTAAACATGACTTAACGCTAATAAATATCATCGGGATCAGCTGTTTGTTCCCACGATTTTCTCAAGCATTAAGCAGGATCTTCCGGTAATTAAATACTGACGTCGGGCACACTCATTTTTACATTAACTTGGAAGGATTGGATAGGATGGTTAGAATAGGATTGAGATCGACCCGGTTACAGACACCTTAGCGGTCAATAGTTAGTAGTTTAGTTCATGCTTAGGATGATATAATTTTTATAAATTACTTTTGTTACTGTTTTCAATCCTTGGCATCCTAAAATCAATATTAATAAGTTATTAATTACTCCTTATTTATTTTTCACCACCTAACTTCAATTACCGGCATTTTACAATCCCTTTATAATCCTAATTAATAAATATATAATTAATAAATATAAATTAATTTATAACTGACTTAAAGCTAATAAATGTAATCGAAATCAACTGTTGCTTCCCATGATTTCTTCCATACTGGGTTCTATCGCTACCTATAACTATAGTTTAGTTCAAGCTATAATACACATAGAGTTTCAGCAAACTATGAGTTTGATCTGTAATGGGTGCTGTCCTGTAATGAATTATAATTAATGTTATCAATAACCAAAATTAAAATTATAAGGCGCTAATATACTTGGTCACTAGATATACACTAAAATTAAAAATATAATTCACCCAAGAAATTAAACTAATCAGCAGTTTTCTAGAGATCCGGGAAAGAAAATTAATAACAATGAACATCTTTATTAATCATTATACCTTATAAATTAAGATCGTGCATTGAGATCGTGTTGAATGCGTATTAGTGAACCATATATGATATCACTGCTACTGTAATGAAATCAGAATCATCAGAATGGCCTGTGGAAATTCAAAAAGACATCGAACAAGGCAGGGTGACTAATAATGATTTGGATCCGCCACGCTCTAACGATGGTTATTTATTGAGAACGAATAACAAAAACTGATGAATTATGCAGAATAAATCCACATACATAATTTATTTAATTTACATTTCCTTGTTTTTGTGAGTTTGCGGGTAGTACCCCTATGAGGGTCTAATGTCGAAAAGTTTAAATTACATTTTTCCATTGAAATATTTCTATCCAAGAGAGGATTAACTAAGGTTTCCTTCCGCTTGGTGTCACTAACAGCAGTAAAGCTAGAAATACGTTGGAACTTGCATTCCGCAGCCTAAGGACTTTCCTATACGGAATTCGTCAGCCGTTTTCTATTATATTCGATTTACAGTTTTTGTAATGCAACTCTGTTGCACGATTGAGTGCTCTCTTATACTTTAACGTAATCAGCCATATTTCGTAAAAAAGTAAACAATCGAGAAATTTTGTTTGAGATGGTTAAAAACATGAAACAGAAGCATTCCACATAAAAAACGAAATTTTCGGCTTTTTAAATTTGTTTTTTATAGGAGTAAATTACAATGATAGCATTTTTTCGTTCTTTTTTGTAAGATCGCTCTTGGAGCGCTCAGTCGTATAACATGGGGGTAAACTGAAATGTTCGCATTATTTTCGTTCTCTTTTTACGAAATATAAGGTATAAAGTGATGATCACCGTGAGGCACAAGAGAGCGATCGCCATGATTGATCAATGATCGCTTATGGTAAAATCACTTACGGGCGAAGTAAATTGATGGTCACGTTGTGGTATAAGAGAGCGATCACCATGATTGATCACTTTTTGCTTATGAAACTCTCAGTCGTAGGGAAGTTACTTCTATTAAACATATACGTTTAAAAACTGAAGATTTCGTTTTTTATTTCTTCAAGGAAGCTTGATTGTACTATAGTTTCCACAAGTAATAACTAGGCTTACCAAATATTTGTTGGATAGTTATTCGATTTATTTTGAAATATGTATTTTCACTTATTCTGTAGTTTCTGCACATATTTTATGGTTTATTCCAATTATATTTAATTTTTCTTCAAGAATAATGTAATTCGACTTTCATTGCTTAAAATTTGATAAAGCAAGCCAAACCTTAAATTTGGAACATTACATTATTTGACGATCCGCCGGTCTTCTAAAGTAAATTTTGAAAATGTTAGTTTGACATATGTGAGTTTATCAAAAAGTAAATAATCCACCTCCAGTGTGAGTGACATTTATCTGATTAGGCCAAAATTTGGAAAAATTTTGTAAAATAACTCTTCGAAATTTAAATGGATCAACCACACGTTAAAATTTCTTAAACTATAATAACGTTGTATAGGCATTTATACCCCATTTTAATAGCGCCAATCTTTTAATCTCAACCATGACGGTATTTTTTCGTTTACCAGTTCAAATTTTTAAGTATATAGATATGGAACCATTTTTGGACTACTTATCCAGCACTTTGTAACCCAGGAGAGTTAGTTTATCCAACTTTATAGCCAAATCTATATTTTTTTGTTAATGGGTGAATTGAAATCCTCTTAAGATAAAGTCTAGTTTTGGCTTTCTTTTCGAAATTTGATCACATATTTTGCAATTTTAGTTACTTATTTAGGTACATATTTTCGATTTTTTAGAACCTAAAAATCCTAATCCTGGTAACTATTTAGTTTGTAGGAAACAAAATAATGTATTTCAAATTAACTAAATAAACATTTAATTTTTTGACAAACCAACAAAAATTTAATTAAGATCGTTTCAAAATTGTTTGTGCAATATGAAACAATTTAAAAACCGAAAATCAATTAAAACACTAATTTTGGAGTGCTTCGTATATTACATTGGTAACTCTCAACTAGCAACGTTTCATTAGGTTTTGAAGTGAAAAGCTGGCGGGTAGTCGAACTTGAGAGCTTTTCTACCTCGATTGTTAAGCTATTTACGTTAGATTACTCCAGATTATATGGAAAATCACAGTCTGTCCAGAGTTATCCCCCATAAATTTGTGAAATGGCGTCTACATTTATATGATATTTCCAAACTTACAAAATAAAATATTAATTTTCATGAAGCTTAAAGATCCAAAAGTAAATACAGATAGTGTTTTAGCTCTTTATTTAGGACCGCAGTATTGTAAATAAACCGTTATACGAGATGATTTACTTATTTAAATTTAAACAGAGAAATAAGAGCAAATAAAAAATTAGAAAGCTGCTTCCATTAAGAATAGAAACCAGATGCGTACACTTACACATTCTATTTTGGGTAACAGCTCATTCACAATAGAATGTACAGCGAGAGGTGAAATAACATGTAAGTTATAAACATTTTACAAAATGCTTCAGATGATTACGCAAATCATTATTTCTAAAAATTTTGGTTTA
Source organism: Tipula helvola (assembly GCA_963556165.1). Taxonomy (NCBI): domain Eukaryota; kingdom Metazoa; phylum Arthropoda; class Insecta; order Diptera; family Tipulidae; genus Tipula; species Tipula helvola. The sequence goes on along the minus strand of OY744481.1, from coordinate 12,235,781 downwards.
GGGTAACTCCCCTAACGAATTTAAATGGTCTAAATGATTATTAGGATACCTTTTCAATAAACGAGATCTACTAACTTTAACACTACAAAATATGTAAACAGAGGTATCATTTATCCTAGAAAAATCTGTAAAGCTAAAACAACTAGATTTGAATTTGAGTGGTACTAAAAGGTGTTGTTGGGAGGATTTGTAACCGAATTTTGGCCGAGAAATAGAAACTTAGAAATGTTACTTTCTTAAACGTATAGTTATCTAACATGTTCGAGAAAGGATCAAGGGCACTGAGTTTTTCTGAGATTTGTGACGCCAAAAACTCTTATGAAATGAATTTGGCTTTTCATATTTCATTCTTGCCAATCTAATTCAATTGTGATGGGTTTTACTATAATTCTTTACACTTTTTGTAGTAGATGTTCACGGGCTGTTGCCCACATTCTGGATAGGGAGAACTTTACCCAATTTTTTTGAACTTTACACTATCGTTCAGAATTTAAAAATTTAGCTATATTTATAGCTAAAGATGTCTTAAAAAATGGGTACTATACCGATCGCAGAAATATTCAAGGAGTCTCGCCTACATTCAAATAGCTTAACAAAGTGCCAGTTTAACTAACCAGGCAGATCCCAATTCTTGAAAAATTTAAAAATTTAGAAGAAATTCAAAAGGATGATTTTGGGATCGGCCTTTATACGGATATTTCAATTAATAAATTCCAACTGGAATATAAAAATAACAAAAAATCTTATTCAACATTTTTATTTTATCGATTGTTTCGAAAATCACAAAATTTTCAAACTATGTACCAAAACCCTTTCATACAGTTGCAGATGTAACTCAATAGAGTTAGGTTCCAATTTACAACAAATCAGCTTGTAAATATATAGTATCGTCTGCAAAGCAGATTAAAACTCGATTTAAATCTCGTAACTACTAAATTCAGTGCAACCTAGTAATGTTTATCACAATTGGATCAGGTTTTCCACATGGATTGGCATTTGGATTCACACTGGGGACACCTCTAGGATTTGTTAAAATTTAAAACTAACAGATATGTTCAGTGGAATTAAGTCCTATTTATTAAAAAGATTTTTATTTAAAAACATTATCCGGAAATGTGGGCAATCTTTTGAACATCTAGGTAGTCTTGTCAATGTAAACTATACAAATTTCCAAACTTATTAATTTTCTAAATTCTTTAAAATTTATGTAGTAAAATTCATCACAATTGGATCAGCTTCGCCACATTGACATTAATATGGTCTAGCTGTTTGAAAAATTGGGCCTTTTGGCCACCTCTAGAATCGGTACTAAAAATAATGAAAATATCAAAAATCAGCATTTAAATTCCTTGAAACATAGTAAGTTTCAACACAATTGAATACTTTTATTTAACCTTGATAAACAGCTCTAAGAAATGAAACGAATTCTTGTTTTTGGAAACAATAAGTATACTTATTCAAATATGTATCCTGACAATATGAAATATGAAGATAAACCTGACGTGAAAATTTAGTTTCGTAAATATTTTAGTGCGTATAACTTCAGTCGCCTGTGACAACATATTTTATACAAAATAAATTCACTTCGATAGTTGACTATCCATAAAACGCAAAAACAAATGAAATTGTCAAAATTTATCTTCACATTTATTGTCCGGGAAGATAAAAATGAAGTGAAAAATGTATAGAGATACAATAGAGACATCCGTATTCGAATACGCAAAGTCCCATTTCGAGTCTACACTGACGCATAAGGCGGTACATACTGGCTCCGGGAGAATGCCTCATCTGCTCTTATCAGATGAGGCATTCTCCCTTTACAGTGCTCTCTCTAGCATTGTAAATCGCCACCTTATAGATCTAAATTTTAATTAAAATTTATGTGAAATTTAATTATTTTAATTTACAATAAATTATTTGCCACAGATTCTTTACGCACAAATTGACACCATAATTGTTCTGATCAGATGAGGCATTCTCTCGCTAAAGTGCTTTCAAGCATTGTAAATCGCTATTTTGTAGTTTGTAATTTTAATTAAAATTTATGTGGAAATTGATTATTTTAATTTAAAATAAATTATCTGCCACAGTATTATTAAATTAATAACCGAATTGCTCCGATCTGACGAGGCATTCTCTCGCTATAGTGCCCTCAATACCTGTAAATCGCTATTTTGTAGTTTAATTAATTAACTACTTTAATTTAACATAAATTAACCATCACTGGTTTTTTACGCTAAAATTGACACCATCGGGTCTCCGATCGGATGAGCCATTCTCTCGCTACACTGGTTCAAGCATTTAAATCTGTCGAAATCAGAGGTTTACGGCGTGGGATCCTTTGCCGCCTGATGACGTCATTACGGTAATATTATGCATGAGGCATAAAGCCGAAGGACCAACCTAACCAATCATATCTTTAAATTAAAGGTAATGCTTATAGTTGATGAGTAATTGCCCACGACCAAGGGCTAAATTTCGGGTCAATTTTCAGAAAATGCGGTGTAAAATGTTATCACGTCAAAAACTAAAATTGAGAAAAACTAAACGTTAAGATATTGTTAAATATTAGGCAGAGCCATCTCTTTTTTAAAGGAACGGCTAAATTATCGAATAGGATATTTTTAACGGAGTAACTTTTTGCAATTTTTATATAGGTGTTCCGATCAAAGTGACGGAAAGAATGCCTCTAATGTGACGAAAAAAATTGCTGTCTTGTAATTTGACAATTAAATGTAGAAATGTAAAAATAATATTGGTATTTTTACACAGTCAACATTTAGGCCAATTTATTATGATTTTCCAAAATCATTTGTCCTAATTTTACACTTTCATAGTAAAATTCTTAAATATGATCGCAAGTAGGAAAATTAATTATACTACTAAAAACTGTCAAATTATTATCAACATTTATTTTATGCAACAAACACGACCAAAGAAAAAGTGTAGAGCGTTTTCCGAAAGAGGCAGCACGATCAAAGAAATAATACAGAGCGTTTGCCACTAGATGTCACTACACAATCAAAAAAATATTACTGACGTTTTTCAAAAAGGAACAGCCAAAATCAATTTAATTATCACGTATTAACCCTCTCAAACGCCTTGTACAATATATTGTACATCAACTTTCATCGCTTCGACCAACCGTAATTTTTAATTTTTGTCTCATTTCTCTTGTGCGATCGTTCTCTTATGTATTTATGTTCGCACTACAGTTTTATGAGCAATCCCATATCATACCAGTGCATAATTGTGCTACGTATTTTATTTTTGGAAGAAAGTCAATTTTAAATGGCGTTTGAAAGGGTTAATAATATTCACTTTTATAACACGAAAATATTTTTTTTTATGTTTACAAAATGCACACATAAAAATGTCATACAATTTTTGACAGCAAATATTTAGTGACACCTAGTGGCATTATGTGAAAATTGCTTACGAAGGATGGTAGCTCTTGCGGTTAAGAAAATTTGACAGTGCGACATGATCTGTTAATTATAGCTTCAAGACATAACAAATGCCTCTCAAGTTTTTATAATTTATAAATTTACTAAATTTGCATTATAGTTAATATTAGTTATTGCCAACCTAACCTCAAATTCGATAAAAAGCCGCAAGAAAATTGAAAACCAGTTTTTCCGCGACAAAATCAACAATCTATACGAAGAATTTTGACATTGAAAATGTAAATATAGCCATAAGACCAACAAACACATCACGACTGAAATTTCATACAAAACTGCTAGGTTAGCAGTAAAATATCGACGTACAATTTTATTTTTTAATTTCAAGTCAATTTGAAACTGCTAGTGAGCTGAAACCCCATCATTAACGAATCACAAAAGAATTATTAATTTAGCTTCATTATTTGTCAAATAAAAATGTGCTTATAATTTTTAAATACGGTAAGCCACACGTAACGTATCTAAACGTTCTGATTATGTATTATTATAATATGATTTTAAGTTAAAATAAGAAATTACATAAAACATAAAACTATACAAACCAATATAAAATCATGACAGATCAATTTCGATCAATATATATATACGATCACCGTGTACATATGCACGATTATTATCTTCTGTGTCGCTCCATATTAAGCATATTCCATTTCAATTGTCCAAAAACAACGAACTATACCAATTATGACGTAAAATTACTTTCGATTGAAGTTATGCGATCGATGATGATCAACTCACTCATTTCACTTTTATTTATTTACAATGTATTTATACGTGTGTACTGTGTACATATGTAACTGCATATAATATTCTCATGTATACAGTATAAACAAGTTACAAAACATTTAATTACAAAAAAAACAAAAAAAATTTCACATAATTTAAAAATATAAAATGTATCCATAAAATTTTAAGTTAATTTGTAATTCTAATTACATATCTCTTAATTAGATTTTTTTTTTAGATACCATTTTTTATGCATTAAGACGAAGAAAAACGGAAAACAAAGTGTTTATTGTTAATCGCGTTCGATTAGATATTATGGGATGTGAACTGAATCAAAATCAAAAATAATAGATTTACTTGTTTTATTAACCTTGACGTTTTTAATTTTGTATTTACAGTTAAAATTTAATTAAATTCAATTAGGTTTAGTTAATTAAAAATAAAATCCATAATAGTTTTACAGTTTTGTGATTAGTGATCGAAAGATGGCATTCATTGTATTTGTACGATAGTTGATCTTAAAAATTGAAACATTAATAGAGGAGATTCACTTTTTTACGATTTATGTTATGTAACTATCGTGTACATACCTACATAAATACCTTTCACTAAACTAAAATAAATTTATTACATTTTTAATTTGTTATGTTTAAACGGAATTTTTTTTTTTTAATGTTCATTAGATTTTGTTGCATTTATGGTTAAGCGTAAATTATCGTGATCTTCTTTATACGTAAACTATTTATCTGTCTCTAATTATAATTATTAAAACATAAATTTTATGTGTATTATAATTAAAAGAACATAAATTTGGATACGTTTTGTATACCACCACATTGTGATCATCGCTTGTTTTGCAAGACATATACTCGTATATATTACAACGGCACAAAGAAATTGGGAAATTGGATAATATGTATACACCAAGTGTGTTAATTGATTTACAACCGCCGTGCACAAAAATTTTCCCGACCCAAATAAAATTGCAAAATCTTACGTCTTTGCACAAAGAGAACTTATATACATACATTTATACAAATATAGACAGTTACAAATAAATCTTTTATGTATATATGGCGGCATTTAATTTACTGTCACGTGCTACTGTAATGTATGTTAGCTTTAAAATTACATAAATTGAAAGTTTATTTTAATAATAATATTTATTGGTTATTAAGTAGCTATGTGTGTGCTAGGGTATTTTATGCGATGACTTTTCGATAAATCGTTGATCCCGCACGATCAATTTCCGGTATACTCATGCTACTTTATACAAAAATATTGATTACGCAAATTAATCACGATTTATATTGTATATAAGTAATATCGATCGTTTTATTTTTTTTAAATGACAATTAAAATTTACTTGAAATATTAAATATTTTATTAATCGTAAAGATCACGAACTTTTTATTTTAAACAAATCATAATTGTAAAGACTCTGAATATAAAAGATCGCGCTTAATCAAATTATTGTGATTTTAATTTAAACTTAAAGAAAGAAAATTTGCCCGCGCTTTTAGAGAATGGAGGATATTATTTAAATACTATAAACAAATTTTAAATTAATTATCTATAATTATTTTAATTTTAGGATTTAGATTTAGTTTTATATAAACTTTTACTTTTATTGCGCGCATTATATGTATATAATAAAACCTTGCGATTCGATTGTATTTCGTTACGTCTGTATTTTTACCAGGAAATATGTTATGTATTATAAAAAGGCAGATAGGTACCTACTCTTGTCAAAAATATTTATTTATTTAAAATCCATGCTGTGCTTGACAGTAACACACATCTTTTTAAGAAGAAATATAAATTTAATTTTTGTTTACGTAAAATGCACAATGAATATGGAAAGTTAAGATGAATCGGGTTAGTTAAATTATATATAATTGATTTATGGACTCCATTGCCATATAAAACTTACCCGTGATATAATAATACCAGCTATACTAATCCGTATTCTTGGTCCTTTTAATAAACGATATCGGAGATCAACTCCGTTCCAAAATGAGACAAAATAACGTTTCACCTGAAATGAAAAAAAATAGTTATTAGCTTGGTAATCTCTATAGTATTGTATACTATGTCTCATATACCTGCACGTTATCGCCCCCGTGTAATCTATAACCATCATAATCGACGATCACCAAAATTTCTGGATAAATTATATGCGGCACAGCTCTTTTATTTCGTGACGATGATGCGTCTGTCACATTTTGTAATAGTAATTCTTCTAGTGATCGTTTTCGGCGATATCTTTTTAGTAATCGATCTGGTTCCATGTATGCTGCAAAAAATTATAAAAAAAAATTGTTGTTATATGAAGCCTTATATGGTTTTGGAGATAGTAACTATTTTACAAATAGAATATTTGGTGTGTATAAAATCGGATGTAGTCATCTACGGGTGTTTTCTGTAGGTTAGTATGTCAATTTAAAATTATATTTAGTCAATTGGAATATAATATTATATATAGGGGCTTAGCCAAATTATAAAACGTGTGAACGAATTCATTTTTAAATTTGCAGATATTCGAGTAGCTATATAACAGGGTTGGACTAACATAGTTTTACCGGAAATGGTTTAAAATCGATTAGGTTTTTAGGACGCCGGGCAGAAGCAAGCTAAACTGAGTCAATCAAAGAAATACAACTGAAGGTAGCATTTAAAATAATGGAAAACCCATAAATGAGAAGAATTGCAGATGATGACAACACAACAAAAAAGAATGTCACCACCAATGAATTTAATTATTTGAATTAAATACAAAGTTGAAAGAAAATTAATTGTCACTGTCAATTTTTTATTACTAATAATATTTTAAGGGTGATATTGACGCAAGCTTATTGACGAACTGAGAAGCGGAATCGGAGCCTGTCAATAAAATAAATGTAAAAACCGCTAGGAACCAATAACCGGTTATTTTAATGGCTATTCCGGTACTGTCACAGTTGGTCCTTTGCTGAACCCAATTTGTTATTTTCAATTTTAAATTTAACAAGGAGGGATTGGTGTAAGGGTTTAAAATGGATTCGGAGTTAATCAGTCTTCAGGGATTCTGTTTTTAATATTGAGTTTGAGCTTCTGTAATTAAGTTATTGATGAAACATACGACAAATTTGTTTGTTGGAGATTTCCAGTATTTTCTGACGGGAGACGGAATTAATTAATTTTAATATGAATTAAATTCGCGACATAAAACATTTAGAAACTTTGTTAAATCTGCGCTAAATTAATTCATTTTGAAAATGTTGATATCGCGGTTTTAATTTATACCCATATAAATAGGTCTCCTACATTACATCTTCACGAAAAAGTACTAAACAAAAAACAGAGCTATGAAGTCGTAGCTGGAGCTAGAACCCGAGCCACAGAGTTTATGATTTCGTATTTATAAATTAGCCGCAGTCGGAGCCCTGAAGATTCGACCAGCTCTAGCTCCGTTTTTTGATTTTTAATCCTGTTTTCCCATTACCTTAATTGACAGATAGAGATTGGGTTGGTCTGAATTCTACAAAAACAAAAACAAAAACAATCCAAAAAAAATCCCCAAAAACCAGATTATAAAAAACAGAAACAGGTTTTTATTTATAACACTCAGAACCGATCCGGAACCGAACTGACGTTAAATTAAAAAGCAGGGACCAAAACGAAACTGGAACTATTAAAATATTTTAATGGTTTTCACAGCTCTGTTGTAATCCAGTAATCCACTGATACTACTGCAATACTGGTACAAATTCGCTAAACACGTAACCGACAAGTTGTTAAATTTCTCCAATAACTGCTAAAAGAAATATCCCGAAAAAATGGTTGTAAGTACTACAGACCTGCACGGGCCAAAATATTTCATTTGTACCCGAACCAATCCGAAGTACAAACGGCCCGATCCGAGATCAAGCCCGATCTGTTATTTTATATTATTACCCGAACCCGGCCCGAACCGGATGTGTCATTTTACATTTTTATCCGAGCCCGACCCGAGCTCGAGTTCGATTGATTATTTGACATTATTACCCAAACCCGACCCGACCCGAACTGAATTTTACTCCCATTTCCCACTAGTCTGAAAGAAAATTTACGTATACGTTTACGATTTACGTAAATAAATTAAAATTTTTAATAATTTATCAAAGCAAATACTGAAATATATAATTAGGCTGGACCGAGCCCGACCGAGGGCATGGCCCGAACCCAACAGGAACCCGAATATAATTCATCATATCCCACCCGACCCGAATATCAGGTTGGGCCTAGGCCCGACGATGAACCCGTGCAGGTCTCTAGTAAGTACCAACAAAAATGCTTTACAACCTAACTTCCTCGTTTTGTGAAAAATTTGTGTTCTTTATAATAATTAATCATATAAATACTCAAAGAGAACTGCTTGCTTAGAAGGACTGTTGTGCAAGGATAATCGGAAAACGTCACAATGTTTTTAAAGTATTTATATTCGTATTATAATTTGCGTGGTAACCAAATAAGATCGCAGGAATTAATATCCTGAAATTCCGAGGTTTATTTCGCGGTATGTTTATTGTTTTTCAATCAATATTACATTTCTCCTTCACCAGAATGTCATAGGAGCATGAAAATTTAAGTCATCAGAACATTAGTTGTTTCCGAGTTTGGTTCACAAACAATTGGAACTAAACTCGGAAAAATTATGGAATTAGTTCTGCGAATTAAAGCCGGAAGGTTCATATACATTTTGCGAATTTAATTCCTGCAACTTTATTTCGCGGAGCCTTATTTACCTCTGTGTTTCACATACTAAAATAGGAAAGTCCGTTATATGGTCTGCTGTGCGCAAGAATGGTACACAATTATGTACCATCCTTCCGTTTTTATACTGTAGCTAATAAAAATGCAATGGCTTTCGGCATTTTATTTTGTCTATTTTGGGGATTTTTATTTGCATGTATACCTTGGTCAAAAGCTAATTTTTGTATTCGACATTTAGTTTGTAGTTATTATCAGGCAAACCAATACAAATCGGGTATTTCATTTTTACAAATCATGTTGAAATTTTGGCCCAATAAGAAGAATCTCATTTAACGCAACACTGGAGGGCGGTAGAACTTCATAAATTAAAATCACAGTATGGTGAGGCAAGAAACAATGCGAGATTGACGAAACGCTGAAGACATTTCTTTCATTCAGAGCATTCCCGTTAACTGTGATAGATCGTTAGATTAACGTTTAAAGTTGAACAATATAGGATCTATAGACCTCTCAGCGAATATTAAGAGAACTTTGTTTCAATTGTATTGGGAAATCATTCAATTGTCCTCATTGGACGATCACGAATGATGTAACCCAGCCTGGCCTTTTGCAGCATCGGTAAAATTTTGTCCAAACGAATTTGACTAAGCTCAGTAAACGCCAAAATATGTCTGCCACCAGAAAAAGATTTTTGATTCGTGGCAAAACAAAGTTACATTCCAATGACCACCAATTTTGTTGCTCTAAAACCACTTTTCTCGGCATTTTGAAAAGTACTGAGTCCGAAAAAAAAAAAAAAAATTTTGTCCGTCTGTTAGGATATCTGGAGTGCCTCGAAGACGGTTTGTCTGATTTAATTTTTTTTCGCCAATCTGTTTCTATGGTCAAGGCGGAGAATTGAAAAGCTTTTGGAAGCTGTGCGTTATGAGAGAGGATTGGGTAAGTGCCATAAATTAGGCCCGAAACCACGTGGTGATGGTGCTACGTTGAGTTTGCTAATAGCATTGAGTTTGCGGTTGAGGGTTAAGTTGGGTTCCATTTTCGGGTTGAATTGTGCTTGAATTTAGGTTAGGGTTGGATTGAGAATTGTGTTGAGGTCGATAGGGTTTGAGTTGAAGTTGAGTTGAATTTGAGTGAGTGGTTCGGTTGGTGATTAATTTGAAGTTGAGGGATAGTTTAGTGGGAGATTAGGTTTAGTTGACTAGGGGTTGAGTTGGCCATTGAGTGTGGGGCTGAGTAGAGGGTGGAAATTTGGTGCGATTGGGGATTATTTGGAGGTGTTCATTCGTGGATTGAGTTAGGAGTTGAGTTGTAATTTAAGTTAGAGGTTGGCCTGAAGATTGAGTTAGTAGACTCAGATAGGGATTATTTTGGGAAGTTCGAACTTAGTTTTTATTTCAAAATTACGAGGTATAAAATATTGTATGGGAAACAGTCCACTGAATTTAATTGGTCGTATGGATGAATGATTCTGAGGGCCGTCTGAATGAGACTACACTCTGGAGAAATGGTCAATGAAATCCAAAACATTGTGTTGGGTGAAGAGAAAGGAGAAACGACTATCTATCTACGGTAGGAACTGCTGCCTCATTCTCCTTATTCGCCGTATATAGATTTGGTTCCTTGCGACTTCTTCCTCTTTCTAAACATGAAGAAATGTGGGTTCATTCAGAAATTTATTCGTTCAAAATTTAATGTGTCTTTCCATTTTTTTCCAAATGTACATCCTTCCTATATTAACTGATTTTGGCTCCCATAAATGACTAAAACAAATCAACAAATGTTTGATTTAGCCAAAAATAAGGAAAACTCGAAATTAAGCTGGATTGAATATTGAACATCATTATATCCGTGGAACACGATGGTTAAGTGCTAACTTGCTGAATTTAAAATGGTTCCAATCAGCTTCGAATATTAGAACGTTGGGAAAAGTCTTTCCAACTGATTGGAGACTTTGTTCAGAAATAAAGTCAAAGTTGGGAGAAGTGAAATTTCAAAATTCTTTGAATCGCATTCTTGAATGTCTTGCCATTAAGAAGTCCTTATCCTTTAACGGCTTGATCATCTAAGGTATTGTTTTCGAGTAGCGAAAAAAAAAAATTTCTCATTGAATGGAATTAAGAAGACAAATTTAGTTAGAATATGTGAACCCTTCCATCTTATAGCGCATTGTCTTATGAAGATAAATAAAAGTCAAACTATATTTTGTTTTATAAATCATAACCGTTACATTATGAAATCCGTCAAGGTAGTAAATAAGTCAATTACACAGCACAAAATATTAACTCACCAAAATCACTCAATTGATCAACATCCTCGGTTATTTGACGTTTATACACCACATGATGTACCCGCCCATCTTCCGTATGTGGCAAAATGTCTGTTGGCATTGGCTTAATTACTAATTCATGCCCGATACTTCCTTCCTGCAAAAAAATAACAAAAAATAAAACATTAATCACCAATCAGACAGAATATATTCATAATATAAAATTTTTCTAAACAAATGCCCATAAATCAAAGTGAAGTTAACATTTTTGACTATACATAAATAATTTGAAACCCACCTAGTTAGTTTTGGACATTATAGACTATCATTAACCGCATAAATACAAAATACTTTAATTAAGACATGATCATAATTTTCTCTTGGCTCCATCGTATCGATTTCAATAGCGAACGTATACGCGCGCGCGCGCGCTTTATTTTATTTGACTTCTTCTTGTATTTATAACGGGATTATGTAAGCATACTAAAATGATCAACGATCATCAATTACGTTATGCATAAGATTAAAGTAAAAGTAAAAAATTATTTCTCCATTATTGCATTATGAAATGCTACATTTCTTCTTTTCTTCCATTTGTGGCGCCCAATTTATTTACCAGATACATATAAGCGAAATGTCATTGCAGATGACATTATAATATTCGCGTGTATCGTGACATGACCTTTTGGCTTGTTATTGTTTATTTATTTTTATTGTCGGATTAAACAAATTTATAAGATAATTATATTATCATATGGTAAAACTTTCAACAATCCGATTATCTCTGTCAATTAAATCGCGGATTATTTTCACTTTGCAAAATTTATTTGTCCGGTTTTATATACTTTCATTAATTTATCGCGTCTTACATAATAACGGAGCGCGCGATTTGATAAGAAATAAAAAAAAATAAAAAAAAATTCCAATCGATCTCTAAATATTAATTAAGAAATTTTTCAGGTATATCAATTAATTATATACGGTACCTGTCCTATATATCTTGCAAAGAAATTTTGAAATTTTATCGATAAAATTGATCAAAAATATTTCAAGGCTGCGGTATTTCGAGAAGATCGATTTTATTATTGATTGGATTCAATAAATTTTCCACTTATAATCCGCACGTTTCTTAGATATTTGTATAAGCAGTAAATAATAAAATTGGAGTGATTTCTTAAATCTCTTTATACGAATTGATTTCTAGCGTCTTATAAAGTGTTTATGGCCTTGATATTTAAATTTTGGGTTTTAAATAAATTTCATTAATAAAAACTAAAATGAGATATTGAGTTTGTATGGTAAATGGTAGGTATACGGTAAAAGTTGGCATAATGCGCGCGTGTTTAATAAGTAGTTTGGCACTGTTTGAAAGTTATGTCATTTAAAATCTGTGATTTTAGTATGCGTGATAAACCTGAACTGAGTGCGGCTAAGCCAGTTTCTAGTATTTAAATATACTTTTCGAAATTTTAAGGTATGCGGTTTCGGCGTTTTGTATATATTTTGAGCGCAGGGCAATTTAATTTTATTATCTTGATTTTATTAATATGGATTATTTGGTCTAAATTGGCGAATATGTAATTAGATAACAATATTTATTGGTTTATTTTTGGATTTTTTTTATTTGTTTCCAGCAAGCTCAAACTTAAGCTGGTTTTTAGATGTTTCACATAAAAAGCGTTTTGTTTAGATTGTATCAAGGACATATTACTCACCATAACTTACAATCATAAATTCTACCAAAAAACAATTATTTTGGTTAAAAAACTTATAATTGGTAAAAGTTTGAATTGGGACAATGATTTTATCAAAGACTGACAGCAAGCTTAATATACAAACACATCTGCATTCATTCAAATTTGAAAGTAATTGATTTGGATTAAAATACAATTAAATTGAGGAAGTTGGCAAAAATCAGTTGGCAATCATACTGGTCACAAAAGTCGTTAATGAAAATTTTTTAAATTTTCAAAATTTTATAGACAAAATTTATTGATATTCCAGATAATCATTACATGGCAGTTTCAGTTGATTTCATAAAATAGATTTGATGAAATTTCGAAATTTAGTGTCCTTAACAAAATGAGTAACAAATTTTAACTGAAGTTAAGAAATAAAACTTTCACTTCTTAACTTGATTTAAAAAAGCTTATATACGAACTTTTTAACTGTATAACATAAATACAACGGATTTTATTTATCTGTTTTGCGAGTTAAATGTCTCTTGTTAAGTTTTTTACGTTATTTATAGGATGCCTAAACATAAACAACCATTTTTAACATTTTGGTTCACGTCATACTACTGAACCGATTTGAAGCAAATTCGGTTAGGCGATATATGGTATCCATTGAAGCAATTTCCACTTTAATTCAACTCGATAAATGATGACTGGCTATACATTTAAGCTGATTATAGCAAAAAATGCTTCAGTACGCTAAAAAGTTGTTTGTTTATGAGGACATATAACTAAAGTAAGGCATATTATTAGGCTTTGACTTTCGAGTCAGGCAGACGTGTTTTGTTTCAATTTTCCCAAAAAAACTAAATTAATTCAATATTTTTCCAAATCAAATTAAAATAAGCAAAGTTATGTATCTCAACCGAAAGGATGCTTTCAGGAATGTGTAAATTATCACATTTTTACTAGATGTGGCCGTTAATTCACTCGCCGCCATTTGACAAGGTTAGTGAGACAAGCGAAACCACAATATTGCTGGAAGTAATGATATCGCTGCTTGCTGTGGCTTTAGCTTATTTGCAGAAATTTGATTAATACTCTTTTTTGTACAATGACACCTTATTGTAAATGAGCTCCTGCTCAAAATGGGCTGTCTCAAAATTTAAGTTAATAAGAAATAAATAAAATAAAATAAATAAATGTATAACAATAGTAAAGTAAAAAAAAAAAAAAAAAAAAAAAAAAAAAAAAAAAAAAAAAAAAAAAAAAAATAAAAAAAAAAAAAGTATATTGGATGCTCTTTAATTGGCTTATCAAGTTCAACTTTGTTTTTCTCTTTACACACCATCCCAACCACTGTCTTAGAAAATTAAGGGCGGGTAAAATTATTTCTGTTTTGTGTAAAATAAGAATTCGCTAAAAAAGTATAGATCATTGAGATAAACCAGACAACGAATACTAGTACGGGACTAGTACACTTAGGAGGTATTTATAATACTACAGAGGAAGTATCAATTGGCATCACTCACCTAAAAAACCCGTAAAATTAAGCGTTGCAACCTATGTAAAGTGATCCAAAATAAAGTAATTTTACCGAAATAACGTGGATCAGATTAAGTGGTTCTCCTTCACACTAGCGTACCACCCATAATGTATTAAGAAATTTAGGTTCGGAAAGAAGGTGATGATGATTTGCAGGAAGTAATACCATAAATGTCCATCAATCCAAAAATAAAATATTTCAAGAAATCAGGCCCTTAACTACATCCTCTTCTTGCACAATCTGCTATGAATGAGCTTTAGCTCAAAGTGGATTGTGTAAGTGAGTTTTTTTTGTAATAAGTCACGTAAATAAATAAATAAATAAATAAATAAATAATTGTCCAACATGAGCGAAAATGCCCGTTTTTATTCGGTGTCTTCGCAAAATTTCGAATTATTAATTCTCGAAAACTCATAATGCCGAAAGTAAAAACGAATTAAAATCCTAATCCTACAAAATTTCGACTGCACAAAATCTCAACTAGTAGCAGGAGGGAACGTTCTGACTGCCAAGGCAATAGTTTTTTTGAAATCAGAAATAATGAATTTAGGATTTAGGTGGATAACATTTTCGCAATCGATTGCAAAAAGTTGATTACTTTTGCTGGATATATAATACAATTTATAGGCATAATTTTATCGTCTATTTTACAATGAATTGCAAAAAATTCTTGCATTATTTTTGGTGTAAGAATTTTGAGATTGTTAATGTACCTAATATAATGTTTTTCTGTCGGTTGAAGTAATCTTCCTTTAAGTCAAAAGTTCCTCTTTTTCGTTCTTACATTTCCTGAAATGAGCTGCTCTTACACGCCGATTTCTTTTCTCTCTGAGCTCTCAGCATTGGGTAATAAGTATAACCTGAATTTTTCCAAAATATTGACTGAGTTATCTAAAATAACTTTTGATGTTTGTCTGAAGATTGGGCTGATGGATCCTTTACAAAATCATTTGCTTTATAGCAGTGTAATTTATAGGCCACGTGAGCATGATTGTGATTTTTAGAGGCCTTTGATATTTTATGATATTTTTGTTCTGACTCTTGATTTACAACCAAAATTCTTCTTATTCTCACAAATCTATCTGTAAGTTTATTCTATTAATGTTCATTGTATGTGTTTTGGCTATTCTACTCGTGTAAATAGAAAAGTTACTATATTTCAACACTAATTTCACTATTCAAACACTATTCAACCACTTTTATTTTTATTTTATAAAATTAGCGATAACTACTATCAAACAATTGATCAAATGTTTATATTTCTATAAAGGACGGTATTCACGTACAATGAAATTGCGTAATTTAATTTTGTGACGTCAATATTGCACAATAAAATTCAAAAACTGAGTATATTATGTGCAATGCACAGATGTCACACAAGCATATTGCGCACTTTAATTGTATACGTGAATACCGGCCCTTATCTTTGAAGTTTAATTCAAACATGATTTTAAAAACCAGTAAACTTAAAACTAAAGGAAGCACTTGTTGAAATTCGAGAATTTCAAATGAAACATGTAATAAATCGGGAATTTTTCGAGATTTTCGTCAGGATTTTACTTAGACGAGAATTTATTGGATCGAGATATCGGTTAAGTCGGGATTTTGTGTAATGAAATTTTATTACTCAGCTTTTTCTGAATCGGGATTATCTACCATACCCCTTTTATTGTGAAGCCACAGAACATTTCGAAAAAATGGAATTATTCCATTTTTTATTTACAGCACTTTTATATCATAATAATATTATAAAAAAAAACTTCTAAAAACTTATAAAGGTTTGTTTTTAATTTAAAATAAACATAAAACACAAATATGATTTCAGACATCAATTTCGGGATATTTTTATCATTTTGTCAATCTTAATTTAGTCCCCAATTCTGATAGTCGTTTCAAATCATTTTTCATGACTATAGTCATGTCACATCAATTTTCTGTATTGGTCGTTTGTTGTGTTCAAAGCGACGCGCCACCTACAATTAGCATAGTGGTGTCACTTCAAGCGATGTGACTAGTCACGTCACAAATTGATATTGTTGAATTCGATTCAAGTGACACCACAGCAACTAAAAATATGTCAGTCAAATTACAAATAAAATTGTTTTAGAACAAAAGAGTATTAAATATCTGTTCTGATAAGTTGTGTCGCGCGTCATTTTCCATGACTATAATCACGTCACATCAATTTTTTTAATTCTTTTAGTCGTTTGTTACGTCAGATACCACTTGAATTTTGTACGTACAGATGAATACAAAAAAATGGAAGGCCGACATTTTTGTTCTAATTTTTTTAAAAAATATTCTTAATTGAGTAATTTTCGTGTAAACAAATGTTGTGTATAAATTAATATTATTATTGTTATAACAAGATTTTATTTTAACTAATCTCGATTCTGGTCAATCGACTATAGTCATGTCGTTTGTTACATAAAGTCATGCTACACGACAGATGTTATTTGATTTTTGCAAGTGACAAACAATACCACAAAATCGTAGCATTTATATCATGTGGTTTTTTGAGTAATTTTGCACTTAATTATGTATTACAAATTGTTTTGGTACACGTTTTTATATGTAGGATTTGGTAATTGTTCAATTGCATTTATTGCCGAATGGTTTTGTTGTTATTGTCTTACCATATGGTAATCCATCATTCCATGACATGTACAAAGCAGGCTTGTAGTGAGGCGCTCTAGCACTTTTTGAAGGGCATTGAAGTTCTGGCATATTTACGTTTGTGTTGAAAGAAATGATCGTTGGTTGGGAGGTGATAAGATTAAGAACACTTAGAACCTCATTACGCATGATGAAGTAACTAACACAAGTGGTTGATTGTGCTTTTTCATTGCAACAGTATAAGAACTTGTTAAAACTACTAATTCTAACTGAAAAGATTTATAATATTTAGAAAATTTGAAAATTTCCAATACCTAGATACTTTTTCGAATAATACCAAAAATTTCCAACATATTCAAACAATTTTAATTTTACGCATTTTAGTCGCGTAACTCAAAGCTTTGAATAATTTCTAAATAATCTCGCATGATCTTTCCCATACAAATTTCGACAAAAACTCAACACAATCTCGATAAAAACGAATAAAATCTGAAAACATAGAGAAATTTTGAATCGCAAAAAATATCACAAACCTCGAAAACTCTAAAATCGTTTCAAAAACATCCTGTATAAATTAAGTCAAATCTCGAATGTTCTACAATACCGCAAAACTCGACATAATCCAGTCATTCTAAGCAAACCAAAGAATTAATAATTAAAATTGTCGTATTTTGGGAAATAGAAGGAACAAAACTGAAAATTAATTGAAATAATGGGTTTTTCAATTTAGAAACCCTATACGAAAATGCGTTGTATTCTTTTGCGTATCTTTGACGTTGATTGAAAATGTTTCAGTTGCAGAATTTATCATTTTTAATAAAGGCATCGGCGAGCCAATTTATTTTTGAAATGCATCAATCTATAGGTACAAACTTTTGAGTAATAATTAAGCTTCTGCTTCAGCAAAAGCTAGCAGCAAATACGAGTGCCATGCACCACGCGTGTCTGCAGAGTGTCTTTCCTGAAGTGAGTGTATAATGTGATATATCTCGGATTCTTATGTTCATCGACTATTTTAAATATTTTATCACTGGGAGTGATATAAATAATCCCAATTCTTGTTAAAAAACTGATACATGTTACAATACCAATGTGGACACAACCATCGTACTGAAATATTGGATTTTTCGTAACCAATATTCATGCTTGAAATGAGTTAGTAACACTTAGGGTATATAAATAAATCTAAAAAATCTCAGGACTGTATCACGACTAACGAAATATAAAATCAAGCATATTCAAATATGTCAATGTGTGTAATCAAGCATAATTCAAATTGAAAATAGAATTAATTTCGCCATACAAAAATTTTAGGCGGGATAAATTCCCGCGTAGTTATTTCGTGTCCCAGAATCAAATTATTCGGGTAATCGATTATTTTTCCTGGGTAGTCGAGTGTTCTAAACAGGACCAAAATATCCGAGTACCCAGATACACGCGATAATCGGTATTTGATACTTAATTTTAAATGGTTTTACAGTGGATAATAGCAAAAGTTATGGAATTATTATAAAATGGGCTTATGGATTGTGTTGTTTTACCATTGCGCTTCAACATTAAAAGATTTTTCGAAAAATTTAATTTATTTAAGCGAAACAATCGAAGTTGTGTAAGTGTTAGTAAGTGAGCAGAGAGTGACCGAATGGAGAGGTTCTTGTGCCTACAGAAATATTTTTCCTAAGATTTCAAAATATTTATACAATAGAGAACCATTCCCAATACAAATTACAATAGTCGAATGAGACTTTATACTATCCGGGCCTTTCATCTCGAAATCATTTTGTAATTTAAATTTGGTAAAACATCGAGGCACTGACCACCAAAACTTGTAATACTATAAAAAATGACATCCGCCAAATTATTTGTTTATTGTGTGACTTTAACCAATAAATGTTTGTATATAATGTATATTTACAACGCAGCTGGTTCCCACGTCGTCATATACAGCTCATTGTGCTGCAGAAAAATATCCAATTTCTTTGGTATAAAGTAAAAATAAATTTCCATTATTTTACCTTCCAAGGTCGATTGAACATATATACAAATCTTGAAAATAAAATATACAATTAATCATACTGAAACGGAATTCGTTGTCAACATTACACCAAGTTACGTATGTACTTGTATACAGTACAGTAACATTTACAACCAACAACCTTCATCGCATATCATGTACATATCATTTTCAGTATTAAAATAACACATTAAACGTTCATGTACGCCAATTATAATTTGTCTAGAATTTAATTTTTTATCCGCACCACGCACTCACATCATTTCTATGTGATTGATGCCTCAAAATTAGTATTCAACACATCACAACATAAAAAAAAAATATAACGACAGGTAAAACCAATAAATAATAATAATTTCTATCAACATAACGAGATAATTTATGCTGTCCATGCATGAAACAGAACATTAATTTGATTATTGTATTGGAAACGAGAGAGAGAGAGAGAGTGGACACAAAAATTCTAAATTATATCTTAACAAATATAATAATATACATAAAAGACCGACGACGACGACGGCGACGTGTGTAAACAATGTAATCGACCAAATAAATAGAAACCGCGCGACTTTTATATAATCGATGTCATCTACCTCTTCTACATCTATTTAAAGATATTACTAAAAAAAAAAAAAATCTCTTGGTGTCTTCATTGTGTATAACGCTAAATTTTATTTTTTTCTCTTCTAATGGACAATGTCATCATCGCGCATCATTATCATATCATCATCATTCTTCATTTATATGATTTATGTAAATATACAAAACAAACGGCAGCGCATATTCATCGAAGTTTCGCGCTAAAACGTGGACGACTCCGCACAATCAAATCAAATTCGTGATTGTAATTTACAAAACACGATGCACGTGATTAAATGTATATAAATATTCAATGGACTTGGAATCTTTCTCTCAAGGAAAATCCTAATGATTGACATATTTGTTTACCAAGATTTATATTTGTTTTTTAGTTTTTAAATGTCATCGATAATATTTTTACCACAGGAAAAAAAAAAGTTAATTAAAATATTATTTACTTGGCATATTATATATGTATATAGAGAGGGCATAAGGTGTAATCACGACAACGGCAACAAATAATAATAAAAATAAAACATAAATGTCATTTAATATGCATAAAAAAGTTAACACGTGAGCATCTCCTTCGCACGAAACACAGATTTTCTGTGTTCTCATCTAAGAGCCGCGTCGCATACAAGTACGATGCGACGTCAATATTATTATTAATTACATCACGTGAACTAAATGACAGGTGATTATACATATTGTTGACAATGGAAAGTAAAACCTTTGTAATATAACGGATCAAATCTTTATTTATATATTCATTACGCCTTGAAAGTACTTTATACACTAATAAAATGTGATTTGATTAAGGTGCGGCATCATCCCGCAACTAAATCATCTCTTAAGTTTACTTTTACAAGATGTATACTGTTAAAAACATGAAAGATTTTAACAGTTAAGCTTTTTTTTTAAGTCAAAGTTTAGTAGCTTGGTTTTTATTTGGTTGAGTTGATAAATGAGATTAAATTATTTACCGGTTTTTTATCAATTTGGTTATCTTTCATATAAAGGCCAACCGATTTCATTAGTGACATAATTTATGTGTATGGTGTGAAATCATCGCACAACAAATTGTTTTTGTGTAAATTATTAGAGCAGTTATTGAACTGAACGCGAAGAGACGACAACAATATTCATATCAGGAAATAAGCCGTCAATGACATCCTTGACGCATCATAATCTTTATAAATGGTGTTTACAACAAAAAATATTTGCGCGAGATTTTTTTTGTGCTGGTTGTTCTATGCAGACACAGTATATCGTTCTAAAACAAACAATTATACAAATGAGTTAAACTTGAACTAGATTTGGTACTTTATAATTAATTTCTATTAAAATAATTCAAACTGTGATTAAATAAAAAAATTAATTTAATTTTGTTCAGCTTGTTGGAAGAAGGTCTTTGTTAAGGTTGAGCATAGCAAAAGATTGCTATTATATTACGTTTAGCGGTCAAGTGCTTATATCAACGTGTTTTGCTTTGAAATTTTATCGAATTCGTTCATTTTAGAAAAAAAGCCTTTTCGGTGCAAATAGTTTAGCTACCGCGCGATTTCCATAAAACAGAAACAAAATATTTGCGAACCAATTTCTATCGTTAGTATTCAATTTATCGTTAAAATTAAGATTCAGTTTTTTTGAGTCAATAGAACATGACTTAAAATTTGCTTGTTAAAATTGATCGAGTAGTAGTAGCAGAGCTTTCTAGAGTAAAGAGCCGTAATCATTATGACGAATTTTTAGTGGTATAAATTTTCACTGATTTCCATAGGAATCCATAGTAAAAATGGTGTTTTTTAGCTTCTAGTTTTTCAATGAAAAAAGCAAAAATGTTACAAAATTTGTATACAAAAGTGTTCTTCATATCCTTATCAGCAATATACAAGAAGAGTATATGGGTATTAAGTAAATATTAATTGCAAAAATATTAAAATTAAATTATTTCTAAAATATATTTTTCGAACTTTCATTTTGAAAAATACATCAAAGTTGGCTCTGACGAATTAAAATAATACTTGCTAAATTTATCTTTAGTTTAACTAGTGTAGGTTAGATGTCTAAGATTTAGAAAGAAAATACGAAAAAAAATTGTTTAATCACAAAATTATGACACGTTCTTGATATTTTGAGAATTTGTTTTGCTTTTCCTACAATTTTTGAACTTGAAATTTCCCCAGGTGGCAATTTTTGGTACGATTTTACAAAATTTTTACTGCCATCACTGCCATCTATGTAATGTATATTGACTTAATGCGCACGATTTGTAGTAAGCTTTTCTTTTTAAAATGACCAGAATGCTGTTGTTATGAACTTTTTTTTTTATATTTTGGGTTAAGTAAATCAATTATTACAAGAAAATGAAAATGATTTACTTAAATGAGATTTATATATTGTATGTTGAAATTCAAACATTTATGAAAATATTTCAGAAATCATAATTAAGAATTTGTAACGTTTTCATTTATAAATTTCTCTTAGGAAAAAAGTGATTTCCCATATGATTTATGTTTTTTCCTCGTCTCTAATTCAAAGCAACCTTGATTATACAAGCCATAATCTAAAAAACGAAGCTTTTTTAAGGGAATTAGAAACGACGAAAAAATCAAAATTTCCATAGTAAAACACATAAAACATATGGGAAATCACTTATTTTCTTAAGACAAATTTATCAATGAAAACGTTACAAATTCTTAATTATGATTTCTGAAATATTTTCATAAATGTTTGAATTTCAACACATATAAATCTCGTTTAAGTAAATTGTTTTCATTTTCTTGTAATAATTGATTTATTTAAACCAAAATATAAAAAAAAGTTCATAACAACAGCATTCTGGTCAAATAAAAAAGAAAAGCTTACTACAAATTGTGTGCATTAAGTCAGTATACATTACATAGATGGCAATACAAATTTTTTAAAAATCGTACCAAAAATTGCCACCTGGGGAAATTTTAAGTTCAAAAATTGTAGGAAAAGGAAAACAAATTCTCAAAATATTAAGAACGTGTCATAATTTTGTGATTAAACAATTTTTTTTCGTATTTTTCTGTATAAATCTGAGACATCTAACGTACACTAGTAAAACTAAAGATAAATGTAGCAAGTATTATTTTAATTCGTCAGAGCCAACTTTGATGTATTTTTCAAAATGAAAGTTCGAAAAATATATTTTGGAAATAATTTAATTTTAATATTTCTGCAATTAATATTTACTTAATACCAATAAACCCTTCTTGTATATTGCTGCTAAAGGTATGTAGAACACTTTTGTATAAAAATTTTGTAACATTTTTGCTTTTTTCAATGAAAAACTTGAAGCTAAAAAACAACATTTCTACTATGGATTCCTATGGAAATCAGTGAAAAGTTATACCACTAAAAAAGCTTCTAAAAAATACGTCATAATGATTATGGCTCTATACTCTAGAAGGCTCTGCTCTAATTCCCTTATAAAAGCTTCGTTTTTTAGATTATGGCTTGTATAATCAAGGTTGCTTTGGTATTGGCCCTTCAGAGCTTTGCATATGTACATAAAAGGGTCGAAGCGTAATATTTTCAGAAACTACAGCACACTTACTTACTGACATTATTATTTTTTCGTTAAATCATATCAATATTCTAATAATTTATTTCATAAAGAATTAGAAATACAAGAAAAATTGTTACACTGCACGCTAGATGCTAATAAAATGTTATGCTCGGCGCAGTTTATCATTGTTGTATGCAAAACTCTATTCGCCCGTTCAAATAAGCTTAAAAGAGACAGTCTATAATTTTATATATTTTGCTCAGATTAAAAAAATCATAAAACGAAAGATTGTCTAATTTAGGCAATTCCTATTGGAATTTAATATGAAATAGTGGAAGAAATGTGACGTGCAACAGTCTCGCGATAGTAATATAAAATTTAATAACAAACTGAGAATGGATGAATTTTTGAAGATTAATCTTTCATAATATTTACATTTTTGTGTGGTTATTTGAATATATAGCGCAAAGTAAAAATCTATAGTTTTAAGTAACAACTTAAGTAACATAATTCATAAATTTTATATTTTTTGGAAAAAGAAAAACAATCAACAATATTATTAAAAGGTTAAATATTTTTACGGAAGCACTCATTCCGTTCAATATATGAATGTTTCGTCGATGGTATACGAGATTCTTTGGGATTATTTGAGTTTAGCTTGGCTTGAATTAAGCGTATAGCATTGAATTAGATGAGGTATTTTATTATTCCTCAAAATTAAGACAAACGGCACTTTACAAACAGCTTTTTGGAAAAAGGAAGATAGAATGTGCAATCCTTTTAATCCAAACAATATTTTACACCTACTATTAATGATTTATTTTGATTTTTCGAGCCACTGAATCCACTACGGTTCCATTCTGTATATTTAAATTCGGAGAAGTTTATGCAAAATTAATGGTACTTCCTGATAATTTGGCGTCGAATCTGTCTAGCATGTTTTTATCAATAATTATTTTTTCCCAAGATAAACAAGTGATTAGCTTGCTTGCTTTAGGCTCCTGACCTGAGGTTCTGGGTTCGATTCCGGGCGGGTGATGAAAAAATAACGGCTGGTTTTAATGTAGGATCAATGAATTAATCACTCATTATCCGTTAAAAAAATGATTATCAAACTTTTTCATGAAGCGGCCAAATCCCTCTATGGGGTATAGCGTCAGTAAATCAATGGGATAAAACTTAAAATCAAGCCCTATAATTGTATAAAAATGATTCCTTGTCCTATACGTTTTATAGAGGTTAAAAAGTCGACTGATTGTGACCTAGGGTTGAAAATCTGCGATACATACTTTAATTTTTGTTGTAATATGCACCTATATTTTCAAATTTCTAATTTGGGAATATTTTTTTTTTGTATATTTCTAAGAAATGGTGGAGATCTAATTTATGGAGAAAGAAGAAGTTGTTCCCGTCGCTATATTTGGCATTTTCTTAGGAACACCGGTCTTTACCCTCAAAAGAACACAAATTATGACATACCGAATTAATACAAAGTTTATCGAGTATTGGCATGATATATCGAATTCTGCATCGTAAGTTTAAATTTGGATATTATTTATCTAATGACTTATCGAACTATGACCTATCCTGTTGTATAGTATTCTGTCATAAAAATACAAATGCTGGAATACATATTGAATTTAGACATCAACAACTCATTCTATTACATCCATAATCGAATTCTGACATTAAATATGGAATTCTTTGTTATATCATCTCAAGACTTTAGAATTCGATATATCATCCCAAAATTCAATAATTGTGCTGAATTCTGGGATGATATCTATATCCAATTCTGATATGACATCACGAATTTTAAGATTCTAAAGTTATGAGAGTATATATCAAATTCTGTTTAAACCTTTCGAATTCTGATAAAACATGTCGAATTTTGGCCGAATATGTCGAATACGGAAAAAGTTAAAATATTGATGTGACATATAAAATTTAACTTGTGATATCGAATTCTAAAACCAAAAATTGAAATTTTGATATAATCTATCGAATTCTGACATAACATATCAAATTTTGAGATGATTTATGGAATTCTGAAGGCTTCATGAAAGATTTATCAAATTGTGACAACCTTTCGAATTTTGGAATGACATAATGAATTCTGTCATAATTTATCTAATTTTGTGATATAAGATATACAATTCTGACATTATAAATTGATCTGACATGTCATATGGAATTTTAACGTCATAGTATATGTAGAATTCTGAGTGAACAAATCGAATTTTGGCTTGATATATCGAATTCTAAAATTATTTATTGAGTTTTGGCTTAGTATGTCAAATTCTGACATGATATACCGAAGTATACTACATCAGAACATAATATCGAATTCTGATTTAATTTACCAAGTTTTGGCATGATACATATATTGAACTCTACATAAATTCAAATTCCGACTTGACATACTGAACTATGCCATGATTGATACATTTAATACATAAATTCCGACAACAAAAATGTAAATTCCGACATGTATCGAATTCTGACATGAAGTAACGAATTCTGGCACAATTTATCGGATTTTGGCATAATGTCTCCAATATGCCACATATCGAATTCTGGCATCAAAAATTCAAATTCTGACATGACCGTGATTCTGGCATAACATCTGGGATATGTGACATGGCGAATTCTGGCATGAAAATATCGAATTTTGACAATAAAGATATTAAATCTGGCTTGGCATAATACTTCGAATCCTGATATGATAGTCGATTTCGGGTATGGTAGTTAATCCTAATTCAGAAAATCCGGAGTAATAAAATGTCAAATATTCTGGAAAAGAGCAGGGTCATATTCTGGAAAAAAACAGAAGAAAATTCTATAAAAATATTTAGAAAATTCGCTTTTATAAGCAATTTGATTAGATTGAGATTTACTAGAGTCGGGATTTTGTTTAGTCGAAATTCTATGGAGTCGGGATTTTAATACGTTTTCTTCTCGGGATTTTATGTTTTCGAAATTTTTTTGATTCAACATTTTGTGGAGATACCAAAATAACGCATTTACCATGGAAATTGGATTAATTAATAATTAAACAAATAAATTAAAATGTTTTATAAGTATTTTATTTGGATATGTGGTTATGCACCAGAGAACAAAAATGTTTATAGAGTTTAGGAGTGAGCGTTTTCGTTCTTATTTTTTTAAATGCTGTTGACATCCTCAGAGAATTTTAATTTTCGGTTTAAATTATACCTAAGTTTTTAAAATTATGAATAAAATGTTCTTTTTTTAAATTAAATTCTATAGTTTTAAAATTATGCCGAATTATGAAAATTCGCAAATCGTTTTTCTGGAGTAATGAATATAGGAATTATCAGAGCTCAGGTATTAGGAACTAAATTTAATTGGAATCAAATCATTTAACGAAAATACTTTAGAAAATTAAGACAACAAATTTAGATTTAATCTGACAAACATATTTAGATTTAATCGGCTAATTTACTAAACTGAACTTTTTGAAGTAAATCACTTGTAAAGTTGTTTTTGATAACATCAATGTTATATGCATTGTTTGTGGGTGCTGCACGTTTTACGATGCAAATATTATTTAGCGCCTTGGTTTAACATAAATGCTTTAATGATTTAATCCCCAGAAATTATTCAAGAATATTTTAGTGCATATCAAATACCTACTCAATTCACAATAAAAACTGGCTTAAAACCATAAACGTTTTATGAATTGGTCACTATGAACTATATTGAGCGCTTTAGAGTGCAAAAATCAACAAAATTTTAAATATTTTTTTATTTAATAAATAATTAAACAAATATTATGTATTACTTAAGAGAAAGTTTGTGTATTACCTACAATAAATTTTTCGCAATAAAATTAAAATCTAATTTACTTCTACTTTTTAAAAAACGTTTTTTATTTTATTACGAACCACTTAATCTTATTTAGGTTAGACTTAATGTCGTTTTTAAATTTTATTAAAGTTTAAGACAAATATATAAGTATATATGTACACATGCATAAATATATACAGATATGGATTTTATTATGTGGAGGAAGACGCGTAAAAAAGAAAACTTACCGTCCCTGACAGTAATAAAAAACAAAAAAATAATGATGTTAAATGAGATGAAGAGTACACACATAAAAAACAAAGTAAAGTTGAAATATCAAACGTAATAATGAATTGGTTAAGCAATAAGAATCCATTAAGTCCATCTTCACATACTACCTAATATGTACAATACAAACATATGGATGCCGTATGCGTATATACACAAATTTGCCAAATAATTAATTTATGCTAAAAGGCACGAATTCAGGTTATAAATTCACAATATATAAATTAATTCAAATTAACTGATCATAAATTTTGAGGTGTCTTACATTATTTAATAATGTTCATGATCATCTTGATTTGAACGAATAAAAAAAAAGCACAACAAAAAAAAAAATCAAAAGACTTGACTTGACGAAGCGGGCTAGGCGACAAACCTGATTTAAAATTTTTTTCCTCTTAATAACAAAACAAATTAAATTAAACAACAAAAACAAACAAAAAAAAAAATTTGCGAACAGGTTAGACTGTGTATATGCTAGGTAATCATATATAACCATTTATAACGATTATGTTAAGAAGAATGCGAATAAAAGAAGAACATTTATTGTGTATATTGATTAGATTTACCACCTGTATATCAGATCTAATTTCATGGCAATAAAATTTTATATAATATCGGTGTTTTTCTATATAGGTAGGTATCTACGTGCGGCTAGAAGTCTACCCACGTTTCACATGCGCGCTGCAAATCGCTTGAGGATTTTTATCGCTATCTCTTACAACACGTGTTGCATGAATATAATGGTTATGAATGAAATTTTGATTATTTTTAGAAATAGACTATAAAAAATATTGTTCAGACTACATTCTTGAATTTTTTATTATTTGTGTACGACCTTACGTATTTATATTAAATTAGTAAACATATATATTTGTAGATTATATCGAAAAAATTGTGTTCTTCCAATAAAAGCTCAAGGTGGTACACGTTTATTAATTATTTTAGCGATTTTAAAGCTTAAAATATTAGTTTAGTAAAAATAAATGTGTTCCCTAAATGAGTGAAATTAAAATTAAAATTTTGAGTGACATTTGTAAAATAATTTGTAATTTATTTCAATCTAAGTTACTTCTTCAATTCGGATTGAAATTCCCAATTATATGTTCTCGTTTTCAAATTATACAGTTAATCTCGACCATAAGGGGTGCTCAAAATTTAAAATTAATTATGAAATATTGAAATTTTTAATTTTATTTTTCAAATTTTGTTTTTAAAATTTGTATTTGAATAAATTTACGAAAAAATTTGGCATTTGCAAATAATTCAAATGTTGAAACGCCTTAAATTTTGTAAAATTCGTTAAATCAATATTTAATGGTTTAAAACAATAAACCCGTTAAAATTGAAGGTGCAATAAGCGATTAGCATTAAATAGGGGTTCGACAATTTTGTATTCCAAAATTAATGTTTCCGAATAATATCAGGTGGTTTAAACTATTATTTAAATCAGTTCATAATTTCAAAATTTATAGTTTCAAAATTTCAAACAATCGAAAATTTCAGTTTTTTATTTGAATTTTGGCTTTTAAAATTCGTATTTCGACAAATTTCGAAATATCTAATTTTTTTTTCAAAATAATAACAAATTTGACAACAAATTAAAATTCAAATGTCTTCAATTTTGACAAACATTTCCAAAATTAATTATGATTAAATTTGGAGTTAATAAATTGTAATCTAAATTTCTATTTTCAATTTGACATTTTTCACAGTTAATCACGAAAATTCATTTGTGGAGGGTGTAGACAATTCCAAGTTAAAGAAAAAATTTTAGAAATTTCAATAATCCAAATTTTTTAGAGATTACCGATCTTCCAAATTAGAAAATTTCTTTTATTACATTAAACTATAACGACATTTAGAATTCTTATTGTGAAAATTCGAACAATTCTGAATCGTTTACGAGAATATTGTATTGCACAAATTTGTTTGTAAATATTAAAATTTTAAATAAAAATAAATCCAATTCAAACATTGCATAGAACTAAAAATTTTTTTAAAACAAATTTAATTAGGAATTTCGCCGAAATATAGGACTAGGACTAAAACTTTCGTTGAGTTAAAATTAACAAAACTCTTTAAAAATATAACCCTTGTTAATTCCGGTTAACTCTACCATGAAAACACTAAAAATTCGTTAATTGGATCACATTCAAAAATTGCAAATGTTGAAGAAATATTTTGAAATTTGTTGAATTAACCGAAATTCAATATTCTAAAATTACACAATGAAGGATAAACTGATCAAAGAAGCTACAAAAATTGAAAACTAACAAAATTGGTTGATTTTAAAAATTTTGAAATTCCATATAAAAGCTTTAAATTTCCTAAAATTTATGTATTCGAGATATTTGAAATTTTTCGAATTTTTTACGTTTGTTAAATTAGTAAATTACAATCCGTGAATCTTATTATCGCCTGGACATTAGTATTTCTTGAGGTGATTTAAGCTGAAGAATTACTTAAGTCAGTTAACTATAGGTACTGTCACCAACGTTTTATTTATTACATCGAAACATACGAAAGAAATTTAAAACTTTAAATTCGGTTAAAACCCATTTTCCGATAACCTTAAAACAAAATTTTATATTTGAAATAAATATTTGAAAAATTGAAAATTCGGTCAGTTCTCGTATAATAGATACAAGTTCCTCTGAAATTACAATGCTAATATTTAAAATTTGGCTTCGGAAATCGGAAACCGTATAGAAATTTATAACAAAAAATTGTGAGAATTAAATTTCCTAAAACATTAAAAATTTATAAAAATTTATAATTCTGATTGAATTTCTTTTTATGAACACCAACCATATTCCAATCAAATTAAATTAAGGAACTTTGAAAATCTGACATTTTAAAAATTCGTTACAATTGTACCTAATTTAGAAATGTGGGTTTAATAATTGCAAAAATTTGGAAATATTGAAATTTTTCTTTAACTATAAATTGAGAGTTGTAAATATAAGAATTCCCATATTTCAAGTTACAATATTAAAACTTGTTTAAATCGGGTTTGAAAATTAAAATAGCAATTTTGACAATTTTATAAATTGAACACCGAAATTTAAAATTTTTTGCAATTCTTAAATTTAGATAAAATTTTCCAATTCTGATTTAAATTTTTAAATTGAACCCACACCCATTTTTATCATATTGATGCGACGAGTACACGAGTTAAGACGCCTCATTTGATACTAAATTTCACTCAAACTAATTTAAAATTGATTTTTATTTTATTTTAGTATCAGTAAAAATATATTGAGTAGAAAACCATTTACGTGATACGTTCTAAACAACAAATTTAAAAACTTAAAAGTTTAGGTTTACTCACTTTTCAAAGTTTATTCAAATTTAGAATAAGATGTTAATAGACCAGCCACAAATATCATAAACAATTCAAATTTGGTCCAGTTTTTGTTCAAAACAGTTTCGTGTTTATTTAGATAAATTAAAAACATTAAATTTTCGAAGTTATAGAAATTTCAATCTTTAATCAGTTCGGTAATGCAGGATTTGCTTTTATAACGCCGAATCAAATTTTAATTTATAAAAGTTTGAGTCAAAATGGATTGTATTTGTCAAAGGCTATGTTTTTTACAGATTTGAATATATTATATGAATGGTGACACAAAAAACCAAAACACTACACTTTGTTGCTTCTAAATTCACAGAATTTACACTGAGTTCTAAATTTCACTCATTAAATTTCGTTTCTAAGGAAATTTACTAGAGGAAGTAGAAAATTTTAATTGAATACAAGTTTGAGTGAATTTAATAATTATTAATACTGATATTTCCGGACAATTTTTTGAGTGTACGGATCATTTCGCTATGCCTAAATTGGATTTGAATTCGTGCAGTTACACTAGAAAATTACACAGAGTGTTTTTTTATTCTAAGCTCGATGCTGTATTCAACTCCACTTCGAACATAATGAGCAAATTTACAATATTACAATCTTGAACATTTTTATTATCACTCATATGAGGTGAAAACCTCAAAGATTTTCGATCATGTGCCTGAGGTACCGACCAAACAGTACAGTGGTTAAAGATTTGGGGGTTGAATCGGGAGGTACTGGGTTCAAATCTGTATAGAGGCATGAAGATGAACGCAATTATGACCCCCTCTTGAGAGTACAGAATCCATGGGCCGACCCACCTTTCAGGTCAGCACTAAAGGCTGAGCAATGCAATATGCAGGTGGTTAAAAACAAAAAACGGATCTACAGCCGTACATCCTCAATTTGGCTACTATAGCGTAAAGTAGGACGGTAAAATGAACTGCAAAAGTTAGAAATCAAATTTTTTCTCATTAATTTTGTATTAGTTATTCAATATTAAAGGTTCTAAATGAAACTAAACTTATTCAATTTCATTCATTCAAAACATTTTCAAATTTAGAAGATTTCTGGTATAAAAGGTCGAGTGAAATTTTTTTAATATGATCCACATGGGTTCGGAAATCATTTCGGAAAATTCTTTGAGTGTTATTTAAAACGATAAAACGCTAAATGTGAACTTCTTCAATTAGAAACGCTAAATGTGAACTTTTTCAATTTTCATTACTTTCGAAATTCAATTTTTTTTTTGAAATTGTTTAAGCAATTAAAAACTGATTTTTAAAATCATTTGGAGCTAAGCGAAAAACTTACAAGTTAGGTTGGGAATTTAAAATTAAACGACAAAAAATTTTAAACTTAATTTTGAAGGGACCAAGAAATTTAAGAATACTGGTGTTTGTGATTTATATATTGATGAATTTGCGGAAGTTTAAAAGTTCTCGATCAACTTAATTAAAATTTAAAATTTGAAAATATTACAAATTTTGAGAATTTTGTTAATTTTTTAATAGTTAATTAGACCTAATATTTTTAACTTCTAAATTCTAAAATTTATCAAACTTTTTAAAAATTTTATCATATAATTGTAAGTGAAGTTCGAAAATATCGTAGAGTTGAGTTTGTATATTTTAAACTTTAGGTTGATATTCAAAATTACAAAATCTGACATTTTCTAAAATTTATCAAACTTTTTAAAAATTTTATAATTGTAAGTGAAGTTCGAAAATATCGTAGAGTTGAGTTTGTATATTTTAAACTTTAGGTTGATATTCAAAATATCAAAATCTGACATTTTCAAAATTCATCATTTAGTTGTACAATTTAGAAATTTGTGTTTAAAAATTAAAAATTATTTTCATTTTTCTGGAATTTTCTAATTAATTTTAAATTTTAAATAAATAACTTAATTGTTTATATTATTAAACTTGCGGTGGATTATCTTGATAATTTTGAAGCAATTAAAAATTGATTTTTAAAATCATTTGGAGGAAAAAATAGAAATTTAAAAATTTTAAAATTTTAAACCTAATTTTGAAGAATAAAGAATAATGTATAGGTAATAATTTAAATTTAAACGAAATGATGTAATTTGTTTTTTCAATTGATACATATTTAGATAAAATTTATAGAATTTTACAAAAAATGTATCGACATTTTCATTTCAGTCAAGGCCCAAAACAAAAGTTGAATTGTAAGTTTGAGAAGCATATTAACATGAAAAATTAACACTGTGCGAATTTTAATACAACATTTGAAATTAAGATCTCAATAAGATGTAAACACAGAAATAATAAATGGTATTTATAAATAAATGAGTCATAAATTATATAGGTTCATTGCCTCATTTCAAAGTAATTTTTGTTATGTGCACATATACCTAAAACGAACAGCTATATCTATTTTTACACAACAATACTCCTTTTTAGTGCGACCATAAACCTTTTGCATATTAATCCAATTTCCAATTCACCTCACATATTCGTAAAATTCTATAAATTGACACAAATGAAAAATAACATTTCTTATATTCATTTCACACAATTATGGATTTATTTATAATACATAAGTACATTATAATTTAATTAAATATTCTAAATGCATAATTCTGCTTCATTTTTAAAATTATTTAAATTATTTTAATTTTTTTTTTTTTTGAAAACGAAACTAAATCACTTTCTTCGGGTAATAAAATTTGATTGCGCCGCGCAACAAGTTGGAAAGTAAGTTAAGTTTATGTGGTATGAAATAATAATATTTTAGATGTAGGCCAAGTTTGCAGTCTACACCACGTGGATTCATTATGGTACATGGCTCAAAAATACAAAAATTTGTCTGATGTCTTTAATAGTTACAAATTTAGGTTGAAATCAACTTACTTACCAACAAAAGATCATCCAACCGATAAAAAAAAAATTAAAATTATAAAAATATAAATTATAATTTCTAGGAAGTTGATTAATGCGCAAGAAATTTTTTTTTTTTTTGTATTGAGTATTGCACGCGCATTTCACAAACAAAATTATCTAAATTGCATGACTTATTGTTAAGTTTGTGTTTTTGTTGTTACTACTGTATATGATGGTTACTTAATGGCATGCAATTTGTATTATTCGTAATAAAGTATTGAAAAGAAAATTGGTCGGTTATGAAAGAAAATTGAAAATTAAGAAATCACGATTATATGTTTCAAGGTTCGACGATTAAGCGTATATATGTAGGACATATTGCGCATTGTATGCCCAGTCTACCACCAACAATAACTACGAATAGTTAAATTGAATGTATATTATACCAAACAACAATATTATTTTCAATTAACTATATGGCGATTATATATAGCTAAAAACAAACAAACGTCTTAAATTAAATTAACCCTGAAGGTCGTTTTGAATATCAATTACGCGAATATAAATAATATAAATTAATATAAACTATTAAAGTAAGATCAATAAATAAAATATATTAATCTTAAAAACTTATGTATATACGTGTGTACACAATAAACTACTTGTTCACTTATGTCAAGTCAAGGTGACAATTACAAGAAAAAAATAATCTTTTTGGAGACAACCAACTACCTTGCACTAGAAACAGCAAAATATTAAAATTATAACAATATTTTTATTTTTATTTTATATAATTTAATTTTCATTAATTTACTTTAATTGTTTGATTGTTTTTTTATATAAATTTTAATATATTTAAAGTTACTGTATATTTTCTCATTATTGTAGGTAAGGAAAATTTCGGTCAAGGTAAAAAAAAACGATATTTATAATATTGTTATTTTGATCCACATAATATGTGTTCGATCGAATTTATCCGATAAAATTTATTATTATTCTAAGACATGTCTCGCGGCAAAATTAATTTATAATTATAAGTACCTTAGTAATAATATAAAGCAACAAAATAAAACTAAGTGTTATACCACGGGAATGCAAATCCTCGATTGTATTAAATTTTAATTAGGTTTTATTATAAATTAGATCATTTGCGATTTAAGCACATATATTTGTTCAAGGCTCCGTATTTGGTTAGAGGAATTGTTGTTATCATTGAACTGGGTTACCTATATATACATATATATAAACATGCATAAACCGCGGTATAAAAGTAATAAAAATAAAAAAAAATCCTATCTCTTTACATAACTGATAAACTAATAAATTAAAGTGTGCTGAAAATAAATATCAACCTTGTATTGTGCGCGCACAATGTTTATGAAATAAATTGATTACAAAATTCGTTCAAATTATTTTCCCGCAACACTATATATAAATCGATGAAGATTTACCAGCAAAATATACATAAAATCTCACCGTCCCTGACTATAAGAATCGACACAAAACAACTTTTTCGTTTCTGCTCTTTATTTTTATTAATCCAAATCTGCCCTCAATTTGGTATTTTAATTTTTTTTTTAACACAAAATTCATCATTATGATTGCGATCACAGACAAATAATGTAAATTGAAAAATGATTTTTGCCCAATAAGCAGTTCGTCTCAAACCAAAATTATAGAAATCTTGTGTGCATCGCGCATGGTTTTAAAATTAAATTAAAACAATATTTATTGTTGTTAAATCAAAGGTTAGCTGGTTTTTAATATTTCGCTATGTGGTCACAGCACAATTGTTAATTACTTCATACATGTACATATATATTACCCATTGCCCTTGGGGCATATTTGAAACCAAAATAAAAATTGTAATTGTGTGTAGTTCAATGACTTCGCTTTAATAATGTACATCAATTTTAGGGTTATGAAATTTGGGTAACTCGATTTTTGTTTTGGTGAAGATCTTTATATTTTATTATAGAAAGTGATTGGTGAATGTCTGTGATTGCATTTAATATGGTTATTAATAGTAATTATTTTAAATTAATCTTATGTCTTCTTCGCGATTGCCTAAATATCATTTTTAATAATGTGATGCAATAACGCGTAAGGTGTAATAAAAATTTGTAATTTTTGTTTCTGTAAGAAATGAGCTTTAATGTCAAATTCTGTTTTTTTTGGGGGGGTTTTATATAATCGAATGGCCAAATTTTGCGCTTTTGATATTCTGAGTATTACAATAGGAAATAGACCTCCATTATTAGATTACTTCTTGACCTGTAAATACCATAACATCGAATAATTACCGTTTATTAAATTTAATTTGGCTTGTAATTTAAATATGTATTCGGAAAATTTCAAAAATCTGTATAGTTATTGAGCCATAATGCAAATATCTCGAATCAGCTAAAAAATTTATAAAAATTGAGAAAATTTTGATAAATTTTGAATAATTTCGAACTAGTTCTACGTTTACATTTAACTCAGAATATTCTAAATAATTTCATGAATGCCGAACATTTCGAATAATTTAGAAAAATATGGAATAATTTGTATCTTCGTGCAAATATAATCAAATTCTCTAGTCATATGCTCTGGATTGAACTTGAATAATCTCGAATCATAGAATCCTAATTTTTTTTAACTATTTCTACAAAACATACTTTGACTTGTTGACGTCCTGCCAACTACATCCAAATATTCTGAAATCATCTAGAGAATCTTCAAAAATCGGGAAAAATTCCAGAAAATATTGTGTAATCTTGAGTAGTCGCAACCTACAATAATCGCAAACTGTAGCTTGCAATAATCGATTTTTTTTTGAAAATTCGAAATAATTCCGAAAATTTTGAAGTAACCTGTATAAAATCAAGCAATTTAGATATCTAAGCACCTGTAACACCCATAAATAGTATGAATCTAGGTCTACTACGACGTTAAAACTCGAATAATCAGGATATCTGGCTCTTGTAACTCGAATACTCTGATTAATTTCAAAACTGTTGATACATTTTGAAGAATTTCGAATAATTTTAAAAATGTGGATTTATTTTTAACGTCATACCATCTCCTTGCAAATATTCTTGCAAAATATCTACAAAATTCGAAAAATTTCGAAAAATCTCAAAAATGTTGTATAACCGCGTGAATAATCTCTAGAAATCTCGAAAAATCTGAAATATTGAAACATTTGATTAATTTCAAAAATATTGAAAAATTTCGAATAATTACGGAAAATGTGGATTAATCCTGAAATGTCATTCAAACGCCATGCAAATATTCTTAAAGAGATAATTTCGAAAAAAATTTCAGAAATCTCGAATAATCTCGAATAGCCTTAACAACTTTTAACTTTCAAATATTATCGGGAATTTTCGAAAAAATCCTCGAAAAGCTTGATGAAACTCAAAATTAAATGAAACCCGAGTGTTTTAGGATAACCTGAATAATTTCAAAAATGTGGATTAATCCTGAAATGTCTGTGATTCAAACGCCATGCAAATATTCGCACATCACCAAGAAAATCGAGCCAATTTCGAAAAAATATCAGAAATCTCAAATAATCTCAAAAAACCTCAATAAATCAATGTTGAGCAAATCAGGAATAATAATGTAATTCGTCAGCTCAATATGCGCAGCATAGCTGCCTGTACATATTATAAATCAACCCAGCTATTAGCATACGATGACGATATTTGCATTCTGAATCGCAACATCATCTCCCTAAAGAAGTCCTCCTTCCATTAGAATTCAGAAGAATTCATCCAGTCTTCAGATCAATGAAATGAAGACTAAATACATGGTCACCGCGAGAAGACAGAATCGTGTAGACTTCATTTCAGAAGATACACAATATGAAAAGGTGAATGAGTTCAAATACCTAGGATCACTGATTACTGAGCAAAACTCCGTGCCTGTGGACCTTTTATCGAAGATCGCAGTAGGATACCGAGCATTTTACGCCAATGTCAAAATATTCAAACTTCCTGGAAATCGTTAAGGCTCAGATGGCTTGGGCACGTACTTTGCTCAAAAAATCGAACCACCACCAAACAGGCCTTGGAGTCGGCACCAAAAAAAGTAGGACCTTTGTGGGAGACCACCTATACCCGATGAATGGACGACGTTGAAAGGGACCTAACCATACTCGGACACCGTGTCTGGCATTCTCTTGCGGCCAACTATTATTTTTGGCGGGTGTTTGTCAGATTGAACTCAAAACCAGAGGTGAGTATGTATGACACAGTTTTCGACACATTTTGACAGGACCTTTATACCAATCTTTTGGTTGCCTTTGGTCTCGCTCGAAAAAATCCAGATGTTTTTATCCTCTGGTCAGTGAACCCTAGAATCGAAGAAAGTAGGAGTTCCGGTAATTTAGAGATTTACTCGTTAAAACTTTCTCAGGTAAGGTATTAGTAATCCAGATTTGCTTAATCAATTTACTTGTGTTCTGGGTTAGTTTTTTTTGGGCATTCAGACTGTAAGCGAAAATCGCGATTAGGTGCAAAACTAGTTTTAGGGTGCTAGAATAAAGTAGATAGTGCTAAATCTGGTAATGACTATTTAAATAATAATTACTTTTTAACTGATATTGGGTAAATAAATACAAATTATTTTTGAAATATTGACTGGACAATACACCCGGTATCAATGGAAGAGGTAACAACACAAATTTTTCCGAAAAAGATAAATTTTTTATTTTGGAAGAACCAGTTAATATAAATTGTGGTATTATAATACAAACAATTTTAAAAATGTCCCCGATTTTAAAAATGCAAAAATTCTAAGATTTGATTACAAATTAAAACAAAACTTTGAATTTTACAGTCTTAATTTGTGAAATAAAATTGAAGTCTTTGGATCAAAGAACTAGGTACTTAATTATACATAAGATCCAGGTTAGAAAAATCTGAGAATTTATCAAAATTTCAAAATTTCAGACGATGTAATTTAGTTGGTTTAGACTCTAAAGTCTACAACCTTGTAAATACGATAAATTGTATATATCTAAACGTGAAGTATAGAAAAATGAAATTAAAAATGGGTTTTATTTTTATTAATTAATGTGGTTTTAAAATTTGCTAAATATAATTAAGCATTTCACATTTTATAAAGTTCAAATCTCAAAGTTGTCCATATTGATTGATCGTTTGTAAAATTTAATATCCGGATACTCTAATCAAAATGCAGCACGACAATACAACATGATTCATAAACCTCTAACATTCAATTTAAATAAACAAAAATTCGCGAAATTCGTGACAAAATAAAATTAAATAAACCATTAAAAGTGAAATTAGTTACAACAACAACTAAACAACAAAACTTGGTGAAATTAGGTAAAGGTTGGAAAATTTGGTTAATACTGAATTAATTGGTTGTGTACTTTGTATGTATTTCGTATTCATATACAAAAATTTTTAAAGAACCTGAAGCCTTGAATATGGTTATGTTTAAATTATTAATTTAATTAAGTGTAATTAGCTGCCTTTAAATTACTATAAAATTATAACAGCTGATAATTCGCTATATACATACAATATATAAACGGTCTACCTAGGTGGTACACATTACACGCTTGTCGTGAAAAATTATTTTCGAGTCATGAAACTTCGCACCCAGTAAATACCCAGAGTAAATGTAAATTTTTGTAAAAGTTGTGTTGAAAAAATAAAAACTACGTCGATTAATAATAATAAAAAATTTAATTAAAACGTTCAACCATATAATTAGTGAACGTGTACCATATATTAAATAATAATTGTTTGATATATGCAAAAGGGTGATGTTTATCTCTTTAGGTTACATCAGATTTATATGTGTATAAGTAAAATGTAGGCCAACTTACCATTAATAAGTCACCCGTTTCGAGGTGACGCCGCATTAAAATTGCAGCCATGTTACTTTCATCCTGGAACACTTCACCAATATGATCTTCAGTGTTCTTCTCCTAGAAAAAATAAAAAAAACAAAAAGAAAAGTTTTTATTTAAATCAATTTAAGTTCCGCCTACCGACTTTTAAACCATATTTAAGTCACTCTGTTTTTCGGCTTAATTCATGAATGAATTGACATGTTCAGCCGATTAGAAACTATATACAAGGAAATTATATTTTTTTGTTAGTTTTGAATATTTATATAAATACGTTCGTTCGTTGTTTTATATATATTTTGACAGTGAAAGTGCATAAATTAGCGAGGAAGTTGTTACTTCATCACGAATTCATTGGATCGTGTGCGGCGCGCACGGTGGGTATAACACTTTTGTATACATTTTTTGGTCAGCAAAAGATGGAATGTTTTAGGTGGCGAGACTAAAAAAATCTTGACCTTGGGCAAATTTTGATGTGTGTATGGGCGTCTTTCATCATTTTTACCGTGATTAACCGAATTATATAATGTGAAATGAGTCAAGGGAATTCTCACGTCATTCGACGTTTTTATTTTCTTGTCAGTTTTATTGGTCTAATATTTTAAAAATGCCAATTGTGTTACAAAACAATCGCGGGATTTAAAAATTTCGTAAATTATTATAAACATGTTGTATTGTATGTGATTTGGGATTAAATCTCAAGATCAAATGAATAGCTGTACATGTCCGAATAATTAAAGCAAAAAAATGTAATTTTATAAAAGTGAAAATATAAAATTCGCGCTAGTCGCCTCGACACGGGGTTTTCAACTAATTAAATAAACATTAGTGAAATTAATGTTAATTTACTTTATGTAAAGGTCTGGTAAATTCTTCATTGTGGTATAACGCAAAATTAATATTTTTAATTAAGCTTATCATATTTCATTCTAATCGAGTAAGGCTGATAAGTAAATTAATTGTAACTTTATTTTAATTTAGTTTTCAGTAAAAAAAATTTAATCGAAATTTTCAGTTTTTCATAAATCAATAGCAATAGAAAAACTCACGAGAATTTATTAAAATTGTGCAGGAGGTTTTGGGCCAGAAATTTTAAGTAAAATTTTATTTCTGCATTTGAACTCTATAGGGTACTTCGAGATTTTTAGATTTTATACTAAGAGTAGCGCTTGTTAAATCTAAACTTTTGCGTAGACTTAGCTGAGCTCGTAGCTTAATTGATAATTATTTGGAGGACTTGGAGGATAGCGCTGGATAGTCAGAAGGGACCTAGCAAGAGTGTGTAGCCAATAAGGAAATTTGGGCCAAATAGGGCCGAAAAGGAAGTACGCAAAGCACATTTAAATGAAACAGAACATATAGGGTGCACATGGGATTCATGAAAGTACAAGCGAGTATTGATAATTTGTATTTCCGATTGTTTGGGCGTCATAAATACTTCAACAATCATTAATGCCCATATCCACAAAATATAAATATTCTGTAGTTGCAACTTTACAGAAATTGCTTATAGAGAAAAAGTTACAGAGTACTAAAAATTGGTATTCAGAAACTGTACGAATTTCGCCACTGTAAATAAATGCATTTAAATTCGCCGCTATACGATAAATAGTAGCCTTTGATAAATCGAAATGTTAAAAATCAAATCATAACAAATCATTCGTTTTGTATTTCATCAGCCATCTTTTGTAAACCGGTAGTCTAAAATTTCACAACCAAATACGATAAATGGAGTGATCACTTTATACCTTCAGTTTGTTGGCATGTGTAAGGTGTTTATTTTGACTTTAGTAGAGAACGTAGAGCATTACCGTCCCATAGGTATTGTAATAGAAGCTAAAAAATCTCACAAGAATCTGAACATCTTCTCAAATGTGTAGTTATATGAGATCAGATGTTGTTTCCTAGACTAATTGACAGTTCCACAGACCTTCTCCAAAATTCTGAAGAAAAAAGCTTTGATAAGAATTACAGACATCATCAAGCATGATTCGTTAAGAACAGAAAGAAATCTTAATAGGAAAATTTTTTAGTGAGAATCTCTAAAACTACAAATTAAATCATGTCGATTTCTTGGAGGTAAATAGATGATATCGAGAGTAGTACCTAGTTCCTGCAAAAATTATGTCGACAAGTTGTTACTCTGCCGAGTTATATGCCAATAAAATCAAGATATGTAACTTTACGTCAACAAATTTGTCACTGTAGACTTATAGAGCTTATCTTACGTTTAGTTATTTATCTACCAACTTTAAAAAAAAATCTGGTTAGAATTAAAAATATTACTGAATTACATTACAAGTTAAAAATACAAAAATTATCAGTTTACCAAAAATCACAAAGAAAATCAGACTTCAAAATCTTTAACGATTCTCTTGACAAATTAAAATCAAAAATCGATAGTACTTTATTAAAAGCAACCGAGACAATATAAACTGGGTCATTCCTAGATAAATTACGTAACGTACGTGTTGGAACGCAAATAGAAAACAAATCAACAATCGTACTACAATCAATCCGACAAACGAGGAGATCATGAAGAAAAGTGGCACACGTCGCAATTCTACGAACAGAGAGAGGTTCCAATCTTAAAAGTTTACATCTTCCCCTATAAGGAGGAAGAATATAGAGTTTATAGAGTCTAGTTATATTTTGTGAATACCATTTTAGTACTAATCGGAAATTTTACGGTTATAGAGCGAAATTACATTTTGTGAATAGGGGCATAAGTTTCAGTTGGAAAATCTCAACTATACCAAGTCCACTATAAATTCACACCATACTCAGTAAATGCATCA
This sequence comes from Tipula helvola, assembly GCA_963556165.1. Taxonomy (NCBI): domain Eukaryota; kingdom Metazoa; phylum Arthropoda; class Insecta; order Diptera; family Tipulidae; genus Tipula; species Tipula helvola. The sequence goes on along the minus strand of OY744481.1, from coordinate 12,193,662 downwards.
ATCAAACTGCTGAATCATATTTCCCGAAAGTCTTCTATAGGCCTACAATACTTTAAATGCCTTAAGGCAGTACTTGTCTTGTTCTGAAGAATTTTCATTTCAATGTTGGGGATTACAGTAGAATTTTTTACTGCAATCTCAGTTGCCCCTTTCTTCTGAAAATACTGGTGTAACTAGAATTTCAAAATGCCTGCTTATAGTGTTTAATTGGCAGAAACGATAAGTATTTCAGCGAGTTTAGTATCATCTTGTTTCTAAGATAGATTTTATTAAATTTAATTTAAACGTTTCCGATGAAGCTTCAGTGAACGATATGGTATTAAATTCGCTGGGAATTCATATTTATCGGTGAAGTAAAAAAAAAACGTTTTGGTTACACAAGTGGCGAGACTAATTCATAATTAAAAATTAATTATTTCAGGGCAAAAATGTCGCGAAATTAATTCATTTTTTCGGCGGAATTAATTCACGGAATAGTCTGATTAATATACATATATTTTGCTTGCAATTGTTCTGCTGAGATGATTAATAAATTGTCAGAAAAAAATCAGCAAATTTATTGGCTCTAAATTTGGGGACTAATTGCATTCCTGAAATTATGTCAGTGTTTGAACTTCTTTAATCAAGGGTTAATGAAGTTAACGTGGATTTATTTTGTAAGGACCATGCACTGAACAACAAGAGATTGTTAAAACACAACCCCGGGGATACTCAGTAACATGTCGATACAGTGCCATTTAAACTTCAGATGCTTATTTCTAATAACTCCAATTTATTTGTTGATTTTAAGCTTAAATTGTTTTATTTGTATCTTAATAGTGTAACAAAAATTTGGAAACTTCTTGGGCGTTTAATGGATTTCAGTTTGAAATCCGATTTTTTCGGAAAGAAGCACCTATCGGAAGCTTAGGCCAAAAATTAGAGCAACCTCCAAAATTTTTAAGTACCTACATAGGCTGAATTCTATTACTAAACAGATTATTTAATTTTAGGCAACGTACTTATCTTTCATCTAGGTACAAGTCAAATTACCTAAATAGATCAATAAAACTTTGTTGAAATTAGCTGAAGATCGCGGTGATTATTTATGTATCCAGGTTCACAGAATTCATTAGTCTGGAATGAGTGTGAGGACCACAACTATAGTTATTCTATCTTACCCCAGCTGACTTTTCTTGTAATCGAAGTTTTAGATATTTAGATATAGTTTCAAAATTTGTCAAAACCACTCAAGTGGCGTAGACAAGTCTGTCGAACATAGCTTACGCATAAATAATTCGATTGAAATTTGATTCTATATCGAGATAAGTTTCATAAAGATTCACGTTTTGTTTTAGGTTTAGCTTTAAACTTAAACACATACAAGCAAATGTTCTAACCCCGACTTGATCTGTTAGGCTTAACTCGTGTAAGTTGAGTTTGAAATTCTAGTGTAAAATTTAATAAATTTCACCCGTTTCGTAAATATTTTTCTCTATGGTTAATTATTGATTTTAAATCAAGAATTTCCAGTTAGCTGGAAAATTAGTATTACAACAACAAAATAACTTAAAATAGTCCCCGTTTTATGAAATCCAAAATATTCCAGCCATATGTTAACATTATTACTGTTATGTTTACAGAACTTTCTCAGTTCTTAAACGGATTGCTGTGTTTATCCGAATATTATGTTTTGTTATATCTATAACAGAAAATTTAGTTTGTGGTTGATTTTGTATTAATGCTCTATTATAAGTGTAAGTACATTAACGAGTCCCTTGGTCTGGCTATGAAAAATTGGAACCAGGAAATAAGTCTACAGAGTTTTGATAATAAAACGATTTTAGATGCCATATTTAAGTTTAATTTGTTATATTTTAATTCCAACCTTGGTCGTAAAGAACTGGACTTGAATGAATAATCGCGCTAAGCTTAAAATTATTTACAGATTAAACCCAGAATTGGAAAAAACATCGTAAACACATGAAAATAATTGTTCTCGATATACATTTATTAATTACACATGTACTTTATGAAAAATATGACAACTGATTTAAATACAACAAATTAAAGATAATCCGCTCAAGCCATTTAAACAAAGTATCATTCCATCTATATATATCTGACACACGTATACATATTGTATGATTAATAAAATAGTTAATCGCTTGATTGCATCAACCTTTAAGTCATGTTTGTTTAAAATATTACTAAATTACGCTGATATGACAACAAAAACAACAACAATATCGAAAACAAACGGTTATAAATAACTTAATTTCCCATAAAGCTTTTCTTATACTGTTATGCAGCTTTAATTCAAGTTCACTTATGTGTGTGCGCGATCGCTTCTTATTATCAAAAGTCGACTACTGTCCTACTTATCTTACTTCTTCTTCTTTTTTTTTTAATTCTTCTTCAACATAATAATCCAAATTATAATACAATAATAAATGATAATGATGACGATCACATATGATCAATATTGACATTTAAAATATGTAGTAGAGAACACAACAAAATTCAGTCAACATTGACCTTTAAGCATCAGCTTACCATTAACGTTTATATATTGGTTTTTGCAAAGTTCAAATATCTTAATGCCCGATAGGGTTACACAAATAAATATGAAACTAGTTCAAAATCATATTTTACTCTAAATAATTTATGAAATAATTTATGCGAGCGTGCACGCTATGAATCATAATTTTGACATTAAACGTTTATCAATATATACATATTAATAAAATTCGCGTCGACTCTCAATTAACTTTGAAATCGAGTCTTAAAGTCGGGACAACTACTTATGTCTTATCCAATTATCATTAATCGTATGATTTTTGTGGCCGAATATGTAACGTAATGAATTTTTGTTGTTGTTGTTATACCCACCACCTTGAGACTTTGTGTATACGTAACGAATGAAAATTGAAAGTTTTTTTTTTGGTTTCTTATTGAATTGAAAAGGATATGTAAAGGTACATAATCATAATGTCTTTCTCGCTGTCTTATGTAAGGTAAGATAATAGTGCAATTTTACTTTAATATACAAATAAATTTTGCGATTGTTGAACCGTGAAAAATTGTATTGGTTTGAAAGTTGGGTGGGTGTGTGCGCGCTGTTATGTGAAATTTGTATGTTGTCTGTTTATATAGTTAGTAAAGTCGTGGTCTGGTAATAAGAATATGTATAAGGAAATTGATTTGTTTTATGGTATACAGATTGTAACGAAAAAATTAGGTAATAATACACCAATGTTTTGAGGTTTTAGATCATGGTCGCTAATTAGATTCACATACATAGCATAAACGTTTGTTGCATAATTTTGTTATATAGACTACGGCAAACGGATGTGACATTTATGTTTTGGGCAGACATTTTCCAAATTTTTAGAAAGCAGATTAGATGAACGCGAATGAAGCATTTACTAAACTGTTTACTAAATCAGAGTAGCTATAAGCTAGAACCTCATGATGATTGTATTGTTGTGCAATTTTTTTAAGAAATTAAAACTGAAAATATTGATTATTTACTAAACCCTAAACATAAAATTAAATTGTAAATTAAATTTTTCTTGATTAGTCCAAAACTGAACAAATTAATGAAAGTGTTATTGAAATTCATAGGAGAGGCTTAGATGAAACCCTTAAATAGGCTTAAAAGTTGATCAAAATGATTATTCAATTAAATTTTAAAACAAGTTGGGTCCAAACGGCCTAAGACAAACTCAACTTAAAAAAATGTCCACCAGACAGCTAATGAAAAGTCTCCTCACGAGGATGCTTTTCGATTTAGTTAGATCTATATGAGATTACTTTTAGGTTAGTTCTACGATACACAATTCATAATTCGAAAATAACTAGAAGAGAAGAAATAACGTCTTTTTATAAACTATTTCAGCATTGATTCAAACAACCAATTTTTTAGCCAAGGCAAGTGAGTAATGAATTGTGCATCGCTTCCGAGGTTAGTTTTGGTTCGAGTGATATTTTTGGTTTATTATTTTGTTTTTAACTAAATTTTGAATCAAAATGTTTAATTTTTTAATTAATTCATACTACAAATACTGCTATAGCAGTAACCACAAAAAATAACAAACAATCGAAACAGTATTATACGCCTTTATTTTGCTAGCTGTATTTCTCCCGCTATTGAATAGCTGGCAAAAAGGTATGAAAAGCTCTTTATTGTTTCCGAAGGTAGCCTTCCCAAATTACATCGAAGGTCTTGCAAAATAAATAATTTATTAAGGACTATGGGAAAAACGAATTTAGAAGGCGTGATTAAATATAGAATTGAAACAGTCGCTGCTGATACAGCAGAACCAGTACTTTTTTACTTAGAACATTTATTTTGTAAAAAGTTTCATTTCACTCGAAATTGGTTTTATTCATTCCGTAAAAGGGTTCGTTCAATTCGAAATAATTTTCGAAAAAATAATTTTGAAAATAGTTTCATTTGAAGCGCAAAATATCTCGCCTAAATTTTTACTAACGGAACTTTTTCACTGTATATTACCCGTTTTTACCTGCCTCTTCCTTAGGTTAGTACGCATTAATGTTGCTACAAGCACGATCCTCAATTTCTTTTCGCGCCCTACACAGCACATATATCAGGGAAACTTTCGGGCCGAACGGTGGACCGTCTTAAGCTTTCCTTATATCGCCAATAAATTAAATTTAGTACTTTATAGACAATTCGCACATGGCATAGAATAGTTACACAACTTAAATAGTGTTATGTTTCCTGTTATGTGTCACTATTCTTTGTTACATGCAAATTGTGTGTACGAAATATTGAGAAATCCCAAAAGACACAAATTAACATGCATGCAATGCCAAAACGAAAAATATTTACACGAAATTTCAAGCAGTATGCCAGATTATTCCCATCAAATAGTAATTACATATACGGTTGACGTTCTAAAAGTAGCAATATGGAATAACGAAAAGCCAGGCACCCTGGTACGGGTAAAGTCAATGATTTAGTATAGAAAATATCGACATGAGGCAGAGAGCATTAGTCTTGATCACGGATAGTTAATAATATTAACTGATCATGACGAATCTTTTATAAAAGACTTCTACACACTAATTAGATTAAGGTATGAAAATCACGGGTTTCACATTTAAAATCCAACTTTTTACATTTCAAATTCAACCTTTTACAATTCAAATTTAACCTTTTGCAACTTATATTTATGTGGTTTCAATTTTAAATTAAACCATTTAAAGTTCAATCATAAAGCTCGTCTCGATAATTCTCGGCCAGTTTTTCAGCACTTTCTAGAACATTTCGAATGTTATTATTTTCCATTAAATTCCACGAATTCTCATAGATAAGTTGCACAATTAGATCTAGTTAATTGACAATTCAAATTATTTAACAGAAGTTGTGTCTTTCTGTTGTTGTAGCTATGTATAATCGATAGACGCTCCTTTATGATAATAATTAACAGAAAATAGCTATGTATAACGGAGATTTAGAAAGGTCCCACTTGGAAAATGTTTACCAAAACCACTTTAAGGAAGATGAATTCATTGAAGAATACATTGCAACAAATAATTTTGACTTGGTCTAACCAATAAACATAATAATATTGATTTTTACGCACAATTTTCTATTTTAAATCGTTTCATCACCGTCGCAGACACAGATCAAAGAGTTTATTTTATATCTTCATTATCGCTTCTTGTGATAGTTTCACTACAAATGTTACGTTTTTCCCTTGTGCGTTTTTTTTTCTTGTGCAGTTTTTTCTGAGTGAGCGATTTCTTAGTGCTTTTCAACAGTACGTACACGTATTTTTGCCTTTGTTTGACTTTTATTTCCATTTAAAAAATTCGCTGCTGTGTTGGGCTAATTTACTTGGTAAATTCAAGATTCAAATAACTACAAATGAAATGTTGAAACCCTATTTCCGAAATTTCAAATTTCTTTAGATCAGTGGTGGCCAAGCCAAACGAGTATTTTTGCCCAATTTTCAAAATAAATAGAGCAACAAAACTGCAATTAGAAAGAAAAAGTCAACAGGACAACACGGTAAATATTTATGTGTATATCACTAGAAAATGGATGTGAGGACTGCCACAATAGTTAATCTATCTTGCGTCATGTGGTCCGCGGTCTGCATTTTCTCAAGATGGAATAAATATTGCGATATCTTACACACTCATTCCATAGTGATAAATTCTGTGACTCTGGATACATAAATAATTATTGCGTTGTCCAGTTGACTGTTGTTTCTAATCTGAGTTTTGTTGCTCTATTTATTTTGAAAATTAGTCAAAAATACTCATTTGGCTTGGCCACCACCACTGCTTTAGATCATTAGATTTGAGTTTGAATTTACGAAAGGCTTTCAACACTATTTAAATACATATATCTAACCTACAGGTTCATCATCGATTAGACTTAAAAAGGATTTAAACAGGAACAATTGCGCCTTAGTGGAATTTCTTCAGCTAAACAAAGGAAAATCTTAAAAATTTAAGAATACTTCAGAATTTACCGTGAGACGAATTTAAACGTTGTAAAGCATTTGGGATTGTTGGTAATTGAACTTAGTTTCAAATTTTTAAATATTTTTTTTACAAAAATGAGTATACATTTAGCATATCACCTTCCAGATTTTGTGATCCTTCAAATAAATAGTTTACGGCAACAAATGACTTTCTTTAACGAATGGGGAATTTTGAGAAACTTGTTAAGCAGAGTTCAAAAGGTAAATGAGTCCTCGCTCATTTGTCTGAATTTTTAATATTTTAAAGTTCAGATCATCATGATTAAAAGTATCTATGGGAACGAGGTCAAAAGATGATCTGAACAAACATATAATCTGAATAATAAAAAAATCATTCAAATTAGCGGGATATTTGCAAAATAAAATTGCTGCTAACTAAAAAATATTAAATAGGAAGTTTCACCATGCAGGCTGTAGAAAGGACACAGATCGACAGATAGACTGGCACATAGGACGTGAAACAAAGTAAAAGGTGTCCTTCCTTTATTTGGCGTTATCTTGATTGGTTTCAAAATTGCAAAATTGGCTACTAATCACCTTGTCGAATTTTAATTTATATTTGTAATTTGGTTTTAAATAAAAAATTAAATTGTATACGATTTAAATTATAGTAACTATCAAAACAAACATTTAAAGAAAGCTCCTCATATAAGAATCTTCCAATTTATCTCATATTAGTTCTTTTCAATTTATTGTATCAAACTAAATTTCCTTAAAATCTATGCCTTCCTCATTCAAAAAACTTATTTTTTTATTGCCATTTAAATGCTACTGAACTTGGATCTGCCATGATTTAAGCTATTGGATGGACCAGTAGGAGATGATATTCATTTGATTAAAACCATGTTTCTAAAGGCATTCTTTGCAATTCCCATATTTAGTTTGACTCGCTCAATCGTTCACATCATTTTATTATTTCCCCTTCAAAGCAAGGAATTTTGAAAGAAGCGCTACACAATTTCATTCTATTTTCATTATCACTTGATCCATACAAATTTATCTGCAGCATCAAAATTTCGCCTCTTGTATCGTCGACGTGCCACTGAATTACTTTATTTGTATTAGTATAACGCCCCTTTTTCAAGCAAATCGCCTCTCTGCACTAACGAACTCTAACTGTTAGGAACTCCAATATTCACCAATTCCTACTAGATATCCTAATTTGGTGGTTTAAGCAATGCCACTTCTAGTGAATACAATCGCTAATCAATCGCAAAATCCGCTAAGCAATCGTGTCTAACAATTTTCAAGATTTTTCGAGATTTTCGCATTATTTGAGTGTCTAACGAATTTCTGGATCTTATTCGAATTTCGCATCGCATTGAATTTGATGCTGTTGAAGACTTACACAGTTTAGTAATTTCAAGATTTTTCGATGATATAATGTATCGTTTTAAGTTTAGCATGAGAGTTTCAAGAATATTTGAAAATATTCGTGATTCTCGAAATTCGAATAAATTTTTTTTTCATTAATGCAGTTTATCGAGATTGTTCGATTTTATTTCTGAGATTATAGTTGAGTTTCGAGACAATTGAAGATTGTTCGAGATCATTTTAGTGTTTTTTAGCGTTTTGTAATGAAAAAGAATTATTAGATTATTCGAGTCTCGAAGCATTTTGAAAACGAGCGATTCCAGGTAACTTCATCAATGGTAGAAGTTGATGTTTAACATTGATACCATCTAGTTACTGCTTTTTGTGGCATAATATATCTTCTGCGGTTATTCAAAATAGTGCAAAATCAGTTAATTGATTTTTGGCAGTGGTTTGGACATTCTAGAGTATGTCACTTATGTATGCGATTAATGGTAGGTTTTAATTGGTCTTGGAACTCCTTTACTTAATTAAAAACAACAGTTTGAGCAGGTTTGAGCATCATTCTTGTTGTACTTTTTTGGCGTTCTAAACAACGATTTGTTGTGTTTCTTCTAAGTGGGATACTATGTGACACTATTGTGGCATACTATGTGGGAAACAACAATTCAAGACCAATAGGCTCAATTGATGCAAAAATTTAATAATGACTCCAAAATCTATTGTAGATACTGGGTGGAGTGAATAAAAAAGTAAATACTGATAAGAGTTACCTTTTCCATAGAAGGTACTACTTTTAAGTAAAAGCTTTCTCTTATTTCGAAGTGAATAATAACTACCTTGTGTTTACAAGTACTTATCGGAAAAAAATTAAGTAATACCTTCAAGTATTTACTTATTGTTAAGGCAGTACTTCTGTATATTATTTATCTAAATAATTTGGTGCTTATTTTGTGCCAAATCAGTAAAACATTTTTGTATTTAATCCTCAGATATTTTGTGTTGACCTCGAATTCTTAGCTGTCCATCTATATTCTCGTCTTCTCCATCGAAGGCCTAAACGTGATTGCTTCAGTTGTCTGCATTCTCTTCGATTATATAAATATAGTTTAAATGCATTCTAATATTATGTAATAACACGCCAATGTCTGGTAGGCTTCTTTATAGCGTTACAAACTTATCCGCTGCCCCAAAAAAAGAAACAGGACCTATAAACTGCACTAATTTTGCTTCTACATTTAGGCTTGGCTATCCTTTTCTATTAATAAAATTGTCAATATTTTTTCGTGGGAATGATCCAAAGCTATAAAACCATTATGTACATGAAATGCCTTACAAAGAGTAGTTCTATATATTCCCGTATCTTTACTCGAGGGCGACAAACCTTGGTACCAAGGGCCACTTAGGTAGCGTAAAAAATTAAAGTTTTTGATATGAACACAGAGCTCTTCACTAGTATGATCGAATGTTTCAAAAAAAAAAAAAAATTCACCTTAAATTAACAAATATAGCCTCCCCCCCCCCCCTTACAATTTGTGTATTTTTGGTTGGATCCGTACATCCCCTGGCGTTCAAGATAATTTTTCATTTTTCGAATATTAATAATTCGGGCCATTACGATCAACATAATATATTTCCAAACTAAACTCAAGTTTCGTTGTACCCAACCTTGTAAATCATCAAGTAAGTACGGAAGAAGTAAGATTTTTTTTTTATTCACAGCTTTTTAAGTAGGTAGTGGGAAATTTTTAAGTCTTTGCTTATAGAGAAAGCAGTTACTTAAACTTCAAGTATATACACTACTTGATCGAGAATATACTTAAATTTGATTCACATGCTTACAAGCAGATACTTGAAAAATCACAAGTTAAAGCCAATATGGTGATGAAGCATAATAGTTAGAGACCTAGATTAAAATAATCCATTCAAGATGAAAATTTGAAAACGGGATTATTTATTTGATAATTTGTACAACTAGTAAAAAAATTAATGAAAAAATCAGAAATTATTAGACAAAAAGAATGAAAGAGAGTGAAGGGCAAGCTATTCTCATAATCTCATTATCGTGTTCATGCATGATTTTGTTGAATGTTCCTCCTACTAGCTGAGAATTGTACTGTCATACCAAATGCAGAGACCAAAGAAAGATGGACCGCTTTATTTCTATTGTCCATACTTATTATTTATCTCTTGTTTATATTTTTGTACTCTTTATAACTCTCTTATTTTTTAACCTTATAAACATTTTTTCAAGTTAGGTAGAAATAAATGTTTTTATAGATTTATTGGTTTAAAAAAAAAATATTTCGAGCCACTCATTAATACAAAATACAAGAAATAAACAATTTTTGTTCTCCTCATTTGACAGCTTAAATAAAGTCCGTTTTGAACATGGAGGCTTTATGCAAAGGAGGCTTTGGTGAAATACAGAAAACGTTCGTTCTGTTTGTTTTTAATCGTCGTCAATACGTTCTTCTTCAGTTCGTAACGATTATAGTTAGTATAGTTACCATTTTTCTCTTTATTTGGCTTATATTTCCGTTTCACTGTTTTTTTTGTCTTAATACGCTGTGCGTATTAATCGGGTATTTTAGGATTACAGGAATCTATAGGTATATGACAAAACGTTAAGACATTAACCACTGTAATTTAAGGGCGTAATTTATTTAAAGTAATAATTTTAACCTAGTGATGAATATGACGGGATCCCTTTTTATCCATGAACTATTCCACTAATTGGTATTCCATATAATTTTCAAAATCTAAACATAGATACCAGAATTCTTTATCAAATTCGACACTTTATAGTTCGCGTATATTCAGATCGATCATATAAAAAACTTGAAGTAAATTTGAATAATGTTTAAAACAAATTTAATTATATCAACTTGTAGTTATAATCAAAACTTGTGTCAATTTCGAGAATTTTGAATACGCTTTTATAAGAGGCTTGAATACAAGGTAAATCAAATTTATGTGAAAAGGTTTGAGTGGAAAATTTTACTAAATTCGTTTTGAATGAAAAATTTGGTTCACAAATTATTTTCTCGACTCTCAGCAGTTGGGCTTTTTGGTATACAGTTTTCTGCTTTCGCAAGATTGGGTGTATTCCGTTTGACATGAATAAACTTCTCACCACTACTTGTGCCTACTCAGAACTATGCTTATTAAATCAATGGTGTAGATGTTTTATTTGTGTTACTAAAGAGTACAATAGTGGTTCTCCGTCTATATGGTTTCGTATCAGATACTAGAAATGATAGAACGCATGAATTTTTGTAACAAACTACCATAAATGAAATAAAATCACAAATTCAGGTCCTAATTATAGTTTTGTTTCTGTTAAACATCATTTAACACGATTCGATTGTTACTTTTTAAATTTAAATCGCAAACAAACGTCGAATGCTTTTTTTCCACTAAATCAGAGCAAATCAATTAACTTTTGTTATATATAGTGAGTGCGATCATTGAAAGATCAAACATACAAATATTGTAATACTGCAATAAACTACAAAAAATATTTAAGTAATTTATATACAAAAATCTTTTGAATTCACAAATCGAAGCACAATAGTCTAAAAAATTGAGCAATTGCAATTTCGAAGGTGTTAATTGAATCATTTGTGATTCATTCAATTTTGAGTACTTTTCGATGCATACTAAACATATACATGTATATACAAGTTGCAACTTGTATGTCACAATAAAGTGATTTTCAATTATCTGAAATTCCCTTGAGTTATCAGAAGGAAATTAAAATTTAATATCTTAAAGGCATAACCTTCGATTTAATATCATTTCGATTATGACAATATATAGTTGGTGTCATAAAACCAGTTCAAGAACCTTAATAATTTATATAATTACGTAAAAGTTTTCACCAGAATGACGAAAAAAACCTGTCATTAAATTGTCAAAAAAACAAAAGTTCCAATAATTGTTGTATTATATCATCACCAAAGTGAATGGATGTCCACAGCTGAATCAATTAGAACGTGAATAAGCGTCTAATCAACGGAAGTTAATCAAAAAAAGTATTAGTGCGTGTTTCATCTTAAAATAATCGCGATCGCAAGACACACATAAACAATATTATAAAATAACGATCATGATTCAAGACAAACGTAACAAGAAATTAATTTTGTTTTGGTTTAAAACATACATATTTTTGTACGAACAAAAGTAAAAGTGGATTCAACACTCAAGTGAACGGAAATTTTTTTATTTTTTTTATTTTTTATAAGGCGGAAAATTATTTTTTATTGTATTGTGTTTAGAGTTCTTGACGAATATAATTTCCTTACAAAATAATAAAAAAAAAAAAAAGAAATTAAACGAATTAACATTAAATGTTTTGTGTTAAGGTAATTTTATAAACCTTGTTATATACGTTGAAAATTCCGATCGCCATCGCGCACGATGATCATGATTACGATGTGTATAGTAGGTAATGAAGGTAATTGTCAATTGTGTAATCGAAATTTTAATCGCAAAAGAGATTAAATTATTTTGAACACATTATACAATATGGATAGGACAATGGACTTGGTCAAATTGTGTATTTCATTGAGAAATCAAAATTTTCTACTTTTACGTGCTTATATACACGCAGACAATAATTAAATTGTCAAAATAACTTATGGACCAAAATCCATATACAAACAAACAAACAAAAAACTAATTATATTCAAAAATATATCTTGATTTACAACAGCGGACACGCCAATCTGCGATTGATGACGTAAATTTATTCAAAGTGTTTGTCTTGGCCCATTTTTCACACCATCCGTATACCATTAATAACCGAAAATTACAATTTAAAAACAATTGGTACGTAATTTGATAATAATTGGAATTCACATATATATAATTTAAAATCGCGGAAGGTCGTGAAAACATAAATTATCTTGTTAAAATTTTTTTGCACGCAGCTTGATTTAGAATGTTTATACAAATTTGAGTCATGCTTTATTGTTTTTGCAAAAGTACAAAGAAATTATGTTTGCAATTTAAAAAAAAAAATGTCACATCACAAACTAAGATTTAGAAATGACGAAGCGCGAGAAATTTTGTATTAAATTCGCGCGAAATATGGACACAGGTCACACCGCAAAAATCACCAGCTTACGGCTAAATTTAATGGCATATATAATTAGATGATAATTTGGAATATATATATGTAAGACCTAGACACCGACAAGGCCGCCAAGATTATATAAATTATATGAATTATAAAAAAAATTTATGAATGAAAATTTGATTTTATTTACATATATACTGGGTGCCCAATAAAGTTATAAAAAAGACTATAAATAAGAAAATAATTGTATATACGGTTCGGGATTAAAGTCGCGCAATAAAGGTTATTATTACAATCGAAAAACGTGAAAACCACTTAACCGTATCAATAAATAATGGACTGAGAGTAAATAAGAAATTTTATTTTATATATTATTACGTTTTATCGCAAGCTAAAAACGAAAAACAAAATTATTATTTGTTAATAAATTTAATTAATTTGTGATCACGACCGGTGATTCGGCGGCGCCAAATTTAATGTTCGCCCACACCCATGTCAATCGGTTATTGTCCACCATATACATACATTGTATTTTAGTACACACAACACTCTATAAGCAGAGAAAATATTTTTCCCAAAATGATTAATTTTCTTTTCGAAACATTTTTAACACACGACGATATTTTTGTGTGCGCTAGCGACCATGACTATTACATAATCGCGTTATCTTAGCATGAAAACAATAATTTTTTTGGTTTTTATATTTTCGAAACTTAAATTTCACATCGTGATCTCGTTTTTAATGCGCGCGCGCGTGCGCGATATGCTTATGACCACTGAATTTGTGTGTTTGCAGCTATACATATATAAATTTGAGGTTGATATTTAATTCAATTGTCTGAGTTGTAAAATTAAGAAATTCAATAAAAAAAAAATGCTTCAAGGTTTATGGTCTCAAGAGGAGAACGAGATTATAAAATAAAAGTATTCAATCAATTTTACACTTCTTTGGCGGGCAGATGTGTCTGTGTATGTTATAGAGTTTGTCAATATATCAAAATTAGTTAAATTATACAGATACAAATTAATATTTTATTACCATCATGATTAGGTACTGAAATAAAATGTTAATTATCTATATTAGTTGATAGCTCAAGAAATTTTTTTTTAAATTGTTATTAATCGAAGTCGATTTTTAAATTCAAAATGTCGGATTCCAAAATTGTTCAGTTTATGACTCGAAAAGAACTTTTCATAGAATATGCACAAACGAAATTGGTGGAAAGCTTAGATAAGAAAAAAATATACAGTGAACTTAAGCCCCATAGCTCCTGATATTGAAGGCCGGAGGTGTAGCAAAATAGCATATCTTACAGAAGAGGAGGCAAATAAATTAAATGAAAAAATGCCAAAGGAAGCGATCGTTGCTCTCCTTATAAAGGCAATTCACTGGTGTGAACGAGCCCAACGATTGAAAATTACTAAGATTACTAAGTCGTTAGGCATGTTTCAAAGAACATTACAATTGATTAATTATTTTATACCTTTTACTCATGACGGTATGAAATCAATTTCCGGAAATCACGGTAGAGATTCATTAAAAGCAGAAATCTATTCATTCAATAATACCGAAAAGTACTGAAGATCATTTGGGTCGAAATCAATCGTTCAGACCATTTCCCTCAGGACCAATTAGCCAGGCTCAATTCAACATCGGTTATCGTATCCCTCACTCTTCTATAGCTCCGACCAATATTCCGACTTCAGAGAAAAATGATTTCTTAAAAAAACTTGATTCACTTTATTTAGTGAAAATTATACCTAAATCTTCTAGTCAACCCAATAATTAACTACCAGATCCAAATAGTTCTGGTTGCTACGTTCCAGCATCGAACCCGAATAGAAGTGACTATGATAATGACAATAAACCCAATAGGCCTTATCAAAATCGTCTATTATCGTTATGTTCGAAATAACGTTAATCAAATTCCGAATATGTATTAGGAAACTTCCGAAAAACTTCCGAAATACGAGACTCTTATGGTAGATTATATCTTTGATTATGTTCTGGACAGGTAGATACATTTCTTTGAAATTTCGTTCAGAATCACCCGAATGTAGGCTGTCCAGAAATACGCGAAGCATTAGTGACGTGGTTTAGACCTCCAGAAGAAGAAGCTGAGCTTCGTCTCCAAATTTGTTCAAAGAGGCAATCGCACAGAAAATCTATTAGTATAGCTTGATCCTAAATACTCAGATTTTAAACAATCGACTGAATCATGAACATTTCAATGAGCGGAATTTATTAGAAAGAGAAGTTTGCCTGTGTATTAAAAATCAATAAAATTCTTTCGGCTTTTTATAGACAACATTTATTAACAATAATGGCATTCACAACATTTTTCGACTTGTTATTCAGAAAAAAAAAGATGCCAATAATTTATTATCTACCAAAGTACCAAATAAGTAGAAATATCAAAATCCCCCGTACTTTAACCCAAAAATCAAACAAAGTGTGTCGACCCTGTAGGTCTACTACGTATTCCGATCTGAAAGTAATTTTTCCCGAATTCAGAAATTTTGTATGGAGAAAAAAAAGAAAATCAAATTTATTTCATAGTCAAAATGAACTTTCAAATCGGTTTTACTTTCAGATCGGAATACACAGTAGACCTACTGAACAAAAAATGAGAAACTTCCTTGAGTTCTCTATGTGGTAGTTTGGATTCGTACCGAAAAGTACGCAAGTACAAAAAGACCGATCTACTCTTTAGGTAACTACGACCAAACTACAAAATACAATTCTCACTTCATACATTAAGTATGAGGCAAGAACGTACTGACCTAGCGAATTATATTCACTAAATCAAAAACTCAAGGAAACCCCTCATTTCTGTGTGTTTTTTGCCCACTCAAATTATAGAAAGAGGGTTCTCATTTTTTCTTCAGGGTCGATACACTTTATATGACTCTTGGGTTAAAGTACGGGAGGGAGGGGTGGGGGAATTTTGATATATTTCTACTTTTTTTGGTAAATATATTATAAATGATTCTTTTTTAATTAACAAGTCGAAAAATTTATTTGATTAACAAGTCGAAAAATGTTGTGAATGCCATTATTGTTAATATATTTTGTCTATAAAAAGCCGAAAGAATCTTGTGGATTTATTAGGCAACTTTATAGTCGAAATAGTAAGCTATCGAATTTAATGAGCGATGATGTTCACAATGTTTCGTCGAATTTGATTGCCTTAAATAGTCCAATAACAAACAGAGTACGATTTGCTCTCTATTCGAACTATAAGTTCATTATTCTAGATTGGCCAAAAAAATTTGTTAAGCATATTCTGTTTTGGATGTAGAAAACCAAATATTAAGCAGTACTTGATGTGGATCACTTTCAAAACTGGCATTTCCAAATCAACTTAAAAAATATATTACACAGATAAGGATATACCTGATTATGTCCAAATACCAAATCATGGTAAACCTATTGATTGCGACATAAATCGAATTAACGATAACTGGGCCTGTAAGAATGACGAAATAATGCCATTTAAACCTGACTCGCTCAATATTTATAATCATATCACTAACAGAATAAAACATTATTGGAGTACAAAAAGACGGTCATATAAAGAATGTGCTTCATCCACCCTATAGCATAATCTATATATCGATCTATTAAAGGACTCCTAGACAGTGGCGCCAGTCTTTTAATTTTAGAAGAAGGTGCTTTGCTACTATTGAAAGAGATTCATTCCAAATACCATAAAATAAACGTGCTAGTTAAAACCGCTGATGGTACAGCAAATTCAATTGGGTTGGTATCGTATCCAAAATAAAAAAATCCCAAAAAACCAAGTTCTATACCTTGGAGAATGGGAGCTACCGCCTCCAAACCCCCGCCCTGAATTTCAAAAATATTTACATTTGTAACAATATTTACGTTTGTACCATATTTCACATACCTACTAAAATAAAAAATTCCTCAAAGCCGCTTAGCACTGGTCCTTTCCGCGCAAGGACGACATGAAATTATGTAGATATCTTTTGTTTTCATATATTAGTTTTCAAAAATTGATTGGGTTCTTCCCTTTCGATGGGGCAGTTTACTTTGTATTTTTCGGTATTTTTTTTGGGATTTTTCCATTCGGGAATATGATGGTATCCCAATTCAATTATTGGCTATACCGAATGTTGAAAAGTCGAATGTCGAAGAGCCGATTGTGTCGAAAGGCCGAATGTCAAAAGGCTGTTTGTATCGAAATTGATTTTAATTTTGGGTTGGCTATGCCTTATCTAGAGAGAAATAATACAGAAACTGAAAATCCCGAAAAAAATTTCGGAAAAAAAAATCCAGAAAACTAAAATCCAGAAACGCAATTATCAAAGTGTGGACCACATTAAAATTAATATTTGTAAAATGCCCATCGAATTTTACTTTTTCCGTAAAGTTCTTAATATTTACGATAATGGAAATTGCTTCGTCAACCTTTCAGACACAGATGAAAAGAATCGTATCGCTCATATCGCTTCTACCGATAGTTCTACCAAACAAATATTTGAAGTTATTTTGTGGTTGGCTTAACTCGTTGGATTAATATGGCATCGACGAATGAATTGGAGCGAATTGCGGACTCATTCCTTCGTAGATGTTTCGTCAACCTTGAAGACATAGATCAACGGAATTGTACCGCTCGTAATGTACTACAAATGTGTGTCGGCCATTCGGCTTTTCAACATTCGACCTTTCGACATTTCGGCCTTCCGACCCATTCGGCGAACGCAAAAAACGTATGAATGTAGTAAAATTTTATATTGTTCCTACGTTAAAAAACAGAATATATCTTGGAATTTATTTTTGGATTTATTTTCAAATAGCTCCTCAAATGGTAGATTAAATAATTATTAATGATTCTGATAGCAGGAAAAAAAATGCACAGGCTGAATGACGTGCAAAGTGCACAATTAAATAGAACAATATAAAAATTCCCGTCTTTTATTGAACCAGGTCTTAGTTGTACAAATCTGCACAAGTAGAGGTATTTCCCTTAATCTCTATCTTGAAAGTTATAGGGCCCAGTCAAAGTACATGGTCGTCACCTGTTGTTTTTGTTCAGAAATCGAATGGTAAATCAAGATTGTGTCTGGACTCTACAAAATTAAATAGGGTCACAATCAAAGACTCATATTCTTTACCTAGCTCGATTGGAAGGTACGAAATTTATCATTAGTTTGGATGTTGCATTTTGACAAAAGCCTTTTGTTCCTGGGCGGCCACTTTATCACTTTAAGATGATGCTGTTCGGGCTCTGTAATACTGTCCAGGTAATGTGCAGATTAATACATAAAATAATCCCAGCCGAATTACATGAACAGGTAAATTATGTTAATATCATCAAACTCGTAGTTAATAACCGTACTCGAGGTAGATTATCTGTTACCGTCGAAAAAAGCCATTTTAGCATGAGGAGATTCGATACCTTGGTTTCATGGTGGGTGAAGACGGTCTCCGAACTGACTCTACTACCAAAGTCAAAGCCGTCGTGCATTTTCCCATACCAAAATCTCCTAAGAAAGTCCGATGCTTTCTGGGAATGGCGGGTTGGAATCGGAGATATATTACCCAAGATTTTGCTGACAACTGCTCCTGTACTTGCGAATCCCGACTACATAAAACATTTCTATATTCGCTGTGACACAAGCACAAAGGGTCTTGGTGGGTTTTTATATCAGAGTTGAACAACCAATCTCTTTCTTTTCGCAAAAGCTTAATGCTGGTCAAAATAACTATATGGTTAGATAGAGAGCTGGAAAGTTTGGCTGCTGTGTCTAAAATGGCTGATGGGAATGCGGGATCTATAACTTCAAAGCTTGCACGATAGCTTATAATTAGATATTTTCGACATCCAAATCATCCATCAGAAAGGAGGTAGAGAAAATATCGGACCATGAGCTTGAATTAAACTCTTCTTTGATATTTATATATTGACATGAATTCACCTGCTTCTAACGATCCAAATTATCAAAATATTACATCCAAAGTTTTAAATAATGTACCGAGTACCTAAGTTTTGGATGATCGACAGTTTATTAGGATTGAACCTAAATCATTCTAACTTTTGAGATGTAACTGTTTGGAAATTATGAATTCCCAATCCTTTGGTCCCAGATGTCCTCCGAAGAATACGTAAACTAGTTTAATGGCCAAAAATGTCAAAAGATATCTGGAGGGTGTCACTAAATTTGTAGAACCGTCATTTCAAAAGTTAACTAATTTAGAAGGCTCGCTGACTACTCATCTATATTAGTCAAGAGTCAAAGAAGGTTTAAGTATTTTAGCAGAGCAATACTTTGGAATCGGCACAATAAATAACGTGATTAGGATTCCTCGACGAAATTTGCTTAACATTTCTTGAGATTCTCGAGTATTCCCGTAAAAAATTAAAAATCAAAGAAAACTACTAAACGTTTTAATAGCGTGATGCGCATGGTTCGCACTACGTTGCAATAGGACCTCCAGACGCATTTGGCTAATATTTGCTAGTGTAGAAATAGCACTAGCTTATGTTGTTATTGGATAAACCTTCAAAATTATTTCTTTTAGTGTACTCTTCAACGAATTTAAAATGATTTTGGTAAACATTTTCATGGTGTGAGCTTGCCAAAAGAATTTTATAACTACGAAGTGAATTGCTTGATTCAAGCTACATTGAAAATACGCGGGTGTATTGCTATACATTTCATTGTGAATAGCGTCCATCGATTGCAGTTCGGGTTTCGATCACAATATGTTCAACAAAATCGTATAAAATCGTGAAACATGTTAAATGTAAAGCCAGATAGCAAAAAGGGTTGTGTTATGGCTTATATTTAATTAAAAGAGTGATAATAATTAAATAACCAACGGCCTTGTAAAGTTCGAGTATAATTCGAAGAAGTTAAAAATACTTGGTCAGATGGGTTTAGAAAAGTTTTCCCAAATGGTGATTGGTTTTTCTGTTCTATTGTAACGGTAAAAGTTTCTTCTCTTAAAGAAGAAAATTCTTAGTTCTCATGGCCCTCAACCATTAAAAACTTGAAGAATTTAAAAAATCGTATCCTTCTCTAGACTCTGTAAAGTTTCTATGCTCATCAGCCGCATACTTTAATTTTTTTTAACGTGTTGGCTTTCCCAAGCATTGAGTTTTCTTGGTTTCTGGGGTTCAGATATTTGTAAAGTTAAACTTACAGAAATTAAATTTAATTATGTTACTTGAGATACTAAAATCCTTAAAATTTTACTGACAATCTTTGCAATTTGGCACTTCCTACAACTGCTAAATGGGACCTCAAATTTTCAGCTGACTGAATTATAAAAAGCAAGTTAACATATTCTGAAACTCTTCAAACAAAAATGTGTAAATTCATCTAAACTAAAATAAACGACGAATTCTACAAAGATCGTAGTTTCTCTTGCGTCACTTTAAAACCGAATGTACGACAGTGACTTTATGTTAAATTAGAACTAAGTTTTAGAATATCACAAAGTAGCCCTCAACATACTGGATATCCCATTGAAACTAAAGCATTAAATCTTTTAATGTCAACCTGCTACTGTTATAACATCGCACAAAATAATAAAATCGATTTACTTACTGAACAACTTAATTGCCGAAGTCCACGCTTCATATGCTCGAAACCATCAGCCATCTGAACAAATAATTCCGCGAACTGTTAACGGATTTGAGAACAACTACATAGAGCAGAGCCAGTAATATAAAGAAATGGAGGCAAAGACTGCTGTTATTAACGAAAATGCCAGTAAGAATCCAAATTAAAGGATACCCGACGTTTGCAAGAATTCAAGATCACCATCTGCTGAATTTTGCGAAATGATTTATGTTTACATCCTTACAAGATCCAATTGGCCTATATAAATCTATTATCTATAGATTAATTGAAAGTATGGCAACAAATTGGGTCAACAGAATATGCTCCATACGTGAAGCATATTCGTAGTCACGGTTTTGTATGACATCTCGACAGATGTATATCATTTTGAATAAGATCAGTCAAAAATTTACTAGGTATTACTTGATTTTAACTATGTGACCTGCGGCAATTGGAAATGCCAAACAAAATCCTTACTCTTTTGTAGGCGTAATGATGATACATTTTGTAAATCAAGATGTTTTTCAGATATTTGATGGATTTTAACAACTAAATTGAAATGACTTATTGAATATGTATTGCCATAGGCTAATCTTTATAGTCTGGCGGAATTTAGAACTTGATGAATCATTTCTTAAACGTCATCCAAAAAATCACGCAATAAATTTGTCACACACAAAATTTACTCGTATTAAGGAATTCCCAATGAATTTAAATATTTTTATTTGCCCTACCAAACTAATTATGAATAATTATAATACCAAGCACAGAAATTATAAACATCGTGATTCGATAATATGGCAGATACAAAATAAATAAATCAGATAAGTTTAACATTTTCATGTCTTGTTATTTGCATTTAACAAGTCTTTAAGTAACATGAAACCAGGTCATTAATTAAAACAAAAAAAAAATTGATTAATTAATAAAAATTCGTGATTTATTCGCCCGAATGTACGACTTGTACTGCGACATAGAATAGACATAGTTAACTTATAAATTATATAACACGCAGTGTTTGAGAATAACAACAATTTATGCCGTGTCATAATAGTGTTACAATTTACAAAAAAAAAAAAAACTTTCTTCCGCGCTCGCTCGCGATGAGATGACAAAGTGAAAATTATGTGTTATGAAATGAACAAAAAAAAATATTGAAACACACCGGAACCACATAATTTCGCTTTTTTTTGTGCGGCATTACACAATGCATGGTTCATTAGTTAAATTAATTTAACACAAAATTGACTTAAGCATCTTTTAAAATGAATTAACTTTTACTTTGTTTGTTGCGTTTCTTAATCTCCCAGTCGCTTCATTCAACTTTATTATTATGTATGTATATTGTACTTGTATACATATTTATTCCCACTCTCAACGGTGGATATTTCGCGTATTTACATCACACCAAAATTTCGCGTATTTACCCTATAAAATATCATCTGAACTATCAAATTATGATCAAAAATAAAATAATTCTAAAAACCTGCCGATGGCTAATCCGACATGAATTGAATTCCAAAACAAGGTGTTATATTTTTTTATTATACTAGTATGCTACATACATACATATGTATATGCACGTTTATAATTTATGTAATGATCACACATGATCGTGGTGGCGAACAAAAATTCTTACAAACAAAAGAGTTATAAAAAAATAAAAAAAAAAAATTATCAGAGTGTAACGGACTTTGACGTCAAGAGGATAATTAATTGCCGTCTTAATTATATATTCAAACCATATTTATTGTGCAAATAATTAAAATTTTCAGGGTCACCGATCCGCAAATTTATTTATAGGATTCGACGATCTTCAAATTTGAAGAAGTACTAATTAGAATTTGTAACTTCTTACTACAAACGAAAAAAAAAAAAAAAACAAAAAATGGTTTTCTTATCTAACAAACCTCAAAATGATCGCGCACATACATGCGTGTTTATTTTTAGTTGATCGATCGATCGATAATTTATTCAACGAACGAACGATATACTACTATACAAGTGTTGAAATAAATTTTTATTATTGATTCAAACGATCAAAACCTTTGATATATACGTACTAATGGGAATTCGGTATTATGTGAATGAATGTCAACTTGACTAATTTGTGTTTGAAATTAGAATCTTGACTTTATTTGAGTGTACTTTGTAAAAAAAAAATTGAGTGCGGCTTGTCACGTGATGATCGTAAATCATAAATTTGAATTGATCATTTTAAGTGTGCGATCGTTCGAAAATTAATGGTGTTTCGATAATATTGTGTATCGCAATAATTATTACACATACAATTTTGATGAGGTTTAAGCAATTACAAGCATAATATATAGTGATTGTTCGATCGAGATTGCGCAGTTAATAAATCCTGATGGTGTGTCGTGATCATATGCCGAAACCAAGCAATATCATGTTTATTTTATAATTTATTACTGACACAACATAATTTAATTACTTTTCGATACATTTAATATATCAAATAAATAAATAAATTTAAAAGATCGCGCTTTAGCTTTTAACAGAATTGTAAAACAAAAAAAAAAACAAAAAAAAATTAAAGCAAAACTTATAATCAACCTTGAAGAACTTACTTATATTTTTTTGCACACAACAAAAATAAATGTTGGCTTTTTAGAGGCCATATCAATTCCATATATTTATGGTTCAAAATATAATATTTATGTACGCATATGTGTGAAATATTGAAAATAGAAGATCGGCATGATCATCATTACGCGTCACAATTTAATGATCGCGGTTATTAATTTTGAGTCTATAAAACCACCCAACTTGTAAAACTGGATTTTCGATCATAAGCTGATTATAAATATTAAAAAAAGACTCGAATATTTTGTAAAACTGTATGATCGTCTTGTGACCATTTTGTTCAGAAAATGTGCGATGCTCGATCATCTCTGTACATTTATTAACATTTATGTGTATGCGCGCGCGCGCGCGCGGTTGCAACAAATTTTAATTTTTATACAAACTCTCACTTTTTATTGATGGAATCTCGTCTTGACTTATAATTTCGTATATTGAATGTCTCAAATCACTATCAACGAAAACTATAATTGAATATCAATTTCATGTGTATATAGTGTGTCTGTGTGCATATATTTGTATTTAGTGAAAGTGACCTTGTTGCAAAACATTTTTAATAAGCAGTACGTGTATGTGCTTCTGAAATTGTTATGATAAATGTATCACCGGACAGTGCGCACCGGTTCAAAATTTTCGTTAAGTGTCTGTGTTTACACAAAATTACGTAATACCGTCTAATAGGTAAAATCAATAGTTTTTAATTCCAAGGTCTTCAAAAAAAATTTTTTTTTTTTTTCAGCAGGTTGTCATCACTGTGCACAGCGCGATAAATAAATATTAAAATTGACGATCATAATATTTTTGTATATAAACATGATGATCGTGTGTTGTATGTGTTTTGAAAAAATATTTCCGGATTTTTTTTTGTGGTTTCTGATTATGCTTAAAATTTAAAGATTCTCTCGAAAAATTGACTTTGACATTCACAAACGAATTAAAAAACGAGAAAAATTTTATTAATTCCTAATTGATTTTGTTGACATTTTAGATAAATCAATCACCGCATAATATTATAAAATTCTTGTTGGTTATCGAGGACTTGCTTTCAAAATTAATTTAATATGCTGTAATTATTTATGCTTCTCTACATATATATCCGTTTGTACACAATAAGTTGCATAAAATCTAATTAGTTTGGAATTTGTAAATTAAATTATTTAAAAATTGTAATTAACCGAGTACATACATATGTATATACATTTTTTTTTTTATAATGGTTGTTATGTAATTTATATGCATACCTCAACAATTTCCTCATAATCTAATCCTTGTGTTGAATTTGGATCCGTTTTCACCGTCCACATGCGCAGCGATGCTGGTCCATTTTTAAATAATCCATCGGTTTTCACTAAATTTAAATTAAACGAATCACCGAACGCGTTCACTGTTACATTGTGACGTATTTGATTTAAATTACTATCATTATTTTTTATATTACTATTATCACTATTTATTTTACTATTACTATCACTACTATCATATGTAATTTTACTTAAATCTTTTTTAACATGTCGTTCATGTTTTTCATAATTTTGTATGCTATTTAAATTACTATTACTATTACTACTATCACTATTTTTATTATTACTAATATTATTATTATTATTATTTATTGAACGTTTATTGATATTATGTATATTATTACTATTATCACTATTATGAATTAAATTTATTATTTCATAATTTGGCACTAATTCTGTATCATCAACATGAAATATACTTTGTAATTGAGATTTTGACATTTGCTTGTGGATCTGTGAATGAAAAGAAATAAATTTATATTATTACAGACAGGTTTGCAAATTTTTTTTATTTTTTATTATGTGTTAAAGATCACTTGAGTGATCGTAAAAGTTTGGTAATATACACAAACATTTTTTTTTTTGATCGAATTAATTAAAACAATTCAATCTTTTCTGCCCGATCTATAATATTTAATAGCTAACAGTTTAGCTAGAGATTTCAACAAATCAATTTAGATCAAATTAAATGTTGATCAAATGATCAAATTTTGAGTAAATTACTCCTTGTACTCACAGTCTGAAAATTTGTCTAGTTAAACATTTCGTGGGGTCTAAAACATTTTAGAATTGTGGTACACTATTTTCTCCAAAGAGTCTCGCTTTCGATACACTAACTATTTACAAGCAATACTTAAATAAATTTCAACCATTAAAATTCAAAATTAATGGTGTTTTGCATAATTAAAAATTATGGTTATTTCAAACAACCTGTATTTATCAAGATTTTGGAAAATTTCTTTACAATAATCTTGATTTTCTGCTTTAAATTAAGAATTATAAATGTTTACACATCATGAATTTAAAATTTTTCAATATTTCAATTGAAACTCCAAATTTTATTTATTATGCAACCAAATATGAAATAAAAATTAAATTCGTTTCGAGAAGATCGCTAACAAAAACTCTAAATCCAAATTTATGAAATTGTTTCGTACGGTAGTGAATAGAGATTGCGATCGAGAATTCCTGTCTAGAGAATTCTCGAGACTTTGTAAGAATTTTAAAATCTCTTTTCTCGACGAATTTTATTTCTTTAATTTCCAGAATTCTCGAGAAATAGTAGGTTTCTCTCGCGAATTTTAAAACACTATTTTTTTTTTTAATTGCAATAAATCCTTTCTTAAGAAAAATAAAATACGAACTTTATACAGGATGAGTATCATTTTTTGATGTGAAAACATCTTTAGCGGCAGAATTAAGTAAAAATTTGTATAGAACTCGGATTACGGAAATAAAAGTTCCGAACAAATAATATTGCTGGTATGTCTGAATATCGACAAGAACAAAACATAAATAATACGAAAAATCAATGCAAAATCTACGCATACACATGCAATATAAAACATCATCCGGCATTTCAAAAACATCGTGAGCCGAATCAAAACCAACACAAATGTCTTATACAAGCCATATTATTGCCATACAAACACAAAATAAAACCTACTATATCTGTAAGTATTAGCGTCATAATACAGTATAATCTTTACATACTTTGATTTTAAATTGTAGTTTGTATCAAAACCAGTATAAAATATCACTAACACTAAACGAAAATAGTAGGTTTTGGATTTAATAATATGCGTGCGTCACGGAAATAATATGGCTTGTATAAGACATTTGTGTTGGTTTTGGCCGAATACAAAAAAATCCAAAAAAAAACTGCCTACTTTAATTTATTTTGTTGCGAAAATATCTGCTATATATGGCCGCAGCAGCAAGTGTTTTTGAAAATGAAAATTACATACGAGCAAAAGAACCACAAATTAAGCTTGTGTAGTGTAAAAAAATTAAATGGAAATAGCTAGCTTTGAAAATTGTACATAATATACATTAAGTGTATTGCTTTGGTAAATTTACAAAAAAATACAACAACAATTGCATTAAATAAATCCAAAAAAGATTCAGCTAAATCCAATTATTTTTTGAATTTACTTAAATCAAATCCGATTTTTAGTTTCAATACCTACCACTAGAATTTGCTTCATATGAAACACATCAAACAAAAATTAAATTCAAAAATAAATCTTTGCGGGTTGCTTTCTGAAATTTTAAATCCAAACCTAAATCTAATCCGTTTTTACCAAAGCAATACACTTATTGATACATAATAAAATAATAATTTTAAAATTGTTTAATCGGTTCGGTATGCGTTCTTAGTATTACTCATGCTGTTCGTGAGTTTGGTTATGGAGGGTTTCGCGCTACTGTCTTTTCAATTGCAATGATTTTACGGCCAACAGTAAGCCCAAATAGAACCGCTCTATTTAATTTATTTTAAACTGATCAGTGATAAAGCGATACGATTTTTCATTGTTCAGCGAGTTTGCCGTGACCATTTATTACTATAGAATCTTGAAAAGGATTGCTGTGTATGAGTAATGGTATATTTTAAAGCGTATATACATGTCAGGTTTAGGTGACTTACTTAACAGAACTGTACTTTGCTCAAGCTCAATTAATGCAATTAATGTTAGTAAGGTTCGTCCTCCAAATTCAAAATAGTAGAATAACTTGACTTTTTCAACCAAAAATGTAACTTAGTTACATTTCCGAAACGGACACATCCGTTTTTATTGAGGGGTTTCTGAGCCTTATCGAAATGGCTTAAAATGATTTAGTAGATATTTATTTCGGATTCTTAGGTAAACAATTTTATTATTTTGTTTTTTGGAAGTCTAAATCAAAACTTTGTCAGATATTTATTCGATTTAGAACAAATAAAGGGGAACGAGCCCTATGCTTTAACCACATATTTCTGCGTATTTTATGTTTTAGAGCGTATTTTATGAGTTTTTCTAAATATTTTTAAATTTATTTCGAAAAAAACGTAATTCGATTTACTTAGCTTAAAATTTGTTAAAACAAAGCTATTTAAGCCAAACAGTATTTTTTAGAAACTAAACAAAGTTTTACTTTTGCCTGAATAAATTAAGAGCAAACCAAACGTGAAATTTAAATTTTTCAATAGTTTACTGTACAAGATGAATGAATTTAAATAAAGTTAAATGATACAAAAAAGCGTCCATTAAACTATAAAAACTTAGGAAATGTAATTCTACTCTATTTTAATGGCGTGAATTGTCCCAGAGAATGCGACCGGGAATTCCTGTCTCGAGAACTCTCGAGGCTTTATAAGAATTTTTAAACCTCGTTTCTCAAAAAATTGTATTTCATTGTATTTTGGGAATTCTTGACACTAATTTTATTTGAATTACAGGATTAAATGCAGTCATATTAGAGGACTTCATTTTGGGGCGTCATCATGAAATCCGTGACTTTTCGAATTTTGACAAAAATCGAACGGTTATTGTTAAACCGATCGTGAATGCCGTTTAACCGATAACTTGGAATCAGAAAATACTTTAGCAGCAACATAAGTAGTGCACACTCGACAAAATCGAGGCAGTAATTGGGGTGTCCCGATTTTTGTTCCTCAGAATTTTGCTTTAGCTCACTTTATATATTCGAAATTTCTAGATTATTCTAAACTCTCCTATAGTTTATTTAAGAATATTTCGAATTACTTGAGATTATAAGGTTAAGTCACAAAATTGTACACACTGCAGTTACGAGATTCTCGGAAATTTTCAAGATTTTCAAAATTATCGTGATTTTCTGGATTAAATGATATTTTTAAAATTTTATATTTGAATCAAGCATGATGGTATTGAATTTTTTTTTTTACTATTGAAATTCCAGGTTCAATATTATTTGAGATTTTTCTCTATGATTTTTGAGATTATTTTTAAGATGCATTATCAGTCCACCTGCTCCAGGCAGAAAAATAACACCACACGGCCGTGCCTACTAGTAAGGAAGAGAGACTCTTCACTAAACAACTTCTTTACCAAAATATTAATTTTGCAAACGTTTTGGAATTGTTGGATATAACAAAATTAGAAATATAAAACAAATCTGTCCGTATCATTTTACATTAACTTCTTTGTTGGGAAGGTATTTCGAAAACGATTTTTTTGGGGAAACATTTTATTTAGTCCTATACTCAATCTACGAGATCCATTTAATTCTACTGCGGGATCCGCTTTAGGTAAACCCTTAGGTTTATTGCTTTTGTTCAAAATATTTTCACAAACTTAATCGTTTTTGGATGTTTTGGAATTTTTTGTCACGTGTGTTCCTTTGAAAATTATTCCGAAGTGATACAAACAAAATTGAGACCAATATGGTTTGAGATACTCGAGAAAAAATTTGAAAACTCTCAAATTCTCGAGAAATGAAATTCGTCGGGAAACAATTTCTCGGGAAATCGCAATCTCTAGTCAAGACAATAACAGAATAATAATAAAACTTGATCATCAAAGAAACTAAAGGAAGAAGAGTCTTTTGCTGAGATGAGGTAATGTTGTGGTGACTGACAAGACAAATATTTGGATGTTTAACAAAATATTAGTATCATCAATTGATATCGAACAAAATGGTGTAATATAGTTTCTGGACCATGACATTGGGCGCTTTCAGGTCTCGCAACGTGTTGGTTTTGAAATTACTATGAACTTTTAGATAAAACGGTTGCATTCAAGAAACAACATGTTTATTTTAAGTGAAATGTTTCCAACAGTTGGCACCCCTTGGCCCTCCATGCTCTCAAATTAGATAGATAACGTGAGCACGGATGAAATAATAACGTTTCCAGAAAATTTAGTATTTTAAAACAGCTTTTGTTTGGGTAAACGAAGAGCTACTGATGTAGCGAAGGTTCAATGTTACATTTGTTTCGCAGCTATTTAAAAAAAACCTAGTGTCTCTCTAAAATTTTGTAACAATCCATTTTCATATTTTAGGTGTTGACAAAAAATTTCCTGAAATTTTGCATTAGACTACTGATGTATTTTTCAAATTTCTTGCGAATTTTAGGTCATAATATTTCCAGAATTGTATCATATTCTTGAAATTCCTAGAGTTCTGAAAAAATCGCTAATTCGGTGGACATAGGTACCTAAATGGCTGGCATACTACAGGGATTAAGCTAAACACGATTACCGAATTTGCCTATGTAGAGTATCAAGTTCAAGATTAACTAATCCTATTTTATTTTGAAGTTATTTTGGGGATATATATGTTTAGGGTGGCTAACTGGTCGGTTTTGAACCGGTCCGGCTAGTTTTCACATCAATAATCTGGTCACCGGTCGGACCACTGACCGGCGGAACAGATGCCCGGTTTTAGAAGAAAACTCGATTTATTATTTTGTACCCGTAAAATCGAAATTTTTTGAAATGGTCGAATAAATACTTCGTTAGTACTAGGATTTATTACCAGAGCCGGTTGGTATATGAATGCAATGTATGAATTTCAAGCCTAACTGCGAGTTTACGTAAATCGGATCGCATGCAATTTAAGGATATTTTTCCGGAAGAGGGAATTTATTTACGAAATAGGCTACGTTGATTGATTTCCTGCTGAACATTTTTCAATAAAATATGTACGTAAACTCGCACTAAAGAAATTCAGTTTAACAAAACTCTAAGCAAAAATATTTTTATTTAATTTCACCAACCAATTGTTGAAAAAGCGGAATAAATCCTGAATTAGCTAAATATTTTGAAGATCTATGATCAATTGATTGGAAGGCAATATATGTTCGTGTTCACATAACATTTAAGTATTACGTGCTGAAAATATCAAAGAACACTGTAAAATGATCATATAATAGGAACTAATACAATTCAACATAAAGCAGCTATGCTGAATCTTTGTAATTTCGAACAATTTTTAATAATATCAAAAATTTCCTCGAATCTGCAAACTTACAAACAATTTTCAAGAATTACCATCACCACCACCAAAATTGTTGAGTTAACTGTAACATCATGCGAGAAACATCAACGAGCAGGTAATCTCGAAAAATCCCTATATATTTACCAAGCAACCAAATTAGTCAGTTTCTATAAGCAGTTCATTAATTCTGTAACAAGTAGCAACTCTGTAGCTTGCAAATATTGAGGAATATCGGAACCAAAAATAACTTCGAATAATTCGAATAATGTGAGGATTCTAGAAAATTTTCGATAATCACAAAAAATTACGAATTTCCCGAAAAATTTGAATAAGCTCAGAATCCTGGGATAATCTTAAAAAATCAATTAATCACTAAGAATCTCAGATAAACTAAAAAATAATGTGCCAGACATCGCATGAATATTCAATAATGTCAATATTTTCGAATAACATCGATGGCCAGGAACTTCGCGCTATTTAAATCCGAAAACCTGGATAATTCTAAGAATCTCGAAAAAATGGAACTAATTCGAGAAATGATCAAATGTTTAATAATATCTGTTACGTAAAACTCGTGAGAGCAACTCGATTAGACTCGAATAATCTAGAAAGCTCGATAATTTTGATATTCTCAAGAAATTCCAAATTTTCACGATGATCTAGAATAAAATTAGAATTCTAGAATATTCTTAAAAAATATAATAGTTTTTGGAAATTTTCAGATATTCGATCATTTAAAAGTTTCTATGATAGCACCCAATTGGGCAAGGATAGCTTTCTGTAAATTCAAAGTGTATATGATTATCTAAA
Source organism: Tipula helvola (assembly GCA_963556165.1). NCBI lineage: Eukaryota > Metazoa > Arthropoda > Insecta > Diptera > Tipulidae > Tipula > Tipula helvola. Next base: position 12,162,493 of record OY744481.1, on the reverse strand, counting down.
TATTAATATTGGTAACAGCACTGACTTCAATGAATGACAGTTTCTGCATAAAAGACTACTCCTGCAAATTAATTGTAATTCGATAATTCCAGAAATTCATCTAGAAATAATTTTAGAATCCCATTTCCAATAGCCAAGTCCATTCTAATTGATCAAATTCCAGAATTTTATCAAAAAATTATTTTAGCATCCCATTTCCAAGGTATGTCGAATTTCATCGAAATCGGTAAACAATTATTTGTTCCAATCATTCTAATCTTATTCCAGAAGTTGATCTACATATTATTATTTTAGAATCACATTTCCATCTTACAGGTTGTGAATTTCATCAATATCGGGTTTCATCAATAGCAAGTTCCGATCGATATCCGTGCGATAAAATTTGATATTAGAAAATGTGTCAAAAAACCTCTTTTTGACAGATTCATAGAACGAAAACAATTTTTTATTTTAAATTCTTACATCAAATTATCTCATGCACAGATATATCGATCGATTTTCATGTAGTTTAGACTTGCCGACGAATCTGAATCGTCGAAGATAAAAGATCTACAACACAACCAAACAAATCTCAGATTTGCGAACCCAACTGTACTACGATACATGGTTTGACAAATAAATTTTTGCTATATACATGGAAAATAAGTACATCGCCGATATGTCTTCGAAAATCACAAAACTCATAAATAACCGCATGAAGATCTCGGAATTCTCAAAAACATCAAAGATTCTGAAGATTAAAACTTGAAATCTGAAGTAATCCGATAAATATCTGGAATATGCACTAAGGTATATGCAACAATCTCATATATCTAAAAACCTCAAATAATCTCAGAATTCTAAAAAAAATCGAATTTCCCATAAATCTGTAATATCAAGCAAACGCGTTTCTATAAAATTTTGAATAATTTCAAATATCTCGAAAATCTTCAATAATCGCGAAATAATGTTGAATAAACTGGAGAATAATCGGAAATGTTTCAAAAATTTCATGTAAACACGCAGCATGCAACATATTTTGAATATGTATATAACATCAAGAAAGCAACGTAACTTCACTCGAATTATCTGAAAAATCTCGAATAATGTAGAAGCGGTCCTCGAGGACATTAAGCAAGCAATTGTTAACAGACATATTCTTAGCAAGAAAACGACAAATTTATCAAGAGCCTAATATAAATGTTAAAATTTAAAATATCTTGAATAAATGAATAAATTAAATTAAAACCACGAAACTTCGACAGAACTGCACTTTTAGTTCATTTTTATTTAATACATTTTTTGAAAATATCTACAGTTTTCTAGTTTATGATCTGGTAAGGTCACTTTTCATCCCGGAAGATGGTACTTGATGAACAAATCAAAACTTTTGATTTGAGCAATAAAACTGCATAAATGGTTTGAAATTTTCAATATCCGTACAAGTTACCAGAAAGCTGAAATAAATAAACTCGAAAGTATTGAATAATCTCCAAGTAAATCACCTCGTCAAATCTCGAAAATCTTAAAAAACCAGGTGGATCAGCATTTAAGTTGTCACTGAATATTCAAAATAACCCAGTCGCAGTGTGCAACCTAAAAAAACAATCGTCTATGGCCACAGTGCTGAAACAATGCAAAATTATCATCTGGGATGAATGCACTATGGTACACAAACATTCTATTGTGGCGTTGAACAGAACACTCAAAGATATAAAAAACAACGAAAAACTATTCGGCGGCACTCTGTTACTCCTTTCAGGTAATTTCAGACAAACACTTCCCGTCATTCCATACGTTCAACGTATGCTGATGATATCAACGCTTCCTTGAAATCATCGCCACTGTGACGTAATGTTGATCTAATCTAAATCCAGCTAAAAATAAACATGCGCGTTTATATTCTACAAGATCCATCCACTGATACATTATCGAACCAATTGTTAGATATCGGCGATGGAAAGTTGCTGTCTATGAAAATACTGGATGTATAAAATTGCCCACTAATTTCCGCATAATCTTTGATTTGAAAAATGCTCTCATTGATCGCATATTTCCTGATGTACGCACACAATATACATAAATCATGCATGGCTGGCAGCAAAAAATGTGGACGTCTACGATTTTAACTTCAATATACAGCAGTCGTTGCCAGGCGACTTGGTATCATACAAATCGATCGATACAGTTTGCGATGCCAACGAAGCTGTAAATTATCCAATAGAGTTTTTGAACTCACTGGATTTGCCAGGCATGCCACCACACCTTCTACGATTGAAAGTTGGTTATTTTTCTTCGGAATTTGAACCCACCACGGCTATGCAATGGCACGTGATTGATCATTAAAAAATTGTTGAAAAACATATCGAAGCCACCAATTTGAATGGCAAATTCCGAGCCGAAAATGTTTTGTTGCTACGAATTCCAATGATTCCCACAGACGTGCCAATTGAATTCAAACGCGTTCAATTTCCTATTAGATTGGCATTCACAATGACACAAGTCGCAAGACCAATCGATGTCTGTTTGCGGTTTAGATTTGGGCACACCATGTTTTTCACACGGACAATTATACGTAGCATATTCTCGCGTGGGCAAACCCCCTGGACTGACAAAAACTATCTACTATTACTACTAACTTACTACTAACTATTTGAGAAAATGAATGGTTGGTGTTTTTTTTGTTTTTATCGGCGGTCATCGCCTACAGCGCTCCATTCTTCTTTCTGAGATAGATCCCATCCCCACACACTTACAATACTTCCGTTATTTTTTATTTAACAACCATAATATTCACTAGAAATAATTTATATGGCAGAATAACGTTTGCCGGGTCAGCTAGTATTCTATAATATTGATAATTTCGAATAACTTAACGCTAATCAAACCCGGAAATCTAGATTTATCCCAAAATTCAAAATCTTGAATTTTGAGAATCTCGAAAAATCTTTAAGATCTGGCATAGTACCTATACATAACACTCAACTCAAACACCTGTTAACGGTGTAACATGAAGCTAGACGTTAATTAGAGAAACTTGAACAATCCCTGTTAAGACAATTAGACCACTTTGTATAATAAAACCATGAAAGTCCAAAATTGGAGCGCCTGAGGATCAATTGTGAAAGAAATAAGCATGAATCGAATTACAGGTATTTGAAAATAGAGGCAAAATGCGATTACAGAATCAAGTTTATGAACTACAGTTATCAAAACTACAGTTGTGAAACTGAAATCTGTGAAATTTCTAATAGTAATGTGGAGTCTCACAATTAGACAAATCATTTTAGAGTCCCATTTCCATCGTTCTTATCGAATTTTACGATAATCGCTAGCCAAATCCCATTCTAATTGACCATATTCCACTATTTCATCTAAAAATAATTTTAAAATCCCATTTGTATCGGACAAGTCGAATTGTGATACATAATTTTAAATTTTCCAATCGAAATTTGGATTAATTCAATCAAAGAAGCTGTAAATCCTGCTTCTTAGCCGGAAACACGCGTAGAATATAGGCTAAGCTTTGTTCTTCGCGTCTGCGAATTTTGCTGTAAAAGCAGATATCAAATTAATCTTAATTTGGAAATGTGAAATGATAATTGTACTGATGGTCAGGCATTCTTCTTTTAATCAATAAATTATTATTGAATTAGACCTATATACAACATCAAGGCCGCACGTTATCACATTTATGAACCAGCCAAAACTCAAACTTTTAAATTCGCAGAGGCCGAAACGAACCCTCAAGTGGTTGCCAATGGTCAAAAGCAAAATGTCGTTAATTAGTTTTGATCGAAAGATTCTTGAAGAAATATCATGCAGGATAAACGTTAAGTTGGTATAAAGGTCTTAGTTTTTTCAGATATTTTGAATGTAAGCAATTTTGTGGGTTGTTTGTTGATGGTGATATTTGCTTAAGGATGGATTATTCTCTTCCTCTTAAATTGACTGATGCACGGAAAAATCATCATGAATTTCACCTAGGAGTGGTACTAGAGAATCGTGAAGTTTATTTGTGTGAGAAGCCCTTTTATGAAATTATGTAGGCTGTCTAAAGAAGAGTAGTACATGGTTATCGATAGTATGAGAAACACATTAGTTAAACAATTTTACGAAACTAAACAAAACTGGCCTCCTTCAAAAAAATCCGATATTTTAATTAACATTTTTTGCAACATTCCAAGTTTAATTTTAAATTAATTAGACGAAAATCGGATTACTAAGTTGTGTATCTAGTATATTGTCTTTAAGAAATTTGAAAGAAATTCTGAATTTTTCCCACTTCCAAGCTTTGTAAATTGCTAACTCAATATTTATGGTTGGTTCATTATCGATAATTCATAATAAAATTTATTCCGGTATTTTGAAGAATTTTTACTAATTTTCGTTTCTGAATCCAATACCGCTGAGAATTCGGTAAAAAATTTCATTTAAATTGTAATATTTAACCAGTTGTTATGGAAGTATATCAAAATGAGAAATCCAGACTGAATAATCAGACAAAGACGATGTAGTCCCTTTTAGATCGAGAAAAGATGCAATTTAAGGCCAAGAATAAAATGCTTTGGAGAGCTAATTTAAAACTGTCTTTAGAGGTGACTTACTTAATGGCAGAATCATCAATGGGCTAAGTTATGAAATTAATCTAAAATAGTCTGACGAACAATTTGAAGTATGTTCCAGATTTGGAGGTCGGAATATCGCAATATTTAAAGTAATATTGCAGCCTGTGCCTTGACCATTGCTTATAGTAACTAAAACTTAAAGACTTGAAGTTTGACATAAAGAGTGTCAGAGTCGATTACATTGTCGATGCCAGAGATGTGCTGCCGCTTCCTTAGTAAACTGTTACACGCAACCAAATTGCCTGGATTTGTATGGAGATGCGGTAAGATTCGTGCGGCTAAACCTTTTAGTTAATAACAAAAACTATTTTTCCTCGAACATGCCAAAAGCTCCGTGAATATAAGTCAAAAATGTTTCACAGTTAAAATAGTTTTAGATTGAAACAGTCAAAATGCGAAACGAGCTGCAGTCCAAAAATTTTTTTTCGGTTAGAAAACTGTTTGATTGAAATGTCTTTATGTATTTGGACTAAACAACCGAAACGTATTTCAGTTATAAAGTTTTCGAAATGAAGCCTAGTACAAAATTGGAGGGAAATGAAATTTTACCTAGAAAAGTGACACCTACAAGCAAAATCGAAAATGATGGTTTCACCTCAAAATTTCCTTTTACAAGAAGCAGTTTAGCTAATGAAATTGATGTTTTCGTATATTAGAATGTAGATGTCTGTATTTTATCTCCATTCATTTGTTGATATTTTTTCCATCGTATACTGCTTATATGTACATTGTACATTCATTAACCTATACTAACACTTGGTCAATTGTAATTACCAAATTTAGTTCTAAATATTTTGTTCGTTTTTGAGAGGGACTCACAATATATCTAAGAAGGTTGGAGGCCTACCAGCCTTTTCACTTCCACTGGTAGGCGCAGCTTATAATCTAATGATCATATTGACGGTGAAGATGGCGATAGAATGAGGTAACTCGTAAATAGATTTTTTTTTAAATTGCTTTTTGTTTTCAAACAATATGTTTAGTTGTTGATTTTTTTACACTGGTTTTTGTATCTTAAAGCAATAATTTTAAAATTTTTCCGATATAAATTTTACGATTTCATAATTAATTACCAAAATTCTTAATTAATTGAACTGTCATTCGTTGATTCTGTTGTATTTGTTGCAGTGTTGCCAGTATTTTCGTGCCCCTTCAGATTTCACACTGGTTGGGAGAATATTATTGCCAACAAATTAGTGAATACACTTTCCTTTCCAATTCCTCACCAAACTAACAATTAAACTTATTATGAAAGATGTTAGCACATTTTTTGGTTTTAAATACAAAAGTTTTGTATAAAACTTTCAGAAATGTTCATAAAACTCTGCTGGATTTACTTAAAAGTTGTGTTTATCTCAGTGACTGATCAAATGGAATCTGACGTTCTGAATCCTAAGTTTTCCAACTTAGGACACCTTTCCTGAAATATTTTGTGAACTTTACAATCATTTCAGTTTTTATTTAAGAGAGATGCTTAATGAAGTCTATATAGATCACAATGCATTCTATCTGCATTCCACAGACTGAAACTTTCATTTCGGAAACACGACATATTTTAAACGAACTGAATGCATTATCACAAGTATTCTTTTGAGCGTCTGGCTGAATATTGTGCATTTTATTCGATCAGTGAAGAATGGTGTGTTTCGTTCTAATATGTAAGTTCATAAGAAATTTGATTTTAAAAAATTTGTCAATCTGATCCAAATATCATACCCAATGGACACATATGTTTATGAGAAGGCGGGAATCCTGTATAACCAGAAAATATAATAATGTCCGAAAATCTAGATGATAAGTAATTTAGGGAACGTGGATTTCGCATCAGTATGTAAGATCATATGAAATTTGATATTTAAAAAAAATTCTCAATTTCACCCGAATATCATACTCAAGTGAACACCAGTTTAGACGGTAAGTGACTTATCACAGGTGTGCTTCGTCCATATATGGAAGTTCATATTATGAAATTTGATTTTTAAAAATTTGTCAATCTGACCCAAATTTCGAAGTCCAATAGTGGAGGATCCCTTCTAACCACAAATTATAACAGCTTCTAAAAATCTTTACGAGATAACTGATTCTGGCCCAATTTTTCTTAAAATCGTAAGAAATTATTTTGGGATGGATCACACCTTTCTGTTTTAGTTCTCATGTGATCAAACTTTTTTACAATCTCGAACCATACCTCGAATAAAGGTATACAAATAATCCACAACCTTGTGACAAATTTTATTAAATTCCAAAATAAAATAAAATGGTGCGAGCGGGAGATTTACAATCGCATGTGTGTATTATTATTAAATAATTGGTCCTTCATCTAAATAAAATAAAAAAATTGTTGTCTTTTGTTTTAAACGCGGGAAAAAAAAATCTGTAGCAAGACAGTAGCACAAAAATGTAAAACAAATAGAAATAACACCTTTGCTAAATTAATCATATATCATACCACCTGTCAACATATCAAATACATATTTGTTATATATTCAGTTTCAATTATTGTATTCACGTACGCGATAATAGTTTAAGACAGAAAATAATTAGGTTAAGGGTAAGACAAGATTTTATATTCAATTTCAAGGATATGTGCGCGCGCGAAAGATCCTCACCTTGCTAAAAAATTAAATCAATATATACAGTTTTATTATATTCAATGTCAGTGTGGAATTTTAGTATGTGACGACAAGTTTTATCGATCCCGGATAATCCAATCGTGCTATATTGATTGTTTTGTCTGGACGTGCGACTTGTGATTTGAATAATTAATCATTTGGGAAATTTTAGATCGATTGCGAATGTTTAGAATATTAGATTATAGATTAACATGTTTTGTGAATGAAAGTGTTTTGTAGCGCAAGTTTCGTTTAAATTATAGTTTATACGGTAGCTGTTTCCATTCACTACAAAAAACTAAAAAAATATTCATAATCAAAACCCATTTTGTAGGAGTGTTAATTTTATAATTCAACAATTTCGTAACATCATTATTGTTAATCTGTTAAAATTTCACCTCGCACCTTGCGAACCAATGTGTGTGCGCCTTTTTAATAGTATTAATTTTATTTCTTGTAAATGTTACATAAAATAATCTTTATTTTTTTGTCTTAAACAACACTTTTACTTAGACAGCAACAGTAATAATAATAATAATATGTATTACAAGACGTTAAAAAATAAGACGAAGCAGTAAAATAAAATCGAAAGTAATAAGAAATGACGGAATAATCTTAAGAAGAAATTCGTTCCCTTTCTCTTTGACTATGTGTAACATACATACAACACTTTTATTGATTTTGCACTTTCTGCAGCCGTTTCGATAATTTGATATAAATCGAGCGCGATTAATGAAAATTAACATCGACCCGTGAACAAAAACAAAATAAAAAAAGAGAATTCAAATTAGTGTATGTACACAGAAACACTAGATCGTTTATAAACACAAACACCTTCAAGGTAGACAAGATTGTTAAACGATAAAAAAACTAATAATTGAAGAACACACGAATAAGAAGAAAACTTAAACTAATTGGTTTAGATTTTCTTTCAATCAAAACAAACAGACATTTTCAACCAGCTTAACCAACAAAAACCTTCCGTCTTCCTTAGTTATTTGTTAACTCAATTTTTTGACAGGCACAAACTTGTATATAAATTGGAAACTTTCAGGGCTGATTATTTAATTAAAATTTCAATAATAACCTGTAGGCTAGGCTTCGTACCCACCATAACGATACTTGATATTAGATATGTATCAATTATTATATTGAACCTGTTTACCTCATTGTCGCGATTCCAAAACTGCATACTTACGGTTGCAACATTGCTGTTCAAGGTAAATATCATACTTAAAACAAAATTTTCTCCAAAAATTAAGCCGCCGGTTTCTTTTTCCCTAAAATGATTAATTCGAGGACAGGTTACGCGTGCTTGAAACTCCCTCAAAATTGGAAGATATTTTGAAATACTTTGTGGTTGTTTGTAATACATAAATAATTCTGACACAATCATTTTTGTTGTATTACAAACAATAGAGCAAAAAAATAAAAAAAAATGTTTATTATAAAATTACTACTATTACAACCATTACTACAATTATTATCATTATTTTTATTACAATGAATAAACAATAAGATTATGAAAGATTTAATAATACGAGTATAATACAAAAATGTTTGTTTGTTATAAAAATATCAATACACAAATTTCTTGATTTGGTTTATAAATTCAAATGACATATTTTCCCCAACTCTCACCAACGTGTGTATATATACATAATGTATACATTTTGGTCAGTCTCAAGGACTCCCGCTATACAACTATTGCAAATAAGAAAATATTTAGTTAGGTTGAGCTACATATTTGTGAGGGTGGTATTCGAATTTTGGTTTGTAAAGCGGATCTGATCGTGAACATGAGATCTCCTACTTGTTAAACTTTAAATATTCCAGATCATTGGATAACCGCATACTTTTCGGAATTTTATTTTAGTTCCGCATATAAATGACGGATTTGAGTTGGAGTCCAGTTTAAATTGTAGTTGAGTTTGACATTTACACGTCGATGCTAAAGGTTGATATTGTCATCAAGTATGTATATACGGTTTGGTAATCTAAACAAACGTAAATTCAATTGATCAATTAATTCGCCGAACAAGTTATACAATTTTATAGAATATTATTTGATCGATGTTAGGCAATAGTAGAGTGTCCGCACTATATGACACATTTTAGGTTAGGATATTCGTTGAAGAGAACGAATTTATCTAGATTTTTGAGGTTGTTTAAAATTGTTTGCGAACTTTTTCTACAGGTTGTTCAAGAAATTTCAACGTTACCGATTTATGTAGGTACTTACAGATAATTAGAGATTATTCAAGGTTCCTAAATTTTAACATTAGTTGAGATTTTTCAAGATAATTTTCAAGATTATAGTAATCCATATTAGTAGGATATTTATCCAGATCAATAATTGAGTGGCAAGATTTTACAGATATTCAAGATGAAAAGCCTACACGTGAATATAGTAGCTATGACGATCTGGTATAAAAATTGGCTGACTAAACAATAAAGTGCACATTTAATTTGGAGTCACCATTTTATCTAAGTCTTCACGACTTCAAAAGTGACTGATATTCTCTTCAAGACGCTACGTTATCTAAATTTGTTAACAAAGTACATGCAAACAATTTGATTTGTAACTGTAGGTAATGAAAAAGTTAAGATTTTTCGCATCCCTCGCATTACAAGTAAACAGGTATATCTATCTACCAATAGGGTCATAGCGGTAAATTTGATAACTAAAATTGTTGCATTCTTCATGACTTCAAGAGTTTTTGTATAGATGGTGCGAATATTATTTAAATTTTCCTAGCTTTTCTAGATCAAGACCTTCACAGGGACACCTCTTCCAGATTATATTTATCAACAGCGCCAGATTTTCACCTCACCGTGGTGTATCTTATATGGGTATTAAAATCTTTCTGACCCTCTAGATCTATACCTAAATCTTTCCAATGACATTCTTTCAAGCCTCTGCGACAATTGTAAATGACAAACACATGTTTTGAGAATTAGAATTTGCATCGGAAACGCAATTTTAATGCAGCTATTGTTTGAATAAAATTTAATTACTAATTAGGTCGGAAAAGCGATTTCGATGCAAGTTTTGAATCAAATAAAATGGTGACACTATTAGTATCGAACGCAATGGCAACCAGCACCGTTTATAATTAAGGTGCAATTACAACAAATTAAGTTACTTTGTGCATCGTAAATACTTTAATCTCTATATATAAAAATGAAAAATTGCTGTGCGTTAGTCTCGCTAAAACTCAAAAACGGCTGGACCGATTTTCAAAATTTTTTTTTTGTTTTGTTTGCTATAGTTTAGGGATGGTTTAGAAAAAATTTGAAAAACCCCCAAGTTCAGCTATAAAAATCAAAAAATAATTTTTTTTCAATATACATATCTCTATATCTCTATCTATATATAAAAATGGTGTAAAAAATGTATGTGCGCACATCAGTTGAGAACGGCTGAACCGATTTGGCTCAATCTTTTTCTATTATGTTTGAAATTGCCAGGAGATGGTTCTTACGAAAGAAAATTTTGGGAAAATCCTTCGGAAAAGTCGGAAAATTCGGAAAACCGGAAAAAATATGTTTTTGTACGGGATTTGGCGCGTATCCAAACCAGATGGTCTTTTAGAAGAGAAAAATTGGAAAATCTGAGTGGAAAACTCGGAAACTTCCGGAAAAACCCGAATAAAATTGAATTTTTTTTTCAATGAAATTATGAATTTTTTGTATGTTTTGATGACCGATTTGGCTTAATCTTTTTTATTGTGTTTGAAATTGCCAGGAGATGGTTCTTACAAAAGAAAATTTTTGGAAAATCCTTTGGAAAGTCGGAAAATTCGGCAAAACAAAACATTATGTTTTTGTACGAGATTTGGCGCGCATCCAAACCAGATTGTCTGTTAGAAGAGAAAACTTTTTGAGTTGATGCCACTGTTTCTGCGCCGACCAATCAAATTCGTACATTGTTCGCGATCATCATAGCGACATGTCGTCCAACGAACGCATTGGAATTGTGGAACAAATTCAAGGACGAAATGGCTGACGATATTTTGCATCAAATTCGCACTGCAACATCGAATTATGATCTTGAAATGAACGGCGAGATACGCAACGAAGCTTTGATCATGATCGTATACATGTGCGTGCTTATGTGTGGCAGCCATTTATCAAAATTGGGCATTCCAGCACTAATTCGTCCGATGCACGATGCATTTAATCATGAATTGCAACGAGAGTAAGTGTACGATCGAGATTCAATGAGCCAAATAGTACGAACGAATGTCCCGCTTTTGAATGGACAGCAAAATAACGTGTACGACGCATTGATGACGGCAGTTGACGAAGGAAACGGCGGAATATTCTTCCTCGATGCTCCCGGTGGAACAGGCAAAACATTCCTGATTTCATTGCTTTTGGCCACAATTCGCTCGAGATTTCAAATAGCGTTAGCTGTTGCATCATCGGGAATTGCAGCTACATTGCTGGACGGCGGCCGAACAGCACATTCTGCATTGAAGTTGCCGATGAATATCTACACGAATGACAAGCCAGTGTGCTCAATTGCCAAGAACTCGGCGATGACCAAGGTATTGCAATAATGCAAAATCATCATTTGGGACGAGTGGACAATGGCACACAAACGATCATTGTAAGCGTTCAATCGAACGATGAAGGATTTACGAAGGGACGCAAGACGTTTTGGTGGAGGGATGATTCTGTTGGCCGGCGATTTTCGTCAAACGCTAGCTGTCATTCCGAGATCGACAGCTGCAGATGAGCTCAACGCAAGTCTAAAATCGTCGAGTTTGTGGCGCTATGTGAAGAAGTTGCAGTTGACCACGAACATTAGAGTCACGTTACAGAACGACTCATCAACTACTGATTTTTCTAAACAACTGTTGGCGCTTGGCAACGGTCAAATTCCTGTTGATGTTTCGACCGGATTGATTTCATTTCCCTCCAATTTTTGCATGTTTACGACGTCGAAGGAAGAGCTTATCACGAAAGTGTTTCCGGACATCCGCCAAAATTATGTGAACCACGATTGGCTCAGCGAACGAGCAATTTTGGAAGCAAAGAACAAGGATGTAGACAGTCTGAATTACTTGATTCAAAACCAAATTGCTGGGGAAACCCATTGTTACAAATCCGTTGACTGTGTGACCAATCAAGACGAGGCAACCAATTATCCGAAAGAGTTTTTGAATGCGCTTGATTTGCCAGGAATACCATCGCAAAACTTGATGCTCAAGGTTGGATCTGTAATAATCGTGCTGCGCAATCTGAACCATCCGAAATTGTGTAACGGAACGCGACTGAGTGTGAAGAAACTGATGAACAACGTGATTCAAGCGACGATCATCAAGGGCAAATTCAAAGGAGAAGATGTTCTAATTTCGAGAATTCCTATGATTCCAACTGACACACCGTTCGTCTTCAAGCGCATTCAGTTCCCAGTTCGTTTGGCGTTTGCTACGACGATAAACAAATCGCAAGGTAAATCGTTGGAAGTGTGCGGAATAAATCTAGAATTTCCGTGTTTTTCTCATGGTCAGTTGTACGTCGCGTGTTCGAGAGTTGGCAAGCCATCATCGTTGTTCATTTATGCGCCGGAGAACAGAACTAGAAATATTGTTTACCACAATGCATTGTATTGATTTGCGTCTGTATTCGATTTAATTCCACTCGAATAAAATACATTGAATTCTTTTGAATTCCAACTGACTCCAATTCATTTCCACAATGAGAAAAAAAATCCAAAACACAACTCAATTTTCGAAAGACGCCTGAGTTTGAATCGACATTTCATTCACTTTTCAATACATTAGTGTTGAATTCGATGAAAATGGAATGGAATGTCCACTCAACTCAATCATCTATTGAGAATAGTGTTGAGTTGTTTGACTTTTTCTATCATCAAAATCAGTTTTCGTGAAGGACAAAAGTATTTGCTCGAAACGAAGTAATTTGGGGCGGGACGAAGTTCGCCGGGTCAGCTAGTTGAATATAAAAATATAAGAAGAGTCAAATTATTAAGAATTTTGCAAGTTCAGTTTCAATCTGAATGAGAATTACGAAAAATATATTATTTTTCAGTCAATCTCATCAGGCTATAGCGACTAAATTCCTACATAATTACACTTTTGATTACTTTCTATATATAGACAGCAACCATGTAGTAAAGTATTAGCGAATTATATGCATTAGGTACATATTAAATTCTTAATAATTTAAATTTTATTTAACGCATAAATACGATTTCCGTTTGAAATTAAAATTCTTCCAGTACATAATCAGATAATTAAAAATTGAAATTATTAAGGGGGTAACCTGGGGTAGAACGCCAAAAACAAGAATTTTGTGTAAATTAAAAAAAACCAAAAACTATTCAATAATTAATTTAGCAATTATGTTGTACATATGAAAGTTTACGCAAATTCCCAAGTAGCAATCTGACACCATTGGTATTCTAAATGTTAACTAATTAGTTTTTGTAAAATGTATCTAAAACGAGTCCAAAAAGGTTCCTGAAAACCATTATTATTACAAAAATTGCACAAAAAAAGAAAAAGGAAAGGAAGTTTTTAGTGAATATAATTCGCTAAGTCAGTGCGTTCTGCTTGATACATAAGGTATTAAGCGAGAATTGTATTTTTGTAGTTTGGTCGTAGCTACCTGATGAGTAGACCGAACTTTTCAGTACTAAACCAAACTAACACATAGAGAACTCAAGAAGGGTTCTCACTTTTGAGAGTCGATACATTTGTGTAGGCTGTGCGGTAACGTAAGGGGGATAATGATAGTTTTACTTTTTTCCAGTAAAAAATTGGTGGTCGGGGATGAATAGGAAACATGCATTTTTGGTACTTTATAGTTTTTTGCAAAACCGCTTAAAAATAAGTTTTTTTCCGTGTTTTAGTTTCCGTGTTATTGAAACTAAAATAAACTAGTTCTTGCACAGTTGCAAAAGAACTGATTGGTATTTTTACAACAAAACTTGGATTTTTTGAAACTAACTAAAATAAGTTCCCACGTAGTATAAATAAAACGTTAAAGTTTCAAAAAACGCAGCCAAAACTGGGGCCTGCAACGGTTTTGTACTGTGGCAGAACCGTATCTGAAACAATTTTTGAAACTTTTTGGTTTTGAACCCAAGTTTCGAAACGATTCTAAAACTTATTTGAAACCAAAAATTGCTACTTGGGTTATTAAAAAAAATATGAAGGTGCCTCTGAAAATTCTTTCTTCACGGCGTGCACGATTAAAGATTGTTTATTTAAGTTTTCAAAATTCTTTTAATTTACAGAATTTAAATAATCTTTAAGTTTTTTAAATTTTTCTCTTTAAATTTTCAAAATTCTTTAAAATCTTTAATATTTTTAAAAACTTCAATTCTTTAAACTCTCTTTATTTTTGTCTTTAAATTATTTATAATTTTTAAAAAAATTTAAATTCTTTAATTATTTAAATTCTATAAATTTTTAAATTCTTTGAATAGTTATCTTAAAACTATTTGAAATTTATAATTTATTAAATTGAGAAATTCTCTAAATTTTCTAAATCGTTTAAAAATTTATTATTTTTTTAATTCTTTAAATTTTGTTTTCTTTAAATTCTCTAAATTTTAAACAATCTTTAATTCCTCTAAATTTGTTGAGTTCTTTATATGTTTAAACTCTTTAATTTTCTAAACTTTTAAATTCTTTATCTGAAAATTTTTAAATTTCTTTAAATTCTTCAAATTTTACACGATATTATGCTTTATAAAATTGTTTCTAGAAAAACAAATTTAAGAAAAAATTTAAAGATAAGAATTCATTCGTCTGAAACATTTTATCAAATTGATAAGATATTCTCCGAAATTCGGAATATTATATGTAGCTATTAGCTATGACCTGTCAACATTTTGTTTTCTTTTCGAATGAAAATGATATTGTTGCGCAAGCGCCTTTATTTTCGTTACAACGTTTGCAACAAATATCGTAGCAATTTGAATCAAATTGCAGCTTTACATTGCATAAGGTAAAATTGCATATGCCTCGATGCAATGCTTGTGTCAAAATTCGTCGCAAGATTTTCAACTGTGTATTTTTGGTGACACTTAAGAAATTGTCAATGCAAGACGATCCCTCCAATATTTAGTCAAAGAAAGAAAAAATTTGATAATATTGGTTTCAAGGTGTATTTATTTCATGGTCGAAGTCTCGTCATCTCAGGCTACATGAAAACCAAGCTTCCCTAAATGCCTCGTAGATGATTTGGCGTCTATTGGAGGGGGAGGAACCAAGGATGAGTAGATTAATCTACCAGCTCTGTAACCTTCCAGTAGGGTGAGCATCACGTGAGATGTTTTGGTCATCTATTAGGCAGCTGCATGATGGGTACAATTGTGTAAGGAGTAACCTGGTCACAAATCGCAAGTATACGTGCTGCCTTCTCGTGGGAACCACTGGTAACTGAGTCCATTTGAGACAGGCTAAAGGAGAAACCCTTGACAAAAACCCTAATCTAAGATGGAACAGCATATGCCGATGGATGAATGGCTGTTAGGTTCCGGACAAGTATGCGGACCCTGGATACCAGGCACCCACCACTTTAATTTAGTCGTCCTTTAGTAAAGCTGGGTAAAATATAGGCAAATTACCATTCCCAGCAACTCGTAAGAGTAAAATTGAAACAGTAGACTGGGCAGGGGTAGGAATATGGGTAGGAAAGCGGTCCTTTTTAAAATGTATGACAACAGGCGATGAAAAATGGATCATCTATAACAATGCCAAAAGAAAAACATTGTGGAGCAAGCTTTATGTTCCTGCTCAAAGCACTTCAAAAGCAAATATTCATCAAATTAAGGTTATGCTGTCAGTCTGGTGGGATTTCATAGGTATTGTTTATTTTGAATTAAATAATGCAATCCAACAGAAGCGTCCAGAATTAGTGAATCGCAAAGGTGTTGTGTTTCACCATGATATGCTCGTCACTCGTCAAAAATTGTTGCAAGTTGAATGCGAAGTATTGCAAATCTCCTTAAATGATAGAACCTTCACTGCGCTCATGAGGATATCAAATCGCTCTTGGAACTGGTTTTTGCTGAAAAAATAAAAAACTTTTTTCTAAACCACCATTCTAACATGACATCGATGTAAGGAATTGTACCGTTGTACTGTGATCTTATCTTAAACGCACAAATCTCTATTGTGAATGAGCATATGCTCAAAATACTTCATCCTGCAGGAAAATTTGAAATTACCTGCGTAAAACCCATCATGAACGTCATCCTACTAATGTATTTGGCTGTAATTTGTCTGCACCACTGTAGACATCAGTGATCGAGGTGTAAATCTTACAAAGGTCAAAAATAAACCTCGATGAGGTCATTTTCAAATATACATATATGTCGTGCGTAGAAGGAATTAGTTGTTCGAGTTGAATTGGTGCCGCTTCAAATCCACGATTATTCACGATCAGTTTACCAGCCATGAAGGGATTGGTTGAATTAGATAGAGTTCGATTGGCCCACCAAACAGGAAATTTCTTGACCTTTTGAGTATTGCTTCAATTGTATCAGTGCCAGCGTGACGAATCCAACCGTTTTTTTGCGGATTGTAAATCAACAACAAATAAAGCATTGAAACAGATTTCTCAAGACAATTTACAATAGAGGAGGAGTAGAATGTCAATGAAGTTCTGACGGCAAGAGAAGCCCTAGCTTGTGCAAGTATAAATATATTTATGGAGTTTCGACCACCATCTTTTTTCGATTTGGTATTGACTTTTGAGATACCATCCTAAGCTCCGGAAAACTTATTGAAGCTACCAGAAATGCGATGGTTCCAATTAATAAAAAGCTGCTTCAAAAGAGACTTGTTAACTATTATCATTCGTTGTATCCACAAAAGTGCCGCAGTAATAAAAAATACAAAATTGGATTCGAATGAAAGTTCACCAACAGCCGCAAATTTTATTGTTGATTTTGCTCGTTAAAAGAGTCTCGAGAGTTTTAATTTTCTCTTACGAAAAATAAAACCAAACCACAATCAAATTTACTGTGCAACACTTAGTGCATATGCATATGAAAATCGGTACTCTCAAGTCTAATTTTCCGTCCTCGCTCAGAAAATATTTTCAACAACCTAGAGAATTTCGGGTTAACTGAACGTAATCAAGTTTTAAAAACAATGTTCCCAAAAATATCTGAAATTACGAATATATCAAACGGGAAGGTTCTAAAGCACTTGTGACCAAGAAAGTTTTGGAGTTAATTGAATAATAATTTATAGATGCCCATTTTTAACGTGGCCTATATGGAATATTTCAGGAATTGCTGTAGCTGTGAATAATTCAAACTCAATTAAATATGACACAATATCGAAACTAGATTACGAGAAAGCTGTTTGAGCAATGGATGCTGCGATTATATATTGGATGCCTACAATTCTGTCAACTGTTGGCAATATGTTGAGTAAAATCTCAAGATACATTAAACATTTATTGACAATGTAATAGTTTAAAAGTATCTTTTTCCTTCAGTATAGATTTCTGCTGCCAACATATTGGTAGGCCTGAATGTATCCATTGACTGTCAACGGTTTAACCGCAATTCAAAAGTAATTGGTCATTACTGATTATGGATGTAAAGGACGGGGGTGGACTGGGGGAGTGAGAAATGGGAATCAGATTCGTAACTATACACCAGAGAATAAAGTAGTAAAAAATAGAGTTGCAGTGTTATGAATAGTGCGAGAGATCGTTTGTTTGAAAAGGCGCAATAAGCACGAGGGTCTGAACTATTTAAAAAATTTCATCGAATCGTGATATCATCGGCGGAGTCAATATTTTACAAACTTTGCCATACCTATTTTTCAGAAACGATGGAATATTGTTGGGAATAAAACATTTTGGCACAGCCTGAAGCAAAAATCAAAAATAATTTTTACTTTGGGTCCTGATCCTGAGGCTATCTGGAAATCTGGAATAACGACTATCTTCAAAGTTTTATATTCTGAGCTTTCTAAATATGTGCGGATGTAGGCATTGGCCCGGTTTATGTTTACGGTGACCTACCATGATTTTAAGTTAAAAGTTTATCTGCTAGGCAAATTACTAAATATCTATGGTACAGGCTTCTTGCAGATATCGCTACTCCTTCTTTTGGCAATGATTTGTTTCGTGTTGTAGATTGAAATTCTAATTGAAAGACGTTGAATTTTGTGTGCAGATAATTTTTTAGTTAACTGTAGTATAATAAATAATTGGGCAATATAATTTCATCTATAAAACTGAGTACCTGATATCCACATTCCAATATATAACCCAATAAAATAATAAATAAATTGTACTTACATCGGGCATTGCGGCACAGGAACAAAAAAATATCCACGTTACAACATATATCCCCAGATGAGGCGCCATTTTGAAATCGTTGTTAATTTCAATTTTTTAAATTAAATCTTTATCCAAATTATTTAGATTTAATATAAATATATCTGTATTAAAATAAATAAAAATAAAAAATAAAAAATTAATTCGCTATTTTTTGACAATAAAGTGTCACTATAAAATTGTTGTATGTATCGCTCGTGACATTTCTACAAAAACAAAAAACGAAAAGTTACTTGGATTCAAATAACCGTTTGTTTTGTCTTGACTTGTCTATAAAAAATTCTGGTTTCTGCACACACAAAAAAAAAACGAATATTCTAAATTTATATTTTGTTAGGAAGACGATCGTTTGATCACTTGTTGCTATATAAAAGATCAATATGAATAAAATACAAAACTGGTTTTAATTTGGTGATTTTGTGACGTCAATTAAGTATTAACTTTTTTTGTTTTATTCACTAATACGATTTTTTAACACCGTACGTGTTACGTTTATATGTATGGAGGTTAGAAAAAATCGCGTTGATGATCATCGGAGGTTAAAGTTTATGTAAATGTCAAATATTTTGAAAGTATTTAAGTGAGGTTATTCTATTCACGGTATCTACTTTTCAGGGTCAGTTACACTATATTACCATTTATAAATATGCACGGTCTAAAACACATTCTGAATTTTAATATTAAAACAATTTACAATTTCCATCTGCATATACGATCGCATCTTTATTTTATAAATTTCTTTTGTATATTATTGTATATAGCAGATGATTGATCGATGTTTTGTTCAAAAAACTTCTCTACTTTGCATTTCATGATATTCTACAAGTTCGTTAAACTTTTTTTTGAAAGTTTTAGGTAAATTAAGAAGGTTTGGGGATTGAGCAATACTCTTGGATGCTTATAAGTAAAAGGTCATGGAATTCGCATAACACAGCTGGTGATCATCACAACATGGGTAAACACACGTCCACATATATAGTATCAAAATAACAAATCATCTAATTTTTAATAACTATACATAGTTACTGTGTGTGTGATGGGTTATGCAGCTACATAAATTATGGGTATTAAGAAATTAATTATTTCGTACCCTGAATAATTTTTATTTTTTTTTGTGTGCATAGATGAGTTATATAACGCGATATTTAATATAACTGTTGCATTCTATATTATATATTATAGGTACATACATTAAGTTTGTTGAAGATGAAATGTCATTTATTGCGTAAACCGTCTAATTTTTTAATGTGTTTGATGATTGATTGATATTTAAATTGAAATTTTTGGTTAAAACGATTGAAGAGAAAACATTGGACGATCAATTAAATAATTTTCATGTGTGTGTGTGATTTGTCGTTTTCTGACCTTATTCTGGTTTTTGATGTAAAAATTAGTTTGTTACAAAAAAAAAACTGAAATTAAAATTTATTGCAACAATTTTTCTATTTTTAACGCAAATTTAGTTAGGTACAATGAATTCAATTGTGTGCGAACGAGAACATTTCTCACATTATTTTTGCGCTTTAACATGATTGAAGGATTTTGAAGTCTTGTGTAACAATCTTAAATATAAATTGGTATACGTGTTTGTAGCTGCTATTCGATATCATGCTGGTGAAGAGTTTTATTTATATTTTAATAAAATGAAATCAATAATAAATAATTGCAAATCGTAATATTAAATTACAAATGCAATAAAGTGAAAATTCGTTTTATGGGCGACATGTTGCAAATTACAAACGAGTAACGTAGAAAAGTGAAAATTGTTTAAAGTTTTTTTTTTTTTTTTTGTAATTTATATTATTGCTGTAATGGGTATTATATGACTTATGGATAAATTAGATGTTTTTGTGACGTTCGCGAGTAAACGAGGTTAACTGATTGCATTTCGAAATATCTTAAAAACTCGAAAAATTAGTTCGAAAATAAATGAAACGGCATTCCGTAATTTAACCCACTTTATATAATTTCACTACGGGCTACTGAACGATATCTAATAATTTTCCAATTGATTTAATTTGTAATATAATTGGAATTGCTATTAATCAAGGTGCATTTCGCACTGCATAATCAACATTTTACATGGTAAATTATGGTTTTGTGTTACAAAATGTTGTTCCATTTTTGTTACTTTATATCGTTGAAACTGGGTGTTAATTCAATTACAGTCCTGTAATTTATAGTTTTTGTATTGTTGCATTCAAAATATTTGATTTGTGGTATAAATCAAATTCTTCAAGCAAATTTAAAATTAAACAGAATTCTAGTCGACTGGTAAGTTTTCTAGATTTTACTGACATTCAGATTATTGAAAATAAAGACAAAACTATTCCAGAAAGTAGTTCTCGCAACTGGACAGCTACAGAGGAAGTTCTATATATTTTTTATGGCCAACAATCATCACTAAACGATTCTTGGCACTAATTTCCTTATACATTTCGCAATCTATTAATTAATCTGGTCTACTGTGAAGAAGAAATCCAATTTAGAGGGGATAGTGCTTTTCCTGAAAACATTCAAGAATTGGAAGCTCCGTTTCAAACATATGGTCCTACTTATTTCCAGAATCATCGGAAAGAATTATTTTATAGATAAGAAACGAAAATTGTTTCAGAACAAAATGAGCTCTTTCAATATAATGAGTTTGATTGGCTCAAGTTTATCGGAATTTTATTATTTTATGTGACATATCACGATCTTCTAAATGTAAGAGGCTATTGGTCTGGCAAAAATGAGCATCGGATCGGTAATAGACACGTTGAACAATACGTTTGGAGGACATTTCATGAAGCTGTATTTGCCCAACAATCTAAAAAATGGGATTTTGAATTTTTTATTTTGTGTAACGCAATGGGATGAAGTATATGAACCTGATTTTCAAACCTGGGTCAATATTGTCTTGAGGTTAGTTCGAGAAGTGCCACGTTTTTAAAATTAAATAATTTTCTTCACCAACTATTTTAGAACCGCAAGTTTGGTGTTATATTTGAGAATCAAAGGAATTTTCTTTCAATAGGTGTAGTTCGTCGAAACAGAATAAAGAATTGCAAACTACCCAAAGACAAACTATATATTGAACTGGTCGGTAATATGTGGCTTTATGGCAAAAAAATCGTATAATCAATCTTGCTTCAATATACGTTGACACAAAACCTGCACTTGCAAATAATCATCAATCGCCCAGTCACAAAGCGAATCAACAGTTGTTAAACAAATTACAAATATGTACAAAGGGGTTGATTGATATTAAGTAGGAAATAGCTGACACTGATTTCCCTACAATTCTATCCAAGCTGTTAAGAATATCCGCTATCGATTGAATTCCAAATTCAGGCAAAAAGGATGAAACAAAATGCTTCTTCACCTCCTACAGATATTAGATTGGCTATGACTGATTCAGGACAGTCCCAAGTTCAAAAGGAAGATGCAAAATTGTTTTTTTAATAGAATACTTGGAAATGCCCAACGTATTTATCTTAAAAGACGCAACCGATTTTTTGTGCAAAAACTTCAAAACGAAACAATCGGGCATCCAATACCGGTATTGAGCGATCAATACCGGCAGCTCTACAACAAAAAAACAAAACAGAATGATTCCAAACACAAAAATGATTCAAAAGCGGTTTTACTGTTTCGTGTAATGAAAATCAGGTTTTAATTTAAAAATTGAGTGTTTTAGTAAGGTTAATGGAGTGTTTTTTAAAATAGTAAGTTGCACTTTGGTACTTGTGGCAGAGAAATTAAATCAGTTCGAGGATCTATTAGTGGATTACATACCCAATTAAGGACGTTTCACAATATAAATATATTGAAGCATAAAGAAACAAATACTAAGAGAGATTATGTAGAATAAATTACAAAATGATGCGCTGCTTTACGATGAATTATCGAATTTCTGTATACCTCGCAATTGGTTTGTGTCTTAGGTTTGTTTTTTGTTTGTATAATATAGCGATTTGGGTCACATTCGTGCCATAGAAGCGAGTTCCATTTTGTACAATTCATGCACCACTCCCCAACTGGCAATGCCGTCCCTGGTTTTAATATCCGATGAAACAAACAGTTTCTAAAAGATTCAATGAGGTGGATGAAATATTCCACCATAACCTTTTGACTGCTGTAATCTAGTTTCGGATTATCAACGGTAGCCCCCATATTATTAAGAGTTTTCCGATTATTAGATCCTTGATCACATATAACGGCAACAACCTTTAAACCCAGAGAAAATGCCAACTCCAAATTATCTCTTACTAATTTTGTTAAGGAGTTTGAGGAAATTGAATTTTCCGATACATTCTAGCTGCCCAATTTTCGTTCTCTATAACCAATTCCTAAATCTACATAACTGTCGACACAATCTCTAATTGCATTATACTTTAGGTTCTTCCAAATTTTTATCTCATCGAAGATTAAAGAGCACTGTTTTCCTGTAATGGTTAATTTGGCAATTCTTTCCTTTAACTTTTCCAACATAAAACAGTTTTCTGTACCCGGGGAAAAATTCTTGGTTGGCTGCTCTCGAAATTCTTCTGGCCATTTTTGCGATTTTGAACGAGTTAATATCAGCATTTTACAAAAATGCTTAGAATGTTCACTTTTATTTTGATTAACAATTACTTGATCTACACTTTTGGTTTGCGATTTCAAACTTTCGTTTTTTTTTTAGTAAGGAATCGAATTTTTTGCTCTAAATTTCTGATTTTTTTATGTAATAGTGTCTTTTCTGTTTTCAATTTATCGATCTTGAAGCTTAACTTACGATTTAATGATCGATCGAACTTCCACATTTTTTCTCAGTTTCACAGTTAACACATTCAGAAATATTATCACATTTGTCGAAATACCGATCAGGCATTTGGACAAGGTAACTTAATGTAAGGAGATTTTCAGATGATAACAATTCAATATTTTCATATTTTCTGATATGCCAGCAGGAAAAGTTACATCACTACAGCTTTTGCAAGATTCGTTGAGCCCAAGGTTATCAATTTCTCCTGGTTTAATAAAGAAATGCGGTTAAAAATGTTTTGCACAGACGAAAATTCTCTTTTTGTTCATTGGTAAAATATGGCAATTTTTCAGCCAAAGATTGTGGCCTAAAAAATTGTCTGTATATTTAAATAATCGAACTCGGTTTTTTTTTTGTAGATAACTGCGCTTCGGAACGGCGCATTTTATACCAGAAGTCTTGTGCTTACTCATCTCAAAATTTAAAATTTGTATCACAATTTGAAACTAAAACTCTATTTTTATCACTATTCCTCTTTACCTTTAAAATAGATTTGTTTAACACTTTGTTGAATTAATTGTTTTGTTATCAAAATTTCCACTAAAATCGTTCACTAAATCTAACCGAGTATCTATCAAAATTCAAAACTTTAGCAATCGTTCGCCAAACATTTAAAATTTTCGTTGTTCGCTGTTATAATAACTACATTTAACTTATTTAGCTTACTATCACGTTATCTTTGTGTAGGGGTCAATCTGACCCCACCGGATATCTTCAAATATTTCATAGGGAAAGTATATAAAAATTACCAAATAACCAAATTTACAAGTAATTTGGGCACTCTTACCATTGTATTGCATATAAAAGATATTAGAAAAAAAATAATAAGAAACATACTTTTTTAATTGTAAAATTTAATGGGGTCAATTTGACCCAAAGATACAGAGAGGAGGTTAAGAAATACACCGATATCTTGCCTAAGTTTCAGCAAAAGTAACGGCTATGGATGGATTTACATTCAAAACCTTTATAACCTCAATTGAGCTAAAAAAATCGCTAGTAACAAGAAGTTCGAGGCTCAACACTCTACCGAAACCATTCGTGAAATTGTTATGAAATATGCAACAAAAGTTCGACACACATTAGTAAAGTTCAACTAAAAAGGAACGCGAATGTCTAGCGCACACAAATTTGTTGATAAACAAAAATAATTTGGGTAACTGTAACCATTTTTTAAATGTATTCTTAATTTTTCATAGAACAGTTTACTACCGCTAAAATTTACCGTCATGATTTCATGATTCTACCACAGATTTGATATAAGCATTCGTCCATAAAGGATTGGCGTTTTTTGAATGTTAATGGGGATTCCCGAAACATATTTTGGAATTTGGGTTTAGCCCGTGTTCATGAATCTCTTCCAACAGAAGCGTGTGTAAACCTTATTGATAGCAAGCTAAATAATATTGAAAATTGACCGTGACATAAAATAGAGGAATAAACTTCACCTTAGATGTCATCGTAAAATTCACTGTATAATTGATCCCAAATTGATCTAAATGCCCTTTAATTCAATCTACCCTAGAAATCACCCTAAAATTCACCCTAAGTGTCAGGAATTTTGAAAACGGAAACTCTTAGCGGCTTAAATAAGGATTTAATCAAATTTAAGAATTGTGGAGTTTGGAAATTTAAATAGTGGAAAAATTCATTTAGGATTTTACAAATTTTATAAAATCGTTAAATTCAAATTCTTCCTTTATTTGGCATTTGGAATTATTGATTTTAGAAATTAACAAATTTTGTAGCGTAGTTTGGAAAGAAAAGAAATTAGGAAATTTAGGAAAATTTAGAAAATTTATATTGTGAGGATATTAAAATTAATGCGAATTTGGGAAGGTAAAAGCGGATAATGGGAGTTTAAAGATCTAAATCTAAAGAATCGTGGTATTTAGAGAATATTTGCAACAATTTTGAAATTTAGAATTTGTATTAAGAATTATTGAATACATTTAATACTAAATACAATTAATTTAAGATTTTGGAAATATGAAAATTCAAATAATTTAGAAATACAAAAATTTAGAGTATAAAAGGAAAAATGTAGAAATATGTATAACCAACAGCTGTTCATTTCATGAGAAACTGTACTGGACTAACCCATATTTAGTCGCGGGTTAAGGAAAAGCAAGGCAAGTTTAGTTTCTCCCTCACCTACACCGGTATAAACTTAAGTTTTGGCTGGTTCATCATTGAATCGAGAAAAACAATTTCTACGCCGCAGACCTTTATATTGGACTTCAAATAATTTTAAAACTTTCAATAATTTCTAAATAATCTCAAAAGAGAGTCAAAGGACTTCAAACCTATATGTTTCTAAAATGTTATATTTTTATAAATGATAAATGTAAACTTGGCAGTTTGAATTCGAATTGGATAACGGCAAATTTGATTTAGCGACAATTCTAAACTGAATTTCTCCTAATTTTCCTAAACTAGGTACTGACATTTTTAACAATTACTAAATTTCATTTTTAGTCAATTAGACTTCTAAGTTTCGAAATTTACAATTTTCTAATTTATATAAGCTCCTTAATTAAAAAAATGATTGAATTTTCTAAATAAATTAATTTACTTAATTTTATTTGTTTTTTCCAATTTTTAAATTTAATTACCAGTTGACAAATTAATTTTATTAGTTTCAGAAATTTTAATTTTTTGAAATTTACGATTTCTAGTTTCCAAGATTTTTTTAATTATCTATCCGTTCTTTATCGTTTTGTTAATCTACCGGGCTTATGAGAAATTCGCGCGAAATTTTCATCGACAGTTTCATTCCCGAAAAGTTTTTTTTGCAAAACAAATATCCAGAGCAAATATTCAACGCACATCAAATGTTTATTGAGAAATCTTGAGGTACACGGCTGAAAATTAACCATAACGTCTTACATAATCCATGAAATTAAAACGAGTTAAGATGTAAAGATTCGGTAACCGTTCGCCATTTCAGGTAAAACATCTCTGAGATTGGAGCATGATATTTCGAAAATGGCCGTGTTTTGATTTAAGTATTACATAGGGCATTGTGGTTATTAAAGGGTTAAGAAGTTGGATACCATATGCCATTTCAGCATACATCTCTGAGATCGAAGCAAAATACACAGAAAATGTGATTTAATCTCTTAGTATTAATTTACTAGAAATTTATACTTTGTCCTATGGAACTATCAATAAATAATTATAGGCCAAATCTGAATAATTTTCCCTACAAACATTTTTCAGACTGAATATATCGTTTTGTTTAGTATTTTGAATATTTCTTTCTCGATGAAATTAAAAATTCCCTAAATGTTAGCCGGGCACACATTCTACCAAAATATCAGAACACTCAAAAAGAACTAGTTTATTTGGACAACAGCGTTCCGTATGATCATGATTCATATGCCGGTTTGGGGTGCATGTAGTGCACACTGCTTCATTAAATAAAGTTAATTTTGTATGACAGCTCCTGCATAGCAAATCAGCTATATTAATACCGTCAATTCTCAAAAAA
This sequence comes from Tipula helvola, assembly GCA_963556165.1. Taxonomy (NCBI): domain Eukaryota; kingdom Metazoa; phylum Arthropoda; class Insecta; order Diptera; family Tipulidae; genus Tipula; species Tipula helvola. The sequence continues at coordinate 12,135,646 of OY744481.1, read as the reverse complement.
TAGTTAATGTTTGGTACCATCATTCATTCCTCGAATTTCGAAACTTGCAATACTGACACAATGTAAAACAATGAGCTTCGTATTTTCGCAGGAAGTCTTTTGATTCTAGAGTCGTAAACGATATATACGAACCAGTTTTCCTTACGAACATATCATTATATACACACTCGACATTTTCTTTGCGCGACGATATTGTTGCATTCTTGTATTATGTCCCTTGCAACCATTCAATCGAACAATCGCATTGGAATTGTTTTCGTCTAAATAGTATTCGAAATTTTTTTTTTTTTGCCACAGTAATTTTGACTATGTATATGTAAATCAACACATTCCAATTTCGCTTGTCTACTTGGTTTACAACCGGCACCTAATGTTTGAACATTTGTAAAGGGGTGCAGCTACAGTAAAGAAGTCATGTAGCGAATACTAGTATCTGTTTACGATTATTGACTCAACAGAATTCAAACATCAGCAAAGCGTTAATAAACCAAGACCGTTTAGTGAAATTATGTTCAACAGGCGAAATTATACAGACGAAATAAAAATTATTGTTCTGCACCGAAGTAAATCAAATTCACCAGAGTAGGTTATTAGATGGTGAAGTTTCGGTTTATCGGAAAATTTCTCATATCCCGGCAGGTCAGTCCAGACCTTCTTTTAATTCCTTACGTTATATTGTAAGATGTTAGAATTTGGAAGATGGTAGTTATTCTTCAAATAAAGTTTCTCAAAGTTTCTTTATAATTCCTCTTCATTTTCCCATGAAAAGCGATTAACTAAATATCTTGCTGAAAACTGTCATTTCAGCAGTTATAAAATATAAGAATGTCATTTTAACAGTTATATCAGCAGTCAACAGGAGACACATGATGAACTGCACTATGTCACAAATTGGCGTTTTCTTAAATTTTTTCAAAGTTTCCGCAGTATTTGAATATAGTTAACTTTCTGTATCTCGATTTTGAAGTGACTAGAGAGGAATTAACCGTATTATAGATTGTTCGAGATAATAAATTATCGAGAAAAGATTCCTCTAAGTTACATAAATAAAAAAATAAAGGACCGAAGAAAATATAGAGACAAAGACAAAATCGAATTATATAGGAGATCAAGATACAGAAAATCGACTGTACTGTTTTCAAAGTAATTTGGACGGTCAAAAGTACGGCATATCGTACTGCTTCAAATCCATACTTTCATTATCGGTTGCAGTCATACTTCTAAATGATCTGGTGATCTGAATCTAAAGTTCTAGCCAAATAGACGCTTGAAGGACACAAATTCACTCCATAAAGTCCAGACTTACAAATTTCTGCGATCGTCTGGATATGCAAAAATAGTTATGATATTATGTACATAAAATCTACCTGGATGCCTACAGTGAACAAATTGTTGGCAACATTGAAAATTTCCGGATTATCTGGATATTAAACAAGCTTTTTATCAGCAACCGATTAAGCAGGCTTTCAAGATATTACGACCTTTGTTTTAGTAAAGCGTCTGATGTAAATATTTCTGCATCCCACAGCTTTTAAACAAACAACTGATTCTGAGTGGATGCGTTGTTGTATATATCGACGATATATTAATTTACAGTGGAAATCAAAAACAGCATGCAGCTCTCCTGAAAGCAATTAAAAATAAACTGGAATCCTTTAATATACAACTAAATCAAGAAAAATTTCGATTAAAAACAAGCCAAATAAAGTTCCTTAAAAATTATGAAATTATGAAATTATGTGAAATCAGCAAATTCAAAAATCGAAGCGTAAACCATTTCAGAAAAGAATTTTTAAGGGGCTTTTTTGGGGCTCAATAGTTACGTATCAAGGTTTATTCTCGATGATGCGACAAAATTGTATATCTATTATGAGAAATAATTAAATCCAATAAATACAAATAGGAAGATAATCAATCTGAATCATTTAAGATGCTAGGATCAACATTGACCAGTTAATCTATGTGTATCTAAGGATTATATGCTGTTGAAGACCAAACACAAATGGTAGTCGTAGGTTTTTCAAAACGGGACACCGTAGTCTGCGGCAATGATATTTCTGTGGGCAGTTGAACATTATCCAAAGCGCACAATTTGCAGGAATTTAACGCTGGATCTTCAGTCTCGATTGGACGATTGGAGTTGACTTACTAGCGCGTTTACCGAAAATATATCGTCATCCATAAATGCCATAACTCCGATATTGATGAAATGTAGAAAGAGGAGGACCAAAGCAACTTTATCAGGAACTGTATGGATAATACTGAGCAATAGGCTAGGCAGGAACTAATTTAAATCATTCAAATGCAATTTCTGTTTCCCGGAGATAATTCGAAATTGAATACTCCTGCTGGATCATAAAGATTACCTAAGCGTTGAAAATATGAAAATATCGATTCGAAATAAAGTGTGGTGGCCTTGAAAATTGACAGCGATAATAAGAAATTTTCCAAAATTGTCACGAACACAATTAGATAATCGTTTCATGTATTCCAGCACCCCTGAAAATATAAAATTTTTCAGCTGCTCCGTGGATATACATCTCAATTAAAATTGAACGCTATTTCCTGGTCGTGATCGTTTATTACACATTTGGCTTACCACAAACAATTAAGTCGAGTTGATAGGCGAAAATGATCTTATTGAAAAAAACCGGTGATTTATTGGTATTCTTACAGAATGAAGGACTAAATAATCTGGACGCGCCATATAAAAATGAATTGTATGAAGTACTGAGTGAACACTATGAAGATGTAACCTTAAAATGAATGAAAACCTATAGAGACATTTATGGCAGAATGAAAACAGGGTTAAACAAATATTATGCAAGGGTCAAATACATCTGACAATCACGTGAAAAGCTTCCTGTATACCTAAGCTGAGAATACAGTTGAATCCAATTTTAATGTGCACTGAAGGAGAGAAATGTTGTCATTTCGAAACTGAATCCGCCAAGTTGGAATTAAACAAACTAAAATTTTTCACCCTGATATACTAAATCACATTCTTAATATAAAATAATTTTTATTGCTTTTGTAAAACCTCGATACAAAATTAAATTACAAATTTCTTTAGTTGGGTACATCTCTAGCTCTAAGTGTTTCAAAATTCCAACTAAAGAAATTTCAAAATTAATATTTTCCAAAACAATGGAACAAATCCAAAAGTTTTTGGATTCTTTGTTTACCCCAATGTTAAGCGGCTTTGGCGAGTTCGAAATCATATTAAACAACTGCTCAACCCCGCTTAGTCAAAATTACTTAATATGATCAAATCAAGATTCTGTTTAGATGCAATAAAACTACAAAATATGAAATTAAATCTGTAGACAATTTAGAAACAGGCGTAGACGCATAACAACAGGTGAATAAAGTTAAAAGCATTATCATAATAATTTTAAATTGGCAAGCCTCATTTGACATTCGGGCAAAATAGATTACGGATTTTCAACAAAATGCATACACATTTACCAATACCAAAGAAAACCCGAAAATTTAAAAATTCGAGAATAAATTAAATGGAAATTTTTAATTCTGAACATTGCACGAGGTATCATCTGCACTTGGTCAATTATAAATAATGAATAAAATTGAAATGATACGTGTGAGTGAATGTGTATGTACTTGAAAACTTTCTTCCGCTTTAGAATAATTCCGGAACTTATCTAACTTGAAGCGTATCACTTTGTAAATCAATTTGAATCGATTGCGGAGAAAGTATACGCTATTACCGACATTTCTAAATTGTATGTACATTTGTATATGATCTTATGATCATATGGTATTAAATTCTTAAGCAATATCGATTAGATAACAAGTTTTTTTTTTTGTTAAATATTCTTTTTACCATACAAAAAATAAAATGTTGATTAATTGCCCCGAAGGTGTTAACGATATGTTTTACAGCATTTATTATTGTTATGTATATTACTTAATATCTATATAAACAAGTAATTATAATATATGGAATTAGTACATTATTTGATTTTATGTACAATACATAAACATGCCCTACAGGTTTGTGTAACATAAACTAACAAAATTTAGATTTTTGTGTTACAAATAAAAGAAATTGGTTGCGATTAAGTGAAAGTGAATTTTGAATGGCGCAGGTTGATTTGATCAGGAAATGTAGCATATGCAGCAAATAAAACTCGATATTAAGGTTAAAAACACTCCAAAAATTGTATTGTTACGGGTTGACCATGGCCCATTTAAATAAAAAAAAATTTAAACCTCTCTAAGTAGGTATGTTTACAACTACCTATATTCGATTATTATAAAATGCGTGACTTATTTTAATTAAAATATTTTTATATTATATGCATATAGGAAGTTAACGCATTCATTCGACAATTTAGTAGTTTTCCGTAGCATATTTTTCGTCACGATTTTTTACAAAAACTTCAGTTTCACTTTTCACAAAATATTGTTTCATGCATTAAATTATAATTGCGCGCGTAGATTAGTGTATCTTGAGAAATGCGAGAAGATTCAATTAAATATGGCATTAACGCAACAAATTGTTATAAACAAATCATTAGCAATTATGTATCAATGTATTCAACTGAACTAAAATCCCTCATTAAAAATCCACTCCACGCTCGAACACCATATCTCAAGTCAACATGCATCGTGTGTACACATAAATTAAACTCTCCACACAGTTTTTCTATTCCATTTACTTTGCCAAATTGATTTACTTTATCGATTACAACATTTTGAGCAACGAGTCCAATTCATTTCTAAACACATTTTCTCATGTCAATAAACCAAGACTTACAATATGAAATGACATCTTTTAAACAGCTACTTAACGTCGCTTATATTTGTTAAAATGTGTAGGTATAGGTATGTGTATTTTACAATTTTCTAAGAGATAGATTACCACAATAAAAATAAATTTTGCGATGTAATTAAAAATAAATATTGAGTTAAACATTAAACATTAAACAAAAAAAAAAATCGTTAATTCATCCAAAAACTGCATACAATTATGAAATATTAATAATAATTATATAAATTTATATGTTTATTGCAAATTCAACATTTCGAGCATTATAATTATCCAATATTATTTGTGTTATGACTTCCACTTCAATGGAAATTGACCTTTTTCTTGGATAATTTTTTTTGCATCACATTTTAATTCGAATTTGACCAACTTAACCATTTATGAAAAAAAAAAATTTATTTTATGGCGGTCTGACGAATGACTTTTTAGTTTTTAATTAATTTATTCTCATGAACATATTTATGTTTACTTTTTATGATGTTAATAAACATATATCAAATTACGATTTTTATGTTGTTTGGAATATATGTAGTAAGACAGAGATGAAAACCGCAAAAGAAGTTAAGCAAGTCTAAACAAATATTATTTTATTTGAAATATTGAAAAAGATTAAAATTAAAAATTTTTTTTTGTTTTGGTTCTGTGCGTGCTTTTGTTGTTAATTTTTTTTTTCTTTTATTATTAAATTTAGTAAGGGTTTGATGCAATATTTTATAATTATGGCAGATGGTTTTGATATTTTTTTTTTGTTTCTTTGCTTTCTGTGATCAATATCAACAAGTTGTCAAAAGAGTGTGTTAGTACATAAATAAGAGGTGCCTTCATGCGATTTATTGATATACTTTTGTGTACGTGCTTGAATTGCGTCAACATATTTATGTGCGAAGGCGGAACTGGTTCGGGCTAATTATGGATGATTTTATTTTAATAATTAACGTAAATTAAATTTTTAACGACTTAATCTGAATGTAATTTCTATAAATTTTAGGGATTTAAGTTTAAAGTGTAAAATACAAATTTATTATATTTATGAAAATACTAATTAATTTTTGTTATGATGTTGAACATAAAATCTTTCCTACGATCAGTAAACTAAAAAAGTTACCAAATTATCAACCTAATTTCAATTAATGCCATAAACGGTATACCATTTGATTTCTAACTCACAAATAAGTCGGAAATATCATAAAACAATTTCCTAACTTTGTATTACAAATTCAAACAAAACTGCAATGCTTCCCGGCCAAAAACTACAGGCATTTATTTCCATAATTGCTCATAAACCAATTCACGAATAAATTAACCCTCATAAATAGTTAATAATTATCTAATTTTAATTAGCACGCGTTTGGTGTAAAATAATGTTTTACAGTATAATTTTGAGTGTAATTCAAAACAACTAAACAGCAAAACATCTAGTTAATTTTTTTGAATTTCACTCATAGTTCAAAGATTTATCACTTTAAGTAAATGAAACTTTGTAGTAGTGAAGTGATGAAACGAAGTTTATTTGAGTGGTTTTGAATCAGTAATTTTTGAAATATGAGTGAAATTCAAAACAATTAAATAAAAAAAAAACATCTTGATTATCTCACCAAAGGTTCGAGAAAGATGATGCTATTTTGGGGCAAGAATCAGTTCCTGAGTTTAGTATACTTATAACGGTGACACCTTGTACATACAGGGTACATAAGGTGTCTATAAATCTAGTACCATAAATGACACCATTGGATTCTTTAACTGAAAATAATTCGAGAATGTCTTAAACATTTTTTTTCCTAGCTCTAACAGTATTTGAGATTTATATTTTGAATTTCACTCAAAATGTTATCGAGAAACATTATTTTACTCCAAGCGTAATGAAGCAAATCAACATTCAAAACCAATTTACGAGTAGATTAACCCTCATAAATTGTTAATAATTAGCTAATTTTAATTAGCAGGCGTTTGGGGTAAAATAATGTTTTACAGTATAATTTTGAGTGAAATTCCAAACAATTAACTATAAAGCAAAACATCGATTATCTTAAATACAGTTAGAGTTATAAAAAAATGTATTTAGGCATTTTCGACTTATTTTTAGGTTAATAATGGCAACATGCTTAGTGACACCCTGTATGTAAAGGGTGTTACAGTTATTTCTGGAGCCGATTCCTGACCTAAAAAAGTTGAAACTTCTTAAGCATAATTTTTCATAATTTTTTAAGATAATGAAGGTTTTGCTGTAAAATGTAACACATTTCGATTTTCATCCAAAATCCAAAGAGGATTACTGGCTCAAAATAACTCAAATATTCAGTATATCGTTCTATCGTAAATTTATTACTTTCAGACAATTTTGAAGTATTAAAGTGATGAAACAACGATAATTTGAGTCGTTTTGAACCAGTAATCATCGAAATATGAGTGAAAACCAAAATATCTACCTTTCCAGCAAAATCAAAATTATCTCACTAATGGTTCGAGAAATAAAAAATATTGTACCGTAGTTATAACTGTGCCCATAAATCTAGTACCCTAAATAACTTCATTGGATTCTTGAACTGAAAATAATTCGAGAATGTCTTAGAACATTTTTTCCTAGCTCTAACAGTATTTGAGATTTATATTTTCAATTTCACTCAAAATGGAGTAAATGTGTGCTAATCAAAAGTGTTTAGTTATTAGTAACTTATGATGATTGATGAGAATTCAGTTGATTTTATAGCTAATGTATAACATGATGGTGTTTATGCATGATGGATGCTCACATAGTTCTGCAAATGTGAATTCACATAATTTTGTAAATTGAAGCTAAGATCAGCTTTTGAAACCGCCTTTATAAAATGCGCCCACTGAAATTAAACAAATGCCTGTAATTGTTAGGCGGGCTAGAACACCTTTAAGGCACCTTTAGTTAGGAGATTTTTAAAAGACATTTTCAACTTATTTGTAATGTAAATTGCAGTTATGATATTCCCGGTTCCATCGATCGATTGCATTCATTAAAATTTAAAGAAATTTGGGTTATCTTCATCAAAATTTAAAATTTGTTACAGGCGGTTCGCTGTCAAATATTTATGCGAATATGTTTACAAAAGATATTCAGATAAGTAACTTAGTTGACAAAAATATGAAAGAAATCAAGTCGTATGTTTATGGTAGATATATTTCTACTTCAGAGAACGCTTTCATTTTTGGCTTTCATCTTTGTCTCCCAGTCCATCTTGAGAATTAGCAAATGATTTATGTTAGAAGAAATGAAGAAAATATTGAACAGATGTTTGAAAGAAAGTGTGAAACCAAATTAATTGCATGGTTCAAATTGAACGTAACAGATTCGAAAGTGAATATCTATTATTATATTGATATACCGTAATATTATATCTGGAGCCAGTCAACAAAAAAAAAATGAAATAATTTTGCAAAGTCCCAAAGAATTAATTATCACAATTTTATTATTTTGTGCACCACTAGCTAAAAATTTACTTCATTTATGCATCGGGAAGAATTGGATATTTTTTTCGCTTTAGCTGTCGCCTGTCACCTCTTCTGGAATAGCTGCATTATTATTAGATCAAGGCAGAATAGTACATTCAAGATTCAAAATTCCATGAAGCCCTATTGAAATGTCAAAATGTCCAATAAGCAGACATAATCATAATAATTACCTGGAATGAAGCACCTATGATGGGAAAATTGGTGTATGATTGTGTTAATCGTACCTTCAAAGACCTAATGCAAAATGACTCGAATGAAGTTGAACACGTTGATTGAATTTACTTATCCCTTTGATCAACCCGAAAATTTTGACATTTCAAAAAGATGTATTTTGACACCTTTAAATGATGATGCCGATAATAAACTCTCTGATAATTAATAAATTTGAGGGTATGGAACACATTTATTACAGCGCTGATTCTGTTGTAAATGAAAATTAATCAGTGGTTGTTCCCGTTTCAAATTAAGCGGTTTGCCACCACATGAATTACAGCTAAAAATATGAGTTCCAATTAATGGGACGCGTTTAGTTGTACAAGCATTAAACCATAGATCTGTTGAAGGGAACCGAGATACCGGAATAACCGAGACGCATATGGGCAATCGAGAATTTATACCAAAAATTAACAATGAGACCTTCTGACAATGTTTATCCGTTTGAATTCCAAAGAAGTCAGTTTACAATTAGTCATTTAGTCCGTCATTTACAAAGACTATCAATAAAGTACAAGAGCAGACCGTTCAAAATGTCGGCATATATTTGTAAAATACTGTGTTCACTTATGGACAACTTTATGTTGCTTTGTCGAGAGTTCGAGCCATAGAAATGATTAAAATCTGTTGCTCAATAACTAATACATAATTATTAATGGTCATTTCTACTTGATTGGATGAATCTCTAATCGTTCAGTGATTGGTGGATAAAATCATCAGTTTAGAGATGGACCCCGGAGGGTCCGCATGTTAACCCAGTTAAGTTTATTTTACTTTAGCAAAATTTGCTTAGAGTTCTCATTGAAAACCCGATTTCTTCCGATTTTCTTTTTCTGGTTCCTGACCGAATGTACCATACAATACCATTTTAAATTTTAAAAAATTCAAAAACATTTTTAGTTGGCTGTATGGTACATTTGGTCAAGAACCAGAAGATTTCAACGAAAATAAAGCAATGATTTTGGAATTATATCGAAATAACCAAATCCGATTTTTCGTTTCGTTTTTCAGTGGGTAAAGTGCTTTAAGGCAAGTAATCACGTACAATTAAATTGCGCAATATGTATACCTGTGTGACGTCAACACATTGCACATAATACACTCAATTTAATTCAAGATGTTTGCAAAAAAATTGTGCACGATTTAATTGTACGTGATTACCGGCCTTTTATGATTAGATGATTGATAGTTTATTCTATTTCGCAAATTTTTATAAACTTTAATTTTAGTGTGGATTTTAAAAATCTATTATGAAGTACTCAGGTCCCTGTGAAGAATTGTGTTTTTCTTTTATTTATCTATTCGCTGATCGCATGACATACTGTAAGTACCAGCCAATTGATAAAAATGCAACTAACAAATATTTGAATTTAATTTAACTTTTTGGTATATGAAGGCGTAATTCGGCGAAAACTTTCGTATTTGATTTGGTTATTTCATAAACATATCAATTTTTTCGCCGAAATGAAGTTGCAAGTAAACAAAGAAAAAAAAGTTAATTTTGCTAATTATTTTGCTTTTCTAACATATTAATTTTAATTCTTATATTTATGGCCTGATTTAGATAATTAAATTAGATCATTGATATACTATACGCGAGTCGAGTACAATTTACATATTTCACTTCCTTTTAGTGTTCGTTTAATGGAAAATGGCATTTGAATATTTTTTATATGAACATTAATATAATCAGAAATAAATTAGAAAGAATTGAGGAGTTTCTTTATTCTAAAAATATGCGAATCGATATTATGATATTTGTGGAAACCTTTCTCAATATACTGACAAATTTATAGAAATCGTTAATTTTAAAGCTTTCCACATAACTCGGGAAGGTCGTGAAGGAAGTGGAGTTAGTATCTTTGTTTCGAATAGTGTTGACTTTGAATTCGTTATTGGGATTTGAATTCTTGAGAATGACTTTCTTGTATTGAGATCAAAAAGTCTAAAAATCGATCTTATTGGTGTCTATACACTTCCCAATATGTATCTTAACCACCTGATTTTCTAGCTAAATATAATGACACGATCTTGGTTGGCGATGCATATTGGAAATGAATGGCTTTAATATTGTAAATAAAACTTGTAATGCCTTTTATACAAGGTCCTCGAATAGTGTAAAGACCATTCTTGCTCATATCGTAACTGGTGTTCAATGGACTTTTCACGATATCTATGACGAGACCGAATTGTGTGATCGTAGATGTATAATGTTTAAATTTTGCTCCCCAGATATCGTTTCACGCCAAAGAAATTGTTAGCGTTGATTATAATATGGTATAACGTCGTTCTTAAAAAAAATAAAATTCGTAACAAATTTTAAAAATTTTTCAAAAATTACCCTCAAAATATATACATATCTAAGATGTTTAAAATCCGACAATTAGATGCTCAAAAATATTGGTCCAACTTAAGCCCCATTATTATTCTTCGCTATTTGATGATAATAAAACCAATTCAAGGAAAACGTGGTTCTTAATTAAACAAATACTTACCAATAGCACATTAAAGCATCCAACAACAGCTGCTGACATTACGCTCGTCCATCATAACCAAACAGTCGATTATCGAAAAGAAGTTTTTGGAATATACAACGATTTTTTTGTAAACGTTGAGCCAAATATAACTGCTAATTTACAAAACCCAAATTTAATCGGAATTTCAGATAGTCCACAAATAGCCCGGCTATCTAACCTGAGTCTTACATCCGATTTGGACTGTTTTAGTGCGAAAGGTTATGATGGTATCAGTGTTCGCAAATACTTAGTTATTGGAGTGCCAATAAAATATTTTTTTTAACAATTGATTTTTTTGCTTGCCAAACTAATTCCGTAAAATAATTTTTTTTTTTGTGTAACATTAAAGATCAGTCAGAATCGGGCCATACATAATACGCCAGATTTTACTTTTGTTTTTCAACGCAAATTTGGAGTCGGATCCAATATCTTAACCCCAGATAAAATTTATTATTTTTATAATATTAATCTGTAAAAATAGAAACTCACAGTGATTTGTCGAAGGAAAATCTTGAAGATTGCAGTAGATGAAGTATAACGATTCTAAATTTTAGGTCTTCATTCGAACTTCCAGTTCCAAATCTCATCCCGTGAATTAACCTTTCTGTTAATCGCATTTCTCTTCTATTTTGATTAGATCTTTAAAAACTCAGAGGAGGGAACAGAAAAATAAAAATTTCCATACAATTTAAACATTTTATTTAAGAATATTTTTTATTTAAGAAACTCAATCGCTGCTCCAAACGGAACTTCTGCAATTAAGCACCAATTCCATTGAAATTTATTATCTGACTTAACCAACATATTTCATGATAAACTAATTAGTTGTTGCATACTCAAATGATGAGGGTCTTGAAACTTTCCTAGAAGAAATTTCACTACAAATCTGTTTTCTAACCTATGGATGCTCGTAAACACCAAATCAATTTTAGAAAGATTTTGTTTATAAACAAATTTCGAGACTTAAAAACTATCTTGGGTTTTTAAGTCGAAATGTTCTTTTCAAAATTTTTCAGAGTTCGTTCAGATTAAATTGTTTTTGCTATCGGTTTCTTCTAATTAATCCAAATGCAATGTGCTTCATAATATGTTGTACGAAATAAACCCAGCACTAAAACTATTTAAGCCAATGAATAAAATATCGCTAAACTCATAAAATTTGCGATTTGTCCAAGGGATTTTTGCGAAAGGTTTTAATGTTTGATCAAAACACGGGGAATTTTAAGCTGTCGATAAGTTATATGTGGTTTGGTGTGATCGGCAATTTTTTACTTGTGAAAAAACTGGAATAAAGAATCTGAAAGAAGTTTGTTGAATTTCGACCCAAAGCAGTACCGAAACGACATTGTTCGGAAGTCGCCAGTGCTGCTCGGATGGGTTACTGAACTGGTGACTAAACGTACAAATATGACGTCGAAACTAAGGCCTAATGACCCTAAAAGAAACTTCCCGAAGAGATAATACCGACATAAGCTCATCATATTCGAAAGAATATGTAGGTTATGCTCAACAGTGAGCTTCGATTTTAATGGCATAGTATGCTAAGACTCCTTCCTACCAGGCGGTACTACCTGAAAATTACACTTCGCTGCTTGTTGCCAATCAAGCCCGCGAAGTTCAAAAATCCCTCGATTTTTTTATCAAACCATATATTTTATCACCTAGCAGTTTTCTTTCAAGCCTCCCATATTTCTCGAATATTCCATTTCTCAAAAAGTCGATGCCGAAACTCAAATTTCTTTTGGCGTGCCAGACAAAATTCTAAACGTACCAAGTTTGGCAAGCGTGCTACAAATTTGCAATCACTGGATCAGCTAAACTCATAAAAACTATTGCGAATGATAGCTCCCTTCCTTTAAGTAATTTTATAAATGAGTCCATTTTTAACAATCGATTTCTCGACATGTTCAAAATTGCAAAAATAGTTTCCAGCAATATCCGTTCTGCCCATATGACAAAAACTATCTCTAACAGTATAGAAGCGTTTTTAGACATAATGAAGGCTTTCGACTGTGTAAATTATGAAACTTTACTTCAGAAAATAGGAAAAATTGTAATATGTGATAATGCCTTGAGTATGATAGTGAGCTACTTAAAATCCAGGTATCAATATGTGCAACTCAGGGGTCGATCCTCGGTCCTATCTTTTTCCTGATTTATGTTAATGATATTTTCCAGCTCAACCTCAAAAGTAAAATCCAACTATTTGCCGATGATGCTACCGCGATAAACCAATCAGACACTATTGAGCAGTTAAAAAATGACGTCGTAGCTGATCTTGAAACTCTATGTAACTGGTTGATTATTAACAAACTTAGACTCAATACGGTAAAGACTAAATTTATTTTATTTAGCTCAAATAAAAACGGTAGAAAATTTCATTGACAACATCTCTTTTAATGGAAATATTATAAACAGGATTGACTCTATATCTTATCTTGGTGCAACTAATGAATGCCTAAAGGGTTTACAAATACTACAGAATCAAGCATTAAACAAACTCAAAATGTTGCCTAATCGAACACCCAGTTTTATACTCTGGTGATATCCTACCAATCATAATCCAATATGATTTTATCATGACAATTTATAAAATGATACACAACATCTTAAATTCAATAACGATCTTAAAACAAACCGGTCTGTTACTGAATGCCCTACTCATCATGCCGACCATTATATAAACTCCACCGATATACCTTATCTATAAAGCAAAACAGTTTTTTTTAAAAAGGGGTTAATTGGTTCAATGACCTTCCCTCCGATCTGAAAACAGAAAGGATAGGGACATTTAAAAATCAAATCAAAAACAATTTGTTCCAAGAGTATCTAAGAGAATATGGTTTAGAACCTGGCCATGTCATCAATATTTTATTCTAACCAACATTGGATCAATCGGTGTATCAAAGTACCATTAATTTAATTAACCAATTTACTAAACGTTTAATAATAAATAAAAAACTAATTTATACTACTGGTGGATTGAGAATGGAAGTACGCTGAATTGTATGCGACTTTCAGTTCTAAGTTTCCTTATATTTTTACTAAATTCTAAAATTGTTCGAAATTAATTGGTTTTCCCTAACAAAATTGAATTTTTTCTTGGAAAATAGAATTAAAAAAAAATTCGTATATTCTACGAGTACTGTCTGGTGTAAAGTTCAAGTCGCTCCTGCGCTTTTTGAATTGTGACGAAGTTTCACCAAAAATCCTATTTTAGTTTTCATAATTAGTAGCTGAATTATTTTATTTTTCAATTTTACAAACATTTTTAATTAGGTAAGCGTTAATTTGACATTAGAACGTTTCTAATCAGTTTCTAAAATTTTCAGGAATTCTGCAAATTTTACCAGGGTATAATTGAATCGCGAATCTCAAGCAGCATTCAAAATTTGTAGTATTAAAAAAAATTCTCCTGAATTGTTAACCCTTTTCCACTAATAGAGAATTTCAAAAATTATTTTATTTAACCTAAAAAATTGAAACTATCATATATATTTCAAACTTGATTAAATTTAATCTCTTGGAATTTGGCAAACATCAATTTTCTGCAATTTTCATTTCTTATCCATAAGATCATCTAACCAGCAGATTGATAAGCACCCAGTTTTGATTTCAAAAATAGTGAATACACGTGCATTAACAAAAAAAGCCAAAAATTCTTAGTATTGTAGCAATGCCCTCTCGAGTCTCGATTCAATAAATCAATCAATTCTTTTTGTGTTTATAAAATAGTATGATCGCGCATACATAATACTTAAAAATCCATTTGATATGTAAATTAAAAATAACAGTAATTCTTATATATCTTTATTTTTGACCCATGTAAATTTCATAAAAATTTCATTTCATAAAAAAAATAAAAGATTTTTATTTTTAAAGGTGATCGTACGTTTGATGATCATCACAACAATCAATCATATACACAGCTAAATTATTTATTCTGTACTTTTTCCCATGTTTCATTTACTATATAGTGATAGTGAAAGTATACTGAGACTTTTAGTTTCCCCGTTAGTATTTTGTTTTCATAAAATTTTAATAAATTCTGATCACACATCGTGCAACACCAAATTAATTTGGACACAAAAGCAAATTACACCCCAAAAAAATATTTAAATTTGTTAAAACAATAAAATGGTGGAATAAATTAAACCACGTTGTTTCTAATTCTTTTCTACATTTTATAGATAGATGCAAAGATTAATTAGTTGTTTTGTTGAAATTCAATTGTTATTTAATATATGATCGGCATGACATATATAATCATAATACCATTCAATTTTGTTTATTATTTACGAAATAATTTATTATTGGTAATTATGAATCTTTAAATTTTTTACAATTGAAATGATCGGTTTTTGATTTCATAATACCAAAAAAAAGTAAAAAAATAAAAATCTTGTTTCCTATATATATTCATTTAGTCAAAATGTCAAAATAAGACAAAAGACGAATGAAAGTCGTCAAAATGCAAGAAAAAAAAAACAAAATACACAAAATGTGATCTTAATAAATTATTTGCATTTGTCTTGCTCTACACACAAGAAACAAAACTTAATAACAAAATTCACTTTCATCATAATAAAAAAACAAAAAATTATGATCATATGATCATATACGATTATTTATTATTATACAAATACTTTTGTTTTGCCTGTTGTGCTTGCTATGTTATGAAGTTTTTTTTTTGTTTTGTTTTGTTGCGATGATCAATTAAATGAAAACGAAAACTAGAAAATTAGCAGACATGGAGTTAATTTGTCTAGTTGCATTGTAATATGACGCGGTCATGAATGATCAGATTGTGTAATTAACATAGCTTTGATAAGCGATCTGTCAAAATGTGAAATCGGTATGGCTTTGGCCTTATTTGATTTATGTTTGAAATATGTACATATATTGTACATAGTCTTAACGATTTAAATCTTTTGTAAGCGATGTACCCGGTTTCACATAGCTCTAAATTCTGAAATGATCAGAGATCGCGATAATACTCATTTAAATGCAAATATCTAGCTGATCTTCAAAGTATTGATTTCACTCCGGTATTCAGAGACTCGTTTAAATTGCCATTTATTTATTGCTTATTGGTAATTAATTCAAAATTTGATATTTTTAAAACTAATCAAAAAATCAATCAATTCCATAATAATTTGCCTGAATTTGATTTAAGTATTTTAAACGATCAATTTAAAAATTGAATAAAAATCTGTGGCTATACTAAAATTAGCGATCAAGGTTTATTTGGGCAGGTTGAAAAACCAAATTTACGATAAATGATCAATGTTTTTACAGTATCAAAAATTGCTTTATCACTGTATTAACTAAACTTCTAAACAATTTAAATCACTTTTTTTATTCTAGAATTAAAAATAAAAAGTGATCGCGATTAATTTTTTTTTTTTTTTTGTTAAATTAATTTAAAATATCGTTCTCTTACATTGAACAAAAAAATGGTGATCTTGAAAAAAAAAAATATTATCAGTAAAAGTAAAATATGCTGCATGTGATTTTAATAAATTGGTAAAAAAAGTTAAACTAAAATCTTGATGATCAAGAATGATTTTACACGCGCATATTACAAATTGTAGAAACTTTCAAAGTAAAAGGTTGTGAACAGGACGATCTTGAAATATATGGTTGATCTTGGCTTAAAATGAGTAAAAATTTAAAAATGAAATCTTTTATAGGCGACGAACCCGATTCAACTCTGTTCCTCTACAATACATAGGTACATTTTGCATGAAAATGTTAAATTGTGATTTCCGATTTATAATAATAGCTTAACAAAATATCTGTGAGACATAAACACATAAACTTGAGATAATTTTCTCATGTATATACATATATCTATCAAAGAGTGTATAGTTTATAAGAAAAATTTGCCACACCTTGGTTGTAATATTGTATTTTGTAAGTACGAGTTCTATTTAGTTCGCTATATAGATAAGATTATGTAACATGTTTTTTGTTGATCAAAAAAATAAACCCATGCATAAGAGTATATAATTTTGACAATAAGGCGCGATCGCGATCACTTAATATACAATCACTTTTTAATATACTTAACTTCCTGAATAATGTTTTCGTTTTTGTGTGTGCGAGCTCATGAATGAGCTGATTTAATTAGTATTTTAATAATGATAATAACAACTTCATAGTATTACTATTATTATTATTAAAAACTATGTATACATACAACTATTTTATGTTACAAAATTTTTGTTAGTTTTTATATTTTTTTTACCTTTCACTTTTTATTTAATTTTTTTTTATGTATAAACCTTCAAAAAAGAGTCAAGTTTCTTTTGGTAATTTTAGTCAAATTTACCACCCTATTCATACTATCTGATAAATTTGATAATTATTTCACTTAATATGATTTAATTAACTGATCGATTTTTTTTTTTTTTTTGTAACCAATATTCTCACTTTTAACGCACTTATACAACATTCATCAATCACATAACAAAAAATTATATTTTATTTAAAGATTTCACCCAAAAAAATAACACTTTTTCGTTAACTTTAATTTTTATTTTTAAATTATAATTAAAAACAATATAAAAAAAAAATATTATTACAAAATTTATATTTTGTGTATGTGTGTGTGTTTGCAATTTTTAATTTTTTTTTTTTTATAATTTTCTTTAAGACTCCGAAATAAACACTTTCTCTCTTCTTTTTAATGTGTATAAAAACGAACAGACGTAAAAAAATAATAAAAATTACGTTTGAATGAAAGAAAAAGTTGTTTAAGTAAAATATAAAAAAAAAACAATTTTTTATTTCTTATTATATATTAAAATTCACTTAAATATTAAATCAAATCACTATATGTAATTAAAAGTCTTAACAAAAAAAAAAAAAAGTGCGAGCTTTTTTTTTTTATCTCTCGCCTTTAAGATTCACAAATGACAACTGTTTTGAATTTGAATAAAGTTTTCGAGCTTACACCAAAAGTTTTATTCACAAAAAAAAAAAACGAACTACCAAGACACAAGAAGTACAAAAAAAAAAACAATACAAAAATCACTATACACAAAAAACACTATACTAAAACAGCACAACAACTATGTTGTGGCCGTCTTAAGAAACAGGTCGGCACACACTAAAATTATTGTATAAAAAAAAAGAAAAAAATTAAGTTTCGTGTATTTATTATTTGGTTTATTACATTCAAATTATTTAAATTAAATATTAATACATATAAACACATACATACATATATACAAGATACAAAAACCACCAAAATCGCGAAATGTTGAATGTTATTTATTCATTGTGTATATTTTCAAGAAGTTGATTTTATGTCGTATGCGTGGAAGGGGAATAGTTTGTGTAGTTGTTTTGTAAGCGCGCTTTAAGAAATCTACCATAACTAAAAATAAAAAAAATTAAATCGTGGAGTGGGAATTTTTTAATTTATTTATACATTATATATTTGTATGTTTCGCGGTTTTGAATTGTTTGGTGTATACACATTTTTCTTACTTGAGTGTAATTATTGCATAGGGTGTTCACTATACAGAATATATAGGAAAATTTGCGACCCCTAAACCAAAACGAACACAAGTAAACGATTTTATTAGAGTAATGGTTAACCAAATGGTTTCGTGTAACTGTATATGAAAAATGCAGCTAATCACTATCATTTCCTTATCGTAATTTTTTTTTTAAACAAAAACAGCTGTGTGCAGAGAAATTAGGTTAATTAAAATGTTTTATTTCTTTCTTAATAATTCGAGTAAGCCACCTTAATTATCTTGTATAACGTTTTATAAATTATATACCATGAGGAAGAAATGTATAAGACCTTCAGTCGATTATGTTTCTTTGTGCTAATTGTGACCATAATTAATTCGCAAGTTGTAGTGACTTTTTTAATTGATTTAAGATTTTCGTTATATGTGATTTGTACGTACATAGCGTTAAATGAGACTGTATGCAGTGGTACATGTCGCTTTGCATATTCTAAAGTAGACTATCTCAAAAACATCACTTTTCATCAGGAGGGAGGTTTTAAGACAAATTTTCAAAATTATGAAGAAAAAGCGTGAAACTTTGGAAAAGTTTTTCTTAAATAAGTTAGATGCCTGATAAAGAAAATATGCTCTGAAAATATCTGCTGTTTCAACCATCTGGTTTGGGAGATATTTCGTGTAGTATATTTTAGAACGGACAATTATTGTGAGAAAAGTATATCATACGCCTTTAACCTTCACTCTGTGTATAGTTGAGAGTAACTTTGTACGTGTACAGGGTAAAAAAACACCCCGATACCTGTTCCATGTGAGATAAATAAAATAAAAGATATATTCCAAATGTAATTCATCATCAAATGATTTAAAACAATTAAAAAATAAATTCAATAACTATTTACTATTAAAATTATTAAAAGGAAGCATCATCGGGTTCTTCGGCATGATCTGAATCTTTTTTTTTTTTTTTGTTAAAATAAATTTTATTTATTTATTTTATGTTATTACAATCTAGTCTCCTGGACTAATGAGCAATTTGTTTCTGACTTAATTTACTAACTTAATATTAATCTATGGCTTCTTCCCATTGGCGCTCCATAGAGTCTGGTAAATTGAATTAAACCACATCTTTGTAGTGGACTTTACACAGCACAATGATGTTTAAGCTAACAATTACACCAACTCAAAAGATTTGGTTCTTTTAAGTCTGCGTATTAAATTTGTGTTGCTTAGAAGCTGAGTTGCCTCAATGTTCACATGATGCCAAGGTGCATCAACGATGTTCCTTAATACCATATTCTGAAATCTTTGGATGATATTTACGTTGCTCTGCTTGGTACAAGCCCAAAGTTGAATACCGTACGTCCAAACCGGTTTCAATATTTGCTTATAAAGTAGCAGCTTGTTGTATGTTGATAAAGAAGAGTTCCTTCCCATCAGCCAATACATCTTTCTGCATTTAATTCTTAGTTCTTCACTTTTCTTCTTGACATGTGCTTTTTATCGCAGTTTAGCATCCAGGGTCATGCCGAGATACTTAGCTGTGTTCGCATACGGTACTATTTCTTGATTTATGGTAATCAGGATATGTTCGAATCGCCTGTTTGTAAAGTTTATGTGAACGGATTTAGTTTCATTTAGTTTTATTCGCCATCTTTTTGTCCATTTATAAATTTTAGTTATAGATAAGATCGCCGTGTCATCTGCAAAAGTCGCCACTGTATTGTTTTCTAATGTAGGAAGATCATAAGTGTACAGTAGGTATAAAACCGGCCCTAATACACTGCCCTGTGGAACTCCTGCGTTGATTTCTTTCAATTCAGAGAAAGTATCATCTAACTTAATCCTGAAGAATCTATCTGTTAAGTAAGATTCCAGTATATTAGAAAATTGGATTGGTAGAAGATTTCTTAATTTATGGTTAAGTCCTTCATGCCACACTCTATCAAATGCTTGGGCAACGTCTAGAAATATTGTTGAACAGATTTTTTTCTCCTCTAGTGCTGTCTCAATTATACTGGTTATTCGGTGAACTTGATCAATTGTTGAGTGTTGGCTACGAAAACCGAACTGATGATTTGGGATTAAGTTTTTACTCTCGATTATCGGATTTAACTTTTTTACCAGAAGCTTCTCAAAGAGTTTGGACATGACTGGTAATAGCGAAATTGGCCTATAAGATGAGGTTATGTGTGGTGGTTTCCCAGGTTTTGGGATCATGATTACTTCTGCAATTTTCCACAAGCTTGGTACATATTTGATTCTAAATGCTGCATTTATAAGATTGGTGAGCTTCACCATTCATATTAGCTTTTATCTCACACGCGACTTCTTTTGGTGTTGTCGGTAGGATTTCTTTACTTTCTTGCACAGCTTGTTCAGATATTATTTCGGCTTCTAAAGTTTCATCTTGATGTGGCTGGAATATTTGTTCAAGGTGTTCAGCAAATTCTTGAGCTTTGTCTTCATTATTCCTAGCCCATTTATCACCTGCTACTCTTATTGGAGGGTTCTGTATTATATTGGTCTTTTAATTCTTTTGGTTGCTTCCAAAGAGCATAATCAGTACTGCTATCATTAGTTAATTTTCTTAAATAGTTGCTGATTGATTCATTTTTCAATTCTTTGATCTCTCTTCTTACTTGTTGAGTGAGATTGTTCAAATTAGTTTTATCTTGAGGGGCCCTTGTTTGTTGCCATACTCTTCTCGCTCTTCTTTTTTCTGCTAGGAGTTCCCTAATTTCCAAAGGGTAGTTGTTTCCCTTGATTTTCTTTTTAACCTCAGGGGTATTTTCCCAAGCTGATTGCTGTATATCGTCTACAAATTTGTGGACTTCTTTGTCTAATTGCTCCTCGGTCTTTAATGGAACCATTAAGTTAATATTTTCTTCTAGCGATAGTCTAAAGCATTCCCAATTAGTGTGATTATTTACTAGAAAAGGGTTCCTTTCTTTCTGAATAATTTTTTCACTTAACGTTAAAAGTATCGGTGAATGATCAGAGTTTAGGTTGTGGCTTTCATCTACTTGTATATAATTTACAGATATCATCTTTATTATAAAGAAATCAATCAGATATGGTACTTTATTTGGATCAGTAGGCCAGTAAGTTGGTTTTCCAGTTGAGAGGGCTTCACAACTGCATTTTCTAATGGCTTTTAGGAGTTCTTACCCTTAGTTGTTGTTAATCTGGAGCCCCAGTGGACATTGTTTGCATTAAAGTCTCCTCCAAGTATAAACCGTTTTCCTAATTTACTGAGGAACTCGAAATAATCCTTTTCTTTCAACGAGTGCTTCGGTGGGCAGTAAACACCAGCAATACAAATAGAACCATTTTTGGTTTTGACGTTAACAGTAGTTGCTTGTATTTCTTCTGTTTCATATTTTAACTTTTCATTTCCCCGTGGGCACATATCACATCTGCGATTTTGACTACGGTTCGACTGCTGGGTTTGAGTGGTTGGTGCTCGTCCTTATTCTACTACATTGTACCATATTTGTATAGGTATGAAAGGTAATTATTTCTGACCAGGTAATCTGGAATATAGAAATTTAGATCACATAGCACGCCGGTATCCATTTTAAAATTTAATAGCTTGTAAAGCAATAAATCATCTAACACTAACCTTCTATTCCGTAAGCTTACCATGCCAAATATCTTAAGTCTAGTAATATAAGGGATACTTCCCGACAAACATTTTGTAATTTTTGACCCGCAAAATTACCTAAGAAACACCGATTACCGTGTAGGGCAATTACTGGCAGAATACCTAGAAAATAACGTATTTTGGTACTCTTTGGGCAGGCCGATTTTACCGATTTTTGTGGTCCCAGATTACTATAAAATATCAGTTCGTATTACTGAGCATTTGCGTATACTTTAATATTATTTTTATGTGTCGATTTTACTTTACCGAATTGTTATTTTTGTGTTTTTACATTACTGTAAGAAGTCAGCCTCTACTACTGAACTTATACGGAAATCATTTAGAATTTTTACTGGTCAATATTATTTCACCGAATCGGTAATTTTGTGTTTCCATATTACTGTGAAATGTAAGTGTGGATTACTGAACGTGTACATGTCGAATTTTTGTGGTTGAATATTATCGTAATAAGTCAGTCTTGATTACTGGACTTACGGCGACCCTTTTTTGAGTGGAAACACCTTTTTTTATTTTTTCAATTGGGCTAAGAGCTCAAAGTATTCGTTTCTATTAGAAATGGCCTCATGCTAATTTTCAGGTCGATCGGACCACGTTTAGATGTCGCTCAAATTCGTTTTCCGAAAAAAAACACTAAAACGACCTTTAGTGAAATTTAATCCTCTCTTTTCCTTCAATTCCGTCAAACAATGACAGTGTAATGTTTTCTAAGTATTTTTGAGTATGCCTGATCCACTAAAATCATAAAAAAAGGGAGTTGGTATATGGTAAAAAATTAATTTTTGAGCTATTTTTAAAAAAAAATTATAAATCAAGAGTTTCAGCAAATTTTTAAAATAGTACCTATTCTTTTTTTCTAAATTTCACTATTAATTATTTTAGAGCAAAGAAAAACGAAAAAAAAGAGATATTCCACGTCATCATAACTAAAAAATTAACAATTTTATAGCCTTAAAACGACCAAAAGGCACATATCTCAAACCAATTCTCTACTCACAAGTCATAACATCTTATGTCACTAGCAAAATCATAAGACATAAGATGTTATGACTCATGAGTAGAGAATTTTGATTTTATTAATCCGCGTAATTGTGTCCTGGATCGAAATATCGGTTCTAGATTATTTAGCATAGATGTCACAAATCATCATAAACAAGTTTATCGCGTAAAGAAACGATTCGGTTTGTTTCTAGTCTAAATGTCTAAATTCTACAGTCTACAATTTATAAAACAGCGATTTGTTTGATTTAGTTTTTCCCTTTTGTTTATTATTTTCAGTCCATAAGTAAATTTTGTAACACTGTCGTTATGTAATGTTGACAATAATAATACATTTTCCTCATGTTCTCTTCCTTATTTCACTAATTTTTGTAAATTTGGCAGGCAGATCAGGTTTAACTGGTTTTATTGTACCAAGAATTGACGTTTTTTTTTCTTCAGCTAGCTTACAACTATTAAAGAAGTTATCCATGATTATATTTCTACCTTTGTTAGTAAATGAATCAGTCAAACGGTGCACTAAGCTAACTGCGTAATCTGATACTTTTGCCTCGTTGGGCTGACGACCGACATATGTATATTTCTCCTTTTAAAGGGTACGCATTTTCCGAGTCATTCACCCCAGAAAATTTTGATACCATATTTTCCAGGTTTAGATGGTATATATTGTCGGAAGTTACAACGACCCCGAGTTGCGACTAATTGCTCGTCAATTGTGAAATTAGCTGATGGCTTGTAAGGTTTCTTTACACTCTCCAAAAACATGTTCCAAACATCTCTAAATGCAGCTAATTTGTCTTCTTTTAGCCGAAGAGCCCTTTCTGAGGGAAATCAAGTGCCTTGGCTACATCTTGGATGAGTATGGCTTGAGAGTCGACCCACAAAAATTAAATGGCATTCTAAATTTTAAGACACTACGAACGATTGAAGACATTCGTCGTTTGACGGATGGTACAAGATACCAGACTTCCTTACAATTATGGCACCGATTAAAAAGAAGAAAATTGGTGTCAGCAAATCCGGATTTCAATCAGGAAACTGCCTTCGACTCAGCTGAAATATCCAGCAAGTAGTTCTGGCGATAGAAAAATGTAGACCTTTATTGAGTAATTGGAATTACTGCCGATATTGGTAACAACAGACTTAATACAGATACGATAAAATATTAAATGCCATTAAAAACATCCTCAAAAGTTTCCAGATTTTCAATTAAATGTTAGATGGCAAGCCTTATAAATATATGCAAATCAAAAATGTATTCGGGGTATATGATAATGTTTGGCGTTTGTTCGTTCCTTGTGGTTCACGTCAGAAGGTTCTGAAAAAATGTCACGGGAACCCACTTGCAGCAAACATGGGTGTGGCAAAAACACTACAGCGAGTTAAAGAATATTATTATTTTCCACGAATGGCATACGACATAGAGAAATATGTCAGAACATGCGCAAGCTGTCAGCTTAACAAATTTAGAAATAAAACGTCCCGAGCGGTAATGGGTCTGCCAAAGTCACCATCTCGAACTTGTCAAATGATTGCGTTGAATTATATGTGCACATATCCACGTTCAAAATGGGGAAATCAATACTTGTTAGTGGTGACTGATAGCTTCTCTAAATTCACAATGTTAAAACCGATGCGGATAGCACCGAAAACTATGTATAGTCCCTGGCCAAATTATTAGACGCACATTAATTCGGTTGGGAAATGTCGACTTCTGGCGACTTATGTATTTCACTAAACATTTTTATATCCCATCCATACGAAACTACTATGTATACAGGTGCATTCAAAATACAAAGTTTTACTTTGTACTAAATAATATTTGTACTAAAAGTAGGAATACATTTTTTATCTAAATTAGAAATATCTTTAAAAAAAAAAAAAATCTAGCTGAGCTAGCTCAAAATATTTAGTAGATGCATGTTCAGTATTATTGACTCTACATTTGTTTAATTTGGCGTTTTGTGCTATCTAGGCTAGAAATACCTCTCAGGGCATTAAATAAATGTAGATTAATATGAATAAAATTAGTACATACTTATTACAACAAGAAATTTTAGCCCTTATAATTTTTAATATACAAATAAAAATTTCATTTTCCAATTAAAAAACAACTTTTGTTCGTTTACTAAATACGATAAGTACTAATTAGTACATATACCAAGAAGTACTAATTTTAAGTATGATTATCTAAATTTATATTGCCAGAGCTATTTCTAGTTTAGATAGCACAAAACGTCAAATGAAATAAATGTAGAGACAATAATACTGAACATGCATCCACTAAATATTTTGAGCTAGCTCAGCTAGATATTTCTAATTTAGATAAAAAAGTATTTCTACTTTTAGTACAAATATTACTTAGTACACAGTAAAACTTTGTATTTTGAATGCACCTGTACACATAATAGTTTCGTATGGCTAGGCTGTAAAAATGTTTAGTGAAATACATAAGTCGCCAGAAGTCGATATTTTCCAACAGAATTGATGTGTGTCTAATAAATTGGCCAGCGACTGTAGACGATAACAGTTTCCTAGTGTATAGAGTTCCCGAGGTGGTTATAACAGCCAACGCTAAACAATTTACTGCCAGAAACATAAAAGCCTTTTTTAATGAACACGGTTTTGCTCATTGGAGCAACGCCTATTAGTATCCTCAAGCAGTCTTTCCACCATCAGAAGCTATTTAAAGGATGACCAAAGAGAGTGGGGCGAAAATATTTGGAAGATAGCATGCGCGTTAAAACAGTCATCTCTGATCATCATCCTATACGCATAAAACTGCATACAGTTTTATTCCACACTATATTTTGTTTAGGGATTGTTAGATAATAACCATCTTTGCCTTTTACGAATATTAAAGGGTATTGCAAAGGATCGTACGCACAATGTAGTTCAGATATTATTTTTAAGTAGCCATCTTTACAATGAATCACTATATCCTTAGGTCCTTTGTCTTCGTCGACTAATAATGTTGTAACTTCGTTTACTGTAGGTGAATTGTATCTTTCTTGATGTTGATGTTGAGTTATGCGGTCAGCGTGAATTATTAATTTTAAGTTGCCCCATTCTCTAAGTTGTATTTTAAACTGCAAATGTATTTATATATTATTATGGCTGCTTAATGCAAACTACAACTCGTTGATTCAATATATTTTTAGGTTGGAAGAAATATTAGATCGTAACGAGAATTAATCGGCATCCGATATGAAATAAATCTGTAGAAACTTCGAACTTTGACCTGAAAGCCCCGTCCGCATTGCCTAGCTAGTTAATTATATTTGGATGAGAATAGACTAAGTTATTTTAAAAACTTTGCCCAAACCAGTCTCCAAATGCCAACTGCGACGTAATTTAGGTATATTACTCATTTCGGATTAGTTCTTTACCTACCGTAGACACATGCACACAATAACACACACACACAAACACAAAAATAAACTAAAATATCACAAACTTATGCTAATGAATGAATCAATTTATAAAGATTATATTGATAATGTAGAAGATTTGATCTAAATTTTGATTACATAACAAAGCTACCTTGCATGCCACGCCACACAATAATAAAGTATTTCCGTCTGAATTTATTTTAATAAATTCAAAATAAGGTAAGCGTGCGCGCACTAGAATAAAAAAAAAAAATCAATTGCGAGAATGCTAAGGTACAACATATTATGCGCTTAAGAGATAATTATCCTCAATTCATGATAAACAAAGATGATGTTTTGTGATTATAGCAATTTTGATGATTTATCGATAGACCTTCAATCAATCATAATTCCTTGTTGTTGTTACACGTGGGTTCGGCTCGAACATATACCTACCTATATGTATAGGAATGCGATAAGGAAGTGTAATTATATAAAACAATAACAATACAAAAGGTTATACGATTCGTTATTGTTTTGCGTCTTGTATTCTGCAAAGAAAGTGATTGCCCAATTAAACCTTTAAATTATTGTGTTTTGTATATTTCGAGAACATCAACAACATTTTTTATTTTTGATGAGTATCGTAATTCGTAATTATATTTTGGTTTTCAATAAGATCGTGATGTAACATTTGGTATTAAAATACGATTTATATATTCGTATACGCGTTTTAGAATCATCATACATAAGATTTTTTTTTTGTGCAAAAAGTAAATATATCGATTCGGAATTAAACTTTAAAGTCTCATGATTTCGTCACGTTTTGTGTACAAACATAAGAATTCAGATGAAATCATTGGATAAAGTGTTTGTGTGAATTCCTAGGGGATTCCTTTCGATAAAAATACGCGTCTTATGGGAATCAATTTCTAATTGGAACCACTTAAGAGAATTAGGTAAGTAGCTACACGTTATTTTGCTTGATTTTCTCAAGTTGATTAGTCATAATGAAAGGTTTGGTTCTTGGCTAAATAAATAAACGATGACAATGTTACCACAAAAATCTATAATATTTGAATAAGCACTGTGCGATCAGCTGTATACATTACGAAATTTATATAATCAAACCTCCACTTAACGATACGACGACGACGATTCAAAGCATATATTGTCTTAGTAGAATGAATAAATAAAAGCAAACTTTTTTTTTTTGTGGTTTTGTTTGGTGTTCATAGTGGATTTTCTAATGTATTTGTTTTAGCATCGCGCGCACATCTTTCTAAAAGGTAATTCGCTAAATCCTTTCGCGTCTATTAACCAATAATAATAAAAAAAAAATTTAGAAATAAATTTTTTATAACCAAAAATATTTTATTAAATTAATCAAGTAAATGGCGCGCAAATTTTTTGCTATTTAATTTAAATCTAGAAAAACCAGATTTTAAATTTTATGGATTTTAGAGCTACGCGTTTCATCAAACTACCTATATAGTATTTTATATGTTAAACCTTTAGGAATGTATACAACTTCTCTAGCGGGCGATGTATAAGCTAATTAACGTATACAACCATGAATGTTAAGACTGTTAAATATTTTTTTTATTTTTTATTTTTTGGGTTGAACGCTTGGTCCAATGTCAATGAAACATTTTGTGTATTGTCGAGTTTTAAATATGCAGGTCAGTAGTTTAACGCAATATAAACGAGTAAAATGTACATTAAACGATTTAATTGTTTTTTTTTTGTTTTGTTGATCAAATTCACTTATTATGACATAATTCAAAAATGCAGAACTTTTAAAGTTTATTTGGTGTGAGTCAGCTACTGTGGAATGAAATCATCGTTGCGCGCGGTTTAATATCAAAAAGCGCATTTACTTTGCTCTTATCATAAGCTTTTTTATGATGATTCGCAACGAGCCACCACCGGTTTATTTGTATAATACAATGTACTTAATTCATTCAATTAGCACTGTAAATATGTAAGATGTGAGACAGTTACGTTAATATTGTTGGGTTTTTATAAACATAACGTAGTGGCTCCTACTTCTGTAGAGCGATAAATTACTTACGTTAATATTTTATGTTTGGAAATACTTTTTGTATGCTTAATTAAGCGGTGTTGACAGATTTTAATGTTAATACGTTTTCGGAAATTCCTACTAAGGTGGATTTAAAATTACAGAAAATTTTTGTCTAGTTCCACAGGTGTTCCCGGACAAAACTCGAAGGATGGAACTCGAACTTTATTTATAGAGAGTAATTAATTCTAATTTGCATCATTTGTTCTTCTGTTTTCCACATAGATTTGTGTAATGGGAATATTTTGCGAATCAATTAAAGTCCACTCGTTGTTAATATAAAATCTAAAATTAATAAATAATTCCAGTTTAATTTATTTTAAACACCTTGTAAAGATACGACAGCAATCAATATTATGAATATACTAAAATTTGATTTCACACACACAATCACACAATCTACTAAATATTAGTTCAGAGCTTCTGTTCTAAAAATCATATTCTCACTCGTACGTATTCAATCCACTATCTCTCAGAGTTAGAACTTCAAGAAAATTCACTACTATTAGCTTCTGTAAAATAAAACTAAAAAATATAAAGGGCTGAAATCTCACGAGGTGATCAGCACGTCGATCCAGAAAATTAACTTAACTGTTATCTCAAAATACCAAATCAATTTTGTATTCAACCATTGTCCATTAGCCAAATCTCAAACTCAACGCCTAACTCCATCCAAGCATCAAGCCCCAAATGATCCCAAATTGAACCTCTTACTCAACCCCAACGCAAGTTAACTTAACCTCAACTCAACTTCAGCACAACTTAGCTCGAACCAAATCTTAACCATTTACTCAACTCCGCTTGGGTTCGAAAGCTATACAGTCCTGTTTTAACTCAACGCAAATCAACTCAATCTAACCTGCTATCAAACCCTCAATTCGACCACAAGTTAATACCCAACCAAACACCTCACTCAAATCTAGCTCAAACTACATGTATACAGATTCAACCCTAACTCGATCGCAATAAACCCTCAAGCAACCCTAAACTCAATTAAATCAAACCCCAACTCAAGCCCAAATTAAACCCCAAACTCAACGTTCAACCCAAACCTTAAATCAATCGAAAACTACATGAGAACGTGAATTCAACTTAATATAATATCCAACCCAACCCAAAACTAAACCCCCTACTGGACACTGTTGCTTAAACCCAAACTCAACACCCTACTCGACCACAAGTCAACCCTTGACGCAAACCTCAACTAAACGAAAAACTAAATCCTCAAATCAACGTACCCTGAAAAACTATATGCACTCAACCCTTAAATAACTCAACCGTAATCCAACCCCAACTCAAATCCAACTCAACCCGAACTCAACCCACAAATGAAACCCATCTCAACCGTCAACTCAACCGCAAACTCCAACGCCTAACTCGGTCACCATCGGTTTTGGCTCAATCCGTATGGTTCGATCCCGCTGTGGTATAGCTTTCAAATGCTTTTAAATTCTCCGCTTTGACTATAGAAAAAGATTGGCGGGAAAAAGAACAAAATTTTAAATCATACAGGCGTTCTCAAGATACCATTCGTATAATAGGACAGCGAGACAGACGGAGGAACTTTTTTTTTTTTGCTTTTTAGGACTAAGGGGCTTTCAAAACGTCGAGAAAATTGGTTTTGGACCAACAACATTGTTGTAAGATATGGGATGTGAATTATCGCAGCACTGCAGAATTATCGGCTGATATCGGCAACGTTGTTATGAGAGGTCATGTATGTGCTAATCGAAAGTTCAGAATTGGAGATCATGAATGTATTGAAAACGATTTTCCTGTAAATTAAACCAAATCACATCATCACAATACAATCTTCTTCGGGATTGGGCAGTAGGAACTGATTGACCTGTAGAAACTGAATTTATTAGAATAGAGTCTGCTAACGGATATTTAATATGAAAATCATCAGCCAAAGTTATCCGTTTTGGAGGTGACTGTTTTAAGAAAATATTCCTGAAGAGGCTCTGTAGAGTCGTTTCTTCAAACCACACGTTGAAACTGAGCATCAGAATGAAGCAAAATCTGTTGAAACATTTGGATTAAACCTGCGGTGAATGCTATTTCGTACAATCTCCAGTTCGTTATCAAGGAGGGTAGGTTAGGTTAGGTTAGGTTGGAGTGGCTGCTAAGGCATTATAGATAGGTGAAAATCCACTCTCATACTATAGACTATATTACCTTTACCTGTACTGGAAACAATTAGAGCTACTTATGTAGCGAAGAACATCCAGCACTTTAATGTTTTCCAGACCCGACAAGTTGTCCATCTTGAATTTAACCAAGTGATTGTGTCTTCTGCGTACACGATGCATAATCCCCGATATAAGAAAAGCTAGTGAATCAACGTCTCTTCCTCGATCTCATCCAAACAGTTTCTACAGAAGTCACTTGCTTCCAGAACCAGCCTTCTTACATGTTCTCCAAAACATCAGTGTCCCGTGAGTACTCCTACGACCGTTCTTAATTCACTTTTCGATAGGGAGATTAATGTGAGGGTGTACTCCAGCTTTTATCTGCTAAGGTAGAGACAGGCCTGTTTCCTAAGTGCTAGTTTAAGCGCATGTGATAAGCCTCCTAAGACTTGTCCTGGAGTTCCCTATGACATCCGGGTGGCCAGAGACCCAGATAACTGAATCTTGAAATGCTCACTCATCTCATTTAGAGATGAGTAACAACTTAAATCTACCCGTGACGCCATCGACATGATTGCCTCATGACGGTCTACATAGATTGCCATATCACTTGAGGATACCACATTATGCTTCAACCACGTCGCGACCTCTTCAAGCGCTATCTCTTCAGCCTAGTCGCTTGAGTAATCAGGGAAGACGAATAGAAATGTTTACATTTAATTTATCACAGAATATTTCAGCTCCCACTTTGCTGTCCGTAAAGAATTTCAAAGCTTCCTTTTCCGATAATGAACTGTCCCTCCAAAATTTCTTTGAAGGAACATGATCCGCAAGTCCTTCTCGAAGTGTAGAATAGGTATAACATAGTAAATGTTTTCTGGTTCATCTCTAGCGAACTACCTATAGTCGAGTGTCCCGTATTAATAAACTTCCGCTGAGAAACAAGTCAAACATATGGAATTGTCTATAACAGCTCTAAAGCAAGTGTTGATGCCCTTAACGTCCAAGGTAACTTCCAAATATATTGCTCTGTCTGTAAGGCAAGCCTCGTGACATTTAAAATAGGTGGGACAACGGGATTTTGTACTTCTTAGTGAAGAGTACCAGCTCTGTCTTCAACGGGTTAATTCTCAGTCCACATTGGCCAGCCCATTTCATAACGATTATGAGCGCATTCTGCATTAAGTTCACCATCGTGCACAGGTATTTCCCTGAAACAGTTATAACTTCTATTACCTCTCTCCCTAGTTCCAGTAATAACCCATTTACCAATATTGTGCAGAGAAGAGGGAACAAGACCCCTCATTGCGGAGTTCCCGTATTTTAACGTTAGAATCCCCGGCTCCGAGCAAACAATCCTTGTAAACAGGATTTGATTAAGTAACCTACTTTTAGGGAAATCTACCTAAAAAATGGCGTGCGGAGCTTACTAATCCTTATTTTTGCTCTAATATAAACATTCAACAGCCTTTCCCAAGTATTCAATAAATAGAAAGATAGAGTTGATCCTTAAGATACACATGTGAGCTTTTCGGGATAAAGACCGCATTAACGTCTGTCCAGTACCTAGGGATATAATATAGCTTTAAACACCTTTTGAATATAGCTTCAAAATGAGGAAGAATAATTCTTGAGTTGTTTTGGAGTTCCGCTGGTATAATCGGAACCGGACCAGCCGATTTATATGGTTTAAAACCTTTTAGTGCCCATAGGATCCGTTTCTTAGTTCGACATACTCTGTGTACGTTGAAGGTGTTTCCGATGATAACAGTGCACCATCAGATCATCAAAACTCTCAGGGAAATGGTCTCGATAATCTTTATTTTATCACTAAATGGTTTATACCTTCCTTAACTCTCTCTCTCTCTTTCTCTCTCTATCTCTCTTATAAATTCTTAGTTCCATTTTGGCAAGGCCTGTATTACGATGGGCGCCCAGTTTCCTAATTGGATCACCATGATAGTTGTTGCTTTCCCATATGCTTAGCCAATCGGGAAGCAGAATTCAACGATTGGTTGCATGCGCTTATGACGCTATACACCTTGTCCAATAATCGCCGGCGCCCTCAACAACAAAGAACCCTTCAATATTTCCTCATTTTTCCCCCAGTTGGCCCTTCTAGACTTCCTGAAGTTCAGAAAAGGATTGTTGCTTACCCACTCTACATTTTTTAACAGTATGAAAAATATTATTTGAGGCGACGGTCACATCTACAACCTCCTGCCTATTACTAGTAACAATTGAGGGTTCCCAGAACCCCATATTACATACCGAAAAGTTACTACACAATAAATAATGAAAAAGTGATTAACCTCTTTCGTTGATATCCGTGCTTCCCCAGATAGTGTGATGCGCATTAGCATCAACTCCCAATACCACACCGACCTTTTTGTGTTCCGGTTCGAGGATCAGCTGCTCCAGATTATACGGAGGACGTTCCTTTTCCCGGCAATGTAGGCTGAAACCAGCCAAAATCTGTGCCTATATCCAGGCTGAATGCAGTTGTGTTACCATTGCTGTATTGAGAAAGTAGGAAAAGATTTAAATTAATTTCCTCAATAATATAAAATCGGATCTTCCCAGACTCACCAAAGGATACAATTTTTACGTGTTCGCTCTGAGGGCACAGAAAATATTTTTGTTAATCCAAGATTCTTATGGATTAATACCTGAGCGTACTCCTTTTTACTTTTACTTATTACCTCCAAATATTTCCTGCTACCCTAAGCCAATAATAATTTCCGGTAATTTGTAATGCGCTAACTTTGCCGGTCTCGCCTGGATAGGCTGCTAACATCCTTCTCGCCAAACCGAAGTCAATCATTCCCTTCGCTTTTGCCAGAAGGGCTAGGGCTCCTTATTAATATACCTAATCAATAACTTTAAGCCCCCCTTCGCTTCCTCCAGTTTAACGATCCTCCGGTTATAAGTTGGAATATTATATTCATAACCTCGTTAGAGCCGGCTGATTTAGACGTCAGCCAGACATGTGCCTTTGGCAAATATCCCGCATCTCTGCAAAATGGGGCGTCTCGGAGGCAGCGGTAATTATAAGGTAACATATTGTAATATATTGCATTTAATACATTTTTTGCACACATTATGTTTTTGAGATACTTGCTACCACTTCCGCTTGGCCGACTTTCACTAAAATTCACTGAGACCTCCCAATTTATGAAAAAAGGTTAAATATGAATTTTTACTCACAAACACCACTTCGAGGCCTACATTTCGGGCTCAGGGGACTGAGTAAGCCACAATAAATTTACTACTTTAGTGTTTCACCATAAGGCTGATTCCTCGGAATATGGATAATATAAGAGCAGCAAATATCAGTGCTACATTGATTCTCACCAAATATTTCCATGCAGCAGTAACCATTAACCTCGGAACATCTGTTCCGCGCTTTTACGTCTAATTATCTAGGAGAATCTTCTATTAATGCGTATAGATGACAGCACCCTAATTTTCTCTGAATAATTACATTCGAATTCAGTGTAAATGACCTGAGTGGTTCAGACAATTGACCATTTCAAAATCGTATTGCTGTAAAATTTAATTGGAAAAGTTTTGGTTGACTAAATGAGTGAAGTCTATACAAAAATAACAAAATATCCACTGTGTTCTTAAAGTATTCCAATTTTTACTTAACAAATTGGAAGAGATGCACAATTCATTAATCGCTTGTCTTGGCTACAATATTCTGGAAAATGGGGACATATTCTGGAGAAGGAGGAAAATTCTTTAATAAATCTTTTGGAAAATGGAAAATTTATTCTTTGCTAGTAATTGAAATCTCTGCTATATACAAGAATTGTGCATCGTAGCCAACAAATTTTCACTGGTGGACTAAAAAATGAAAATTTTTCATTTTCCACTCAAACTTATTTGGAAAAAGTTTGAGTGGAATTTAATCATAAATGTTGTATCTTAATTTATGCAGATTATATCGACTTGGTCAAAGCTGTTTTCAATACGTATTTAGATTAGAAAAACCACCCCAGTAATGCACACAATCGGAAATCTCTGAGATTTCTACAATTTCGGAAAAATTCTTTGAGATAGTAAACTTTTCATATGCGGGACACGGTTAAGGATCGGGCGATACAGGGATATCTCATGCTACTGCACTTAAATGTCAGGCTTCTCGGAAACCTTCGAGAGTTGGGTGGAGGCTGATATGGTTACACCATTTGCTATATGCATATCTAACTTAATAAACGTTCAAAATATCTTCCGCATTTTTGAAAACTCGCAACCCGCAAAGCACTAATATGGCACTGGCTTGCATTCGAAATTGTTAAATGAACACTTATCATCTTGAAAACGGCAAATTCGGTTTGTGAGAATACGTATACTGTTTTAAAATATCTTGTTTTGTATCTTGTAAAAATTTGGCAACTTCCGTTTGCATTGCGTTACAAAACCGAGTTACTTAGTCATGTTTTCAAGAATTGATTTTGAATTGCGTTTTGATACAGGAATTTTCAGTTTTATTTATTCGATATATTAACGATTATTCGCAGTTAAGTTTGTAAATTTAAAATATGTCGTATAAATTACCAAAGAACAGTATGTCTACGAAATAAATTACGACGCATAATATTTATCTCACATCATTTGCATTTCTCAATAAGTTTTCACAAAGTTCACAAACACAAACATACATCAAAAATTCGAAACAAACTAATCGAACCCCATACAAATTTTTGCCTATCTGCCATCTAAATAATTCAACAAACTTACGACCAACTATAAAAAAAAACCGCAAAATCAACATTTTCAATTTGAACCATAAATCATTTCACCTAAACTAAATCTCCCAATTATAATTTGGTATTCTAATCTTGTTATATAGTCGTACCTGGATACTATGTATATAGTATACATTATACGTAAAACTTGATACCCCTTGTGTAGTCTAAATGTCTATTAAATTTTGAAAGAAATAGAAATTTATTTTTATAGTTTATGATGAACTTCTCGTTAATTTTAAATTTAAACTTAACAGCAAAAAAGACAAAAAAAAAAAAAATCTACCATTTCATAATTAACATAAATTTGTGAATTAAGACGCGTCATTAACGTGTTGGCTGAAATTAATTAACATAAAACTTTAACTGAAACACACACGCACACTTGCCCAAATGAAAGAACTTAAACTAATTTGTTAGGTATTAGATTATTGATTAGAATTTGAACTTTATTAGTGCGCTCAAGATAAACCGATATAAATAAATAAATTTAGCCTTGAATTTATTTATCTACTGATTGTTTGTTATAGGGAATTTTGCACACCGTTTAAATAAAATTAAAATAATTCTAACCTTATAAATATTGTTTACCATATTTACGCAACCATCGGATTTCCATTTAATAATAATTTATCTTTACTATATCTTACTTCCGTATTTTTCATAAAACGCAAAATGATTCTTCCAGTGAAAAATTGTGAACTCATCGTTCAAATGATGTGCGCGCACGCGAGATAATAAATCAATCGAAAATGTATAAATTCGTATGCGCACGTCTTGTGGTCTTATCTTTCCTTTCGGCTAAAATATTTTTCCTTAATAATTAACAAAAAATTTCAATTAATATTATTGTTTTGTATATATGTAGGTATATAAGATAAGGTTAATTAAAATTAAAATTTGTGTATGTTACCTTTAAATATAAGAAACGCGAACTTTTTGTATTAAGATTAATAAACGCGAGAATTAAAATTTTTAATTTTTGCTAACCGAAACATGCAAAAAAAAAGTTAAATTTATAAATTTTATTGTTTGTTGATTTTATTACAAAAAATTATAAAAACGAAAACGAACAAAAAATAATGAAATTATGTAATATTTGTAATAAAAGCAAAATTAAATAAAATCGTATACATTTCTCATGGTTTTTCGGTTGCTTAAAAGGTTCTATGGCATATTATATTCTCGTGTGTTTACCTTTACCAATCGTATATATTTGTTTAAGACGCGCTCAACACAAAAAAAAAAATAAAATCAAAAGAGTTCAATTAACTAAGCGGCGAACCTGATAAAAATGATTTGCCTCTACAAACATATACTTACATACATAAACACATTATAATGTTTTTGGTACTTAAAGTTTGTCGATTTCATTAATTTATGTGCGGTTGTTTGTTTAACTTATGTATGGCTTATAATTTGACTGTATGTGGCGCGCTTTGCTGAACATAAATTTTTTATTTTAAAGTTCAATAAAGATGTGAACTTTTATTTGAGGTATATGTACATAAATTTAGGTGTAGTGTAGATTTTAGATGAGCGATTACATAACAATTGAATCATTTGAGTCGCCACTTGTGTAAACAATTTCATGAAAACCGTTGTTATTTATTAGAGAAAGATTTAGACTGAATAAATAATAATTTGAACATTGTGTAATATGCGACAATGTATAGTTTTGACATTTCATCGCTGAACTGTACTAACTTAAATTATCAATTTATTGTTTACTTCTGCGCGGTTTAGAAATAATCATTTGTAAAGTATATATAGCGTTAGACGAATACAAAATATTTTGGAAAAATGTCCTGCTGAGATTTGTTTTGTCTATTCTGTCTAATTGCGGTCATACTGTTATATAGTTATTAAGGCACACAGTTAAAAAAATAGTGGTTATGTAATACAAATTGCATTACAATATAAATCCTAACACAAAGCTTGCATTAAACATGGTTTTAATACAATTAATTTATGTAAAAGCAACTACACTTGGGTGCAAAAAATTCGCACATTGATAAATTTTCACCAAAATTTCAAAAATATCAAAAAATTCAAATTTGTTTAATTTTCTTAAATGCAGATTCAAAGTATAATCACATGTAACTTCCACGAAAATAAAAGACATACAGAAGGCTTTCGAAGCAACGTAATGAATTATTTCCTAAAACATTCCTAAATTTTAAAAACATTTTAGTGTATTAGTAAACCAATCAATTAATTTTAATCAATAATTTTTTATTGAAACACTCAAATGGAAAATTGAAAATAAATCAAAGATAATAATTTATTGTTAAAATATTAATATTATAAGTGCAAAATCTTGTCTGGGAATAAAACTATAAAACTAAGCATAAAACGCAGACCATGGTCCATTCTTGACTTATGCAAATATTGGAGACATTTACTTGGAGCTAAGGGGGTTAGATATGATGAAAATAACCCCAAGTTTAAATTGAACGGCTAACCTTCAACATTTTAATTTACTAAACCATCTTCGATACCTTGTCCGAAAATAGAACTAAGCTCAAAATGTATACGATGGTCCATTCTTGGCGTATGCAAATATTGGAGACATTCCCTTGGAGCTAAGAGGGTTAGATATGATGAAAATCACTCCAAGCTTAAATTGAACAGCTAACCTTCAATATTTGAATTTGCTAAACC
Source organism: Tipula helvola (assembly GCA_963556165.1). NCBI lineage: Eukaryota > Metazoa > Arthropoda > Insecta > Diptera > Tipulidae > Tipula > Tipula helvola. Next base: position 12,097,494 of record OY744481.1, on the reverse strand, counting down.
CTCTTTGATACCTTTTCCGGAAATAAAACTAAGCACAAAATGTAGACCATGGTCCATTCATAACTTATGCAAATATTTAAAAGATTCGCTTGGAGCTAAGGGGGTTAGATATGCTGAAAATCACTCCAAGTTTAAATTGAACGGCTAACCTTCAACATTTGAATGTACTAAACCATCTTTAGTAAATGATTTGATGGGTTAGTAAATTCAAATATTGAAAGTTAGCCATTCAATTTAAACTTGGGGTGATTTTCGTCATATCTAACCCTAAGGGGCTCCAAGAGAATGTTTCCAATATTTGCACCTGCCAAGAATGAACCATGGTCTACATTTTGTGCTTAGTTTTATTTCCGGACAAGGTATCGAAGATGGTTTAGTAAATTCAAATGTTGAAGGTTAGCCGTTCTATTTAAACCTGTGATCTTTTACATTCAAAATTGAATGATATCTTATTAATGTGATATAGGGTCGTGAATTATTTACTAATCGTTTCCTAACTATTTGTTTTTGCTTTTTAGGAAAGGTTTAGGAAAAAATTCCCACGCATTTCGAAGCACGCACAATGGGTAGCAATTTACCTCTAAAAATAATTCATTAAAAACAATACAAAACCATACTCCGAATTCGGTCGATCGGAATTGTCATTCGCACATACCAACGCTTAGCCTGAACGGTCTTTTATTAATTACATTTTCTTCCGAAACAAGACAATGAATACCACACCATAGCTAGCCGTTCAAGTGGTTGCACTAATTGATGCGGGACAGAACTAAAGTGAAGTGGCTCGACAACTAAATTTGAGCCGAGTCTCAGTTCGTCGAGTATGGCAGAAATATCAAGAAACTGGCGGCTTCAGACGGCAATAAGGATTTGGCCGACCTCGTGCTAAAACACAGCGTGATGACCGCTTTCTTGTGACTACTTCGTTGCGAAATCGTCGTTTGGACGGACAATGGAAGAACAATGGAGAACAGTCATGTTCTCTGACGAGTGCAGGATGTGTTTACATGGCAACGATGGGCGAGGATTAGTGTATAGAAGACCAGGGGAGCGATTTGCACAATGTTGCATTGAAGAACGAGTCTCATATGGCGGTGGATCGTGCATGTTCTGGGGAGGCATGTCGTTGGAGGCGAAGACAGATGTTGTGTTCATCTCCGGAGCGAATACTGGCCGTCGATCAAAAGGATTTACTTCTCAACGGTAAGTTTTTCTTTTGCCGGTTTTATTGGTGAAAACTTCATGTTAATGCAGGATAATGCGAGACCACATACGGCTGGTATATTGGGTGTGTGAATTAATTTTTAGACTTTTCTTATAAAAAAGAAATGTTTATTAAAAGATAACGATACAGTATATTTTATCCAATGTATTCGCCATCGGTAGATATGACTTCCTGCCATCTCCTGGGAAGTTTGTGGATTCCTCGTTTGAAGAAGCCTTCAACTTTTCCATCGATCCAATTTGGCACTTCTCCGGCGTTTCTGAAGCGTACGTCAGCCAGGCCTATTTGCATTGATCGAAACAAATGGTATTCGTTAGGTGCAAGGTCTGGAGAATACGCAGGTTGTTCAAGCCGATCCCAACCGAGTTGCTTTACCTTGTTTTAAGCGGTTTTTGCACGATGTGGTCTGGCATTGTCATCATGAAACAAAACTTTATAGCTTTTGTTCGCTATTGCTGGCCGTTTTTCGTCTAATGCACGTGCCAAATTGTCCAGTTGGCGATTTAACAGCTCATAATACACCACACCTTTCTGGTCCCACCAAATACTTAGCGTAACCTTGGCATGGTTTCAAGCGATTAATTGAAATAGTGGAGTCTTTATCCTTGATTTTAACTGTGAACTATTTTTCGCTACGACCGACCACTGGAAATGGATCTTCATACGGAGATTGAAAAGATGCGCACGAATTGCGACAGTGCGTAAAAAACGTGTGAAGATGTTTTAAGTTCTTTGAATATGAAAATGTCGTTTTCTTTATGCCGTGTAGGTATTACTGGAGCGATTCTTTTAAACGTCTTGGTCAAATTATTCGCCAATTCCGTTTGCGTATGTACTATGTCAGGCGGCTGCAAGAAATTGCCTGGTAATCGTAAGTTCTCTCCATAGACCAGAAATACTGACGTAGCCCCAAAATCCTCTCGAAAGAGCCCAAGTGACTTTGTCCACTGGGGTTTTCTTACACACATTATTGAAGTTTTTAGACCGCGATGCCACCTTTCAATGAGTCCGTTACAAGCGGGATTGTATGAGGTGGTTCGTTTTTGCTTGAATCCGAGTATCTTTGACAGTTCATTAAACAGGCACGATTCGAACTGGGAACCGCGGTCTGTTACTATAAACGACGGAACGCCATATCGACAAATCCAATGATTATAAATAGCTTCGGCCACGGTCTCCGCCCTAATATCTGGTATTGGAATGTCCTCTGGCCCAGCGAGTAAATCGGTCAATCAACGTTAGGTGAATTTCATCGAAACGGCTACTAGTTGGTTGAAAAGATCCAATTGGGCTTTTTACATGTCGACTGATTTTCGATTTTTGGCACCTCAGGCAACATTGAGCCCATTTGCGACAATGTGCTTTAACTCTTGGCCAAAACTATTTTTGTGCGACCATGGTTGCTGAAGCTTTGATACCAGGGTGTGAAAGATTGTGCACGCAGTCGAATACTCTGCGACGAAATTCCTTCGGTATATATGGTCGAGCTCGCCAGGTCAATGTTTCACATATGATATCCTCATTCGTGTTAAATATTGGGAATTTTTCAAATTTAACGGAATTCTCAGAATCAATAAGTTCCTGTAACTCGTTATCAATCTGCTGTTTTTTGGAAATTAGTAGGTAATCGAGATTGCTTTCAATCGTAATTTCGTTTATTCTGGAAAGTGTGTCTGCCACAACGTTGTCTTTACCGGATATGTGTTAAATATCGGACGTGTACTGGGTTATTAAATCAAGATGACGAATTTGTCTTAGTAAAGCATTTTCGGATTTCTTTTTTATGCATAAGTTAATGGCTTATGGTCAGTAAATAATGTAAATTTCCGACCTTCTAAATAATGTTTGAACAGTAGCATTTATTAAACGTTGTTTGGATAATTCGACGGCATATTGCAATTCGTCTGACCAGCCGATTAAGCGTTTATCATTCTTCTTTGAGCGAGTAAGTTGATGGTTGAGAATTGCCTATTCTTCAGCCGCATGTGGAAGGAATTTACGATAGAAATTCAACATGCCGAGATATTGCCGTAATTCTGCTACAGTGTTTGGCTTTGGAATTTGTTTGATAGCACCTACTTTTTCTTTAGCTGGCTTAATTCCTGCAGAGGAAATGTCATGACCCAAAAACGGTATTTGTTCCACTCCGATTACTGATTTACTGGAAGTTTAAAACAAGTCCAGCGTCCTTTAGCCTTTGAAAAACTATTTGTAAATGTTGCAAATGTTCTTCTTCGGATTTTAAAGCAACCAGCATATCGTCTTGCTTGGTAATGGGTATTTGATAGTAGGCACGTACTAAATCGTTGCAGAAAAATATTTGCATCCATTTAGTTGGTGAATGAAATCAGATAAATATCATATAAATACATATCCGGCTTGGTTTGAGCGTTAACAGCACGGTAGTCACCGCATGGCCTCCACTCCCCGTTTTTCTTTCGTACTAAATGTAACGGGCTAGCCCAATTACTATTGCTAGGACGACATATTCCAAGCTCTATCATTTTGCGGAATTCTTCTTTGGCTACTTTGTATTTTTCAGAATCTAGACGGCATCTAAACATGGAGGGCCTATAGTTTCTATGCAATGAGCTACACCGTGTCTTGTATCGTTTATGCCATATTTTTCCACTGTTTCCATCTATAAGTTTTTTATTTTTAATGTCAATTAATAATAATCCATAATGTTTTAAAAAATCCGCACCAATTATCGATGTGTCGTATCTGCTAGTAAGAATTTCCAATCGAAATTCCTACGTAAAACTAAGGCTACGCGAACTACCTTGGTACCGTATGTTTTAATTTCCGATTGATTCGCTGCGTATAAATAGAAATTGCTTGGTGGGCACTTATCAGACTTATGCTTAATGATAGACACGGTGGCTCCCGAATCAATCAAAAAATGTTGTCCGGATTGGTGGTCATAGATTGATAGACGAATTGAGTTTAAATATTCCTCCGTGTATCCGCTGGTACACGGTGATCTGTTACGTTTTTTGAATTATCTTCTTGGTATTCTCGCTGTCTTTCGTTGTTTACCACATCAGTTTGGACTTTGGATAGGTTTAATTATGCCATAATTACATGGTTTACGACATTTACGTGCTCGCTCAGCAAAATAATGATGATAGTAACAATACCCGTTTGGAAATTGTCTACGGCGACTGTTTGATCTATGCGAATTTCTACCAGAATGATAACATCGCTGGCGTGAACGTGACCGATTATCGCGTTGAGCTAGTTGAGTTTCCAATGATGCGATTCGCCCGATCAGTTCATCGTATATTGGATCATTACGAGTGGTTTTGGAAGTATAATTATTAAAACTTGATTGGATAACGTTCACATATTTATTTGTATTACAGGATTGCACTTCCCAAATTTGATCTGCGATTTGACACTGTTTTTCGATTCCTTCTTCAGACCATGTCGCCAAAAACGGTTGTAAATCTGTTGGCAAATTCTGTAGCCAAATTAATCTCAACAACTCCGCATTAACAGCCAGTGAGCCACTTTTTGAGTTCAGTCTTCTATAAAAAACTGATGGTTTATCATCACCCATTGTCAAACTCCCGGAAAGAAGTTGCTTCAAACGTCTGAGGATGACGTGTTCCTTTTTTACTAATGTGCTTTTGAGGGTAGTGTATTTTTGTCCTGTGGCAGGGGGTGTTGTTATGATGTCCGAAACACTATCCAGAATCTCCTCGTCCAGCCTTGACAAAACTATATCGAAACGGTCCTCATTTTTATGTGGTATTGGAATAAGTGCATGCCACATAAACATAATTATTTAAGTTAACGGACTAATAATTAAGTTACGTAGGAAACGTATATGCTACAAGTTTACCAGTACCTTCAAGAGGTGGATGTGCTTGTTATGGAGTAGCCAGCTTGAAGCCCGGACCTCAATCCCATCGAACATTTATGTGACGAGCTGAAAAATGGGTTCGAGCCAGAGATGTTGTTTCAATGAGTCTGTAGGAGCTGAAACAGGCGATCGCAGAGGAATGGGAGGCGATACCTCAAGATTTGGTGAAAACTTTGGAGAAATCGATGAAACATCGAATGGCAGCTGTCATTCGGGCCAGGGGAGGGAATACTTCTTATTAATAAAAATGTTTTTTTTTGCTGATTTCCATGTTTTAATTCGATTTTTACCACTAGTTTTCATGCTGATAAATTCACCAACAGATGTTGACCATAAAAATCACTTTATTGACACGGTAAGTACAAAAATGGTATAATAATTGTAAATTTGTAAATGGTATAATGCATTTAAGAAAATTAAACAAACATTGGATTTTTTGATATTTTTAATAATTTGGTGAAAATTTTGGTGAAAATTTATCAATGTGCGAATTTTTTGCACCCAAGTGTATATTAAAATATATCACAGTCACAGACTACAAAGACCTCTTCAGCATGTGAAGTCGGACTCATGTGTAGTTTTTAAATAAAAATGATAAAATCTACTATAATTTATTTATTTCCAAACCGAAATAACGAAAAACAAATTCATTGTGCCAGTTATATATTTGATGTTTCCTCCACCAAAGAGAACCATATACATCACCTATAAATGTCCCATGTTATTGTAGGTTTTGCACTCCAAATTCGACCTTTTACAAAACACAATCATCCTTTTCCAAATCAAATTCGCATTTATCCAAATCAAATTCATCTTTATCCAAAACATATCCATGCTTTTTCAAATTAAGTTCAACTGTAGACGAATTTAATAAATTTACTGTATTTAAATTCTACATACAAAATAAAAAGATAAAATATTGTAATAAAATAAATAAACCTTTACTATAATAGGGGCATAAAATTCACTGTAGAATTCATCCCAAATGTATCTAAATTCAATTAAAAATTCATCCCCAAATTTACCAAATAATGTCTTCTTATAACTAAAAATTCACCTTAAAATGCACCTTAAACTTCACCGTACAACCGAGCCTTTAAGGCCTATCGTAAAATTCACCCCAAAATTAATCCAAATTCCCCAGCAAATTTATAATAAATTTATCCCAAATTTATTTTAAAAGTCTTCCTAAAATTACGACAAATTAATTCTAAAATGCACTCTTAAATTAAACCTATGAGGCTACAAGTCACTCTAAAATTAACCTAAAATTTTACTTAAATTTCACTTTAATAAATACCCTTTAATCCAATCTACACTATAAATCACTCTAAAATTCACTGGAAACTCCTCTCTAAAACTAACCCTGAACTAAACTCTAAAATTAACCCTAAGTGTCAGGAATTTAGAAAGCAAAAGCTCTTAGAAGCTTAAATAAGAATTTTATCAAATTTAAGAATTTTGGAGTTTGGAAATTTGATAAGTGGAAAAATTAATTTAGGATTTTACAAATTTTATAAAATTGTTAAATTTAAATTCATAATTTATTTGGAATTTGGAATTATTGATTTTAGAAATTAACGAATTTTGTAACGTAGTTTGGAAAAAATAGAAATTAGGAAACTTAGGAAAATTTATATATAGAAATTTTGTATTGTCGAGATATCAGAATTTAATAAAATTATTGCGAATTTTGGAAGGTAAAAATGGAAATTGGGAGTTTAATGATCTAAATGTTTAAAACTAGCAGAAATTCGTCAAATACGCCATACATTATTCTGATATTTAGAAAATTTTTACAAAATTTTTGAAATTTAGAATATGTATTAAGAATATTTAGACATTTAATATATCATATAAAATACAACACATTTAATATAAGATTTTGGAAATTTAAAAAATTAACAAATATGTAAATTGTAAATTTTTGGAATATGGAAATTGAAATAATTTAGACATTCAAAAATCTAGAGTATTATTTAGAAGTTTAGATTTTAGTAACATGAACATTACTATATCTGGTTCTTTAATATAAAATGAAAAATTTAGAAACCAACAGCTACTCATTTCACGAGAAACTGAGATGGACTCTCACATTCAGTCGCGGATTTTTTCCACCCCGTCCCGGTACAAACAATTAAGTTTTTCCTGGTTCATCATTGAATCGAGAAAAACAATTTTTACGCCGCAGACCAACATTGAAATATTTTTTCACAAAGAATCTGAAAAATTCTAAATACGAATTATTAGTGAAAAAGAATGAATATGTTTTGGATAAAGGCGAATTTGATTTGGAAAATGATAAATATGTTTTGAACAAAGATGAATTTAATTTGGAAAAGAGTGAATGCCTGATTTGTAAAAGTTTGAACTTGGAGTGCAAAACCTATACTATTAAGATAAGCAATCGTCGCCCAATATACGATATTTTCAAAATTTAGAACAAGAATTGATGGCTCAGATCAGTACACCAAATAACAATTCTCTTGACACTTTCTACTATTAATACATATTGTCACTGGAAATTTACGATTCTTTTGAAATGAACTAAATAACGTTTCATTATTTTAAAGCAGATAAGAATTCATACATGCAACGACAATAAAAGGTTTCCACTACTATTTTTGAACAAATTTAATGTTTGAAAACATATTTCTCTTTATTTCACTGTTACGTAACATTCTCTTTAAAGTACCGAAAATGGCGAATGCAGCAGCAAAATGGGATACAAATTTGTTGGGAAGAGACGTAAAACTGTTTGGTTATTTTAATCTAGCGAAATTCGTTACGTGAACGGTGAACGGTGGATGGAGAGTGCTGATCGCTCTGGTTCAGCTTCAACATCCCATAATAAAGGTATACATTTACCTTCGACAACTCTCGAGCTGTCATCACACGATTCATCTTCAGTTTTTCTTACAGCGCCAAAAACCATGAAATTTTTTTTTCTGTTAATAAGTGATTTGATCCTAATGCATTGTTCACATATCAGCATCATCATTCATCTTCTTATCTTCACTGTTCTTATAATTTCTAACATTATTATTTTACCTAAGATTACTTAAATTCTGATAGTTGTTGAATTTATCCTAAAGCTCCTGTAATTTTACCGCTTCATCAATCTATGGAACACAAGAATTATCATCGCCTGTCTCGTCATAATTATTCTCCCACTTGTCTTTTGACGAGTTTATTCCCTCATCCTTATCGCGCTGTGAATTAAACGAAAAGTCGGATAATTTGTCATAAGATTCGATCGTATTGAGATTCTTTTCGGTGAACTTATTATCATTTTTTTTCGCGACCATCGTCATTGTCGAGTAACAAATCAAGGCTATACAATCGGAGTAGACAAGGCTCATCCGGATATTTTCTCGTTCTCCTTTAAAAATGTATTATTCGTAAAAAATTATTATAGTCCATTAGTTCATCATCGACGTGTTCCTCGTTTAGCTTACCCCCTTCATTTAAAGCGACACAAGTTTTTGTCTCTTCAACTGTTGTATTCGTAAAATGTTTTCGCTTGATTGGACGAACATAAGTCACCGTTGCCGTTGCTGCCGAATATTCTTAGCGGTTTAGAAAAACTGTGTAATTCATTGTCGGATTCCATTTAAAAGTATTCTATAATAAAAAACTACTTAAGAACGGAAAGAAAAAAATTTACATTTTAGGATTCGATATCATCACTATCGAATTGTCGAATCTCACTGTCAAAACTGAAAAAATAGAGAGAGAGAGAGAGAGAACTGTGAGCTGCACCCCGTCACAGTCTACTACCGATAATAGATAGATTTTTGGATCATAAAGGCAGAATTTATGAAAAAAAGGATGCCATAAAAATCTTCCTACTTTGAACTATCTAAATACTAGCTTACCTATCTTGTCCTCGCTCTCCTCCATGGTGGGTGTCATCGGCACGTAAGTATATTAGTATTTAAACATTCATACTATTCGTTAGGAAATTACCCCACGTGTCGATCGAGTAACTTACTCGAAATTTTGTAGATATAAGGACAGGTTTTACATTCGTCGCCTAAACAACATAACAAGGTTGGAGTAGCGAAAGTATTCTGTGCAATAATTTCTCGATAATTTCCTTCTTCGGGTGAAAGAAGGAAACCATATAGGTTTTATGATATTAAATATTGATAAGCTTCTTTCAAGTTGCAATACACTAAACTACCGTAGACTTTTTCACAATAACCCCCTTGATTACGCTGCCTTTAAATCGCTTTTTTTATCATTCCAAGTTATGAAAAATTGTTAAGTACTACCAAAATTTAATGATACAGTCAAACTTCCACAAACCGAACCTCCACAGCTCGACCCCTCCCCAAACCGAACCCATCCTGGCGGAGAACCAAATATACACCACTCCCAACCTCCACACCTCGAATGCTCTCCAAATCGAACAAAAATGTCCGGCAGATGGTGACTTGACCCATGGTAGCTTGACTGTATATTAGTAATCTGTTTCTCTTAATTACATTATGTTCCAGAACTTGTTCCTGTAAAATTTGATGTTATGCATGCACACTATCTAGATCTAATTATTAACTATCTAAATCTAATTTATAGATTCTTAGGATGACACATGTATTTTGAAAGACATCCATTAGTTAGCCAGCTCGGACCTCAGCTCACCTCCCAGCATCACTAACATTGCCACCCCAAATTTCACTTGAAACAACTTCACTCCAAAAATTGTTTCGACTTTAATTTTAAACTAAACTCAATTACCTAATTATACACGTACCTAATTGTATCAGTATACAGGTACATATTTTTAAACCTAATTATAAACATAAAACCCAAACAATGAAAAATTTAAAATTCACAATGCCAAATAAAAAAATACAGAATAAAATTCAAATACCCAAAGATCCTTAAACCAATACTGACATCAGTATTAAGGCTGCTTTCCAAATGAAAACCTAAGAAATTGCATTGGATGTCAATAAGAATCAAACAAGAAACACTTGGAAAGCAGCCCAAAAACCGAGAAATAGAAATATACTATGAAACCTGAATATGTCAGAAAGAGCAGACTATCTCCAATTCCGATTACTTGTGTTGCTTTCACATGAAACAAAATACAAAATTATGTCCAAGTATGCGAAAAAGAAACAAACATGTCTGAAAATAGAAATTTAAATTTCTACGTATGTATATGAATAAATTGACTCAATTATAACACAATCTAAACTTGTAAATTTGTTTGTTGAAAATTTGTATTCAATCTTTATGCACAAACTGCATAATTATTAAATTAAAGGCACGCATTATTAAGCGAGAAATCAAAAGTTAATTTCTACAGCTTTAAAATTAAACCAAAACCTGCAAATGCCTGGATTACATGGATGAATTGGATTACAAATGGATGGATTACAAATGGATGGATTACAAATGGATGGATTACATTTTTATCCATAATTAAATTTTTCACTGTATCCACTTTTCATATAATTTTAAATTAAGTTACTTTAATTGCAGTTATTTTGATTGCAAATTCAGATAAATTAATTATTTTTAATAAAACTAAAATTTTAAGGAAAAGAAATTAAAAAAACACAACCATTTGACTCGAAAGTCATGGCCAACCACTCCAAATTAACCAGTTAGAAATATGTAACTAAAAAACTTGTATTTTAATTTTTTGTATTTAACAACTGTAGACTTCTGAGGTAGATAATAAAACGAAAGATAATTTTGGCACTTTTTCTGCTATTTATCACTTGACAAATTTTCAAGCCATTTTAACTTAATTTTTGGACTATTTTAAACTTAACGAAAAGCAACAAACAAAAACTTTATTAGTATTAAAAACGTAAATCTTAGTCTTGTTTTACCTGGAACATTAAATTATTATACAATTGACGATTGTAAAAGTAGGAAAGCGCCTCGCCTATGGAAGATATAAAAAATGGGCCAGATACATAAAAATTGAGACTCAACCATGTAAACGTGGAAAATACAATAGAAAAATCAGGTAAATACATAAAAATCGAGACAATATTCCGCTTTAGAATTTGTTATTCTTGAAAATATGGAAATCAATTTGGTTGTTTTAAAATGGGTATAGTTAATCCTTTGTCCGTGCATTAAGGACTTTTGTCCAAGAGCTCAAAAAATTGTACAAAACCAATCGCTCACTACAAAACCAATCTACCTGTAATCTGTACTTGTTGACGTCAACCGTCAAACCCGCAATAACAGCAAAATTAAATTTAAATTTCGAATGATTAGCGTCTCTTTTATTTATTAAGTCTATTTCTGGGTGTCCATCAATCACTCTTAGTCTAGCTAAATCCTAAACTTTCAAAATAATTCGTGAAATGGATTTTGAGCAAAACATAGAGAATTTTTTAAATCTGTGACGAAATTGTTACGTCAGCACAAAGATTAAATATTTAAAACAATAACTGGTATTAGTAAATCAAATATTTAGTGTCCTACTACTCTACAAAGCATAATGAATGAATGTTTTATCAAAACCAGAATTATATACGATTATAGTTTCAAATTACCTTCAAGAGATAAGATCCAGGAAATAATTTTAGAATCGATCAATTACCCGAAAAACTCCATATTAACAGCGCTAAATCAATCATGATTAATATTCTAAAGTGCAAGTTCACTGAGTCAACCGTTATTTTGGTCGCGCTTATAATATGTCACCCGGGGCTTAAGATATTAAAATCTTCACATTTGAACTCTCATACTATATATGCAATAGGTATATTCTTGTCATTGATTAATTTTTGTAATAGTCAGACTTATATACATATATACTATACATGTACGGTGAATATACAAAAACATTGATCTGTCACAAGATGAATGTATCATGTGAAATATTTATAGTAAAACTCGTTTCATGTATTAATCGCAACCTTTTATCTAAAAATTTTCGATCAAAATGCGCAATTCTATTGAATTTTCAATGATTCAGTAGTTATTTAAGAAACAATATTAAATCGTCTTCCATTTTTAACACGATTACTTTATTTATTCACAAGTTTAACGATAATCGCTAATTATAATCTATTATTTGTTATGATCGAAAATCGAATACACAAACACACACACACATGTAATACAATACAATTTTCATTCATTGCCAACAAGTGTGCCAAATTTTAGCATCAGTAACACAAAAAACCATCAAAATCTCATTAATCATTGAATGGTTTTCGGATGTCTGTACATGAAATTCATAAAAAATCCTTCCTGTCATATCACATCTCGAGATGACATCTTCGCAATTTCATTTAAAAACTTTTTATTTTTTGTTTTCATTTCGATTACCACAGTCCTTCTATCTAATGACATTTAATCATACTATACACATGATCATTTCATTGAAATGCTTCGAGTTACGATATTGATTAATTAGAAAATATTTTACTTGAACAAATATATAGGTAAACAAGCAAAGATGAATATAAAAATCACACCTTAGACAACTTGTTAGAAATATTAAGTAAAAGATAAAAACAAAAATTAAATTTAATTACATTTATTTAAATTAGCGATGTACAGGGTAAAGTACAACCTATAGTGTGGGCTTGGAAGTGTGAGAATTAATTTTTGTGAATGGTTTTACATGTGTATGAACTGTTTACTAACCAAGCTTATAATATTTGAACATGATATTGTAGAGTGGACATTGAACTGAATTATTATTATTAACCGGCTGGTTGCATCCGGAGTCAATTCGGGTTAATTTATTCAACACAATTTTTTTTTTTTTTTGTTGACAGTTTGTACTGTATACCTAAGTGTCAACAAAATCTGTTGGTAATGACTAGCTTACGCCTACACCATTACTAATACAACGATCGATTTTAATTGAAATTTGTAACCTGATTGAGGTACTTCTAAATTATTTGATCGAGGATCGATTATACTGTGTTTTTCCACTGTCAATTTTTTATTGGACATTCCATTTTCAATATACATACATAGCGCTATTGTTGATAAAATCAGTTGACCAATGAGGTTTGATTGATTTTTTGCTAATTTTTCTGAGATATTGAGAAGATTAAGCCGTGTACGGAAGCGTCAAATATTGGAGATTATTTGGGAGAAGCATAGTTACCTCTAATTTTGATCAGACTGCTCCATAACCTAGAAACAAATTTTTCATAAATCATCAAATCGTCAAACCGTTGTGGTGGGGACAAATTTTTGTTTGAATCCGATCAACGCAGCCAAGTAAAACCAAGGTAGACTTATTTTTAAAATTCAAAAATGTAAGATTTGAGCCAAATCGATTAATATTTAGATGTCCCTCAAGACCAAAACAGAAAACAACATTTTATTTGGCGAAGAAAATTAGAATTTATAAAAATAAATAGGGAGCCCTATCTTGAAACTGGTGGAAATTTCCCCATGGAGATATCTGGCAAAATTATATTACAAATTGCACCTAAAACCAAATACCCTATTCTTGCTATTCTTGAAATCAATTGTTGCTTTGTAACATGGTAACTATATTATATTTGAGACATAAATGTGATTTCGTTTCCAATTATACTCAATTGGAAATTTCTTTTAGTAGGATTCAAGAATACGCAATTTAAAATATCTGAACGTTTTTTTTTTTTTTCATATTTCGACAGATCACCATTATCTAATTAATATGGGGATTAAGTTTCACTGATTTCAAACCAGAGCTCATGGTCCATCTTCTTGAATTCAATCGAAAAAAGTACAAAGCAATTTAAATTTCCGACTGAAATGTCGTATTTTTATAGAAAGTCACCGGGACTTTTTCAATGGAATTCAAGAATAGGAACCGAGGTTTACCTCACTTTTCATGATATTTAATTTTGTTTTTATGTACCTTGAGCTATAAGACATTCGAATGAGATTGAAGATATATTAATAGATTTTGCTCAAATTTGCTCCTAAATTTTCTGCCTGACTGGTCTCATCCCAAAAATGTCCCGAAATATTTATTGCCTTGGATCTATTTTAGCCATCCCATATTGAATTTCAGCCGAGCTTTCTTCTTCTTACAACTACCTACCTTCGTAAATTTGTTTCATTAACAAATTTTGTTTACATTTATGAAAAATTTCTTTGAACTCACATAGAAATGAAGTAAACAAGTAGTGCTCTCCCTGAAATCCGATAATATCGCAGTTACCAAAAGGAGGAAACTGAAAAGTAGCCTTATAGATGGTACACAAATAATCTTTTTAGCGGTGTTTAAATGTCTTGGAGCTAATTTACATCAAAAGCTGAACTAAAGCCCACACCTAACGAAGAAGAAGCAAGCAAACAATTGGGTTTTGAAACAATCAGCTGGTTAAATGGCTAGTTACAGTATAGCATAGCATAAAACAGGAATAGTAAATTTATTGGACTTCCGCAACGGCAAATATGGAGTTGTTACTCAGAAAACCGCTACATAGCAACCATGGAAGATTAAGGCAAGAAGTCCTTGCTCTCGAAAATAGTCAAAACTACAATAAAAGGAAAGTATGACACTTAGAAATACTGAAAGAAGTTCGTCACCTAACAGTGATGATCAGATTCAAAATCAAACGCAGATTAAAATTAATTTCACCCATAATTAGGAAATTCACATCCCAACCAGAGATGAATAAACAACAATCTGTACAGTTTAGTGGTAGTTGTTTCTATTTTATTTTTGTATAAGAGAAAAGTCGACAAATTTCTCTTTAGTAAGAGAAAAGAAAGGAACAGTAGCAACCAAAGGATTTGCAGTACTATCGGATAATCCCTTAGTATGGCATCATTAAGTCATTCGGCAGTAATTACTTCAAATCAAAAATGTTTACGAGGGTCTTGTCTCCCTAAACGAACTGCTTGACATGATCTAGGAACAATTTTATTCTTGTCTTGGTGCCAAAGTTCTATACGATTTGCTACAAATACTATCAATATGTGCATCAATTTGAACCTATCATCAAAAACTACACCGAGGTCTTTAATTAATTTCGCTCTGTTAACAACTAATCCATTAATATTATAATGAAAAACAAAATTGTTAACCATCCTGGTATAAGATAATACCATACATTTGCTAATATTTAAGTGTAGTTCATTTATCAGGCACCATTGAAAAATTTTGTGTAGGTCACATTGTAGATAATATAATATTTTACTTCCTTAAAAATCTTTAGGTCATCTGCATAGGGAAAACAACAGGAGTCAATCACATCTATCAAATCTTGATGAATATTTAAAAGAGCGCAGAGGCCCTAATATTGAACCCTGGGCGACTCCAGATGTGCGAGTAAACCAGAAGGACTTATATCCATTAAATACAACATATTGCTTTCTACCACTCAAGTAAGACTGAAAAAATACTATGTCAGAATAAGATAATCCGAAAGTTACTAGTTTAGAACATAATTTTGAATGACTTACTGGTACTCTACTTGCCTATTATCATCAACACCACCAAATACATAATCGGAAATTTTTTTTAAATTGGTGAGTGTAGATCTGTTTAGATAAAAACCGTGCTGTTTATGGGAAATCCTATTTGTCACAAAACTAAATAATATTCCAAGTAATAATTAAACCAATAATTTAGCAAAAGCATTTAAAATAAAAATTGAAATTATTGTGAATGCTTCCATCTATCAGGAAAGCATGATGCTTTGTAGGCACGATTAAACATTATTGTAAGAGGTTTGTAAAGAACAACTTTTAAATTTTTCACAAAAACAAAATTGGGGATTAAATCTGGACCAGCGGAACTGCACTGGCGAAGGTACATTGTACACGGAAAATTTGTTTCGGTTCTTAATGAATTAGTTTACATCCAGAATTTTTTCGGATCAAATTTAAATTGGTCTTCAGTATACGATCACAAGTATTATTATCAATATGCAGCCGTTTCCTAACTTTATTTTTTGCACTGATATAGTTTTATTAAAGAATCAGAGAACCAAGATGGAAATTGGTTTATTTTAGCTCTAGCTTTAGTGTTACTGTGTTCCTTAATTGAATCAAATAATACACCATATAAATGCATCAATCACTTCGTTGATATTCTTACTTTCAAATAAAACGTTCCAATCGATTTTAAGTAAGTCTTTCTCGATCAAGTTATAACGTAAATTGCGAAAATTAATTGATGGACGGGAATATGCGGGCTTAAATTTAATTTTGTTATGTCGGATATAGCGATATGAAGGAGCTAACAATAACATGCTTAATTATATATTTGCAGCCGCCATCCAGCTTTTCATGTACATCAAAATTGCGATCACCTCTAAACACGTGTACCGATTATCAAATAATCCCTTAGAACTTATAGGTGAATTAAGAAAAGGCGCAATTTGAAAGTTGACAAATTGTGGCCTCTATTTTTTAAATTTGTGGTTTCCCCTTATCCCGTTTCACTCGTTTAATTGTCTCATCGTGCTTAATCAATCGACATCAAAAACATGATTACATGGTTCTCACATATAGTTATTCATTTCAAACGACATTCATTATTTTCTCGAGAACTTTTAACAAATATGAAAGAATACTAATTGTCCTAAAGTCTTTCAGAGTTTAGGGTCTTGAACCTTTTTCTATTGGGATTACAAAAGTTTTTTCCAAGCTTCAGCAAAGGACGATCTGGTTGGAGCAGTATTAGTAAATAGTGATTTGATCAGGTATATGTCAGAAACATTACTGAAATCAAAATAATCAGACATGAAGAGTAGTGATTAGGGAACTCATTAGGAGACAAATGTGTCAAATTATAATCAGTTTTACATTTGCTTTTGGAAAGTCCATGTTTTTCATCGTCAATATTGATACTTGGCCTTTCTAATCATATTGCTAATCATAGTTCGATTTGTACCTGTTGATTGGCTATGAAAACATCTAAATTGTTTCAACAATATCTAACCAGAAAACACCAAACAACGACAAAAATAAAAATGTAAAGGCCTGGAACCTCATGAAGTGTACAGAACTTCGGTCCTGAAAATTAACTCAACTCAAAAATCAATTCCTAACTGAACCTCTTAACTCGATCTTCAGCTCAATCTCCAACTCAATTTACAACTCATCCTCAATCACCACATGACGCAATCACCATATTAACCGCAACGCAGCCCTCAACTTAATCACTAAATCAACCCCAAATCAATTCTTAAATAATTCCCCAACGCAAGGTTACTAAACCCTAACTAAACTTCAACTCAACTTAAACAACTCAACATCAACTCAAAATCAACTCGATTGGAAAGCTATATGCGTGTAAAAACTGAACTGAAATCAACTCAATCTAATATCCCACTAAACCTTGAACGCGATCCCAAATTAAGCCCTAACCAAACTCGTTACTCCAATCCAACTCAACTTGAACTCAAACCCTATTCAATCTTTACTCGACTTCAATTAATCCCAACCCTAAACCCAACCAAAACTCAACCCCAACTCAACCTTTGACTCAACCCCAAATCAATTCTGAACTCAAGCCAAACCCAATGTTCAACTAAAACCCAAAATCAAAACGGTTCGAGAACTATACATGCGTATATAAACTCAACTTATTCTAATCTCCACCGCAAATCACAGACTCAACCCCCAAATAAATTCCTAATCTTCAACTCAACTCTCTACTCGACAACTCAACAATTAACGCAATCCTCAATTGAACGCCCTGCTCAATCTTCAAATCAACACTAACTTAACTCCCAACTCAATATCAGCTTAACCCAAAACTCAACGTCCAACTCAATCCTCAAATCAACCCAACAGAAAAAATAAATTCGTACATGACCTTAACTCAAAACAACTCAAGCTAACTACCAACTCAGCTATTAACACAAATAAATTCACAACTCATGTGTTGACTCCTATAGTCAACTCAATCTCTTCTCAAATCCACCTCAACCCGCAAATCGAGCCCAATTCAATCACAAATTAGAAATTGGTGAAAAAATTCTAAATCGGATCAGCCGTTCTCGCGATACCATATATATGTGCAGGATCCAGACATCGAGACCTTCATTTTTGCTTTTTCGGACCCATGGACCATCAATGGACCCATCAAATTTGCGTCACCTCGCGCATAGCAGGTTTTCTAAAATCCATAAAAAATATCGAACATTTCATAGATATTTAGCTCACTTAGGATTTGTATCGATATATTGCCAAAACCTGAGCAAATTATAATTCCGCTTTAATATTGATGAATACAAAAAATCTGTGTCTTTAACAAAGAAACAACAAAGTTTGTTTTTAAATTCTAAAACATGAATGCTTTTATTGTCTTGATATATTAAACCGCATTGTTTAAACTTAATTCCCGTAAACATTTTTTTAAGTTCCATAACCAGATGATTAAACATTTATTCCAACACGAGTTTTCGACACCAATTACAAAAAACGAAGAATCAACTTCCGTTCATCAGAGTGTAATCAAAGAATCAATTTCCAATGGCTATATAGAATCGAAATTAGTATCATTCTGCAAATCAGCGACAAATATCAGTTTTTATTATAATTTTGATCGCTCAATTAAATTTTATCGATACACTGATCATAAAGTTTACGGATATAAATTTGGATTTCAGTACACGTATCTAAGTATAAAAAAAAAAAAATCATCAAACGTGTCGAAATTTGAAACCAAAGTTCAAACAATAAATTTTAATTTGATTGTCTGTCTGTCTGCCTGTACACACGCGTAAATACACGAATTTGTTAAAATTTTCGAGGTTTCTGCAGGTCGGTGTATCATGGTTTATATACACATGTGTACTACACTTGTACAATAATTTTATAAATCAACACCTTTATTTCTGCTATATAGTATACGAGTATACAGCCACTGTAATTGATTTCGCATCGTGTTTATCTATATAAATACAAAGTAAAACGGTTGATTACTTCTTAAGTAAAATTGTTGCAAAATTACTGCCTTTGTATTTGTTGGAATATGAAAATTGAAAAATCAAACATAAACATTTTGTGAGCTGTTGTGTGCTGGCTGAACAATCGATATCTTTATGTATTGGTTTCACGTCTTAAATAATACTTTTATCTAACGTTTAACATTTTTATGTTCGCGATTATGACTTATTTTTAAATTGCGGCTAAGTGAAATTATTTTATTATGCCACAGGTGATAAGAATGGCACATAATAATGAAAGTAAAATGAGTGAACCTATAATGCTGGGGGGGAATTTGCTAAATTAAAGATGCATGTAATGAATTTTTAGCGTTTTGTTTACCCAACTAATGGAGAGTTGCAGTGTGAAATTTTTAATGTATACAGTTTTGGTTGATTTATTTATTTTACATTGTATCTCCTTGGGAAACGTTTAGCTAACTTTTGTGTTTATGATTGTTTAATTAAATTATGATATTTTACGTTTATTTGGCAACTTTAAATTATTTTGATATTTTAATCTGGTACGGTATAGAAGTAAAGTGTTTCTTTTAATAAAAATTAATTTTCTGTACATGCAAGCATTGAGTTGAAATAAATTTCAAAATATTGATGAAACGATTATATTTGTTTAAATCAGACTTACCAAATGGCGAGGACGATAAGGCAAGGGTTGTTCAGCACTAAGGGTATTAAATCAAACGAACGTGCAATTAAAAATTGGGATAGTCATTGATCGAGAAATATATTCGACTGTGATACACGTTGTATAAGATGGAATATTACCGCGGTGGACGTTTAGGAGGAGACTTGATCAAACAATCCATTACCATCCTCACACCAAACTAATGCTGGTTGCTGAAAAGAAGAGGTTTATGCCATGAAATTCTCGATCTCGATCATACAGTAGACAAAAAATGGCAAGCCAAATCAGAAAAGTGGCGATTAATCCAAATAAGTGCAAGCCAACAGCAAAAATAAAAATGCAAATAGTTGTATTAGATGAGAAACGACAGGTATTATCCGCACCAGCACATTCGAATATGCGTCCCATTGCGTTAGAAAACTTGAGGGATGGGACCGAAAGATTGTTCATGGACTATAGATAACTAAATGACATCTTATACAAAGATCGTTTTCCGATGCCTTTGATCGATGATCAAGTAGACAAACTTCAGGATGCCGAGTACTTTTCTATATGCTTAATTTACGCAATACATTTTTTCACGTTCCCTTTGAAGAAAGCCCGACTAAATATACTTTACTCCGTTTGGATTACACGAATTTCTTCAGGCACAATTCGGATTATTCAACAGTCCTTTAGTGTTTCTCCGTTACGTCAACAGCGTGTTCTAGAGTTTATGTGTCGAATTAGTTGTATGCATATGGTATATAATATATGGTACATTGACGATCTAGTAATATCAGCAAAAAACGAAAAAGATGCTTTAGATAATTTGAAAAAGTTTTAAGCGTCCCAGAGCTGAACGGATTGGACATAAAATGGAGTAAGTGCCAATTCTTAAAAAAACAGAACGATTCCATGCGGCTAAGAGATCGAACATGGGCAGATTCGACAAACAAAATCTAAGTCATCAGCCATCGGTAAGTTCCCAAAGCCGATTTACCAACATATGTACTTGCAAAAGTTTTTAAAGTAGATGAGCGTATATATCGCCCGGCCCACATCTGTCTCCAAGACCCTTCAAAGCTGATAGAATGTCTTCATCAGATATGACTGGAACAATGATTGAAATGTTGCTATGTATTGCTTGTTTTATCAATGATATCAGGATTGGTGGTTGGTCAACTGTTATTGTCAATACCATTGTGTATGACAAGGTTACGTTGGCAGACACCCGTCAATTTCACGTTTAAACTTAAAGTATTTTCAGAACTGTTTTGGATTTGTTCTTTTTTTTTCGATGCCAGCCAAATAAGACTTGTATAAATAGACATCAAATTCCTCGCTGTATTGTAAAAAGGACAGTTTGTTTGTTTCCAAACTTGATTTCATCATTTTATTGTAGACGTCACATTTACGATTTTTTAGATTTTTAAGCCGATCATCGAACCATAGAATACTTGGTGATATGTTGCAATACCTTGCAGTAAAATTTCATAAAATTTGTCGACCTTTTTATTCACATACTTTGCATTTAGAATCTCATCACAATTCACTGCTACACTGCGTTTCTGATTATGGCAAATCTCGAAAAATTTGATTTTCGATAGCGATAGCTATTGACAAGTTACATCAATAAAATACATCTCCAGGCATAACACTCTAGAGGCTGATTTTATAGAAATTTTCTAAAGATTTTTGGAAAATCGAATTTTCCGATATTTCCCACATTAAACTTGAAATGAATTTTTTTCCTGTGATAACTATTGACAAGTCACATCAATAAAATACATCTCCAGGCATAACACTCTAGAGATTTGTTTTACTCCAATTAAATTATTTTTTTGGGTTTCTCGAGTTTTACAAACGTATTCAATGATAATCATCCATCCTTACATTCCTTAGTTGTTTTTAGGCTAAACACTACCGATCGATATCGACTTCATTTTTTATTTTCGGCTGTGATAACACAATCTACATTACCGTTTTTTACTTTCGGTTGGAGTACTACAATCTGCATTATCGACGTTTCAATTTTGCCTGCCAACATTCGCCTAACTTTAACAGTATGACGGAGGAGCGGATCATTCAGATTTGAGAAATTCCAAGAGTGCTGTACACGAGAGAAGATTATTCTATCCTATATAACCACAGGTTTATATCAACTGGAAATTCAGTCCTAACAAAATTATCAGCAGGCAAACTAGTTGAGTGGTTAATTTGTAGTTAATTTTTGGATTTAACAGAGCCAAAAGAGATGCAAGTCTTCCAACGAAATATTCGTGGAAATTAAGAGAGGGTTGTGTCCAAAAAAAAAAAATTATTTTTCCAATTTTTGTTACTTTTTGTGTAACTGATATGTTTTTTATTTAGGATTCTTTAAGCACTAATAGATGGTTTGGGCGAAAGGTTCGGGTACAACCAAATTTCCACTTTGGGTTGATTTCTGATGTAATTTGGAATCGAGGCATATTTACTGATTTTATTAATATCACATAAGGTATTATCAATCACCTGCTGCCTTATTGCATTAATGTATAGATCGAAAAGTTTTCTTTATTTGCTTTTCCTAAATTAATAGACAATAAAGGTATAACTCGCCTCGTTTGTTGATGTTAAGATTCCTCCTTTCTTAATAATAACACGATCACTAATTTATCTTTAAAGGATACAGATTTGCGCCTTCTAGGAGCATCAACGAATTTTGGGTGGCTTTACTCTCATATGGAGGAAGTTTCAGATTCCGGAACATCCAAATAGTCAAAGGGCGAATCATATTTCATGCCGCATCATTCAGTTGTCCGAGAGAGCAGTAGCACAACAAAACTTCGCGTCGTTTTCAATGCTTCGTCGAAAAGTTCAACCGGCATCTCGTTAAACGACTGTCTTATGGACAGCCCCACAATTCAGCAAGACCTTGATTCAATCATATTACGATTTCGCAAGCATCTTTTTGGTATAACTAGGGATATAACAAAGATGTATCGTCAAATTTTGATCCGAACAGATCAGCAAAATTTACAACGTATCTGGTGGCGTGAAAACCAAAATGTTGAACCAAGATGTTACAATCTTCGAACTGGGACATACGGAACAGCGAGTGCTCCGTTTCTAGTCTAGCGATAAGGAATCTTTCTCAACTTGCAACAAATGAAGAAAAGAGTTTTGGGGCAGCTTCCCGAGTTTCATTGAACGACTTTTATGTCGATGACGTTTTAACAGGATCCGATACTGTTGAATCCGCTGCCAAATTAAAAACAGATTTCATTCAATTGCTATCACGAGGAGGATTTGAGCTTCGCAAAATCACGTCGAATGACGTCCGTTGGGATTCGATCCGTTGGGATTCTTTGGTCCAATCGTTTTTCTCGCCAAACATTTCATGCAGACTTTATGGGCTCTCAAACTAGATTGGGATGACGATCTGCCTTCGAACTTAAGCGATTATTGGATAGACTTCAAAAGACAACTTTTGACTATTGATAGATTTTCTATCCCTAGATGCGTCATGTTTCCATCTCCAAAGAGGGTGGAGCTTTATGGTTTTGGAGATGCATCCCAGAAAGGGTTCGGGTGTTGCCTTTATATTCGAACTTTGGACCAAGAAAATCGTTGCCAAGTTAAATTTTTATGTTCCAAAAGTCGAGTTGCTCCACTCAAGCCTCAAACCATTCCGCGGCTTGAGCTATGCACTTCGCTACTGTTAGCGCAGCTTGTTCACAAGGTTTTGTCGATCATGGAAATTAGTTTTTCATCAATTCATCTTTGGACAGATTCCGAGATAACGCTGTATCGAATAAGATCGGTACCATTCCGATTTGTGACTTTCGTGGCGAATAGCATTTTCATAATTCAAGATTTATCAATCCCCGAAAATTGGCATTATGTGCCATCGGATCAAAACGTGATAATTGGTTCCAAGGTCCAAATTTTCTTTGGCTCTCAAAGGACCATTGGTGTAGGCAACCTCCAACAATCGAAGCCGAGCCAGAAAGGTTGGAACTCCGAAAAATTCAGGTTTATGTTTCCACAAAAATTGAAGAATGGGAAGCAATTTCAAATTGTTCGGATTATTCGCAATATTCCTTCGATTTATTAACAAATTTAAAAACGCGGTTCGCAATCGAAAATTGAGTGATAGTAATCGACTGTCTTTGGAAAATGTATCACTCATCAAAATTGAACTGTCCCCTTTTCAAATGAATTTTGCCCTGAAGAGGCTCGTAAAGCATATTCAGCAAACTGAATTTTCAATAGAAATTGAAGTTCTTCGAAAGGGCAAGGTGGTTTATTGGCGGACAAAATTTATGCAAAGGTATCGTTAAACAGTGTGTTAGATGTGTCCGTATACTCGTCCTCAAACAATATCACAAATTATGGGACAACTGCCAAAAGAACGGGTAACTTTGTCTCGTCCGTTTGAAACTGTTGGTATCGACTATATTCTGGTCCCTTTCTTGTGAAAAGTAAAGTACATCCCGAGTTGAAGAAAAAAGCTATATTTCAATTTTCATAGTATGTTTTTCCATTAAAGCGGTCCATATATGGAAATTGTAAGCGATTTGTCCACTGCAGCATTTATAACTGCTTTCTGGAGATTTGTTGCCCGACGTGGGTTGCGTTCAACGGTCTATTCGGATAACGCCACTAATTTTGTGGGAGCTAGATCTGAGTTGCTGGAACTGTACAGACTTTTCACATCAGAGATTCACCAAAATTAAATCAAAAAATTTTGTACTAATCTCAACATTCAATGGAAAACGATACCTCCACAGTCGCCACATTCTGGCGGATTATGGGAGGCGGCAGTAAAAAGCGCCAAATTTCATCTAAAACGAGTTGTCGGACGAAATTCATTGACTTTCGAACAATTAAATACCCTCGTCATTAAAATCGAGAGTTGCCTTAATTCAAGACCCATTGGAGCAATGTCTGAAGACCCTATAATGACTTAACGAGCTTTTCGCCCAGACATTTTTTAATTGGTTAACCAATTACCTCACTACCCGATTCATCTGTTCGCTATTTAACTTTGGTCGAATTTTTGGGACCGCTGGTCTAAAGAGTACCTAGGGGAATTACAGCGACTTCGGAAGTGGAATAAAATTCAAACAGAGCCAAAAAACAACGAAATAGTCATCATTCAAGAAGACAATGTACCTCCATTAAAATGGCCATTGGCTCGAATTGTAGAGCTGCGTCGAGGTGGGAATGGGTTTCGTCAGAGTGCTTACGGTTCATATTGGAGATAAACCATTTAAGCGTGCTATTACCCGTATTTGCTCTCTGCCAATCGATGCGAATCTGACATCAGTTGAAATGTGATTAGCAACCTTATTTTCGTTAAATGCTCAGCGTCGCAATTTTTTAGCTTTCCAATTTAAGATTAACTATATTTCGCACCATCCAAACAATAAAACGATAAGTGCTAGTTATACGTTTATTGCATGATTGCATTTTTAAAATCTGTGCAAGGTGCTCTATCGTCGTGTCTAACCAGTGTTTTCTTTCAGGTCCTCCTGCACAAGTTATTCAACTTTAATGAAACTTTTTTACATGGGATTCCTTCAATTTCAAACTTCAAAGCCTTCTCCTGAAAAACGATGTTTTTGAGTTATCGTTTTATTGTTTGGATGGTGCGATTTGCATTGTATAAATTCAGTTGACTATCATCGTAGAAATAGATTGCATTTTTTATTTAAATTACTTAATAGATATGTTGTGGCGGATGCTCTGTCGAGTGTCGATTCACTAACAATCCCTGGCAACAAAGATTTTTCACTCATGGCTGAAGGACAAATCGATTATGACGAA
This sequence comes from Tipula helvola, assembly GCA_963556165.1. Lineage (NCBI taxonomy): Eukaryota > Metazoa > Arthropoda > Insecta > Diptera > Tipulidae > Tipula > Tipula helvola. Next base: position 12,072,079 of record OY744481.1, on the reverse strand, counting down.
CTCGAAACATTAAACGAGAACAACAAAATCCTAAAAATCTACAAAATGCCAGTCTTCAGAACGGAACAATTTTTATTCTGCAATATGTCAACAAGTATTCATAGGCCATATGTTCCCAAAAAAAATTCGATCACAGGTATTCGAGACACAACGTGGCGCACCCACAAGTTTGAAGTATAACCAAGCTCAAACAAAAAAATAATTAATTTCGCCGGCACTTAACATCGACGTACGTCAATGGACGAAATCATGCATCAATTGCCAAAAGTATAAAATTACAAAACACGTTAAAAGGCAATGGGGAAACTATTCAGTTTCTAGTAATGGTTTTGCGGAAATTCACATTGACATCGTCGGATCATCGATTGTTTTATTCAATATTATCAATATTATTACCATCAATATTAATAAGCAATAATCAAAGGCTTGTCAAAAATGTTAAAAAAAATCCTTCATTTAAAAATGTTTATTCATCAACGTTGAAACTTTATCTTCGAATGACATCATTAATTCGTGTAAATCGATAAAAATTATCTCATCTTTCTTATTATAAGTTATAGAGATTTGTATAGAAAACCGATCAATCCAAATACCAATTTTAAGAAAATTTGTTAAGACCGTTTATAAAATTATTTCTGAGTTACTGGGAGATCGGAGATTGGTACTTTTCACTAAAAAATGTTATGCTCTAATTTCTAGGAATCAGAATTTAGCAATTAAGCCACCAATTCTCTATACATTTACTAAACAGATAAATTTGGTAACCGCGTGATTACAAAATTTACAAATATCAGGACGTGTAATTTAATTATATATACGCAGTCAAGTTTTCAAAAATATTTTTTTCCGATAATCCAATGCAATTTGATATACCGTTACTGGTCAAACCTATTAAATTTTTTACAAATCCAACAAAACAAGTTCCTCGCGAATGAAATCATTAACAGCGGCCACAATCTGTTTTATATACAAAAGATTCAAATAAATTTAATCCAAAATGTTTATTTTTTAATTTTTTAAGTGAATCTCTTGACTTTAAATTGACCTGTCTTTGTATTGTCACAGCATTTAATATTCGTTTATATATACATAATAAATTTCACTTTATTAAAACATTATATGTTATGTATATACAACATGACATTGTTCCTAATTTCATTTCATGATCATTTTCTTTATTCACTACACTCGCGATGACATCTAGTTCATTGAAAATGAAAGTCAGACAAGCCGATCGAATCATGATTGAATTTGTATTCCGCCAATTTTTGATCGATTGAAAATTTGAACTTCTATCGATACAACAAATGTGGATATTGTTGTACTTGACTCGTTTGAACTTTTCGGTTTTGTGAATAAATTAAAGACCAATAAAAGTGTTTTTTTAAAATATAGAATAAAATATAAAAGCTGGATCCCGGAGGAGGAAATTCAATTAAAAATTTCATTGTGTGCGGTTTGTGAGGTTTATACTTTAACCTTGAAAAATCGCTTAAAATTAATAGTCGTAAATTTGTATAAACTGTTTTTAATTAAAGCTTCGCGATATATATAAATGGATTTGATGTATCAGCTTGAACTAAGAATAAAAAAAACTGCTAAGATAAATTAATTAACATTTAGTCGTCAATCTGGCTAGCGAGTTATTTTAAAAATAATTGTTGCTAATAGTATCGCGCGAAATGTCTGTATATATGTATATACGGTGGATGGCGAAAAATTGCCCAAATATATTTTTTTTTTCATCGTTTTGTAATTAGCATATAGATTAACATTGACGTCAGGCAGATGATGTTTACACATCGAAATTAGTTTATAAAAGATGAAGTGATAAACTTGTTTTACGTTATATAGTTGTTAGTGATCATCTTGATTTAGAACTAGAACATTTTAATTATTTGTTAATAAATTTCTTTACATAGTCTAAACCTTGTATTCCATGTTTGGTTACAAAAGGGTTGTTAACATGGGTGCAGGTTTGACACTTTTTCAATTCCCATCGCAGGTTTGCGTAATTTTTCTCACTTATTTTCAGTAAATAAAACAATAAACCATAACCCTGGTCTGTCTCGCATCCGTTTCAAATATTTGCACTGCAGCAAAATACCTTATATCTCCTCCACCCAACAATATAAATAATAATATTTTTTATTTTATTATTTTTATTATGATTGTGTTATTTAAAAAAATTCGACGAATTTCAAATTAAATACAAAAATCATTAAAGGCGCTAAAAGATTATAAATAATATATCAATTGTTAGTATTTATAGTAATAAACATATTATTCACAAGATAAATACGCGCAAACCTCTGTTACACACACTTTGTACCGTGTGCCATTTACAAGGATGTTATTATTAGTAATTCGCGTATTTTACTTTTGGTAATTTCCAAATTAATTGAAAACAAGTTACAGTAATATTGAGCATATAATAATTTTACATGTGCGCTAATGGAATTGTCAAACAAGATATTGTCGTTAAATATTATTTCCCACAAAAATAAATTAAAATATAATTTATCAATGAGGAGCATGTGTATGAACTCCTTCATAAAGTGATCTTCCAATTCATAAAGTCGGAATCGTATATCTTATAAATGTAATAGTCTGCCGAATCACGTCATAAGATGATTATAAGAATAAAATTTATGTTTTGTAACTTTTAACCTTGGCGTTGATCGATAAAGAAAATTTTTATGAAGTGTCGACTGAATGAAAATTACACATTTTGTATTTATGCACATTGGTAATTTAAAGGTCACATAGATGCAAACATTATCTTTATTACTTATTTGTACGAACGACAATTTGTTATTGTCATCAAAACTATTGAAATATGTAGATAGGATTATGCATAACAAATTTATTGAAATGAGGAAGAAACTGTCATTAATCATAACATTTTATTGACAATTTCCTGAATATATGTAATTCTAATGACCACAAAGAACCGGAAATAACAGAATTAGTTACGTTAGCCGTTGAATTCTACCACTTTAGCCATTGCTTGTCATAATAATTGGCGACTTAAACGGTAAATTGCTGAAAAGTGCGTTAAAAATGTTGTTGAAATTAAAAACCTACCAAAATGTATTATTCATGTATTATTATTTTATTAAATAATTATTATTGTATAACTTCAACTGTATAGCAGATGATAATCGATAAAATATCATAGACGTCACTGTATTAAATTAGACCAAGTTCAGTGGATCATTCAAAGAAAACGCATTTTGTGTTTTGACTTTTCAGTTCTTTTTTTTATTATGTTGATTGAAGTTTGTGATCTTGTTCCGAATGGACGAAAAATCGGACGAAACTGTTAAAAATAATTTTTGGTAATTTAAAAATTAAAATAAAAATTAATAAAAAGATGAAGTGTGTTTTTATTATTAACCATAAATTGAGAAAACTCCGTAAACGTCGCAAACATAACTTTGGTAATTCGAGCCGGATGGCAATCAATCATGGCATCGATTATCAATATCTTCGAAATCAATGATAATTCTAGCCATCGGTTATAATTTGTAATATTTCATGGCATAAATATAATAAGTGGTGTTCACAAATTATTTAACTTTTCACAATTTATATAAAAAAGGTGAAAAAGTAAAGTTAACACATAAATATTTTAGACACGCGTAATTTCTTCGAAAAAAAGACAATCATCGTGTCATCAATTGATTAATTCTTCGAAAATATAAACATTTATCATCTATATATTCCAATATTCAAAATCATCAAAATAATATTGGCAATAAAATTTTCGGAACAAACCACAAAATTATTAAATTTATCTCTTTCGCTTTATTGGATTCATTACTTCGAGAATAATCGATACATAATTTAAGCATCTTCGAACATCGTTATTACATAATTTTCATCATCTTCAAACATTGCCGCTTCATCATTTATCAATCATCGGAAATTATCAGCAGTAATATCCCAAGGGCAACAGCCCGAAGCCGTAGGCTGAGGGCTGTTACCTAAAAGCAACGTGCTTGAGGAAAATATAATAAAATTATGAGGTATTTATCAATGCTCGAGGGGTATTCGAAGAGAACATTTTTTGCAATTTTAATTTATTCTAGTAGTAAGGCTGCTAGATTGTAAATTGTACTATGAAAGTGTCATTTTGAAACAGTATTTATTGTAAAATAAAACTATGAATTCTTTTCATCTAGTAACCAGATTATGTTTTGCACGTGTACGAAATATTCCAATTAAAACCATCATAACTGCTAATTTCCCTAGGGAAGTTATCAGTCTAATGTTATTTTGATTGGTTTATTTCGTACACGTGACTCAAAATAGACTGATTTAACAAGCTTGCTATTTTAGCAACAAATTTTCGCCGAAACATTATCATTGAATTTGAAGCGAGACAAGAACATCGTTATACCAGGATTCAGGTACCATTTTATTAATTAGATTAAGTACATTAATTTAGAATTAAATTTCAATTCATTTTAAATATTAAAAGTGTAAAAATAGTTAAAATTCAAATTAATACGCTTTATAAAAAATAAATAAACATGCCGAATTCAAATGACGAAACTGAATTAACAGTTCAAGATCAAATTAAAAAACTAAAATTATTCGGTCGGCGCACAAGGGTCGCGTTACATATTTTTCAAATAAGTTAAAGGAGTCTCAATATAATAGCATCGGAAAATTAGAATCCGCATTGAATCGTCTTCGAGTAACATATTCTAAGTTTGACTTGTTCCAAGTTAAATATGATAATTCGCCACAAATCGATATTGAAACTTCGACGTCATTAAAACTTCCAAATATTCAGTTACCAAAATTCGACGGATCTGAGTTAAATTGGCTAGATTTTCGTGGTATCTTTATTGAGCTAATTCATTCAAATAACGGTTTGAGTAACCTAGCAAAATTTCACTATTTAGCTTCGTGTGTTAGGGACGGAAAAGCGTATAAATACATTCAACCTTTTTCAATTTCAAAATCTAAAATTAATTATAATGGCGAAATAACAATCCAAAAATTGCATGTGAAAAGGATTTACGAAATTAAAAAGCCCATCGAAAATTCGGTATCATCTCTTCAAAATTTTATCGATGTTATTGTTAAACATTTAAAAGCATTTAAAGATCCAGTTTGACACGTGGGATTTAATTCTTATTCACCATTTTACTGATAGGCTGGATAATCAATCAAAAATTGCAATAATAAAAGGTTCTCCAGCTAAAGAAAATATTATCGTTTGAAAAATTCATAGAAATTCTTCGAGAAAGATGTAGAATTATGGAAGCTCAAAAATCTTCATTAAGCTCCCAACAAATAGAACGATCACCCAAGTCATTTATAGCATGCAAAATCTCGCTTGTGTATTTTGTAGTGGAAATCATTTTATCGACCAGTGTTCAAAATCTAAAGACAATAAATTGAGTCCTCAGGATCGTTATGAATTTGTTAAAAATGGTATTTCCACAAACGATTCTCATAAAATTTCCGAAAAAACGTCTCAGTCAACAGTCGTTTTGAATTCGGCAATTTTTCAGAATGGTTCTTCAACGTCAATTCCCAAACATCAAAGAACTCAGATCTTATTAGGGACTGTATGGTTGTTTGGATTAGAAGTTCTTCGGGTGATAGAGTACAACGTAGAGCACTATTGGATAGTGGTTCTCAAGCTAATTTTATTACTGATAGCATGTGTAAAAAGTTATCATTAAAATCAGAACCGGTTCATATCAGAATCACCGGAATAGGTAGCGCGACATCAACAGTAACAAAAAAAGTAAATGTTTACATCGAATTACGAACGTCGGATTTTCAATGTAAGTTGGATTGTATGGTAAGACCCAAAATTTCCGAATTTCTCCCTTCGTATCCGGTACAATACAATAAAACCGTTATAACGGATCATCTTCAACTAGCAGATCCTTGGTTTTACGGGCGCCATTAATCTATTAATTGGTGCTGAACTATATACTGAAATTATTTTATGGGGAAAACTTGAAACGAGTCATGATCTCCCAATGTATAAAACTGTTTTCGGACTTGTAGTAATGGGAAAGACAATAATTGGTGAATCTTCCTCGACTAATAATTCTGAAATTTTCGATACTTCAACTATGGTTTTCAGTGTCTTCGAAAGTCTTGATGAGCAAATTCAAAAATTTTGGTCAATTGAAAATATTGAAAATCCAAACACTCATTCCATTGAAGAAAAATTATGTGAAACTCATTATACTAAAGATGTCATGAGAACATAGTCAGGTCGGTACAGTGTAGCTTTTAAAAAAAATCAAATATTGGTGAGTTAGGTAATTCTTCTATCACTGCTGCAAAACAATTCCTCACAATGGAAAAGCACCTTTATAACAAACCAGAATTATTTGAGCAATATTCTCAATTTATGGCTGAGTACATCGATTTACAACACATGGTAGAAGCATCTAATCCAGATGAAATTGAAAGCAAGCAAAATAATTATTTTGTCGTATTCAACGCTTCCGCGAAAACTTCTTCGAATATATTACTGAACGATTGTTTAATGGTGGGTCCTACAATTCAGCAGGACTTATGTTCCATTATCATGAGATTTCGGAAACATACAATCGGTATTACAGGAGATATAACTAAAATGTATAGACAAATTTTAGTGCATGAAGAAGATCAAGATTTGCAACGAATTTGGTGGCGCAAATCTAATACCACCTCATTAAAACGCTACAAACTGCGAACAGTAACGTACGGAACAGCCAGTGCTCCATTCCTTGCCATCCGTACATTATTTCAGCTAGCGGAAGATGAACAAGCGTATGCGTCTTCTTCACGCTGGTCCTCAGACCTTGTTATACAATTTACGTCAACCACTGTGCCACCGCACCGAGGCGGCTTTCTCACTATTTATATTGGGTAAATAATGTAATTGCGAACAAAATTTTGTTCCAGATTTTCACATCACTCTATTGGGTTATCTATTGGGTTGATGCGGATCTAAACTAGAAGGATTGCAGTGGAAGAGAAAATTGCCCCAAACAGATTTTCCCAAAAACGAGACCGACGATATTTTAGTTTTTTATACATCAATCTACTTATTTTCAAAATTTGAAATTGAAGCATTACGTAGGGGTGATTTTAACAAAAAACAGTACAAAACAATTTTGTTCAACTATTTTCTAAATTTACCTAAAATACGTTGCTGGTAGCTAATAATAAATAATTTCTGTGACGTTTTGTAGACAATTTATTGAATAAAATTTCAACGACATGTTGATCGATACGTTATTTTGTGAATAGCTTTAATAAAATCGCCTTTAAATGTCAGTATTTCTCTTGGTTTGAAAGGAAATGTGTTTTTTTCGACTGATCCCGCTTTGCATGAGCTTACGCACTGCCAAAAGCTATCGTTTTGGTCCAAAAGTCCAATTTCAGTTCATGTAAGCTAGTAACCATTGAAAACGTTTAAATCACTAGCACGTTGGTCCTTTTTCGTGGTAGTGGCGGAACTATTCCGAAGGCATAAACCAAGCCTGCATTGAGCAGTTCTGTACCCTCACAAATAGGTTGCTTTCCATTAGAGAAATATTCCATAATATCCAAAGGAGATATAAAAATATTAAAAACTTCATTGAACGGATTTGGTTTTTAACGGATTTACCTATATGTTTTAGTTTTCTCTGCTGGTGAGTGTACTAAAATAAATTGTTTAACGATAATGTTCAGCAACTTCTCTCAAATTCCATATACGTACTTCAAAGAAGAAGCGTCACCTATATAAAGCAAGGTTTCGAACGAACTCGTTTAAGCTTTGTTCATAAATTAGAAGGTCCCAGTGAATTTTAATCCAAATCGGAAGTGACCACTCCCTTGGGCCAGAAAATTTATTTTGCAAATCTCTCAAAAAGTGTAAGGTTTAAAGAAAAACTATTAAATAATAAAGAATAAATTTGTAAGAAATTTGCATAATAAGTTTCTCAATATGTCCTGCTTGTCCACGCCTCCATTTACTAATTCGTTATGAAATCTTTTATTTCTTTGCTTAGGTGGCCATTTTTAAATTTTTAAGTTAATAAATAATTCTTTAATTTTATTTATGTATTTAATTAGTGATTATATATTGCAGGATCAGCTACAAACACAAAAAACAATTAGAATTAATCTGTAAAATATTTCAATTATGTACTTATCTTTAAGTTACGAATTAATTTATATCCAAGTTTTGTTATAACCTGAAATCATATAGGAATGTAAAATTTAATTAACTATCCAATTAGATTGACAAATTTAATATCTACATAATCACTTACCTTAACATTCACCAAAATTTAATAAGAATGAATTGTTTACCTGTTTACATTGCTTACAAACTAAAATTTAATTTTTCAAAATCCTATAGCAACCATTACACGGTCAATAATAATGTCATTACTTTCTGATAATGACATTAATATTGATCGTGTAACGTGAAGTAATGACGAATGATGGTCGGTAATGATGAAAATCCGGATTTTTTGATTTCGAGACATCATTATTGATGTGTGGTGGGGATACTGTCATTATTAATGATAGTGTAGGGTTCGCGGCATTACTATGTGTCATTACTATTGAATATTACATCATAAATTTGAGGTTATTTACGTAAATATATTTTTTAATTTATGTATTAGAGGATACTGATACAATACACGCTTTTTCTTTAGGATTCATGTAAAATTTAGGAAAAAATTGCGTCTACTAGCAGTAATGAAAACTTGGTAATGATGGAATTACTGTCATTAATAATGATTGTGTAAGGTGGAAAAATATTGAAGTAGTAATGATGCAGGTATTGACATTACTGGTAATGATATTAATATTGATCGTGTAATGGTTGCTTATAGATTGTGAAATTAGTTCATAAACTTTTCACTAGTTTCGCTAGTCAGTGTACAAATTTGTTTGTTTACGTTTTTTTTATATGGAGTTTTGCTAAAAACAGCTAAAATAAAACTGAAATAAATTGAATAAAAAATACCTGGATATGAAGTTTAAAGTAATAATAATAATTAACAATAGATTAGTACATGTATTTTAAAAAGATAATAATCCATAACCCTTTAATATCCAAGAAAACGATAAGTTAAAACACCTGATTTTGATATATTTATAGATGATTTATCAGTAAAACTTATTATTACATTTATATTTTTCAACGGAATTACCCAGCTTTCTCTTTATTTTTTATTTTTAAATACAAAGTATTGCTCAAATCTCATATTTTGTAGGCTAATAAATTTCTAAAACACGGACATAACCTCAGAAAATACCAAAAATTACCTCATTTTTATTTGTAATTTTCTTGGATTTTAAGGGGTCAACGGATTATTAAATTTAAATAAAATATCTTAAATAGTATTTCAAATTATTATTATAACCATCAACGTTTCTTCAAGATAATTTTAATTAAGAATTTGGCGATTTAATTGGACATGTTTTTACCGAAAATCCATATAAAAAAAATGTAAACAAACAATATTGTACACGGACTAGCGCCTCTTGCGAAATTGTATGCGAAGCAGTTGTACTAAAACAGATCATGTTTAGCACTTGTACTAAACATCAACTTCGCCATCATTTACGCTAGGTGCGCTAGTGTAAATTACCTCATTTGTTATGGAAAAGATAATTCAGACTAGCGACAATTGCGGTACTAAAATGAACAAATATCACGATCTATAGATCATGTTTAGCACTTGTACTAAGCATCAACTTCGCCATCATTTACGCTAGGTGCGCTAGTGTAAATTACCTCATTTGTTATGGAAAAGATAATTCAGACTAGCGACAATTGCGGTACTAAAATGAACAATTATCACGATCTATAAATGTAAAACTTACCGTTACGATGACATCTATGGTAGTATAGAATAAGTTATTTAATAGCGAAAAGATTTCTGTACTAAAATGAAATTTTCCATGATAAAACTGTTTTAAATGTTTCTAGACCATTCTTACTGGAAAAGTCATAAAATTTCTAGAAATTTTGATTTGAATATATAAAAAGCGAATATGATCGAATTAGATCATTAGTACTTGGAAAGCGAGAGTGTAAAGATTAAAAGGTGAATTAAAAAGTAATTTAAAAAGTGAATTAGTGCGATATAAAAACCATAAGTAAACAGTAAAATTGTGCTAAAATTATAATAACTGATTGTTGTATTAATTTTTGGTGTTCAATAAATAAATTCGTTGGTGATAAATTGAATTGTTTTGTTTTATTCACAATTCCGTAATTCGAAGCAAGACAAAAACGTAACATTACTTTATAAATCCTGGGTGCGTTCAATTCGATTATAGTTTAAATGGGAGTAGTCCATAATTCACACTTTCAGTATCCCGGCAAGACAAAATCTTGACATTTTTTAAAAATCCAGACTCGACAATTTCCAGACAAGACAAAATACGGACAAGGCGAAATCCCGATAGGGCAAAATCCAGATATACAAAAATTTATGAATTACGTACAGTCGTTGTCAAAATTATTTGTGTCATGCAAAAATTGTATAATGTATTCCGCAAAAGTTAAAACTTGGGCTTAACACTTAATAAAATAACTAAATTTTTTTTTGTATATTTATTGTTAATTATTGATATTTCATTTAGTAAAAAAAAAAATTAAAAATCTTTATAATTCATTGAAATAAAATTAGAAAACAAATGTACAACATTTTTGTGCTTCATATTTTTGGGACAAAATTATTTGTGCAGTATGAAAAAAATCAAAATAAAATAGTAAATCAAATAAATTTAAGATTATTTTTGGGTAATTACATAATGATAAAGTCACTAATGTTGTGTATGCAAATGGTCGGTTTTTGTTTAGTCTCTATATGATTTCGCATCTGGTTCAACAATTCGTTCTTAACATTACGTAGAATCTTATACCACTCGGTTTTTTAGGCCCCTTGCTACAAATTTTTGGTCTTGTTAGATCATGAATATCTTCCACTTTAACTTAAACACCTGCTGGCGTAAATCGAAACCCTACACTGGCCGAGTCAAATAATTATGTGGAAGAGTTTTGTATAATTTCATGGTAATGATGCTTCTTATGTATGGTAGCATCATTGCGCTGAAGAGCAAATTAGGGACCAACTAATTTATCGTCAACTAGGAATGTTACCTAATTCAATATACCGAAATTGAACTATGGCCTTGAACAGTTGTAGTTTTAGGGCTTACACACAAACGGAATATGATCTACCGTGAGGAAACAAAACGTGAACGGCTTCATAAGATAAGCCCATTGCAATATGGAGAACTGGTTTATACACAAATTAGTGCGTTATCGCCTTAATTTGATAATATCGGAAATATTTTTATTATTACATAAACATCGAGCATTAATTAGTGTGGATACTGCCTCGGATAGATTCCATTGGGCAACACATAAAAGTTTGTGGCGACTCAAAATATAATCAATTTGACTCCACACAAAAATTATATGTTCTTTGCATACCAATCACGGTTTTCCTCATTTTACCCAACTGCACCCTATTACAAATCATTTATTGTTGTTGATTCCCAAAATACAAAATATTCCGTACTCATATAATAAAATGCAATTCAATATATGATCGAGGTATTGGTGAACAGATTAAGTGATTACCATCATGTCTTACGTACACCAAACCAACTAGCAGCAAGATATATTTATTTTGTATTTTATTTTATAAATTTAATCAATGAATTATTGCTATAAATTTGTCGTGTTAATTAGTATGTGTGCCAGTTGGGGAAAACTGACGATTTTAAAAAAACTTCATTTTGTACGAACATTGTAATAAAAAAAAAATAAAATTTGTCAATTTAGATGAAGTACAAAGCTTGAACTCGGAGTTTCATTTTTTTCTTAAAAAATAAATTAATTCAAAATAAAATAAATAAATTAAAAATAAAATCAAAATAAAAAGTTTTTTATTTAACTATCAAAACTCATAGTGCGAGTGAAACTAATATAAGTGTTGTAGTTGCTTTGCTTAAACTTAAACGGGGTCAATCCAAGCGCAACTATATTGGTGACGCCTACAAGGACACAAACAGCAATACGCTACATTGCTGAAGACGAATTGGATTATTTATGATTTTTTTCAATCCACGGATATTTCACGTAATATTAATACATTTTCCGGCATAATTATAAAAATTATTTCGACACACTCGTGCATATTCCATATTAAATCGTGTAAAGCCACATCGAATCGAACGGCGAAATTTGACTTCTGGAAAATAACACCGGAAAATTTTTGAAACGAATTCCGGAAGAAAACCAACGGAAAAAAAAAACAACAAAATAAAAGCAGGTTATCAAGTGCCTATTTAAATTCAGCTTGCATATACAATTGCTTCATATTTACGGTGATTGAAACATAGTGATAACATATAGCCAACAACAGATGCCAATTACCAGCTATAGAGCCGTAGTAAATACCGCTACATAAAAATTGATACAACTAGTGCCAATTATACCAGAATAGCAGCTTTGAATACAATTTAATAACAAAAAAAAACGTGTTAGAACAACTATTCTAACTTCAAAATTATTATCTTCAACGGAGATATCAACGTCATCATCCAGTTTTTTTTTTTTTTTCATCAAGATAATAAGCAATTTTGGACGACATATTCATCCACATTGAACAACTTACAACGGGACAAGGTCAAGTTTGCGTTCCTGCGATATTATAATTCTAACATTTATATTTTTTTTCCTTACTAATTCTGTTTGTATTCTTTATATTTTTTTTAGCGAAAATAATTGTGCAGTAAAATACAAAATCGGTGAGATCGAACGCTACGTTGGACCAACGAACTGTAAATGGTGAGAATTATTTTTGCTTTTACCAAATATTTTCGATTTTGAATTGCTATTTTATTCGATCCTTTATTCATCATTTGTTTTTGATAGTCAATTTCACTCATATTTTTAACAAATTCGGTTTTTTTTTTTTTAATAACATTCGAAATTATCTAAAAGTGAAGCAAGTGTTGTGAAAATTAAACGATGTCGGACGATGAAAATTCAGACGCTAAAAAATCGCGCAGCGTGGATGCAACGATTTCCGTTCCGTTTCCACCCTTTTGGCATGAAATGCCAGGTCTTTGGTTTGTGCAAGTGGAAGCCGTATTTCGCGCGAAATTAATAACATCGGACAACCAGCAATATTTGCTAACGGTTGCAGCACTACCCGTTGATATAATCGCGACCGTGTCGGACATTCTTACAAAACCGCCAGAAACTGGGAAATTTGCAGCACTTAAGTCTGAAATAATCAAGCGATTAAGTCTTTCGGAAAGCCAACGCCTGGAAAAATTAATAGGCGCTACGGTTATGGGCGATTTAACGCCTTCCGCGTTTTATCGCAAGTTACAACAATTGGCAGGTTCTTCGACCGCAGTGAATGATGACTTTATTAAAGCGTTATGGTTAAAACGTTTACCGGACCAATTACGATCTATTATACTAGTGCAAGAATCTGAAACGATCGACAAATTAACCAGTTTAGCCGATAAAATTTGGGAATATCATAGCCCATCAACGTCATCACTGGGAGTCTGTGGTGTCTCTAAACCTACCGAAACCTCCACGGCCCAAACTGTAACTTTAGAGAGCCTTGCGGAAGCAATTAACGAACTTCGGCAAAATGTTTTTAAACAAAATCGATCAAGATCTCGGAACTATTCTCCAAATCAGTCGCGCAATCGATCATATTCAAATTCACGTAACCGTTCTTCCTCTGGCAGACGAAAATTTTGTTATTACCATTTCCGATTCGGTTCTGCGGCCAGAAAGTGTGCAGGAGGTTCATGTGAGTTCGTTGGTCAGTTTCATACTAATAATAATAATAGAAACGAAAATCAGGAAAACTAGCTAGTCCCAAAGTTCTTGCGACAAATGATGGGACGCATAATACTCGTCGCCTATTTATTAAATGTGCCAAAACTAACTTTAGTTTTCTGATCGATACAGGGGCCGACGTCTCAGTTGTTCCTGTAAGTTATTTCAAAAATATTACACGCGACTCAGGTAGTAAAATCTTCGCTGCAAACGGTTCTCCTATAGTAACTTATGGAGTCAGATTACTCAGTATCGATTTAGGTCTCCGCCGTGAATTCAAACATCCTTTTATAATTGCGTCAGTAACCAGGCCTATAATAGGTGCTGATTTTCTGACTAAGTTTGGAATCGTGGTGGACTTAGGGAACAAGCGGCTACTTGACTCGAACACGTCATTATCGGTCAATACCATGGATATATACGATCCATTACCAGCAGTTCGACTGTTCATGGTCAACGAACCATTCGGAGATCTACTTCGATCATTCCCTAGCCTAACACAGGAACCCAGATATGATTTGCCAATTAAACATGATGTTGTGCATAGAATCATAACGGTAGGACAACTCCCGTTTTCACGCGCACGTCGTTTAGATACAGAAAAACACAGGATAGCGAAGAGCGAGTTTGAGTACATGAATTCACTAGGCCTGTGTAGACAATCAAAATCGTCCGTCTCTTCACCTTTGCACCTGGTTCCTAAACGCGACAGTAACGATTGGCGACCTTGTGGGGATTATCGGAGACTTAACGATGTAACAGTACCAGATAGGTATCCCCTTCCCCATATTCAGAATTTTTCACTGAACTTGCAGGGTTGTACTATTTTTTCAAAGATAGACCTGATTCGAGCTTACCACCAGATACCAGTAGCAGTGGAAGACGTATATAAGACAGCTATCACAACCCCTTTTGGACTTTTCGAGTTTATGAGAATGCCGTATGGTCTGCGTAACGCTGCGCAGACTTTTCAGCGTTTCATGGACAAAGTCACAGAAGGGTTGAATTTCGTATATACTTATATCGACGATATTTTGGTGGCTAGCCGGTCAGAGTCCGAACACTTAAAACACCTTCGCATCCTCTTCCAACGCCTTACAGATTTCGGCATTATCCTAAAACCCTCGAAGTGTGTGTTCGGTGCACCCTCGCTAAATTTTCTTAGTCACGAGATCTCTAAAGATGGAATACGACCATCTTCAGAGAGAATCGTGGCTATAAACATTTTCCCCCAACCCACATCTATAAGGCAAGTGCAGCGTTTTATCGGAATGGTTAACTACTATCACCGATTCATTCCTCACTTAGCCGAACTGCTTGCTCCAATGCATTCTCATTTAGCAATACTTCAACAAGATAAAAAGAAAAACTTTATTTGGCCACCTGATTGTCAGGCAGCTATGGATAAAACCAAAGCTGCCCTGGCTCAGGTAACACTTCTTGCCCATCCCCTGGAGCGTGGAAAGTTCCGGATAACCACGGACGCTTCCAACACGGCGCTCGGGGCTGTATTGGAGCAGTACAACAAAGGATGTTGGGAACCATTGGGATTTTTCTCCAAAAAGCTCTCCCCACCCGAACGTAAATATTCTGCCTTCGACCGTGAGTTGCTTGCAATATACTGCGCCATCAAGCATTTCAGATGCTTTGTCGAAGGTAGAGTATTTACTATCCTTACCGACCATAAACCGCTGACTACTGCCATTTCCTCAAAGTCAGAGCGAAGTCCCCGCCAGGCTCGTCAGTTAGACTACATATCTCAATTTACGTCCGACATACAGTTTATCAAAGGTGTAAGTAACGTGGTAGCAGATACGTTATCAAGAAACGACGAAAACGAACTATCTCCTATAAATCACACTGGTTTAGATATTGAAAGACTCGTCTCCCTTCAGGAATCAGACAACGAGTTAAAAACGCTTCTAAACAACAGACATCCAGGTTCTAAATTACAACTCCAAAAGATTCGTCATTCGGCCTCCGAACTAAAAGTCTGGTGTGAGACATCGACGGGCATTAACCGTCCGTACATACCGCCAGAACTACGTCTGGAAGTATTCCAGAAACTTCATGGGTTATCTCACCCCGGAATACGGTCGTCGCGTAAACTGGTATCATCAAAATACTTCTGGCCTAGTATGAATCTAGACACGGGATATTGGTCCAAAACCTGCCTCGCCTGTCAGAAGTCAAAAGTCAATCGACATACGCGCCCTGAATGCGGTCGTTTCGATGTTCCTTCTGGCAGGTTTGAGCACATTCATATCGATTTGGTTGGACCATTACCTCCGTCAAACGGTTATACATACATACTGACCATAATTGACCGATTTACGCGATGGCCGGAAGCTATTCCTTTGGTGGATATGCGAACAATAACGGTAGTGCGTGCATTTGTAGACCAGTACATCTCGAGATTCGGTGTACCGCTCGAGATAACGACTGACCAAGGCAGTCAGTTTGAAAGTAATCTCTTTCAGGAATTTAACCAGCTGTTAGGTTCACACAGAATACGGACTACGACTTATCATCCACAAGCCAATGGAATGGTGGAGCGATTCCATCGTACCCTTAAAGCCTCATTATACGCTAGAGAAAATACCCTGAACTGGAGCACTGAGCTACCATTCATTCTCCTCGGAATTAGAACTTCAGTCAAACATGACCTCGGATGCACTCCAGCAGATCTTGTCTACGGACAATCACTAAAGGTCCCTGGAGAGCTTGTAATGCATCCCTCCTCTGCGACATCGGCAGATCCCACTTCACTGGTCGATCGCCTGCGACAGTCGATGCGCAACGTCGTACCTCAAAATACCCGAAGTCCCCCTCAGGACAGTATTTTTATACCTAAGGACTTAACGGACTGTAACCAAGTTTTCGTCAGAGTGGACAGAGTTAAGATCGGCTTAACTCCTCCATATGAGGGGCCATATAAAGTAGTGAAACGACTTCGTAAGTATTTTGTTATAGAAATGAAGGGAAAGAACGTTTCTATATCCTTAGAACGACTTAAACCAGCATACATGACGGACTCCTTAAGTGAAAATAACGATCCACTTGTACCAAACATAAAAAGGAAAGTAAATTTTAAGATATAGGCATCATTTAATTTTACAATGCTTTTACTGCGGGGTGAGTGAATGTGGCGACTCAAAATATAATCAATTTGACTCCACACAAAAATTATATGTTCTTTGCATACCAATCACGGTTTTCCTCATTTTACCCAACTGCACCCTATTACAAATCATTTATTGTTGTTGATTCCCAAAATACAAAATATTCCGTACTCATATAATAAAATGCAATTCAATATATGATCGAGGTATTGGTGAACAGATTAAGTGATTACCATCATGTCTTACGTACACCAAACCAACTAGCAGCAAGATATATTTATTTTGTATTTTATTTTATAAATTTAATCAATGAATTATTGCTATAAATTTGTCGTGTTAATTAGTATGTGTGCCAGTTGGGGAAAACTGACGATTTTAAAAAAACTTCATTTTGTACGAACATTGTAATAAAAAAAAAATAAAATTTGTCAATTTAGATGAAGTACAAAGCTTGAACTCGGAGTTTCATTTTTTTCTTAAAAAATAAATTAATTCAAAATAAAATAAATAAATTAAAAATAAAATCAAAATAAAAAGTTTTTTATTTAACTATCAAAACTCATAGTGCGAGTGAAACTAATATAAGTGTTGTAGTTGCTTTGCTTAAACTTAAACGGGGTCAATCCAAGCGCAACTATAAGTTTAGACGCCTCTATAAACAGAACTATTCAAGGAGAATGGTCTATTTTGGTTTACTTTATGAAGCAACATCCTTGGTTGATAATAAGCCAGTCAGTCCTTAATATTTTCTTCAGCATAGTTTTGCCCCCTTACATAAGAAAAGTCATTACCACGAAATTATTCAAAAATCTTCCTCATAATTATTTGACTCGGCCAGTGTAGGGTTTCGATTTACGCCTGCAGATATTTAAGTTAAAATGGAAGATATTCATGATCTAACAAGACCAAAAATTTGTAGCAAGGGGCCTAGAAAACCGAGTGGTATAAGATTCTACGTAATGTTAAGAACGAATTGTTGAACCAGATGCGAAATCATATAGAGACTAAACAAAAACCGACCAGTTGCATACACAACATTAGTGACTTTATCATTATGTAATTACCCAAAAATAATCTTAAATTTATTTGATTTACTATTTTATTTTGATTTTTTTCATACTGCACAAATAATTTTGTCCCAAAAATATGAAGCACAAAAATGTTGTACATTTGTTTTTTAATTTTATTTCAATGAATTATAAAGATTTTTAATTTTTTTTTTTACTAAATGAAATATCAATAATTAACAATAAATATACAAAAAAAAATTAGTTATTTTATTAAGTGTTAAGCCCAAGTTTTAACTTTTGCGGAATACATTATACAATTTTTGCATGACACAAATAATTTTGACAACGACTGTACGTATATAAACACTAAATAATTTAAAAAAATTTGGGAAATTTTATTTCATTTGTTCATTTTCATGTTAACTTAACCTAATTTAAGAACTTAAACGCAAATAACATTAATAATTCAAAAAATGCCTTTTTGGCGTTGAAAATAATAAAAAATCAGTCTCCCAATTAAAAAAAATTGCCTTATATTAGAGACAGATGTGTGGCTATGTTTCTCAAAAAGTCGTCTTTAGAATAATTTTTTCTTTCACCAATTATTAATTTAATGCATTCTTCCTCCTTCGCGTAACAGCGCCTTTTTGGTTGATTTTCACCGGCATTGACTTTTTCTATCTTTGTTTCTACCACTATTTGTTCTTTAATTAAATAATTAATTTAAAATTAAATTGTACATATTTGTCTACGTTGAAGGTTCAACACGATATTATCTTATATTGACCAGAAATGACCAGAAAGAAGGTGAATATACGGGACTATGTTTATCTCGTTTTGATTTTTTACCATAAATATAATTTTCTTTTACGATAGTCAACGATAGTTTTGACGGCTTCATAGTAATATAATTACATATCTCATTAGCTGGTACAAAAGCAAGAACTTTCAGTTTTCTTATCTGTAGTGAAAATTCTTCATTGGTACTCTATTTTTTCAAACTGTCTGGATTATGTCTTATCTGAATTTTGTCTTGGTTGGATTTTGTTTTATCTGGATTTTGCCGTGTCTGGATTATGACTTTCGGAGTTTTGTCAATCAGGATTCTGTCTTTCGGGATTTCATAGTACACCTAGTCTAAATGAAGTTAGCGGGTGCGTTCAGTACTATTATGGCTTAACCAAACCTATTGGCAACCTATCATAATTATTATCAACTAAAACCACTGTAAAAATTATATTTCTATAAAAAATAAGTCCTTTCTAAAATCAACCATGAAGCGTTCACAACTAAAAGAAATGGTTCTTAATGCCAATCCGAAAGAAATAACGCCCATTCCTAAACCAAAGGAAATAAGGCCCGTAGGCGTTAGTCCGATGGGTGTTTATCAAAATCTCACTAAACATGTTCAATTTAAATATCGATCAAGGATTAGTAATTATATTAATGGGCGATAAGCTATTTCCAATAAAATATATTTCTTTAAATTTATTCAAAATTCTGGTCTAAATTGAAATTTAATAAAGGAACTTTTTTAAACGAGATAATGATAATAAAAACCAAATGTTAATTGCTTTATTCGCGCTGTTGATATTTTATAAAATTGTTTCACTCTTGACTTTTTCACATCCAGTTGTTTGCAGTCTTCAATGTCGAATGCATTTATGTGGCACATAAATTTCCCCAACCATCGCAAGTATCAATATGCCACTAAACAGAAATTTTTGAATGAACATAATTACACAATTTACTCTAACCACCATTCTTGTATTCAAATTAATCAAACAAAAAATAT
Source organism: Tipula helvola (assembly GCA_963556165.1). Classification (NCBI taxonomy): domain Eukaryota; kingdom Metazoa; phylum Arthropoda; class Insecta; order Diptera; family Tipulidae; genus Tipula; species Tipula helvola. The sequence continues at coordinate 12,052,294 of OY744481.1, read as the reverse complement.
GAACTCAAGATCAATAATAATCTTAAAGTGTGCGATCATAATGCTACGGTAAAAAAGATAAAATATTTTTTGTTTTTTATACAAAAAACCCCATTTTTTTTTACTCCAAATAGTGAATTCTAAATTATCAGATTATACCACATAAAAAAATACCAAAATTACAATAAAATCACAATGCGATGATCAAGCGATGATCCAATAATCGCGATCGCATTCACTACGATTTTTTTTTTTTTTTGTGTTGTGCGTCGACAAAATGTCTACCTTGAAAACCTAAACTAAAATGGTTAATAAAATTTAAATATTATGTAACGAATTAAATTTTTGTTATAATTTATTTTATTTCACCAATTTTTTATCATTATTTGAATATCACATTTTATTTAATTAATAATTAAAATTGGCCAACAAAACAAACGATGATCAACACACAAAAAAAAAAGATCAAATACATTTTTGTTTAGAATAAAAAAAAAGTTCTTCTTTCACATTTACATACACGTTATTTTCTTCTTAGTTTTGATATTTATAAGAAATAAAAATCGCGATCAACTGTGATCAACAAAAAAAAAAAAAATTTTTTTTTTAAAGAATAGACAAAATTATATATTTAATATAAATTCGACAAAAATTTGCATAACTCGTATAAAATTTCAAGATGATCATCAACAACGACAAGAATTATAATAAAAAAAAACTTGATCAATCAACCTGTTCAACTTAAATTAGAAAATAAAACTTAAAGAAAAACATAAAGATAACAAAGAAAAGATTAAGATTTGGAGTTTTTTTTTATTTTTTGTTGGAAATAATTATATAATATGTTCCACCGTACACGTGTCAAGATTTAAACGACTAATATGTGTTTAAATAAAAAAATCAGAATAGACTTTAAGACGATAAACAACAAATTAATTGGATGTCGTTGATTAATCGGATCGCGTTCGCAAGAATTTACAATAGGTTCACTCAAAATTGTGTATTAAATATGAATCTATATGTATATTGTTTAATTCTGGTGGTCTTCCACATACAAATTATGGTCGCCAAAAAAGCTAGACACCCGCGTTAATGTGATGGGATAACATAAATCAACGAATGAATTAATCTATGAACGTGTTTTTTATTTTGAAGGTTAAATGTGATGTATCGGACGATTGCTCAATTTATTGTTACCAAGATAATGGTTTGGGGAAAAATTTGCCTAAATCTTAAATGCAGTGTTATCGAAAGTTCTCCAGTCAATGTCACCTTCAGAATTAATAAAACAAAAAAAAGTACCGATCGGGTTTCTATTCCTCCTGAACTAATCGATTATATTGGTAGAGGTCAAGGTAAAATATTTTGTGCGCTAATCTCTTGCCATAAAAATGATTAAACATAAAAAAAAAAATTTTATTTCAGATAAATAGAGAGACACTAAAATACAAGTTTTCATGATATTTTAAACACAAAAGCTAAACACCAAACAGCCAACTAAAACTAAACCAATAAAACAGATGAGGTTAAGAAAACTAACCAAAAAAAAACGCGAAATTAAAATAAAATTAGAAAACAAGTCGTGCACAGATTTTTTTTTTTTTGTTGATAATGAGACAACAACCAACAATCCGAAATGTCAACATCAAATATATTCGTGTATACATTTTTTAACAACATTTATACCAAATTTTTAGTTTAGAAAGCTTTAAAGCTTAATAATTTTTTAGTAATATATCGTTTTTCTGTATCGAGTTCTAAACTTGTTTTGAGTCGCAAACTGTCTGTATATACGATACGAACGACGAAAGTTTAGCTCGCGCGCTGAGACGTTAAGATTTTGGTATTTCCGGAATTTTTATTGTTGTTGTTGTTCTTCTTCTTCTGTCTTGTAGCTTTTAGACACGCAAATTAATTTTTATTTTTATTTTTTGTAATTCAACTTTAAAAATATTAATTTTATGATAATAAATCACATTTTCTTATTTAAATATAATATAAAAAATGGTAAAAAAAAAAAAAAAAAAAAATTATCGTTAAGGTTATAAATTTAATACAGGAAAGGAAGCAAAAAATTGAAGTGTTTACGGCTTAAATAAATTGAATTAACAATAATGCGCACACTCGCGGCATAATCGATAACAAGTCTGATATTCTGTACAAAACTAATGGCTTAATGTAAAATGCAACACTTACATCTGAATTCTACGAATCGAACACTTAGGCCAAAATTACATCATTCCCTTTTAGTACATAATATTTCTCCAATTTTACTCGACACGTGCAAAAACAGTTTTGACGTCACATCAATTAGAACGTAAGTTTATTATATGCATAAAGAACAAAGTGTATCCATTAAACGTACCCGATCGTAAACACAAACATTTATTGATTAATTACAAAACAAATAAATCATCAATAAATACGATTGTAATCGATTCTGAGTACGGTTATAATTATAAGTTTACACAGATCTTACGTATATTTTCAAAATATTTGCTAAACTGCGGTCGTCACCTCGCGGCGCAATGGTATACACACAAAACAATCCACGACGGTTCTAATGAAAATGATGAATGAAACAAAAACAAAAACAAAGTTCCGCAGTTTGGTAATAAGAAAGTAACACATGTCCGTACACACGGAATGTAAATAAACAAACCGCGAATTATGCTGTTTTGATTGAATGTCGCGCGTAGTTTTTATTAGAATTTGGTAAATGTTTTTCTGGGTGCTTTTTGTTTTTGTTTTATGGACACTTGTGTTGTTTATTTATTTATTTTTTTGTGAAGATGATACTTAATTCCTTAGAATGTTATTTATTACTCAAATAATAAACGATTTGTGGGTTTTTTTATTATGTTTTTAATTAGAATTTTGAATGTATCAAAACAGATTTGGTGTTTATGTTTATTTATGCAAATTTTGAGGTGATTGATTTATCGTTGTAGCAGGTGTTTATCTCGATTTGGTGATAAACTAGTTTTTCTGCTAATTTATAATTTGTAATGAAAACTATATAAGGTTAAATGGCCATTGTTGCTATACTTATGTTACGTAATGATGGGTCCCTATTTCTGAACAATTTTTTAATGGTTATTAAAGCATATAACGCAAAAGGAAGGATAGGAAAGGAATGTTAGTATGGATGGACTTGGCCCGGTTACCGATTGACTACAAATAGTTAGTAATTTATTAGTATAATTTATGATAAATTAGTTAGCACAATTTGATCCTTGTTTTAAAAATACTTTGATTTTAGTTTTTAGATTTTATTAAATTCCATAAAAGAATGTTTAACTTTATTAGATTGATGATTGTAATCGAACGACGGTCACAACAGTAATGAAATGACCATTTAATATTTTATTATTGGGTTTCAGTCATCATTGTACAAAATTATATAAGCATAATACAATAAGTATATGGTATAATATCAATTTATTAAATACAGGAGTGAGTAATATTTATATAATACAACTTAACTTAAAAGTATCCCAACAATTACATTAAATTTAAATTCAGTTGTTCTAAGTGTTGAAACATATTATTCTAGGATAGAAACATATTAGTAAGATAGGTTGGCGCCAGCCATCAAGTTCCTCACTCTGTGCTCGTACTCGTATGCTTGAAATTCTGGAATGCTGCCCGGCTCCTTCGGTACCTCTGAATGCGAAATTAGCCGTAATTTGCCCGTTCATATCTCCTATACCATCAATTCCACTACGGATATTCCCTTCCCAATCTAGATTTATTATTATTTATTATCAATCATCAGCACTTGCTTCAAGTCTTCCCCATCACAGAATAATAATAAATATAAAGTCTCTGTCCTTGAACGCAAAAGAAATAGAAACATGAGAAATTGCAGTGTTTACATTCTTCGTGATTCCTTTTTGAAGTTTGCAATCCATTGCTTACTGGAACTTTAACCCTTAGCGGCCACACTTCGCTCCCGTAACATAGCGGCCACACTGGGGTGATTTTTCACCACAGTCAGAAAATCGGTGTAGAAAGACAAATTTAAAATATTGAGACTCCAAAAAATTCATGGACATTCTGAAACATGTTTTTCAATTTCTAATATGGTTTACAAGAGCCAATATCAAGATAATTTGACAAAAAAAAATTATATATGCGCAAGGTCAGGAAAAATGACGTTTTTCAGAAAAAAATCATTACTATTTATTTTTTTAATATTTAATTTTTTTCTATATCTCTCCTCTAACTTCACAAAATTTGACTTAAGTGGTAAGGCCTTGGGGCCAAAGGCTGTGGTCGCAAGCCGTAGCAACTTATATAAGTCGATATAAGTGAAAAATGAATATAATATTGGACTTTTTCTACCTCTTTAGAAAAGTCATGAAATTTGAAATAAGCTGTTTTAGCTTTTAGGATAGAGCCACAGATAGGGGGTAAAGCCCGTCCTAGGAAGGATACAATTTATATATAATGGTGATGCCCAGTGGCCGCTACCACAATCACCATTTGATCATTTGATATTTCTTTAGTCGAATAGGGGTAGCTCGAGATTAAAGGCTTTTAAGGATTATCGTACCTTAAATAGACCCTAAACCAAAGAGTAAGGGCTTTTAAGGATGATTTTACATGTGTTGGGGAATCACACATAAAACCTTACAGACCGACAAAATCGAGAGCTGTACTTTTCTTCAAAAAAAAAAAAAATATAAATTGTAAACCAAAACTAAAATGTTTAATTTGAGCACAATCGAACCCTAGATCTTGGCCACTCTACTCCAATACGTTACTACTACGCCATATCCAACGTAAACAAATTTATTTAATTTTAAGTGTTATATATTGTTTCAAACATGCAGCTACGAAGTCTATGACAGGAAAAAAAATGTTTACTGAAAAATTCTCATGGATTACTACAATCTATAACTCATAATATAACAATTTTTAAATAATTTGTAGTAGTGGTCGCATACATTTAGGCACATCATATACGCGTACCACATATTTTTTTAAGTAATTACTGTAATAAGTATAAAGCGCAATATTTAATTTAAGTATAGTAAAATATTTGATCATCACATGAATACTACAGAATCGAACTGAAAACCTTTGCCGATCTAGTCCAGTGCATTGCAAATTGCATTTTCATTTTGATTTCTTAACTAACGCAACATATCACTGCTGCAGGAGAAACAACCTTGTCCAGAGCTATGGAATACGAATGTAGAGGAATGAAGAAAGATTTTATTCCCTTTCCTAGTATTGCAGCTAATTTAGAGAGTATACCATTCTTGAATTAGGCGAGGCAATAAAGATCAGGTGGTATTTCATCAGTACAAACAAATCGACGTTCATGTTGGGAAATTAAGCAAATTAAATAAATCTATTAAGATCTTAAGAAAATACAATGGTACGGCTCCAAGGATATTCAGTCTTCCTAAAGTACACAAAGACGGCAATCCTTGAAAGACAATTGTTAGCTAAAATTGTCACGTGTGTCATAATTTTTTAAAATCAAAAATATTAGTTTGCCACCAAATTATATATTCGGTGTGGATTCAAACTTAGTTTTAAGGTTGATTAACAAATTATGGAATGGTATAGAATTAAAATCTAATACCAAATATTTCATTTTTTTCATAGATACATTAAAATTCGTCCTTGTTCATACTGAATTTAGTTTTAATGGAAAATGATTGAAACAAGTGTTTAGTTCATCGATGAGTCCTCCAGTTAGGCTTATAATATATAATTTACTAATGGAATAAATTGAGACTAAAGTTTTGGAAGCATCTTCAATGTGGATGAAATTCAGGACGAATTCTGACGTTAATATTTACACAGTGAATAGAATGTACAATGTTGGCTCCAATAGCCGAGTAATATTATTTCTGTATTCGAATTGCCTTTAAGATGGCTGTGGCTCTGACGGAATGCCATCTAACACATTTTAGAATTAGACTCTTTAGCTGGTTATTGGAATATTATCATTATCATTTTTGTTTAATAAGTCTCTTCAGCTCCAGAACTTCCCTAATAAGTGGAAGATTTCACATACATATTTCAATCATGTCTGCGCTATTTCAAAATTATTTTAGTATATTGTATACCTGGTATGACTGTCTATTCAATATCCACCTTTATTGGAAGGACTTAATCTCAACTGTTTATTTAAAAATCAAAATTGAATATTCAACATTCAACAATCAACACACATCAATAATAAACATTCAACAATCAACAATAAACATTCAACATTTACGTTTAATATCCAAAATGTATAGTGTTATTTAACAGAATGTCTGAAATTTGTTTTGCAGCAATTTTATGAGTAGCATAAATTCAAATGAAAAATGTCAAAAATTTGAGATGTAAAACTTCAGAGCTAAATACACATTCAATCAAGCAGCACCGTAACCAATTGTGAAGCAAAGAAAATTTAACAAATTTCCAATTTCTTCATTCAAACGAAACATTCAAAATTATTTATTGTTACATCAGTTATGTATGTACGAGTAAGTTTGAAATGTATCTGCGATTCTATTTTCGATGATTTTAATCTTAACAAAAGCTCGTTGCATATACAGCTCAAAACGGAAAGAGCAAAAACAAAACAAAACAAAACACAAAAAATGTATCAAATCAAGATTATGAATATAAAATGTAACAAACATTTATTGTTAAGTGGTGGTTGTTGTTTTTGATCGGATGAGAAAAGTGAAATTTTCTGCGCTATATAATCGAAGAAAAATATTTCATTTTGATTTACATGAGTAAAAATATCAAAAATTGCGATCGATCGATCCGATTAGGTGCAAATACATTACTCGGGTTTAAAAGTATAAAGATTAAACGATCTGATGCATTTGAATTATTTAGTTATAGTTACATATTAAAATGTATGTAATGGAATAATCGTGATCGCGAAAGTAATTAGTAACTTTTATATTTGTCGATCGGTATATAAGGAACGGTTTGTGGTTGTTTTCGATGAAATTCGCTTGTGTTGTGTAAGCTACATATTTGTTGCTGATTGTGTCATCTTAGCGGTACCAAACTATAATAATAAAAAAAAAAAGTTTATTTATGGACACCTTGCGCGCGCGTATACATTATCCGCGATTAATCTCTAAAATAATTTCTAAAACAAATAAACAAAAAGCCAAAATATTTATGAGCACATCTTTAATTCTGCGGCTATTATTATTATGTGCGCGGAATGCAAAAAACTTCCATATACATATATTCAGATTTGGTGTGTTGGTGACATCAAAAATTATAAAATACCTCGCATATAATTAATTGCAATTTAATTCCAATATATACCTAATGTGTGCGCGGACTTATAGAATTTATTTTTTTATTACTCATCGTCGCGCTTTCTTTGTAAATATTTTTTTATCTAAAACAAAAACTAAAATTCTTAGACTTTAAGGTGGATAATTTTGATGACACTTTTATTACCAATTAGTATATAGTGACAAATACAATTTTTGATTCGCGTGGTGATATACTTAATGTTTATTGGCATATTAAAATGTATCAAGACATCATTACAAGGAGAAGTTTCTCCTGAACGCGTAAACAAACAACCTTTGTGAATTTAAATGATGAGCACGGTTAATTTAATCGAAATTAATTAACAGTTTTCGCGTTTTTGTCTTTGTTCGTGTGCAATGTAAAATATTTTTTTAATATTTACGATTTACCCTTATGTTTTGACATTGAACGTACTTTTTGATTTTGTTTGTTTCTTTTATCATAATATGGTTTTGTTGAAGCGTGAACTTATAAAAGCAACAAATGTTTACTAATTTGTAATTGTAACTTGTCGATCCGCAGCCGTGTTAAGTTCATTCCCCAAAGCCTCTGTGAGCTTAGCAAAATCACTAATTAATCTGTCTATTGACCAATCAAATGAAAAAACAAAATAGATTGCCAAAATTTAGCGGAAAAATTTAGAATTAAAATTTCTATAATCTTAAAACATGTCGGCATTTTAAATGGACACCCTTTTATCCCTGAGTCCGAAAAAGCAACAAAAAAAAATTTTCATTCGTCTGTCTGGGTGTCTGCATCTACAGTATCTTGAGAATGGTTTTCCCGACTTAGAACTTTTTCGCCATTCTAATCGAAGATAAGGTATTCCAATTGAATCCTGGTACCCACTCTGATAAGTTGGAAATCGATGATCAGCATTTTCTTTCTTACAGCGGCAATTCAAGTATTGATAAAATTGAATCTCCAATTAGTTCCTAATACCTACCAATCCTTTGCTAATAATTTCGGCATTGTCTGTTTTCGATGGAAACTACGGCTAATGGCAGGCCTTCTACGACGTATTTATTTCAACCGTTTATGTGAACACCACACCTGTCGTCAACCCGCCCAGAAATTTAAGTATTTATTATGCCAATTGTGCGGTCCAGCGTCTACTAACATTACGTCATTTTTGTGTCGATGACGCAAATTAAGTTGAAGCTCAATAAACACCATATTAAAAAAGACGATACACCGAGAACGATCGTTGAAACGAAGATTCGCGTCTTTTTATATCAAGAGAAAATCCGCGGATTGAAGTTATGAAGTCCAGAGGATTGTTTATTTAGCAGAGATAAGTTTTGTTATTTATAACTAAATGAATGTCTAAGCGAGTTCATAATGCACCCAAATTAGCTATGTCGAGTCACCGATGAACATCACAAATTGTTTACGTGAAACAAATTTTGTAATATGCAGGTCGATAGCCGACGACAACTAATGTAAACCCTAAATCTTTGCTACAATTATTTTTCAATGAGCATGTTGTAAGCCAATCCAAGAACTCGAAAAGTTTTTTTAATGCAACAATAAATATAATGCTACACCTTGAAGAAGTCCGTCAATCTCTAACAGCAAGAATATGGTAAGATGTCTACAATTGAACCGAGCACATCAACATCACAACAAGCGAAACTCTACTTGATACCTGCAATCTTCAATAAACTACTCAAAGCTCAAGTCGAGCCCGCCAACATATCAACACTTTCAACAGCGGAGTCGGATCCTTCTTGACTTTGGTTCGACTCATTCGATCATAACAGAAAAATGCGTTACCTGGGGATTCCTAGAACCAAGGCTATAGCATTTTAATTGATACTTTGAATGAGTCACGGGCTTAACTAGCCAAGGGAGTATCCAATCTCAAGTATAGTCTTGTGTTAACCATGATTATAATTAAACCTATTTACATATATGTATGTAGTTTGCACTAAAATTCCAAGACATTCGATTGATGCCGGCAATTCACATTTAAAATTCGTTAATCCGCTGGTCGATCCCTAGTTTTATTAACCAAAACAAATAGATATTCTACTAGGATGTGAATATTTATTCCATGCGCTCACTGTTGGTAAAATAAAACATATTGAAGATAGCGCCATCGCCGACAACACCCGTTTTAATTGGGTCATTGGAATTAAACCAAGGACAACCAAGATTACCAAGTATTGAAAATTCCCTCCAGCGATTTAGGGAAACTATAGAGCTTCTGAAGCCTAGTAGACTCACCAATGACGAATGTACCTGCGAAAAATATTTCCATGCTCATTTTTTTATCAAGATAATCGAATATCCTTAATTCCTTACCGTTGCAATTTAAAAAGTATCCACCAAATATTGGTGATAGCTACTATGCGACAATATTTGTGTCTAGAAAAACAACTTAATTCAGATTTTCCACTTAAGGAAGCCTACGTAAGTTTTCTGCAAGAAAACCTCCTTTGTAGTGCTGAACACGTAACATTACAATAGACTCATGCACTTCCAAATAAAATATAGTATAGGCCTCATCATCCAGCTATTACAAGCTGTACGACAATTAAGGTATGTGTTGTTTTTGATGTTTCCGCGTAGACGGCATCCGGAGGATTATTAAATAATAATCTCCTTGTCGGACCCATTCAACAGAATTTAATAAATATTCTTCCCCGATTCCGATAGCTCCGATTTGTAATTTCCGCCAACATCGAGAAGATGTTTTGGCAAATTTTCATCCATCCCAAGGATAGAGATTGCCAAAGGATGATCTAGCGTAAAAGTTCAATGTCAAATATCCAACATTTTCGATTACACACCATCGCATACGGTACCGCGCCACCACACTATTTAGACACACAATTACTTCATTATTCTTGCTGATAGGATTTCTGACAATTTCCCAATTGGTTCTGCAATCCTAAAACGCGAATTTTACATTGATGACCTGATGTCTGGTAGAGAAACACTATAGAAACCGTATTGCAGTTGCAAATGGAACTCATATACTTGCTCGAGTTAGGCGGTTTTAATCTAGGAAAGTGGTCAGCGAACCATCCTGCTCTTGTCGAATAGGCGACGAATCCAAGGTAATAGCCTACTAATATTTATACATGAAAATTGCAATTATCAAGACCCTTTTTGCGACCAAAATTGTAGTCAGATTCCTTTAGTACGACCAGTATTCTGAAGTCCAAACTCACGGCTTTTGAGCGTTAAGTAGTTTCCATAGTGCTCAAAACCTAGAATCTTACCATCAAAAAGAGAGTAACTTCCACGACTTGAGGTTTGTGCTGCCGAACTTTTGGTAGACTTAATTAAGCACCACATTTCAGCACAAAGGTTCCGCACACTACAAATCTATGATTTGCCTGAATTAAATAGTTATCGTACTTTACTGGATAGAGGATATGCAGATATCTATGTCAGCGCTTTCCTGCTCGAAGGCAAAATTGCATTGAATTTTATTCCGCGCCATATTCTCTCCTCTTTGGTAAAATTTATGAAGCCTAAGTCAACTCCGTAAAGTATCTCACGGAAAAATGCCTTATCAACAAGTGAGGAGTTGAAAATATTTGTATAACAAACTGAAGAAGTTTTACATCTGGACGATTCTAGTGACCTGCAAGAATTATCACCTCACAATTTTTCAATTGGCCCAATCGATCCTTACATCTATCAGTGTTGAAAGCTGTTTCTTCTGGATAATAAGTTCATCGTGGCCGATAAATGTGATGCTTAATTATCTCCATCGCAGAAAAAATAAATTAAATATTGTTAAAATTCGTAAAGTAGTTCGATACAAATACTGTTAAATGTCGAAAAATAAGCTCATTAAAGCATTTTAAAGGAATATTTGGCGATTTTTATTCATAATTCCGAATCGTTTTGGGAAACTGGTGCGACATCCGGTAATTATCACATTCAACATTGGCGTTTCAAGTTACAGATAGTAAAAATATCAAATTCATGTTCATAGCTCCACGTTTTTTCAAATTGTGCATACGTAGGCTTAATTCAGACCTGACGAGATACGGCTGATGACAATCACGTGTGCAACAATCGTTTAAAATTATAGGTATTTCTAGATCTGTAGCTTGGTTTAATTATGTTTTGGGAATAATGGTTGCAAAAATGCCTCACCGTGCTGAAATATCAAGTATATGGTTCAATGATGCGTGGATAAGAAAAAAATAAATGTCCGGCACTTTAAAAATGCAAGTGGATTTTTGTTGAAAGTTGTTTATAGATAACCAGCAGGGGAGCTATTTATGAATTCAATTCGAACGTAATCGACTCTTCGAAATATAAAATTCGTATTTGAAACATAAGATTCGTATTTCAATACTTCGAAGACTCGAATTCGTTCGAATCGAACTCATAAATAAATTTTAGTGAAATTTGACGTGAGCGTGGGAAATGGGGTTCTAAAATGATTTTTGGATAAAATTCTGAAAATTAAATGCATGTCGAATTTTACCATAATCAGTTAAGGAGTAGCCTAGTTTGGTCCTAGTTGGCAAATTCCAGAAATTCATCCAAAAATCATTTTAGAACTCTGGTTCCAACACACATGCAAAATTTCACTGAAATCGGTTGAGGAATAGCCAAGGTTCATCCTAGTTGGCCATATTCCAGAACTTTACCTAAAAACCATTTTATAACCATTTCCATTTCACATGCCCAGTTTCATTAAAATCGGTTGAGGTGAATAGCCAAGTTCCATAATACTTGGTCATATTCTAGAATTCCATTTTCATCGCACTCGCCAAATTTAACTAAAATCGGTTTAGGAATAACCAAATTCCATCCTAGTTGGCCATATTCCAGTATATTCCAAAACTTCATCTAATCAAGTCTTTCATCTAATATTCTGTCGACCTTTACCGATACTTGGTTGAATCGGAGTCCATATTAACCTGAGTTTATTTGCCACTTATTCGGTGATGAAAGTAGCTTGGAAGCCTGGATCAATCAGAAGCCGAACTAAATTTTCTCCAATGTCGGTCCTAGTAGTAGGGCAATAGGGCTCATATTACTCCCGGTGACATTTTCCACATAAAACTTTCACCTTTATAGTTGCCGTCCTCTCCAAAACGGACAAAGCTTAGAATTTTTTGCAGCTGTTAATTTCATGATCGGCGCTGCATTAAGCACAACTTGGATATGGATAAGTCATTACAATATGTTTTGTCTCTTTAGGGTTGGTTTGTGGTGGATTCTTTTACTTGTTCACCTTTTCTCTAGCGATTTTAGTTTACACATGGGAACCTTGTATTCAAACAGTCAAAGTAACTTTCCATTAGTTGGATTTCTTTTGGATTTTTATTTTTTGATTCGTACATGCAATGAATCTAATTTCCTTGTTAAAATGCATCCAGTGTCTGAAAATTATTGAGTGCATTTAGGCATTCTAAGGCGTTCTCTGCTTGCCAATTCTACACTTAAGCTGAGTGATTAAACTTGCTAAACTTGTTAGCTTCGTCGTATTAATAAAATCTTGCTTTAAGTTTCTAGTTGATGCTAGTTAGAACTTGTAGCGTTTGGCTTGCTCTACTCTACGGACTTCGACAAAACTTCTGCTGGTGTTAGTATTTCAGTATCATGAGGAAACATCAGCTATTCCTCGTTGCAAACGTGCTTTGATCTGAATAGTATTTTTTCAAATTTGGTATCGCCTTTGGTTTGTTCATATAATAGTACATATTGCCATAATAATTTTGTGCCCTGTATGGACGCTATATACGTTCCATACCTGCAAGAACTGGTTGCTTTCGTAGCTCGAAGCACCAATGGTGCTCTTGCTGTTGCAGCCAGAGCAATTAATTTTTGTTGCTTTGTAAACTTAATTCCTGCTTATCGTTGGTCGGGGCTAATCGAAATTAGTTGTTTGAGAGCTGTATGCTTTCAATATTTGTTTTAATAATTTGATGGTTTATTATATACGAAATTATTACACTAGTTACAATGATGAATTAAATAAAAATGTAATATTGATAGATAAATGCTCATAATCCTTATTTTTTCTTCTTTGACATTACAGTAGCAGTGACCTGCTCACACAGCATAATTTGTTTTAACTCCCAAATCAATCCCTAACTGAACCCCTTACGTCAATCGTCAGCTCTACCTCAAACTCAATTTACAACTAAACGTTCAACTCAACCGCAATCACCAAATTAACCGCCACCGCAACCTTCAAATCAATCACCAAATCCACCCCAAATCCACTTTCAAATCAACCCTTAACCTAACCCCAAAACAACCCTTAAATAATTCCCAAACCGAGAAACTCACTTAACCCCAATGCAAGCTAACTAAACCCTAACTCAACTTTAGTTCAACTTAGCTTGAACCCAATCTCAAAATCAACTTGATTCAAAGCTACATGCATGCATGAATTCAACTCAATCTAACATCCCACTAAACTCTAAATTCGACCCCAAATTAATCCTTAACCGAACTTCTTACTAAAATCCAATTCAATTTTAGCTCAAATCCTATTCATCATCATACGATAATACCAACGTACAATCACACCAGCGGATGTACACCGTCGTACCATCACAACCTTAAACAATCATCATACCACTATTCTATTATACTTATACCATCATGACCCATCATACTATTAAACCGTCATACAATCATACCAACGTACCATAGTAACGTTGAACCATCACACCATCATACCATCGTACTATCGTACCATCGTACCATCTTACCATCATACCATCATACTGTTACTCCATGATATCATCATACCATCCAATCGTTATAACAATATACCATCATACCATCATACTATCAGACTATAATTCTAGAAGAAATACCGTCATACCATCAAATGTATGTACTATCATATATACAATAAAATCCTCACACCATCATACTATATGTATAATACCAAACCATCATATCACCATATCATCAGAGCATCACAAAATCATACCATTATACCATTGTGTAGATCAAGGCCTTATATATACAGGCCTGATTGTACACGAAAAAATATTCAATGAGCTTTCGATATGGGTACTCATTTGTCTATTTTATACGGAAAATGCATATTTTGAGTGATAAAATCATGATATAAAATATGAGAAATTTTAATGTTTGTTGAATTTAAAAAATTACTTGTATTTTAAACCATTTGTCATTTTAATTTCGATGAATGAATCAACCTCGAAACTAATAAAATAATTAAATAAAAATAGTACCTTTGTAATATTTTATAGAAAAAGTTTCATTTTAATTGTGCTGCCAGATGCATAAATGTACAAAAAAAAAATTAAAACAGCAATCGCTGAAAAAAATGCTGAATATTCGTCAGCAATAATGAAATGTCAAAATGTCAAATTTTTGTTTTGGATTTTTGTTGTGTTTAGATTTTTAAATTAGTTTTTCTTTAATATTGTACAATAAAATATTAATGTACAGTCAGAAACATTCAGATGTATACGGCAAATTAAAATCAACGAAACACTTTTTTTTTTTCTTACTTTTTTTATTTTAAAAATTCATAAATATGAAGTAAATATATGTTATGTGATAACATTATTGATAAAAAATAAAATTTTAAATATGATATCTTCTGTTTGGTTTTTAACTTTATCTTTAAATTTCCCTCTAAATATGAGCCGTATACATCTGAATGTTTCTGACTGTACATAAGTATTATTATTTCCAATAAAGTTTGTGTTGGTTTTAAATTTCATTGTGTACATACGAGCAATACGTGGATACGAGTATTCGATATAAAAAAAAATTAATTAAAAACTATAAACACAACAAAAAACCAAAACAAAAATTTGACATTTTGACATTTCATTATTGCTGACGAATATTCAGCATTTTTTTCAGTGATTGCTGTTTTAATTTTTTTTTTGTACATTTATGCATCTGGCAGCACAATTAAAATGAAACTTTTTCTATAAAATATTACAAAGGTACTATTTTTATTTAATTATTTTATTAATTTCGAGGTTGATTCATTCATCGAAATTAAAATGACAAATGGTTTAAAATACAAGTAATTTTTTAAATTCAACAAACATTAAAATTTCTCATATTTTATATCATGATTTTATCACTCAAAATATGCATTTTCCATATAAAATAGACAAATGAGTACCCATATCGAAAGCTTCGATTTTTGTACAATCAGGCCCGTTAATATATGGCCCTGTGTAGATATTATCGTATTTCTGAAAGAGATGTTCACTTAGCGATTAGTTGGCTTGACACTAACAAAGGTGGTAGTCCCGACGGCCTGCCTAGTAAATTTGTAATTGCTACAGGTACGTGTTTATTTAAGCCCTTAACAATTATTTTTAACAAATTTTTAAACATTTAAGAAGTTCCCAAATTATGGAAAACTTCTTTTATTATTACAATTTTTAAATCAGGTGCTGTTACGAATGTAACAAACTATCGTGGAATTTTCATTAGTAATGTGTATGGTAAAATTATTGAAAAGCTTATATTTGATATTTTGTACAATGAAATAAGGAATTCCATTAATTCATGTCAGCATGGGTTCATTCCGGGAATGTTAGCATGGGTTCATTCCGAGATTATTTTTTACTTTTAAATAAACTGGATACCTTTGGTAATACCGTCAAATATCAGATTTGGTTGAAACCATATTTAATGGAACGTATAGTTTTTGTTAAATTTAGTGGTGTCTATTCCGATAAATTTTGCCCCACGTCAGGTGTACCTCAGGGTTCTATACTTGGTCCATTATTGTTTATAATATTTATTAATGATATTATTATTTGTAACTTAAAAAGCAACTGTCTGCTAAATGCTGATGATCTTAAAATATTTCGATCTATTAAGTCTAAAAATGATTGCTTTGTATTACAAGATGACTTGAATATGTTAACTAAACGGTGCAAAATAAATAAACTATGTTTAAATTTTTCTAAATGTAACATTATTACTTACATTAAAAAAAATAAAAGATCTGTAACTTTTATCTATACTATAAATAATAATATTGTGTTACGTAGGGCTGAGGTGATTAAAGATTTGTGCCAAAGTTAATAAATTTTTTGGATTTGTTTTACGTAGATGTCAAGACTTTTCGTCTTATAGAGTTATCATAATTTTGTATAATTCGTTAGATAGAAGCCGAGTTGGCTAGAGATTTACGACTGTAACAGTGCAAGAATTGAGTCTATTCAACGCAGATTCACGAGAAGACTATTTAACAGGTTTCGATTAGAAGAATTTGTTCCACAGTACATTATTAGATTACAAAAATTAAATTTAATGAGCTTAAAATCTCGCAGACTGTATTTGGATGAATTGCTTTTATACAAAATTGTCAATGGAATCGTTCACACTTCTTACCTTTCAGAAATTAATTTTTTTATTCTCGCACATAGGTCTAGAAATGTCAAATTATTTAGAGATGTAACTTCATCAACCAATATTTGTCTGGCCTCGGCACAATGCAGATTAACAATGAACCATGACTTCTTCTTTGTGATAACAGTGTTGATATTTTTAATAGATCAATAAATAATTTCAAAACTTCTCTACGAGATGCAATTAATAAATATTTGATTTTTTTTAATTTAGACAGTTATAAGATTATTTTATAATAAGATTTATATTTGTATGATTTTTAATTTTTCTATTTTGTTTTTTTGTTGCTTTTTGCTTTATAATTAGTTGTAACTTTGTTGTAATATGTATTGTTATTGTACCACATTTTGATTATTGTGAGACAGAATGTAAATGGAGCTGTGCTCTGTATTCTGCCCGAATTATACATAAAATAAAATAATAAACAAATTGTACCGTCATACCATCATATCATTATACCATCGTACCATCATTCCATCATACCGGCTTACCTACATAACATAATACCATCATAACATTAGACCACCATACCATCATACCACAGTACCACTATACCATCATATCATCATACCGTCGTGCCATCATACCATCATACCGTAGGGATTCGCAAAAAGTATCGATACTTTATAGTATCGATACTTTGATTACGATACCAAGCACTTTTTTACTCGATACTTTTGTAACGATACCCAACTGGTGGTGGCTCTTATTTAGTGCCCGTGCCATTTCATCTGTCAGAAAAATAATGAACGCCTCTGATACCACATCATCGTCGTCTGAATCAAATGATGAAGGAGAAGGGCCAGAAAAAATTCATACGATTTTTGAAGCTATCACAAATCGAACCCTATATAATTCAGTAGGAAGAAATGAAAACGTTTTTCCTAACTTATACCACCTCGCCAAGAAGTACCTGATAATACCCGGTACCTCTGTTCCACCAGAAATATAGTTTTATAGAGATGGAGTGATTTTAATACAAACCCGAAACACACTTATGGGTAACAGGGTAAACGAACTGCTCTTGTTGCCTGATTATAATGATGAAGTTTGGGGCTTTCAAAAATAAAATGACTAATTGTTATTTATTTTGGGTTTCTTTTGTGCAATAAATAAATATGAGCTACACAAATATAGTAACTTTGCGATATAATAAATTTACATAAATGCTTTATTGGTTCCTCACTATTAAAAAACTTACATTAGAAATCGGGTATATAAATCGCGTTTTTAAATTGTACTCGATACTTAAGAGTATCTATACTTTTATTACGATACTACTAATGAGTAAAGTATCGATACTTTCGTTTCGATACCACATCCCTACATACCATTATACCATTGTACCATCATACCATCATAAAAGTTTTACACTTCAAATTGAACATTTTATATTCCAGATTGAACCTTTTAATTTCAAATTGAACTTTTAGCCAATCATAATGGGCAATCAGCATAGAGCTTGACTGCTCCTTAACCAATTATGATGAAATTTGACATGTGCGTTGGAAATGGGTTTCTAGTTTAGATAAAGTTCTGGAATATGGTCAATAAGAATATAACTTAATTATTTTTAACCGCGATTATGATGAATTTTGACGTTTCCAACGAACAAGAGGAAATGTGACACAATAATTAATTTTAGACGAGGTTATGAGAAATATGTCAATATGGCTTCTACCTATAATGTTGTTTTTTAGGTTTCTGTGAATCATGCAGCTGTTGAA
This sequence comes from Tipula helvola, assembly GCA_963556165.1. NCBI lineage: Eukaryota > Metazoa > Arthropoda > Insecta > Diptera > Tipulidae > Tipula > Tipula helvola. The sequence continues at coordinate 12,033,935 of OY744481.1, read as the reverse complement.
ATTTCTTTGAGACAGCGTAAACGTACTATTTCAATTGCTAAAATATCAAGAACATTGCTTGCCAATCCTTCGCTTTAAAATTTAAAGTAATGTTTTCTGAGTATTTGCTGTCAGAGCGGTATGTTAGAAAAAACGTGTGTGTCCAACGGTTGTGTAGAGTTTCGGAATTAGAAATATTATTTTAAATCCTCATTGCTAATAATCACGAATTTCATTATAATTGGTTAAGGAATAGCAAAGTTCCATTCTACTTGATCATATTCCAGAATTTAATCTAAAATTAATTATGGAATCCCAGTGAATACCTTATAGCGACTCACTCATTCTTCAATTCAAATATTTACAAATTATCCATCACTCGTTCATCGCCACAACATACTAATCACGTATATTGGCGCGCACACCCTCACAACATTTATTAAAATATAATAAATGCAAAATATTCACTCAAACACATAAAATGCAAAAACAGCATTCACACCATTTACATGAACATACACGTACCCACCTACATGCACTTAGGTTGGCAGCACTGAATATCAACGAAAAAAAGGCAAATATATCACTATATATAAAAAATTGATAAATGTTTATTTCTTTAACCAGGTGTTTTGGGTCAATTCGTATGGCAGATACCCGACCCTCCTGACGTGCATGTTCCAAAAGCTTTGCAAATCTCCACCATGAGCAAAGAAACAGATTGAAGAAAAAAATTCTAAATCGTAAAAGCCGTTCTCGTGATACCATGGGTGCAGTCATCCAGATTCCAGACATCTAGACGTCCAGGCAGACGGACGGACGTTTGTGTTTTTTTTTTGTTTTTTATTGACAGGATTTCAATAGTTTGGTCTTTTTAGACCAAAGTAATTCTTATATATATCACAAACTATTGTATATAATAAACTGTTCATATGACTGGACGTAAACGATGAACAATACTGCCGCTACGTATAAAAATGTTTAGCCTTTAGTCTATTTGAACGCTTTAAAATTGTAACATTAAGTGAAGCCACCGGAGGTCGAAAAGTATTTCACAGCGAACTTGGCTTACCATAGGGTGTGTTACATAAAAACTAATTGATAATTGAAAATCACAGTATGTAATTCCAAATAATAAGAATTTTAGATTAAATCAGGTTCGTCGCTTACGAAAGATTTCAATTGAGTTGAACCCATATAAAATTGACATGCCATTAAGTTTGACCTTTACGCGACACGTAAACGTTATTCGTAAATACTTTCTCACCATAGCGCATCTTTTATATACCAATTTTCCGCCTTTATAAAGATAATATCATGTGTTACACGTTGAGTATATACATAATTACCATGTATGCATATGTTCGAGTACATAAACACATATAATTATTATATCTCAATCTTGTGTCGATTCCTCTTAATCAGCCATTAGTAATTTTAATTATAATTATTTACTCTCTTAATTAAAATAAAAAATAAAAAATTGAAATTCAACTTGAATTATTTTTAAGTTTACAATGTAAAGTAAAAAAAAAAAAAAGAAAAGAGAAAATACGGAATTCAAAATCGAAATACAACAACAAATTATAACGAGCCTGCGTAATCAATTATCTATAGATATACAATTTTACAATTTCTATTTCTATTTCTAATTTAATTTTATTAAAAATTTTTTTTTTCTGTGCTGTTATGTATTTAATTGCTTTGATGTAAACCTAACGGGTAAGTATAATTATTCGTTAGAAGGGTTTGTCAAAAATTGCTGAGCTCGTAACAATATTATATACGCACCTTGATTAGGTTATGTGCGTCGTATATGCATAACGCAATATTATGTTTAACATAACACATTTTTCATGTAATATAATTTCTCGGGCGCATAAAAAATTGGTCGACAACATAAAATTAAATAACATAATAGCAATAAAAAAAATGTTTATGTTTATGTTTGTCTACATAATGTATATCCATAAATAAACAATCGCTTTGCGGTCTGAAATCGAATACGAACAACGTGTATCGCATTGATGACTTATACCAGCGCTCTTTATCGTCTATTGTGCGGTTTCACATCTATCTATAAAGTTGAAGGTTAAATTTTTATTGCCTTTTACTATTTTACAGGTCTCTTATCTACAAATTAATCCTTTTATATTTTAATGTAATTAATTATTAAAATTAAACAAATTTCTGCGTATAGAACTGTTAAATTAATTGGATTATTGTTTATGTGCGCTGACATATTATGATGTTCGAAGAAGTGAGCCCATTTTATATGTTTTTAAAACAGAAAAAAATAATTTCTCGTATCGCGGCTTAATCGGCCACAGCGAGAGTGGTGTCATTAAACATATTTCCAACTTTAGAATGATGAATCACAAACTTGATTTAATTCTTTGTTTATCACCACTTTAAGAAGATGTATTCGTGAATAAATTATTATTTATCTAGATTAGACTAGTATGTATATGTATAATCGTGGCGTGCGCACTTTTGGAAAGGTGACTTAATATAAATATATTGTAATTAACGATCGATTCGTGAAAATAATAACAGCGGGAAAAATATTTTATAGTTTTTTACAAAAACTAAAACGGTTAACAAAAAAAATTGTAAATCAAATATTTTGTGATAGACGTGGTCAGCTAGCTCACATAATCCACACAAGTCACGTATCGATTATATCTCCCTACGTCGATCATATTTTTGGTCAAGTATACGAATACAACAGCAATACTTTTTATGCACAGTTTGTCTGTGTACTTGCGACATGACGAAAACGATGACGAAAAGTGAAAATTACGTTTTATTGTGCGTGACTTTAGAACAACAAACCGATGAAATTAATCATAAACACAAAATTCTTAATTATCATCGGTTTGTGAACAATGAACATGTTTTAATTTATCTTAATGACGATGTTCAGTCTTGAAATAATTAAATAAGAGTCATCATACGAATCTTATAAATGAGCCTAATTTACTTCATATATAAGTGTGGTAAGCAAGCTGATGGAAAGTTTATCTAAAATTTGTCGTTCAACAAAAATCTTGACTAAAACGTTTGATTATCACTTCATAATTTGTAATCTTGTGTGGAGTTTCATGTCGCTAATATATTCATTTGTTTTATTGAATTAATAGATCATCTGATTATTACCGTGGGCTTAATTGATTTTTTGTTGATGAAGGTCAGGAAAGAAGAAATAGATGAAATCGCTAATTTATGTTTTTGTTTTTTTAGCATTTATTGTTGTTGATGAAATTGTTGATTGTCGTGTCTCTTTTCTTTCCTATAAATTGGTTTATGTTTAGAAAATATCGGGAAAGGCCAGATAAATGTGACTCAAACGATTTTGTAATGTTTGCTGGTATATTTACGCTGTTTCTATGATTTTGAGATGATAACATCGCAACACGGCCCTGTCCAAAATTGGGTTCCAAACGAAGCTCTTTCGCTAGATAAATTGGCTTCTAGCTTAGAAATCACACTGGATCGTTTATGCAGAAGTGTAGCTCTTTCAACCCTGGCAGTGTGATCTGATGCATATAATCATAAAAATGCACCGTAATATATTATATCTGTGACACTGTTTGGCTTGTAAGGCTTTTAATGTTTTCTTCAAACAACAAATCGCTAGCATTTAAATCCTCATTTCGAGTCCTAGCAACAAAAATCCGATTGGGTCTGAAATGATTTTCAAAACTGTCCTTGATGATGTATGATCGATCGTTAAATGTTAAATTGTTTGCTAATGACTTACTACGAGATCGCCTGCTTTGAGGTTTGAGAAATATTCAGTTGCAACAGATGTTTTTGGCTGAAAAGGATTTACAGTTAGATACTGCTATCGATCGCAGCGTTGCCGCAGAAGCTGCCGGGAAGAATCAACAAGTCATTGCTGAAGCTCAACAAGTGAAGCAAATCATGCCTAAACATCAAGCAGCCCCGGCCAAAGTTAATCTACAACAGAAGAAACCGTCACGATCACAAGGGTGTTTCAGCTGCGGGGAGGACCGTGACCGATCCACCTGCCGATATCATACTACCACCTGTTCCTTTTGTGGTATAATGGAATACATTCAACGGATTTTTCGTGTGATGGCCAGCAGTCGCAACAAACCTAAAAGCAACCAGAAGCGTTCGAATCGTAATTACAGAGAAGTGAAGAAAATTTCCAATCTTTCTGCTGTTAATACATCTGCTACCGTAAACATCAACCATGTTCCGTGTCGTTTTGAAGTTAATTCTGGCTCAAGGCACACTATCATCTTCGAGACAACATTCCAAGGAATATTTCGACAATTACCACCACTTCGTGAAGCAAATTTGAAATTGGTCGATTTCGAAAAAGTAATTCCAATACGTTACCCATCGCGAAGAATTCCAATTGCCATGCGGTTCCGTTTGAAAAACTCGATCTCGCCCAAGCATACCATTACCAACAGTTCATCGTAGACGATGCATCCGCACTAGTGCAAACAATTACAACACACAAGGGTGCATTCAAGGGGAACCGACTCCAATTCGGTATTATAGTACAGCGCCAGGAATTTTCCAAAATTTCATGGAGAATCTACTTCGAGGGATTCCAGGAGTCTTACCGTATTTCGACGATATCATCGTCATCGCTTCGTCCGATACAGATTTACGCCAAAGTTGATCGACATCTTCCAAACGATTTCATCAAGCTGGTATCCGTTTAAAACAAGACAAATGCCAAATTGGTTGTTCATCCACCGACTCTCTTGGGTACAGAATCGATTCCGAAGGTCTACACCCAATGCAACAGAAGATCAAAACCATTAGAAGCACCTCACCGCCAACGGACAAAGAATTCTTTTATTCAAGATAAGAGGACCCTTGCGGAACCGGAACCTTTACACCAGCTGCTTCACAAAAATATCCTCTGGAGATGGGAACCTACCGAGCAGCGCAGTTTCGATGCGCTTAAAGATGCCTTGATGTCCAGCAACGTCCTAATGCCATTTAGTGAGAAATATCCATTGTTGCTGGTAATTGGCGTCATCGTGTCACATCGAGTGGGGGACGAAAGAACGTCCTATAGCTTACCACTCGAGAACGATAACCAAAACGGAACGACGATACAACCAAAGTGATCGCGAGGCTTTCGCGATTATTGCGGGAGTGAAGAAGTTCCATGATTTTCTCAAAGGTCGAGAGTTCGTTATTGTGACGAACCATAAGCCATTTCTTGGTCGTTTTACCACAGATGTTCCAACTCCACAGATCCGATCGCCGAGAATGATTCGTTGGAGTACTTTCCTCAATGCCCACACATCCGAACTCATCTACCGTGCCGGGAAGGATGTGGTAAATGCTGATGGTCTTAGTAGGATTGCCGTTCCGGGCAATATGATCGTCACAGAGGAAGAAGATGTACTGCTTATAGATACGGTACACAAGCCGACCGTCCATGCCGATGACATTGCCGCTTCTACAACCAAAAATCCTGCCCTTTCGCCAATCCTTGAATGGACACTGCATTGGTGGCCAGAGTGTAAACCCGTTCAACAATTCCAGCAATTTTGCCAAGAATGCCTCCTCTGGCGATATAGAGTAACAATTCCACCATGTCACCGTGCACAAATTTTGTCCGCTCTACACACTGCTCATCCGGGTATTGTGAGAATGAAGGCACTAGCGAGGAACTTCGTGTGGTGGCCTAATATAGATGCGGACATAGAGAAGGTTGTGCGCCTTTGTCAAAAGTGTCGATCAAGCCGTCCTGAGGTGGCACAGATGGGCGGTAATGGCTTAATGTTCAAAATAAAACATCAACACACATTATCGGTCATAAAGCCATAAGGAAATTTGAGTATGCATCAATTAGTGCAATGTAATCACGACCTGCGTATTCGAATAGGTCCATTGCCACTATATGAAACGGATATTTCGGAATTTCTTCTTGAACCAATGTTTCTTTTCAATTATTTCCTTTAAACTTTCCACAAATGTTGCAGGAAGCAACCAATTCCCTGGTTTGCTTATTTATTCCAGGCCAATAATATATCATTCTTGTAAGTGCACGTTTTGCCGATTTCGAGATGATGTTGTTGTAGCCACATTGATATTTTACGTTGCAATGATCCGTTCTCAATATGCAGTTCCGATTTAAATTTATAAAAATGTTGACTCAGCTCATCAGTTGATGAAAGCCTATGGCCAAACATTCAATACGTAATATTGTTTATCATCATGTTATTCTCCTCCTTCTCATAAAATTTCCTCTCCAGATTTATAAATGACAGTCATTTGCGGATATTTCAGAAGGAACATGAACATATGTTCACGAAACAAATATATTTTCAACGAAAAATACAATTTATTTTCGAATTTATATTTTCCGTACCAAACCGCGCGCCATCTCATTTTCAGTATCGACCCAATTGTCTGCAGCAAATTCAGCGCCAACCGTTCAACAATATACTATGCGCACTCCGCTTCATATGTTTTGCATGTGTCGATGACCCGTGTCAATTGTTCATCAAGACCGTCCTATAATTTCAATTGTAAGTGTCGATCCTCAAACAATTTGCCACACGCACTTGAAATCACAGTGGCGTACCTGTATTCGTAATTCCTTTCCAAATTCCATGAATGTTTGATTTTTCTTTTGCGAAATTGTGTTAAACTTGTGGAATGCTCCGCTGCGGCAAACAATGTTGATCAAATTTGTTCAAAACTTTATTCAATGTATACGTTGTATAACTACATTACCCGCTTCAACCGTATCAAGCATTGAACTTTGTGTTTCTACTTTGGAAATAATGTGTTGTACATATTTGCAACATTTGTGCCCATTTACTAGATGAAATTTGCAATTTTTGTTGTTTCTGGCTCACTCGATTTACCACTGGCAATCATATATCCAATTATATTGTATTATGGTTGACGTTCAATTGCCATAGAGAATGGAACAAAGGATTTTCAACTACCAAGAAACATTGACGTTTGCTTTAAAATAATGGATCGTTCATACTGATTACATACACACATGTCAAGTACATACGATATCAGAAAGTTGAATGGCGGACTTTCCTTCCCTGTTTCAAACAAATAAAGTTTTACAGGCAAAAGGACATCAAAAGATATCTTGCAGAGAATTTTCGAGCCCGAATTGTATATCATCGAACAAGGACGATTTAACTGAACCATTGCCCTAAGTGAAACAACGAATTGGTAATATATTTGTTACTCATGTTAAAATCTACTAGCACACAACATTTAGCACAATCAAGAGTTTTAAACCAGTTTAAGAGAGTTTACAAATTTATGGAGGCTAATCGAGGAGCTTAAACAAAGCTTTAATATGAGCCTCACAAATATTTGTTACCGCTACCAGAATACATTTGTGCGAATTTTGCTAATGCTGCAGTATTTAGCGCCATCGACTTCTATCGGGAATATATAAACATCGTGGATGCTTCATATTCAACCACCAACTATTCGGTGTGAAGAGTGATGGTGTTATGTAGTACTGAAGCCGAGAAAAATATTTTCAAACTGTTCATTGGGGTTGTTCTCTAATTCATAAATTTATTTTTGGTATGAGGGTTCACAGGGCGACGATTTGAATGTGTAATAGGCTTTGGCTTCCTTATTCTAAAAATCTACATTTATATGGTAGGACTTTACCACAAATAACAAATGGGTGGTCCAACTAGGATTCCTCTATAGGACTAGAACTATGTGACTTTCCTAACTGCCGCTACCAGCCATCCAATGGATCTCCCCATCATCGCATCAATTCCAAAATTTTTAACTGATTTCTTGTTTTCTAAATAGAAATATCGTCAGATGTCTTAACTTCAACGATTATTTTAGCCGATATGAAAGGATTCATTCCGCCCAGAAACACACAAAAGAAAAATAATAAAATCCGCTGTTGCAACATAAACGCAAGTAATAATTGGCTTATAGGATCGACCCAACCCCTGCTAACAAAACTCGCTTTGTAGCATCCATCAATTGCAGAAGCTATAAAGATGTCTTTTGTAACGGTAAAATTCGGAGCAACCAGAAAACCCTCGAATACTCTCTTAGTATGCTAATACTAGTATAATGTACAAATTTTTGGGTGACGAATCCATCTGGAGCGAATACAGGAATCAATCAACACGAGAAAATACGATTCACACAAAATTCTTCAACAAATTCTGGAATAGAAGCTTAAAATCTTGAAGTCTTCCGTGTTCCGGAGCAAAAATCGAATAAGCATATTCCGTCTACAAATCACAACTCAGTCAGTCCTTAATGCCGCCTATAAGGGGTCTTACTGAAAATCGAACAATTCCTGTATACAAAAATAGATTTCTAGCGGCGTATAAGATTTCACCATTCTTGCACCAAGTGCAGTTTTTGTTTCTGCATACGTCAGCTCGAAGGGTCTCAGACAGGTTTGACTTAATCATCTTCTTCTTTGAGTGATCCCTCGAGAATCCTTCTTAAACATTTTATTATCCCTAAATTATCATAATCTCCCGCCTCTTAACAGCAAAAATTGTTTTGGAAAGCCTGACCTAGACTGTGTTAATAAAGCATCATAATTTTTGGGTTTTCTTCTAGTTCGTTGTTGTGTAGGTACACTTTGTGTAAAAAATCATACCGTTCAGTCAACTGGTTTGGTCTAAAAGGATATCTAACTACTGAGTGTTTTACACATTGCCTCTCAATTTAGGAGTACTTGTGTTCAAATCATCGAAGTTTGCTGGTCATTCGAATTGCCTATTTTCCAACTAGCAAGGCGCATTTTTTCCGCTCTTCGATCACCCTTCTGCCAGTCATAATGGTCTAAAACGCTCGGTTCGGATTTTATTCTGATACGACAGCCACCCACTTGTTCTCTAAGATGCCGAGGGGACATACTTCCTTTGTTTTGGCTCAAATCTAATACCAGCTTAATGTTCCTAATGCGATAATGACGCAAACCATCTCAACACACTAAAGAACCTTATTAAAATCGATCATTCCATATTTCAATGACGTCATATAAGGTATAGTCCTTAGAAGTCATACTGTATGATTTCAACAGGTTACATCTACCTTTCATCTAATATATTTTTTTTATTTTTCCCATGGGAAAGCTTTATCCAACAAAGGTTAGAATTAGAAATCGAGCAAGTTTTAGATTTTTTGGTTAAAATTTCATTGACCCATTACTCTAAAAATTGCCAAAATGGCAGATCTTCCAACCTGCGGGCACTTGTCCATGGTCATTACTTGTCCACTGCCAGGACAAGTCACATATACGTTGATCACACCCGGTCTCCCGTTGTTGCGTTTTAGTTCACTGCAACTTTATAGCTGGAACACCAGTAGAGATGAAAACAGAACAAACTTTCGATGGCGAATTGAGATTAGCTTAGCTCGGCATTAAATAAATAATGAAAAACTAATGGCGATTACCTGTCAACGGGGTGGATATTTAACCCAAGTATGAACTTCTGCAAAATAAGCTTCTGCAAGTATAGTAAATATCGTTAAAAGTTACCCTTTAACATATATACCAATCATTGAAAATGTACAGAAATTACCTGTCCAACGTGACTAGACGCACAAAATGCGTTGATAAACCTATTGCTATAATACAAATTTGAACTAGACCACAATGTAAACAATTGGGATCTTTTTAGGGTTTTGTTAACAAAGAGACTAATAGAGGCAACAGTTGACATACTAAATACAAATAATTCTAAACGAATGACACAAATTCTTTGAAACGACAATTTAGATGACAATACAAATTTATTACATTTATGATTTATTGCTTCCTTTATTTTATGGTTTCTTGATCTCATCTTTACAAGATCTTGAACCTATTTACATTGATATTGAATTAATCATACATCGCAAATTTACAAGATTTTATCTTTTGTTTCATATTTTCTATCTGTGAGATCTGTTATTATGTGTACAAGTCATACGGATCTCTCTAAATATCTATACAAGTACACGTATAGACGGCGCGGCGTTATGATATGTAAGGACAAGTATTTTTACTTGTAACAAATCAAAATCTTAAAGTGTTTTGTAAATAAAATATGAATTTTCAATGTTAATACACACAGCATATAGCGAATATGTATGTCTATATAGTAGAAAGAAATGTTGATTGTATCTTACATATTTATGATAAAGATGACAAGATCATTGCATTGTACATCTAGAAATGGAGGATTTTTTTAATTTTTATAAGATTGATGAAAGAATGAGATGTTTTTTATACTCAAGTGTGCGTTTAATTTGCAAATGCAGAAGAATTATGATTATGCGGATTTTTATGTTGATTAAACCAAGGACAATGCCAATATAAATATTTAGTGAGTAAGAGATTACTGTTACATGGTCTAAGATCGTATAATATCTTATCTTCATTGTCAATAACATAAACCGCAAACTTATCCTTCACCTTTACCTTTAAATTATTCCGTATCATCATCATCATCACGATACTTTCCAAATCGCGTTTTTGATAATCAATTTTTTAAATAAGATGGGATCTTAAAATTAAAAACAAGAAAATAAAAAACTAAAAATTAGAATTCAGCACACACATTAGCAAATTTGTGTTTTGATAAATATAGAATACGAACAACACTGCCTTGACGTCTTTTTGCTATACGGTGACAACGCGTGGACACGCGGTTGTCTAAAAATTTAACGATTTGATTTTTATGGCCATAAAATATGATTACAATAATTTATATTATCGTAAAAATTTATGATCGCAGATAATATTTCATAAAAAATTTTGAGTTGTTGTTATACAAAATAAAATCGCGATAATCTGATATTTTATATAGGTATAGAACACATAAGAGGCGGACTATTCCACACACTTTTAGGAATTTTTGTTTCTTTCGAATTCCGCATTAAAATGAGTGTGTGTTCTTTGTCTAAAATTCCGGCTACAATCAAGCTTGGATACCGTACACTTTTAATAGAGCATATTTCATTAGATTCCAGTTAGGGAAGCACCATGTACTCTCCATAATCAAAAATGAATTTTTCTCTTTGATAGTTTAGGCATAATTTAACACTATGTCCCACTGATTTAATTCTTTGGCACAACGAATCCAATGTCTCATAGCAACAGATCACTAACCATATCTGTCGCGGCTGGGCCATTTGAAATTTCTTATTTAAATATGGACATAATTAGGTCATGTTGATTCATAGCTTCTTCAAAAAGCCCAATATTTATTTCAGGATATTTGGGATGCTTCAACAATCCGGCCCATAAATCTTCTTCGCTTAGTAACTAGTACGTTTGAGATAGTTTATTATATACACGGGTGTATAAACGACATGCGGATTATAATCGGGATCCGAATAGTCGAAAGGTATTCCCGCTTGATGGGATTCTCCAGTGCAGCTTGTTCCAACATTAGGGTCATGCGAACCATTAATTATTTGTGAATACAAATCACTGAATTACCATCTGGGATGATCATCTTTTTGTACGACATACGTTCCAGGTGATAAGGATTCGGAATGATTTCTCTTTCAGTCGACTGCTGTTGACTTCCATCCAGAACATGATGTGGAAAGCACTCAAGCTGTATTTTTTCTGCCAGTTGTGATAATAGTTGTAGTCCATATGACAGAATTGAGCTGTCGCCACTAATTCCATTTCGGTTTTTCCTTTCGCCTTCTCGCCTCGACACTTTTGAATCAACCTACATTTCCATTTCAAAAGCATCTTCATGATCTTCGATTTTATCAAATGTTTGATCATCCGAATAGGCCAAATTTATAACCGACATGATGCTTAGAAGTAGATGAGATCCGTTTTGGATTTGAGTAGTAGTATTTTCCGTGAATATTAGAAACTCAATACACTGATTGATCCAATAGTAGTGTTGGCCGATTGAGTCCCAGGCGTGAAAAAAAAGGTAATACATTCGGTCATCCGCAATATCGTTTCTCAACATATTGTATCAAGTTGACCAAGAGAATCGATTTTCAATGAAACGTTGGCGCCTGGGTTACAGTTGGTGTGCTTTTATTTTTCATCCAATTTTCACTCAGTAAATGTTTTCCGAGGGGTATTATTATATTTTGTTACAGTTTTTGTCTGCAATTCCGCAATTAATTTTAAAGCAGTATCACCTGCTCCCGTACCAATGAGTATAGTGATGGCACTTGTTGGAACGAAATCATGCATAAATTCGTATACATGCGGCTTTTGTTGCGATCTAATGGGGCCATGCAAATTTTTAAAATTTTATGGAGGATGATGGTTTTGGCCATATCGATTACAACAATGGATACCTCACCATCTAAATCCATAAGTTTTTTAGAACAGTTCAGAGTTTTCGAAATTTTGTCAGACTGTTTGAAATGATTCGACTTTTTTTTAATTTCCAGCTTTTTAAAAATTATTTCCGTGGTTTCAGTATCTTGAAACGTTGTTGAGAAATGCGTATTGACGAAATTATTACAGATTAACCAACTTAACGAGTTTGCTATTGAAAGTTATTTGAAGAACACTCGAGATATTTCGAGGTTATAAAAGAATTGTGAAGTACATATATGGTAAGAGAATAATCAAAATTTTCGGAAAATCTCGGAACTCTTCGGAAATGTTCGTATAAGGTAAGGTTATAATTGGAAATTTTGGGAAAACATTATTTTTTGATGTTGAAATGCTTTCAGAAATTCTTTTAAATGATAAGAAGAGACCACCAAGGATAACTCAACACATCAATGGTATTCTGCAAATATTGCCTTTTTGGAGGTAGATTCTGATGAATCTAATAAAATAAGATCACTGAAAATTTGCGATTCTGATGAAATGAGCTATGACATTTACAGTAGTTTAAAGCAGTTAAGAATTCGTAATGCACGAAATTATTTCCAAATTCGGTTTTGCTCGAGATTATATTTCATTTCAGCAACATACACAATAAAAGTTACCGAAATTTGAGGTTAATTTTTAATAAAACACATGAATCATTTGATAAATTTGTATTTCAAATGATTTTACAAAGGTGCCGGTTTAGTAATGGAAAATAATTGTCTTGTAAGTGACCTTCTGCTGCTATACGGTAAGCTACCAATCTTTTACCAAAGTTTTCCATGATATTTTGGCACAACTGCGGCTCAATTTCTTGAATACAATTATTAATCTCCTTTAGAAAAAAATCTAGGGGTGTTGGATCATTGATCATATTCAATTACCAACGGGTTCGCGCAAAAGATCAATTGTTTCTGTTGCTATGTATGACATGTGACACCGTACTGCGAAAATCAGTTATTCTGGACGCCCATACAGTCTGATTACCAGCCCAAAAACCACACCAGAAAATCACCTTCGGGTGGATGCATCGGTTTTTCCATTATTCATCGTGGATTTTCTTCACCCCAAACTCGACAATTTTGCTTGTTTACAAATTTACCACTTAATTCAAAATTTGCTTCCTCGTGTAAGACGACTTTATTGATAAAATTCATATTTTAAATTTTTTTTTATGTCTTTATTTTCTGAGTTATCTGAAAGCACACTTCAAAAATCGTGCTCAATCCATGGTTTTCGTTAGGTACCGCCGCGAGATGAAAACTGCATAACCTTCTTCCAACTATAAGAAACAAATTTAATCGGACGATTTAGAAACAGTGTACAATATGCATGAAAAGCTGACACTTGAGCAATCTGGATATGATGATTTTCATGATATAGATGTACTAACTCTAATGGGTATATCTATTACAGAAGTTTTAGTCATTGAGTCGATTTACTTTGCGTCAGCCACAATTCAGGGGCCACATTTTATAGCTTTAGCAGTCAGGGTAGGTTCCCATTCTTCAATTTATACTTATAAACACATGAATTCAAAAGTATTCCCCACATTCTAATTTGAAATATCTTCGAAAGTAATGATATCACGCGCCACATTGTCAATAAGGAAATTCCTGACCTATTTAGTTATATCCCAGATATTTTATTAACTTCAAGCGCTACATACTATATACGATAGAAAAACACGATCAAGGATCTGAACTGAATAGTGTCATTGGTTAAATTGTCATGAACAAAAATACAACAAAAAGCATTTATTGAATTTGCATCAATTGCAGATTAATATTTAGGCACGGTACAAATCGAAATTGGTTCAAGTTATGCAAAATGTTACGATTTCATAGTTAAATTTCAGCATAAACAAATTTTCAATCAGAATTTCTGCATGCATACATAAATTGTGTGATCTGTATACACAAAGATTTCTAAACAAACCCAAAAAATGAAAATTTTGCAAACAAAAAACTATCTACCTTGAAAAAAAAATGCAAAATTAAAGTTGGGAAAATATTTCCTTCAGCCCAAATAATTGCTAACCGCATGATTTAGTTTTAGAAATATTTGTATACATAAACTTGAAATATTGACAAATTTAATTATTCCAAAAACACAACTAGGATGTCTGAATTATGTACATAAATGTTTTTTGGGTGTCGCGAATGTCACGGGAAATTATGAAAAATAACCGCGAATAATTACCGCCTTCTCTTAATTAAATAAAACATTTATGCTATACTAATTTATTTGACGGAATTGTTCCACCTGAGCTGATTCATGTCTCAGACATTCAAATGCACGCAAATAAATTAAAAATATTGATTAATGGCCATTCATTACAATACCAATTGTTTTCAATATCATTCAAATCACAGAACACAAAAAACAAACAAATTGAGTTTCAATTAAATTGACATTAAACCTTTTAAACCGTGACTAATTGAATAATTACACTTTCATTGCAAATTTATCTCTATGTAAACATAATAACAAATTTAAATCCCTCAAAGACATGTGTCTACAGTTTCTTTCGCGAATTTTGCCCGATAACCTCTAAACTGTAAGAATTGTTGGCATAATGTTTCAATCAAATCAATCACAAATCCGCACCACAGATACCACAAAAAAAAAACCAACAAAACCAACAAACAGTTTTAATTGAAAAGTTTTAAAATTAAAATCAACATGCAGCTGATTTGATTAATTAAAATAAATTTGTAACCAAACATACATACAATTTGATCCCAAAGTCAAGAATTTTTTTTTTTTTGCATAAATTCCTTTCAATTTGTATACGAAACAAATTATCTCCATGAACCAAATTCTTGCGGCAAACAAAAAAATCTTGAACTTTCTTAAATTTAAACTTGCACTTGTCTCTACATACATATCACATCTGTAATTTACAGCATACATGTGTGTAGCAATTTTTTTTGTTTTTTTTCAAGTGCAAAAATTAGTTGTTAGTTTTGCGGCTTTTGCGTTGAAAAAAATATTTAAGAGGTCTTTTTGTGTACCGTTTAGCATTGATCGCTAAACGTGATCGACAATTTCAGCACTCTCTTTCTCCTTCTTTAGGTGGCAAAAATGTTATTAAATAGCGAGATTAAATTTTTACGATTTCATTGACAAAATTCGTTATATTTTGACTGGCTGAAAATGTAAATATTAAATCAAATACATATAATTGGTGGAACAAAATGTTTCATTGATGTGTACGTACGGTGGCGGCACGCGATTCAATAAAATAAAAATTCGAGTAATAATTTTAAATAATTCAATTTGGTACGAGTGTGATTTATGGTCGTGCCCTTGTCTTAAACTAACAGTTTAATTCAATTTAATGTATATATAGAGGTCATTTTAGTTTTAGAGTATGTCACCGTGTGACGTTTGAAGATCCCAAATTTTTACTAACTTTTTGGGTATCATATATCAAAAACCAATAGACTTTTGACCACAAAATTCGTTGTTAAGCTTATTTGCCTAAATGGTTGACATCTTCTTGATCTCTTCGTAATTTATTTCAAATATATACAAAGAATAATTTACACACCATTTCAAAGTAACGAAAATGTCACGAATTGTGGTTTTAGGTGATATCATCCGAAAGTTTTAGGATCGCACGAGACAAAATTAGAAGGTTTGACAACGACTTTTTTTTTTTAACTAAATTGCCGACTAAACTAAATTGGTGGTTTGTTCATGTCATCCATTCAAAGATAACGCTAGCATAATTAAAATATACTGAGTCTCGAATTCTAACCAAACTAAGGTAAATTACGACTTGCTTGACGAATGAAACTATAGAAACTCAATCAACTTCGCGATGAACCTAAATGATAAAATCTGATGGTGGGATCTTCTTTTCTAAACCCTCTAAACCAGTGATCGCAAATAGGTAAACTTGGCACGTTTAAAACTTTTTCCGGCATTTTTGAATTTTAAAAAATCAACCTTTTTTGCAGTTATTCTTACAAAAAATAAAACAGGCGTTTCTAGAATTTTGACAAAGCCCAAATACAGTAGACTTGCGATAACATGAACGCCGTATACCGTGAACTCCGGAAAACATGAACAATTTTCTAATTACATGTACTACTCGGTAACATGAATAATTAGAAAACTCAATAACGTGAACTACATTTTGTACACCCTCGGATGTCTATAATTGCACACATAATTGTTAATACATATGTAATTTATTTTCATAAGATACGGGCTTCCCAATTTGTTCCTTTTTCCATAATTTGACTCGAGTAAAGTTGAAAATCCACCAGTAAGAAATAAACTTTGTGCGGTGATCTAGTGCGATTTATAAATAGTTGTACGTGCTCTGTAATTAATACTTCCTAATTAAAACTGGGTAAAAAACTAACAGTTTTAATATTAAAGGAAAAATCTGGAATTATTGACTAATTTTGTAAAGGGCCAAGTTCACTATTTCTGCAATTAACACAAATGTGAGGGAATTTTGAATGCGGTTAAAAACATCTTTATGGGGCCTGTAAGAGAAAAACCCTTAAACTGTTAGAATACCTTAAAATGGAGAAGATCTTAGTTTCTTCGGCAGCGCCATAAAAATTTTCCTGTAAGTGACGATATGCTTTAAGAAAACCCAAAACTTTTACTTTGTAAAATAAAAGCAAATGAGAGCTTTTTCCAAGCAAGTGATTGGTGGCAACTGTTTTAAAATTCGTTTTAGTGTGCGGTTTCTTAAAATTACTGGTGAGAAGTTGTTCTCTCAACTGAGCTTGTGGAGCCATTTATTAGTAAAATAAAGAGGTCATATACTCATAATTCATCAACCCAAAAGGCAGAAATATTACTCCCCCGTACTTTCTCCAAAAAAAATACACCTAATCATTTTATAAACCCTTTTTAGAAATGAAAACTTTCCTTCAGTTCCTTTTTTCCGGTAGATGAGAAGGAAAGTTCTCATTTCTAAAAAGGGTACCTATATAAAATGGCAAACATGGCAAGCCCGAAAGAAAATTACTTTGTGATAAAATACATGGCTTGATCAAAAAATAGTTAAATTTTACAATTTCGCATGTTGTTTAAGTCCAATTGCCACAATTGCTTTTTGGTTGTGTCGGTACGCTTTCCCTGACGTTTCTTAGCATTTTGAGCCATATTGGATGCTTAGTTTATTGTTGGCTGTCGAAAAGGTTCCACAGTTTTGGTGTGCTCAGTATCAATCATAACGGTGTCGAGGTACAATATATGGCTATGAGTTGTATCCCCACAAATCCAAACGTTTCGTTCTTATCGTTTCACACAATTAGCGTACAACTTCCTGGAAGTACGCCTTATTTATCGTACGACCTAAGAACTCAAGTTTTTTTGATCTTGCCTCATTTTTAGGAAGCTTTCAGTTGGACGATTGAGCATTACTTTAGACGTCATAATTGTAAACTCCTGTTTTATCACTAGTTATGATACGTTTGAGCATTTCTGGATCGTCGTTGACTTCATTCAGCAAATTTTTTAAAGTCCGAAGTCAACGCATCCGGTATGAAAAGCGCTTAAACCATCGCAAATTTTTATTGCGATACATTTTTATTAATATTTTCTTCATTGACTTATGTAGTTTTAATTCAGAGTATGCGTTGGTATTAATTACAAGAAAAGGATAGCCAATGGAAGTTGTAACTAGGATGACCAGGCCAAAAATAACTAAACTTGAATGAAATCTGAACAAATTTGAAAAAGTTGAAAATTTCGTCTTAAAAAATCAGGACAGTTTTAAAGGCTCGAATTTTATTATGTATATTTGATAAAAATAAAGAAAATCCAGATTAAGTAGTTAAATCTCTTCTAGAAAAATTTCAAAAGCCGCCACCTCGAATCATCATTTAGATGTACTGAAACCAATTCATTTATCATCAAATTTGTTGATTAAATTAAATACCAAATTGGTGCACAACTGCAAAAGTATCGTTTGGGGCAGGAATGGAGTTTCTTAAATGAAACATGGCCAGAATTTAACAAATATTCCAATACATTGCTAATAATACTTTGGTACATAAATACAAGCCATAAATTTGCTAAAGAGAAGCTTGTTTTTTAAATATATGACTAATTCAGGCCTTTTCTGCACTTCCAGCGCCAAATGGAATACACATGTTTATCAATAAATTTTAGTGAAATTTTAAATCTACATTATTAAGCCGATTCTGTAAGTACATAGTATAAAATCAAAATATTCACGCTCTGAAGAATTTCTGTGGTTATATCATTTGGGGTCGGATTTCTTAGAAAAAATGAGAGCCAAATTCAAGAAATATTGCGGAACACCTCTACTGATATTATTGTACTAAAAATCAAAAATTGTTTCACCAATATTTTTTTACATGAACAACCAATCTAGGATCGAACTAGGTGGCAAGTTTGTGGATGTATTTTAATACAATTTTACATCTGAGATTTGATATGTAAAGTCGATTCTTTAGGTATAAATTAAAAAATTGCTGCTCTGAAGAATTCCTTCGGTCATTTCATCATGATTTAGTCGATATTTTAAATCAAAAATTATATTCGCCAAATTTATTTTTACATACTGAGCCAATTCAGATAATCTTCTTAACTCTATAGCATCAAATGGAACAAGCTCATTTGTTAACGGATTTTAGTGAAATTTTATGTCTGTCTATATTTTGTTGGTATTAAAAATAGTTCCAAATATAAAACCTATAATTACATGGCCTGAAGGATTTTTTCAGCCCTAACGGCAAAAAATATTTTGGAACATTACTCGTATTAATAATGTTACGATCGATACCATAAATCAAAAATTAGATATGCCAATTTTGGTTTTCCATACAAAACCAATGCGGCCAATTTTTGCCACTTCCAGCACCAAATGGAATAAACACATTTATCGATCTGGTTTTAGGAAATTTAATATTTGAGATATTACGCCGATTCTATATAAATAGTTCAAAATCTAAAATAGATTAAATCACGTCTTAAAGAATTTTTTGGGCCATATCATTTGGGATGCAGTTTGATTTTTTAATTAAAATATTTAAACTGTATGGAAATTATTCTTTTGCTGCCCTTCTTCTGAGTTTTCAGGACAATATAACATAATTTTTCCGAACGCCCGCAGAAGTTTGAAAAACAAGAACATGTCCGGAGGAACCAGGACATTGTCACTCCTCTGAAATGAACGAAATTTATTCATTTGAATTTGCATATTCATTTTTTAAAGAAGCACGCCAATAACCAACTACTTGCGAACACTACTCTAAACCATCAATTGGTTTATGTGGTATATCCTTACAATAAAATACTTATAATTATTAATACACCTTAAATACCTATCCCTGACGTTACTACAATACCTGTTTGGATAGAATATAAATTGACTAATTCAGATTTTAAATTTTAAACTTACATTAATGTACAAAATTATATTATTTTACAAAGCCTTTCGTAAACCTCATGGCTCTCGATGTCCTTTGACGTTGCATATTTGAACCTTCCTTGTTCGAGGTTATTAGCTGATCTGGTGAATCTGGTATGATTTGACTCCTCACTAGCAGACATATTATCCCTTTGCTAACGTGTATATGCCATAGGTATCACCTTCTTTAAATGATCAGTTGAATCACCGCTGTATTTCCAGTATTTTCCTTTACTATACGTATACTGATCGCGATTGTAGTTCGAAGATAATTTGTCTCCTGGTCTCTCGTTTGAACTGATTACACTGTCCCTTAATTTGATGTCTCCCTCCACAATGCTTCGTTTATTGGCAATATATGCCTTGCATTTTACTTTACATCCTGATTGAATATGAAATTTTCATCTACCACATACGAAATTTTTTCTTTGAAACCCCTGTTGAACCGTTTAATTCATCTCTCTAATATTTCTTTTAAAACTGTGCTGGTAAATTGTGCTCCATTGTCGGTTATTACTATTTTGGTAATTCCAAACCGTGCCAAAATAGGTTATATATCTTCATTATCTACACAAGTACAAAACGACTGTAATGGGTCAAGAAAATCCATTCGTATTTGTTTCCATGTATGCTTGGGTAGTTCACTTATTTATCATGGCTCAGGATTTTTCTTTTTAGCTATCACCTGAGAACTATTGCAAGCTTTAACATAATTCGTTACATCATTATCTGGACTATACCACCAAATTTTCATTCTTAGCCTCCTCTTCATTAATAACTCGTCCGGATGTCGCTCATGCACTAACTCGAGTATTCTCAATTTAATACTCGTTGGAATAACTATTCGAAAACGCAGTAAAATTCCGTTCACCTCCGATTAATCGTCTAAATAACGCTTATATTTTGAAATCTGTTGCCCCCATTTTCTATATTTCAAACAACATTTTAAATCCGTTATTTCTTCATCCTTCGTTACCTCTTCTTTCATTTCTTCCATCGTATTTACTTTTGGCGTTGCTGTTCTAACCACTTGGTTTGATACTTTTACGTTGTACGCCTGAGTTTTGTTGTGTTAAGTATGAACTTAGGAATATCCCTGAAGAAAGTGATGCCTGTCCCAACTGGCAAGCTTGTCGCAACCTCCAATAAAAATTAAAAAATTTGCCCACTAAGAAAAGGTTTCCCGAATCAAGATGTCGTTATCGGAAACATTGGCTATTGTGTGAACTGCAGCTGTTGTGACTCTTTTTATTCACTGCCTTGTCTTTATTTTGATAACTCTCGATAATTATAGTATATATCGCTGGTATCTCTTCAATATCACAGATTTCTCGAAAGATCAATGTTAATCGTACAATGGTTATGCTTAGCTTGTAAGGCCAAGC
The DNA here is from genome assembly GCA_963556165.1 of Tipula helvola. Classification (NCBI taxonomy): domain Eukaryota; kingdom Metazoa; phylum Arthropoda; class Insecta; order Diptera; family Tipulidae; genus Tipula; species Tipula helvola. Next base: position 12,012,838 of record OY744481.1, on the reverse strand, counting down.
TTTTGTTTAATTAGCGTTATTATCTAATTAAATTACGGCTGGTGAGGTTTAATTAGATTGAGAATAAACTTAACTACCAAAAATATAATTTCTAATTCTCCATCTAATTAAGCCTCACAAGCCGTAACTTAATTAGATAATAACGCTAATTAAACAAAAGCTTGGTCTTACAAACTAAGCATAACATTTATAAGACTTATTTATTTATTTATATCAACAGGAAAACATCCTTTTTTTCACAATAACTATGGACATATCAAGTAACTATATACAATTTATATTTAATTTGCTTTTTAAATAAAGTTGAAATCGAACTCATTAAAACTAGCTAGCATTAAATTGCCGACACATAGCCGGAATAGAGGCATTATGTGCATAATTGGTCTTAAAAGTCGGTAAATATGTAAATAAAATGTTTAATCCGAATATCTATATTGGTAAGAAATTCGGTGAAATCAACTACACTATTTAAGACATCAGCGATGAACATAGAAGCCGCAACCTTACGCCTGTCAATCAGTAATTCCAAGTTTACAATTTTACAGTGTTCGGTATAAGGTGGTAAATTCCTTTTATTATACATTGGAAGTTTCATACCAAACGACCACTTCTTTTTATGCAAAAAGTATAGAATTAATTGTTTTTGTACTCATTCAATTCGATCGATATCAATCTTGTACACCGGATCCCAAATAAGCGATGTAAACTTCAGGTTGAACCGTAAAAGAGAACAGTACAAACACTTAATGGAAATTGGATTACGAAAATCCTTGGTGGCACCACGAACGAAGCCAAGTAATCTATTAGAATTAGCTTCAATTATAAGATAATATGATCACTCTTCTGAGCAGATGATTATTAATGTGATAAGGTTTCCTCTCCTGAAGAAACTCATAACCTTACATTTTTCTAGATTTAATTATAATTTAATCCAATTTGGTCCATTTGTATAATAAATGTAGATCAAACTGCAATTCAATACATTGTTGCGATTTAGTTACGATTTTTGATATTTTCAGGTCATCCGCATAAAGTTCAGGTGAGAACCCTGAGGAACACCTGCGAGAATATCAATGGTTTTAGATGTAATACCATTTATTCTAACCACTTGCTTACGTTTACGCAGGTACGGGAAAATCCAATCCAAAAATAGTTGGCATACTCCAAAACTGTCTAATTTTCCAACCAGGATGTCAAACTGCGATGTCATAAATGCTTTCGAAAATCAGTAAAAATGACATCTAGCTGATTTCTAGAACCAGAGGCATCGAATACTTGCGATGTCAAGCTTAATAGATTTGTAGTGGTAGAACGTTGTCGGATGAACCCATGTGGTTGAATTGCTAATAATTAGTTCAAATTATTTAGGTATGGTTGATAGAATGGATATTCCATGATAATTTTTGATGTCATAACGTTTACCAGATTTGAAGATTGGAATAATAATTGACTTCTTCATTATTCAGAGAAGTATATTACCAAAACCACATCCATATTTATTATTTTAGTTATACCATCAATGACATCAGCCACAGAAATATATGGCAATCCTATCAGATTATGATGATACATAGCCCGATTTAGATTTAGAAGCGGGACTAACCCAATCATCATGTTGTTTCTTGTAGACAGCTTGAAAAAAATCCTCAATTAGTTCGCATCGCATCGTTGACATTGTTAGCAGTAGCATCATTCAGAGACATCGTCTGTGGATACCCGAAGTATTTCGGTTTAGCATCAACGAATGTCCAAAACAACTTAAGATCAGCGCCAAATTATCTTCATGATTTGTGATATGGCTTCTGTAAGCGAGCCGATGCTGATTATCGAAATCCCGACGTAACTACCGGAATGAATTAATATAAAGTACCTATATATGTAGTCACCATTTAACTTAGCAAGCTTGTGAGCTTAATTTTTCCTATTTCTTAAATTGATCCAGTTATTATTAAAGCACGGTGGATTATTATTATCCATAATGCATCAACTAAACTACTAAAGCATCTACATCGGTCCATTTTTGATTAAAAATCAGTCCAGGTTTTCAAAAAATACGACCAGGGCCCTATTGCACCAACTACTTATCACTTATTACTTATCATCTTATCAAAATTTTTGATAATTTTCTGTTGCACCAAATTGAAATTTGATAAGTATTTTATTGAGTTATAATAAGTGATGAGCACTCACTTATCAAAATTAAGTTGCACCAATTCGCGAAATGATAAATGATAAGTAATATTTGGACAAGTGATAAGTTTGGGGTTTTTGATAAGTTTTTCGTAGTTCTGTTGCACCAAAAGTTTTAACTTATCAATAATCGAATACTTTAATGATAATTATCCAAAATATCCATAAGAAACATTTCACTACTCAAATAAATTGATAAGAGCTACAAATTGTAGTGGCATGCCAGAAGACTGTTAAAAACGTTTTGTTCCCCTGGTATATGACCAATTAGGAAGGAACTTGGCCATTTCTTATTCGATTTTGATGAAATTGAGCATGCACGCGATGGAAATGGGATTCTTAAATGATTTTTAGATCTGGAATATGGCCAATTATGATGGAACTTGATCATATTCCAGAACTTCATCCAAAAATCATCTTAGAATCCCATTTCCATCGTACATGCTCAATTTCATCCAAATCGGTCAAGAAACAGCGAAGTTCCACAAATGACCAAGTTCCATCCTACTTGGCCATATTCCAGAACTTCATCTAAAAATCATTTTAAAATCCCATTTTCATTGTACCTGTCGAGTTTCATCGTAATCGGTTGATAAATAGCCGATAAGTTCCATCCTACTCAAGGATCATTACAATTTATTATAAAAATTTGATAATTTGTCATTTGACAAGTTATAGTCATTCTGCTGTGCAACGCTTATCACTTATCATTATCCAAATTTGATAAGTTTTTAAATTGATAAGTGAGTGAGATTTTTTTACTTTTGGTAAAACACTTATCACTTATCATTATCAAAAAAACGAACTTATGATAAGTTGATAAGTGATAAGTGTTAAGTAGTTGGTGCAATAGGGTCCAGATTTAGCACCTGTCAGATTTGATCGGTCACATCAACATTGGTCTTTCGAGAAGTCTGTGCTATTGAAGTGCTATACCAGCGATATATTTTCGTGAGATTAACTAACATTTCTCACCATCTACGTTCATGACAAACTGTCTGCAACAGTCACCAATACGCCTCATCGTCAGGGGCTCCAAAAGAAGAAGTACATGCGTCAAACAAGGGCAAATGCAAGATGTCATAATGCACTAATAAATGTCACACCGGAGCTACTGGATAAGGCAATCAATTGACACCAACTTCAACACAAACTGTAACAAATAGATTTGCGAACATGTGAAACCCTGATATTCAACTAGACCAAGGCTTTAACCACAAAGAAGAATATCAGAGGCTTCATACAGAACAAGGAAATGTCCAAAATCAAAAGCGCTAATTTTCTTTTAAACTATATTTTATAAGCTGCTACTGGAACCCAGCTATTCTTTTTTAGTTAAAAGTAATGCCATCTATTTTTATCTAGCAAAAGAAAAACAATCAAGCTATTTAAGACTGCAACAAAATGTTCCATCGTATCAAAAATATATATTTTTTGTTATTTTTTCTAAACAACTTTTCAGTATTTAAAATCTAAAAATTTTTTCAAGTGAAGTTAAAATTATTTAATTATGTGATATTTCAACTATGCAAAATCAAAATATACAAACTTATTATTAGGAAATTATTGATTCATTTGCAATTATTAAAATCAAACACTTTTTGTTGCTTTCTTTTCTTACGTTACTGCGTTAATTAAAGTTTAAAGTTATAAAAACATACATTTATTTTGAATATTTCGATCAATACGGTCCGTAAGTTTGAACGATGATTAATCCACAACCGAGGATTTAACCACTGTTTGGTCATAGTAATCGGTGGATAAATCCTCGGGTTTTGATTATTATTCGTTCAAACTTACGGACCTACGAGTCTGGTTGGAAGAATCTTGCATTTTTTATGATAAAAACTAAAAATTTGAGTATTTGTATATCTCGTACATAAAATCATATTTTTAGGAAACTTAGATAATTTTAAATTAATTTGACTTCTGTAAAAATTTTTTTTAATGTTTTTATATCTGTACACACCACACCAACTTATACAAATTTTATTTTTGTAACCGTTAGGTGACTAATTGTTATTATTTTTTATTGTTGTTGCTTGGAGGAATTTTTGAAGTTTCTAGTTTGTTTTTTTTTTAATTGATTTAATTTGGAATATACTACCTAGTTTTCTTTTTAATTACTATACAAATATTTTATTAAACATCTAATTTACATTGAAAATGGATTCAAATGTGGTCAAAAGTGAAATTATGTGTGCGGTGAAAGGGTGTAATTCGTCAAGGAGACAGAACATACGCCTTTTCAAATTAGAGAAAACTCACAAAAAATATGAGGAATGGATTGCTATTGTATAACCGTTATTTAAAAAGTCAGCTACAAAAAAAATTAGAAATTTGTGAACCACATTTTATTAAGGCAGTTTTTCCAAGAAGGGCTTAAGGAGGACTGTCCAAACAAAAAATTTGCTTGTTTTAATGAATAATTTGCTTTCAAATGACAATACGATTACAGTTGAAACCTTACTTGACTCTTATTCCAATGATAATTGGTCAATAATACTTATATTATCAATCGATGATATTTTTGAAACCTTCGATCTGGAAATTACTTTAGATCCAATAAGTGGTGAAATTAGTGTGATCAATAACACAAATTATATAACCCAAACCTAATTTTGAAATTAATAATGATCCACTATCCTTTTCAATCCATTTAGAAAATAAATAAAAATTCTAAAAGTTTTTGTAAAATGTTGACAAACATACGACGACTTAAAACACGGAAATGGCCTGAGGATCAGAAAATAATCGCGCAAAATATCATTATCGATCATCAAATGCAAACAGATATGCGAGAAAATTTACAATCTAATTTGCCGTCAAAGTCTTCATTAATCCGTTAGCAACCGATAACATATTTAACTCCTGGTTTTAATGAATCTGTTTTACATAAAATAAAAGACCAAGTTTCTGAAAGGACCGACGATTGAAAAGAAGCTATTTTAATGTTGGGCGAAATTTATATAAAAAGTGATTTGGTTTACAATACTTACTTCGATCAGATGATTTTGTAGATTTTGGAAGTCAGCGATAAAATATTATAGGACAATTGATATCTTGTTTTATGGGAAGAGGAGTTTTTTCTAACTGGAAATATGTTTTAAGTTCTTTCGTTTCCCATAATGGCCTTTTGGCTGATAAATTGTATTTATTTGTCCAGGAAAATATTGACAAATGCTTGGAATTAGGATTAAAAGTTAACGCTATAAATGTTTTAACATGTTGGGACTGTCTATCGAACGTCCCATATTTAGTCATAAAAATCAAGAAATTGTAGACATTTTTGATGCACCTCATTTTTCTAATTCGTTTGAAAAAATTAGGGTTAAATTAGTAACACAAATTTTCAGCAGGAGTGTTGCTGCAGGGATTAAAGCAACGGTTCAACATTTATACATTTATTGAAAAATTTGATAAGTTATTTGACTATTTAAATTCAAAAACAAAATTTAACAAGAATAATTTTAAATCTTCTTACACAATTGATGGCGAAATAGATAAATTTATGATTTTCATGATAGATTACATTTAAAATACACTTGTAAATAAAAAAACTGTTTACTATTTCAACAGTTAACTTTTCACTTTGAATGGCATTAGGGAAGTCACTAAAATAATAATTCAATACCGGAGAATGGACGCGTTGATTATCTATTAATTTATAGGTTCAATCAAGACGCAATTGAAAATATTTTTTCTTAAATCAAGAGCAGCCAACGGAAACAACTGAAATCCATCCATACATCAATTTAATTTTTTCAGCTGATGCCACCATTACTAGACATATTAACACCATTATACATAAGGCATACATTATGTTGGGTTTTATTAAGAGGAACTGTAAGGACTTCATCGACCCGATTACTCTAACATCACTGTACGGTTCTTTTGTTCATTTTATTTTGGAATATGCATCGCCGGTGTGGTCAACATTTTATCACTGTCATTCGGATAGGATAGAAAGTGTTCAGAAGCAGTTTGTTTTGTATGCACTTCGTTGTCTACCGTCTACACGGTCTGTTGAATATGTTCTTCCACCCTACCAAGATCGCTGTAACCTATTGAATCTGCACCGATTAGATTGTCGACGTGTTGCAGCATCGGTATTGTTCATTTGAAATATTTTTAGTTCTCGAATCGATTGTACTGAACTGCTTTCACGCGATGGACTGTTACTCATTAACCAGGAATCAATTAATTACGGTCTTTCGGAACCACTTTTGAGAGCATCGCGAGAGTTTAATTCAGTTTATGATGTTTTTGATTTCAATTTGTCCAGAGAGTCGTTTAAGAAAGCTTTATTTAAATTTTTATGTAATAATAACTAAATAGTCGGCGTTTTCTATCTATCTTTTATTCCTTTTGTGTTGTATATCATTTTTACAAATTAATTTTTATATTTTTTTTAACATGTTTGTATAGCCGATTGTAATCACTGTAATGATATATATAATATAAATAAATAAATAAATAAATAATAATAACGTAGTTGAAATAACCACAATCAAAGTTCAAAGCAAATATTCCAGCATTTCAAATTGTGAACAGGAGATATTGATTCAAGTTTGCTGCATTTAACAAGTGACATCGGAGAAGATGTAGAACCTTTGAGTTCTGAAGCTGTAGAACAAGTCACCATCCTCATCAGATATTTCTGAATTTTTTTTTTAATTGTGATGTTCCGCTTGAAAAATTCCATGCGATATTTTATATAAGATTTCTTTGCTTGTAAAATAATCCAAAAACTTAAAATTTTACGATGCGAAAATCTTATTATTAAAAATGATTTGGAACCCCCTTCTAAATATGGTGAAGTTTGATGTCGGAAAGCTTAAAGCACCAATTGACAATTTTTTTACTATTTGTGAAGAGCAAAGTGGATGACGTCGAAACAAGGAATTTTATTATTGAAAACTCATTAATGTGTTATAAAGAATACCAATATTAATTGTTTTTTTTAAAATAAAATGTTTTATTTAAGTTTGTTGTTTAATTTATTTAAGCACAACTAATTATAACATTAGAGCGAAAATATATTCGGGCACGATAAAGCAATTTCTTTACTTTTGTGTGACAAGAAATTTTGTTAACATCAGCATAATAAAATTTTTTAAAAAAAATTTTATTATGTGTAAATATCCCCCCATTGAGTGATTTAACAATTGTGTCTAAAGATTACTTAGCTTCCAATATTTCTAATGTAGGTTTTGATAGACCATAGACCACCTTCACTTCGTCTCCCTCAGGATTTACTTGTACTTCAGGAACAATTATTATTTATTACTTACTCCAACAACTTTATCAAATAAAATAATAAAGTCTAACTAAAGCAAAATATAAATTTTGGTTACGGTATTTTCTAATTTTTTATTCGGCCTTAAATTTAGCGAATCATTATCGACTTGGTATTCATTTTCTGTATCGTCATTTGATGAAACTCTGGAGTTTGATCAATTAAGTGGTTTTGGTCGACATTGTTATTTCTTGTACTATCATTTGATCCATCAATCAATGAATTTGCCAATACTTTCGTATTCCTATAGTAAATTGGTTTAAAACCGCTAGACATTGTATAAAATATATGAAAATATATTTGTTTATTCCTAAGAAGATTAGACCTCATTTCTAAGAAGATTAGAAGCATGTGTACGTTTTGTGTTACAGCTATTTGTGTATGTATACCAATTTTGGAACTATTTTTTTATTCGTATTAAGACGTATCTATGATATCACCCTTTTTAATTGCGGAGATACAACAACTCTTGAAAATCACAAGATAAGTTTGTGGCAGATTAAACTGTGCACAATAATTCGTACTTATACTCCGTATGTTATTTTCAAAGTTATCTAGGGTGAAATGTTGACCACAAATAAGCGTATTTCTATAATAATAAGAAATGTTTCGTTCCGGCGACAAAAATTGACCCAGAATTTCAATAATTTCTTATTTTTTGGAAAATTATTTATTTAATTAATTTAACTAAAAATTACTGGTTTTTTCATTACCACTTTTGCACCCAAACACGGTATAAATCGTTTGATTTTATTGTACATTGTTGTATTTTATTTGTTATTCTTGAACTTTTCGTAATTTATTTCAGTAAATGAACAAAATGATTCAATTTCACACTTTGTTTACTTTGTTTACACTTTGTTATTTATAAGCGTTATGGCGTAAAATTACTCGGTAGGGGAAATTTCAATAAGACGAATACGCGCATTGCTTCCTTAATCTTTATTTGTCAAAAAATTATTATTCCATAAATTCAAATTATGCATTATTATATCAACATGAATTAAGGCCTGAATTCATTCTTGAAATTCCCTAATTTAGTCATCAACATTTTCACTTATTCGTATTTCATATTTGGCATAATATAATAAAATTATTTGTGCATGCTCAATTTTTAATGTAATGTACCTAATATAAACAACTTTATAAATTTTATAGTTAATAATCTTTTTGAAAATAATAATTTCAACTTAATTAACTTATATATTCTGCTTTACATTCCGATCAAAAAAAATTATAAATTTTAATTTTAGGAAAAATTACAGTTAATTTAATAGTTTTGAACAAAATTAGTTGTGCAGGCAAATTTGTCCTCATATTTATTATTTGTGCAACATGGGCAAATTAAAAAAAAAGCGGTAAACCACTTAAATTTAAAATTATTTTAAAGTGATACTAATAGTGATATAGTGATTTAGTCACTTATTTTTCTACGCATATGGTCTCTTTTGACGTGATAACGTTTTACACCGCATGTTCAGAAAACTTACCCGAAATTTAGCCCTTGGTCGGGGGTAACTATAAGCATTACCTTTAATTTAAAGATATGATTGCTTAGATTGGTCCTTCGGATTTATGTGTCACGCATAATATTTTCGCAATGACGTCATCGGACGGCACAGGAACCCGCGCCGCTAACCTCTGATTTCGGCCGATTTAAATGCTTCAACCAGTGTAGCGAGAGAACGGCTCATCCGATCAGAGATCCGATGGTGTCAATTTCTGCGTAAAAAACCAGTGGTAGCTAATTAATTTTAAATTAAATTAATTAATCTCCACATAAATTTTAATTAAAAATTCAAACTACAAAATAGAGATTTATAGAGATTGACTATAACAAGAGAATGCCTAAGAGATCGGAGCAATTCGGTTATTAGTTTGTGCTTAATAATACTGTGGCAGATAATTTATTTTAAATTAAAATAATTAATCTCCACATTAATGTTAATTAAAATTACAAAGTACAAAACAGCGATTTACAACCAACCATGAGAATCACTTATCTGACCGGAGTAATTCTGGTGTCAATTTGTGCGTAAAGAAACTGTGGCAGATAACTTATTGTTAATTATAATAATTAATTTCCACATAAATTTTAATTAAAATTTAGATCTACAAAGTGGCGATTTACAATGCTAGAGAGCACTGTAAAAAGGGAATGCCTGATCTGATAGGTCACGTGTCAGTGTGGACTCTAATATATATTTGACCTAGGCTACGTATCCACCACCCTAGCCTCGGCGACTTTGGGAAGCACTTGTCTGCGAAACTCACATTCATCAGGCACATCTCCGCTGAGACCCTGCGCTTCATATCGTACTTCTCATACCATCGCCCAGTACTTAGTCGTTTGCAAACAATCACTGTACTCTCATTTCATGATGCTAATATTAAGAAATTTATTTTAACAAACCTATACATCGTGCCATTTCTCGCACCTCTTATAAACGTTATCACGGAAAACACCTACGGCCGTGTAGAAGACTCAGCCTACCCCGATTTTTTTTGTTACGTCTTTATAACATTTCGCAAGTGTTCAACAACATAATGATAAAATCACCTAAAAATTTATCCCACTCGGTTTCCTTAGGAGCCTGCCACAAATTTATAGTCTTTCTAGATCGTGAATATTTTCTATCTCAATTTAAAGAAACCATCGCAAGTTTAAATCGAACCCTTGCCCTGGCCTACACCACAACTTATATTCAAGATTTTTCAATAATTATGTGGAAATGCCTCTTCTTATGTACGGGAGCATTACTGCGCTGAAGAGTAAATTATCAACTACTAGTGTTACTTTATGCAATAAACCGAAATCGAACATAAGCTTTGAGCAGTTGTAATTAATAAGTTATATAAATCATCAGAAACTGCCGTGTTAAGCATGTTTTACATAACTACATTTTTGGCCAAATTGAGTTATTGATGCTATTCGATAGCTAATAATAAGCTTTATCATTAGAATTTAAAAAAATGATTAAAACTAAATTGAGAAACACGTAATAAGAAAAACGGGTTCCACATTTTTTTTTGCAAAATACACTAGTTTCAAAACATTAACATCAATTTTCTGAAAACGCATGTTCTGTGGTTATACATATGTATAAAACATGTTTAGTATGGCAGTATACATATACAATTTGTTAAGGCTTAAAGCATTAAGAACTCTTGCGCAATTACTGTTTCCTTTAACTGCCTTACAAATTATAGCCAAAAGTTTAACATGCAGACTCTAAGCATTTAGTAACAACAAAATGAAGAAATTGAAGGTCAGCACAATTTTCTTTTTTCATAAAGAAGCTCTTGCTGATAAATTCCACAGCTAACTCCATTTTACATATACTCAGGTGAAAAATAGCTAAATAAAAATCAAATTTGGCGAAACACAAAAAAGCAGGGACCGGAACCCTAACGTAACCGTACCCGATAACGTTATAATAACGATTAAAATTGAGTTTTTCCTCAATAACGTAACATTAATTTTGTATCGCTACGTAACGTTATTATACCCAATACCCAATCTAATAACATTCCGTAACAAACTATTGTATCGGTATTTTAGGTTATTTAAATTAAATAAATTTACATTGTGTAAATTTTTTTTTTCAATTTATACAATGCAATTATTGTAAATTTGGAAAAAATTTACCAAAGCAACACCACAATAATCACACTGAACTATAAAGTTATAAAACGGTTAGTGCTGCCAACTTTGTTTAGTTTTGCCTTTCATTTAGTATTTGCGCCGTCTGTGATTGTATTTATGAAATATTTAAACTGAATTTGACACATTAGCTGCAAATTTTTTTTTTTTTTGTAGTAAAACATTAAATAATTAATAAAATTAAGTAAATTTATTAACTGGTATTTTCATATAAAAAATAGAAAAAAAATAAATTACAATTGAATTTATTGCTTCTACTGTGAAAGGGTGTTATTATTTTAAAACGTGAGTAGATTTTATAACCAAAAAAAAATGTTCAAACAAAAACATTGATTGTGAATTTGTATGGTATACCGTTTAGTTATGATACACAACGATTAGAGGAGAGTCTTTCTTGCCGGTATTATCATGCCGCGACATCCAACCAATAACGTGAGGAACTATTTTAAATATAACGCGATAGACGATAAAAATGTGTGCAATATATGTGAGTCCGAATGTAAAAAAAGTGTGAAGGGCAATCACGCTGGGAATTTGCTGAAACACCTTAAAGTTCACCATGTTAACTTATTCAACGAAATAATAATTAAAAAAAAGACGAATCCTGAAGTTAGCGAGTTGAATTGTGGGCCAAGTCAGCCGAAAACAAAAAAAGAATCGAATCTTTTAAACTACTACATCACACCAAGGTCCGATTTTCTTAAGGTAAAACTTTCAACAGCTGATATCCACAACGCTTGTATAGAAATTGTTACTGTCAATGGCAGGCCGTTAGCTGCAATAGAAGATACAGGTTTTCGTAAAATTCTTGATCCAATATTGAAATCCGTGAACGAAAGCAACGTTCCAAAATTGTGCATTAACGTCAAAAATATAAAAATGTCTATGAGATCCGAGGCAGACTCAATTAAAATGAAAATTTGTAAACAAGTGAAAGGACGTTTGATCTCACTTAAATTAGACTGTGCAACAAGATTAAATCGATCAATTTTGGGAATTAACATCCAATTTATTGAAAACTCTTCGATTATTGTACGGACATTAGCAATGTTAGAGTTAAATAGCAGACATACGGGTGAATATTTGTCGTCAAAGGTGCTTGATGTTTTATCTAAATATAATATTTACCCACAACAAATTTATTCTGTAACTACGGATAATGGATCAAATGTATTGAAAGCAATTCGGCTTCTTCATGAAGCTGCAAGTGAAAATAATGATCCAGATTTAGACGGAAATGATGAGGATGATGTTGATGAGATCCATTTGGGGTCAGACTCAGAAGAATCCCCCAATATTTTAGAGAATATTGTTGAAAATATTATTATAACTAACAATAACACCCATATGCGCAGCATTAAATGTGCAGCGCATACACTGCAATTGGCGGTCAACGATAGTCTCAAAACGCAGGACGCTTGTTTAAATAAAGTAAGGTCTTTGGTGAAAAAACTAAGAAAGCCAACTGCGACCGTTATTCTTAAAGATAATAATTTGGTTATTCCTCCATTGGACTGCATAACCAGATGGTCGTCAACGTACAATATGTTGAACGTGCTACTCAAATATAAAGATTCTTTCATTAACGTTGCTAATACAAATAATGAGCTTCATCTTCAGCCGATCCATTGGGACAAGGCTAAAGAGATCAAAGAAGCTTTAGAACCAGCAGCACGTGCAACGAATGTTCTGCAATTACAGCAACTAACTTTGACGGATTTTTATGGAGAATGGCTGAAATGCAAATTGAATACAGCGAGAAAAACTTAACGAACAATATATCGATGACGACGAAGAGGATGAGTTCCAAAATATGTTAACCGAAATTTCTTTTAATGCCGGTTCCGTAGTGAGTCAATCTAAGGAAAATATAAATATTGCTTCATTATTGGAAGAATTTGATAATATTCCTCGGATTGGTTATAAAAGCTCCATTTTGGAATATTGGTACAAAGAAAAGACTGATAAACCAGTTCTATACCAACTGGCAAAAATTATTTTTGGTGTTCCGCCTACTCAAGTAACAGTTGAACGAGCATTTTCGTCCCTCCGATTTATTTTAAGTAGCTTGCGGGAAAATTTAGCACCACAAACACTTGAAGATATTTTAATGATAAGATTAAATAAAAATTTCAATTAGTTTTATAGGTTTTTTGTTACCAATGAATACCAAATTTGATACCAATGCAATGAAATGAATTATGTACCTAACTATATATTTTATTTTAATAAAGTGAATTATTTATTTTACAATGTAAACCCAAAGTTGAATTTTATTTTTCCATTATAAAAATATTTTTTTTTTGTAAATAACGTTTTCTTTAGCGGTTACGTACTGTTACGTAACGTTATAATACCTTACGTTTGCAGATACCCGTTATTTTATAACGTTATTTTAACGAAAACCAGCTTTTCATAACGTTATCAAATAACGTAACGAATGGAAACGTTATCCTGTCCCTGCAAAAAAGTAACATCATTGCCAATGCATTTATATGTAGTACAATATAGAAAATGTTACTAGATGAGTTGGGAATTTTATTCATATAAAATCTTTCGGAAAAAATGAAAAAGAAAAAAAAAACAACAAATAAATAAAAGTAAACACAAATAATTTGTTTAGCTGTTCATTTATAGATGTCTCGTCAGTATGGGTTCCAGGTTGAAGTTAATATTTGTATCACATCAAATTGGCGCGTTTATCAGCCAATTTTGAAAAACCGCAAACAGTGCTTTAGATGAGTCATCTGATATACTTATCTGTGCTTTAACCAAAGAAAAATGAAAATTTAAGGGCAGACATTGCGAGAATTAAATTAAAGCGAATCAAAATTCCGCATTTCAGCTTTCTACCATCTATTTAGAAGAATGGTGAAACCGTCAAGATGCATCAGCTAAAAACGACAGAAATCGTTTATAGTTTATAATCTTACGCCAAGTAGATCGTTCCGCATAGAATACAACGTATATTCACTGTATGGTGTATAGGAAAACCTTCGTCTAGTGCCAAATCTATATTCAAATCTTTAAATTCATCGGTTGATATAAACGGTTTCATTCCTAATTTTTTAATTTCACTTTTTCACTTTTCAGAGCACGGATTGCGGCTAAATATTGCATACCACTACATTTCATATCTTGTGATACTCATGCAATAATTCGGCCTGCACCATCAAGAGTGGCCTCTTCTTCGCGTTTCTGCTTACCTTCTTAAGAAAGAAAAACATAAAAAATAGTTTATTTTAAATCAAAATGTCCGCCAAATTATTAAAAGGGTTAGTAGACCACTCGCGACTATATAGAATCGATACCTGATACAAATGTCGAAACAAGTGAACTAAAATGTGTAGTTTTCAAATATTTCAGAGACAAAATGCTAAATCCTATTAGCTTATTTTCATTCCAAACTTCATTGGGGTCTCCAATTTTATATAGAAAACTTAAATATGAATTTTCAGGCCGATTAGAAATAGTCCAAGTTAGAAATAGTCAATAATAAAATGTCAATCTTTACCTAGTTAGTGGAAATATATAAATCTTCCAGTCTTATTGATTAATTGAATTGCTTATCAGGTCATGGAAAATGAGATCTTCAAAACAATGTGAGGATTATTTTCTTTAATTGAAGGCATTCTCTCGCCGTGATAAATATTGTAACAACAGTTGACATCTTGCTCTAACCACTAGTTACTACGCAACAGAAAAATATAAAATATGGTAATTTAATAACTTTGAACTTACATCGCGCACCGTGCACGTATACATACATAATATGAGATTGTTAAATTAAATTTGAAACATGCAAGGATGACGGTTAATAAATGCTCACAATAAGACGTAACGTTAATTTCGTATATATCATCATTCCAATCTTTTCAATTAATTTCAATTTGAGGAATTAAACAAAAAAAAAAAAAAAATACGAAACCATCTACCAAAACCAAACAAAACAGAAACAGGAATGATTATGAAAATTTCATACTTAAGATCATACAAATAAGACAAATATTCAATTAGAGATGTAAAATTTCCACCTGCGGAGAGAGTCACTGGTCGTTTTCATTTTTCATGTATATGTATACACAACAAAAGTAAAATTCTTGGTAATTCCTTTTAAAAATTCTGGACGGTCTCGGTTAATAATTGTTTTTTGGACATGCGATGATAAATGATTTCAATAATTTAAGTTGATTGGTTTTAAGTGAAATTGAAAAATAAATTGCACGAGTGTTCTGCAATGTTATATATATAGAAATGTCAATGCACTCGAAACGATAAGTTAATGCTAAGCCCTTAGAAATAAACACAAAAAGAAATGTTCAGCTTACTAATATTCTTGTAATTAATTCTTAGAATTTATTTTAGATTGTCTGAACTCGTTTCTTAGAAGAAGGTATTCATTAGAATTTCGCTAAGTTTTTAACAATCTAAATCTAGTTTTTTAGATTTTTATTTTTTTTTTATAAATCTTCTATTTACAACAAAATAATCTTAATTATCATAAAAACCTAAATTTTTTAAATTGGTTTGAGTTTTTGTGAATGGAAAAATTTCATGTGACTTTTTGTTGACTTTCAAGAAGATTCTGCGCGATGAAGACTAAACAAATCATACGTGTGAATATTTACAGTGAAGATAAATTTCCCAAAAAAAAAAAAGAAGATTACAAAAGATCGTGATTTTGGCACACCTGTATACATATATTATAAATATGTTTGAGACAAAGGTTTATGACAAGACACTGTTTTAGGAACAGTCATCAAGTTTAATTTAAATCCTTTCACATAACATGAGTCCAACAAATATTCTGTTATTTTCTGAATCTAAATCACGATATGGTTTTATAATCAAGACATAGAATATAACATCATCATCATCAATTCAAATCCTACACACAATTTTTTTTTTTTTTTCAATTTAATTTCGGGGGATTAAAATGTTGAGACTCACGAATTAATCTACATATAGTTATGATGATGATTAATAAAAAAAAAAAAAAAAATGCGCGAGAAATAAATTTAATGATTTGTTGTTACATATAAAGAAGAAGTTTAAGTTTAATAGCCACTCTCGATTAATCGTTGATAAAAGGTTTAAGATAACAATAAGCGAGATCTAAATCCACTTTATGTATTGTGTTGTTAAAAGGTTTACATAATGAGAAGTTGTAAAATTTACCACCTACCATTTACCTTGAACTATACAACGTTTGTTTTGTCCCGTTGATTTAACTATTTAATAGAAGCGCGCGATTTACAACAAACAAAAAAAAAAATGATTTTACATTTAAATAGATGCTCGTAGTCGCGGCGGTACGTGATTTTAAAACTCAAGGTGATCATTTTAAATGGATTAACATGTTTTTGTGAAAATAAATTAAAATTCAGTCAGGCAAATATATTATGGCAGGTAAATCTGTGTTTTTAAATCGTCTTAACATTTTTACGATTATTGTCCGCAATTGATAATGGAAGAATGTTTTGTGGAAGTAATTAGGCCATTTGTGTGCCGTATAAATATTTTTTCACCAATTCACAAGGTTTCATGAAAATCACAAGTATTCCTCGTATTCAATTACGAAGATAAAAGAATGCAGATATATACAAAAATTGTATGGATGATCAAGTTTCTTGCACCGAAGATTAATTGTTTCGGGCTCATGAAATAAATCGACGTCCGAATGCTAATGAAAGACCAATCATTTGAAAAGAGTGAGCTAATTACCAGAAATCCTCAGCCCTTCTATCTCAAGACACATTCCATCAATTAATAGCGCACACCTCAATTATGTCATCAAACAAGCAAAACAACGATAAGTTAAGTGTGATAACATAAAAAGAAGTTAAATTAAGGAGTCAATCTAAAACTTAGCAATGACAATTTTTGTAATTTTTCACGTTGCCTAAATTCTCTTGAACCGCATGGACGAATAACATTTCAGTTCAATTACTTTCAAACAGTTTGCAATTCACTTTAATCATTTCACAATAGTATAATGCTTATAGTGAGTGAATAAAAACGAGTCATTGCAATATGAAAGTTAAATTCGCTAAATTAAAATAAAACCATCTTTTGAAATGTCTGCATCATTTTGGCATTTGTTTGCATGGTACATCCCCAGAGTTGTATACCGAATGTCCATTAAGGTTCATTAATCTTGATTCGCCAACGCTTTGTCCAGTTACAAACCTCATTGGTCAACCTCTGGAATTTACTCGTTGCATCAACGACATTATATCTGCAAAGGTGGCTATGGTTCCTTCATTTGCGGTTGGTACGTCCCTTGTATATAGTGAATACAGGATTGGTCCTAAGACACTTCCTTGCGGGACTCCGGCACAGATTTTCTTTTAGCGTATTCTATTCATCCTCATATTTCACTCGAATGTGTCTATTAAATAAAAAAGATATTAGTAAGGCATAGAATTGCCTCGGCAGATCTCTATGCAGCTTGTGTTCCAGACCACTGTGCCAAACTTTATCGAATACTCGCGCGACGCCCGAGAATACCTGTTCAATTGTAGAATGCTTTACTTTGAATCCAAATTGATGTGGAGGAATTAGTTGTCGGTCCTCAATTATTGGTTTAAGTCTCTTTAGTAATAATTTTTCAAAGAGTTTTGACATAATTGGCAGCAAAGAAATTGGCCTGTATGATTTTTTATCGTTAGGTGGTTTATCAGGTTTGGTATCATGATTACTTCTGCTACTTTCCATTGATGCGGAATATATTTTAACCGAAGGGTCGCATTGATTATGTGTAGTAGCTTACGAAATCCTTTGTCTGATAGAGCTTTGATAATTTGGCAAGTAATCAAGGCATACCCTGGGGCTTTTTTAATATTCATGTTACTTTTCACTTCTTCTTTTAATTCTTTGAGAGTTACTGGCCGTATGTCAAACTCATCCAGCTTGTGAATTGATATTATATTTTCATTGGCAGTTTGCCTTGGTAGTGGTTGGAAGGTTTCCTGGAGATACTCCGCAAACAGATCAACCTTTTTTTTGTGACCTCTTCCCCAGGTCCCATCATCCTTTTTAAGTAGAGGCACTTGTGTTTTGGATCTTTCGAGTCCCTTCGTCGCCTTCCACAATGAGCAATCAGAATTTTTTTCATTAGTTAGGCTAACTAGATATCTGTTGATTGATACATTTCTAACTTCTAAGAAGGGATTTGAGACTGTTACATAAATTTTTAATTTTAAGAATTGTTTTGTTTTCGATTAATTAGCCAGGTTTTTCAAGCCCTTCGTTTTTATAGCAGTGTCGTTCAGCATATTGAATTATTTCATTGAGTTGTTCCAATTCGTCTTCCAACTGTCGAGAATTTCTTATCGGTACCTGGAGATTGATTTTTTTCCTCCATTAATTCACGAGAGAAAGCCCAGTTTGTTTCTAAATTTGTTAATCTGGGTGCACTAACCCTTTGGGTTACCGTTTCACTGACTGTCATGATAACTGGTGAGTCATCCGGTACTAGAGAATTGCTGTTTTCAATGTAAATATAGTTCTGCGATATACCTCTTGCTTCATAAAAGTCTATTAGGCCCGGTATCTTAGCTTCGTCACTGGGCCAGTATGTTGGGGAACCACCAGAGTAAAATTCACATTTTCATGTCTAGCTTGCTTGAAATAATTATTTACCCTTTGACGTCATAAGTCTATGCCGGGGAGCACAGTATATTACGGAGACAGTAAGCTGTCTGTGTTTAATGTGAATCCTTACAGTAGTGACTTGCATTGTTTCTTCTTCGATTTTCGTTTCTACAGGGTGTTTTATATTTTCACCTCTTGCTCTTTCCGCTGGTTGAATTGAATAAGTTATAACCCCGGATTTTAACAAACGAAGCTTTAACTAAATGGCTTTCAGATATTAGGAAAATGTCGATTTTTTCTGTATTTAAAAATAATTCTATTTCTAGAATATGTTGCATAAGCCCATTCGCATTCCAGATTGCTATTCTGAAAGTTGTGTTCTTACTTAACATTTTTTATCGGATGGCGTTGTGGGAGTTGCATCTTCTTCAGTTGATCATCACAATATCATGTTGTTCAGATTACTTTGGTCATCCTAGCCGCTTTATAAAATAATTCGGTTATTTTCATAGCCCATATGTTTTGTTGAATCCGAGCCTTTCACTACTTGAGCAAATGTTCTTCTTTGCCCTGCGTTGCTTGGTTGTGGATTTTGATCCATCTGATTTGATGTTTGAATCCTTCGAATTACATGATTTTGCGGTTGATTAGCAACCTCACCGCCTCGATAATTGGCCAGATGTTGACCCTTACAATTTATACACTTAGCTGGCACATCTCTCCCTATTATACATGCCTGGGTAAAATGTTTACTTGAGCATTTTACACATCTCGGATCATGGCTGCAATATTTTTGGGTGTGATTAAATCCCTGACATTTCTTGAATTGGGGTATGCGTGTAGTGGGGGTCTCCGCATTGGTTCAATTTTTACCTTCATGTGAAGAATTCCTTTTATACCATAAATATTTTGAACATTCTCTTTGTTATCAAATACCAGCATAAATAGAGGGAGTCCACTTTTATTGTCTTTTTTAACAATATTCACAGCATCTAGTATATTAAGGCCTTTATTTTTTAAGTCTTCCATTATTTCTTGGCTTAAGCAAGAGTGATGCAAACCTCTTCCCATAACTTTTATAGGTCGAGCCTGTTTGTCCTCATAGGTAAACCACTGATACTTTTCAGCATTCAGCTTCATAGATAATGTTCTATAGGTTTCTGAGTCCACAGTATTAATTTTCCAAACGTCATTGTTTAGCGCTGTTACCTTATACTCTTTGTCAGTAACCGATTTCATCAGTGACTGAATTTTTGGGTAATTGTTTACGCCCACAATATTTATGGGTGCGGGTGGCTTTTCTATCAGTTGCACCTTTTTAGGATCCAGTCCGTCTTCATCTCTAATTCATCCCCATCAGTGAAATAGTTAATTTTCTCTGGTTCAATACTCTCTAATTCGCTATTTTATTTACAATAGCATCCCGATTCATTTTTAGAAGTTCATTTTCTCGCTTTAGATACTCGATTTCTTCGCTTAGCTTGGCAAATGTATGCTCCATTTTCTGTAGCCTCCCTAAGAGATCCATATTTCCTTTTTCTAGGTCAATAATTCTTTCACTGGATCCAACTGCTCGCAGTGTAAAATTTCCGCTGGCATCACTTCTTTCACTCAGTGTTTGGCCCTCCACATAGGAATCCATAGGGCCTGCCTTCAAAGAGGATGGATTGTCCAGACGGCTGACTGGAGTATTACTTGGGGTAATAAATTTCTCTGATTTGTGCATTGCATAAAGTCTGGTTGGTGAACGAGGCATTATCAACTTCTTCCAAATGGGTTTTCAGAGTTCATCACCTCTGAAGTATTGCGGTCATTGGATATCGACACTGGGTATCCGTTTCCCTGCGCCGTAAGGTTTGTTTTATTTTATCAAATAATTTTGAATGGTATTTATAAAAATGAGTTTAGGGGTCGAACATTGGAGGTAGTTTTACTCCTTATATTAGCGAATTAACATTAAAAAAAATACGTGACTCATATTTTTTGTGTTCGTTAACATATTAAAAACCAATTTAAGTGATTAACTGACTCGATATACTAAATTAATAGTGAAATAAATAAACAAACATCAATTTAATAAATCAAATCAGGTAGCAGTCATATTAAGAACCGATTGCTCGGAAGTAAGGAATTTCTTTTGCTCTCTGCATCGAATCTCAACATATATTTAATGAGGAGAGGGCAACTGATTTACAGGAAATTAAATCCTCAGTTGAAAATATTGAATTAAAGATTGCTCAGTTATCTGCCAATGTGACAATTTCAGCGTCGAATACCGATCGGATGGTTTAGACTATTGCAGCTAATGTGCGCTATTTATGTTCTCTGCTTGCAACAAAAAGAGGGCTTAATTGCGGAGCAAATACGTGTTGGTTTTAATAAGGAGAATTTTTCATCAGAGATATCATCGGAAATACAAATCTCTCCCTCATCCACTTCGCCATAGTGCCAGCTTCAAATGTGAACCCCATCCATCTGATGCTTCAATATGTGGCTCGAAAGTGCCAAATTTGCCCATCTCAATAAGGGCACCGACAGCACCTCGATCACCCCACATCATCAACGGAGCGTCATTCGAATCTGAATACTCAGGACTAACCATTTATATACTTCTTTATACTACCACCATACAATTCTTCAAGTATTCGTGGTAAATCAAAAGCATTTCGACTTGGAGTTCTTGATACCGATTATTAAACTTTTGTTATTTGTGAAACGCGGCTTTCCAAAAGTTTCCACTCCGAGGAATACTTTACGCGCGACTACGTGGTATACCGTAAAGACAGATGCAACGATTTTTGCACCAATCTCAAGGATGGAGGTGTATTAATTGCAGTCAAGGACTTAATATTTAATGAACTTATTGCATGTCATTCCTGTTATGACATTATTGCTGCTATAGGATTAAAACTGGCAACTCGACCATTATCCAGGTAGCTTTATATATTCCGATTGGATCAATGGTTGATCTCTAGATCTAAGTACCAAACATCATCAGCAAAAATAAATTGTTTTATAGGGGAAAATATATTTGCCACCAACGCAGCAACTATTTTTATAAATGTAGAATTTATGCAAACCGGGCTCTATAATAAAGAAGACAGCTAAGGATTTTAGGTGAGACGTAGCCCTCTTGGTTTCAAATCGCTTAAGAATAAGTGATGTTTCACTAACTGTATACCATTTGCCATTTCCATAGAACGAAAGTACTCCGACGGTTTACGGTGACACCAAACTTCTGACACTTGAAATGTTTTAAGTGGTATAAAGTTAACACGAGATCGTCGAATTTTTGGTGGATACAAATCGATACCGAATCCATTATAAAAAACCAAACCGCCTACCAATCGTTTTCGTTGTTTTTCGTTTGGAACATGCACGAATTTATCGAACCAAAAATTTGTAAAACATCAATTTTTGCCTTGCTTCCGAACCACAATCATATGGTGATGTTTCTGATACTGTGCTCGTCCCACAGTTCCTTCAAAATATGAATTTACCGCCTCATTGACATTCATCATTGATAAATTCCCTATACCACGGTCCGATCTGAATAGGCGAATATTGTGTCCATGTGCCTAAAATCTCCACGTTTTAGCATCCTTCTATCGTTTTTGTTTCATAAAATATACGACTCGAAAATGTGCGAAGGCATCTTCCAACAGCAAAAATACCTTAAACGACCAATTGAATTTTCATGCATCGGTTCACACACATCTGCGCTGTCAGAATTCTTCACGAGGCCGAAAGCTTCTACAATGATGCCTTCCACTTACGCATGCTTCCAATATAAAATCTTCGTCCATTTCACCAACTTCAAATAACGTTTTAACTCGCACTGCGACGATAGCTCCATCCTTTATTATTTCACAGCGCGTACTGTACTTTTCCCGAAGAAAATAAATTCAAAAATAAATCCGGTATATACTAGCATCCTTAATCTGCCTCTAAATTCAGTCACTGCCATTGAACGCAAGAGTGCTCACATCGCTTTTTCCTTTAGCCAAATTTAAGCGCTAATAATATGCTTTCTCGTGTTATTTGCAAACAATGTTAAAATGGTCTTAAAACCACATGCTTAAAGATTATACGACATATTAATACAAATTAATGATATTTTATCTGTAATTAGCTAAAAAAAAAAATGTTTATATTTAGTCAAACCGATTTTCACAATTTAATATAATTAACATTAAGTTAAGAGTTTGATAAAATTAAAACATTAAATTAATTGAACGAGTTCGTTTGCTCCAAGAATTTAAACGACTAGCAGAGGAGGGAAAATGAGGTAAACATTCGAATTTATTAATATGCGACTAGGTAATTAAGTCGTAATTAACTAAAAACGATTCAACAAAAGTAGGCAAAGAAAAGATTTTTTCCGATTCTGGCCAAAGATGTATGTACACAAACGTTGTAACGCGTAAATGCCAGTATTCTGATTCTCTGTGCCCTCCTCTTATAAGCGTATTTTAATAATGAAAATTATTCCTACGTGATATAAAATTCGAATAGTTTCCTGGGGACTTCAAATAAGAATTCAAATTCAATTTTGGTATAACTTTCTAATTAAATTTATTTATTTTATTTACCAACTTTAAAACAAAAAAATCTGGTTACAATTTAAAATATTCTGAATTACATTACAAGTAAAAAATACACAAAATAAACAGTTTACCAAAAATCAGAAAGAAAATCAGACGTCAAAACCTTAAACGATTCTCTTGACAAAATAAAATCAAAAATCGATCGTACTTTATTAAAAGCAACCGAGACTGTTCTTGTACCCTTTTGATAAGATCCGAAGATTCTTGATAAAATAGGTCCCAAATAACTACGCCATAAAATAATTGCGAGCTTACTAATGTAATATACAAGATTCTAATCGAAAGAGAAGTTTAGTTGTCTGTATTAAATCAATAAGATTCTTTCGGCTTTTTATAGACACAATATATTAATAATAATGGCATTCACAAATCACAACATTTTCGACTTGTCAATCAGAAAAATGAAGAGGCCAGTCATTTATAATATATCTACCAAAAAAAGTAGAAATATCAAAATCCCCCCCGTACTTTAACCCCAGAGTTATCAGTACGAAACCAAACTACCCACGAAAACGCAAGGAAAGATTTTCTTTTTTAGAGTCAAAATACATTTTGTATTAACTCTGGGGTTAAAGTACGGGGGGGATTTTGATATTTCTACTTTTTTTGGTAGATATGTTATAAATGACTGGCCTCTTCATTTTTCTGATTGACAAGTCGAAAATGTTGTGAATGCCATTATTATTAATATATTGTGTCTATAAAAAGCCGAAAGATTCTAATCGCATAAGGATCCTAGAAGTCTTTAGAAAATCTTTTAACAAAACCCTAACATGGAATACGCATTAGAAACAATGCCCGCCCTGTATATGAATGTGGAAGGATAAATTAGAAGCGAATGTGATACGCAAATCTTTGAAAATGTCCACTTTCTCAATTCTATGGTCTTTAAGAAGAAATTCGTAGTTAAAGTTCAAATCATTCCTTCTATAGGAAAATCGCATTGTTCTACAATTCTTAGTATTCAATAATAAATTATGGCAAGTACACCAATATGTAAAATCCGATAAATCAGATTGTAAATCCTCTGCATCCCCATATAAGAATTTCATAATACTTAATACAGTCAAGCACACATCATTAATAAATAAAATGAATAAAAGGGGACCTAAATGGCTTCTCTGACGTTACATGAATCTATATAGACATCCCAATCTTAATGATTTGAATTTCTAACAATGAATTTGAATCTAATAATAAGTACGAGTTAATCCACCTAATAGGTAAACTTACAATCCGAAGACTCTAATTTATCCAATAGCAATAATAGTTTGTGATCAAGTTTGTCAAAGGCCTTGCTAAAATCTGAATAAGCAACCTATACAATTGTACATTCCTCCCCAATTCGAAAGCAGTTGAAATAAAATTGGTCAGTAAAAACAAATTTGAAACAGTTGATTTGCCAGGAAGGAAGCCATGTCGCTTAGAAGAAATAAACCTACGAGTATTAAAAACATAAAATCTTTGACTAAATTTTTAAAAAGCTTCGGTAAAACGGATAAAATACTAATGGCTCGATAGTTTTTAATATTATTTCTGGAACCTGTCTTAAATATTGCTTTAACAAAAGAACATTTCCAAAGTTTCTGAAAGTATCCTATGCTGAAGACTTTTGTTAAAAAGAACAGTGATTTAAAAGACGACAGCATGGGCTGTCATCCTAAGAACCAAGTGGGGGATGGAATCGAACCTGCACTTTGATTAATATCAAGCGAGACTAGTTCATTCAAAACGGTATCAACTTCCAATTGCAAGGAACATTTTTTTCAGCCACTGAACAATAGCTCGACATTGAATTTATCGGTACAGATTTCTTTACATAAACACTATCAAAAAAGTCGGCGAAGTAAGTCGGCTTTGTTTTTCTTTTAGAATCCACAAATTTCCAGAAGCTATCGGGTCTACCTTTTATGTTCGATTCAATCTCCAAAATGTAATTGTTGTAAAGCAATTTATTCAATATTCGGAATTCATTTCTCAAGGATTCAAAAACAGCGTACCTATCAGAAGTAGGGAAAAGTTTAAATCTCTTATAAGCCTTGTCTTTACGGATTTTCCGGTTAATAAGCTGTTTATTATGCCACGGTTCCTTTTTCTTATGCGGCGATTTAAATTTAGGAATAAATTTCTCCATTCCTACATTTAAAACATTATAAAATTCATTCAACACTTCATCTAAATGATCGTTACTTTCAAATGCTCTCCAATTATGTTCGTCAAGAGAAGTATTAAAGGAATCGTAGTCCCCAATTTTAAAAGTAAAATGTTCAACAATTAACTCATTATTGACAATTTCACATCGACAATAATTTCTTGATCCAACGGCAAAAATACCAGGTCGAAAATATTCCCACATAATTATTCTTAACGTCCACACATTGTTTGAGACCCATAGAAAGTAATCCGATCATGAAGTTATCATAGTTCGCATTATGTTAGCAAGTTCAACGGATTTAAAAAATCTTCAACTCAAAGCCGATTAACATTTGGTAAATTGAAATCACCAAATATACATAAACGATCCTCTGATGGCTTCAAAATAGGTGCTATGCTGAACTTGATAATATCAATGAATTTATCATACACTCGTACTCAAGTTAGAATCGCACTGAATATACGTAACACAAACAATTAGCGAAAACGGGTGATACCTGATTCTTACTGCGATTAAGTCCAAATCGCAATCCGTCAATGATAAAGGTACAGATTACAATTTATCCGCAACAAGAATTATATCACACCTCCACCTTTTTCATATGCGTCTTCCAGAAGACGCCTGTCTCGACGATGAACAATGTATAATGTCGGAAAATATTCTTCAGTCTTAAAATTAGATTCCTCGATTTAGAGCGTATACTGCTTGCGCTATAATAATAAATATTTAGAGCTGAGCTTCGAGGGGATGTACTAACTGGCACAGACAAAGAGATGAATGAATCATGTAATAAAATTTATTTATGAACAAAGTGAATTTGAATTTTATTTTATTAAAATAATTCGGTAAATTACCGGTAAAACTGGTATTGCGCAAAATTTTACCGAAAACCCCTTAAACTAATTTTGTCCAAACATTGCATTCCCTAGTCAGGACACCAAGTAACTTTGAGTTGAAATTTCTAATAATTTAGAAATCAATTCAACATGTAATCATATTTAGGTTCAACAATAAATTATATTCACATGAAATTTCTCAAGGAGGTATAATTATTATTAACTAATATAAATGTCATTTAACTAAATTGTCCAGTCTACTATATTTCTGCAAAGTTCGAGATCATTATGCAACCATATGAGTAATGACTAAACCTTGGTATTATTCAGATCGCTAATTAAACATAATATTTAGCAAGAAATTCGACACAGACGAGAAGAAAAAAAAATGTGTTACACATAAAGATGAGAAATCGAGACATATCTAGTTCGATCGATTAATATTTAAATCTAAAATTGTATCGCACCACGAGATCAATATTTACATTCTCGATTAGATAATTTAGTTATATAGACAACAAACACACATATAGAACACAAAACACAAATTAAATTCAATATTAGCAGACATTAACTGTGCCACCTCCCATTGCGTATGAAATTACACCAAATTAATTAAATTTTTCTTGCTATTGCTCTTGTTGTTTAGTAAATGGTATTTGAGTTAAATGAGTAATCAGCTGATCGATAAGCATATTAAAATATTGCAAAAGTGCAGTATACAAATAAAATTTATGGACAGCTCGCGTCTTTACAAAAATTGATTTACCACCTCATCCATTATACGATTATACCGTATATCGCATTTTAATATATACCGCGCACAAAATCCAAACAACAACAAGAAATTATCAAAATGTGCTCGCGGATTGCCAAACATTGAATTACCTGGTTTGTGTTTTGTGTTTTTTAAAGCTTGTCTTCAGATTACGTGAATTATGGTAATGGAAATAATTAATCAACATTTTTTTTTGCGTAAACATACCGAAGTATCGATATGCCTAAAAAAATTTACAATTTTATTACCGTTCATGTTTCTTAATGACAATTTACATATTTAAAAGATATAAAGCGCGCTTTAAGACATAAATCAAAATTGTGTGTGTGTGTGTGCGTGGTTCTGGGATTTCACAAAGAAAGTAAAATTATTGTATAGTAAAGTTGTACAAGCGCATACAGGTAGATTATAGGTGTGGCTCCGATAAAATATGCACTTCCATATTGTATATACAAATTGTGCCATAAGCTCGTAATGATAAATTGATTGCTTATAAATTATCATCTTTATCCTACAGATCATCTTCATTACTGTTTGTTGTGATTTTTTTTGTTGTTATTGTTGTCTATCCTTGAAATTGATTTGTAGCGCAAATTATAAACATTTTCATACATTATATTATTTACGTTTTTTTTATATTTATCTATCTATTATTATAATATTTTAAGATTATTATTAAATTCTTTTCCTTAATGTATCAGGAAGTTGTAAAAATTTATAAAAAATCTTTAAATTAATTTTTTTGTGTAAAGTTTAAAATTAATTTGTTTTATTTCATGTTTAGTGTCTTACTTATACATTAATACAAACATTTACAGCAAATTTGTTTTGTCTTGAAAGTCTTGAAGAAAGGCGTGTTTTTTGATAGCCATCCAGCACATCTTTAACATATAATATGCAAATTATTTTTTATAGAAAATTGTGGTGATCATCGTCTTATTTATTCTAAATTTGAATCATCATTCGAATCATAAATTTAAATTTTATTAGTGGCATATATATATAGAGTTTTTTATGGAAGATCAAAGAAAATACGAAACGATCTTATAAATATTTAGAATGAGATCATTATCATTTTGGTTTTTTTTTTTTGTTCTTTCGGCTCCAAAAATGTACAATTTTATGATCGCAGCTTTTATCAAAAACAATCATTATTTTATGATATTTTAATTTATGTCATTTTTATTTTCTTGATGTGTTATAATCACCCTGCGCGCGCAAAAAAAACTTTTTACGTACACACATAAATGTACAATTTATGTGGTCATCTGGAAATTTGAAATGAAATGTTATACTCATAATTTTTTGTTTGGGTATTTTTTAATTGCCCTGCTGCAATGACGTATAGTTAAATTCATGATTTCCCAATTTTCAGCTGAATCATGGCACTTAACATACCGAAGTGTGCATTAATAAATTCCGAATCAAATATATATAATCGATTTGGGCTCCATTTTTTAACCTAAATTCTCGCTATTAAGTGGACAGGTCAAGCTTTTCTGAACAATTTTTTTCGTTATAAGATAACAATTTTTGAACATGTGAAATTGAATAGTCTGCTACACTATACCTATATCTAAATCTGCTGATGAGGTAATTTCAATACTTGTAATATGTAAAAATAGTGATAATAATAATAATTATATGTAACAGCAAATGAATAATATGTGTTTACAGCAACAGTAAATTAGTTCCTGTGTTCCTGAACCCTTCACGATCATTCGACAAAAGTATTTTTAAAATGTCACCGTTCTCCTCTCTCTTTGCGTAAATTGATCCATGGTTGGCCTAAACAAATTTAAACTGGTTAATATCAGATTGTAACACTTTCTTAGCTTCATATAGTAAGGCTTTATTGGCAGGCGATAAATAATCCATGATTACTAAATTATATGTAGCACCATTCAACGTTGTTTTTGATAAAACACTTTTGTTTTAAACAAAACATATCAACATTATCAAGAATAAACGAAAATATTCAACGAAAACCGATGATTAAACCTTTAATGTTACCTCCAAGGCTAGAATATTTGAAAACTATTGCTCAAAATATTTCTCTTAATCGTTAATTTACTAACTTTTAACAAATAAAGAGATTTTTTTACCTCTTGATTGTGTTTTTTTTTGGAATTATCTTACGTTTTGGGATTATACGCCTATTGAATTTAGGTAATTTTTTGGGATGTCGTTACGCTCCTCAAACAAAAACGATACAAAATGGAGCACAGCGACATCAAAAAAATAATAATTTCCATAAATATAAAATCCCTAAAAAACACGATTCAGAGAAAAAAATCGCATAAATAAAAATCCAAAAAAAGAAAAAAAAAATTCTATAAATTGTGATAAGAAGGTAAAAAACTAGAATCTTCACAAAATTCATCTTTATAAATTCAGTTTTTGTCAAAATCCGATTTTTTGCAATACATGTGTTGTTCACTTATCCGCACTGTTGTAAAAACGCACGCACATAAATCTGCTATTGTCGAAATTCCTTCAGAAAGAATTCCCATTCTTAACAAAGAAAGGAATACGGAAATTGGCTCCGATTTAGCAAAACCGGGTTTACTAAATTTTTCGTGTTTATAGCCACAATTATATCAACTCAGTTATAATTAATCGTGTTATGTATTTTATAGTATAAAGTACCTATAGCCAAGCCCTATTAGAGGGGTGGAGTGGGGAAGGGGTTGGATGGGTAATTTCACTGGGTCTCCGGTACTATTTGCCCCAATTTGATACATTTCTTATACATACTCTAATAATTTTTAACGTATTATTCATACTGAGATCGGGGTAAATTCTCAATCATCTGGCAAGCAAGCAATTTTCATTTGAACGAAGTAAAATAAAATATTTGCGAACATATTGGGGAAATATTGAAGTCATATTTCTCGTCTTGCGATTTGCTAGTTTATCGAAAAATAGACCAATTTTCACGGAACTCTTTACGGTTTATAAGAACCTAAAATTTATTATACAAATTCAATTTATTTTAGCATGTTTTCGAGGGCGTGGTGTAACTTTACCTAAATAATCGAAGCGAACTTCTGAGAAAAAAATTTTCTTGAACTACAAAGTAAATTCTACTAGAGAATTTTATTAAAACTGTACAATTAACGTGTGTTTGATCTGATCCTGATCAAATTTTTCAACAAGAAATACATTCAAGTTAGCTTCGCCGGCCGCCCCAATTTCAGAAGAATTATCCTGATCCCGATTTCAAAGTAAACGAGACAATCTCAAGGCTTAATATTTTTATAGAAAATTTTCCAAGTAGGTATATTTTGTAGTACATATTAAGAAATTGAGATAATTCGTGACTTTAGGTTGTGAGCTTTTAGGTTATGTTGGTATTACATATTACTCGAGAGGTGGGTTTCGAGAACTTTTTTGCATGAGATTATTCCATACTTTCCTTATTACTTTCGAGTTTATTAAAGGCTATTCGCGATTATTAGAGTTTATATTTCGCAATTATTGAAGATTTTCGAGATTCCTCGTCATGAGTGATTATTTGAGATTATTCAAAATTTTATAGTGACATTGAGCGTTCTGATTTGCTGAATATTAAAAAAATTGCAGGCCGAGACATTAAAAATGTTTGTAGAATGTATTTGTCATGCATGTGCATATTTGCAGTTGAACTCAGTAGAACTTTTTTTTAAATGGGGTTCTCAAATGATTTGTTGATAAGTTCTGAAATATGGCCAATTAGGTTCAAACTTGGCTTTTATAACCACTTATAATGTAGTTTGATATAATTCTGGAATATGGCCAGTTAGAATTAAACTTCGTTACATTTTAACCAATTATATGTGTGCTTTCGTGAATTGAAAAAACCGAAAATATTGCTTAGGGTACACCACACAAATTAAGTGAAATTCACCGGATATTGCACTAGGTGATGAAGTTAAACCATATTTTTATGACATTTTCAATCAAGGCCTGAAGAATTTTACAAAATCCATATATGTACTTAAATTTCATGACAAAAGTAGGTTATAAATGTAAACGAGAACTATTAGCAATTTCCCTCAATTGTAAACTGTGTTGGTTTCTATGTAAGCAAAGGGGACAAGAATCGCAATATCGCACAAAAAATTAAATAACTTCTTTAATCAATCACCATCAAATGCTTGTTTATCAAATGAATTTAGATATCGAAATTCAAAACTATCTATATTTGTGTCTAGACTAAAAACTTATAATAAGCCCACAAAGAGTCAAAGAAGAGTTAATTTAGTTCCGGGCATCCTTGAAATAACTTCCTCTTAACACTAAATAATAATTTTGAGGCCGTCGCTTCAAATCAATGTAAATATGGATATGTACAAACGATAATTATTTCGGAAGTATAGTAATGTAAAAAAATCATAACTTTGTAACTAATTACAGTTTCCTATTAGTTTATTGTATTGTTGTGTTTATAAACAGAACAATTTTGTTAATAAAATATTAAAATAGATAATAAACTGCAATTTACTATTCGTATTACCTTCAAATTGTGTCAACATCTTGATCAATAATATGGACACAAGTATGTATGTACATCCATCCATCACGACATAACCACACCGTATATTTACGAAGAGAAATAAAATTATTAGACCCGAAATAATAAAATTAAAATTAGTAATAACAATTTAATTTATGTAACAAATAAATCATGTTAAATTACCGTGTTACATCTTTTACGACATTCAATTTTTAAAATTGAAAGTAAATGATTTGCACAGGGGCTTATATAATCTATGCTAATAAAATCTAACCTGACACCTCTAAATTAACGTAAATTATTTTTAATTAGCTTTTTTATACTCTTTATTTTATGAATATTTATAAATGTATCAGGTTAATTAATTACTAGTGAAATTATATGTTTAACAAATTTTATTATTTGTTTAATTTATTCGCAACGTGATCTCAGTTAGTTCATTGCGATTGCGCCCATTAAAATTTCCAGATCATTTTATAAAAATGTCATAAATTTTGTCGCACCATCTCCAAGTGTTCGGAAC
This sequence comes from Tipula helvola, assembly GCA_963556165.1. Taxonomy (NCBI): domain Eukaryota; kingdom Metazoa; phylum Arthropoda; class Insecta; order Diptera; family Tipulidae; genus Tipula; species Tipula helvola. Next base: position 11,980,692 of record OY744481.1, on the reverse strand, counting down.
GGCTGCCGTAAGGGCGATTTTTTTACGATCTAGGCGCAAATCTACAGTTAACAAAATTCATTGAACAACTCGGATTTCATCACAATTAGTTAAGAAAAAACTTGTAGTAGCATTCCAGGTTCAGCTAAGAAAAATGTAAAATTAGAAACTTATGACAAGCTTTAGTTTCTTGGCCGCCTCGAAATAACAGTAAAATCGCAAGTAAGACTAGTAGACTTAGCAACGTAAGACCAACTGTCGCATAATAATTTTTGCGAGTTAATACAAACAACAACCAAACAGTTTTCTTTTCCCTTTATTGAGGGTATTTACACCTGTATGTATTGATACGCAGCACTGCAACAGTATGATGTATGAGCTGTTGTTATTAATCTATTTATGCATAAGTAACATTTTATAAACATTTATAGGCGATGATTTTGTGTCAATTCACGATAATGCAAGACCTCACGCTGCCAGAGTCGTGAATGAATACTTGGCAGATGTAAATATTTCGAAGATAACATGGCCTGCAGCAGTCCCAATTTGCACCCTATAGAACATGTTTGAGACATTCTTGGTAGACTAATTCGGTCTCGAATTCCCGCTCCGCATACGAAAGAACAACTCCGTAGCGCGCTCTTAGAGAAATGGGAAAATATCTGACAGTGCGATATGAGGAACTTCCTTGATATAGTTGACGCTTATTTAGTTCTTTTAAACTATTTTTCCTTAGAAGTTATATTGAGTAAGAGAAGTGAGACGGGCTACCTTTTAAAAGAATTTTTTTAATACAATAGAAACATCTGAAATGAGAATTTATCATACAAGCACCATTTCTTCTTTCTTGTTGCTCATTTCCCATGTCTCAAGTCTCATTACTCATTTCTCAAGCAATTTGTCTATCTCAGTTATTATTTGCTATTTCGTATTTCTAATTTTTTATTTCGCGTTTATCATTTTTGAAGTGAACTTCTTTAGTACCGGGGTGATTTTAAAATCGATGAAACAAAACAAAAATTACAAGCAAGAAATGAAAAGCGATATGAAACGAAAAAAGCGACAGTACTTATTTCTTTTTTTCTTCTGTTTTTCCTGTTTTATTCTCTTTTGTTTCATTTTGTTTCTGTATACAGAAAAAAGTATATAGATAGAAGTATGTATGTATTGACATTTTTCATACTCGATCAAAACCTGCTAAAATTCTCTTTAGAAAACCCAATGCATTGTATATACTATTGCTGTAAAAATATCTCAACCACTGATTGTATTAGTGAAACGTCATCGTGTATATATACGGTATACAAGACCTTCTACAATTCTCTCTTGAGAGAATATTGTAGAAGGTTTTGAGTTTTTGACGGTATATATACAGTGTAGAAAACATGCAGACGCGCGCGCATACTACCAAACAAATGAGAGTAAAATGTATCGTAAAAAACCATACGAATCATGCCAAAGAGATACAAACTATAGAGAATAAATAAACAAACATCAAGCGTACAAAAATTGTGCGATAAAGACGAAACTACGCACAACCACTTATTAACACTAATAAAAAAAACCTAAATGGTTTGTTTAACCCTTGTGTGTAAACCAAAAAAAATTTACGCTAGTACACGCTCGACCCACCCGGGTAGCCAAGTGTATTCCCGAGTAACCAAAAATGGTGATCACAAAATTTTACACCAATTTGTCACAAAATATAAGTTTCTTTTTGTCACAAAATAGTTGACAATTTGGAACATATTTATGCAAGTAATTTGTGACAAAATGAATGTTGATTTTACCACCCAAAAAAAAAAAATTTAATCACCAATTTGTCACAAAATGTAAGTACCTTTTTGCCACAAAAAATATTATGCGGGTATTTTGTGACAAAATACATGTTCATTTTACTCCCCAAAAAAAAAGATTTTGATCATTTTTGATTTGGTGAATTTATAATTCGCTAAGTCACTACGTTCTTGCCTCATATTTTTTCGGGTTTTTCAACCGATTTTTTGTCGGTTCCGCTATGTTGTTGCATTTATGTTATAAATTTAGTATTTTAGTGAATAAAAACGAAAAAACAAAGGGAATTCCCCTATAATGAAAGTGGAAAACGAGAAACGAAAAAACACAAATGAGGAAAAGTTATTAGTATACTGTTCGACTAATAGGTTATGGTTGTTCTCATATATAAAACATTCGTATAAAATCATATATTTTTAAATTTTTATACAAAATTACAATGGCAGAACGCAATAGGGATACACAATTTAAAATAATTTGACATAAAACTAAGTATTTTCTTTATACTTTGTTCTGGCTACCCGGGTGGCCGAGTGTGCATTAGAAGGGTAAAGAAAATTATTCACACATAACTCTATCAAAAAAAGTAACGGGGTTCAAGTTCCACCTGTACCGCAAATGTTTGGTAAAACATAAGTACAAAAATAGAGGTAAATATTGTGGCGATTTTGGCCATCATACAACAAGCTCACGTTATGAACAGCAATAGCTTAGATGGTTAAGTGTTATAAACACGACCGATGGCAAGCAGAGAAAGTTTTTGATTTATTTTAAATCGTTAAATAAAGAAATAAATCTGTTGTCATAGCCCCCACCAGTAGCAAGCGGACAGAATTAAATAGTAAAGTCAAAGCAAATATCAAAGTGTATAAAAGTAGAGTGAAACAAAAGGTACAGTGTTTTTAATTTCAAAATCCGAACGAACTCAGTAGCCTAGTTCATTGAAAATTCCCATGATCATTGAAAATTTATGGTATGCAATTATGTATATAACATTGAGAAAAGTCGGACGCACAGAAATATTTAGCCTCAAAGATGTCGTCATGACATTTTAACACAGCAAACATGTAACATGAAGCCCTAGAGGTAGTAACTGATTGGTGCACGGAGGTGGGGCTTACGGTAAATCCTAATAAGGTCAGCTGCACTCTATTTACTAACCGGAGAAAAACTGCCCTCCCACCGATAGCTTTGGGGGGGGGATAACTCTCCAACTGTCAAAGGAGGTTAAATATCTGGGGTCGTACTTGATCAGAAACTGACATGGAATCCCCACTTAAAGCATATAATAAGCAAGGCCAATAAGGCCTACTTTACCTGCCAAAGAATGATTGGCAAAACGTGGGGACTGAGCCCACAAATATTGGTTTGGCTCTACCGGGCCGTTATAAGACCTATGGTCTCTTATGCGGCGTTTGTGTGGTGGAGCAGACTCGTGCACGAAGAATACTGGACACGATCCAGAGGTTAATTTGTGTAGGGGCAACTGGAGCAATGAAGACTTGTCCAACAGCTGCCCTTGAGAGAATACTGGGACTCTCACCACTGCACCTACACATTAAAAAAGTAGCCGGTTCAAGAGGTCTGAGCCTGAAAATCACTGAACAAATAAAAACGATGAGGCCAGGACACAACAATATCCTACATAAATTCAATCTCAAGGAGGAATTGATCCAACTATCAGATTTGATGGTAAAGACAATCGATTGTCGGAGGAATTTTACCATCAGGTTGCCGGATAGGGCACTGGTAGAGAATATTATCCCCTCCAAGATGGTAGCTCTTGCGGTTGTTGAAAATTTGACATTCAAACATGATCTATAGAGAGTGAAAAATGCTCAAATTATCGACGTTAGCAGTGTGAGCAGTGTGTGTGATATATACATGGTGTGGTGTTAGTGATAAACAAATAAATTTTAATTTTTTTTATATGGTTTTTCGTAGTGACTACTACGCCTCAACGTTGATGTTTATAAGCATGTGTCTGCGTATCAGCAAAACAAGCAAGCTCAGTACATACCTGCGGGAGTGAGTCGTGAAAATCATCACACTTCGAAAATTTTCAACTCAAGTGTGATGAAAGAGTAAGCTTATATCAAAATGACGTGATTTGATTAGTAGAGAGTGAAGTGTGATGATTTTCTCGACTCACTCCCATAGGTCTGTACTGAGCTGCAGGCTTTCTAAAGAGAATTTTAGCAGGTTTTGTACTCGATTGAAAAAAAAAAAAATGTTGTTGTTGTTATTATTATTATTTTATTTTCTTCGCCTTTGTATTCTCTCATAAGCGTTCTACGCGTATATGTTTTTACGTGTGGTAGTACGCGTGTGTGCGCCTGCGTGTTACAAAGCTTTGAGAAAATTATAATAATTTTTTTTTTCATAGCGTGGTGTGTTTTATTTCTTTATCGTTCTACAATTTTAATAATAGTAGATATGCCGAAAACTAATGCCGAAATGTATCGCGAATATCGGGAGAAAAACCACTTCAAAAAATAATAACATGAGAAAGGTTGCAAAGACCTCAACGGAACGTGTACGTCAATTTCGTCAAAAGGCATTATTAAATGTGCAAAATAATATTTCTTTTGTGTCCACTGTACAAAATAGTGAAAACAATCATAACATAATCATAAACCCTCTAATTATCCTCATTCGCCTCATTCTATCGCTGCTTAGATTCTGAAAAGTTTCACTTCTACTGCGTGTGAACTGCAGACAATATTTTTTTTATTTTTCTTTGCTCATGTCTCACATATTAATTCTCATTTCTCAGATCTCATATTTCATTTCTGACGTCTTTTTTCTCAGTTCCACTATGTGCTTTTCACTTCTCTCTTTCTTGTTTTCATTTCTTATTATTCATTTCTCATTTTCCATTCATCATTTCTTATTTCGTATTTACAGTGGGTTCGAACAGCATTGTTGCCCATTCGGAGCCTCACTTGAGAACACACAATGGTCGCTTTTCTGAATATCTTTCTATAAATGTTACTTACATGTTATCCTCCTGGTTTCCGTGAACAGTATACTCGTGGAAGTTACCTCTCACTAAACATTTGAGAATTCCATTGATATAGTTGAATTTGATTTAGTTTTTTAACTATTTTTGCTTAGAGTTACATTGGGTATGAGAAGTGAGAAAGGCTACTTTCTAATAGAATTTTTTTAATAGAAACTGCTGAAATGAGAATTTATAATTTAACATTCATTTCTCATTTCTTGCTACTCTAATGTCTCTCATTTGCCATTTCGTATTTCTCATTTCCAATTTTTCATTTGTCATTTAATATTTCTCATTTCTTATTTCTCATTTCGTATTTCTCATTTCTCGTTTCTAATTTTTAATTTCTCATTTTTTATTTATAATTTCTCACTTCTTATATTTTTTTTCATTGCTCATTTCTGATTTTTCATTTCTATTTTTTCACTTCTCATTTCCTATTTTTCATTCCTCATTTCTCAGTTCCCATTTCTCATTTCTAATTTTTTAGTTCTCATTTCGCATATTTTATTTCTCATTTCTCATATCTCATAACTTAATTCTCATTTTTCATGTTCTCATTTTCCATATTGTAATCGTAAATTATCAGTGTAACGCTTTTGGCATATTGTACTAGCGTCAATCGATACTTGCCACTTGAGCAAACTCTGTTACACCACTTTCAGCTTAAGCTCGTTGTTTCTCGTCATCTTAAACTTTGATCAGCTACACCGAATATATCTGTTTGTGAATATTAGCCATTTTGTTAATACTAATTGGCAGAACAATACGCCGCCCCTTTGACAAATTGAAGACTTTACCGTATCGGCCCGCATCGTCATTTGTAATAAACTATTTTATTAGTTTCCAAAAATGACTTTTCTCAATACTCAACAAATTGATAACAATATTGAGTTAAAAGGTTGATTTAATAATAATGTGCGCGCACATTATTTCATAAGATAACGCGCACATTTGTTGTATAGTTGATTAGGTCATTTTCTAATTAAATATTATACCGCATACAGAATAACAAGAAATTACGGAAATTCAATTAAAAAAAAAATTAAATTAAAGTATTTTTACGTATTTTACTGGTCAATTATTATTTTATATTTTAACTGGTTTTCTCTTATTTATTTTACTTTAAAAAAAACAAAAAAAAAATCGAATAAAAATTAAAAATAATTTATTGAATTATTATAAATATTGTATAACATGGAATGGTTTTTAACACACAATTATTAAATTTATTTTTTTTTTTCGTTTTAGTGAGACATGAAATTATTAAGTACAACCATTACTTTCAGATTTACAAAATATATTCATGCACACGCCGCTATACCACACAATTTTTCTAAATTTTGAATATAATTTCTTAAGTCATTTGATTTTATCTGAAGACAATTTTCAATTTGGGATTGTTGCTGTTTCATTTGATGGTGATCGATGTCATTTTCTGTTCGATGAATTCGATTGATTATGTTGTTTTTGGTTGATGTGATGTCGATGAAATACTGAAATTGTTAAAAAAAAATTACAACATTTTGTTTAATTTAATTGGAATGCTGTAATGTGGGATGACAGGCCGATAGCGTAATTTGGGTTAAACATATTTGTTACCATATATGTGAAATATGCGAATTTGGGTTATGTAACCGTACGGTTTATTTGAAGGAGTTAAATTAGTTTGATGTGATTTAGGTATGAAGAGTCAATAAAATAATGGATTAAACTATTTAATATGCGTATATACTTACATGTTGGTATTTGCCTGTCGTCACGTATCTAAAATCGTTAATTAATTCGATTACCTCCTCCGTCATTGAATCACTTAGTTCCGCAATCGTATTTAAAATTTTATCAATATTTTCGATTTGCCTGCAAAAATCCATTTCGGTGTCAATCAACTCGATTACATTATCGATCTCGTTGCTCTGATAACAACGTCTTAAATCATCACAAATCAACTTTTTAATTTCAAATTTGTTTCTACTAATTTCCAGTTTGTTTCGTGCCTCAACATCTCTATACTTTTTCATAATTTTCTCGATGAACCGGTCAAGTTCCAGTTTCACCTCCTTATTCAACTTTTGCATTTCAATATTAATTTGTTTTATGCTGGTCGGCTCCATACGCCTACCCACTGCTTTCAAAAATGCTTTTAATGTATTGTTTATACCCAACAAAAGATTTTGCAGTGATAAGCGAAATACATTTTGAAAAAGTATCGATCTACTGTTTAGATTTCCATCGTTGTATTCCGGATTTGAAAGGAAACCTTGGAATAATAATTGAATCGAATTAAATGAGGCATTCAATATCCCGGCTGATCGATTAATGAGAGTCATTAAAATGTTTTCACTTAAATTAGCAACACCGTTAGCTACATTAAACACACCATTTTCTAGATTATTAACAAGACCTTGAGCAATGTCGATTGTGTCTTCGAGTACCACGCCTGTTCCGTTTACAAATCCGGTGACTAAATCACCAGTAGTTTCGATTACATCACTTCCAGTATTTATTACGGACTCGCCAATATTCTCGATTAAATTTAACGTTGAATTAGCGACACTTCCTGTTGCATTTATTAAGGTGGCACCTACCAATTCTGCCGAGTTAATAAAGCTTGCACCAACATTTTCAGCCCCAGTAATTACTCTGTTCGCTAAAATTCCAATTTGATCGACTGTTCTATCGAGAATTATTCCAGTACCATTTACGGTCGATTCTAATCCCGATCCGACTGCATAAATTATACCGTTTCCTCCATCTCCGATTTCGTTTACTACGTCGCCGATCCACAAACCTAAAATTTGAGCCCCACTAGATAAACCACCTACTGGCCCCGATACACTATTCACACCTGTTACTATGATATTTCCCGTTGTGTTTATTAGGCCGGAATTAATCAATTCGCCCATTGTAAATGCTGTCCCATTTATTAAATTTTCGACCGATCCAAATGTATTTCCAATCAAATTCGTCGTGCCGTTGAGCAAATAAAATGTCGAGTTTGAAATAGCCCCAATTCCTGATCCAATCACATTACTGGAAGCGTTTAACGTGGTCGATAATATTTGTCCCGCCCCTTTAACGGTTGTGTCTAATAAATTTCCCGTTGTATTTACTAAATTTCCGGTCGCATTTATCACCGCTTTGGATACATCACCAACCGTGTCAATTCCATAATTTAAAATATTACCACTTGCGCTCACCAAGCTATTTAATAAATTTGATGCCGATGCGATAAGCGTATTGGTGGTGTTTGCTAATTGATTAACACCTGTATTAAGTAGATCACCTGCAACACTTATCGTCGTATCGAAAATATTTCCTGTTGCATTCAACGCCGTATTAACAACATTTGTCGTTAAATTAATCAAATTGCCGGTTGAATTTAATGCCGTCCCAATTACAACACCACCGAAATATGTCGAGCCACCAATTAAATTTTCACCCGCATCCAATGTTGCATTCACCACCCGGCTACCTGTTTCAATTAGTGTTTGACCTGTTTCACCAATAAAATTTCCAAATGAATTGAACGTGGTATTAATTAAACTTCCACTTGAATTTATAACACCACCAATTGAATTTATCGTTTGATTGTATAAATTACCGGTAATTTCACTACCACCATTCACCGTATTAACTATTATGCTATCGGTTACATTAATTAAATTATTTGTTTCATTTGTTGTTGCATTAATTACGGTAATAAGTGAATTAGCTAAATTCGATGTTGTTACATTAACACCCGTTTGTATAACATTCTCTGTGGTGTTTGCGAATGTATTTGCGACCGCAGCAGTTGTTTGTGCAAAATTATTGATTAGATTGGTGGAAATGTTTGTTGCGGTGGTAAAAATGTTGGCGGTACGATTAACGGCATTATTCAGAAATGTTGATGATGTTTGTGCAGCACCGGTTATTAGATTACCCAAATTTTGTGTTGTTGCCACAGCGAAACTGTTTACAGCATCTGGAAAAGTGGTTGCAAATTGTCCCAACGGAGTGATTGGTGATGATTTCGTGAGTTTTAATAGCGTGATATACACAAATAATTTTACAATTTTAACGTACATTGTTATAACATTGATCGAACATTTTTTGTATTGTCTAAGTTCTTAACTAAATCGTCTTAAGCCTAGAACCGGTTTATTTATACCCAAAAAAATGATCTCAATTTTGATGTCTACATACATATTTGTTCAGCCTGACTTGAATATTTTATAATATCGAGCCCTTGAATGCTGCATCTGAGTAAACAATTTTTGTTTTCGAATTTACATAATTTTTTGATATTTTGGGAAATTCCAAAGTTGATTTTATAACTGGGTTAAAGTTCTAACGCAACAAACAAAATATTGATATTTCTTAACATTTCCCGTTTTGTAAGTTGATTGAGTATATACTTAAAAATTCAAGGTTGCGCTGCTGAACCAACTTGATTGATAAAAATCAAAACCACAAATCTCCATACAAATGTTTGTGGTTTTATTTTGGTATTTATGCATATTTGCGCTAACATTAAGAAGATATATGGATTGTAATGGTATACATAGAATAGTGAAATACATCGTATAGAAAGTGAAAGATGCTGCAAAATTTTAATGAATCAATTGACATTTTACAATCTCTGTATATCCAATACAACAGTACTATGTTACAGTTACAAAACGAATGACCTTTAGCCTAACATTTAAAACACAAATTCTAAATCATAAAACATTTTGTATTACGTTTGAAAATTTTAATTAATTTCCGCAGGTTCACTGATCACTGCTTGAAGTCTTTTGATTATTCGCGCGCAGGAAGATGCATTTCAGATCATCACCAATATTTAAAATCGCATTACGCTTCGTGTACACATCACATTTTAATTATTGAAATTTCTTATTGTGTAATATACTTTCTAAATAATTCGGAGGCTGGATACATGATACAGTCGAATCCAACCAATTTATATAAAAACATTCCGAAATAAATGTAAAATTTTACGTTTTTACGATATTATATTTGCGACTATAAAATGCAAATTGTTATACGCGGGTTCATTGAGCAATTTACATATTTTGAGTATAAAATGGATAATTTTTGAGTGTAGGATGTGATGGCATATTTTTAGAGTTTTCCTTCGTTTTCAATGACAATAACAATTTGCTGTTGTGTATATACTGTAAATATTGATTTGCGTTTATATGGGCGCACGACAGTTCAATTAACTTTTGGTTGATTGGCTTTTAAAGAATTCACATTATATCTGATGATTTGCAATCTTTGGGTCCTCCTCGTTTAATCGTTAAATTTGTTTTTTTTTATACGTACGATTAAAATTAACTGGGTTTAGCTTAATTTACCTTTAAATGCATTTGAAGTAACAATGTCTGACTTCACGATTGTAAAACAATTCAGATGTAGCGTAGCATTTAAAAAAATCTTGAATTGCAACTTGAAATTCTGCGGAGGCTACGAGATACCTGATAACATAATCATTCTAAGAAGCTAAACAAAATAAGAAATTTTCTTAACCTTCCTGTCAATACGACACACCTGGGTGTGTATTTGATTTTTTGTAACTGAATGAAATTTTTTTTCTAACAAAGTTAAATGAAATTTTCATTATTATATCGTTTCTATATTTAATGTTTATCCATCTTTGATGAAAAACTCTTGATTAAATTCATACACACCAGGGGTTGAACGTGTTGGTAAAAGTGGTTTTATTCTCGTGTTGACACGAAGGTTAAAATGTCTAATATCAGTATCGATACCGTCTCAGCTCTCGTAACAGGTTTAGCAAAACGAGTTTACTTAGGTCTACTATACTAGATACCCGAATTATATCAAGTCTTTTAACTTTGCTTGGTTAAAGTATATATTTTTAATCTAGAAAATATTTCAAACAATTGGGAAATATGTTGCAATACCAATACCAATCCAAATCTGGGGAAGTGTGAGTGCTTTCTGCTTGAAATCATATGATTAGCATAATAAGGTAGAGAAGGTTTAGTGAAAAAAATAATAGTCCGAAGAAACGGTATGCGCTACCCTCGAGATGCCTCGCGAAAACGAATAAAAAGTCAAATAGCTACTGCCCCCTTACCTATAAAATATCAGCTGGATCATACAGTTAGGTTGACTGTAATTAATATAAATTTAGTTTCCTTTAACTTATCAACATTTAATTTAAATATTTGAACTTTGGCATTGCTTTTAGATTGGAACTAGGGCTTACCCGTTCCCGGGCCTTTTACATTCTTGGGAACGGGATTGTGATGTTATGATTCCCGGGAATTCCCGGGATACGGGACAAAACAAGTTTTTTAGCCTACACCTCATATATATTTTAGGTCGAGAAATGGAAAGGAAAATAAATTAAGTAAGATTTAAAATAATTGAGTAAAGTGTGATGTACTGATTTAACCACTCAATCGGTGGATTCCGTTCTCCCAACAAAAATAAAATTTAAACTATCAGCATTGACTTTTCTCAACCTATATTGCTACAGTTGGCGGAGATAAATGCGCCCAATGACAATTAATTTTCATTAGAAACCCACCCGTTGTTATTTTTAAATTTGGTTGTTTTTCCTTTTCTTGGCTTAAACTTAACACCTTACTTTTCTCTGTGTCAGTGTTTTGGGGTACAAACACAGTGCGATAGTTTGGTTTAATTCTGCAGATAGACCATGGATGTACGTTCAGCTCTACATTTGACTGAATTTTATTTTATTTTTTTGCTTCCAATTGTCCTAACACATAAAAGTCATTTCCGATTATGAGCTCATCCCAAAATACATCATCCATAATTTCCTTTGTCCCCAACTCTGAATCTTGGACACATTTTATTAACGAGGCAACATCTTTATTTCGTCTAATGGCTAGTTTTTCTTTTAGAAGTTTTAACGTACTCTATTCTATATGATCAATAAAAGTTGCCTGTTCTTTTAAATTTGTTAACTATAATGCTGAAGTCGCTGCAATTTTGGGTACCTGACCTACGGCATTGCTCAATATTTATTCATTCCACATTTCGTAAATTTTCAGTTCCCGAAGTGCTATTTTTACTAAGGAACCATTCCAACGTATTCTTTAAAGTGCTCAAGCAGTTATGGCTATCTAAAATCTAACATAATATTCAGTTCTTAACACTCTCTCTCTAGCTCTATAACGTGTCTTTATTTTTATAGCGTTGCGTCTACCACCGGCGACTTTCTCGTAAATTCCAAGAAGTTAAAAAATTACGTAAAGGAGTGTGTATTCACATGATTTACGGTCCGTGTGGCGCCATCAACTCCCAATCACCGTGCCTGGTCGACGGCAAGTGTTCGAAGCGTTACACACGAAATTTAACAGCGGAGACTATCACTGGCAACGATGGTTATCCACTGTATCGGCATCGATCACCCGATGATAACGGTAGAAATATCATAGAGGAAGTGAAAGGAAACGATTTCGTGGTCGACAACACTTGGATTGTTTCGTATTCGCCACTTCTTTTCAAAATATTCAAGGTGCATTACAACGTGGAGTATTGCAAATCAGTGAAGTCGATCAAATACATCTGCAAATATGTCACGAAAGGCAACGATATGGAATTTTTTTGGCGTTCAAACAATTTGGTGATATGCGTGAGCTGCAATGAGGTAATTTGGCGTATATTCTCATTCCCCAATCCTGAACATCGGCCCACTGTTGTACCTTTGATGGTGCATCTAGAGAATAGTCAACGAGTTTATTTTAACGCATCGAATGTTGCTCAACGTGCTGAAACACTTCCAGTGACACCATTGACCAGTTTCTTTTCCATTTGCCAAAGTGATCCGTATTCATGAACATTGCTCTACTCTGAGATGCCCCGTTATTATACTTGGAACGCTTCATAGAAGAAATTTTAAAGTCGGAAGCAAAGCGATGCGGTTCCTGATCATCCGTATGGGCGTTCTACTGATGCTCTTCGTCGCATTTACACAGTTTATACGTAGAACGACGAATGCCTCTACTTGCGGCTTTTGCTGGTGAATGTTCGTGGGCCGACATCATTTGAATTACTTCGAACTGTCAATGGTGTAGCGTGCCCAACATGTTAGCAGCTCAATTTGCTTGAAAACGATACTCATTGGGGGTTTCTGCAACTCCATGTCAGATACGCACATTATTTTCTATCATTAATTTCTATCCATGTGAACTGTGGAATAAGTACAAGGATGACATGTCAGAAGCCATTATACATCGAATTCGTGTCAGTTCAGGGAATCCCGATCTCAAGGTGAGTGAGGATGAGATACATAACCAGGCTTTGCTTTTGATCGAAAGCAGGTGTAACCTCATGTGCGGCAGTTTGATAATCAAGTTAGGAATGCGTGGAATATACGACGCTTTCAATCGAGAATTGGAACGTGAACATGAATAAGATCGAGATGCATTGAACCAATCAGTTCGAACGAATGCATCACTGTTGAACCCCCAACAGAAGGAAGTGTACGATACATTAATGAAATTGATGATGGAAATGGTGGCTTATTTTTCCCGGAAGCGCCCGGTGGAACTGGGAAGACATTCCTCATGTCATTGATTTTGGCCACTGTTCGTGCAAGATCCGAAATTGCTGTAGCAGTTGCTTCTTCTGGGATAGCGGCCACGTTGCTAGAAGGATGCAGAATGGCTCATTCGGCGTTGAAATTTCCAATTGGTAATGACCATTTTCCTGTCGACGAATCGAACGGATTGATTTCATTTCCGCCGAATTTTCGCAATTTCGTCTCAACGAAGGACCAGCTCATCAACAAAGTGTTCCCTAACATCATTGCTAACCACAAAAATCACAATTGGTTGAGTGAACGAGGAATTCTTGCAGCAAAGAACAATGATGTGGATCACTTTTTTTTTTTTTTTTTTTTTTTTTTATAAATTTTTTTAATTGGGTGCAGAGCGGACTTATAACCGGTCCTAGCTCCTTGTAACTGTCAGAGCTTCTGCACCCAATGCGCGATCCTGCAAGTAAAGATTAATAGCTACCTTAAATTTATTCATTTTATATTCCTTCGGAAATTTGAAATGTATTAGCGAATTCCACTTTTTTGATGTTCGGTATATAAATTCGCGCTTGATTTCTTCAGTTCGAGGTTTCGGGAGCTTCACCGTAAACCTATGTGCATTGGTTGTTCCTCTTGTTACTCTTGTTGTTGTAACGAATGGTGGTATTTTCTCCGATAGTTCTGCAGAACATTTACCATGTAAGCATCTGTAGAAGACGCAGAGTTCTGCAACATCTCTGCGATGCTGTAAGCTGTCTAGTTCTTGAGTAAGTCTGGGATTCCGTATTATTCTGATAGCGCGGCGTTGAACCCTGTCCAATAAGTGGAGGGTGGTACCAGACGCACCTCCTCAAACTTGACAGCAATACTCTATACATGGTCGGATGAAGGTTTTATATATCTGGAGAACTTGATGCGATTTGAAAAACCTTCTGCATCGATTCAGGAACAACTTAAACTTCACAATTCAAAATAAAATCGTTGGTCCACTGAAAGTGTCCACTGTCCAGCTAATAAGTTAACACAACATTTATTAATTATGAGGCGGCACGAAGTTCGCCGGGTCAGCTAGTTTAAAATAAAAATGAATACCATATTAAGAAAGTGACAAACCAGTTGTGTTTTATTACATACAATATTTTGTTAGTGATATTAGTCCACGAATAAACACCAGAAATATTAAAAAATATTATCTTAATTTAATAATAATTAATTTGACGGTGATAAACTTAAAAAAAATTATTACAAAGTTACAAACCCTTTAATGTCAACGGAACATTATCAACGGTAATTTTATACCAATAGTTCTGTAGAAAACTTCAGAATATTCGCAAATTGTTGTCGTATTTAAATTTTAAGGTCAAATATGAAATGTAATTTAAAAACGAGATCCGGCGCGTCAATGAATTGGAAGTTAAGTGCAAGCGGTATTAATTGGCCATTTATATCAATCAGGTATTGCTCTATTTTCTCTTTAGATTTTCCAATAGCAGTAATATATGGTGTCTTTCCAGTTTTATTGTCAGTATATTCCTCGTTACTTATTCCAGTCTATACAAAAACAAAAAACAAAAATTAAAAGCAAATAGAACAACAAATTACATATTTACAATTAAAAATAATGCTTATTACTTAATGGCTAATTTACATTCAATCATTTTTGTAATTTTCGAATAGAAATACAAGAAATAGTACAAATATAGTATACATAATTTATCCATTAAAAATGAGGGACATTTTCTTATAAGTTTTTTCCTTATGCTGGAAACACATGAGCAGAATTTCTGCTAGCATCGCTGCCGGCAGAAATTCGGGTGAACTACATGAGCATCGGTCTTGATAAGCAGAATGTTTTTTTGTGGCATTTATTTGATACATATTTAATTTTAATGTACAATTTTTTTAAATGAATTGTGCATTATTTTGTCACAAATTAATTTATTTGTATCCTCCATTTTGGCACTTGTCACACAAAACTTATTTTCTTTCAACAAATTAAAAAAATTGATTGGAAAAAATAAAAAGTATACAAATTGTACTAGATTTGTTATCTTTTAGGTAATGTAGCCTACTGATTCACAGCAAAATTAGAAATAGAGACATAAAGCAGAATTCTACATGACAAGCAGAATACTTGTATTTCAATTCATTTAAACTTGTGTATTCTAATTTTGCTGCTTACAGAATTCTGCTCATGTGTTTCCAGCATTACAAAGTGTTGCTACGTTTTTATAATTATTTGGTTGCAAACTTTACGAAAAAGTACTGGAAAAGATGAGCCCATATTTTTAGCTTTTCCCACATATTTTTCTAAATAAAAGATTAATCTCAAATTTGTATGTGAGAACATAGCGAATATCGCGTTTCTCGTATATCTTTCAAAAGAGCATAAACAAAAATTTCAGATGTAAATTAGCCATAACGCACAGATAACCTGGCAAATATTAAAAAAATATATATAAAAGTATCTTACCTATTGATGAACAATTAGATTATTAACGGCCTGGTCTGCTCATCTGTCTACCGATGAAATTTAACTGGCCTTGCTGGAGATGGTGACAATAGTCTTAGTAAATTGATAAATGGCAGAATCTGGGTGTCCCAATCTGTGATATATTGAACAAATAAGAATATACAGGATATTTTGATTTTACACTAAGTACTAATATTTCTGTCGAATTCCGTATATAACACTGTTTCCTCTTAACTTTTGACAATGGAAAAAATGTGATTGGTAAGGTTGATAATTTTTGCTAAAGCTGTGTGTTGGTTGATCCATATCTGAACGAAAAATCAAAAAGAATCTTTACGAAACAAACTTCATTAAAAAGATATTATATATTTTACTTACTAATTACGGACACTCAAAAAAGTATCGACAGTTATTGTAAATGGAAAAGTTTCTTTATACTTTGTGATTTCCGATATTCTCTCTATATGTAAATCCTTTGAACATCTTCTGGACCTACTTCCAGTATTGTTCAAGAATCGTTGTTCTCATCTGCTTTGGATTAAAAATCGTTTTTTTTTTTTCTATTTTCCTCTTCTTGGCTCTTTCGCTTTTTAATTTTATCTGTAGAAATCCGTTATTAGTTGAATTGAAGAGTAATTACTTAACGAACAATTACATAGACTGAAAAAATTAATAAGGTTAGTTTAAGGAGGCATATTGTATTGTCGTCATCATGTCACTTACTGTTACGAAATCATAATATGTTTTATTTATGTACTGTGCGGAAATCTCTGAAGGACGAACGAAGATTATCGAAAAACGCTTGAGACGCGGATGGAAATTCTTTCAAGGAGCACCAATTTGACGGCTAACCTCGATTTTCCTAAAATTTTTATTAACTCGGCAAATTTTATTACCTTAATATTCTGCCTTTGAGAGATTTATTGTAATCGAATAAATAAATACCAAGTTTAAACACGGAAACAATTTTATGCACGTTTCTGCAACAGCTAACTGCTGTTCTTTTGAAGGCTTAAATCCAAAATTTTAATAAACCAAAGCGGCTACATAAGATGCAATTTTCCATCTGTGAGCATTTTTTAGGCATCCAGATTCTTCGAAATGTGACATAATTTTTGGTCCCTCCGTTTTTCTAGTACGATACACTATAATAGACTGTGTGTTTGAAAGATAAAATAAATATGTAGTCTTAGAAAGGCAACCGCATTTAGTAATATTAAGATATAAAATAAATATATTAACTTATACATTTAATATGTTATTTGTTATTAATTTTATAGATTTAAGATATACACTAAGGATCTTAATATAAAATTAACACAATAGGGTATGAAATTGATAATTTAGTTTATTGGTTTTTTATATTCACTTTACTAAATTAAATTTTTTTGTATTAAGTAATGTTTCAAGCAGCCCAGACATCAAAATGTGAATTTTACTCTGGTGGTTCCCCAACATACTGGCCCAGTGACGAAGCTAAGATACCGGACCTAATCGACTTTTATGTAGCAAGAGGTATATCTCAGAACTATATTCACATTGAAAACAGCAATTCTCTAGTATCGGATCACTCACCGGTTATCATGACAGTCAGTGAAACTGTAATTCAAAGGGAAAGTGCACCCAGATTAACAAATTCAAAAACAAACTGGGATCTGTTTCGTGAAATAATGGAGGACAAAATCAATCTCCAGGTACCGATAAGAAATTCTCGACAGTTGGAAGACGAATTGGAGCAACTCAATGAAATAATTCACTATGCTGCATTGGCAAGCACTCCCATTTTACAAAATAAGAAGACGCTTAACATATCCTACCCAATGGAAGTTAGAGAGTTGGTAAGAGAAAAACGACGAGCTCGTAAAACCTGGCAAATTAATCGAACACCGGAGAACAAAACAATTCTTAACAATTTATGTAACAGCCTCAAATCCCTTCTTAAAGAAGTTAAAAATGAATCAATCAACAGATATCTAGTTAGCCTAACTGATGAAAAAAATTCTGATTACTCACTGTGGAAGGCGACGAAGGGACTCAAAAGACCCAAAATGCAAGTGCCTCCACTTAAAAAGGATGATGGAACCTGGGCAAGAGGCCACAAAGAGAAGGCTGATCTATTTGCGGAGTATCTCCAGGAAACCTTCCAACCACTACCAAGACAAACTGCCAATGAAAATATAATATCTATTCACAAGCTGGATGAGTTTGAAATACGGCCAGTAACTCTCAAAGAATTAAAAGAAGAAGTGAAAAGTAACATGAATGTTAAAAAAGCCCCAGGGTATGATTTGATTACTTGCCAAATTATCAAAGCTCTACCTAACAAAGGATTTCGTAAGCTACTACACATAATCAATGCGAGCTTTCGGTTAAAATATGTTCCGAATCAATGGAAAGTAGCAGAAGTAATCATGATACCAAAACCTGATAAACCACCTAACGATAAAAAATCATACAGGCCAATTTCTCTGCTGCCAATCATGTCAAAACTCTTTGAAAAATTATTACTAAAGAGACTTAAACCAATAATTGAGGACCGACAACTAATTCCTCCACATCAATTTGGATTCAGAGAAAAGCATTCTACAATTGAACAGGTCCATAGAATCACCAACATAATTGAAAGAACGTTAGAACGTAAAAAAGTATGCTCAAGCATATTCCTGGACGTCGCGCAAGCATTCGATAAAGTCTGGCACAGTGGTCTGGAATACAAGCTGCATAGAGATCTACCGAGACAATTCTATGCCATACTAAGATCTTATTTATCCAATAGACACTTTCGAGTGAAATATGAGGATGAATACTCTGAGCTAAAGAAAATCTCTGCCGGTGTCCCGCAGGGGAGTGTCTTAGGACCAATTCTGTATTTACTATATACAAGGGACATACCAACCACAAATGAAGGAACCATAGCCACCTTTGCAGATGACACAGCAATTATGGCAGTTGGAAATAATGTCGCTGATGCAACGAGCAAACTCCAGAGGATGACCAATGCGGTTTGTAACTGGACAAAGCGTTGGCGAATCAAACTTAATGAGACAAAATCCACGCATATTAACTTTACTTATCAAAAGGCTTACCACCTACCTATAGAAATTAACTCGCGACTCGTGCCATATGCAAATACAGCTAAATACCTTGGCATGACCCTCGATGCCAAGCTTAAGTGGAGAGAGCATGTCAAAAAGAAAAAAGAAGAACTTAACATAAAGTTCAGAAAAATGTATTGGCTCATAGGTAGAGGCTCTGAGCTTACAATTCACAATAAGCTGCTGCTATATCGGCAAATTTTGAAGCCGATATGGACCTACGGTATACAACTCTGGGGATGTACCAAGCAAACAAACGCCAAAATGATACAGACGTTTCAAAACAAGGTTCTTCGTAGCATCGTCAATGCTCCGTGGTACGCAAGAAATGAAGACCTTCACAGGGACCTACGGATGGAATACATCAAAGAGGAAATAAAAATGCATGCCGCAAAACACGAAATAAGGCTCCAGGAACATGGAAACCCCTATATTCGCCATATGATAGATAACCCTGTCGTTGAAAGAAGACTCCAAAGAACGAGGCCACTTGACCTAGTGAACTTACCAAACTAAAATTAGTAAATAGGTTTAATTGATTATGGGGCTAACCAGTGGGTTACACCCCAACAAACGTGAATTTTACTAGATATATAAAAATTTGTATTTGAAAGAAAAATTGCTAGATGAGCGCAGTCTCAGTCGTAATAAAATAAAATGAAAAAAAAAAAAAAAAAAAAAAAAAAAATTAAGTAATTATAAAACTAAGTACATACGGTGCACCTAATTACATTTATAATTTCGCTTGAATGCACCGGAATAATCACAATTTTTAGAAGAACTTAATATTTCCACAGTTTCTGTTACAGCAGTTTATTAACAACAATAATTTAACAAGAAATCGGTACGTTTATCACGAGCTAAGAATTTTGTAATGTTTTTCACTAGCATGCCTATCGATTTATAATGGCGACTAAATAAATTTCTATTGCATTTAACAGTTAGTGTTAGGATACAAGCCGTAGTTTATATCTTAAATGTATAAAATCAATACCAAGTAGGATATGAAAGGTATAATTTAATGGGATCCGCTCGAAATGCTATATTTTAAAACGCGATATTTCAAAACGCGATATGACGAAACGCGATATGGTACAAAACGCGATATTTCAAAATGCGATATTTCAAAACGCGATATGGTACAAAACGCGATATGGTACAAAATGCGATATGGTACAAAATGCGATATTTCAAAATGCGATACGGTACAAAACGCGATATGGTACAAAACGCGATATTTCAAAATGCGATATTTTAAAACGCGATATGGTACAAAACACGATATTTTAAAATTAAAATTTTAAAATAATAATAAAAATTAAAATAATAATAATAATATTATTTTAAAATAATAATAATTATTAATCTTCCTTTATTTAATAAAATTTTCCTTCACCAAAATGATAAAATTGAACATGTACGATCAGAACTAGGAAATCGCGTTTTGAAATATCGCGTTTTGAAATATCTCGTTTTGTACCATATCGCGTTTTGAAATATCGGGTTTTGTAATATCGCGTTTTGTACCATATCACGTTTTGAAATATCACGTTTTGTACCATATCGCGTTTTGTACCATATCGCGTTTTGAAATATCGCGTTTTAAAATATCGCGTTTCAAATGGGACCCAATTTAATTTATTGGTTTTATTTGTTCACTTTATTAAGTTAAATTTCTTTATACTAAGTTACTAATAAAACTAAGTGCGGTGCACGCCAAAAAATAATTTATAATTTCACTTACATTGTATTTTAAAACATCACTTTCAATATTCGACGAAGGAACTTATTATTTCCACAGTTTTTCACAGCAACTTGATTAAACCTTGATTAACAAGTATATTTACGAACCGAGAATTTAATATCACTTTGCAATTATATGTCTAAACTATTTATTTTATAACGTGGTTTTATTAAATTCTATAATGCCTAATAGATTTATAACTTCACATTATAAGATTAATTCAGATAAATTATCATTTTCAGTCATCAAGAATATTTAATATTATGTTTTGTATTAAATTTACATTATTTTTCTATAAATAATATGAATAAGTTGCTTTAGTATTCCAATAATCAGAAATAGTTTAAAATTATATATTTATATTATTAAAATATATATTTAGGCGTTGTTTATATCTGCTTCTTTATTTATTTTATAATAAAAATAGTATAGAGATCATTAATGATTTACGAAAATATAAAATCAATACGAAAATTTTTATTAATAACTTTAATCGGCATTAAGTTATAAAAAATAATACCCAAATTTTCAACCGTGCGGGAAACGGGAATACTTTTAATTTTTTAAATTCCCGGGAATTCCATCCCGGAAATTCCCGGGATGTAAGCCCTAATTGGAACATATTAAATTACGATGTATAAACTGGGATATGGTTTATCGCGTTGGGATATCTGCTACATAAGTACTTTAAAGCCATTGCAGAAAATAATTTTGGGAACCATAATGAAGCAAAAAATATTCGAACCTTCTTGGCCTTTATTTAAGTTTAATAATACAGGTTCTAAAAAATCAAAAATATGTAACTATAATTTATATATAAGTATGTGGTAAAATATGTGATTAAAATGAAAAAATATGTGGTCAAATTTTGAAAAGAAAACCAAAACTAGACCTTATCTTAAGAGGATTTCAATTCACTTATTTACAAAAAAGTATCAAGTTGGCTATAAATTTGGATAAACTAACTCTCTTGGGTTACAAAGTGCTAGAGAAGTAGTCCAAAAATGGTTCCACATTCATACACTTAAAAATTTAGACTGCGGTAAGCGATACTTACTTCAAAAGAACACCGTGATGTTTGAGAATTAAAGATTCGCGCTATTGAAGCAAGTTTTAAACTAAGGAAAGCTAAATTACGCTCGTATTTTTGCTCAATCAAGATTATATTCAATTACAGTTTAGAATTCATAAAAGAATATACATCGTGCTGATACTAAATAATTTTGTTGTTTTATTGAAATCATGTTTCATATTGCAATTTTTACTAATTGCAATTAAAATTTAGTTTGGAATATCAAACTTACAGGTTTCAAATCATTTTAAAATTAAACGGTAAATTTTGCATTTTAAATTTCACTCAAAATTATAACTCAATTCCTTCATTAATTTTGTCAAATCGAGTTTGGAACTTAATTACCTATTTGTTTTTAAAATATCACAAAATTTTTATCTAATTGCACCCAAAATTCTGGCATATCATGGACCCGATTTTGACTGATCCTTAATATTATACTTAAAAATAGAAAAGTTATTTTAGGGAATTAGTTTGTCACGCACAAAAAGCAATAATTTAAAGAAATACGTTTATTGGCACGCCAATAAACAACTACTTGCGAACACTGGTTATTCGCAATTACAGTACAAGAAATTATCTACAAATTTTAAAAAAGGCAGGCTTCTCATCATCAATTTAAATTCAGTCATGGAATTATTTTAGTTTATTTCTAATGACTGCTTTGTCTGCTTTATTTCTGAATTCTGATCCAATTCACAGATCAAGTTCCTGTTTCTCCGTATTCCGTGTATTTAGGCTCAACTGCCAAATAATTTTCTTTAATAGTGCATAAATTAAAGTTGGCTTTTCTCCATAAAAAATTTCACTGCTTGACTGATCCCATAATAACAAACCGATCTCTCTAGTACAAATATTTTCAAACTCCAATAATTTTTACATCATGGACTGTTCCAAATTTAATGAAATTTGAACCCAACATTTTTTCATAATATTACGCTTCTCAACAATAGTGTTGATTAACCGCCACCAGCATATGCGAACGCTAAAAAATTAATTAACCGGAAAAAATCATAAACCAAATATGCGTTAATTAAATTTGAGTATTTAAATTCACCGAAATTCATTTTAGCGACCGATATATGCGAAAGTTATAACCATTTACCCATATATACCGCGATCATATCAGTTGTCAATAAAAATCAATTCATTTGGCAATATTTTTTAATTAAATTATTATATAATTTAATAATTGGACCCATTTGTTAATTAAAATGTAAAGAATTTCATAATACTATATACCAAGTTACCT
The DNA here is from genome assembly GCA_963556165.1 of Tipula helvola. Classification (NCBI taxonomy): domain Eukaryota; kingdom Metazoa; phylum Arthropoda; class Insecta; order Diptera; family Tipulidae; genus Tipula; species Tipula helvola. The sequence continues at coordinate 11,957,755 of OY744481.1, read as the reverse complement.
ATAGGTAAAACGAGAATTCCATTTTTCGGGTGAAATGGCATTTTGTTAATTAGATTGATTGATTAACCAAAAGTAAAAGTAAACTATTTTATGTTTCAGCCTGTAATATTTTATAAACAAATCAGTATATTTCATAATTATGTTAATTTAAAATTATTCGCGGTTAAAATAGTATATCAATGTCACCGAAAATAATTAAAAGTGGGTGTTGTAACTAATTTATGCACCAAAAAAAAAAAAAAAATATATTTTACCAAATGGTAATAACCTAATTATCCTTATCGATTTGTTATGATTTGTAATGAACTTTCCGTTGTATATTTACACACTTATGTATACAGAAATGGCGAAGGTTAAATTTAGTCACTTCTCGTTCTGTAAGCGCGCGCGGTTACATCATTTTTGTTTTGTTACATCTGACTCATCTGACTACATACATTATAAATTTTAATCCAATTTATTCCAGTTCAGTTGGTAATAATTCGTTGTTTTTTCAATTTCTTCTCAAATTTATATAAATCACAAATTTATTTAACGTTTTTCTGTTGGTTGGTTTGGTTGGTTGGCTTAATATCTTCTTCTTAAATTTCAAAACATGTTTCATTTTTCTTTTATATAAATTTCTTGGTATCTTTGTGTTTATTGTATAAATGTCGTTTTATTTTTTATTTTTTCGTTTTTTTATCTTAAAAAATATTTTTTGGCTAATGAATTTCCCGTTGGATCACTGTCGTCCAAAAATGGTCGATGAACCTTTAACCATATAAAAAAAAAAAAAATGTAAATATGAAACGCTATAGGTATATAGAGAAGCTTCAATGGATTTAATATTGGATATAAATTCGGGTAACTGGAATTGAGATCAAAGTGTATATATAGTATTGTGTGATGCATGCGCGCACATAAGGAAGAAACTCGAGAAATTCATATTTGAACATGAATAATTTAAAAAATGTTTCCTTTACTGAATTTGTGTGTGGGAATGTTGCAATTTAAATTGAATCGAAATTATTTAAATGTATTTATATGGGAGGTCTGATACGGTTGTACATGCACTGTGCGCGCACAATACAACAAAGGGAGGTCTTTCGATTTGCGTTTGATAAAATTACGATTGATATTGACCTTCATGCGATATTACTATGTAAATCCAGACTTATCAGACCAATATAATGCGATTTTAATCATAAATTTAATATTGAAATTTCTGAGATATCAATAACAACGCGCACGCATCATGAAGTTCGATTAAATGTAAAAAAAAAAGAAACAACACTTAACAATTATTGTAATAAATTTTGCGGAAGAAAATGGAAATTTAGCATTGATATTGCTTTAAGACACGAAAAGGTATAATATTTCATCATTTGGAATATTTTATTTTGTTTATATTCATGCGGGGCGCACTAAAAATTGGTAGACTGCTTGTCGTGTAGGAAATTAAATTAATTTTTTTTTTTTTCGTGTATATGGAAATTGTAAACATGAGATTTGTAATAATATGATACGCGAGGTGTCAACCAAAGTTAATGAACTTTTGTGATTGAAAATGAATGAAAGTTTGCGGCAACGGTTAGATTATTTGATCGTTCGCACAACAGCCATGCGCGTATAATCACAAAAATTTACTACGCATTCCACTGCGTCATCGGCCATAACCGTTACGGTAACCAAAAAAAAAAAAAAAAAACCGAAAACGTTGGAACCAATCAATAAAATTTATGTTTGTATCGTAATGTTTTGTTGACGCGAAATTGATCGTGAAATTGAGATAAAACAAAGAAATTATTTTTATTTTTTTGTTTGTCTTAAACGATAAAAAATAAAATTGTTTTTTAATCGTAAATAAATTTAAATATTTTATTTATTTATGATATTTTCGTTATAAAGATTAAATGAAAAAAAAACAAAAGACCAATACTACCACTGTATCACTGTGCGCGATCCCATATCAGAATAATTCATTATAAAATGATGAATTTTGTATACAGGTTTTTAGCCTTTCCGCATATAAGAGATTCTGCTGCGTATAAAAAACAAGAAAATTGATAATCACTTATTTGGTAACATTGCATGTATAAGAACATGATAACATTGCGCGCGTTGACCTATTTTTGTGTTTTAAAGTATTGATGTTGCTGGAATTTAAACACTTCCTGGAATATATTTGATGTTGAATAACAATAAATACGTATTTACTTCCACCAAAATTACACCACAAAAAAAAACGAAAAGTTGCCTACTACTCACTTCAGAAATCGTTCCAGAACAAATTTTAAAAAGAGGACAAAAGTCCAACCTTAAAAAGAGGACAGATAGTAAGCCTATACGGAAGCGCCTGTCAGTTATGTAAGATTTCAGAGTTTCATAATATTGTTTGGGAATGTCCGGCTTTAGCTTGTACACCAATCCTTCATACCAAATTTGATTAAATGCTTATGCTACATTCAGAATAAAGCTTGGACATACCTTTTTCGTTTCCAATGTACGTTCTATAATATCTGTAATTCTATGAACTTGGTCTACAGTCGAGTGGTTTTTTCTGAAACCAAACAGGAATAAGATTCCTATCCACCAGTATGGGTTTCATTCTCTTCAGGAACAGTTTTTCAAATATCTTCGATATTGTTGGGAGAATGGATATGGATGGGACTGAATGATTTTTTATTGTTACATTTTTTGTTTGTCTTTAAGATCATGATTCCACTGCTTTGGAACGTATCTTAGTCTAAACACGTCGATACTATGTGGAAGCTGATTTGGTAGTTCTTTAATGATTTGTCTAGTTATTAAGTCATATCCATGACGTTTTCTCACGTTTAAATTTTTAATATCTTTTTCCAGCCCATGCAGCGTTACAGTTTGTATTTCATCAAATATGTCCATTGGATTAACATTTTCATCAGCAGCCGCCTGGGTAAAGGTTGAATCGTTTCTTCCAGGTGTATTGCAAACATATCAGCTTTTCGTTACGGTTTCGAGCCCATATTCCATCATCATTTCTGATGGGTGCCGTTGAAATTGTTGGCCACTTGAGAGAAAACAAATATGTATGTACTTATTGTGTCATTTTATTGTTTCACTGCTTATTGTTTTTCATGCGAATATAGTTATTAGATATACGTTTTGTAAAAAAATTTATAGGGTCCGGTGTTTTGTTTAAATCTGTTAGCCAGTAAGTTGGTGAGCCACCAGAATTGAAGTCGCATTTAAACATTTTTCCTGCCTCGAACAGCTCTCTCCCTTTTGGTGTTGTGTAACTCTGGGTCCTCAGTAGATGTTTTTTCCATTGAAGTCATCGCCAATGATGAAATATCGCCTCATGTTGTTAAACAGTTCTACATTATCGTCCCTTTTTAAGTTATGTCGTGGCGGACAGTGTATTGCTGATGTATTTACTTCTTTATGCTTTGTTTGAATTTTGATAGTTGTAACTTATATACATTTAATTTCAACTTTTAATTCTTCATTGATTCTCTTTAATAAGAATAGCAAATCCGACTCTTGCTCTTTCTGATGGCTGGATGGCATGGTAAAATCTGTAATCATGTATTTTGGCATAATATGAGCAAAGTATGTCAATTTTTTGTGAATATAAAAATATTTCCAGCTCAGGAATGTATTGGATCAGCCCCATTCGCGTTCCAAATTACTATTCTAAACGTTTGAAAATTATTTTTAGTCGTTTTTGCTAACGATGATGCCAAATTTTTCAATTAATCAAAAATAAGTTTATTTATCTCAGACTGCTCAACAAGTTTTTTATTAAGAGCCCCTATGCATTTCTTAAAATTTGGCCGTCCTTTTTATTTTTTGTTTTTTCCCTCTGACCTTGAGTCACTTATGCATAAGATTCTTTCCCTCGCAAGTTATATATGATCCCTGATTTAACTTTCGATTGCCCCTTGCAATTAATGCATTTTGCTAATAATATTAATTTTGCATCGTTAATGTCTAGATCTTTCCTCTGCATCTCGCATGTAGGATGTAATCTTCTAACTATATCCTTAATTGGTATTTCGTGCTTGTCTTCATAAGTATTCCACAGAACTTTCTCAGCTAGTTTTCCATAAGTATATATGAGTCTGGCATATTTACCTTCCAGACATCGTTATTTATTGCTACCAACTTGAAGTCTTTGTCTGTGATTGATCGATGCCATCAGAGATTTTACAGTCGGTTAGTCATATTAATTATATTAATAGGTGGAGGCTGTTTTTTCTAACGCTAGTTTGATGTTTCCTCTTATGCTGAATTGATAAGTTACTCGATGTTGACGTTTTCTTTGTTTGCTCAACATATTCTGGCGATGATTATGCTTTCATTTTCCTTCTGGGATTCCTTGTCTCAGCTTCGGTAGCTTCCATGTTTAATGTGTCCATTGTCGACCAGATCCTGTTTCTCTTTCTAGTTCTTCTTCGTCTGTGTGATATTCACTGATGACTTTATTATTTTGAGGGCCTGATTGAATATTCCGTTTCAGGTCTTGTAACACTTTGCATGACCTGGAGTATATTCAATTTAATTAAAATGCAAAATAAGATGTAAAAAGAAACAAAAATTTAAATTTAGTGAACTAAAATTGAACAAAATATGAAACTACCCGGAAATAACAGTATACTCCAAGTCATGCCAGTGTTATCAGAAAATTGGACCTACGCAGGGACTCTTGGCGGTCGTTGCTGGCTAAGCATCAGGGTATGGGCGTGGGGATGTCAAGAGTATGCGTAGATCAGTTGTAACCGCTTAGGGAATGATTCTAATTACCTACCTATTAACCCATCACGATACCTACACTCACCCTAATTCATCCTCAGCTCGATGGTTCCCAATTAGCACATATTGTAGATTGAAAACATCGAATTTTAAATTTATCAAATACAATTTTTCAATTATTTATTGCAAAAAGAAAGTAAAAGAAAACAAACAAACAGAACAATCCAATTTCATCAAACTAACCTATCTAGCTAACCTAATTCCCTAAAAAAAAAACTTAACTATTTATCTTAACTACCCTACACCAGATTGAATTAAGATGGCAAAATGAAAATAATTTGTATATAATAAAAAAAAAATTGAATAGTAATTAATAAAAAAAAATAAAAAAAATTGAACTTATCAGTATTATGTTGATTGCTGCGTGTTGCTCGTTGTTGTGGTGAAACTCGTTGCTAAGTTGAATGTTGCATATTGCACAGCTTCTTTTATTTTACTTTGTTTTGTTTTGGGTTTTTTTTTTTTTTTAATGGCAGTACAATAAACAACCATTTAAGTCTGTTTTGTTTACCATACCCACGCACACAATGAATTAGTATAATATTTTATTTTGTTTTATTTTATTATACTGATTCGCTAACTTAATTTGTCTATGCGAAATTTATAGAGAAAAATTGTTTGGATTTTTCTATGCACCAATCCACCAATCTATAATTTTTTCTATGCACCAACTATGCACTCACGGAGCACTATCACTTGCAAGTATTTTTGTGTTGTTTTTGTTTTCTTTTGTGTTTATTTTAATTTATATGTGGCGTGGTTACACATTTAGATATTCAGTTTTAATTAATTTTTTTAATTTTTTTTTTTTTTTTTGTAAACTGTAATTGTAAAAGTTAAAAAACTGTTGTAAATGTAATCAACAAAACAAAAAAAAAAATCACACTGTCACATTTCTATTCAGAATTTTCTCACAAGTTTTTTTTTTCCTGAATATTCTGGAATCTTCTTTGACAACACTATTTTATTCTATTTTTTTTTTCTTCGATGCACTTATTTGTGACTTTAATAATTAATACACTGCATTTTTTTCCATCAGTTATTAAATATGAATTGTATTGTGATATTTGTAATTAATTCAAACCAAAAAAAAAATAACGATAAAAAAAAAAATCACATTCATAATTTATGGTACTACAATCATGGAATTCTCTATTATGTTAATTATAATATTTGTCTTTTTTACATACTAGCTATATATTAATTATTGGTAAAAACTCTATTTACAATAATCTAATTATCACTCCCAATGATTTAAATAATTTGTTTAATTAATTTCTTATCAATTGGGCTGCTCTGTTTAATTTTTATTTTCTTCACACAAAAAAGAAAAGTTATCCATTCTTATATTATTTTGTAAGAGTCACACAAACTATATTATTGTTTTAATTTCATACAAAAATAAAAAAAAAACAAATTCGGTTTACTTTTTACCACAATATTATTGAAACTTTTTATTTTCGGTTAGCAGACTATCCTGATTTAAATTCAATAAAAAAACTGTCCCGAATCACCTCATCCACTCTCATTTATAGCCCAGTACAACAATAAAAAAAATAGAATAAAATAGAAATATCATTTTTTTTTCCCGCGGTTACAAAAAAAAAATCAATAGCAACTTCATCAAGCAAGATCAACCAGCGTCCTCTATGAGAAATAAACCAAAAGTTACCAAACTGCGATTATCGATCCATCGTCCTCTACTTTACCGACATTTCAGTTTAATAACACCATTCAGGCGTTTTATTTGAACAATAAAAAAAAATTAAAATAAAAGTGTTGTGACGGCGACGAATGCGCTGTTACAAATCGTGGGGACGCCTCACACCCTGAGTGTCTCATGCCGGGCATTACGAATCAATCATAATCCGATTAATCGCCAAGTGCGAATATCTTTCAGGTGATAGGTTCCCAATATTTTTCCAGCTAGATTACGAACTTTATATGCTACGTTTCCCACTTTTTCTTCAATAATCGCGGGTATGAACTTGGCTGATAATTTGCTTGCAAATTTATTCACGGCATCACTCTGAGCAAAAGAACGGACAAACACTGATTGTCCCGTAACAAGCTCACGATTGCGGCTGCGTAAATTGTAGCGTTGATGCTCTCCCTTTATTAAGGTATTTCGTTACTTAGCCTTAAAACTAATTGTTCTATAGGCTTTTTAACTATGTGCATGATACCTACCCGTTTTTCGCGTTCACTTCACCAGTTGGGTTAGTTGCAGGAGAAGAAAAAATCAAATTAGCATCCCCCATAGAACTCGTTTTTATAATTGTAGCCGATCTCAAGATTCGGTTACTCTTCAGAAAAGGATTCTCATTCTTTCTTGTCTTGTTTACTGCTACTGCAGACAAGTTTACCACTGTAGTAGCAGTACCTGTAGTGTCATCTGTCCCAGCTGACAAGTGCACCAATGCGAAGATATTTTTGAAATATTCTGGATAAATAAGATTTAAAATTAAAATTAGAATGGAATTTCTCGCTGGAAAAAAATTAATTTTAAAATTAGAATGGAAATATTTTTTTTTATCGCACAATCTAATCAAAAAACCAAAATGATTGAAAATGCAAGTTATAGGTATACAGGGTATCGTTTCATCAGTGTGTCATTTCATCTTTTGTCGTTTTATCCGAATCATTTAAAATACGTTATTACTAATTTTTGTGTCCAATTTAACCACCTTGCCTTGTTTACATATTCCGAATCGATTGCCTAAAGTTAAAAATTAAAATTTATCCTTAGACATTAAGATTCATATCATTTCGGCTGCACCAAATAAATAATTTAACAAGATCATTTTGCAGTTCAAAGCAATTTTGTAATGTGTTGTATCTTTAATTAAACAACATAATTATGTAATTTGATAATAATAATTCAATTAATTCTTTATTTGTACTTCCATTCAAGAGAAAGACTAACTGTCGTACATATAGAAAGAGACAGCTAGCTATATAATGATTTCAGGGCTGCCAACATCTCCCCCTAGTTTAATTCAAACCCTTCCAGTCGTCGTCCAGGTAATCTTCGTTCTCTGGTTGATCGACGAACCGGAGTAGATGGATGTTGCTCATTGTTTTGTTGTACGTCAACCGCTTCTTCATATAAAGATTCGTTCTGATGATTTGGGGCTGAATCAGTAGAATACTCAACCAGAAGTATGTCAAGTCGTAATTCCGATCCAGAATCAGATGAGGCTGACGGTTCTTGGAACGGTCGAGATCGCATTTGATATGCGTGTGAACGGACCATTCGGTTAGTGTTTTGTAACTTGACGCGATACATTACATTTCCCAGTCGTTCCTTGACGATTGCAGGCTGCCAGCGATAGTTGTTATTGTAGTAAACCTTGACATCGACTGAGTCATTGACATTTAATTGTCGATTCTTAGCGCTATGTTGCTTGTTGAATTGTTCATTCTGTTTCTGCTTAAGATCATCGTGATTAATCTTTGAATGTTTAGATGGTTTCAACAGATCGAACATTGTTCGCATTGGTCGTCCGAGCATGATCTCGGCTGGTGATTTTTGCAATGGTGTGTTAGGATTCAGCGTTGAGCGATATGTAGACAAGAATATTTGTAGAGCTTCCTCGATACCTCCTTTCCCTTGATTTTTCTTAAGGGATCTCTTGTGGATGGAATGGGGCGGTACGCACGTATTCGATGCCATTTGTCTCACAAAATTCTTTAAATTGTGCTGAAACAAACTGAGTCCCGTTGTCCGACACGATGGTTTTTGGAATACCAAAACGAGAAAATGTTTCCTCCAACATTTTTATAGTTTTTGTTGAAGTTGTTGTTTGCGACAAGAAAACTTCCGGCCACTTTGAATATGCGTCGATGATTACGAGAAAGAAATACCCGTAAATGCGTCCGGCGTATAGTCAATGTGAATTCGCTGCCAAGGACCATCAGGCACGGTCCAAGATTCGAGGAAAGTTTTCGGTGGTGATTTTGCTGCACTCGCGCATTGATTACAAGCGCGAACCATCTCTTCGATCTGCTGATCAAGACCATGCCAGTATACATAGCTTCGAGAAATCGACTTCATTCGCTGCATTCCCTGATGTCCTTTGTGAAGTTGTTGAAGAATTCGTCGCTGAAATTTTTCTGGGACAAAAAGGCGATCACCGTACATGAGACAACCGTTCGATATTAACAGTGCTTCTCGACAATGAAAAAATTGCTTGACCTCAGTATCTTGAATTTGCTTGAATGAAGCAGGCCAGCCATCGTTGACGTATTGAATGACTGTTTGGAAAACAGCTAACTTTTCTGTTGATTGCTGTATCATGTTGTGTGTTACGGGCAAATGATGAAAGATTTCGAGTTGAACTGATTGAAAATCGTCTTCGTCTGGTTTGACGTGAGAGTTGATCAATCGTGAAAGAACATCTGCGTATCCGAAACTGTTTGTGGACACGTACTCGATGTTGAAGTCTTATATACATAAGTAGTGTGAGTGCCCATCTCTGAAGTCTATTCGCTGTGTATATAGAGATACCTTTCTTTGGACCGAAAATTGACAATAATGGTTTGTGATCCGTTTGAAATAAGAACTTTCGACCGAATACGAATTTATGAAATTTAGTCACAGCAAAAACCAAAGCATAGGCTTCTTTTTCGATCTGACTATAATTATGTTCGGCTTTATTCACGGTCCTCGAAACGTGGTAAACTGCTTTGACAGATTTGTCCGGGAACCGATGATAAATGCAATCTCCGATGCCAGTGTTGGTTGCGTCAGCCGCTACGATGATCTCAAGGCTTTGATCAAAATGAGTGAGTTCAAAATTTTTTTGAAACTGTCAAATGACTTTTGACAATCTGGTGTCCAATTCCCTGAGACATTTTGTTCCAGCAGCACGTCGAGCTGTCGTCGTAGTTGATGCATTTCTTTTACGAATTTACCATAATAATTTATAGCACCCAAATATGATCGTAGAGTTGCTATGTCTGTTGGTGGTGGCACGTTCGTAACAGCTTCTATTTTACATGGATCTGGGCGCAGACCATCCGATGGTCAATGACGTGACCCAGGTAGCGAATCAATCTCATTGCAATTTGCATTTTTCGATTTTTAGACAGAAACCGAAATCTGAAGATTTCTTGAGGAATTGGTAATGGATATTGATTTGGTTCCAAAACGTTATTCAGACCGGTTGAATAGTCTGTACGTATCATGACGTTTCCCTCTTTTTTTTGGACAACGAGTATCGGCGCGGCCCAATCAGAGTATTCGACTGGAGTAATGATGCTCAAATTCTGAAGACGTTTGATTTCTTCATCAATGAGTGGCAGTTCCGCAAAAGCCACTGGTCGTTTTGCACGAAAAACTGGTTTCACATCAGACTTTAGATGGAATTTGACTTTCGTTTTTGTACAGAGACCCAGCTTACCCGAAAACAAATCAGGGAACAATGGTTTTACATCTAAACTTGATGCGTCTTCGGCGGTAATTTGATTGCGGACCACGCTAAGTGGTACATCCCACAGATTGAATTTGTCCATGAAATCAATCTCGAAGATGTTGATGTCTGGCGCGACGTAAATTACTCCTGATTTTACGACATTTTTGAAGCTGATATCGTCTTCAAATTGTGCTGTGCACGGGCTTCCCGATGCGCTCCCACATCGACTCGGATATGATTGTGATGTCTGAACCACTGTCCATTTGAAGCTTGATTTCGATGCCATTGATGAGTACCGCAATAAATTTGCGCTTATTCGCAAATCCACCCATGCTGTTAGCAATTGAAATTTCTTTAACACTTGGATTCTATTTTGCTTTGGTACGTATCTGTGTTTGTTGTGGTTTGTCAGGAAAGCACCCGCAGTAACCCTCCTTAAGATTAATGAGAGTCGGACATTCTGCAATCATTTTGTCGATGCCATTGATTTGTTCGTCTTTTGTGTTCATTTTTGACAGAAGCCGCGTGCGCACTTCCTTATTGCGACTCCAGCGAAGACCAATGATGAATATCAAGCTTTTGAACTGATCACTTGAAACATTGGCCAATTCAAAACTTTCGCAAATTGAAGTCACCAGCTATTAGAAAACAAGCAGAAGGTTTTTCTATGTTTATTATTCTATCCAAGTTAGCAAAATAAGTAATATAATCATTTTAAGTTGCTTCTGGATAAATATAAGGCACATTAATCAACAATTTCCTATTGCTGGTTTCTATACAGACCCAGATTTCCTCAGCATAGGTTTCCCAGTCTGATAGTCGGCACGACTTAAATTGTTTCTTAACAGCTACTAAACATCCTTCACCATCAGTTTTATGCGGAAACAGGTTAAGATCTCTGTCACATCAATAAAACGTAAATGCTGATGAAAATAATTTAGAATCATAAATGCTGCAGTTGAGCCTTGTCTCTAACTACATAATAATACATTATTTTTAATCTTTTCTAGCCTATAGTTTTTATTGAAAGATCCAACATCTAAGAAATTAAAAGAGAATAAAAGAAGATTAATAAATAAAAATAAGGAAATAATTATGTATATCAAAACAATAAACAATCAAACAATAGTTATGACTCAGATCGTAGTTTATTTATTACATCAGTAGATGAAATTTTTATGGCTTTTGAATTAGTTGTTTTTTGAACTCAAGAACATTATTATTTTGCACCCAAACAAATTCCACCAGTTTGTGTTGTCTTAATCCTTTGGCTAGTGAGAGTAGATTTTGCTTCAGACTAGAGAGATGATCCATAATAAAGAAACTAAGCTTACCAGTTTGTTTGCTGAAACCCGTATCAGTGATGAGCAAATTACGGTCAAGCTCAATTTTCTTTGCCTTAAATAAATCGAAGATCTTTTGCTTTGTTTATGCGTCCATGCATTCGATAATGATTGGATTTATAATGTTATTATCCTTAACACGATTATGTCCTCTATTTGCATTTTTATTTTATCAATACACGACGGTGTGTCAAGCGATTTTAAAACCTGATGCTCTTTATTCAGTACTGCCTCATTATTTTAATATGGTTTTTTAGTTCAATATTTTCTTCCTCCAGAGTTTTAATTCGCAGGCCTTGACTATCAACGAGTTTCGATAGTTTCTTGAAACATTCAAACTTAGCATTGATTGAATCAAGAGATTGAGAGAAAATAATTTGATTAGTTCGAAGATTTTCAGCTCAGCAGCAAAATCATTTATAGACTTCTTAATGTCTACAAATTCAGTATCTACATCACTGTCATAAACGAATTAAGCTACACTCACATGCCATCCACCTATAGCTGATGTGAATATTTTATACAAACAAGAAGAGGCTGAATCTGAGATGCTTTATTTCTAAAAATCATTTAGTTTTCTAGAAGCTTCTTGAAATAACGGATTATCACCATTTAGTTTCATTTTAAAATGTTTTTTCCGGTATAATAAAAATTATAAAAATCTGCGACAGTCTGTTTGTCGCTCTAAATCGCTTTAATCTGGCGAATTTTTTTATTGATTTGGAATTAATTTTATTAAAAGTTATATGGTACAAGTCGATTGATTATAGGTATATAGCAATTAAAATTTTGCTATGAGCTAGATCGTTGATAAAATACAAAATAAGTTCTGGGAATTTAATGTGTATGCACTCATAAATAAAGAAGCCGGTTTTTCAATTTCAGCTAACGATGATATCAGATTTTATAATTATATATGCAAGCTATTAAAATGCAGTTCATAACTCGTATATTAGGTAACTGTTAAAAATGTTTAATGATCTTACACGCTAATTAAAGAAATGTATGTAATCGATACATTTATGTATCGTGACCCCGACGTGATTTGAACACGCAACCTTCTGATCTGGAGTCAGACGCGCTACCGTTGCGCCACGGAGTCTACTATTCAACAATAGATTAAATTTATTAATTAACAAGTTTCGTATTCAAAAATATGTTTTTATGAATTACATAAATTAGTATACAATTCCGAATTGCGTATACAAACATACTATCTATAATAATGAATTACGTATACATAATATTCCCTTTATAGTTCTTCGATTTAAATTAAGGTATGAGACAAGGCCAAGCTAATTATAGCAAGCATATTGAATGTACGGTACAAATTACATTTCATAATTGGAAACAACAAAACTATTTGGAATTTTTATCGTAGATTAGTAATGGAAAATCAATTATTATTAAAAATCTTTAATGTTTTTTTAAACTTGAGACACGACTTATTAAAAGACCATGATAATAATTAAGAACATGATATTAGATGTACTTTGTGCTTATGTAATAGATTTACTATTTTTGTAATACTAAATTATTAACTGATATTACGTAGTATCGGTTGCAATAACTTCGCGGAACGTTGTCCTTCAAGACTCTATAAACCAAATTTATTAGCAAACTGTTTTTGGAATGGCACAACTTTTACGCCTAATTAAATCATCGGGTTCAAAAACGTCTTTATTAATATTTTTTGGGTCTAATCGAACCCTAAAAATATTTGATGTTACATAGCAAATATTTGCGAAAATATTTGTTGCTATTCAAAATTTGCTTAAAAGTAATTGCCACCAAGTTTGGGCAAATATTTGTTCGGTTAATATTTGTCACGTGTGAACGACACTGAGCGTCAGCATACATAATAACACTCACTAAAGTGGCTTCATTTGTTTACTCGTATTTGCTAGTATGATCAAAGAAATTCACTTGAGATTTGTAGGATTTGAAAAGCAGATTCTTATTGTTTTGGTTCAAATTGACAGCCTTTGCTAAATTATTAGCTTTTATGGTACTAAACGACAAAGTATTCTCACTCGGCTCCAAGTTAATTCTATAGGAATGCAAATTTTTTCCTGCGATATATTGTAATGCACCGTGGTACATTCGAGACGACAACCTCCATCGAGATCTAAAGATCGAGCTTGTCGCGGATGAAACTAAGCATCATGTAACAAAACACCTACAACGTCTGCACCAGCATGAAAATCTGGACATACGCTGTATGCTGACTACCACACCAACAAGAAGACTGCAAAGAATAAAATATAAAACCATTGGACTTATCGCGACCAGGAGGTCAGTAGACTTACTATGGCGAAAATCCAGGGGATGAGTTACACGAAATGGGGGATAATCATGTGATTGTGCCGACTAATCAAATACTTTATTATGCAATGTAAATTACTAAATGGGTGTAAAAGGCGGGTATTACATTATCACATTTATAAAATTATATAAATATAATTATATTTTTTTACAAAGGAAATACTGTTATATTTAGCTTCTTGAAGCTAAATATAACAGTATTTCCTTTGTAAAAAAATATAATTATATTTATATAACTATATAAATGTGATAATGTAATATCCGCCTAAGACTCAGTCGTAATATAAATAAAATTAAAAACAAAAAAAAACTTGAGATTTGTAGGATTTGAAAAGCAGATTCTTGTTGTTTTGGTTCAAATTGACAGCCTTTGCTAAATTATTAGCTTTTATGGTACTAAAAGACAAAGTATTCTCGCTCGGCTCCAAGTTAATTCTATAGGAATGCAAAGTTTTTCTCCCTTATTACTTCCTATCCTGTAATAATTTCTGATTTTATTCAGTTTCGATGGAGACTACTGACAGTGAGAAGCGCAACACCAATTCATTAAATTTATGTTGTCCTGCTGAGCACATATTGGTAATAAACTGCGTTGTTTGACGTGACGGCACAATGAATAATTTTTGAAGTACAATTTATTGATGTCAATTGCAGTTCCTCTTGGCATTGGCAATACATATGATGTTTGACGAAAGTCACCTGAGTACTTTTCGTCCAATCGGTCAAACGTCGTTCATAATTTCTCTAAGCAACAGGTCTATTACTCGAAGCGAATGAGTGAAAATCATAGATGATCATAGATTATCAGCAAAGATCCTTTCTTTAATTTGGTACGCTTAAGTGATGGAATTTTCATGTTTCAAACAGATGCTTCATTTACCGAAATTTTGAATCCACTATGTGTTGTCCAACCACATGCTCCCATATGCATTCGCAGCACAGCTTCAATATCTTGCAGTGCTTTCTTCTCTACTATAAAACCATCATAGTGTTGGATGTAATCCGCCAATAAAACCTGCTTATACTTTTCGAATAGCTCAACTGGATATTGCGACGAATTGAAAACATATATCAGTGCAAATATCAAACGGACTTGTAGTGGTATTCAAATACTGCAAGCTTCATCCAAGCACCCCATTCGGAATCATCTTCAAGTAGATTTAACTTTATAGCAGCACCTTTAAATGATTCTTACTTTTTTTTAGATCAGTAAAGCTTTGGGCACCTCAAACATGTTACAACAGTAATATAAGATAGCAACGTTTTTGGTCTTTGGAACTAACGGCATGAATACGGGTGATAAATGACTTTGTCTCCTCATCTTTGCCAAACTTTCCAAATACTACGTGTTTTATCAAGCAAAAAATATTCAGAAATTTCTGAGTACAAATATCGCCGTACATTTTCATCAGTCTTAGTCTTATTTAATTTGAACCATGCCGTCAAATGTGTAACACAATTCTCAGCTCTCTCAAATGCTTGTTTGCGAGTGTTTTTTCTGCTCTAATAACTGCATCGTTCAAATGATACATTAGTCCTCAGTACTGTTCTACACGCAAATTTCCCTGCTGATTCTAAACGAAATTAAAATTATTCGCCTCGAAAAGGTGTGAATCAACAACCCATTGAATTGAAGCGACCAACTCTGACAGCTGGAAGAAGCGGTATTTGTATTGTCACTCTACCAGGACAATTGTCGAGATTAATTTGGATTTTCGGTTGCCAACCTGCTTCACCGTAAGAATAAAATAAAACATATATCATGGGATCTACGTGTGGACTCATTAAAATTTATAAAAAGTTGTGCTGCATCTCGTGGATATACTGGAAAATCTCGCTCAAAAAGAGATTCACAACCAGCAGAGCGAAAGATAATTGCGACTTCATCGACGGTTGGTAAATTGTAACGTCGTCTGTCAGGTGTCAGTGTTGCGATCACGTCAAAATACTATTTTTACAATTGGTGCCGAATGATTATTAGTAGCAGCTCGGTGTTGCTCCTCTTGCTCTACTTGACCAAGCATGCGATAAGCTTTTGCGTAAACGTTGTCAATATTGACGTTAAATCATTGGTTTGCCGAAAGTAACATCCAATCAACATTTGCCATTGCGGGATCGACGACATAAAATTGAGCATATTAACGTTGTGCACCATCTTCAGGATGCATGTGTCCAGCGCACATATAAATGAACCTCGTTCAATTAGTATGTTATCGATTTCTGCACCCAAAGCTACGGTTGAATTATATGAATGGATACTTTCATGAAAATTTCGATACTGAGGATGTGCTGGTTTACTTAAAAGCTCCTGGAGATATGACGGAAAAATACGTCCTTGCTGTCCATTTAATTCCAACAAAATAGTACCTTTGTGGCAGCAATATTTAAATGTACCAGCTCTTGACTTTTCCGCTAGAAAATTCAGAAATAGACAAAGGATGCATTCTCGGTCCATAGAGCCAGAACTGTGAATAGCCACGTCCAATTTCATTGAATGTGGCATGAGTGGGAACTAATGGAAATTGTTGATCGCTCAATCGTTATTATTCGCTATTTAGATTGGTGGTGGAGGTAGTTGCGAGTGCCTATAGCCTCAACAAACAGGTTGCAAAGGCGCAAAGTAAAAAAGAAACAAAAAAATCTCGCTTTTGCCATTTTGACCAAATGATTCGCTTCTCAAACACCCATGAATTTTCCTTCTACCCACTAAAAAAATTTACCGCTTCGGGCCACTTTCCGGTTGTTCATGTTTGTTGTAACCATTAGGTGTTATAATAGATATTGCAATATCTCTCAACCTTGTAGTGATACAAATATTCAGCTCTATTACGGAAATTCGCTTTCTGTAATTCTTACGTATCGTTCGTTACGTGAAAGTTTTCTCACAAGGTTATGTCGTTCACTCGATTTCTCGTCGAGCATAATCACTTAGGATTTCACGCACACGCCGATTTGGGGAATTATGCTCAAAGTGAAAAAAAATACACAAGAGATCTTGAAGGTTGGAGCGTGTTAATGATTAATTTCGATCCAACGTTAATCAATTTAGTATGAGGATAGAATAAGGCGTTGGATTTGTTGTTGATTTCAGGGTTGAGTTGGACCAGGTCGAGGTTAGGACTGAGTTTTGCAGCTCAGTTAGGGATTTATTTGGGGGTTGAATTGGAGAGTTCAGTTATCTTGAGTTGTGTTCATGTACGCAAGCAATTTTTCCGACCATGTTGATTTGGGAGTTGAGTTTGGGGTTCAGTTAACCGTTTTTCGAATAAGACGATACATTATTGATTTTAATGTTTTGACCGATTTAAATTTTTATAGTGTTTTTGTAGCTCACTGGTCGAACAGATTTGTATTTTCATAAAGATAATTAGCCTGTGTCCCACACTTTTCTTTTGCCTCCGAAAATGTTAAGGGCGGAGTTGGAGGTAGAGTTCGGGGTTGGGTTAAAATTGAGGTTGTGTCAGGAGTTCATTTGGGTTGATTTGGAAGTTAGTTTTCATTGACTTGAGTTGTAGTCGAGTATGTTGAATTGGGGTTGAGCGAGTGGTATAATTGGGATTTATTAGCGGGTTGAATTGGAAGATATATTCAGTTGGATTGAAGTAAGCCTACAGTTTTCGAACCGTCTTGTGTTGTACGTTGAGTTAAGGGTAGAGTTGGGGTATAGAAAGTTACGTCGGTCACTCGAACGAGTGAAGGCGAACGAGTGGGGTTGGGAGTTGATTAATTTGAGGGTTAATTGTATTGGAGATTGAGTTGGAAGTTGCAATTCAGGGATTGATTTGGGAGTTGAGTTAGAGGTGGGATTTTGTTGACTTAAAGCCCTTTTTAGAGCCACCCGAAGGAATAAAGATGCCTGAAGGTGAAGGATTTGTGGAAGGTGATTTTCATTTTCAATAAAATTGAATTTTCTGTAAAATGAGTAAGAAAATCGAGGCATCCAAATGCAGATTGGCGCAACAATTTCAGGTTCGGAAACCGTTTTGTATTTCAGGCCAAAAATGTGTGGGCTACTGGAACAATCGATTTAACGAGTTTCTCGTAGATAATATGTACTGAGTTTTATTCAATCTTTATCAGGGTGTTGTCTTTAGACATAACTGATTGGCTCAACAAGAGTGCATTTAGTTCATATGTGGGCGCTATTCTGTGGAAACAACAAGCAGATGCCATTTTAACCTAAATTTGGTTTCAAAGCTTCATTACCAAAATATTGAATGAACAATTAGTGGAGCTAAATTACTATTGTGAGTAATAGTCGCTCTCGCTATACCTCGAATAATTGCAGAATTTTTGATTTGTGCGGTTACCAACTTAATCAATCATGTTGAATTATTGTACAGTTGATTCATCTTTAGATTTAGTTAAAACGGTGTGTGTCATCGAATGAGTAATCTTTCATCAGAGATAATTAAGATTTTTATATCGTTTTGACGAATTTTTGTCTAACTTTTTAAAGTTTCTAATCATCAAAGATAAGTTTTAATGTTCATTAATTAATGAAATATTGGCCAAATCCTGATCAAAACTATTTGATTACTAAACTGGTAAACGAATAAAAAAAAATAATAAAAAATTGATCAAATTTCGATGTTGCTTGTCTTTTACAAAACTCAATTTTAGAATTCCGAATTTTGGTTCGAATTTATATTTCGTCTTCTTCGATTATTTTTTAGCAGGCAAGTTTCTTGAACCATGAACCCTATTTATTAGTGGACTAAATAAAACCTATTAGGGTTTGTAGTTTTGCAATCTACTTTTATTTTATTTACATATAAAAAATACAACAAAACTAAACATTTTAAATAAATTTTCATTGTATAACAAATACGTTTTGAATTGGTCAAATTTTCATCTAGATGCTAGAAAATCTTTAAGCAACAAAACTACTAACTAAAAAAAAAATATTTCACTTAAATTTACATTAGAATATCTTAAAATCCAATTTTATGGCCCCAAATTGTGTTTATTTGTTCGCGTTGCTTTGAGGTAGTTTTGCGGGTCAAACTAGAAAAAAAAATCTCAAACCAATGTTAATATATAAAATAGCTGTGGTCTTAAGTATAAAAAAAAACAAAATCCTGCTTCTAATCCATCGAAAAAATGTAAAACATTTTGCATATAAGGAACGTGGCTCAACCACCAAAAATGGCTTGGATAAATTAGATAGAATCGCGCAACACTACTAAAAATATCAACAAAAAAAAAAAATCGATTTCGATTTTTATTCATAAACAAGAATATCGGGCCGATTCGTTAATTTTTTAATTAAAATTTTACCAGATTCAGTCGGCGAACTAAACGCCAACTCATTAAAACTTAAACAATAACCAAAAACAAAATTCGAGCGAACAGCATTAACAAGATGTCGTGCCACACCCTGATTCCGAAATGGTTCAGCAACCCAAATTTTTGCAATTCCACATTTTATGGGAATTGGTTGATTAGCATCATACGACGTAACACCATTGGCGCCCTCCTCTAAACGATAACCTATTGGTATGGGTTCAGCAATACAAAAACCCATAATTATATTTTTACCGATTGCTAAGTACACAACAGAATTGGAGTGCAAATCCGCACTACTACATCCTAAATCTCTGTCAGCCATACGTATAATAGATTTGGCACGATTTAATTGAAATTTTGGATCTGATCCCACAATCATTATAATACGCCCGAGTAATCCCCATTCAGCTACCTCAGCAACCGCTCGTTCATCATGCCAACCCTTATAACGTAATAACCTCAATGAATTATGAAAATTTAAATGAATGATTTCGTCCTCCGGTTCATGAGCCGAATACAGAAGACCACATTCTATACATTTAGTTGCACCAAATCTCCTTTGTCCCGCATCAATTTGATACTGATCCGCACCTATTGGAATCCATATTTTATTTTTACGTTGCACTTTCGGAGGTTCAGGTTTCGATATTGTGTCCCGATATCCTTTATCGAATATTGGGAAGTTTCGTACATCGTTCACCACTTTTTCCGACTCAACAATGTTATTATTGTTGAGTAAACTGTCTTCTTGCGATTGCATTGTACTATTCTCCTCCGTATCCATTGGACATTCGAGAACCAGTTCACTGGTCAAATTACTAATTTGGCTGGTCGGTGACATTGGGCAATCTGAATTATTATCCTGTTCCGTGACTATCGCATCAAGATTAGGATCGTCAACCACAACCAATTGATCGAGTATTGCTTTTGCTTCTTCCGAGTGTTTATTCGGTTCCAGGATGAACACTTTAAAATGATAATCATCCAGCATATAATTCATGGTTAAGAATTGAAGTAAATTTTCTTGTCGCTCTAGTTCATTTGCGTCGGTGGTTGGTGGTAATTTTGCACGAAAATATTCCATTTGCTCGTCTAAAAATTCCGGTTCGGTTTCGACCGATGTATTCAAATCATGATCATCTTGATCATCATGCACCAATTGATCATACAATTTATCGATAATGCCTTCAACTTCTTTGCGCTCCTCGGTGAAATCAATTTCTGTAAAATAGAATATAATTTGTCAGGATCACTAACTAAGATATTAAGTTGGACAACTACTAACCATCAAGTGAAAAGTCGGTCTGTTTGGTTTTACGTTGAAGCAACGAAATTCGACCGCCACTCCCCACCAACGCCGATAATCGATTTGTTATCCGGTAGGTGTGTTTCGAAGATGTCTGCGTTTTAAAAAATTTCTTAGATGCTCCCGCGATACTAGCCGTATCATCAAAATCTTGAAGATCAGCCTCTGTCCCGATTGTACTTTCAATCTCGTCGGCGGGCTTCGTTCCAACATTAAAAACTGTCAAAGGTCGTGCCATTTCAATCGGGTTCTTCATATTGCGCAAAATATTATTGATCCGCTTTACCTGCTCCATTGTAATTCGTGTATTCTCACGCTCCTCTTCTGTCTTATCCAGAAGAATTGACTTTTTGAGAAGCTTCATCTTTATTGCGTTAAATTTAGTGTCGGTCTGCGTCGTCGGTGTAATTAATCCTCGGAATGATTTGGGACGTTTTTTGAGAACACGATGAAATACGCCACGATTTATTCTATTTGATGCGCTCTTCCGTGGCAAACTTTTACGATGTGAAGAAGATATGCGCCGATAATTATCGGACGATGTTGATAAATTACATTTTAATATCGATTTGGCTTCGGGTGACTTAATTTTTACGATTTGTGAGTCGTCCATATTTCTCGAGGACGAGTAAAATGATTTCGTCGGTATAAATTCGTCGAACGATAAAGAGGTTCGCGCCTTCGAATCGATTTTTTGTTGTTTCATTTTTGGACTGCCGTCAATAGTACTGGTTGGAAGCGAATTCGATGCACTCGGCTTCGGGTTCGTCGATATATAATGCCGCTTTTGTGGTTTATTGTGCACTACAATCGGATCATCCGATGTTGGTGTCTGATCATTTGGTTCGAATGCGATTTTACGAAATTTTGGATGAATCTCTATATTCGAAGAACTTTTAATTTGTTCACTGGGGGTTTTCAAACTGAAATTTTCCTTATTTCCACCGTCAAAGCTGTGAAACGGGTCAGTATCAATATCATTCAACACAATGTGCCCTTCCACAAAACTGATAACCTCTTCATTTTCTTCGTGTATCGATTTTGGTGACACTGATAACATTACATTAGATTTCGAACCATTTATATCATTCAAAATATTTCGAAACGAAATCCGCAAATTTTTTTTATTCGGAAAATTGTCAGTTTTTTTCGTATTCTCACCGCGGTCTTCATATTGCTCATCGCATTCAGATTGTGAAGAGGATGAAAAGTTCAAAGGTGAAATTGGTCCCAAATCAGAATCCTCATCAATCGGAAGATGTATTGGCGACTTTGAACCATCCGGGAACAGTGATTTTTTACGTTCCGACATTTTAGGTGTTGGAACATGACGAGGACGTAGATTTCGTCGATTTACTGGTGTTTCCATCTAAAAATGTAAGATTGATATATGAAAATCGATTACAAATCATTTATAAAACACATTGTACATTACCTCGAATTAAAAAAACCATTTAGTTTTGATTGTTTTTGTGTAAAATTCCAAAATTCGAATGGCAAATAACAAAACACACTTGCCTCGAAAATATTGACAACTTTACTGTCAAAATTGATTCGCGCGCCAACTATAGTTTTGGGATGGGCAGCACCAATCCAGTTTGGTGTATAAAGTTCCAATTTTACGTGATCTAGATGGTTAAAAGAATGTATAATTACGAATATATATGCTAGATTAAAATTATTATTTACGCAAATAATTGCAAAATGTGCTAATTCAGCGTAAACAACAGAAAAAAATCCTTTCGACACTTGTACTAATTTACATTACTACTTTACTCAGTACTTTTTCTGACAGCTATCTAGTTTGTTGTGATTTTTTTGTCGTGTGCTGAAATGAAATAAATAAAGCAATTTGCTTATTTCATAAACATATCGCGCTATTAATTAATTATATTTGAGCATTTGTTTGAAATTATATTTAATAAAATCGAATTGAATATGTAATTACAATTTAATTTTATAAAAATTGGTTAATCGATATTTTTAATTAGTCTATTCAAAAAGAGATGGCATCCGCATCGAGTAGCAGTGCTAAAAATTTATTTGCTGATTCAAAACGTCGCCTCGCTGATCGTGTAACAGTGAACGTTAATAATACAACATCCGTAGCGCGGCAAATTGTTCGCGGATCTAAAACCAATGAGGTGAGTTTTTGTCCAGACATTCTCATAAAATGCTGGTTACATTTATTGATTATATTTTGCATCCTAGATTATTTTGCAGTCGGCTAGAAATTTTGCTACATCCGAATCCATAATGGAGAACAGTTTACAGAATTTGAAAAAAATTGAATTGATCCGGGCTCATATCGGATTCCAGTATGACGCCATGCTGGATGCAGCCCAAAAATTGGAAAATATTAAGGAACAGGTTAATGCTATGGAACGATGATTGTAGAAGTTTTATATTTATTGTCTATGTTAATAAAATGAGATTTTTCGTTTTGCCCAAAATAGATTTTTTGATTGAATTAATTTCGAGACTCCACGATTTCACCCGAAATTTGTTTTTTTGATGGAAAATTATCGGTCGTTAACAGATAACGAATAGACGTTTTATTGAAATCTAAAAAAAAGAATAGAACAATGATTGTATTCAATTTAATGCAGCATGATACACAACATTTTTGGTTTTCTGCTCCGGAGTGTAAATGAAGGGTGAGGATGGTTCCCTACTCGGAAAAACGCCACATATAGCTGGCTGTGTGAAAAGCGTGACATTTCCAGATTTATGCCGTGGTCATCGCAAATGCAAGTTTTACTGGGAACTGAATGCGTTTGAACTGGAACGGTTGAAGTCAAGGGAATTCACGGAATTAGGCATTCTTCTCCCTTGAACGGCCCTTTCAAAATCCTTGCCATTATCATATTGTTCATTACCTTCGTCAATCAGTCGCGTTCCATTGCACAGTTTCGTCGGGACATGAAGATTTCGTCGCATAATGATGACAGACCCAACTTTAAGACGCAAATGATGAGGCGGGATGCCAGGCAAATCCAAAGAGTTTAGGAATTCCATTGGATAATTGACGACTTCGTCTTCGTTTTCAAATGCTTTGATGCTTTTTGAATTTGATTTTGAATCGCCCAATTCAAGTCATTGACATCAATATTTTTCGCTGCTAAAATTGCGCGTGCGCTCAACCAATCGTATTTACGATAATTTTGACCAATGTTCGGATATACATTAGTGATGAGTTCGTCTTTCGTTGAAGTGAATTTGAATTGGCAAATTTCAGATGGAATCGATATTAAACTACTGGAAGTATCTACCGAAATTTGTCCATTATCGATTCTCAGCAGTTCTTTGGAGAAAACTTCTGCGGTTCTATCCTGTTGCAGGAACACTCGCATATGCATACGCAATGGAATGGTTTTCATGTATCGCCACAAATACGATGACTTAAGACATGCGTTTAATTCATCCGCCGCTGTTGATTTCGGAATCACACCACCAAAGCGACGATTATTGTTGCGCAAATCTTTCAATGTTCGATTGAGTGCTTCTAATGATCGTTTGTGCGCTATCGTGTACTCATCCCATATAATCAATTTACAATTTTTCAACACTTTTGCCATGGCTGATTGCTTTGAAATGTTGCAAACAGGATTTTCGTCAGGTTTAACGGAAGATTCAGTGCTGAATGTGCCGTTCTTCCACCTTCCAACAGTGTTGCAGCAATTCCGGTAGATGCGAGAGTATTACTGCTGTATTGCTGCTAATACCAATGATATCAGGAACGTTTTCCCAGTTCCGCCGGACGCATCAAGGAAAAATAGTCCACCGTTTCCATCATCGACAGCCTTCATCACTCTTTTGCTGTTAATTCAACAGTGGAACATTTGTTTGTACCTAATTGTTGTTGCAAAGTTGTGTTGAAATGAGAATTGTATTTATTTTAAGTTTATGTATTGGCAGCCTTGATCATATTGTTATGTTCGTAATCGTGTACAACTTCTTTGTATAGGAAATAAAAGTGTTTTTTTGTTTATTCTCCCTTCCGTCTGGCAACTTGTAATAGAAAAGACGTCCGTTATTTCTTGATTTAAACTCATCCATCGTAAAGATTTCAACAAGCTGCCGTGTCGTAAGCACGCTCGCGTTCCAATTCACGATTCAATCCATCTCTAGTTTGACGATTTGGCGCTGTCATATGAATTTTAGTTACCTAATAGTTTGCCACTTATACGCAAACACAAATCTTCAATCAGCACTAACGCTTCATTGTAGATGTCATCGTTCATTTGCAATTCGAAATTCCCTGTTGCGACTCGAAAGCGATGCAAAATGTCTTCTGCGATGTCATCTTATACGTATGCCATCCATAATTGACGTGGGTTTGAAGGCTTACATGTCGAAATGATCATAGCGAAAAGTGTACGAACTTGATTGGCAGGCGAAGAAGCTATTGCAGCGTTTAATTGCAGTGATTGTCGTGTTCAAGCAATTGTAACTTATGACATGCTTTTCGAAATTTTGCACACGCCGCACCATTCACAGTCCGCAATGACTCAAATGAAGTTGAACCGCGCAAATTAACCAAAAGCAACCGAAAGTAGAAGCAATCATTGTTCTTGGATGGATTGTGTAAATTCGTCCCAATGCAACAGTTGAAAACACACCTGGATATCCATCTACTGGTTGGCCTTGCTTTCTGCGTAACCATTTCTTTGACGATGCGTTCCATCTATAATATCGAAACATATCCGAGTAAAGCAATGTTCTCGCAAACGGATCGCTGGCGCAAGTTGAAAAGAATAAATTTGTTAATGTTGTTGCTGGTGTTCTTCCCACTTGCTGTACTGCGTTTTCTGCGTTGAAATATACTCTTTGAGATGTACAACAGTCGGATGACGTTTATGAATCGCAAATGAATATATTCTCCAGAGTGCTTCGTTGCAGTTCATATATCGGCCCATTTGAAACTTGCTGATTTCATCTTGTTCAATGCTAATAACCGCCATATCACTTCCTTTGGTGACGTATTTGCAAACATACTTAATCGATTTCACCGAACTGCAATACTTCGTTCATTTACAATTTCACCACCAAACGACGTCATTTGAAAACAATCGTTGTACATCTTGATGTATTGTAAGAAATGGTTCGAATTAGGAGGAGCAACTCTGGCAATTTCACCTTGCCGCTCGCGCAACACAATCCAGGCGGTTCTTTCTCAAATTTAACTGCATTGCAACGCTGACAAACGACAGACATCTGACCGAATTGAACTGATGCATGCGCACTGTATTGAATGTTTGGCTTTGAATTTGTTGTTGTCGACGTTGTTGTTCAATAGTCGCACGTTGTGCTCTTGCTTCATCACTTTACCGAGCACGAACATCTCTTCTTCTCATTCGTTGTTGCTCCATGTAAGCTACGTTGATATTCTGATTCGAGCTGATTCCCTTTCAGTAGCACGTTCCTCTTCCGTTCGACGTGCTGCGACATTTCGGTGTCGCCTTGCATTCTGAGAACGCCGACCAATGTTACCATGATCTATTCTTGGCATCGTTACAAATTTCGAACTGTAAATGATCATCACTTTGTATAAGTCGCACATAAAGTTGTCACTAATCAATAATTTACCTTTGAAATAGCCAAAATAAAGAAAACAAATGAACGAAAAAGGAATCAACTGGAAAAACAAAACAAATCGATTACCGATTTATTCCAATGGAAATGGGTTTAGGTTTACGCTGACAAACAAAAACAATGAACTCACTTTTTTGTGATCGAAATATCAATATCACTCAGAAATAGATAATCCACAGATTCGCAATGATATATTTCGTAAATGTAAACTATTTCACTCGAAAAATCAATGAAAAATGATAAAAATATCGGAAAGTCATTTAACCGTGACCCGTGATACCAGCTTAAATTATCAAATCGTAGAGAACAAACAATATGCTAAGCTGTCAAACGGAATGACCGCATACAGCGCCACCTATTAAGAATTTTTTGACTTTTTTTCCGCTAAACCTTCGCGTAGCAATCACGAATAAACCCGCAGAAGGAAGTATCCAATTTGGTCCAGCCGTTTTCAAGTTTTAAGCATCCGAACAAACCACGATCTGTTCTGCTGGTCACAGATGGGAGAAGTAGGCCTTAAAAATAAAAACCCATTTTGTTTTTATGTTTTTTAGTATGCAAAGCGCTTGACAAGATTGTCATGCGGCAAAAGTCAAATTATTCCTGTTTTGAAATTCGAATCAAAATTTACAGTCTTAAATTATAAAAAAATGTCGGCATCCTATTACGGTAAAATGTGGATCACCGCAAAAAAGGATTTGGATGATGTTCTGATTCGTGAAAAGATCTTGCAGAGTTTACAACCAGTTAGCAATCGTCCGTTAGCACATCGAATATTTGCCAGCCTTTATGCTCGCTACATTATACTCGTTAATAATTTGGGCGAAATTTACGATCAAACGCTCCAGGTTCAGAAACGTAAAGTCGTCAAAAATATCCTAATCAATGCAACGCTCCGCCTCAAAGAGTTAGAAACCGAACTGAAAAATATTGAGATTAGTGAATTTGTGTACATTGATCAGACTCTAATCGAAATGAAATTTATACCACAAGAAGTTCGTTACGTGCGACCCTATTACTTTCCACAGGAACGGACGAAAGAAATTCAAGATATTGTAGATGGTGTACGCCCGAAACGTGAACCGACCGAAGAAGAAATTCGCAAAAAAGAGGAAGAACTAGCTAAATTACCAAAAATGTTACGTATTGCATTTGTCGAACCAACGGAAGAAGAACTAAAGGCAATCGAAGTAAAGAAAATGTTCGTAGGTGCAGTAGATTTGATTAAAATTCATGAGAAAGCTCGACAAGCTCGTGCACTTCGATTGAACTATAAAACAAATCCGGAACTATTTCGTCCGATACCTTATCCCGGGCCACCCGAAATTATGTACGAATTTCATGCCAAACCGGATGATCGTCAATTTAAAATTGTTAAAAGGACAAACTATCGCGACAATTTCTATTTGACGGACATTAAACAAAAATCAAATTTTAAATTGTATGTCTGTCCGCAATGGCGATGCCCTCGTGACTCATCCCAACTTATCGATTATGAAAATTTATTTGATGTGATTAAAATTCCAGAGAAAAAAAAACAAAAATTAGAGGAAGTGGATGAAACAATAGCCGTGGTTGAATCACCCGAATACATTGCCATGCTAAATGCAGCAGCATGGGTGATACAAAGAGCTTGGTTGCATTATAAAATTCGGGTTTTGGTTGAGAAACGAAAAATTAAACGGCGAATGCTATTGAATATGGCTGATCCGCGAAATTGGGATCATTCAATTTACGATAACATTGAGAAAAGTATGAAAATTCGTCGCGCTAGGAAACCTGAATTTGATGAGGCCTTCATTCAGACGTGCTTGGACATCAAAGCAAGAATTTTATTGATTAAATCACCATGGATTATGGAAGATATTTCAGATCAAATTCGGTTTTGGTTTCGTGAGTGGTACGATAGTTTCGGAACATTTGATCGGTATCCGGATGAATGGCAAGGTGGAACCATTTTAGTTATTAAGGGTGAAACAAAATCGATCGAAGAGTATGCAGAATATTTACAGAAAAAGGCAGCAGATGCCCTTAAAACGCCCGATCAGAAAAAAGCCGAGGCAGAAAAGAAAAAGGCTCTCAAACAAAAAGAAAAAGAGAGACGTAAAAAAGAGAAAGAAAAGAAGAAAAAATTACTACTAGCGCGCAAGAAAATTGAAGCAAAACAAGGAAAAACATGGTATTTTAACGAACCAGAATTTATTACGAAAAATTTCCTTCAACTCGACAAATCGATGAAAGAATATGAAATAGAATGGCGATTTATCAATGAGCTGGATAATTTAAAGGAAGCACCATATGAAGACTGGATCACCTTGGATAAGTATTGCGAAGTGCATAAAGAATTACGATTAATCGTTGATGAAATGATGCGTATTGAATATGAGCTGCTTCGCATGTCGTTGGCCAAAGACAATAAAAAGAAATACAAGCCACAAAAGGCGAAAAAACAACGTAAGAAACGTAAGGGGGGTAAAAAACGTAAGATGCCTAAAGATACAACGGGCGACCGACCTCTGTTCGAGATATTTGACGAACTTAAAAACGCGAACATAATTCAAACGTACACAGCAAGAAGTTTAGATAAATTTGTAGGCGATTTAAATTATTGTGCTTATGAGCTACGCAATTTATACGATTCAAGTCCGATGCACTGTTGCGGCGATGTAATCCAAGTAATAAGAAGCGCAATTACCGGCCTGGGACCATTGCAACTACACAAAAGTAAATCAATGTTAATCGTTGGCCAAAAACTTTGTGGCAAAAAATTTTTAATGGAAGCAATTTGTACAGAAATCGATGCGGTCCTTTTCAATTTATCACCCGAAGTGGCCGGCCAATATGAAGATTTAGATTATCTTTATCATGTAATTCTGAAAATGTCTAAAATTCTTCAGCCCTCAGTCATTTTTGTAGACAATGTACAAAAAGTGTTTTACAAAAAAATTCCAAAAACTGAAAAAACTTTGCCGAATCCAACGCGATTGAAAAAAATGTTTCCAAAATTGTTGAAACAAATCAAGAAAGATGATAAAATTATGCTAATCGGAGCTGCTGTTGATCCGTGGCTTAGTCAGTTCGCAAAACTTAAAAAATGTTTTGAAAAAGTGATTTTAATGCCGCTAACCGATTATGGTTCCATACTGTTGATGTGGCGGGAAATGTGTTTATCCAAAATGGGTTTTGATCGTTTGTTTGATTTTTCGTCCCTTTCAATTGTTACCAAAGGATTTCCGACCGGATCTATAAAAGAAACGGTCAATCGAGTTATTGATATAAGGCGGCGAATGTTACTATCACGTGAAGAAGTAAGGCCTATGGAATTACTGGAGGGGCTCTTAGTTGGTTCACCGTATGAATTTCCGCCAAATCAAATAGACTTTGCCAAATATACTAAATTTTATGCGAAAATCGATAAATTAGCAAAGAAACGGGCCAAGGAAGATAAAATTAAGGCAGCACTAAAAGAGAAGGCGGAACAAAAGAAAAATAAGAAGTAAAATTATTGGTAGTTTCTGGTTATTTTAATGAGGCTTTTTTTTGTAAGCAATATCAAAATTGTTTGTTTTATTTTTGAAAACGGGCTCAATTATATAGGTGTGAAGTCCTACATCCAAATACCTTTGCCAGAAAAATTGAACCCCCAAATCACGGTTTCAAATGGGAAGTCGAAGTAAGTCGCTATTCAATACTCTTTATAGTTAACTTCTTAGAAAGACTATAAGACTTAATTAACTTCTTAGAAAGACTAGGAGAGTAATTCGTCAGCGGTATTTACATTGAATAACCCAGAATCCCCTAACCCAGACTAAAGTAGCATACACATTATCATTTTAAATGACATCATTTAAAATGACGGAAAATTACAAATTTTTTTGATATTCTGCATTTTGTACACCATTTAAATGATACTCCATCATTTAAACCGATAAACTATCATTTAAAAAGTCATTTACGAAAAAATTATCATTTAAAATGATAATGTGTATGCTACTTAAGGCTGAGAATTTGAAAATCAGTTTCTTCGCCACCTCTTCTTTTGATGCGTTAGCGTAAGGTAAGGCCGCTTAGTATTTTTTTGGGACGTGACAACACACTTCTGTTGTCAATTTAGAACGTTGGACATTCTTCGGACAGTAAAATGTTTCAGCTATTCCACTGAAACCAAATAAATGCGGCACGTTCTCTTTTATAATCAGTCTCGATAGGTTATGTACGTCTTACGACCTTGTAACTTCGTAGCGACTAATATTTTAATCCATCGAGAAGTTTTACGCTGTTCGAACGTAAACTTTTGAGTAATGTTTGATTTTACGATCTTCTCAGGTGAAAAGAAGAGTGCTATCAAATTGTTGTCGGTTTTCGATCAAGTAACAAAATTGTTAATCATTCCAGATGAAAAACGGTAAGTCAAATAACTTTATAATTTGAAAAATGAAATAACTTTATCGAATATGAACTAACCTCTTTGTAATAAGGGCTGTGGTCTCAACCTGTAAAACAATTTTGTTACCAAACCTCAACCTGCAGGCTCGGATATTTTTGGATTCACAAAACCGACCTCGGGCACGCTATAAGGACAACGATTTTAAATTTGGAACATGAGACCTACTGAGCCTAAACCGCCCGGAGAGCCTCCATCATTTTTCGAACAAGCATCTACATATCATCGATTATAGTCGCCACGGTCAGTAACATGAATAATCACGAATTTGGCGTCGGTTTGTTGATTAGCAACCGACGGTCAATTTGTGACTGACTTCATGACTGTCAGTAATCGGATTTGTACACTCAGGTTTCATGGACGTTACTTTAACATCACGTTTGTAAACTTTCTACGATCGTTAGTCTACGATCATGAAGTAGTAATCAGATCGAAAAATTGCGAATTCATTAAAGTAGGCTCCTGTTTTTGCAAGTTTACACGTTTACCCATTATCTTATTTTTTTAGAGAATCAGGGTGCTGAACAGAACTAGTTATCAAATTCATTAGTGATTTGCAAACCCTACAATCACATTATTGCCGACACTCCAATATAGGTACATAAACAGTATCTGCCTACACACAAAAAAAAAAAAGGTCACCACAACACCGAATCGGTGTTACATAGTGTCCCACCGATCGGATATTTATAATTTGAATCCAATCGGATATTATAATAAAATACAATTGGATAAAAACTTTTACACCGCATAAAAACCAAACAGGAACATTCATCTTTAGGAAAACACCTAGAGGTGCATTTTATTAAATCCAAAAGGAGTTTTTATAAAAATCTAATCCTTTTCGGATAGATAAAAATATTTATCCGTTGATGCGTATTTAATTTTATTAAACTATATTCAGTTGGAGAAAAATAAATTTTCGGATAAAAAACCAATTAACACCGCACATTTTTTGAGTGTATGGTTTTATCCCATTGGTATTTTATTTTAATGTACATACCTATATGATTTTAATATGTTCCGAAGATTGTAAGAGAATTGAATCTTCTCATCAGGCCGCTGCGACTAGACTGATTGTATCACAATCTAAATTCTATTATACAGAAGGAATATGCAGGTTGCTTTAGCGAATTTAACTAATACAGCCAAATTCTCTTACAATTTTTCTTTTTCACGAAAACTCCAATAACGGTGTAAATATTTACTCCGATAGAACGAAAATATTCTGTGGGAAGTACCTTTTAAAAAAATCCGCTGTTGACAACTTTTGCATTTACTCCAAACGGTGCAAAAGTATACTGTTCAATCCTTTTAGATATTTTAAAATTTGTACCCGATCTTGCGGAGTTAATATGACACTATTGGATAAAAAATAAAGTTTTTTTCGGATAAAATACCATTCACACCGCAATATTTTTTTGTGTGTAAGTGAGTTAAGCATCAAAACACTGTGGAAGCAATTTAATTCAGAGAACGATTCTTATTTGGTTAAATATGACTTTTTTCGCAAAATTTTTGTGAACAGATTCAATCTAAGCTTTGCCTCTCCATCAACCGATGTATGTTCCAAATATTTCCGCCTCCAAGAAGTTATAAAAAATTCAATGAACGTTGTAGAAAAACGCCGAGCGATGACGGAATTATACGTTCACAAACAGAGAGCAAAAATATTTTACGAAGAATTGCGAAGGGAAAACGACCATGAAATTGTATTCTCTTTCGATTGCCAAAAAAATATGGTTTTGCCTATATTGCCAGATCAGTCGACATGTTTTTCAAGGCAGCTGTATCCGTACAATTTCACTATATGCAAAGGTTCTTCAAAATCTAACCAAGCATGGCAAAATGTGTTATGTTTTACGTGGAATGAAGCAAAGAGACCCAAAAGGTCTAATAAAACCGCTTCTGCGGTTTACCATCAATTAAATTTGACTCATTTTGATGAAAGTGTCACTTCAGTTAAACTTTTTTGTGATGGATGTGGTGGGTAAAATAAGAACCGTTCAATGATTTCTTTTTAACAAAATTGCTGAACAATGCTCCAGTACAAATTACGCAAGTTACAATATTTTTTCCAGGACCAGGATACTTTTTTATCCCACCGGATCGAGTTTTTGGACGCATAGAAAATATCGTTAAAAAGAAAGAAACAATTGTACAGCCCGAAGAATATATTTATATATTCAAAGATCATGAAACGGTATTCAATTTAGAGGATCTTCCGGTTTACGATTGGAAATCGACTGTCCAAAAAAGTTCGAAAAAGTGAAAATAATATATGTATAATATATACAAGGGGAAGCAAACTATAGAGTTGAGCTAGGAAACCCGAAATCGATTTTTAAAAGGTTTCGAAATGCTATATACATAGTTCCATTGGAAGTGCCTCTAGAAGCCAATGATGTTATTGATAATTGCGATGCCTCTGAAATTAATAATGTTCTAGACGAAGATGACGAAATATTGTCAAATATTATGGAACAGGATGCAATGCACATTTAACACGTTCACGACCATAGGACGCATATATATACGTCCTATAGTTTTCTCCATAGACCAGGGACGCATATATGCGTCGTACTTTTTTTATGTAAGTAATATTTTATAGTTTATATATTGGTTGACAGATTCACGTGATTTTTTTTTTCTATAAACCGTTGATTCGTATATGCGTCATACTATTAATAACGCCAGAAACCCCACAACCCAACAAACATTCACGGGTACGTACCCAAAAGAGAGCAATTTTCGCACGGCATTCCGTACCCATTTCTGGTTGTCATTTGAAAAAATTATTTGAGTTTTGAGACTGTATGGGTATACACTACAATCTTTGACTATATATTTTTAAATGGACTGCTAGTTGCTTACTTCATATGCGATCCAACATACAGTGGCGGTCAAGAGGCAAATCGTGGCGAATTCGCTAACTAAAAAGTTCGTTACCATTTAATTTATTAGGAATAATCGAAAAATCAACATTAAGATTAAATTTTATAAAAGAAAACATCATTAATATTTGAAATTATAAGCAGTTGCAAGCACTGAATATTAAAATAAACGTTTATTTTTGTATTCACAGATGCAAAGAAACAGTCTTAAGCCGCGTCCACACGGGGTGTGAAATGTACACTTATGCGTGCGTATTCGCTTATTTAGCGAATGTAGGCGGTTATGCGGGATGTGTACATTTATCACATTTCAGTACACACGATTCGTTAAATGTTCATTGATCACATGTAGGCGAATGTTAATGAACATTTCTACTCTGGTTCTGGTATATATATTTAGTACCTTGATCATACAATTTTTAATGAAAATATTCAATCACATTCGTCATGTGAAAACCATCCACACGACGTTTACATTCGCTAAATGCGCGCATAAGTGTACATTTCACACCCCGTGTGGACGCGGCTTTATCTGTCAATGGCAAACTGGTATCACAACCAACTACTACGACACACTTTCTCCCCATTTTCAGTAAAAATAAAAGAAACCGAGGAAAAATTTTGTGCAAAAATCACAATTAAAATATCCCAAATCAAATTAAATTGAATTTAAAACTATAAAACGGTGACAAAATAGAAAACACACGAAAAGGAGCCAAAAATTAAATAAAAATTTATTGATGTTGACAACTTTGACAAATCTTTAGTTTTCGTTTTTGCCGCAATTTGCCTCTTGACCGCTAGTTGTATGTTGGCATCATCATTTATTTGAAAATTATATTGAACTGTCATTGTATTAGCGGTCCATTCTAATTCTATTGTCTAAGACTACAATACGTATAACAAAGTAGTATTATCAATTGACGAAAGAGCTTTCGATCTTAGCATGCCATTTTCATGCATTTTGTTTATACATATTCATTTTGTTATAGATACAAGCAGAACCATCTTGAAGTGAATAGAGCCGGCATGTGAAAAATGAACTTAAAATAAGGGATATAGAAACACTAAAAATTCATTTATTTTCATAGTGTTTATATGAAAAAAAACAACGAGCGAGTTCACCCTCAACTCGCAAAAGATTTATGTGAAAACTTTTTTGTATAACTATTGAATCATTTCGAGCCATTTTGTTAAAGCTCAGAAACCCCTCCATAAAGACGGATGTAGTTGGCTCAGTATTTAAACTAAGTTACATTTTTGGTTCAGAAAGTCAGTAAGTTGTTGAATTTGGAGGACGAACCTTACTGACAATTAAGCATGAGCAAAATACAGTTCTGTTAAGTTAATCACCTAAACCTCCATAGTAGTAAATGGTCACGGCAAACTCACTGAACAAAGCAAAATCAGGTTACACGTATGTATGTTAAATGATCGTTACAGTACTCGTTCAAAATTCTCAAATAAACATCGAACTCGTACTGTAGCAACTCATTTACCGCCCTTGTGACGTAAATAACTATTACACTTCACAAGCATAATGTGGTCCTTTTACTCGTATGTAATTTTCATTTTCAAAAACACTTGCTGCTGCCGCCATATATGTATAGAAGATATTTTCACAACAAAATAAATTAAAGTAGGCGGTTTTTTTTTAGATTTTTTTTTGTATTCGGCTCACGATGTTTTTGAAATGCCGGATGATGTTGTATATTGCAAGTGTATGCGTAGATTTTGCATTGATTTTACGTTTTATTTATTTTTTGTTCTTATTGATATCCACACATACCAGCAATATTTTTTGTTCGGCATTTTCGTTTCCGTAACCCGACTTCTATACAATTTTTTACTTACTCCTGCCGCTAAAGATGTTTTCACATCAAAAACGCGATTTCGATTGACGATAAAATATGAATTAAAAGTTAAACCCAGTTAAATAATTTTTTAAGAAATCGCTAACAAACAACTCAATGTCTTACTCATTTAAAACACAGATTCTCAAATTTCCCTATTTTCCACCAATAATCAAAAGACAATAAGGGAAATTAAATTAAAAAACATTCTACAACAACAGCAATGTGTATTAAAAAGAGAAAATTCAGTTTAATGTCGTCATCATTTGTCCACATCTAAACCCAATGGTAAGAAAAAAGACAACACGCCTCCGCTCAACAATCAAAATTTAAAAAAATCAAAAAGAGCCAAACAGAATAAATTAAATCAATACAAAGAGTGCGAAAAAAACAAAACATCAAAACAATCTAGCATGCTTTGCAAATTCAAAATAACTATAGAAACATATTCGAATTCAAATTGGAATGGAGGCAATGAAAGAGATGATTATTGTTTTGTTTATAAATTTCTAGTTATGTTGGTGACGTATAGTATTACAAAAACAACAATATTTTAAATTTCAAAAGTACCTTATTTTTCATGACGATTTTCACTTAGAAATAAACATTTTCAACACTCGATTTTTCAATCAAATAATATTACATGTTTCATGAACATTTTCATATAAAAATAAAACAAAAGCTCACATTTCTAATAAACTAAATCTGTCAATGAAAATAAGCGTTTTCCCATATAGTTTCATCAGAACCATCTTGAAGTGAATAGAGCCGGCATGTGAAAAATGAACTTAAAATAAGGGATATAGAAACACTAAAAATTCATTTATTTTCATAGTGTTTATATGAAAAAACGCGATTTCGATTGACGATAAAATATGAATTAAAAGTTAAACCCAGTTAAATAATTTTTTAAGAAATCGCTAACAAACAACTCAATGTCTTACTCATTTAAAACACAGATTCTCAAATTTCCATATTTTCCAGCAATAATCAAAAGAAAATAAGGGAAATTAAATTAAAAAACATTCTACAACAACAACATTGTGTATTAAAAAGAGAAAATTCAGTTTAATGACGACATCATATCTCTACATCTAAAACTAATGGTAAGAAAAAAGACAACACGCCTCCGCTCAACAATTAAACTAAAATAAATCAGAAAGAGCAAACAGAAAAAAATAAATCAATAAAATGAGTACGAAGAAAACAAAAAATCAAAACAATCTAGCATGCTTTGCAAATTCAAAATAACTATAGAAACATATTCGAATTCAAATTTGAATGGAGGCAATGAAAGAGATGATTATTGTATTTTTTATAAACGAGTTATGTTGATGACGTATAGTATTACAAAAACAACAATATTTAAAATTTCAAAAATACCTTATTTTTCATGACGATTTTCACTTAGAAATAATCATTTTCAATACTCGATTTTTCAATCAAATAATATTTCATGTTTCATGAACATTTTCATATAAAAATAAAACAAAAGCTCACATTTCTAATAAACTAAATCTGTCAATGAAAATAAGCGTTTTCCCATATAGTTTCATCAGAACCATCTTGAAGTGAATAGAGCCGGCATGTGAAAAATGAACTTAAAATAAGGGATATAGAAACACTAAAAATTCATTTATTTTCATAGTGTTTATATGAAAAAACGCGATTTCGATTGACGATAAAATATGAATTAAAAGTTAAACCCAGTTAAATAATTTTTTAAGAAATCGCTAACAAACAACTCAATGTCTTACTCATTTAAAACACAGATTCTCAAATTTCCATATTTTCCAGCAATAATCAAAAGAAAATAAGGGAAATTAAATTAAAAAACATTCTACAACAACAACATTGTGTATTAAAAAGAGAAAATTCAGTTTAATGACGACATCATATCTCTACATCTAAAACTAATGGTAAGAAAAAAGACAACACGCCTCCGCTCAACAATTAAACTAAAATAAATCAGAAAGAGCAAACAGAAAAAAATAAATCAATAAAATGAGTACGAAGAAAACAAAAAATCAAAACAATCTAGCATGCTTTGCAAATTCAAAATAACTATAGAAACATATTCGAATTCAAATTTGAATGGAGGCAATGAAAGAGATGATTATTGTATTTTTTATAAACGAGTTATGTTGATGACGTATAGTATTACAAAAACAACAATATTTAAAATTTCAAAAATACCTTATTTTTCATGACGATTTTCACTTAGAAATAATCATTTTCAATACTCGATTTTTCAATCAAATAATATTTCATGTTTCATGAACATTTTCATATAAAAACAAAACAAAAGCTCACACTTCTAATAAACTAAACCTGTAAATGAAAATAACCGTTTCCCCATATAGTTTCATAGTAAAGGAAAAATTGTTTGTACCTTATTTTAAGCTTAGTAAAAAATACAGTCGATACTGGAGGCTCTTATTTATACAGTAGGCTCTGATACAAGTCAGTCGTAGAATTTCAAAATATGGAAAAAAGTGCAAAGAAAATTCCAAGTGGGAGAAATATATAGTACGTATTTAAAGATGTAAATCTATAATAAAACAACTTAAAAAATATTTTTCTAATTGTCAGGAAAACTTGTTTAATAATGTTAAACAAAATGACTTGCCGAAGTTCATCGCCACATCGCTACAAAAAATTATTTGTGATGAATCAGCCACACAATTTTCGTGGTTGGTTTGCAAAACAACATTCAAATAAAAACTATGCTGTTGATGAAACTATTGAAGGTAATCTTAGAAAAATATACTTTATTTTTTTATTTTTGTGTAAAATGTTATGTTTATAAATTCAATAAGATTTCTCTGTTAGCAAATTTAATTATTAATATTTTATTATTTATTGTTCTTGATAGAATCTGCATCAAAAAATTTAAAGGCGCCTCGGACAGCGACATAACAAATTTAATAAAGAAGTGGTTCCAGTGTGCCAAAGACCGATTAAGAAAACAGAAAAAACGAAAAACAGAATAATACTCTTACCTCAAATAAGATTTAGACATGAAGTTATTATATTCATTTTTTTTTTTTTTTTTGTATATTCTGTATTTAATTATTAAATTTGTATTAAAAATGTATTTATTAAATTTTTGTTATTATTTAAAAGAGGGTATGATTGTGTACGAAAGCGTAATCGAAAATGTACGGAATGAGTCCGGAAAGCGTTACGATTTTTAATTCGAAAATGTACGGAATGCGTACGGAAAGGTTCGCGATTTATAATGCTATAAGGTACGGAATGGGTATGGAAAGTTTGGACGCACCAATACAGTCATGACTATAAAAGAATATAAAAAAAGGGGAAGTCGTGCGACAAAAGTGACAATTTTCTTCAGCCAGGTGCACCGCTTTCCGTGAGTTAATAGTCTCCTTTTCCGAGTACCCCGTGCGAATTCGCGCACGAAAGGGTACCGCTTTCCTTGCGCTTTGTTTGTTGGGAAAACACATAAATAAAACATTTATTCTACTAGTAGGCTTCAATAAGCTCATTTCGTGCAAATTTATCACGTGGTTTATGGTAGAGTGACCAGATTTTGTTGGAGTGAATGTGGTACAGGTAGAATGAAATTTTAAAAATATGTAAAACTATTTCAATTTTTTTTGTTTATAAAATTAAAAATCCTTAAATTCAAAGAGAAAATATAATAATTTGCATTGTACGGCCAAGCACAAAGTATGTATATTCTACAATAGAAAGTTTAAAGAAAACCCCATTAAAAATAACTTGATAGAAAATTGCAAGGTTGAAATCGGAGCCGCGGAGTTTCTGATTATTTTCATTTTTTACAGGATTCGGAGGCGGAGCCCTGAAGAATCGGCGAGCTCCGACTAGTTTTTTGTACTATTTTCCTATTCCACTTAATTGTGAAATAAATAGATATTGTGTTTTTTAGTTGTACAGTACACAAATCCTTGAATCATAATTTGAAAATGAGTGATACATACTTCAGTTACTCAAAAAAACATTATGAGATTTCAAAATTCAGGATCATAAAACAATTCAAATGCAGAAAGAAATTCATGAAAAAAATCAATTTTGTAGACATTTTTAGACTTTTGTTACAAATTGAAATATTTCTGGCACACATCTATCAGTAGAAGCGGTTCGAACAGCACAATTCCTTTGATATGTGTTGCAAGATTGAGGATGCGATTTCCAGGATCATAAATACATATTTAAATCTCTTTAAGAAAATCTGATTTTTAAAAATTTTATAAATTTTAAGTTTAACTTAGTCTGATAATTGTGTTTCTCGATTTTCGTTTTGTGGATTTTCCTTTGTGAATTTCTTTGTTTCTTCGGATCCTCTTTTTCTGAATTTTCCTTTCGTGATTTTGGATTTCTGTATTTTCTTCTAGATAAGGAATATTCAACCCTATAATTGTATTGCGGATGGAGCCGAACATTTTTCCTCAGACTCCACAACCCTGAAAAACTGGCTCAACTGGTTTTTCAAATGTTTAAGACAAACAGGGTTGATAATTTAGTTGAACCCGAGACCTGCACCAAGCTTCATTGATGGAACCATCATTTCAGTCATAAATCAATCAAATTAGTCTTTGTATAGCCAAGTCAACCGAAGCCATGGTCCCAATTATTGTGCTCACTAGGCATAAAATTGAGCTGTACTAGATCTCTCTTATTAGTCGTTCAATCATTTTGTGATCAGGTGCTCCTTCAGACGCCATTTATATTTCTGGATGTTTGACTCAACTCCAATAGCTTGTGGAAGCTCATTAAATAGAACAGAGCCCAAATAAAATGGATTATTTTGGGAGCGGGACGTACTTACGGTAGTTAAATAAAATGTTTTGCTAGTATTACTTCTTGTATTATAAGAGTATATTTCAGATGTGGTTCTAGGCGTTAAATTACATTTCGTAAGATCCTTCTGAGATTTTTTAATAAATACCAATAATTGAAATATCCCTATAGAATCAATAAAGGAATAGTTTTGGGGGAGTACAAAGTTTTAGTCGATGTTAGTATTGGGAGGCAATTATTAGTTTTTATGATCCTGTTTTGCAAAATCCTGAGTCTTTCCCTGAAATTTCTCGATGCAGTTGTCCACAGCGAGCTCGTATAACTCAATCTAGAGTTAATATAAGCGTTATAGATTAGCCAGGCTGTTCTTTCATCAATGTGACCTCTTATTCTCTTTAGTGCAAATGCATAAGGCCATATCGATTTTTTAACTTACTGTACCTGTTCCTTCCATTTCAGGTTTTGATCAATAGCAAGTCCCAAATAAGTTACAGTATCAACTTGCAATATTTTATTATTATCTACTTGCAGGTAACAGGGAAATTTTTTATTCTGAAAAATTATATAATTAGTTTTTGTTATATTCATGCACATCTTATTAGCACTCAACCAGTACACGACTTTTGTAATATCTTTTGCCATTTGATGAAGAAGATTTAGAGCATCTGCAGATTTATAAACTAGAACTGAATCATCCATACATAAAAAGTTTTCCAAATAAGTCAATATTGAACATGTCATTAATGAAGACGTTAAAGAATATTGGACTAAGAATAGATCCTTGCGGTACACTAGATATCATTGTCAACGGTTCGCTTTTAATGTCAAACGGTGTATTGGACTCGGTTAGTGAAATAAGATGGTAGAAGGGAGAAAGTGGCTAAGGAAGGGTTTAATTTCGCAATTTTCGAAAGTAAGATTTTAAGTGGGACAGTGTCAAAAGCTTTATTAAGATCTATAGAGAGCAGCGATACATAATCCGTGCCCTTCAGTCCCAATAATATTTCATTGAGAACAGAAGAGGCTGCTGATTGTATACTAGATGCCTCGACAAATCCAAATTAGTTGGGATGAATAATTTTATTGCACATAAGATATTCGGGTTGGTATCGTTATCCAAAATAAAAAAATCCCAAAAATCAAATTTTTTAAATATGACAATTTTTTGAAATATTATTTTAATACGTTTTATACCTTAGAACACAGTGATCGCAAATACATGGCACGCGTGCCAAACTTTGCCCGGCACGCCAAATTTTTAAAGTACTCAAAAATCGTAATAATTTTTACAAAAGAAAAAAATGAAAATGTGTTAAGAATTTTGATAAAGCCTAATGGGGGAACCAGCGAGTCAATAACAACTGTAAGTAAGAACGGGACACACACATAAAGGGCATATTACTGACCAGCGAGTCTCTAAGAATTTTTCATCCAGTTCGGCTGCTACTTAACAAAGTGAAAATTAACGCTCAAACTGAAGAATATGTCAGAATACATCAAAATTTGCACAGTACACTTTTCTTAAAAATAATAAATTTTGCTATTGACACTAGGTAACCTACCATCTATCAGAATTATCGCAAACAATTTTTTATCGCATTAAATCTTATTTCAAATTAAAGAATAAAAGAATATTTATGTAAGTCCTGGTTTCCACCGACAATTTAGTTGTATTTTTTACAATGGGAAATATTATTTTTGTGCGATTATATCGGTATTTCTTCTGTAAATGCATTTGTAATACAATTATTGTAATTGTATTAAACCTCAAAACTTATAAATACATAATTAAGTATACAATCGAAATACGGACACAACCGTAAAAATAAATAAATTTCCCTTTGTAAAATTTACAACGAAATGTTCGGTCGAAACCAGGACTTAATATTTTTATTAAAGAATATTTTCTTCAAACTTGATGACAATTGCACTGAAGAATCAGCTGTCACATTTTGTCTTATAAAACACTTTCCAAAATATAATCAGAGATGGCACTGAAATAACTTTACCTCGTGTCAATTCACACTACAATTTTAATACTGTATTTGTCAGTTGTTACGGATTCGGTGGCCGATACGTCAAATATTCTGTAATGAAATAATTTCGTCAAATTCTGTAAGGATTCTTACTGATTTGTGGGTTACCTCTTATCTATTGAAATACTGGAGAAATAGGTAAACACGAAATCAATTTGGTCATACATCCACCTTTGCAATGAATGTCAAGTATTTTCGACAAATACGGAAAGTTCTAAAATAAATTACGAGGTGATAACATATTTGAAAGTATTTTTGTTAGATACCGATATGTTTCAAAAAGCGCGAGTTCAGCGATGTTTTATTCATAGGCTTCTAATTTTACTTTATAGAGTTTATTTAGTACTACAAATTACGAGAATTAAGAAGCACTTTCGCGTTAGTATTAGTTGCGGAAAAGGGGCAGCCATTTACGATAGTCACTCTTCTAGAATGAAAAAAGTTCTAAAATCTAAAATTCAGAATCGTTTTACTTCCTTTACTGAAACCTATTAGGCCATTTAGTTGACGGGATCAAATTATAGTGTAACAGAATTTTAGCACGCCATTTGATAATAGTTGAACTAGATAGATAAAAAAGTTTTATACCATGAATACTGCACTTTCAACAGAGGGTCTTAGCTGTGTTTATTGTCATCACCGATTTTAATCAGATGATGAAAAATCCCTTT
The DNA here is from genome assembly GCA_963556165.1 of Tipula helvola. NCBI lineage: Eukaryota > Metazoa > Arthropoda > Insecta > Diptera > Tipulidae > Tipula > Tipula helvola. The sequence continues at coordinate 11,915,021 of OY744481.1, read as the reverse complement.
TACAACCCGCCTCTATTTGGGATTCGAACCCGTCACCTTCAGATCCAACCGACACAGGAGTAGGGGACGCCGTTTTGATAATATCCCACTGTTGTTCAATGCCACAGTGTTCCAACAAGTGATGCGCTGGAAACGATCATTATATGTGGTGGATAGACGAAATTTTAATTATTAACTACCAGGAAGTGGTCTAAATCTCCACATTTAGTTCTTGATGTCTGCCTTGTACATTCCACCTTTCGACGCTATTTCAAAAATTTTAGTCAGCAGCCGCCACTGGGATAGTTAATCAATTTTGGGCCAACTTTAAAAGAAATAAAAATTGTATCTTATTACCTTACCATGTTCCAACCGCATCCAAAAACCGCAAATAAAATAAATTAAATTTTTCTAAATAATTTTTTTGTTTTGTTTAAATTTTTATTTTTTTTAATTTGCTTTGCTATAGTACAATTTTGTTTTGTTTTATTTATCCTTTTTCATTTTTTTTTTTAATTTTTTGTTTTGAATTTTTAAATCTTAAAAACTATATATTTTTTTTTGTTGTTTTAAATTAAATTACTAATTTTATTTATTTACTTACTTATTTATTTTATTTCATCTCATTTTTAATTAAATTAAATTATTGCATAAAACTTAATTTATATTTATAATATATGTATAATATTTATAAATTTTTTTTTTGTTTTGATAATATAATTATTATATATATGTATAAGACAAACAAAAAATTGATAATAATAAATTATAAATTATAATTAAAATTATATTTATAAATAAAATACACAAAATGAGTATAAAGTACCGATATTTTTTAATTTGAGTGTGTGATTTTAATTTTAAATGTTTGTTTTTGTTTAATTAAAAAAATTGGCACATAAATTTTGTACAAAGTTTTTTTTTTTTTATATATATTTTAATTTATTATAAATTTTATTCAATTTAACCGGAATTTATGCAAAAAAAAAAAACAAAAAAATAATAATTTTGAAAAATTGAGAGGATTTTATTTATATAAATATTTATTTTATTTTTGATATTTTTTTTCCTGATCTGTTGTCAGATGGCAGAAAAAATTTTTTAGGAAGACTTTTTATTTTTTATTTTTTTTTAATTATATTTATTTATTATAGATTTTACAAAAATCCTCAGAGAGAAATTAAATTGAATTGTAAAATTTATTATTTTACAAATTGTTTTTAAATATGGCAAGTATTTAGGTATATAATAATTTACAATTAAAATGGCATTATGATTACAGGGTGTTTCTTTATTTAATTAATTTAATAATTTAGCCAAAAATGCTGAGAGGTGAGACTCGACTTAAATAAAATAATTAATAATCACATTATAATACATGTGGCCGCCGCCATTGAACCGTCAGTGGTATAAAACGCACTCATCAAAATGGCCGAACATAATAATTTATTACTATAAAAAAAAAAAAATAACTAGACTAAAATTAAAAAATAAATAGATTTACATATTATTCCTTTTATTATTTATATAATTTTTAATTAATTAAAAATTGATTGAATAATTATTTTGTTTTCTAAAATGTCTAAGAATCAAATTATTTATGTGTACTTACTTTGTGATTAATTAATTTATGTACGAATAATTATATTTATTTATCTAATTTATTATTAAAATAACGATATGTTGAGAAAAAATAATTTACATTTTTAATTAATTTAATTATTTTTAAAATTTATCTTGAGAATTAATATATCACAAAAATTATTTTTATTTTATTTTATTTATTTGTGTTTTGTTTTTGTTCTATTTATTTATATAGATAGACTATAATTATAGGTAGAGAGGAGGATGATGAAAACGGTGGTTTGTTTGATTGTTTTATTTAATGTGAAATAGCCTCGTAAAAATTATTTTATTTCTTAACATTTTATGTAACACGCAATCAGTCTTTAAAACATGTGTTAAATTTTTAATTAATTTTGTTTTTTAAATTTATGACACAATTATATTTTAATTAAAATCTCACTTATCACAAAATTATAAAAAATAAATTAATCAAAAATAAAATAATTCTTATCACTTTTTATCATTATCCATTTTATTTTTGTCGATCGAGGAGGAGACCATACCACCATTGGTTGGATACATTTTTTCCAAATATTTTAGTGATTCGTTTAAAAAGTTCTATAGACAAAACAAAAATATTAAGGTTTTTGGTAAATTAATTAAATTAAAAATGTTTTGTTGTTACCTGTATGGCAGTAAGCGCGGCTACGATGGCGGGTGATCCAAAACCGTGTGATATTAGCGAAAAATGTGTTAAATGGCGTTGAATCGACGGGTCTAATATTAATTGCGGCCGTGTATTACACAATGGTGATCTGTCTTGATTTAGTAGATCCATTAGCTCTTTAGTTACTTGTTTCGTATTCATTAATAATTCTTTACGTCGATATGACTCTTGTGGTTCAGTGTGTTGCCTTAATAGATATTCAGCTACCTGTCTTGCCGGGAACTCAGTTTCGCACACATATCCAAAATCTCGTGCTAAATGTATCGCTTCACCTTCAACTAACGAGGTTAATAGTGTTACATTCGCGGCCTTACGACGACCGGCTGGTAAATTTAAACCAATTTTTTCTAGTTTTTCACGTAACAATCGTCCACCATTTTTACTTTTAGCCCTAAAATTATTAGTTTTTTGTTACAATGTAACCCTTTTCTGTTAAAATGTAAAAAACGTACCTTCGTAAAACTCCACCCAATAGCGAGGCATTTAAACATTCTGGTGGCGATAATCGTCTTTGTACTTCAGCTACGGTTACTTTATATTTGGATGTACTCGATAGTAGCGATAGGCGACCCGGTACAGAACAAAATACATCACTCGGTGATCCAATACCTAATTGATTTATTTCTTTGTTATTTTTCATGTCGGTAAAACAAAATTCTGAAATTACAAATAAACAATTTTATTAATTAGATGGATTTCACACGAATGTTTACCATTTCCACCCATATAATTTATTAAAGTCCCTCCCCTAATAAACAAACAACGGATCATTATGCTGTATTACATATAACAATAAACCAAATTCCTATACTTATGTAAGGGGTTCTTTAGAAATATGAATATGACACTATATAAAAAATACATGGGATTAAATTAGCTCGTATTACGGACAGACGTGAACACCTAAATTAATATACCTGGTAAATATAGATCTCAAATTACACAATTATACAATACCAATATAATAATTAGCCAAAGTACTAACAATTCCAATAATTTTTTCGACATGAAATTTATGATTTCTTATTTTTTGTCTTCATCTATACAATCTCGATCTACTATATGCTTGCAGAAGGGAGATAAAAACCGCACACCGGAAATTGTTATGCATTTATATAAATTTACATTTTTTGCACCGTAATAAATTGCCCTCAGGTAATTTCATCATTAATGATTTGTTTTTACTTATGTACCAACAATATTATTATATCATTTCATTCATAAGAACTAACAGCATCTTTTATATATGTATATATACTTACTCTTAAGTAATGGTAAATCTGACATGAATGCAGCATTTTCATCCATTCCTTGATTTTGTCCATCATCGACAGCTGTTTGTAGTGCCTGGTGTAATGCTAATGGATCGTGTTCATGTGTAAGACGTGTTGTTGGTCCACCACCACCTCCACCACCACCACCGCCTCCGCCGCCACCCCCACCAATTGATCCGCCGTAATCATTACGCCGATCTGAATATGGAAATCCATGTGATAGTTGTGTCTGCAATAAATCGAGAAAAAATTGTGTTAAACGCGAAATCTCGTATCATCAACAAAAGGTACATTGAAAAAATAAATATTTATGTATGCTGTGTGTTTTCTTTTTTTTTTTTTTTTTTGATGTTAAACGTTATAACATTGCATGAGATGAAAATATCTTAAGAATTTATGTAAAGGGAAAAATATGTGGTTTGTTTTTAATTTTTTTATCGTGTACCTACATACGTATATAGGATGATGATGATGATGGTTGTCTTGCGATGATAATAACACTTTGTTGTGAAAGTTGAATAAAACAAAAAACAAAAAAAATGTTGATAAGAAAAGTGTAGAAGTACATCTTAATTGTTGCTGTTTTGAATATAGTGTATGACATGTACGAGATTTTTAATTTATTTCCTTATTGATGTTCAAATTACAGTAGAACATTTTGAATTGTATACTTCAAATTTAAACTGGCGCCAATTCTAATTACTATACAGTAAATAAATTAAAAGATTTCCTATTTAACCCGTATCTTCCTGTATATAATATTCACACAAATTTTTACTACAAAAATTTAAATAAATAAATCATCACAAAACATTTATTCATTTTTAAACAAAACTCCGCGTTGGCGTATAACAATAATACAAAAAATACCAACCGTGTGTGCTTGATAAATTATAGTACAACAAAAAAAAATAAAAACAAAACATTTTAAGATTAAAGCTCCAAAACGAAGACAAAATAATTTCTCACCTAATTCATATCGTATAAATATTTTATCGGCTTAAATTCATGTTTTGTGCAAAAAAACCTAAATGCGGGCATCAACTTAATAAATTTCACTCCGATTTTCACTTATCACAAAAATTTATGTTCGCTTCATGCCGCAATATCTCTGTGTAGGCGTTATACTCGTATATTGTATGCACAACAAGTCCAACATCAGGTTCTTTAAGTTTGTTTTATGTTTAGTTGAAACATAAAAAATATTGCATCTCTACTACAAGTTAAATGGACTTCATAACATTGTTTTGAAATATATTTTGTACGAGTATATCAGTTTGTTCATAAATTCTTAGCATAATTTTCTTATATTTTTCAAAAAAAAACTTTATAAGAAAATTCCATTCGAGTTTTTTTTTTTTTTTGGATTTTTTAAGACAAAACATTAAGAATTTTTTTGTTTCTTTATTTAGGGTAGTTTTAAGAAAGAATTTTTTTTTGTTAAGTAAATGTTGTACAAAAAAAAATTGGTTTCTCGAGAAAGACTTGTGCGAGGGGGTTGGATAGAAGTTATTTTTAAGGTTAGGTTAGAATATTGGAAAATATCAATATTTTATTATTGAATTTTATTTTTTAAATTATTAAATTCCATAAATATTAAATTTATTAAATAAGTTCTTGGGTGTGGTGTATGCCGTCTTTGGGTATTGGAATACACACAAATCAATTAAAATTTTACTTAGTATACAAAACCTGCTAAAATTCTCTCTTGAGAAAGCCCAACGGAATGTATACTAATGCTATAAAAATATATATCATGGTGAATGTATTTGTGAAATAATATCGTATTGATATTAAGTAGTGTGTGATATCCATTGGAATTAGTAGTGGTAATTTGAATTTTTTTATATGGTTTTTCGTAGCGACCAATACACTAACCATGATATATTTTTAAATATGTGTAAGAGAGCTATACAACGCAGTCAGGCTTTCTCAAGAGAGAATTGTAGAAGGTTTTGAGTATACGTACAAATTAAATAAGTTTCGCACACCATGATGAATTTTTATGAAAGAACTAAAATTGTTGCATTAAACGGTTATATTCCACTGAAAATTTTGGTATTCACCTCATCACGCGGGGATTGTTATATCGGGTGACAATAAAATACGGAGACTGATTAAATTCCAAAAGTAAATAAAATTTTGAAAATAGCCTCCATGGGAGAAAATAGCCTCCAAAATTATCAGCAGAAGTTCGAATCATTTCATCCCAGACAGTATGCATGTGGTATAAGTCACCAAGTATGCCTAAACAAAATAAACACGATACATTTAAGGGTAGCTTTTCCATAGCGGTAAATTCAACCCAAACCATACCAGATTTAGGTTTCTAGCGTTTGGCAAAAATTCCAGATTCATGTGTTTTTGATTGAAAAAAAGTATTTTGCATTTTTTGCTTTTGAACCGCTTCAGTAACACTTTGCATCTTTGAAGTCGTGTGAGCTTCATTTTGTCCATAAGAAAAGAAGATAGGCTTTTTGGAGATTGAACAGATAGTTGATTAGTTGTTAAGGTTTTTTTGGCTGTTTTTCGAACTGTGTCGCGGTGTACTTGAAGACTCCTGGCTGGCTACATGATGCCTCTTGATTTGCGGATTTGGGTGAATCCGTCATTTGATGATGTTGAGGAACTGTGAAGTGTCGGCGGTGACCTATTCCTAGATGGTCCTGTTAAAAATTATTACTCACCCAGTGTTAAACTGTACAACTTGGTGGTTGCCAGCACATACTTCCCACATAAGCGCATTCATAAAGCCACATGGAAATCAAACGACGGGACAACGGTCAACCAAATCGACCACATCCTCTTGTCCAAGAGACATTTTTCTAGCCTTAACAACATCAAAACTAAACGTGGAGCTAACATTGATTCAGACCATTTCCTGGTAGTTGCTGAATTAAAATTTCGTCTATCAACCACATATAATCATCGCTTCCAGCGCATCACTCGTTGGAACACTGCGGCATTGAACGAGCAAGTTACCAGAACCACCTTCGGGATGACTGTATCAGAAATCTTGGAAAATAAACCACTTCCTGACTCCGTTCAAGAACAGTGGGACATTATCAAAACGGCGGTAACCGATGCCTCAAAGTCCACCATAGGCCAAAATCCGTCAAGGCCTAAAAATCTCTGGATTGATGATGATTGTATTGGTGCTATTCGGGAAAAAGATCGCGCACGACAACGAGATCTATCGCAAAGAACAAGGCAATCCCATAACGCCTACATGACTGCGAGGAGAATCGCTAATCGGCTATGTAGACGGAAGAAACGGGAATGGCATGAACAACAGGCACGCAACATCCAAAATTCTAGCCTGAGAGATAGATATCGTTGCATAAGAGAATTAGCTACGGACTTTCATCCACGTAGCAGCGCTATTCGCAACAAATCAGGCGAGTTGGAAATGGACACCAAAACCGTCCTCGAAGTGTGGCGAAATTATTTCTCCTCGCTTTTAAATAAACAGGCACCACCTTCCGAGCAACAACCTCTCTTGCTTCAACGCGATATTAACGTCGAGATGACACCACCACCTCCTCCATCATATGATGAAGTACGGAACGTGATATCGCAGATGAAAAATTACAAGACACCTGGTGAGGATGGTATCTGCAACGAAATGCTCAAATATGGCGGTGATTATCTGTTCTGCCGCATGTTTGAGCTAATATCAACAATTTGGTCTAGAGAAGAAATCCCAGTAGAGTGGAAGACGGCTCTAATATGTCCACTTCATAAAAAGGGAGATCGATTAAACTGCAACAACTATCGCGGTATAGCTTTGCTGAACACGGGCTACAAGGTTTTGGCTAACGTAGTCGCAGCAAAGTTATCAACTTATAGCGAGAGGATCTTGGGTGATTATCAATGTGGTTTTCGGCCAAATAGATCAACGACCGATCAAACTTTCACGCTGAGGATTTTGCTGGAGAAATGCTATGAAAAGGACATCCCTGTGCACAGTCTATTCATAGATTTTCAACAGGCGTATGACAGCATTAAGAGGAACACGTTATGGAACGTATTGTCCTATCTGGGCATACCGTCAAAATTGGTTTCAATGTGCCAGCTCTTAATGGATGGCTCAATATGTAAGGTGCTAATAGAAGGCAAAATTTCGGATGCCTTCGAGATAACATCTGGAGTGCGGCAAGGAGACCCAATAGCTCAAACTCTATTCAATCTATCATTAGAGTATGTCATTCGTCAGCTTAATATAGCCCAGCGTAGCTGCCTGTATTATAAATCAACCCAGCTATTAGCATACGCTGACGATATTTGCATTCTGGGTCGCAACATCATCTCTCTGAAAGAGGTCCTCCTTCCGTTGGAATTAACAGCCCAACAAATAGGCCTTCAGATCAATGAAGCGAAGACCAAATACATGGTGACCGCGAGAAGACAGACTCGTGGGGACTTCATTTCAGGAGATACTCAATATGAAAAGGTGAATGAGTTTAAATACCTAGGATCACTGATCACTGAGCAAAACTCCGTTTCTGTGGACATTTCATCGAGGATCGCAGCAGGCTACCGAGCATTTTACGCCAATATAAAAATTTTCAAGTCTCCTCATATATCGCGCAAAATAAAATTGGACATCTACAAGGCGCTGATAAGACCAGTTGTCACCTTTGGTTGCGAGTCTTGGACACTAACAGCGCAAAACATCCAGAAAATCGCTGTAACTGAGCGTAAGATGATAAGAAAAATTCTCGGTCCCATTAAAGAGGGAGCCACGTACAGAATGCGAATGAATCACGAGATCAGAAATGATCTCGATAAAGTCGACATCATAGGATTCATAAAATCGTCAAGGCTGAGATGGCTTGGGCACGTACTACGTTCACAAAATCGGACCACTAAACAGGCCTTGGAGTCGGCACCAGCGAAAGTAGGACCTCGTGGGAGACCACCTACCCGATGGATGGACGACGTTGAGAGGGATCTGTACACACTCGGTCACCGTGTCTGGCGTTCTCTTGTGGCGGATCGGATTATTTGGAGGAGCATCGTTGAGGCGGCCAAATCCCTTCATGGGATGTAGCGCCAGCGGAAGAAGAAGAAGAAGTGTTAATTTTACCTAGAATGTCATTTGTCGAATATCGTAATTTGTTTCTTTTCCGATTACAACGATTATTGACAATTATCTGTATAAATAATAAATAATATTGTACAGGTAATTCTTGATGATTCACGAACAATGATTGTGGCCATCATTTAAAAATTGTTCGATCGGATATTGTACTGGAATTCGTTATTGAGAAGATGAAACGTTTCATGGAAGAAAAGGGGTTTTCTCTATCAGCGAACTGTGCCATAAGCAGAATGGGTGCGCAGAGAGGTAAAAGGTTAAAATAGTGCGCGATGGTTTTTTTTTCGAATGAAGATAATGAAAAGGTTTTATTAAAAACCTATGATAAAGATGAAAAAGTACTTTCGGACTTATGGTTACTCGTTCTATTAAAAATGAATTGGTGAATGAAAATGACAATTACAACTAATCAATGAAATTGTCCATGAAAGTGTTGAAAAATCGACACCAAACCAAAAGCGTTGTGTGATTTGAACGTTACACAACAATCAAGAATGTTGTTTTCGTGATAGAAAGGCGCATAAACATAAGCATTCATGATGTACGGCAGTGGAAAAAGTGGCGATGCCACTAACATTAAAATACACCTAACCTAACCTAAATAATGGATTAATGCTCTGATGGACGAGTAAGAATCATTAAATAAAAATCGTGCATGGATTTTTGTTGGAAGTTGAATTAATATTGTTATGTTGGCAACCATGCGAGTTTCGATTTTTCTTACTTTATGTTCAAGTACATAGCCGTATTTTAGTTGATCCGCGCTTTATATTGTTAATTTACAACAGTATGTATTTCAGTCCATCGTTGAAAATCAAATAAAAGAAATGTCGGGCACCACGTTTTCAATTCCAAAACTCATTGGACGGGAAAATTATGATCCCTGGAAAGTTGCTGTAAAAGTCGCAGTTGTGAGATTGCATCATCAAAGATGATCAGAAACCACAGACTGTCACTAAGGCGTCAGCAAAAATTACATTACTAATTGACCCTGTAAATTATGTACATGTGCTTGATGCAAAGTCAGCTAAAGAAGCTTAGGAAAATTTGTGGAATCTCAAGATGTCCCATTTCGAATCATTTATTTGAATATCAGTAGTTTATTAGCCCATATAGATGAAATTAGAGATCTAGCAAACAGCAGGCAACCACATGTTATATGTGCTAGTGAAACATGTGTTACATGTGACATAAACGATTTTGAAATTACATGTCAGGGCTACTCATGTATTCGATGTGATTCACATTCACGGTTTACTGGGGGTGTAGTGATTTATATATCCAAAAATTTAAATTTTGAAGTAAAAAATTGCTCGATTGAGAATAATTATTTATGGATTAGTAAAGTCTTGATAAGAAAATCAGATCAATTGAATAAAAATGTAGCATTATCGGTGTTGTATCGATCCCCAAGTTCAAGTATAATATCATTCATCAACTATTTCGATCAATGGAGTGAAGAAAATATTTCTACAGAGGAGTTAAATTTAATATGCGGTGATTTTAATATTGACTACCTACGTCAGACGACGAATAAACTGAAGTTGGATAGAATAATGACAAGATTGAATCTGAAACAACTAATGGAGAAATGTACCAGAATAACAGCAGACACGAATACTTTAATTGATTGGGTTATTGGTAATTCAACAACTGCAAATATACGTATCGACACATTAGAGCAAGAGAAAATTAGTGATCATGAGACGATTCAAGTAAATTTGATGGAAATTAGTAAAAGTAGCCGAACACCAAAAAAATATATTTAGGGGATATTTAATTTTAATCAAGATATATTCAATAAGCTGTTACAAGATTCAAAGTGGGATACAACTGGTGATATTGATGAAGTATGCGAAAATATGTATGAAAATATTTATAAGGCCCTAAATGTATTTTACAAGAAAGCAGAGATAAAACCAAAGTCAAATGAATGGTTTCACAAAAATTATAATCTGCGCCTTTTAAAATCAAAAAAGATTGCAGCGAATAAATTAGCAAAGCAAACTGGAAATGAGGAACATTGGAATGAATATAGAGCAACACGAAATCGGTATCTTTCATCAATAAGAAAAAGTAAGAGAAACTATTTCATTAGAAAAATAGAAACTGCTTCGTATAATTCGCAACGAGTATGGAGCGTTTTAAAGGAAATAATGAAAGGAAAACGAGATAGTAGCATAGATCGCATCATAGTTGATAACCATGAATACTGTAACCACAAGGAAATTGCAAATGTTCTAAACAAATTTTATGTCGATAGTATCAAGATCTTAAATGGACAAATTCCAAGCGTACAAGATGATTTAGTCGAGATAAGGGCATCAGCGAAAAGGAAATTCGCTTTGAACCAGATTACATTAGTAGAATTAAAGGATATAATCACAAAAATGTGTGATAAGCGAGATGTACACGGATTGAAGCCAAGTATGATTTTGAAAGCTATGGATGTTATTGGCGAAAAATTGTTATCAATGTTTAATACTTCTTTAATGGCGGGTCAATCCCCTAAATGTATGAAAGAAGCGAATATTATTCCTATTCCAAAAATAAAAAACGCAAAATATCCAGAGGATTTTAGACCAATTAATATGCTGGACTGCTGTGAGAAAATCTTAGAAACTGTCGTAAAGATACAACTAATCGAATTTTTAAACGTGGAAGGGATATTAATAGAGCAACAATCGGGATATCGTAAGGGATATTCATGTGAATTTGCATTAAACTTAGTATTGAGTAAATGGAAGGAATCGAGAGACAGGGGTGAATATACAATTATAGTATTTTTGGATTTCCAAAGGGCATTCGAAACAATTGATCGAACAATATTGTTGAAAAAGTTAACAGAGATAGGAATTACAAATAACGAATGGAATTGGTTTAAAAGTTATTTGAGTCATAGGAGTCAAAGAACGAAAGTAGTGCATGAAACATCTGATAGATATTCTAATGAGCTTGGTGTTCCTCAAGGATCCGTTTTGGGTGCCATACTATTTATAGTTTATATCAATGATATAGTAAAAAGTCTTAAAAATTGTCACATAAATTTATTTGCGGATGACACCTTGATTTATTATAGTGGAAATAACATTGAAGAAGTTGTTGATAATATTAACGGTGATTTGGAACGAGTACAAAAATGGCTAAATGGAAACAAATTAAAGTTAAATGTTAACAAGACAAAGTGTATGGTTATTGGTAAATCAGATCATAATTGTGACATCAGAATTAATCAGAGTAACATTGAGCAGGTAGACACTATCAAATATTTAGGGGTAATAATTGATAAGAGGTTGAAATTCAGTGATCATGTGTCTTATATAGGAAGCAAAATAAATCAGAAGATTGGTGTACTGAAGAGATGCCATAGAAATTTGAGCTATTTAAGCAAAAATAGTATATATAACGCAATAATTGCTCCTCATTTTGAGTATTGTCCATCAGTGCTATTTACATGCAGTAGAGAAGATAAGGAGTACCTTCAAAAACTTCAGAATAAAGCGATGCGAGTCCTGCTAAACGTCCCCAAAACAACAAGTATTCGAAATATGTTGGAACATTATGTTTTATGAGTGTAAATCAAAGAATAGTATACAATGTATTAATAATTTTTTTATTTTTTTTTTATTTATTTATTTAGCTTTTGAAGCTATTTAGTTTTCAATATTTGCTTTACATAATTATAATAAATTTAACAATTAATATTTAACTAAGAAAATTTAATCTACATTTTCTTTTATAAATTTGACTAACAACCTCTTAAATACATTTATATTAGGGCAAACTTTAACATCACTTGGAATTTTATTAAATAAGTCAATTCCCTTATAAAACAAAGAATTTTGATTTTCAGTTCTCTTAAAAAATGGCAACAAAAATTGATCTCTATTTCTTAAATTATAATCAGTTTTATCTTTCACATAAGAAATAAAATTTGTTAAATAACTAGGAACCAAATTATTTTTAACTCTATAAATAATTATTAATACATTGTATACTATTCTTTGATTTACACTCATAAAACATAATGTTTCCAACATATTTCGAATACTTGTTGTTTTTGGGACGTTTAGCAGGACTCGCATCGCTTTATTCTGAAGTTTTTGGAGGTACTCCTTATCTTCTCTATTTATTTATTTATTTATTGTACTTTAACAATAATTTAGTATTAAAAGGAAAAGCACAGATGGAAACAGAGTAAACGGAACAAAAGAACAAAAATAAAATGATGAAGCTGCTTCCATTAGGCAGAAAAACCTTTTAAATTTTTTCAAACAATTTCCATCTCATGCATACACATTCTATTTTGAGCAATAGCTCATTTACAATAAAATGTACAGCAAGAGGTGAAATAATATTAAAAATTAACAATAATAACAATAACAATAATATTAAAAATAAATTTAGAAAACTACGTATTGCCCATCAATCACGCCACTCCAAAAATTTTGACTTAAATAATTTGACCGATCCTAAACTCTTAATTTCCAATGGAATTGAATTCCAAAGAGAAACTCCCCTAACGTAAAAGGATTTGTTTAGCGACCTAAATAGCACTGATGGACAATACTCAAAATGAGGAGCAATTATTGCCTTATATATACTATTTTTGCTTAAATAGCTCAAATTTCTATGGCATCTCTTCAGTACACCAATCTTCTGATTTATTTTGCTTCCTATATAAGACACATGATCACTGAATTTCAACCTCTTATCAATTATTACCCCTAAATATTTGATAGTGTCTACCTGCTCAATGTTACTCTGATTAATTCTGATGTCACAATTATGATCTGATTTACCAATAACCATACACTTTGTCTTGTTAACATTTAACTTTAATTTGTTTCCATTTAGCCATTTTTGTACTCGTTCCAAATCACCGTTAATATTATCAACAACTTCTTCAATGTTATTTCCACTATAATAAATCAAGGTGTCATCCGCAAATAAATTTATGTGACAATTTTTAAGACTTTTTACTATATCATTGATATAAACTATAAATAGTATGGCACCCAAAACGGATCCTTGAGGAACACCAAGCTCATTAGAATATCTATCAGATGTTTCATGCACTACTTTCGTTCTTTGACTCCTATGACTCAAATAACTTTTAAACCATTTCCATTCGTTATTTGTAATTCCTATCTCTGTTAACTTTTTCAACAATATTGTTCGATCAATTGTTTCGAATGCCCTTTGGAAATCCAAAAATACTATAATTGTATATTCACCCCTGTCTCTCGATTCCTTCCATTTACTCAATACTAAGTTTAATGCAAATTCACATGAATATCCCTTACGATATCCCGATTGTTGCGCTATTAATATCCCTTCCACGTTTAAAAATTCGATTAGTTGTATCTTTACGACAGTTTCTAAGATTTTCTCACAGCAGTCCAGCATATTAATTGGTCTAAAATCCTCTGGATATTTTGCGTTTTTTATTTTTGGAATAGGAATAATATTCGCTTCTTTCATACATTTAGGGAATTGACCCGCCATTAAAGAAGTATTGAACATTGATAACAATTTTTCGCCAATAACATCCATAGCTTTCAAAATCATACTTGGCTTCAATCCGTGTACATCTCGCTTATCACATATTTTTGTGATTATATCCTTTAATTCTACTAATGTAATCTGGTTCAAAGCGAATTTCCTTTTCGCTGATGCCCTTATCTCGACTAAATCATCTTGTACGCTTGGAATTTGTCCATTTAAGATCTTGATACTATAGACATAAAATTTGTTTAGAACATTTGCAATTTCCTTGTGGTTACAGTATTCATGGTTATCAACTATGATGCGATCTATGCTACTATCTCGTTTTCCTTTCATTATTTCCTTTAAAACGCTCCATACTCGTTGCGAATTATACGAAGCAGTTTCTATTTTTCTAATGAAATAGTTTCTCTTACTTTTTCTTATTGATGAAAGATACCGATTTCGTGTTGCTCTATATTCATTCCAATGTTCCTCATTTCCAGTTTGCTTTGCTAATTTATTCGCTGCAATCTTTTTTGATTTTAAAAGGCGCAGATTATAATTTTTGTGAAACCATTCATTTGACTTTGGTTTTATCTCTGCTTTCTTGTAAAATACATTTAGGGCCTTATAAATATTTTCATACATATTTTCGCATACTTCATCAATATCACCAGTCGTATCCCACTTTGAATCTTGTAACAGCTTATTGAATATATCTTGATTAAAATTAAATATCCCCTAAATATATTTTTTTGGTGTTCGGCTACTTTTACTAATTTCCATCAAATTTACTTGAATCGTCTCATGATCACTAATTTTCTCTTGCTCTAATGTGTCGATACGTATATTTGCAGTTGTTGTATTACCAATAACCCAATCAATTAAGGTATTCATGTCTGCTGTTATTCTGGTACATTTCTCCATTAGTTGTTTCAGATTCAATCTTGTCATTATTCTATCCAACTTCAGTTTATTCGTCGTCTGACGTAGGTAGTCAATATTAAAATCACCGCATATTAAATTTAACTCCTCTGTAGAAATATTTTCTTCACTCCATTGATCGAAATAGTTGATGAATGATATTATACTTGAACTTGGGGATCGATACAACACCGATAATGCTACATTTTTATTCAATTGATCTGATTTTCTTATCAAGACTTTACTAATCCATAAATAATTATTCTCAATCGAGCAATTTTTTACTTCAAAATTTAAATTTTTGGATATATAAATCACTACACCCCCAGTAAACCGTGAATGTGAATCACATCGAATACATGAGTAGCCCTGACATGTAATTTCAAAATCGCTTATGTCACATGTAACACATGTTTCACTAGCACATATAACATGTGGTTGCCTCCTGTTTGCTAGATCTCTAATTTCATCTATATGGGCTAATAAACTACTGATATTCAAATAAATGATTCGAAATGGGACATCTTGAGATTTTGATTGCTATTCGTAACAAATTCTCCTCTTCATTAAATTTAATGTTCTTAGGTAACTAGGACATGCCTTATCAGTTGCTTCATGATTCACATCGATGTTCAACTTATTATTTTCCACAACTTTTTTACAATTGACACATGATTTAATTTGCTCCGCACATTCCTTTGACACATGATCACTTTTACCACATTGCCTACAAATGGCTTTAGCTTCAGTGCATTTCTTACTAGTATGGTTGTATCCTAAGCATTTGAAACATTGTACTAACATAAAATCCTCAATTACTCTACATCTATCCCACCCAATATAAATTCTTTCCATTTCCAATATACTGGTAAATCCGCTTGTATCCAACTCGAGAATGACATTTAAAGCCCCTCTTGATGTTTTATATTTGCGTATCACTTTAATTTGACAATCTTTTAATCGTTCATTCTGTTTTTTCAATGTTTCAACAAATTGAACGTCTTCATATTCTTCTGTTACTCCAATCACTTTCACTTTCGGCGAGAATGTTTTACTGGTTTTAATGTCATATTTATCACTGAGCCTTGCTTGGATACTTCTTTCAACTTCCTCTCTGTTGTCTTTGTCACCACATTCCAGCGCAATGCCTCCATTTCTGATATTTGATACTCTATTTATGTGTACTGGAACAACTTTTAGAGATTCCTTTAAATCCTCCTTAGTAATTTTACTCTCCTGCACGGTTTTTGGTATTACAACAATAGCTGGTTCGCTTTTCCTTATACCCTTAACTTTATCAGCAAAAGAAATATTCCCACTGACTACACTTTTCGACATCTTGCTACAACTCTCATTTATATTTCCAATTTTATTATCAATGTCTTTTACCAATTGATTGGAGCTCGATACATCAACTTTTAATACACTCATCTCGGTATCAACTTTCTCTAATACTTCAGCTTGTCGTCTGTATCTCTCATCGACAATATTGATCATACTCACAAGCTTCTCTAATTGGGTTTTGATCGCTTTTAGCGAATTTTTACCACACTCTTTGCACGAAAAAGTCAATTCATTGCTATCAACCCAATTTTTATACGTCGTCTTGGTGAAACCAGGTCCCGCACAAAATATATGAAATACCCGTCCGCACAAACCATCGCACTTAAAAAACTCGCTTCAATTATTTATAGAGTTAAAAACAATTTGGTTCCTAGTTATTTAACAAATTTTATTTCTTATGTGAAAGATAAAACTGATTATAATTTAAGAAATAGAGATCAATTTTTGTTACCATTTTTTAAGAGAACTGAAAATCAAAATTCTTTGTTTTATAAGGGAATTGACTTATTTAATAAAACTAGTGGTCGTCCAGTGGGTCGAAATTCGACCGTAATTCATAAAATTTTTAAATTTCAGAGTATTGAGGTTCTTTTGGCAAAGAGTATACTATAATCATTGCATATAATTGTTTTGAATTTTGCGTGTAGAAATACGTCATTAGCGTGTATTCTTTGCCTTAATTCCCTGCAATACCTATGTATGAAATTTAAAATTAAAAGTTATTAATAGTTGAAAATAAAACACAATTACAGTTGGTATTCGTATTTGTTTTTTGATATAATTCTTTGTCAGTTTTTCATGTTATTATTCAATCAAATAAACGTAAATATCCTTGGGATTTTTTATTTTCCTACTGACCAGGTTTCCCCAAGGCTTCACAGTTATTTTGTTCATCTTATTCGAATGATATAAAATTTAAATAAAAAATTACTACAAAATAAAAAATACGTGCCTTATATTCTTTCATATATTTTTCATTAAATCAAAAAAAACTGAGAAGTTAAAAAATTAAATATTGTCTATTGAACTTAAAATAGTTTGAAAATGAATTTAATGATTCAGAACTTCTGTGTAAACGCTGTTTTTTGTAAAAACCCTTTCATCATTTGCTAAATGCCCTTGGCGATTATATTCGGAAATATAAAATCTCAAACCATCGAGTGATCGAAATGCACCTGCTGCGATGCAAAATTGACCATATTTCTTGCCAATTCCTTAAACGATTAGATAAAATTCGACATGAATTTAATCAAATCAGATAAGAAATGGCCAAAAGCCTTCCTAGTTGGTCAAACTCCAGAATCTAAAAATAATTTTAGAATTCCATTTCCATCGTTCATGCAGAATTTCATTAAAATCGGATAAGAAATGGCCAAATCCCTTATTCAAGAACTTTTTCTGAAAATCGTTTTAGAATTCTATTTCCATCGTACTTACGGATTTTCATAAAAATAGGATAATAAATGGCCAAGTTGCTTCCTAATTGGCCACATTCCAGAACTTTATCTAAAAATTATGTTAGAATCCCAGTTCCTTCGTAAAAGCTGAATTCCATCAAAATCGGATAGGAAATGGCCAAGTTTCTTCCTAATTGTCCATATTCCAGAACATTATCTAAAAATAATTTTAGAATTCCATTTCCATCGTACATGCTGAATTTTATCAAAATAGGAGAAGAATGGCCAAGTTCCTCCTATGGCCACATTCCAGAGCTTTATGTAAAAATCATTGTAGAATCCCATGCAGAATTTCATCAAAATCGGATAAAAAACAGCCAAGCTCTTCCTTTCTTACTGGCCATATTTCAGAACTTTATATACAAATCATTTTAGAATCCCATTTCCATCGTACATTCTAAATTTTAGCAAAATCGGATAAGAAATGGGCAAGTACCTGAATTTCATCAAAATTGGATAAGAAATGGCTAAATTCCTTCCTAATTGGCCAAATTCCAAAACTTTATTAAAAAATCATTTTAGAATTCCATTTCCATCGTAAAAGCTGAATTTCTTCAAAATCGGATAAGAAATGGCCAAGTTTATTCCTAATTGGCCATATTCGCGAAATTTATCTAGAATTCATTTTGGAATCCCTTTTCCATCGTATATTCTAAATTTCATGAAAAACGGTTAAGAAATTGCCAAGTTCCTGAATTTAATCAAAATCGGATTAGAAATGTCCAAAAGCGTTCCTAATTGGCTAAATTTCAGAACTTTATCTAGACATCATTTTGGCATCCCATTTTCAAAATTGGCCATATTCCAGAACCTTTTCTAAAAACCGTTTTAGAATGCCATTTCCATCGCACATGCAGAATTTTAAAAAATCCGATAAGAAATGGCCAAGTTCCTTCCTAATTGGACATATTCAAGAAGTTTATCTGAAAATCGCTTTAAAATTCCATTTTTAAATTTCATCAAAATCGGATAAGAAATTGCCATAAGTACCTGAATTTCTCAAAAACGGATAAGAAATCGCGAAATTCCTTTCTAATTAGCCAAATTCCATAACTTTATCTAAAATTCATTTTAGAATCCCATTTCCATCGTTAAGAAATTCGATTTCTTGATTTCATCAAAATCGGATAAGAAATAGCCAGAAGCCTTCCTAACTGGCCATATTCCAGAACTTTATCTAAAAATCGTTTTAGAATCCTATTTCCATCGTACATGCTGAATTTCATCAAAATCGGATAAGTTCAAGGAGCCTTACTACAACGGACACCATTTTCGGTCCCGTCGAAGTCCTTTGTAGTGAGGTTTCTCTGTATAAAGAAAACTTGTATATTACGTAATAATTGGAGTTACATGTATAACATTTTCGTTGATGATTGTAATTAAAAAAATCTATTTTATTTACATACATACAAACGAAATCATTTTCATCAAAACCAACACAAATGTCTTATACAAGCCATATTATTGCCATACAAACACAAAATAAAACCTACTATTTCTGTAAGTATTAGCGTCATAATACAGTATAATCTTTACATACTTTGATTTTTAATTGTTGTTTGTATCAAAAACAGTATAAAATGTCACTAACATTGTAAGAAAATAGTAGGTTTTGGATTTAATAATATGCGTGCGTCACGGAAATAATATGGCTTGTATAAGACATTTGTGTTGGTTTTGTTTTCATTCATTCATTCACAGAATAAAATTAAAGTATTATTGTACTACTTTAATCATTTCGCTTTTACGTGTATGTATTGTAAAGGAAAGTTCCTCATTCGATTTTTCCTGAACTATCCAACCGATTTTTGTTTAACAAAGATTCCGCACACCTACAAAAGAATACCTTTCGAATGGTGTAATTTTTATGAAAATCGGTTGGGTAGTTTCGGCTTAAAAGGGGTACAAAGTTTTTTCTTCACGTATTATAGATTCCAAGTGATGTTAAAGTTTGCCCTAATATAAATGTATTTAAGAGGTTGTTAGTCAAATTTATAATAGAAAATGTAGATTAAATTTTCTTAGTTAAATATTAATTGTTAAATTTATTATAATTATGTAAAGCAAATATTGAAAACTAAATAGCTTCAAAAGCTAAATAAATAAATAAATGTTCAAACTTTTAAATTATTTTGGTATATTCCAAATTGATAAATATTTTTATAAGAAGAGGAGAAATTGTTAAGAGTTTGCAATTCAGTTTCGATCTGCGAGCATGTGAAAAATAAATCATCTTTCAGTACATCTCATCAGGCTATAGCGACTGAACTGCTAATTTATTACACTGATTTTTTCCTATATATAGGAATCAACCGTGCACTTGTAGTATTAGCGAATTTTTACATTCCCCTTTCTAAACTTTTAACAATTTCAATGTTATTGTATTTAACGCATACATGCGGTTACTATGTTCAAACTTTTAAATTATTTTGGTATATTCCAAATTGATAAATATTTTTATAAGAAGAGGAGAAATTGTTAAGAGTTTGCAATTCAGTTTCGATCTGCGAGCATGTGAAAAATAAATCATCTTTCAGTACATCTCATCAGGCTATAGCGACTGAACTGCTAATTTATTACACTGATTTTTTCCTATATATAGGAATCAACCGTGCACTTGTAGTATTAGCGAATTTTTACATTCCCCTTTCTAAACTTTTAACAATTTCAATGTTATTGTATTTAACGCATACATGCGGTTACTATGTTCAAACTTTTAAATTATTTTGGTATATTCCAAATTGATAAATATTTTTATAAGAAGAGGAGAAATTGTTAAGAGTTTGCAATTCAGTTTCGATCTGCGAGCATGTGAAAAATAAATCATCTTTCAGTACATCTCATCAGGCTATAGCGACTGAACTGCTAATTTATTACACTGATTTTTTCCTATATATAGGAATCAACCGTGCACTTGTAGTATTAGCGAATTTTTACATTCCCCTTTCTAAACTTTTAACAATTTCAATGTTATTGTATTTAACGCATACATGCGGTTACTATGTTCAAACTTTTAAATTATTTTGGTATATTCCAAATTGATAAATATTTTTATAAGAAGAGGAGAAATTGTTAAGAGTTTGCAATTCAGTTTCGATCTGCGAGCATGTGAAAAATAAATCATCTTTCAGTACATCTCATCAGGCTATAGCGACTGAACTGCTAATTTATTACACTGATTTTTTCCTATATATAGGAATCAACCGTGCACTTGTAGTATTAGCGAATTTTTACATTCCCCTTTCTAAACTTTTAACAATTTCAATGTTATTGTATTTAACGCATACATGCGGTTACTATGTTCAAACTTTTAAATTATTTTGGTATATTCCAAATTGATAAATATTTTTATAAGAAGAGGAGAAATTGTTAAGAGTTTGCAATTCAGTTTCGATCTGCGAGCATGTGAAAAATAAATCATCTTTCAGTACATCTCATCAGGCTATAGCGACTGAACTGCTAATTTATTACACTGATTTTTTCCTATATATAGGAATCAACCGTGCACTTGTAGTATTAGCGAATTTTTACATTCCCCTTTCTAAACTTTTAACAATTTCAATGTTATTGTATTTAACGCATACATGCGGTTACTATGTTCAAACTTTTAAATTATTTTGGTATATTCCAAATTGATAAATATTTTTATAAGAAGAGGAGAAATTGTTAAGAGTTTGCAATTCAGTTTCGATCTGCGAGCTGAAAGATGATTTATTTTTCACATGCTCGCAGATCGAAACTGAATTGCAAACTCTTAACAATTTCTCCTCTTCTTATAAAAATATTTATCAATTTGGAATATACCAAAATAATTTAAAAGTTTGAACATAGTAACCGCATGTATGCGTTAAATACAATAACATTGAAATTGTTAAAAGTTTAGAAAGGGGAATGTAAAAATTCGCTAATACTACAAGTGCACGGTTGATTCCTATATATAGGAAAAAATCAGTGTAATAAATTAGCAGTTCAGTCGCTATAGCCTGATGAGATGTACTGAAAGATGATTTATTTTTCACATGCTCGCAGATCGAAACTGAATTGCAAACTCTTAACAATTTCTCCTCTTCTTATAAAAATATTTATCAATTTGGAATATACCAAAATAATTTAAAAGTTTGAACATAGTAACCGCATGTATGCGTTAAATACAATAACATTGAAATTGTTAAAAGTTTAGAAAGGGGAATGTAAAAATTCGCTAATACTACAAGTGCACGGTTGATTCCTATATATAGGAAAAAATCAGTGTAATAAATTAGCAGTTCAGTCGCTATAGCCTGATGAGATGTACTGAAAGATGATTTATTTTTCACATGCTCGCAGATCGAAACTGAATTGCAAACTCTTAACAATTTCTCCTCTTCTTATAAAAATATTTATCAATTTGGAATATACCAAAATAATTTAAAAGTTTGAACATAGTAACCGCATGTATGCGTTAAATACAATAACATTGAAATTGTTAAAAGTTTAGAAAGGGGAATGTAAAAATTCGCTAATACTACAAGTGCACGGTTGATTCCTATATATAGGAAAAAATCAGTGTAATAAATTAGCAGTTCAGTCGCTATAGCCTGATGAGATGTACTGAAAGATGATTTATTTTTCACATGCTCGCAGATCGAAACTGAATTGCAAACTCTTAACAATTTCTCCTCTTCTTATAAAAATATTTATCAATTTGGAATATACCAAAATAATTTAAAAGTTTGAACATAGTAACCGCATGTATGCGTTAAATACAATAACATTGAAATTGTTAAAAGTTTAGAAAGGGGAATGTAAAAATTCGCTAATACTACAAGTGCACGGTTGATTCCTATATATAGGAAAAAATCAGTGTAATAAATTAGCAGTTCAGTCGCTATAGCCTGATGAGATGTACTGAAAGATGATTTATTTTTCACATGCTCGCAGATCGAAACTGAATTGCAAACTCTTAACAATTTCTCCTCTTCTTATAAAAATAAATAAATGAGTTTGTAGCTAGCTAGTATACAAGTAGATGCTCCAGCAACTTTATGACATCGTAGAATGGGTCATATTAATTTTGATAGTCTACAAAAATTAAAAATTGATCAAGCTGAAGGTGTTGATTTCAACAAAATTGAAAATCGTCAATGTGCATGTGATGTTTTAGAAATTGTCCATTCAGATTTATGTGGTCACATAGAAGAAACTGCATTAGGAGGTGCATACTATTTTATGGATTTTATCGATGATTATACACCAGAAAGGTTTTTGTTTACTTACAAAAAAAAAAAATCTGAAGCTTTAGATTGTTTCACCGTATTCAAAAATTTTGTGGAAAATCAAAAACCAAAACGATAAAATTTTACGAACAGTTTCAAGCATTGATCCAACATCAGTTAACAACCGTATATACACCGGAACAAAATGGTGTATCTGAACGAATGAATAGGACACTAGTTGAGAGACCACGTTGCATGTTGTTTGATGCAAAACTCGATAAAACATTTTGTGCTGAAGCTATAAGCACCGCGGCATATACTATCAATCGTTCACCCTATCGATTATTGAACGAAAACACCGGAAGAGCTGTGATCCAGCAGAAAACCAAAGTTAAAGAGGTTATGAATATTTGTTGTTTGTGGCAAAACAGATACGAAAAAAATTTGACACAAAGTCTGAACAGTGTATTCTTGTGGGGTGCAGTGATGAATCGAAAGCGAATAGAGTCTACAATCCTGAAAAGAAAAAAAAATCAGTCGTGATGTTATTTTCTTTGAGAATCAGCATTATGAAAATCAGTCGCATGTGCAGTGATATGGTAAAGAGTACTATCACATATTTTCAAAATTTGATTCAGTGGGGGATAAGGAAGAAGAGCAAACTGATTGTATAATCACCAATGAAGATATTATTGAGAATAATAATTTGGTCAGATCCTCAGAAAAAATCATATGATGTTATCCTTCGTCCAGGCTCTGTAATGATCATCGAGAGTGCCGAAACCGATAAATTTAAATAATTATGTTTTATACAGTGCAATATCATTTGAGATGAATAATCCGTTGACGACTGAAGAAGCTTTCTGCTCATGTGAGCTACGTGAGTATAGCTCATTAATCGAAAATCAGACATGAGAACTAGTTGATTTACTACCGAATAAAAACACAATTAACTGTAAGTGGGTTTTTAAAGCAAAGCGAGACATGTGGTAAAATTGTGCAACACAAAGCTAAATTGATCATTAAAGGTTGTGCTCAGAAAAAGTGAATATACTACGAGGAAACATTATTGGTTTTTTATTGGCGATGGCAGCAAAGCAGAAAAACTGAGGCTTAAACAATTTGGCGTAAAGACGGCGTTTTTATATATGGTGATCTGGATGAAAACGTTTTCATGAAGCAACCGGATTTAATTATATATGATGACGGCAATGTTCGAGTATGCAATTCGTCATAAAGCTTAGCCGGTTTTAGGCTTCCTTTGGTTGGAATAAAGAGACCACCGATTTTATTGTATGCTTCATTTTTAAAGTATGTGTTTTAGTGCCTTCGTACAATGGTAGTGAAATGATACTAGCGATTAACATAGACAACAGATTAATGGTAGCTGAGAATGAAGATCACATCAATACGTTCATTTCAAGTTTGTAGCTGAATTTTGATATTAAAGTCATGAATATCGACTGTTTTCTTGCGGCATTCACGTAAATTCTGAATCAGAAGAATCGATTTCAATCAATTAACATACTTATGTTAAGGTGTTACATCAGTTTAACAAGTTTGATTGCAATCCGGTGAGCACATCTTCAGATACATCGATGAATTGACTCAACAAGCTGGGTGATTTTTCCAGATCGCAAGGCCATCTGGCAAGTTGTACACGGCCCGACATTTGTTTTGCGGTGAGGTGGTGAAACTTTGGAGTTGTGTGACTACAATGATGCGGACTATGCTGATGATGTTAAAACCAGACGATCAACTGTAGGGTACGCGTTGTTTGTTGGTTAGGGCATTGTCTGAACTCATTCCCAAGAAACTGTGTTCATCGATATTGTTCATAAATTTGCAATACGCTTAATCAAAAATCCAGAGTTTCCCAAAAGAAATAATTAAGCGGTATTATGATATCGGTATCATTTCATTCGAGAGAAGTTTGAATCTGGATATTTATTTTGAACTGGAATATGTGTCGACATATGAACAAGCAGCAGATATTGTTACCGAATCTTTAGCAAAGGTTAAAAATTAATTATTTTGCAATATATAGGTTTTCAGCCACATTTTTCAGTTTAATTTTTTTGCTCTATTTTCCAGCTTCGTACAGTTCAATAATAGCGAGATGACTATTTTGAGACATGATAATTCAAAAAATAAAGGGAATAGAAAGGACTTGTTTTTATTGTATACATAAAAAAACAAAAAATTTGAAAAAGCATTCCAAATGAGAAAAAAAAATTAAAAACAGTCTCCGTATTTTATTGCCACCTAACAGTAGTGATAAAACCGTTGAAAGGTTTCTTCCGTCCTAAGGCCTTTCCAACAGTATCATTTCCAAGTTTATGCGACTTCCAAAAGTATAAGTCACCAAACCGAGATATCTGCCATTGGCGCCATAACGGTGAATTTGATAACTAAAGTGACAGAACTAAGCTGTTGAATTTTTCAATACTTTTACAGCGACATACCACACAGTTATATTCAACCGGAAATATTTGCTTTTCATCTCATCGTGTTGAACATTTGTAGGAGTATTGAACATTTGACGATTTTCTTCAATATGTATCTACAATATCAAGATAAACCCAAAATGGCTTCTATAAATTAAGTCTCATATATTTGCGCCAAAGTCTCATCGATGTAATGTCATTTAACTGTTAATAACCGTCAAACTTAGCCTAATTATTTCTTAAATTCTACTTCAACGCTCAAGGCAAATTTCAGGAAGCACAAAAACTTCGAACATCGCTCACCTGAACCCCTTGCAAATTTCGAATAATATCGAGTAACACGAATATACCAAATAATCTCGAATTAGAGTAGCCTGTAATATCATGCAAGCATCACGGAATTTCAAAAATATTCAGTAATGTTGATAGTAAACGCTAATCAAACATGGAAATTTAGATTCAGAAATGTCAAAATCTTGATTTTCGAAAATGCAAGAGTTAATTTAGCCCAAATGTACTAAATTCAACTCAAACTAAACTCGAGTAATATCAAATACGGTGGATAATCTCAAACAATCTATAAAATCTGGCAGAATATCTGCACATAACACCTAATCCCAAAGAAGTTTCAAATAAGCTTAAAACCTCGAACAATTACATAAAATATCAAAATTCCCGATGTACCAATGAAGTAACATGATGACGCAACTCAACGTCAAAATTAGAGAAATTCGAATAATCGATATTAAGAGAATTCCGATTGCAATACGCATTAAACGAGTTTACTCGAATATCTAACACATTTTGAGTTCTCGTTACATTAATAAGTTTCCTAGCAATAGTGATCATCGTCGAAATACATATACGCGAGATATATGATTGACGTGTAGGGTGACCAGACATCCTAGTTTCTTCGGTTTTCAAAAAGTCGCGGGTGTCCAGGAAAATATTTTACTTTGTGCTAGCTTTTAGATAATATTCATTGGGGTCGCTTGTCCTCTAAATAATTAGAAAGTGTATCTAACGTAAATATTTTATTTAGAAAAACCAACTCCATCCCAAATAATATGGCCCAAGAATATTCTTTAGGACGTGATTTAATCTATTTTGGATTAGGCACTATTTAGAGAATCAGATTACCATTATCAGATTACCGATAAATATGCGTGTGCCATTTGGTGCTCGTTCCAAAATATTTCTTGTAGTTGGGCCATATTTAAAAAATCTGACCCTAACCTTACGGCCGACAAATTCTTCAGAATATATCACAAAAAATAAATTATGTTAAAGCATCGCCTGTCTATCCTTCATTTAAATCGAGCACCTCTTTGATACCGGATGTTTGAGAAAACAATTTTGCATGGTTGGAATACGTCGGGTTCTTGAAATAATGGCAAAGAATGTTGGTTTTGTGGTCAGCATTTCCGAGGCACAGGTTCAAGCAGCAATGAGGTGCCACCGGCACATGGCTTATGGCTAACTCTTCTTCGGTTCTTGATGCTTGCCTTTATTAGACGTTTACTGGTACTCAACCTAAGTAGTACATTGTCGTTTCTCATACTCTTCTTCATAATTCTTTCTTTGATACATAGAATAGGGAAGATTCATCCAGTCTTATGTTTAATGATTTATGACCGAATCCTTCATTATGTTTGGTTTGTTGCTCCTAATGAGTAATGATACCAATTACCGTGGTTTTCTTTATTTGTAGCAACTTAGGCATTATTCTTCGAGTGAGCACCAGCTGCTCATC
Organism: Tipula helvola; assembly: GCA_963556165.1. NCBI lineage: Eukaryota > Metazoa > Arthropoda > Insecta > Diptera > Tipulidae > Tipula > Tipula helvola. Next base: position 11,887,764 of record OY744481.1, on the reverse strand, counting down.
AATGTCTTATATGCTCATGGCTTATACTAAAAAAAATTGTTTCCCATAACCATGCCAGTTTATTGGTATTCAAACGTTCTTATTGCAGCCCGGAATAACGGAAAGTTGACTCTGCTATAAATTTCACTCCAATTCAATAAAACAATGTTACAAAAGATTTCGATTGAATTCGTGTCATAGGAGATTGTGAATTTTGCTTCACGTCTACTGTAGTCCTGAAGGACCTTTCTGTGCGTCTCAAAGGCAACAACTTTTACCACTGGTGGTAAAAAAATGTTTAGGATTTTACTTTGAAAGGATTGCCGTTTTTTACATACAAAATGTATGAAAAAATGTTAGGGTCGGCCTGACCCCTGTTAACCGTTTTAGGGCTAAAAATATTCAGGCCATAATAAATACCCTAAACACAACTATTTTTCATCCGGTTTTTATTTTAAACATTTAAAAGCACAAGTATTCCTGGAATATCAGCCGCATTCATTGTCCCAAAAGTTTTTTATTCAACTTGAAACATGCCTGGGGTCAGCCTGATCCCTGTTTACCGACAGAAGGTTAAACATTTAGATAATTTTAAAATTTTTTGGATTTTAATAATTTTTAGAATGGTGTCTGACCCGTTCCATTTAGCTAATTGAAGATTGTGGATGAGATGCAATGTACTAATCTATGATGCAATAAAAAAAAAATTATAATGAAACAGGATGGATATATTCTGGTTCTATTTCATCCTTACATCGCCCCAACAATTTTCGTTTTTGCTTTGCCGTATACTAACCATTTAAAACTCTATAGCGTTTGAAATTGTTTAAAATATTTCAGTTAAAACATTGGGAAGAAAATTATCGTGGTAACATTTTTTAACTATAAAAGCAATATTGCGTAATTAAATTAAAATTGTGTAAGACTCAAAAATTTAATCGCGTCGCAATGAATTTTTTTTCCGAGTTGATGTTTTTATCTTAAGCTGTAATTGGGAAATTTAGAAAAAAAATAAGATTGATGTTTTTTGTGCGTAGTTATCCCACTGCCTGTTCATTTTTTTTTAGTGTAATTTGAAGTTTGAGTTCTTGAGCTCTGTAGCAGTTCCAAAGGAAATTTCAAAATTCATAATTTTTATTTACCTATACAATTAAGCTTTGGCATTTATGCTAACCACGTGTTTTCGAGAATTAATCACGGTATACATTTTCTTGGAATAAAATACAGTTAAACAATAATGATAGCTTACACGGTTACGTTTGGGTATTTTAGCACAGTATTTCTAGAATTTTTTAATAATTATCATAAACTTCTACTATCAAAAAAAAAATTAAACCGCAAAATTCTTGAAAAAGTGTATAGGTTTACCTAAACAACAACAATGCACATAATTTCATATATAGGCGATAAATCTACTGTGTGTTATCACCCTTTGCGGAAGTGTCGAAATAACACAAAAGATTTTAAGTTTTACACAACAAAATGATAAATGGTTACAACTATCAACCATTACCCAAATTCATACATACGAGTATGTGAAATATATATCAGTTAGTTCGCGAACGGTATGGTGGATAAACCTATTGTAAAGTTAATAAATAGAGTGACATATATATTATACATGTAAGATTAAATTTGTGTACGCAAAGTAATTACATTTAACTTACGTTACATATAAGGAGCTAATTACAAACAGAAATACCTACACATAAATTTTCATTCATTTCAAATGTTAGTTCATTGATATTTGAATGGTACAAATAATCTGCGCACCAGACTGACCTAAATTCTGTATACATGTTTACAGCTTAGTGTATATAAATAATTTATGTGAGTGATATTAGAATTTTTTATGTTGTTCTCTTCCGTTTTACTTTCTTTATGGATTTGTAATTGAAATTTGAAATCATCTATTATAAAATAAAATGTAAGAAATCGAAGAAGAAATATTTTAATTCATTAAAAAAATTAATTAATTTATTAATTATGCTTCGTTCGTTTTTATTTTAATTGTGTGGGAAAATTTACAAATTGGCATATGTTGTTTAGAATTGTTGCAGAAGATCCATATATACTTATAAATGTCAGTGTAAATTGTGTAAAGTGATAATTGAACCACTTGGTTAGGTGTAATTATGTTGTTGTGTAACCGGTGATTAGAAGCTCTAATTAGATGGAATATAAAAGTGAAGGCATAATAAATTAAATTTGTACGTATTCGTTTCAAGTAAAATTGCCGTTGATTACAAAATCAGTATAAATTGTTCTTCTTCATTGATGTCTCTAGATTATCTTAATTTAGAACTAAGTTAAAATCTAAATCGGTCAATGATCTACTTTTCTAATTTAATTAATGGATTATGGTTTGCTATGGTTGTTCGTTTTATCTGGACTACGAAGTAAAAAGTCTTTATAATTCAAGTGTTTGGAAGATCCAAAATATTCAATTTGAAATTTTACCACTACAGAATCGTAAAACAAAATTATTGTTCAACTGTATACAAATATGTTGAGATTGAAATTTTTTTCTAAATTTTATTGTGAAAATTCGAATGTTTAAAATTTGAAGGCATTTCAAAAAACCGCTGAAATAATTTAAAAACAAAATGTAATTATTTCCGAATTAGAGACATTTATAATTTTCAGTATGTCCAGTGGGTTGCAAAATTATTAGGGGCATATCAAATCCTATTGGGATATGCTAGGTTCTGGCGACTTACGTGTTTAACTAAACATTATTGGTTTTCTATTGAGATATTAGGTTTATCGGTATAAGCCAAATAATTTATATTTTATGCGGAGGGAGAAAATTATTAAGAATTTTGCAAGTATTTCAGTTTCGATCTGTATGAGAAAGAAAAGGTATTTAGCATTTATTCAATCGCTATAGCCTGATGAGATTGACTGCATAGAAAATAAATTTTTCATCATTCTCATACAGATCGAAACTGAAATACAGCAAAACCTCCTACTTTGGACACATCTCTATTTTGGAAACTCCTCTATTTTGGACACTTTCATTCAGTCCCTTGAAAGAATGCTTTTTTTCCTCTATATATTGGGCAACCTTTATATATTGAAAATTGGACAACAAAAGTAATCAGACAGCGAAAATGTTGAATTAATCTGAATTCAAAATAAAAATGTTGATGTGCATGTCATTAATTTTTTATTAAAAAAAGAAGAAATTTTCCTTATATTGGACACCTCCATAAATTGGACAGTCCCTTCGCTGTCCAATATATAGAGGTTTCACTGTACTTGCAAAATTCTTAATAATTTTCTCCCTCCGCATAAAATATAAATTATTTGGCTTGTACCGATAAACCTAATATCTCAATAAAAAACAAAAAGACCGTTGGTTCGTGTTGTTTCGCTAAAAATATAGCATAAAAAAGTTATTAAGAGTTTAATATGTGTGTTTGCGTATAATTCGCTAATACTCTAATACCTTGTTGTTTTCTATATATAGGAAATAATCAGAAAAGATATTTAGCATTTATTCAGTCGCTATAGCCTGATGAGATTGACTGCATAGAAAATAAATTTTTCATCATTCTCATACAGATCGAAACTGAAATACTTGCAAAATTCTTAATAATTTTCTCCCTCCGCATAAAATTATTGGTTTTCTTTCATATGGGCTCTTGTGCCAGCTGGCCTAGAAATAACTTTCAGTTCGTTATATATTTAAAAATATAATTGGTACATTTTGCTTTTATTATTTTTGGTACACAAATACAAATTAAATTTTAAGTACAACTAATAAATTTGGCATTTAAAAAATAACTTGTGTTTGGTCCGAAACCTGTGAAAAAATTATATTTAGTACTAATTTTTGACGTTTATTTGAAAACATTGCTCACACCCAAATTATCATATTCAATTCCTATGATAATTTGTGACAGCTACAGAATAAATTCATTGGAACTGGAGCGATTTAACTTAATTGGCGTAGTTATGCCTTAATAAATATACCATCCATGACATGTTTTGTCCAAACAACTATACATTTCTCGAAAATTATAGTAATTAAAATGAAGCAACTAAAATGTGAAGCGGGGAAATGTACCAAAATTATTACACTGTTCGGACACCATGGGCCTGTTTGGTAATTCGCACGGTGCAGTGCAGTGCATACTGTTTTCCTTGTCTACTTTGATTTATTTTCTTGTGGTGAAATAAAGAAAAAAATGTACTCTACACCGCACCGTGCGAATTATCAAACAGACCCCATAATAAAAAATTGTGAATGTAGGGGAATATTTTTCAAATAAATGTCAGAAATTTGTACTAAACAAATTGTGTTTCGGACTAAATACTAAAATAGCTAAATAGTACATGTATCACTATGTACTAATTTTAATTATAAAATTAATTAAAACAATAAAAAATAATTTATTATTAAAATACAATATACATTAATACAAGTATAAACACTTTCTTATAGTGGAATTTTTAAAAACAATTTTACATACAAGTATCGATTTCGATAATTACCATTATCATCATCCCTAATTATCGAAATCGATACTTGTATGTAAAATTGTTTTTAAAAATTCCACTATAAGAAAGTGTTTATACTTGTATTAATGTATATTGTATTTTAATAATAAATTATTTTTTATTGTTTTAATTAATTTTATAATTAACAAGTGGAATAAGTCACACGAAACGACATAATGTCTTTTAAACTAACTTTAAGTATAATAACTTATTTATAATGCTCTGATTACTATTTATTGCCAGTTAGCACAATATGCCAAATATTTTGTTTTTAGACGGACGAACTAAAACTTTTCTTTTTTTTCTTTTAAAATGTTACTATGATTTTTTAAATTTTGAGCAACATTTTTACGAAAAAAGATAAACAGGTTCTTTTTTTGATTTTTCCATTCTTTTTCGCCAAAAAACTTGTGGATTGCCGAAAATAGTATTAAATAACATATTTTGAATAGGTCTCTTCAAAATGCAGGGAAATCATAAAAATATGCATCCTTTTATCGTACATCATCTGTCTTTTGAAATAGAGCAAAAGATTCAATGAAAATCAGCTACTAGTTTTCTATTGTACAAAATAAAACTGGCAATTGTTCTAAAAATTAACTTTGGTATGTTTCCATGCTAAAATATAAATTTTAAATATGTGTCTGTACTGTGAAAGGGGAAATCTGTAGTCTCGATAAAATTTCTGTATAAAAAGCAAGATTTTCATGTACAATTAATAAGTTGATAATATGTAGCGTAAAAAGCCCTACTGGATGAATCTTATTGCAATTTAACCACAAAAATAGGGTCAGTCTGGAGGGAATATATAGAGATCTATCGAAGCTTATAAAAAAACACAGCTATATTTCTAATTTAAGTACATATATTTTTTAGTACAAAACCAAAGTTTGAATATTTAGAACAACATTTATAAACAATAGTTTCTTTTTGCTGAGTTTTAATTTTTTGTAGTAACAAGTCATCTGTATTCAACATAGCCCGATAAAAATCAAGGTTAAATATGAAATTAAATCTTTACCTTTTATGAATTTACATATAACAACTTTTTGATTTTAGGTTTATAAGCTAGAAATTTAGCCATAAAGTAATTCCGGAATTTTCGAATTTGAATGTTTTCGATTCCGGAATTGATTTTTTTTAAATAATCTCTGATTAAAAATTGAAAATCAAAATTTTACAAAAAACAACAAATTTCTTTTATTTCGTTTAAAATATTAGTTAGTTTATAACTAATGCTCATGAGCGATACTAAATCGCAGGCATGATTAGGATATACCCAATTTTTAAAATTAAAAAATTTATAGAATTTGTAGTAATTATAAAAATTCTTTAAATTTAAAAATTTTTCAAACGCTTTAAATTATAACAATCCTATAAAATTCAATAAATTCTACAAATTCTGTAAAGTCTAAAAATCCAATAAGTTTCTTAAATTCTATAAATTCTGTAAATCCTATAGATACTGCAAATTTGATAAGTTTTAATATTAGAGGCAGCTTTATAAAATTTTAAATTTTAAGCATTTTATAAATGCTATAAAATTTATAAATTGTTCCTTTGAGTTTTATTAATTATTTTCAAGTGTGTCTATTTTTTAAATTCTACAAACTTAAATTTTACTTGTTTTATAAATGCAAATTCATATAAACTTTAACAATTCTATAAATTCAATAATTCCTATAAATTTTATAAATTTAAGAATTTCTTTGAATAAAAAGTTTAAAAATTCGGAAATGTTTTAAATTCTACGAATCTTATAAATACTTTAGTTCTTTTAAATTCTGTAAATTTGTTAAATTCTCTAAATTCTTTCTACAAGGTCTATAAATATTAAAATTTGTAGTATGTTTATAAACTCTTTAAATTTTATGAATTAAATCAATTCCATAAATTATATAAACTCCACAAATTCTATAAATTTTATAGATTCTATGGATACTATAAATTGTTTCAAGTCTGTCAGTTCTATTATTATAAAAACCCAAATTTTACTTACATATTCCAAAAAAATCCATATTTTCTACAAAATTCTTTGAATTTTACAAATTTTATAAATTCAAAAATTAAATCCGATGAACCTTAATCATCCTATAAATTCAATAATTTCTAAAAATTTTATAAATTTTATAAGTTTTATGAATAATTTTATAGACTCAATAGATAAAGTTTTAAAATTCAGTAAGTTCTTTAAATTTCACAAACCTCATAATTTTTTTAGTTCTTATAAGTGCAATAAAATAAATATTTTTTTCAATTTTGAACGTTTTGCTGTCACAAATTTAATTAAAACGGCTAATCATTAATTTTCTTAGCGATAAAGACGGATTTTGAGTTGCATTCGTTCTGAATTTTTTTTTAATCAATCGCACCCCTTTGAAATGACGTTATATTCCGTTCGTGTTTCTTTGATTGAATTAAAAAAAAATTCAGAACGAAAGAACGAACGAACGACTGCAACTCAAAACCCGCCTTAAGTCAATAAAAGGATTTTAAGGAATTTTGTAGATACAATTTTGCATCGTCACCAGCGATATGTTAATTCTTTCCATTTTTGAACAACAGATCTTTATTTTTTGTTGAAAAACGTTCCCGCAATGAGCATTCTGGACCAAGGGACAAGATTATTGAATTCGTCAATTAAGTCATCGCCGTCCGAGCTTGCATTCATGTCATTAAATTTATATGAGTTTCTGAATTTGTTTGTTTGAGTCCGAAACCAGGATATATGTATGTATTTCGCAGGTGTATTTTAGTGTTGTGCGTCTACACGTAATTTAAGATTGTCTACATGTAAGTGTCGACAATAGCGTAGACAATAGTTTTCGACGTAGAAAATGAGTAGACAATGTAGAAAATTCGTAGAAACACTAATTTATATGCCATTAGATATATGTATAGTTTGTTGCAGACGCAAGGATTTACTAGTACCATCAATAGCCAAAACGAAGGAAAAAAATTAATTGATTTGTGACACTTGTAGTTTGCATTTATAGAAAAAATATTTTATTCAAAATAACTATTTAAACTATAAGCAGCACAATATTACTACTGTACGCAGCTTTGCACTGGAAACACATGTACTGTATATATTTGTTGACTTGATTTCGCCTTTACCTTATTAAGGGTATTTTATTTTGATACAAATTAATTTATTTTTATCTCTAATTTGAGCAATTGTCAGTAAATTTTTTGTTTCTATCAAAAACAAAACCAAAGTAAATTGAACAAAATAATTGACTTTGATTTAATTTGGCGGTAGGTATTCACCAACAGAGTTCGATTTAAACTTCAAATTGATTTACATAAATAGTGAAATTTGGGCATAACTTTGAACACACCTAACTTCATTCAATTAGAGATTTTATAGATGAAAACCGGGAAACACCAGAAAGTTAAAATAGCGAATTTTATCAAGTTTGAATAATGATAGAACTGTTGAGTTATATTTTGGCGCGCAATTTTAAAATTAATATTTTGAAGCAATATTCGATCGAGAATTTGAAAAAAATTATTTGGATTTAATTAAATGTATAAGTACATTTATTTTAAAATGTATTCAATCCCCTAAATAGTAAATCGTTTTTATAATCGGCATAAGAACTGCCAGTTTTATATGACAAGTGGAACACGTTCCAAATAGGTAAATATTTTGGTAACTCTATTGCCATATTATTGACATTAACTGTCAATTAATGATATGGTGTAGAACTACAGTAGTTGAGATACTCACTATCTTGTTGAGGCTTAGTTAAGCTTAGATTTAATGTACAAAACATTTTGTTGTAAATAAATACTCGACAAGTTATCCAAATTTCTAATTTGATTATCATTCCTAAAGAAGCTACTGTAAACAGTATCCGTCTTTGTTTACTTATACGTTTGGAGATTTAAAATGATTTCATATCATTGGATCCCACTGATTTTCCTGGCCTCGATAACGGTGGATGCTGGGCTTCAACTCCTTTCAATGGGTTCAGCTTATTCTTAACGCATTCACCATTCAAATCTATATTGCGTTTGAACGAGTATATTTATTCCAGCTTGCGGGAATAAATTGTATTATTCATTGTCCAATCATTATGCCTTTCAATTAGATATAATGTTTTTATGCCCAGAATTGACTAAACAAAGCTAGACCTTTCATGATTAGCTTCATCCGATTGCGAATAATTCGAAAATTTAATTTAATGTGAAATTTTCGGGAACCGTATTGTCCGAAACTGTTTCCCAAATCATTTGAGCAAAGCTGATTGGATCACTCTTAAAATATACAAATTCCAGATTGTCTTATTCCTTCATCGATTTTTTGGGAGGCTGACACAATCCGAACACATTACCAAATTGGTCGACTGGAAGAAATTAGAATTGAATTTCGTCTTGATTAGTTCAGGAATTTAAGGCATAAATGAATTTAGGACAATAACTGTCGGTCGGTTATCTAATTGATCAAACTTATCGGTAAGTGGACGCGAATCATCAACATCAGTCTAACCGATCAGTAGAATCCGAACTTTGACACAATGAACTCAGATACATCGCATCCATTTTAGTTTGCTGTGATTTCATTAGTGTCTGATACAATTTTAAATTTAGTGTTTGATGGATTTTGCAAATATCTCAAAAAATGTTAAATTTACAACAAAAAAAAAAAAATAAAAAAGTTAAATAGTTAAATTTGCAAGAAATTTGTTTAAACGTTTTTTAAATTCCAAATTTGAATTTTGGTGTTTGCTCTTTGCATGATGTATAAATCGGCTGTGTTTTCCTGTTCCAACTCAGGCTCAGAATAAGTCAAAATTTTAAAATGAATTAGGTTAGAGAGAAGATCATTTGGTAAAATTAGTCAATTTAGACTTTAATAGAATTTGTTTAGGTAAATTCCACATTGTCTATAAATTTAAACCGCCAAACCATTTTTGAAAAAAAAAACTGGGTCGCTGATACCCCGTTCGCTAATAGCCAACCACAAAATAACTTTACCTGGAAACTTGGTCTTACGAATAATCTTCTACTTTTCTGGAACTTCGGAATCGCGAGACTAGTAGTATTATTTGGCTACCATACTAATCTTCAACAATGAAATAAGTTTCATCATCCATCGCACGTTTATAGGTTGAAGAAGCGGCGAAATATGTTTGTTAAAGCACCTTAATCTGGACTAGATTGTAGCTAATTTTTTGGCTGTAGGTGCTGGTGCCAACTTTTTGGATTTCGTTGTATGTTCATACTTTGTATATATTACTTGAGAGCTTTGGGTCAACTTGATATTTTTTACCCAGCCATTTATTTGATATTTTTTACCATTTCATTCGAACTTTGCTATCTTGTTTGTAGTTGACATTTTTTACGAGAGTGGGGTTTTCTTTTCACAGGTTCTTTATACTCAAACAGTTTAATTGTTTTATAGATAAAAGATTTTTTGAATCCAAGATCATTGAAGTAGTGAAAATTCTCGTTCTTTGTTTTGTCCGGGGTTTCCTGATAAAATCTACAAATTAATTTGCGACGATCTACTTCTAGTAACGAAATTTTTGCAGCTAATTGTAGAATGACTCTGTTCTTATGGATATTTTATGAAATATAGCTGAATCTTATTTAAAAACAAGGAACTTTATATTTTTGGTTGTACAATACAAGTACAGATGCATTTTATATTTTGGCCACTATTTTATTCCTCATACGTTATTGACGGGTATGTATTTCCATTAACCTAACGAGAGGAAATGGTAAAGAAATCAAAATCGATTATTTTAGGTTGCTAAACCCGAAGGGATATGGTATATTCAACTCGTGCTTTGCTTTCGTTGAACCTACCGCTCGGCCAGAATTGTAATAGAACAGCGAGCTTTGGTTATAATTTTTTAAATATAACGGCACGTTGAAATCTCCTCCATGACTAGTGTCTATATTACTAACTCTATATCTTTCACATAAATTGTTTTATAGATACTTTGGAGTTTTTTTATTTACTATTATATGTTAAAAAGAGACCTTAGAGTCTCTAACATTCATTTTATTGAAATTAGTATATTTTCTCTTAGAATAGATCTCATTCATCTATTCATTATCATCTGCAATTTTTTAATGGTTCCTTCGCTTCCAAGAAATAATATCGATGAACAGTAATCAACATGTGGTAGACAAATCGAGTTATAAACCAAAATCCGGAATGCCACGGGTAACTTGTAATTTATTCTACTTAAAAATCCCATTTTCTTTCCGAATTTTTGCTCCGAAACTTTAAAATATTTATCAAATTATAATTTATTGCCGATCGTTACTCCAAGATATTTAATTTGATAAACTTCACAAATTTATAATTTAGCTGCTTTTGGTAACTGCTGACTGGCTGACTGGCTACTGTCATGCAATTAGTTTTATTTTTATTTAATTTTAATTTGCTAATTTTTAACCACTCCAGTAATCTATTACACTATACACTAAGGTATACACTAAGTCATTTATATACAAAATAAAAAGAATTTGTCCGAGAACTGAGCCTTGCGGAACTCTTAATTAATTTCCAATGCCGTTGATTAGGTTTTATTATACCTTATCTTATAAGTTCTATTTCCAAATATTGCTTGAACCAATTTAATTCTTCATCACGAATTCCTAACCTTAATAATATTTTAAGTAGTTTTTTTTTCGAAAAATGGTCCAAATGCTCCTGCTCAATTTGATTTTTCAAATGCTACATTAAATTTAAGGAAGACTCACAATTATGACTTTTCCTAAAGTTCGACTGATTTTGAAACAGAATATTATTAGATTCGACATTGTGCATTAATTGGTTTGTAACTACTAACTCCAGAACCTTTTCACAGGGAGGTAACAAGTTAATAGGCCGATATTCAGAACATTTTATGGTATTGGTAATTTTGGGAATTGGAACAATCACGCTTTGTTTCCATGCTTCAGGAAACTGACCGGCCTTAAGTAATGTAGTTTGAACTATAAAAATATTGTTAGATATCACTAAATCAAATGCATTAACTAAAAAAAGATGCAAAAATCGATAATGGGCCATATTCCAGAACTTTACCTAGAAATCATTTTAGAATCCCATTTCCATCGTATATGTTGAATTTCATCAAAATCGGATAAGAAATTGCCAAGTTCCATCCTAATTGGCCATATTCTAGAACTTTATCTAAATTTCTATCGTGCATGCTGAGTTTCATCAAAATCGGATAAGAAATCCTTCCTAATTGGCCATATTTCAGAATTTTAACTAAAAACCATCAATTAAAGAAACAAGCCCAATTATACTCCAAAAACAGTTCGAACATGGAGCTTGGAAGGTAATATAAAGAAATTACGAATAATTCTAAAAATAGAGTTAAGTTGTTTGGCTTAAGAGAAGATACAACCTTGCAGAAGAGTCAAGGTTCTGAGTGTATATAAGCAAACATTTTCCATAATAGCTTGATGTTTAAACCTATGATACGCGATTCCTTAACGATATTCAACTTTACCAAGAAGCATCCATTTGTAATTTTTTGCATTTGACAATCTACGTAGCTATTATCTGCTCCCTAATTTTTCTTCTAGTGGTGAATTGAGTACTCCGCGCCGATGTCTTTTGATTTCAACAAAAAACAGTGGTCCAAGTTTCTTAAATTTAATAAAACGATAGAAACCTTTTTATGATACCTCTGATGCTAATCTAAATAGGACATCGCCTAAATACATTGGGTTATTAGATAACAACATTCACAAATCATTGCTGGTAAAATGAAAGGTTAGTGTGAGATAAGTCAATAAAAACTTTGGTAATCTCGTAGGTATTTCGAAGTCTCTAGAAACTTTATAGAAAATTCGAACATATGAAATTCTTTCTCAACATACACGATTACACCAAATTTCATTGCCCTGGATTTTGTATCAAAAGTCGCTACAAAAAAAGGTTGTGAAAAATTTCTTAAATCGGTCCTAAATGCCAAAAATTTCAATGCATTAGTGCGTATATTAAATAAAATTTAAGAGCAAGAAACATTTAGACGAAATCAAGTTTTAATAAATATTTAAAACAATGATTTATTTTAAATAAAACGCTCAAATTTTATAACAACGATAATTGCATAAAAGAATCCTGATGTTGTGAGTACACTATAATTTTGGTCATTGTTCTGAAATGACCAAAATTTGCCCCAAAACATGTGATCCCTAACTTCAGATATTGCGAGGTGGACACCGATCCCACTAAATTCTTCTGTTAGTCCTATGGGGAGCAATGGGAGGCAGCTCTTTCTTCTAACAACAAATTAAAATAACTTTCCAAAAATTTGTTATAATTAAAAAAAACTTGATTTTTTGGGATTTGTTTGTTTGTCTAATCGCGGGTAATCCAGTCATTTCATTTGCCAGTACTCATGAATTTTTTTGAGATTTGTACCATTATTCTGGAATGACTAAAATTGGCCCTGAAACATTTGGTTCACATTTAACTTGATTTTGGTAATTTAACGCAATACAACTTCAAATTTTGTGAGGTGGATATCGACCCCACTAAATTTTTCTATTAGTCCTACCAGTTGCCAGTATTCATGAATTTTTCAGATTTTTTCATTGTTCTGGAATGGCCAAAATTGGCTCTGAAACATGTGATTTACATATTATAACTTGATTTAATTTGAGTAATTTAGTACTTCAGATTTTGCAAGGTGGACATCGATCCCAATAAATGTTTGCGTGAGTCCTATTAATTGCCCAATTGTACTCCTGTGGTGGGATCATAAAATCCGGTCGGAAATGCCGGTCGTTTATATTGTAAAATGCCACCTACTAGCAAATTCGAGCAGGAAAATTCGGTAGCGGTGGAATTTTGACGGAAATCGCCCGGTTTTATAAAAAAACTGTATTATAAACACCGCTTTCACGGTAAATTTCCGTCAAAAATCGTCCGTTAGATATTAGTTGCCACTCCTGAATTTTTGAGATTTTTGTCAATATTCTGGAATGACTAAAATTGGCCCCGAAATATGTAATTCACATTTAACTAGATTTTAGTAATTTAACGGAATACAACTTCAGATTTTGCGAGGTGGATATTGACCCCACTAAATTTTTCTGTTAGTCCTTTCAATTGCAAGTACCCCAATTACATTACGAAAATTTAAAAAACAAGGGCAAATTTTAAATTGACTTTGTAGATTGAGAAATTTAAATTTTTAATATTTGGATTTAATTAAGAAAATCCCATCTCAATTTCTTAAGTCTTTGTTCAATTAAATGTTAACTTACATAGCATATTAGGAAAACCTATTCTTCTACTTCTCCAGAATTTAAAAAAATATTAAAAAATACGTTTCGACGATAAACTAATCACTTTCCAAATTTTATTTTCAGAACTACCATTATGTCAATCGACTGGATGAAACTTACTACCAAACCGCAAATCTACACGAATCTATTCAACAACGAATCTTTTGCTGACGTCAAATTTTTATTTTCACAACCGGGTGACACGATTCCAAAAATACTATATAGTCACTCAATCCTGCTATCGAAACGCAGTCCCACATTTTACAATTTATTTTACGATCCAAATGGAACCCGAAAATTAAACGATTTCTATGATGTGGTGATAACGGAATCGACGTATTCAGATTTCTGCGAATTTATCAAATATTTTTACAATTTGGAAGGAAGACATTTTTCAATAAAACCGCGCAATTGTGACCGCACCAATAATTTGTATTGTTTACTAAAATTAGCACACGACTATGATTTTATGTTATTGGAGAATTTAATTCTATCATATTTCGATAAACATTTAAAGTGTACGATTAATTTCAATACGGTAGTTAACACGTTGTTAATTAGTAATTTACGATGCGATAGATATCGCAAAACGTTTAGCAGATCGATCACGTTTATTAAGCGTAATTTTTACAAATTTTTGCGTATGAATTTGGCGAGTGAATTGGATCGCGAAGGATTGGAATTTTTATTGTGTTTCGATGAGGTCGACTATTGGACAAAAGAGATTGATATATATGAAGCGGTAATCGGTTGGGTGGAAAAACAAAATAAATTTGATTATATTACTGGGAATTATCGATACGTTTTGGGAGAAAAATTATTAAAATTGATACGATTCCCAACGATGAGCAATGTACAATTTAAGAAAGTGATTGCCGTTAATTCTCCAAAGCTGCTGGAAGATGATGAAATTCGAAAATTGTATTCGTACATATCGAATATATCGTACGAACAAGTTAATGAGATGGTGGATTTGTGCGGATACAACCATGTCGCACGCAAACAAATTAAACGATGGAGGGATTATACATTTTGTTAAATATTAAATAAAATATAATAAAGTCTTACCACATGTCCTTGAAGTTCAGCTTCACGGTGTGATCGATGAATACCTAATTGTTCTTGTGATGGTCTTAAACCGGCTAATTGGTTATAATGATGGAGCGGAGCATGATGCAGTGATGATAATGATTGTCCATATGGATCAGCTCCTAAATATTCTAAAGGTCCATGATTCTAATAAATTTTTAAAAATTAAAATTGGTTAATTTTTTGTTGCCTTCAAAATTTGTATCTACTAATATATATGTACACGAGTATATACCTGTTGTTGTGGTGGACTTTGTGCGGCATGATGAAATGGTGGAGGAAAATATGGCGGTTGAAAATCTGGTTGTAGTGATTGGTGTGAATGCATTGGTGTTGGTCCACCACCTCCATGTCCACCTCCGTGTCCCCCTCCACCACCGCCACCACCATGCCCACCATTTGGTCCACCCCTCCCCGTGTGCCCAGACGCATGTGTTGTATAAGCAGGACTGCTACTCGATAAACCTATTCCACCATGACTTGTCAGCCGCTCCTATAAATAAACAACAACAACAAAAAAACCATCAATTAAAAAATTCTTAATCACACTTTGATTACAATCATTTTGATTGTGTAATAAAATAAGCGCGCGCCGCTGTCATTTGATCTCTGACGACAGATTACTATATAACATTTATATAATTGAATGGTATTATGTGAATTTCCGGTTGAGTTTTTTTTTGTGTTTGTATAAAAATGGCTTCAAGCAATTATCCAAAC
Source organism: Tipula helvola (assembly GCA_963556165.1). Classification (NCBI taxonomy): domain Eukaryota; kingdom Metazoa; phylum Arthropoda; class Insecta; order Diptera; family Tipulidae; genus Tipula; species Tipula helvola. The sequence goes on along the minus strand of OY744481.1, from coordinate 11,872,200 downwards.
CACTTTGTTTTAAACGTCGCGTCGTGTGATCTTAATTTTATTAAAGACTTTATTAAATTGTAAGCTACTGGTTAACTGTATGCAATTGGTAATTATCCAAATCATGTATATATTGTAATTTATTTTCGATTACATTGTATAATAGTAGCGAAGTAAATGAGCACACTTATGTATGTTTAAGTTAATTTTTGTGCAATTTGAAAATTTCTTTGGTATACAAAATAAATAATAGAAATTACTATAATTTAGATGCATTATGCTGAAATAATGTTGTTTTTTGCAATAACCTGACCTGAATTCATTTTATTTTTGCGGTTACAATATAAAATGATATTTTCCAACTATTCGGGAAGCTATTGCCGTCCAAATGTAAGAGAATTGTCGATTTGTGTGAATTTTTGTTATTTAAATTCATGTATTAGATTGAGAATCAATATTTAATGTACGGTAAGTGTGGGCTCTGTCATATTAAGTTCAAAGCTAAAAGATATTAATTTAACCATGTAAATACAGAACTTTCGAAAGAACAAATTAGATAACAGCGTACATAATCATATAGGTAAATTCAAAATGTCTTGCAATAAAAAAATAAAGAAATTCGGCAACCCGACAATGTTTTCTTCAAGAACTAATGAAGTCAAGATAAATACTGAAATAAACTCACTTAAGTAAATGGATTCCAAAGATGTACAGAGTTAAAATATTAGCAGCTCCATGGACGATAATACGTTTCTTTGCGGTTCCTGTTATTTCTTTGTACTGGGTTAAGTTATTTTTCCTTCTTATATCATTGATAAACTCTTGATTATTGACGATTGGAGCATCACGGATTCCACCTAGTGGAACATTTTTAAACTGAGGTACCTGATAATTTGACGTTCGAAATTATTGTAAACAATTCCAATTTTGAACTGTAAACACAATTTTTACTTACCGGATTGCTAATAATTGTAAATAATTCCAATTTTGGACTATAAAAATAATTTTTAATAACCGCATTGCTAAATTTTCTTTCGTCGCATTTGTGACGAATGTCATTTTATCAGGTGCATCATTTTAACTATTGTCCTCGAGAGGCGCTTTCTCTACTTTTACAATCGTCAATACATGAACCGTTAATTTATTGTTAAGCTCAAATTTAGTAATTGGTGGTACTTTGATATGAAGCTTGATTTACAAACAGTAAAGTCTCTCGATTTTTTAATAAAATTTTATGGAGCGAAGAATCGAGCTTTCGAAGAACGAGGGCGACTATTTACTGTCTATAACATTCACCTACAATACCAGTTTAACATGTGGGCGGATCAAAAATTCTAAATTTTAAAGTGCTTCAGGAGTTTTCAAATTTTGAAAATTCAGAAGAATAAATTAAATTCAAATTTGGTTTTAAATAAGTAAAATTCGACAAATTAATTTGAGATTAAAATTTTAACACTTGATATACCAAGCATTAATATGTACCTATCTCTACCAACCGGTGATATTGACCGGGAGGTCTTTTGAAATAAAAGATTTATTATTTAGATTTACTGAGTTCTTTATTTATATAATTTTTATACATTATATGATAAATTTAAGTGTAACTTCATTTTTAAAAGCGCAATTTATACAAACTGAAAGTTTTTTTATTGTACATTTCCCACAAACATATTTTTTGCACCCAACACAGTGGTTTTATTTTCGTTGGAAAATTTAATTTGACAGCATTTTCGTATAGAGTTTTTAATTTTATCTACCATCAGTACCATCAGTAGTTCATAGAAAGTTCTACTGCTAATTGAAATAAAAAGTCGTTTCTGGTAATATTTGTTCCCGTGAGTTCTTTGAACACAATCCAATCATTAATTCCAGCTGCATCGAGGGTACTAAAAAATAACTTGTAAAGGCCATCGCCGAGATCCTGACTTAACAGTGTATTTTTTAAGCCATTTGGTCCATTATAGTATCTACACCAAATTTGGTGCCGCTGTAGAATGAAATGGTTTCAGGAAGGTTTTTTCGGTTTTGTTCAATTTTTGGGGAATTATGCTTAGTTGACTTAGCTTTGTATACCATTAGTGTGCAATTATTAGATTTGTAAACTAAACTTGAAAATTTAAGCAATTTATTATTTGTTTGGAAATTTTCGGTAATTCCTTTCTATTTGAATTGTTTGTGCAAAAATTATCCGTTGTTATTTCTACCGCAACCAGTAAATGGCTCAATTAGTTCTAAGACAACGAAATCACCCAAAGATATTGATGCTGGTTTATTTTCATTTTTGGATAAGTATGGAAAACCATTTATGATATATTTGCTTGTCAAATCCGTTGCGAACCAAAATCTAATTCCAAATTTACTAGCTTTATTTGGCATATTTGCACCTGGCTTTAGTTGAAAATAATTGTTCATCAATAGTAATTTTTTGTCCTGGCACACAGTAGTTTTATGACCATAAGTAAGACAATTTTAGATTTTTAGCTTCAAGAACTATGCCGATATATACAATTGCTAAAAATGTGTTGAATTTTTCTTCTGATAGAACCCACTCTTTTCCAAGAACTTTAGAAGCTTCCATTTCTGTGCATTTCCTAATATAATTTATAATATTTTTATTTATTATCAAAAAAACCGTTGCTAACTTTTCCTTCGATTACATGTCTTTTGGCAAATATTGTAGGACCATGAACTGCTTTGAAAGTTGTACTTCTTTGTGGTCTTCCTGGTCTTTCTCGAGAAAATCCATGTTTTATTAGGTCCCACACAGTTCCATCGAGGGCTGTTTATACTTCTGTATCACTATCATCAGAATATGTTGGTAACCTAATGGTTCTCCTCCGTTTTCGTATATAAGAAATATTTCTCATGTCATTGCCGATATCTAAGGGCGAAGAAAAAAAATTTGTTTTCGAATGTGTTCTCTGAAGTATCTGAGAGTCCATCTTCATCATCAATATTACTATTATCATCACCAGAAGAGTTTTTATTTATATATTCTAGTTGTTTTTGGTTCTCTGAGCGGCTTGCCATTTTAGATTAAAGATTTATTCTTAGATAAAAAAATTAGATAAGAAAAAGGGAAGATCCAAGAATAATGTAACTTAAAAGAACAATTTACCTTTCACAATATAAAACGCAGTCTGTAATTTCTGCTATTTATGCATTCAGCTTATATGCAATCTCAGTAACGATTTTAGTTACAAAGTCAGCAACATTAGCCAGACAACTAATACAAAATACACGCAAAGAATTATATAAAAGCAAAGAGAGCATCCTTTTATTAAACATAGAAGAAACTAGAGAATATGTACATGCTCTGTAGAATTATTTGAAAATATTCAACGTAAACTCAATAATTAAAAATAATAACACTTGAAATACCAACCGGTCATTTTGAACGGTTGGTATATGTAGGTATACCACAACCCTGTTAAAGTTAGCCGAAAGTTTCCAGCCGAAAGTAAAAAGTCGATAATGCAGATTACCGTATTAACATTCCAGCCGAAAATAAAAAAATTTGTGGTTATCAGCCGAACGTAAATAGGATACATGGCTCGTAATAAACAATTTTGTAAAAAGTCTTACGTGGAAAACTTTGTTTAACCTAATCGCGGAAAACATTGGAAAATCAAAAGAATTTACAAAATTGGAATAAAATCAACCTCTTAAGTGTAAAAAAAAATCAGTTCAAGTTTCCCGTGAGAAACCTCGGAAAATTCGATTTTCCAAAAATCATTAGAAAATTTGTATAAAATCAGCTTCTAGAGTGTTATGTCTTGAGATGTATTTAATTGATGTGACTTGTCAATAGCTATCGCAGGAAAATAATTCAGTTCAAGTTTCGCGTGGAAAATTTGAAAGACGTTCCAGCCGGAAGTATAAACATTGAATTTTCCGAGATTTCTCACGGGAAATTTGAACTGAATTTTTTTCCTGCCAAAGCTATTGACAAGTCACATTAATAAAATACATCTCCAGACATAACACTCTAGAGGCGGTTTTTATTCCAATTAAAATATTTTTTTGGGGGTACCGAGTTTTCCATGAGGAACTGCAACCAGGTTTTGCCATATATGAATATTAACAAAGGTATTCAATGATAATCATGCATCCTTATATTTCTTAGTAGTTTTTAGGATAAACACTACCGATCGATATTGATTACATTTTTTATTTTCGACTGGGATAACATAATCTGCATTACTGATTTTTTTGCTTCCGGTTGGGATAACGCAATCTAAGTCCTCAAGAAAATTTTATTCTATTTTGAATTTAAAGTCCTGTTGGCTGGCTGTTCTCACTCACGTGGTGCGACGCAAATTACATAGATCCTAGACAAAACCGGCAACAGGGCCTTAACCTTGGCATACCACTAAGTATAAAATAATTTGTAGAATACATTTAGAGCTACATTCTGCCGGAGGATAAGAATTTTCTTATAATTTATTTTGCGCATTTGCGTTGTATAATTGGTTTGAATAATTTTCCAGAATTAACGGGATTTTCCAGATTACCTCACTTTTGGCGTTCCTATTAGAGATTATTCGAGATTTCATAATATTTTCGAAATTACTCGAGTTTAATTCAGACGTTCGAAAGATTTTCGAGATTATTTGAAATTTTCAAATTTTTCCTTCGTTCTTGTTGATATTGTTTGAGTTGTAATATTTGTATGGAGTTATGTGACAAGATATTCCATGTTATTCAGTGACTCGAACAAGCACGTTACAATCGAAGGTACAAAACGTGAAATATATCGATATTATTCGTGTGTTTTGTGGCCAATTTATGTAGGTGCATATACAATTTTAGGAACGGAAGCTGTTTAATTAATTGATGGTGTAAATTATAATTTGTTGAATACTATGGCAACATAAGACATCAATTATGCATATTCTTGCATTGATTTTAAATCTATTTCTAGCATCTTTATTCATTCGGTACTTTTTGGTCTGACATGAAGACTTTATCGTAAAGTTTCTAGCTCACTCATTTTCAGAAACGGAAGTCGTTCCAATTTTACTTTATTTTAATTTACCGAATTTTTTTAAGATTTTCGTTTGTTCATAGCCCGATTAATGATTTAATTTCTTGACTTTTCCAATTTATGGTACATAACAAATAAAATTCGAACGAGATGTTTTGGCAATAAGCATAACTCATGTGAAATATTTTAGTTTTAATTATCCACCATTATTACTGTTGCTATATCAGTTAGACGCTACTTAAATTTCGCACACTTCAAACCAATTTTCGCAACGATACCGTTTTTATCATATCCAGATTTGTATATAACCAGAAATTCTGTTTTCAGTTTGATCTATTCAGAAGCAATGAGCATTCCCTTCTATATATAGTTTCTTGGAAATAAAACCCACAAAGTCGTACAGTTCTTATTGGCACAACTTCGTTGTATCTGAGCCAAAAACTGAGTAACAACAAAATTGGTCAAGTTATAACTAATTTTGAATGTTGATTCCAATAATATAATAGTAGGACTTTTTGGGTCTTTGTTTGCAATCAGGAAAACTTTCTATACATAGCGCAAGATTGGCTATACCACCTCTAAAGGATGAAATAAGCATATTCAAATGTCTAGGAAAAATGTGGCTTTCTTGCATCAAACATTCCTCCGATTGTCCTCAAACATGATTTCAAATCCTTTGACCGCTCTCTGCGCTTCTATTGCAGATTTGCATAGCCTTCAGTAGTTAGTTCAGTTAGTTTATCTCGCAAAATATTCAATTTTTAATTTTTTTAGTTTTCAATTTTAATATTATGATTTTTACAGTAGCACCCTTCAAACAATATAATCATGAGTTTGTTTGATTAAGTCGTAATTCTCCAACTTACTATTTGGCAAAGATTTAGTAAATACCGCGACCCAATTGAGGTCACCACGCACGGTTCGGTAACATTATCTTATTTGTTCCACCGATCAAAGACTTGTGGCATTTGCCTCTTTCTCTAGAAGAGAGATTCCTTGCGGAAAAGGCAGCAAATTAAACCCTTTAAATTATCGTTCGAATAAACTCGAATAATCTATACCAGAAACTCGAATGGCCTCAACAAATTTCCATAACATGGAAAAGCCTGTAGCAAATCTGTAAAAAAAATTTATCACAGAAAAGTTTTCAAATTTTATCAAATCAGTTACACATTAAAGCGAATAACGTGAACCAATTTAATACTAAGCGCAACAAAAATAATAAAAATAAGTATTGGAAATTCCAAATATACAGTGTCGGATAATTTCGTGATTGTGTTTGATTTATGAGATTTTTTTCGATAATTCTCGGTATATCCCGAAAATTTGTTGATTCTCGAGAAATAAAAAAATATAAAAAATCAGAAACCTAACTCACACTAAGTCATTTCATTAAAAAAACTGATAATATTATAGATTAAGACCCAGTGTACTGGAAAAGACTTTTGCAGGATGGGAAGCTCACAACAAAAACAGTTGAAGATTCATTTTTGACTGAATCTCCTGCCAGCTGCCAGAATTGAAAGTTAAACAGCAGATACAAATGTTAAATTTGCTTGCATCTTTGTGGAATTACAAAACTCCAAGACAACAGTTCAACTGAAAAAATTACTCGGTTGTTACTGTTGTTAATTGATATACCTATACAAATTATTTTTTGGAATAAGGATCATCACCGCTTCTGTAGCAATTCTTATAATCGATTGTGATATTTCTGATTGTTACTGGTTTTGTTAGTTCCGCAGTATTGTATTTTGACAAATGTTAGCATCTCGCAAGGCTTATAGGTTATAACATTTTTGAAATATTTTCCATCTCTTGCTTCAAGGAAATTGGAATTCGTCGAACTATAGTTGTGAACTTGATTCTTAGTCGGGCCTCCATGATAACAATGTGCAGTTACAGGGAAAAGAACAAACAGTATTGATTGTAATGTATTTTATGTTATGTAGTGCATGTTTCCTGTGGTCGTCTATAGATGGGATATTAGTAGCTAGATTTTATCTTATAATCGAATAAATCTACATAGTCCGTGCATGTTCAGAATTTTATTATTGGAAAGGCGTCAAGAAGGCGTTTTTTAAAATTTGTATTAACCTTGTTGTTCTGTTCATGAAATCTTTCATTTATTACCATCACGCATTTTATCGATAAAAGTATCAATGTTAATCTAGGGTAGGGCAAGGTGTCGTGATTTTTTTTCATTTTGCTTACAATGCAGGTTGTGGTGAGCTTCCAACTTCTTTTTTTAATCTACTTTGAGCTTGTTTAGGCAATCGCCTGAATACTGCTATTTTATGATACTTTGATATTAATTAATCATAGAAAAGGAAGATCTAAAAGGAAACTAACGTTAAGACCATCGAGAAGAGGTTTACTTTACTTTCACCTACTGATGATGCGAATTAACGATTTCTAAATAGTATCGCCTAAGTAAGATAATACTTACGTTGAAATACAAGCGCACGGCCTATATTTGGAATTGGTGCAGTACTCAAGCAAGAGATCTCATTACAGATTGCTCAACCGAGGCGAAATATCCAATTTTGTATTAAAAACACTTTTGGCTAACCATATTTAGGAAATTTAAGTACTGGTGATGTGAACGGTTTTGTACTACTACCGGTAGCCATTACTATTCCGTTGTGCAGTTCCAAAATATTCTATTGATAGAAGAAACAAAATTAATCAGTTCGACACGTGCTCATTGTGATAAAACGATATGTGTACGGATTGCCTTTTTTTAGATATTCTAATATCCCCTATCTCACGTTTCTTGACACTTTTAGGTTAGAACATCTCAAAAACCTGACGTGATAGCGTAATTCTGTGGCCAGATTTTTTGTGGATTTTTTGTTACTAATCATTTCGATGACTTTGGATAAAACTGGTACTATTTTTAGGCCGATAATTCGTTTCGTTTTCGAAATACATAGATAGCAACATTGTGAAACAATCATCGACTGTGAATATAATTTGCTTAAAGGTAAAGTCTGACTACACATTTTCAGTTGAATAAAGGCTAAATTGATTTTTATCAAAATAGGTTCTCCTGCTCCTTGATTATTTAATTTATGTATACACCAAAACGTAATCTAAGCATTTTTAGACAGTCAAACCATAATGGTATATTGTTTCCATATTGTATTTTATTGCGAACAGCGCTAAAACAAATTTTCTAAATTCTAATTAAAAATTAAGGAAAGTTTGATTATAAAAATGGACGAACTGACAATCGAAATTTTGATTTTAAAACCTATATGGTGTGTCATTATTAAAAGTGAAAATTGTTCATTTCTTCCTTATAAACAGAGGCGGCTGCTCCATGAATGCAATGCATGCGCCTGCGTAATTAAATTCGGATTTTTCAATACAAAATAATTACGTAAATCAAAATGTTCAATTACAACAATCCACAACAAATTTTAGGCAAACACTTATATTTGCTGTTTAAATATAGAAAAAAGCAAGTTGAATTGTGCATGCAAGCGAGAATATTATATGAGAGGAAATGCGTTATTTTAGCAATACTTAGTGTAAAGAAGCTCTCTTTTGTGATTGTGATTTTGGTTTAATAACCAATATCAGTATTTAAACTAATCAACGAAGTTTAAAATTATCAAGTGATCAAAAACCAAGATTTTTTAATAACTACTGCTTTGCCTCTCTTCCTTCTATCAAAATTCTTTCGTGTTGCGTTCAAGTGTAATACGTCGAAATGTCTGCATACATCAAAGTTCTTGCAATATCATCTGTTTGACGTAGTAGTGTTCGGTAGATTTGTTGCTCTGTCCTTTATGATTCCTTCCGTGAAATTCACTATTTGTCCGTTTTCAATATGGACAGCAAGATGAACGACAGTTGGATCCCTCTCGTTGATTTGAAATTCTAAAATACGCCACACAGCTTCATTGCTGCTGTTATATATCTGCCGATTAATATTGAGAGATTTCATCTAAATTACTGCTTGCTTGACGTACTTACAAATGTATTTTATCGATTTCACAGAATTACAATACTCCACGTTGGAGACCAACCCAACGATTATTGACTTTAATGTCATTTCCTCTCACTTTCAAAGTAATTGATTTTCCATTGTCTTCTGTACTTCTTCGTCGATATAGTGGGTACCCATCATTGCCAGAAATTGTGTCTTTTAACAACTCTTGTGGATACCGTTTAGAATATTCTCCATGGATCATACATGGTGAATTTGCATTGATTGCTCCACATGGTTCGTGTATCATGTTCTTGGTCACAACTTCAAACAACTCATTATCAATTGTGGGATCTGGTTTTTCGGTTGCTTATATCACCATCATTACTTATCGCATCCTCGCATCACTCTCCTGATCTCAGTTTCTTTTAATTGAACCTAATGAATAGAAGCCGTTCCGACTCTATTTTCGCGTACATATCGACGATGTACTGATGGAAGAGCTGACAGTATTTCAGAATATTTTCACGTACCATAATCAGATAGGAATAATAATTCATTGAACTAACTTTTTTGTCTGGGTGTTCACCTGTGACTGTGTTTATCGTCTTGATGTTGAAATGATAACCATCTTAACCGTCTGGAAACATAATTGGATATTGTAATGGATCGTAGCATCTATAAGTGTCAGCAATTTTTTGTAGTTGCTCATTTCTGCACTGCAAAACGATATCGTGAGGATAAAATTCTTCTCCAACCATGAAAATTGCTACCTCATCAATTGTTAGCGCGTTATATCGTCTGATGTGCTCACTGGCTGGTGTTTGATCAGCACGAATACATATTCCACGGCTATCTGATGGCATAAGATCAATCGCATTTTTGAACATTCGAATTAAATTATTGTTGTCATGTAAAATTTTTTGCAACGACTCAACAATATGCCTTCTGATTCCGGTGGACATTTTATTCAAATGGTCATTTTTTATCTCCGATTCAGGTAGCTTCACTTTTCCGGTCACACACTACATTTCCTGGATTTCTCCTTGAAATTCCATTGCTCTGCTGTGTGGACAAACTTTGTCCATTTTCCCGATTTGAACCAATGTACATGAGGTATTGTATTAAATATCCGGTACGTATGAAGAAACAATGCGGTGATATGAAGCTCGATCATTCAGATATTGCAACTGCATACGTCTTCGCTGTTAATCTAATTGTTCTTGGCGTTTTTGAAGCGATCGTGCTGCTCTTAAGACTTCAAGTCTTTCTTCCCGCTGATCTGCTGATTATTCTGCTCGGCTTTGAAAAGTTCTGACTCTAACACGTTCCTTATCGTCTAAACGTCCTTGACCAATGCGGTTTGATCTCCTTTGACGTTCTGGGATTGCGTGTCGAGAACGGCGGCCTATGTTCGAACGTGGGCGAGGCATTACAGATTTTCACTTTTGATAATGAAGATAATCAATTTGATTACAAATTGAACTCACCAATTGTCCCAAATAAATTTTGATTTATTTGCCTCGCTATGATAATCGCTTTATGTGTAGTCGTTGTCCTTAACGCAATCGCCAAAATAATAGATTTATGTCTTTAACTTTTCATGTCAAATCAAGTTAAATCCCTTCTTTGGTACTTTTCCTTTAATAATTCAGGAAAACTGCTCAATTCAAATTTTTATTAATAGGAATTAAACCGATTTGAATATTTTGCTTAATATAAATATTTAAAAATTCCAGAACACCAACTCCATGACACGGCTACTGCATAATTGTATTTTTCCGAAATATAACGCAATTTCACCTATCGCAGGTGTGACATCTTTATATAAAAACACACGCGTATTCGAACGCATCGTTGTATCAAAATTTCAAGTCAATCGACCGATTACTTTTCGAGTTTTCGAGCACAAACATACGCAGGCTGAATTTTTATATTTCTTGCATAAAAATGGTTGTAAATAAAATGGAATGCATTTGCCAAAAGGGGCTGAAAAAATATCTAAATGGTCTTACCGGCAACTCAACCTTTTGCAAATTTCGAGTAATATTAAAAAACACGATTATTCATAACAAATTTCGAATTTACCCGAAAAACTTCAAATAAACTTAGAATTCTATACAATAATCTTAAAAAATTAAGAAATCATTAAGAATTTCGAATAACTTTGGAAATCTAGATTAATCTAAAAACCTCAAAATTTCGAATTTCGAGAATCTCATCTCTGCAATATCAAGTAACTCATTGCTGTGCTTGCACTGGAACCAAGTTAAACTCGAATGGTATCGAAAATCTTCAATAACCTCAAAAAATAATAAAACATCAAACAATTTCTATTACATAATGCCTAACGCCAAACAAATTTGAAAAAGCTTAAAACACGTAAATCCTTTAAAATATAGATAATATCGATGGAACAGTATAATTCTGTAACATATCACACGTACAGTGTTTTTCAAATTTAGAGTAATATCGAGAAACTCGAATATGAATTCGAAAAGCTACAATAATCTCGATATTTGCGAATTGTGGAATATTATTTAAATTTTTCAATGTACAAGATTCAAAAGCAAAAAAAAGAAATTCGAATTTCAAGAATTTTACCTAAAATAAAGCGTATATAAAAATTACGCATAAAATAGTACAGAACCCCACCCAAACCAACCTCGAATGCGGTTAAAAACGTCGAAAAATTGCCATTTAGCTATATTTCGGTAACATTTTGCGCAACTCAGCATCAAAATTCGAGAAACTAGAATAATTTGAATATTCACTGCCAATGTACAAAATTAAACTTTATTTTTAAAAAATATATAAAACCACCAGATTTAAAAATCGGAATGTCTGGTGGCCATTTTTGCAATTTTTTGTAAAATCTGAAAAAACGCAATTATGTAAGACATTGCGAATTATCCTTACGCTTACGCAATTAGGACTTTGTTAACGAGATACATAATCTACACACGCATCGAGGTAGCCCTAGCAGGTGAAATTTAAATGTGAATGGATTGCGATAATTGTGTGTAACTTGCTGTAAAATTCAAATGCAGTAGACTGAAAATTTATTTTACAGAAGCTAGCAACTATTGTAATCATCAATGAATGGATTAAGCTTGCGCACATTCAGTAAGTATTGAATACAGAGTTCAAAAATTGGAACACCGAGAAAGTTTAAAAAAAAAAAATCTGTTCAATTGTAACTTCTTGTAGTTATACACAATTATCTTTTTCGTTTGCGCTTACCGACATCGACTAATTAAATACAGGCACACAGACGCACACATTAAAAATAAAATGATTGATGTGAATTATACATTTTGCACAGCACAAAAAAAAAAAAAATTAAATTAAATGTTTTTGTGTGACCATTTCACATGTGTATGATTAATGAGAAAATAAATGCGCCGCACTATTAAAAAAAAACTAAATTTCACCATGTGGACATAAAGATAAATCACTATATACAATTTAACGATGGTTCAACTTCAAATTTACCTGCACTTCTAAAACGGAAGTCATATCCACATACGCCAGTGCCATATTCATTACAAACACTGGGTCACAAGCAAACACACACACACACGCACAACACAAGGTAACTTTTTATTAGCGCACTTTAATTTTAAAATTATTTTATCTTCTTAATCATCACAATTAAATTCACGAATCACACAAAACGGTGTTAACACTAATGCAATTTCATTGAAAGACGACGCACAAAAAATTAGAATTTTCAAATCATGACTTTATACGACTAAAAGTTATAAAATTAATTTGCAATAAAAGTTGCTAGACTAGATAAATTGCTAATCAAAATACAAAATTAACTATAATTATGAATGATAAAAAAAAACTGTATCTACAAACACACACATACACACTTGTACGTACGTCAAGACACCACATAGTTGATTCCCAAGATTTCACTGTGTAATATTCTTAGATTTATTAATAATACCGATTAACGATATGTTATTATTACTATTACTATTATTATTTGAAAGTTAAGAGTTAAGATATTATAATTATTTTCTTAAAAGATATTTGAAGGAGATAAAAAGATTTTAAATTATTTTAATGTTTTCTGCATGATTAAAATTTTTTTTTTTTTTTAGTATGTATAAAATTGATTGAAAGATAATATATTAGATAAATATTTAAGTAAGACGAATTAGAGTGATTAGATAGATAAAAAAAAAAATTAATCGTTTAATCGCCGGATTTTGAAAATTCTAATTAATCACATAATTGATTCAAACACACACAAATCACAAAACATTTTAGATAATCACGAGGAAAATAATTTCCAAAAATATTGTCGTTTATTATAGGTAGCTATTTGTCTAATCCCGTGTCCGTTTATTTATGTTCTTCACGTTACAAAAATCTAAAGTAAACTAAATCAAAATTATAAAGTTAAATCACAACAACAACCAAATTTCGTAAACCGTCTTTCTTTCTTTTTACGTTTTTATTTTGTTTTTGTTATTTTTTCTACTCTACTGTTGTTACAAAATTTTTGATTGTTGTTGGTACTGCTGCTGCTGCTGTTGCTACTTTGGTACACACAAAATAAACATTTGGTCTCCTCGTACCGGTAGCAGTAAATTTTAGTTAGCAGCAGTACAAGAAGTTTTTTTGTTTTGTTATTTTCAATTTTTTTTCTTTTCATTTATTAGAAATTTGAGAGCCAATGAAATTTGGTGAATTTGATGCTGTTCGAGGTTGATATCTTTCGTTCGTTTTTTTTTACAAATGCGGATTTACACATAGAAATTTGTTTTGACGTTTTTTTTTTTTTGCTTGAGTGTGGATTAATATTAGGAATTTTGAGTCTCTAAATTTTGGGAAGGTGTTTTCATAATGCCCTGGGCTATATGATATCATCTGTCTTGTCTCGTTGAATGTTACTATTTATACTTAATTAGGTTATAGAATTGAAATTATTTTGATTAAGGCTATAGTCTAGTTGTTAACGATATAAATATAATTAAGAAAACGGTTAAACAATATAAAATTATCAGAAACTCAAAGTATAATGAGTGAGATTCGATGCTAATTGAAATTAATTAATTTGCGCAATAATTTTAATCATAATTTATTCGATTTTTTAATTTAATTAGACCGGTAGTGCGGTTTTCTCAAAGGTACTTCAGATTTTTTTGCTCTAAAGACTCATTGCGCAAACCAAATTTTCCGGTCAATTAATTTTCAAACTCACGGTGAATTATCAGCTTGTAAACAAAATAATTGTCGATTTCATGGTAAAATTCTTCTCATTGCTGATATAAGATAAAAATTAATTAGGGATATAGTTCCCATGGAACGGGAAAGAAATCTTGTCAAAGCTCTGATAGCTTTATGTGGCAGATGATTTCGATTTCAATCAAAATTTAGAAATCTTTTCTAAAATGGGTCCGTATTTTATTAAGACCATTGTAAAGTGCAAGTGGAAATTTAAAAATTATTTATAAAACAAATATTTCCTAAGCATATTAAACCAGAATGTATTTTATTGAAGTGAAATATCTATCAAACGATATTTTCTAAACTGTATCTGACATGTCCTAAAAGCTAGAACATGAAATATTTAGGAATTACCTTTTGGGATTTTTTACTTTTCCCACTATAACGAAGTTATATTGGGTAAGTATTGTAATCGCGCAAAAAAAACTTTGTTCCAGATTTTCACATTTCGCGACGAATTAGGTTACCAGGACCCCGAAAAACCGATCAGAAAAATGTCGTGTCCATCCTCCCGTCCTTCCAGTCGCACATTTTTATTAGTTTTGTTTTGCCTCCCATTCTCACAAATATTGATAGTTTTGGTCAAAATTTTGTACAAAGATAGATTTTAATAATAAGCAGTTTGTATTAACACGGGACCGACGATTTTTTTAGTATGTTGATGATAAATTTGACAATTCATCATCTACTTGTTCACAAATTTTGAAGTCGATTGAAGCATTGCGTGGTTTACCGAGGTAATGTCCAACTTTCCGAAGAAATATTTTTCTACAGTTAATACACCTTGGAAATTCCAGCAATTGGTTCCTAGGTGTCTTCAAGATAAAATGAATAGATTACCGTATGTAATGTGAAATTTAAATTTCTAAATTTACCTAAAATACTTTGCTGGTGGCAATTTGGCAAAAAATGATATCGTCAACATTTAGAAATAATTATATCTAGTGAGCTTTTAAATATAGCAAGATATTCCCGTTTCTATGACATTAATCTTTATGTCATTGACATATCTGTGACCCTTTATTGATATTTTAATGATTGAAATTGCAAGGAAATGTTGATTCGAAACAATATTTGTGAATTGCTTTAATAAAATCGCCTGTAAAGGTATTCTGAGTAACAAATTCTCTTGGTATATAACTCTTAATAGCAAATTACTATGGGCGGCTTTAAAATAATATCACGCCATTAGGGTGGATCAGATTTAGAAGGGCTGGGAGACATATAAAATGAAATGCTACATGATAAAGAAGTGGGATTCGGTAACAAATGATAATTAACGTTAATTTAGTTCACTTTTTTAAGCTTTATGTTTTAATAAAATAATTGTATTTGGTTTTTTAGCTTAATATTTCATTTTTTATTAATTATTTAATAAAAACCCGACGTTTCGACGGTACATTCCGTCATTCTCAGGGGCACAATTTTTACTATAATTTGAAAGAAAATTTTTATTTTTTATTAATGAATGTCTTTCTAACGTAACTAGAGTTTAAATTAAAATTTACAAATTACTCAGTTTAACGGAAAAAATTTAAAGTTATACAATTTGAGTGACAAACATTTTTTCTAAGAAAATCTACAAAATGTTGTCGTAATAATTTAACAAATATTTTGAAACTTCCTGGATAATTAATAAATTTTGAGATAAATTTTGTTGTTTTTGTTGTAAATGCTTTCCAAAATTAACCTTTAATGGGTTCGCCAGATAGTCCAACAGTAGCTAACCTAGTAATGGAACACGTTGAAACCGAAGTGTTAAAAACTTCCGTTGTTAAATTATTACGACAACATTTTGTAGATTTTCCAAAAAAAAATTTTTTTTTCACTCAAATTGTATAACTTAAAATTTTTTCGGTTAAACTGAGTAATTTGTAAATTTCAATTTAAACTCTAGTTACGTTATTAAAACATTCGTTAATAAAAAATAAAAATTTTCTTTCAAATTATAGTAAAAATTGTGCCCCTGAGAATGACGGAATGTACCGTCGAAACGACGGGTTTTTATTAAATAATTAATAAAAAATGAAATAAAATTATTTAATATTAACGTTAATTCTGATTAACGTAATTAATTTTGTAGTTTTTGTGTTTCATTATTTTGTATTTTCGAATGGTCCAGTAGCGATGCTCCGTCCAGACTGGAGTGCTGAGTAAAGAATTATATCGGCCAATACTCATGCTGCTCACATAATATTGTGATCTGAATAAATTTTTGAACATTGTGAGCATCCACAAAGAATGGAGTAAATTAAATCCTTAAGGACTTTCAACGGTATACTAGAGATATATATGTAACTCGATCTACTTGTTAAAGATCGAAGATGAAAAATGGCGAATGCGACTTTGATTGCTGCTCAATACGTGTCATTTCTAAATAATCTAACATTATTTGTGAGTCTGTGATTTAGTGGTATGAAAGTAGAAGATTTAAATTATCGTGACCAATTGTGTTATTAGGGAAGAGGTTTCCAAAATTTAAGAAAATCTGTGCCATATTTTAAGGACCTTGCCTGCCCAATATAAATGGTTGGTTTGGTGATCTTTAACGGATGCTTTCTGGGAAAAGTGTCGTCCGAGAGTCGGATAGACCCAATTTTTTTAAGTGAAGTTTGGATAAACAAGAATCAATTATACAATTTAAATGGTTTTACGCTGTATGGTGCTTGTAATGACAGCTATAGATCCGGTGGAGTGGTCACTTATTATGATTCTAGAATATGTTGTTCGCCTTCTGCTTATAACTTAACTTCGGCGGATATTGTTAAGATTGAATGGAGTTCGGATAATGATGTTTATGTAATCCTGTGTATCGATAGGCTTCATGCGACGTCGTTTGACATATTTTACAAGAATTCAGTCATTTTATTCGTAATATTAAGTCAAACAATCTTATTATTCTTGAAGACATCGATTCCCATCTAAGTCTGTCAATTATATCTTTTTGATGTCTTCCTTCAGACTTGAATCGCTCCTTAATGTTCCTACTCGTGTGACTAACTCTTATCATATACATGTATCGATCATTTCTTTGCCCGTCTTAGGTCAAATGATCTCTCATGTTTACGAACTTCGGTAATCGATTTTAAGATCTCGGATCCCCATTTTATTGAGGTCTGTACCAAGATCAACTTGGGAGTTTTATTCGATATATTTAAGCATTTGGATTGAAATTTTATTCTTGACTGTGATGATTCATCTATGGCTTTAGATCTCTTTCTTAACACACTCTCGAGTTTATTCGAGCAATGTCACATATACTTATAAGTTAGAAAAGTCAGACTTTTATAGCCATGAATTTCTTACGAGCTTGCCAATCGAATTAATAAAAGAAATGTATTGTACAAACAATTTAAAAAACACCGGTTAATTCGAATCTTCAAGCAATCTATAATAGTAATTGCAAACAAATTAATGAGGATATCAAAAAAGAAAAAGAAGCGTATTACACAAATTGTTCTTCAGTCAACCGCGGTGATATTAAAAAAACTGGAAACTCGTCAATGAAATTTTAACTAAAAAAAACTTAAAGCTTGCTCGATTATAAATATTCTGTCGGATAATGGAACTCTTCTAACATCTAGGTCAGACATTTCTAATGAGTTTAATTGGTATTTTACAAATGTTGCTGATAATTTAAGAGTTAAACATTTGACGAATGTTATGCTAACTATATGATCTCCCGTATACGATAGTTGTTTATCACCCATGTTTCGAATTTTGAAATTTTATCCAATATTGAATCATTGGAACCAAAACAGGCACTTGATAATGATGGATTGAGTAATTTCATTTTGAAAGCAATTTCTAAATTTGTTTGTCCTATGCCATTGCCCATATTTTCAATCTGTCTTTCATCCAGGGAATTGTACCTGTGAGACTCAAATCGGCTACGATAATTCCGATATTCAAAAATGGTGACCGCAATAAGATATGAGTACTGAGTACTGAGACGGCTTTGTTGGAGCTCTTGAATAATATTTACAAAGGACTAAATGGTGGTAATGTCTTTGAGGGTTTGTTTGTTGATGCTACGAAAGCCGTTGACATGGTCGACCATAAACGTCTCCTATCGATTCTCTATTTGACATCTGGTTTAGAGGTGTTTCGAACAAATGGTTTGCTTCTTATCTCGAAAACCGATTCTGAAGAAACAAAGACGCGAACCTTCTTGACCTTTATTTAAGTTTAATAATATCTTGCCGTTGCAACACTTGTATATATATTTACAAGGTTTTACAATTTTTTTATAAGCGAAGTGGCCATTGTAGCATAAGGTTCGATGATCGCTATAACTTCCGTGGGAGCCATCAACTATTTTACAATATTCCGAGATTTAATAATGATCACTTCGTTTCTTTTTTTATGTTTCCGTTGCTTTTATAATGTCTAATTTTATTTTTTTGCGGTGAATTCCAAACTGTCGTTATCGTTATGTCGTTATGTTTAGCTTAAAATCTACGACTACAAAAACATTAGAAATATAAGAATCTGCAGATCATTTAGTTATAAAGAAAGTTAGATGAAATACAATGCTTATGAAATTCTTAGATTATGCGTATAATTGACTCAGAACTGAGCCAAATTTGCCCTATCTCTGTTTGGTCTTGAGTTATTTGTCACTTTAAGGTTAGAACATCTTACAAACCTGACGTGATAGGGTAATTCTGTGGGCAGAATAGGACTGGTCTTTCATAAAACTGATTCGTCTGCGGGTAATCGCAGTTCAATTTCCAACACTTACAAAAAGCTTGAATATTAAATGCTCAGAAAGCCCAAGAAGGCGCATCTGCCTTACTACCTCAGCAAAAACTATTTCATCAGTGGTTATTACCAAATATTGCCAAATAGCTCCAGATTTTGATTTTTTTGTACCATTTTTCAGACCTTGGCTTGATAAATTCCCCGAGGCCGCATTGTTCTTAGAGAGTATAGATAGAGTTTTGACTATTAAACAGTAGCGAATCAAAATTTTATAACTTTTCTGGATTCCAAGCCATTGTTAAATTTTTAAGAGCATCAATATTTTTATTGCATTGCTCTGTTAATTCTTTGGCCTTACTAAAACTCGAAATGAAAGAAATGTTTCTCTGTAAGGAAATCTTCGCTATTGGTAAATTTTTACTAATTTAAAAAATATAATATTCCCAAGATATCCGATAAAAAATTTCAGAAAATCAAGAAATGAAATTAGTCGGGAAACAAAATTCTTGGGTTTTGAGAAATAAAATTTCCAGGGAATTCGAAACCTCTAACGCATTTCATTATAATTTAATAACCAAAACCTAATTTAAATTGTTTAATTTGCCACCTATTATGGAACAACATTCATACAGCAAAACATTCCAAATTTTGAAATGAAATTACCAATAAAATGTAAAATTGTTTAGATTTTTGACCCCTTTGGCTCTATTTTTGACATCATTCACCGGAAGACAGACACTGAGTTTCAATTGAGTAGTCGATGCGTTTCTTCAACCCTTAAGGTTCAACAAACAGAATTCATCCGCTCCGCTTTGCTCGTTTCACAAAATATAATGCATCCGTTCAAACTAACTTTTAGTTGTATTAATAAAATATACTTGTGTAAACAATATATTTCTTTAATATTAGCTTGAGGTACGACTTCACTTAAGGTACTGGTTTCCTTAGTCGTACCGATTTCAATTTTTTTAATTTCATGAGTTTAAAAAATGTACGCAGACTATTTTCACTATTAGACTATTTCAGAGTACTGGCAACCGTAGGCCTAACAGAAAAACAGCAAGAGATTGGGGGCTAGATCTTGAGAATATGTTCAGTTGAATTGCGAAAACCAAATTTAATACGATTCACGAGTTTTCTTGGCCATATTTTAACATGCCATCCCCCTGCCATAATTTTTAAGAAACTTCAGAGTACTGGCGAGCGATAGGTCTAATAAAAAATCAAATTTATTATGATGCACGAGCTTTGCGAACACATTTGACCACGACAATATTCTGCAGAAATTTTGGAGTACTCGCAACTGTTATGCCTAACAGAAAATTATCGTGAGATTGATGCCAACAACACAAAACTTGAGAAAATACTCAGTTGAACTACGCAATTTCATATTAATTATTTTTTATCCAATCAGCACAATGTTAAAAACTTCGATTAGAAAGACACTAAAAATTTCAGAAAAAAATTAAACGGAGTGGGGATAATTTGATTTTTTGAAAAGTAGAGCGGTCCCACGGACTACGGGTTAAAATAAACACCAAAAATAGTCAGTCAAATAATTATAACAATGTAGGTAGGTTTTTGGCAACATTTTTAATGATATTTGGCCATTTATGTTGTTTTTATTTTTTTAAATTTAAATTCAAATATGAAGCAGGGAAGTAAAATAATTGGGCATATGTAAATTATTTTTAGTAATTCGGAGTTTTTGTGTTTCAATATTAAATATTGCTTTACTATATCACTCAGCTCGTGTTAGAGGAAAATAAATGATTGATTATCGGAATTCCTGATAAAGTTGATTAACATCATTTTTTGGAATAGAATTTCAGGCAATTTTCACAAAGGTGGCAAGTGGTACGTTTATCTTTATCGTCATAAACTGTATACTTCATTGATTTGTTTTGTACTAAATAGTTTAAGCATTAACAGCATTAACCTTTAACATTTTACATTTAACCAAAAACTTAGAAGGAAAACAACATTTCGACGAAACGGGATTTACATAACATATTTTTGATTGTTTTTGATTTAGAATTCCAAACCTCCAAATAAAATACATCAAACAAACGAGCAAACAAATTCCGAAATAAAAAACATTGTTCTTGAATAATTTATAAATAAAATCCTGTTGTTGTTTATGTTGTGCTAAACAGAATATACTGTTGCTGTAACAGTATAAAGCTATTTAAAGAATTTTCTCAATTTTGTTGCCAAACAAATTTTCAGAGGGAAATATTTTTTTGTTTTGCTTCCTTCCCTCCTATACATCCATACATATGTATATACCAACCCATTATTATATGTACAAAATAAAAAATTTTGTGTAAAGAAAATATGAAAAAGGGTTGAAACTGTACCAAAACACAAACTTAAGAAAAATAAATGAAATACTTGTTCCTACATACAGAATATCTCTTATCTACTCCTTTTTAGAAATATATTCGTGTACATTATATTGGTATATTTATACCAAGTACGTTAATATCCTGTATTACGAGAGTCTATATTTTCCTTCAGCCATTCTTTTTCGAACGCTCATAAGGATGTTCATAATGGACTTAAGCGCTAAAGATAACATTGATGATTTTTTTTTATTTAGTATGAATCATTTTTATTCAATAAAATTTGACTTTTTTTTTTGTTAACCAATTCAGGATATTAGATATGATGTTATATGGTATATGGAACCTTAAAATAGGATATTCCGTTCGATAAAAAAATAAAAAAATAAAATTTTATGTTTAAAAAATTATTTTGCAATAAAAAATTGGGAATATATTTTATTATTATTGAATTAATGTTTGATTTTATAGCAAAAATTGGAACCCCACCTTAAGAAACACAATCAAATTTCTAATTTCACATTAAACAAATAAAAACTTATTTTTTTTTAGTTTCATAATTTTGATTAGATGATTTTATAACAATACATTTTTTTTACGGCGAAGCACTAAGCGAGGTATTTGTTCAACTGATGGTGTAGTAAATAAACCAAAATCCCATTATTGAATTTAAATAATTATAAAACCTTATTTATCAATATCACAAAATCTTATTTATATACAAATAAATAAATTGACTTTGTCATCACACCCGTCAATAAATCCCTCAGAGTAAAGCGCAGTCAAAAAATAAAATTAAATTTGTCACCCGCGCACGGGTCTTAAGCCCTAACATGACAATTCAATTGCATTTTAATTCTTTCAACTGATTTTTTATTTTTTTGACAATACAATCGAAAATATTTCCAGTATGGTGTGTGTATGTTCGGTTTTGTTAAACTTTTCATTTCTTGTATATGTACACAGGAGTAGTAGTTAACTTATAAATTTAAATTCTATTTTGTCATTTATGTTAGTTTGTTGTTTGTTAGAGTAACTGGAGGAAATAATCTAAAACACATTAGAAACACTCTACATATACATATATGTAGCAAAGTAAACTGTCAACAGTATTATCTTACAGTTTTCTTACTGGTTTTGTTTTTTATTTACCATTTCTTCTCTCAAACGAAATGTGTGTATTACTCTATGCCGCCTACACATTTTTTTTATAATCAGTTACTCGCCGTAAATATGCACGCGGTGACAAATATTAAATGACGTTAAGACATAATCAATTCGGTTTTTATTTTGTTGTTACATTAAATTGTTGAACTTAAGAGGAAAACTTTATTGTATTTTATGTGTGTGTATGTGTGGTAGTAGCTTTTTTTATTTTCTTGTCGCACGTTTCATTCTCGTCTTGTTGTTTTATAAGTTTTGTTTTCAAAGTTGTATCATTATCTAATTTGGTCGAAATGTTTATATGAAGTGTAAATATGTGTAACAGTAGAAAAAAATGTTTTAGTTAACATTTTAAATCAATCTGAATAAATTTAAAATTTAATTGGATTTAGTTTGAGATTAATGATAAGAAATGTGCAAGAAAGGAGGTATTTTAAATATTTGCAAGAACTAATAGATTGTAAAATTATATTACGGGGTGGCCCGTTTGTGATCTACACTATAGGTAGAGTAATAAAAATCTAAAAAACTCGTTATTTTAGCAAAGTTCAAGTGGATACATACAACACAAGATTCTATAAAAAAAAACGCGTCGAAGAAAAAGCACACACGGGATTTGTGTAAAAAAAAATCTTTACCGACATAAATAAACAAGAAAAAACGCACATAAAAATTTGCCCACACAGAAAAATGCTCACATAGAAGAAAAACCCACAAGCACAAAAGGCACAAGAAAAGGCGCACATGAAAAATGCGCACAAGATAAAAACGCACAATCAACAATATTTGAATTTTGAATTTTATATTGTATTAATTCTTTTTTACAATAGAAGATGAGGGCTTACGCCCCAAACCCCCGCTATTCCATTATTTATAGAATTTTCAGAATATCCAATCTAAATTTCTCAAACAAGTAATTTAAAATGTTTTATGTATTTCAAACTTTTTATTCGTTTGATATCCTGGAGAATGAGGCCCGAAACCTCTGCTTTTTATGGGATACAGCTTACAGGATTTGCATACCAAAACAGAGAAAAGCCACTTTGCATTGAAAAACAATTGTTCATAAACATTTTAAAAATTTTTACCAGAGACCCAGAAACGGCAACCGAAAACCGAACATAAAACCAAAACCGAAACGAGAGGACGTATTTTTCGATAGATTTTTGTGTTTGTATGTTGAAAAATTTTGTTAGTATTTTGGATGTATTGCTCGTTCTTCATAGGAAGCATTTTCGTTGGTATTGTGTTGTACCTAAACGTCGTATTTTGTATGCATAGTTTATTCGTTTTTTTTGCTGCACAAATGCATCGAGCACGATCATGTTGTTACTGTTTCTCCTCTATCTAAATATTTGTAAGTGTTATGTAGTTGAATAAGACGAGTGAACATGAAACGCACATGAAATACTCACAAGTAAAAGTATGTTTGGACATGGATTGGAAACAATTTTGATGAAATGGATTAACAGAATATAAAATTTGAAGTTTGGGGCTTGGAATTTGTAATTTGTAGTTTGGAGTTTTTTGGTTTTGAAATTTGGAATGTGAAATTAAGAATTTGAAATTTGGAGTTTGAGGTTTGGAATTTTGAAATTGGAATTTGGAATTTGAAGTTTGTAATTTGGGATTTGAGTTTGGAATTTGGAATTTCAAATTTGGAATTTGAAGTTTGAAATTTCGAATTTGGGATTTGAAGTTTGGAATTTGGAATTTTAAATTTGAAATTTGTAATTTGGAGTTTGGAATTTGAAATTTGTAATTTGGAGTTTTTGGTTTTGAAATTTAAAATTTGAAATTTGGAATTTGAAGTTTGACATTTGGAATTTAGGATTTGAGATTTGGAATTTGGAATATGAAATTTTAGATTTTGGAATATGGGATTCGAATTTTTTTTATTTTTTTTTATTTTCATTAACAATTTTATAACAAATAATCAACAAAAAAAATAATAACTGTACAAACTAACACAAAATTGGTAATTGCACCTTTAGTTTCAAAGAAACATGTGTCAATTTAGAATTTAAAATTTGAAATTTGGAATGTGGACTTGAAGTTAGAAATTTGAAGTTTTGAATTTGGGATTTGTAATTTGGAGTTTTGTGTTTTGAAATTTAAAATTTGAAATTTGGAATTTGAAATTTGGAATTTGAAATTTGGAATTTGGGATTCGAGGTTTGAAATTTGGAATTTGGGATTTGAGGTGTGGAATTTGGAATTTGAAATTTGGAATTTGTAGTTTGGAATCTGAAATTTGGAATATGAAATATGGTTTGGGTTTTGAAATTTAAAATTTGAAATTTGGAATTTGAAGTTTGAAATTTGGAATTTGGGATTTGAGGTTTGGAATTTGGAATTTGAAATTTACAATTTAAAATTTATATTTGAAGTTTGAAATTTGAAATTTGGAATTTATATTTGTAGTTTGGAATTTGAAATTTGGAATATGAAATTTTGCCGCCCCGGTGGCACAGTTGTTAGCATGCTTGCTTTAAGCTCCGGAGGTCCCGGGTTCGATTTCCGGCGGGTGATGCAAAAGTCACGGCTGGCTAATGTAAGGATCAATGAATTAATCACTCATTATCCGTTAAAAAAATGATTACGAAACTTCACAATGAATCGGCCAAATCCCTCTATGGGATGTAGTGCAGCGAAAAAAAAAATACGAAATTTTAGATTTTGGAATATGGGATTTGAAATTTGGAATTTGAAATTTGGAATGTGGGACTTGAAGTTTGAAATTTGGAATTTGAAGTTTGGATTTTATAATTTGTAATTTGGAGTTTTGGGTTTTGAAATTTAAAATTTGAAATTTGGAATATGAAGTTTGAAATTTGGAATTTGGGATTTGAGGTTTGGAATTTGAAATTTGAAATTTATATTTGAAGTTTGGAATTTGAAATTTGGAATTTGAAGTTTGGAATCTGAAATTTGGAATATGTAGTTTTAGATTTTTCAATATGGGATTTGAAATTTGAAATTTGAAGTTTGGAATTGTGATTTGTAATTTGGAGTTTTGGATTTTGAAATTTAAAATTTGAAATTTGGAATTTGAAGTTTGAAATTTGGAATTTGGGATTATAGGTTTGGAATTTGAAATTTCCAATTTGAAATTTATATTTGAAGTTTGAAATTTGGAATTTGAAATTTGGAGTATGAAATTTTAAATATTGGAATATGAGATTTGAAATTTGGAATTTCAAATTTGAAATTTGGGATGTGTGATTTAAGTTTGAAATTTGAAGTTTGGAATTTGTAATTTGCAATTTGGAGTTTTGGGTTTTGAAATTTAAAATTTGAAATTTCGAATTTGAAGTTTGAAATTTGAGGTTTGGAATTTGGAATTTGAAATTTACAATTTGAAATTTATATTTGATGCCTGGAATTTGGAATTTGATGTTTCGAATTTGAAATTTGGAATATGAAATTTTACATTTTGGAATTTGGGATTTGAAATTTAAAATTTGGAATGTGGGATTAGTAGTAGCTCAAAAGCATGTAGTTAGATTGATGCATTTCAAGAATAAACATAGCCCTTCTTGGCCATTATTCTTGAGCAGTAGACTTCTTCCATTGAAACATCTCTATGTTTTTAAAGTTATGAATAAATATTTTGAAATTAGTGGCAATCGTTATTTGAGTTGTCACAGTTATTTACTGCGTAAAAATGTCATGCATTTCAGAAGCGTTCCAAAATTTTGCAAAACGCATTTTTATAATTATTTTTTAGTAACTGCTCCAACCATCTTTAATAAACTTTCGATTGATATCCGTAGCTTGAATTCTAAATCTAAATTCCTGGCAAGTTTGAAAGTTTGGCTAGTCCAATTTAGTAATATTGATTTTTTGTTTAGAATCATTGTTTAATTTTTCACTTATAATTTTGTATGCTAGTTATTTGAGGAGAGGTAAATTTTTGCATGAATAGAGAATGATGTTGTGTTTGAAATGATGGGTTCAATAATTTAAACTGATTTTTTCTTTTATGTTTTTTTATAACAAATCTTTTTAAATTGCTTAAATTATTTTTAGTTATATGATTATTTACATTGTATTGTGTAGTATTTTTTTAACTCCTATTATTTCAATTATTGTATTTTATTATTTTATTATTATTAGCTAAAGGGATGCCTGTTACTGACCTTGTGGGTCAAAAGGCATTTCCTTATTTATTTAATTTTTTTTTTTCGTAATTATATGTATATGTGATGTGTTATAGTTATAATTTTTGTAATGAAATAAATAAAAATAAAATAAAAATAAATAAATAAATTTCAAGTTTGGAATTTGGAATTTATAATTTGTAATTTGGAGTTTTGGGTTTTGAAGTTTTGAATTTGGAATTTCAAATTTGGAATTTGCAATTTGAAATTTGGAATTTGGGATTTTAGGTTTGGAATTTGGAATTTGAAATTTATATTTGAAGTTTGGAATTTGGAATTTGAAATTTGGAATTTGGAGATTGGAATTTGAAATTTGGAATATGAAATTTTAGATTTTGGAATTTGGAATTTGAAATTTGGAATTTGGGATGTAGGATTTGAAGTTTGAAATTTGGAATTTGAAGCATGTAATTTTGAATTTGAAATTTTGAATTGGAGTTTGGAAATTTGGAGTTTGGAATTTAAATTTTGGAATTTGAAATTTAAGATTTCAGATTTAAAATTTTGAATTTGATGTTTGAAATTTGAAATTTGAAGTTTGGAATTTGAAATTGTAAATTTGGAGAGTTTTGGGATTCAAATAGTTTTGTTCATCACCAGGGCTGCTGAGTCGGAGTCGGGAGTCGGAATCGAAAATATTCTGACCGACTCCGATCCGCATTTTATGTTTTCTTTCTCTCCTAAACTGAACCTTACCCTTTGTTAGAAAAATACTCCAATCAGTATATTTGACCCCCGGTCAATTTTATAAAGGATGGCGTAGCGTAATGTTTCACTTAGAAAAAATCTCAAAAATTCTCGCAACACAAATAAAACATCGTTAACATATATAGAGAAATTGTTCTGCTTGATAACGAGATATTACTTACAGGAATTTATGTTATAGTCACCAGCCATATAATCTTCATCTATTAACCACCAAGAAAATCCTGTTGAAAAATTAGCAGCGAAAAATGAATTCTAAAAATTTCTAGATGACCATGAGAAATTGAAACGATTTCGAATTACAAAAATTCAGGATTTATTTTTTTGATGGCTTGGAGAAAGTGAAAAAAATCCACAGAATTACGAGTCTTATTATTCTTGAGGCCACACTAATTTTAAGAACATATTTGTAATTATCTGCAGTAGTAGAATTTTATATTTTGGTTACATGTAGAATTTGAGTTGGAGTTGGAGTCGGAGTCGGATAGTCAATTTTTATACATCGGAGTCGAAGTCGGAGTCGAAAAATTATTTTACCGATTCTGCAGCCCTGTTCATAACATTGTTGATTGGGGGCAATGTTAATAAAGTTTCAGAATTCTAAATCAAAGTGATACTGAATTTAAATTTACATATCTTCTTCTAGCGGTAATTTTGTCTGACAGATTGTGTGTTTAAAATTTAAATAAAGTTTATTAGCCAAATCATATATTTATGGTACTAATAAGAATATACTAATGTGGATACTCAAATTATTTAATTTAATTTAGTATGTATAACTTAATGCTGTTATTATTTAATGAGTTCCAGATCTAATTTAAAGTATTTCGCAGTGTGATTTTAAGCAGAATAGCCATAAGCAATTATTTATTTTAATTTTGATTTTGGAGGTAATTTCTAGAGGGATTGGGGACAAAATACCAAAAAAAAAAAAATCCATTTCCATTATTCCAAAAATTTAAATTAAATTTATTTTTGTTTTCCAAAGTATAAAATTCCAATTTATAAAATTCCTTGTATTTTAATTCCATAAAATTAAATTCAAAACCTTAATATTCTAAACATTTTATTTATTAATCAAAACAATGATCTTTTGCAGATTTAACATAAACTGATATTTAGTCATTTTATGCTGCTTTTTAGGCAAAATCTTCGTAGTATCTTCGTAGTAAATACAGTCGAGGGGGCGGGGGAGCAAAAGCTTTAAGCATTTTGATTTTTAGCGAACATTTTTCTGAGTTAGCATATTTTTTAATTAGGCCTAACTTTTGGATATTCCTCAAAATTAGCTGAACAAAATGGAAAATGCATCTATCTAAAATAGTTTTAGTATTAGTATATTGGTATTGGTATTTATGTTGATATTAGTATTTATATTCCAGGCGATAGCGCGGAATAATATTATTGTTATACAAACTATTTATGTTAATTTATTTGTAGTACATAAACAATAATTTATTTCAAAAAATTAAATTTACACTCAATTAATTTTAGAATAGTTATTATAAACGATTAATACAGATTTTAAATTTAGGATATTTTTGAAGAACCTGAAACAGTTTTCCAGGAACTTAAGCAGTAAACGAACTTGAAATTGCGTTGGCTTGCGCTAAATAATTAACTAAAAATATACTACTAACAAATTTACTATAACTATCAACTACTTAAGTGTCTGGAACCGAGTTGATTCTTTGTTACTAACATACCTTTCCTTTGCCCCTGTTGTAATCCGGGAGTCTTGCTTAGGCTTGGTCGTACATTCTGATCAATCAATCAAAGTCGAGTGAATTTATTTCTCTAATAAAATTTTTGTTTTAAATTAATTGGATTTTTTAAATCCTAACATGCTAATAACATGACGATTTCCTCTATAAAAAAACCGAGAATTTTGTTTCCCGAGCTGGGATGAAAACTCCCATGTATAGCATAGAAACGGTTCTCAGCACGTGTAAAGACCATTTAATATTTGAGCTTTTACCGAGCTTACCACATTGTAATAACTGCGATCACAAATCTGCTTAATAAAATTGTTCTCACAATTGGTATCGAAATGAATGAGTATTTCTCATAGATTTTTAGCCCAAAAAATGAATTCACCCAGAGACTTCTTGATGGTAAAGGTCGGCCCTTTAAGCTCTGAAGTATTAGTGACAAAATTAGTAGCCTTATTTATGAACTTCCTTTTTTCATTATTTCGACTTTGATAATAATTTTAAATTTTTCCGCCAAATTTTGTAACGATTGACCATGAATTTAAAAGGAGAATTATTTATTAATCCAATGATGTGAGGTCATGATTTAATCTAATTTTTATTTGTTTAAAAGTTAATACAAAAATAAAATGCGATTTTGTTACTTTAATGGATTATACTTCAATATACCACCGTCAGTGCCGAGCACCCTGTAACCCTAAAGTTTGAATTTCATTTTTTTTTTTCTAAAATGCATTATTTCTCGAGAAGTAAGGATTTCCGAAATTAATAAAATAAAATTTCTCGAGAAACGAGATTTAAAAATTTCTATAAAGTGTCGAGAATTCCCGAGACAGTAATTCTCAATCGCAATCTTTACTAGCGGTCTAGCCTTTGAAATTAAGCAATAATTAATACCAAATGAATTTGAATGGTTATGTGTTGATATTCTGGTTGTAAATTTTTTTTAACTTCTTATTATGCCAATCTTCCCCACGCTAAGTTGTGAACTCTCAAATTGTGAAGAAATATCTAAAGTTTCAAAAAATAAAATAAAGGTTGGTCACTAAATGCGGAAATAAAACTCGCATGGGGCTGTCTATCAGTTTTTGCAAATTGTAGCAAAACTCTATAACCAAGCAGCCGATTTAAACCACACGAGGTAATACTCGGTACAATGGTAATTCAATCAAATCCGGTTAAATCAGTAGGTATAAAGACGGGATTTGTTTAGGTGATGTAATTTCTGGTATGTTACTGTTATAGATAAAATATTTTAAGAGACATCCATTTTGGATTGCGCTCTCAAGTGGAGTGGAACTAACCGGAACGAACACAAAAAAAAAAACTATAAACTAATTGAAAAATTAATTCAACTAGTTCACACCTAATTTACTACCCTAAAAAAATTGATATTATGTTCCGTAAAATGCTGGTACGTATAATTATAATCCCCTAATACGATCCATTTGAAAAACTTACAACAAAAAGGAAACAAACTTTTTATTATTTATAATAATAAATTTTCAGTCCAATTGAAATATAAAATGGAAAACGCATTTTATTTTGTGTGTGCGAGCGCTGTTTCAATTTCCTAATTGAATTTTTTTTTTTTTTTTTTTTGGGAAGAATTTCGTTAATATGTACATAAGTATGTATAGTGTGAGTGTGTGGCACAGTTGTGTATAGCCCAAAGGCTTTTCGATGCGAACAAATAATAATAAAATTGAAATAAAAATTATTTTTGTAAGAATTAATTAATAATTTAACGAAAAATTTTTTTTTGTAATTTATATATTTATTTGGTATACAGATTGTAATTTTGGTTCGCATCAATAAAAGGAAAATATTCTATATTTTTTTCGTACGAGCAAAGGTATGAGTTTATCTTGATAGGCGTCGGTAATAAAATAAAAAATTGTCGGCTAAATTGTTGCGAGCCCCAATTAAAATACAATTCACCACTTTATGAATAAATTAAGTATTACACTGGTTATATGCGAGTACCAAGTATTTTATTTTATCGATTTTGTTAAATCATTTTTATTGTGCATAAAATATAATTATACCAAGTTTAAAATTAAAAACTATTCTTATACAACATAATAAAATTCCTAAATCTAAAATTATTTATTTACCGTTTTAAAAACTATTTTATTATCATTTAATAAAAACTATAACCATTGAACAAAAACAATAATAATAATAATAATAATAGCGAATAGAAACCAACAAAATAAGAATTAATACATATATAAACGACATGTAAGTGAACCAACAACAACATCAACAATGAAAGAATAAAAATTCTTAAAGTTTTGGTTATTTCTTATTTCTCGCTTAACTTTCTTTTGTGTACAACCATTTATTTAATTTTTGGTTTATTTCATTTTTTTTTTTTTTAATAATGTTTTAATATATTCAAATGAACACACGAAAGGTAATTTGAAAATTAGTTTTTAATTGTTTTACAATAGACAAGTTTTTATTGGCGTATTTATACCTATACATAACATAAAGAATAAGTTGGTCAAATTATTTTTGTGCTTAAATTTTTGCCTGTACACACATTTTGGTTGATTGTGTAATGGCATTTCGAATATTTGAAAGTTTTTTTTTTTTTTGTTACTGTAAATTCTAATTATTTCAAGGATGTTAAACAAATATTGGCGGCTAATTGAATTATGATAATATAATTTGAATGTTTATCTTGTAAAAATTCGCATTATAAAAGCAAACATTAGAATTTTCGAAAAAAATTCGCTCTGCTGAAACATGCGCTATTTAAGAAGCCAGCAGCCGCATTTCTAAATTTTATTTTCATAAAAATTCGCTATCGCATTTTATATTAAGGCGCATCATTATATGAAAATCGACTATGGTTTTGAATTGAATGGCCTTGGATACTGTTTTTATTTGAGGATCCAAGCCAAATTCAAAAACGGGGAGAACCTTTTTTAACCCACCCAACCGGTAGATTTGTAACTTCTTTTACTTTTTAAGCTATAAATTTGTACTAAATTTGTAAAGGCTCATGAAATAACAGTCGATAAATTAGGATTAATAAATTTAAGACTTTTATGCTAAATGAAAATTTACTTCTTCTTTTCTGACTTTTTATAATTCAAAAATGAAAAAAATAGATTTATAGTAGGTATAAATATCAGCTAAAACGGGCAAGGAAAATCATTTGAAAATACCTAAGGAAACTGCATCTGTATTTTATAATTTTTCCAGATCTTGTTGTTGTTAAAGTGAATTGAGCAAATATGCGAATCTGCTTCGCCATAAAGGCCATTAGAATTTTCTTGGAAATATCATTGGAAGTCTTGTTGTGATAAAATTAAAATAAAACAACTTACAAAATTTTAAGGAATTTAAAACAAATCTAAACTGTATAAAATTAAAAAAATTATGATTTTTGATTTTTAATTAAGAAAATTAAAGGATTTATAGAGTTACCGAATAAAAAAAATTTATAAAATTTATTAATTTAAATTTGTAAAATTAGAGGTATTTAATGAATTCAAACCATTTGTTTAATTAGCGAGCTTACAGGATTAAAGGAAAGGTTTTATAGAATATGTAAAGATTTTTTTTTATATAGCCAAAGAATTTAAAGTATTCAAACAAATTTAAATACCTGATATAATTAGAAAATTGCTTAGAATTTAAACAATTAATGGAATTTAAAGGATTCAACAAAATTCTAAATATATAAAAATGTCAAAAAATTTATAGAGGGAAGTGCAAACATTTTAGAAATTTTGTGTTTAACGAATTTACAAGCTAAATCTCCATTATTTAATGAAATTATAAAATTTGTAGAATAACACTTAACATTTAAAATTTACAAAATATTTAAAGAATTTATAAAATAAAAGAATAGATTCATTCAAGATTGACAATTTTAAGAAATTCTAAATATTAAAAGAATTTAAAACTATAAAACATTTTAAAAATCTTAAAATGTTTTAAAAATTTAAAAAAAAAATAAAATTGTGATTTTTCAGAATTTTTTGAAATCTTTAAATTTCCTTAATTTCCTGAAAGTATTTAACAACTTTAATAAAGAATATAAAATGTTTAAAAAGATTTTACAAAATTAAATTTTTATGAATTTAAAATAAATCCTTACATTTTTTAAATTTATAGAATTTAAATGATTTAAATTTTTATGAAATTTAGGGAATTTATATAGTTAGAGAATTAAAATTTGTAGGAGATTTCTAAGGAAATATTTAGATGACTTTGAAAGCCTTAAGAATTTAAAAAATTCATGCATTTTATGAATAGAATATACGAAGAATATTTTATAGAAATAATTTTATGTAATTAAAAAACTTCAAAAACTTTAAACAATTTATTGAATTAGATAATTTAAAGGTTTTAAAGAACTAATTTTAGTCTAATCTGCACTCGGACAATTTAGTCATCAATTTCTAAACGATAGATTAATCCCTCATGTCGATATTTTCGACTAAATTTCTGACTTAACTAATTTATGCTACATTATGTGCTATTAACCACCAGACGGCTAACGAAAAGATTCCTTGCGAGGTTGCTTTTCGTTTTAGTTGTCAATTTATTGAGAGAGTGCTTGGATTAAATACTTTTCATTATCATAACGATTTTAATTAGCGCCACAAGTTGGTACCGATTAATGGTTATACATTAATATTGTCATACTGTCAGTGCGTTATCGCGGCTTGAAATGGTATTATGAATAGTAGAACGACCAGCAAATGAAAAATTTTACGAATCAGATTTATGCAAATACTATACTATTGAGCTATTTAAACTATTTAAAATTGAATAAGTTTAACACCAATAAGTATGATATATAAATCACTAAAATTTGGTTTATTATTTGGTAAATAACAACCTCATTAATGAATTTATTAAGAATAAGATGAGATTTGAGAGGTCTGTGTAGCTGTCATTCTTCGACCCTACCTTTGATCACGCCCTCTAAATTAGATTATCTCATGCTGCGCAATAAATTGATGTGCTTTAATATTTGAGACGGTCTTTTTTATGTTGCTTAGGATCGGATAAAACGGAGGAAGAAACATTTAAATGGGCTTGCTCTGCTTTGGTAAAATTCTGTACCTGGATAATTTTATGACAAACAGATAAATATTTATCATAAAATAATATTGAATGGCACGTGAAGCAGTTACAAATAGAGATTATAAAGAATTTTATGACGGACCATACCCGAACTGTGTGAGTGACGTTACTTTAAGGTTAGTTTTGGCTCGAGTGTATTTTGGTTTATTATTTTGTTTTTAACTATATTTTGAATCAAAATATTAAATTTTTAATCGATTCATTTCTGGACACTCAAGAAAATTAAAATACGGTTCAGGTAGCAACCGAACGACAGTTTTAAGGGACATATCTGATTCTGTCAGTTTATATTCAGTTCGATAAGGCAATTACTACTAATAGTAACCACAAGAAACAATAAACAATCGAAACAATGTTCGTCTTTAATTTGCTGGCGGTATTTTTCCGACTATCTCATAAATGATAGATCGTATAAGAATTGTGTAAACGTACTCTCTAATTTTGCAGATTCAATTAATTTTTTCTAATTTAAAACCATTTAAATTATTTAATCTTTAATTGGGCAAAGGGTTATTTTAATCTGAAAAAGTAAATCCGATAGGACAAGGCCTTTCGCAAATTACGTCGAAGGACATGCAAGAAACTTATTAAAAACTAAGAGAAACCCGAATCTAGAAGGCGTGATCAAATATAGAATTGAAAATTCCCAGCATCAGATTGGACCAATTTCATCTTAGACACAAAGATGGCACTCCCTGTTACTAGATAACCAGTACGTTTTTTAATTTAACTACTGTTATATTTTGTACATTTTAGTGATACAATTTTTGCTTTTAAATTTATTTAGTTTGGTTTCATTTAATTTGGAAAAAGTTCCATTCCACTCGAAATTAGTTTCATTCTTTCCGTAAAGTGTTTATTCAATTCGAAATAATTTTCATTCATTTTAGAAATAGTTTCAATTAACTTGGAGGAGGTTTCGTTTAATCCGAAATTTTTCAAAAATTATCAAAATATATCAAATTATTCAAGAAAATTAAATTTTTATACATAAGATTAAAATTTTAACTTGCTGTTAGGAATTATATGGTAAGTCAGATCGTCTGTAGGCAACACGGATTGGAGAAACTTTTGGGTCGAACAGAGAGAGTTTACCAAAGCTAAAATATTCTGTCCGGTTTTGTCGAACTCATCAACGACTTTACAAGTCTTTAGATTTTCTTATAGCGCCAATAAATTAATTTAATATTTTGTAGATAACTCTATGTATACAAAATATTAAGAAATTCTAAAAAAACCAAACTAACACGGTAAATCAACTTGTGCGTGAGCCAAAATGATCAAATAGTAATAACATTCGGTTAACGTTCCAAAAGTCAAAATATAGAATAATAAAGTCAGGCATAGCTTGTCTTATTGACCCTTATGCCATCTATGAACGACTGGTACAAACTAGTCGACAATTTAGAAAAGTCACAATTTAGTCAAAAAAATCGATGTTAGACACACAGTGTAAGAGTTACAAGGTAATTTAGGTGTCTTGATTGTTCGATTTTTTGTCTATATGTCATATTATATTCGAATTTTATAGATTTTTGCTAAAATTGTCAGTCGTGCTCTTTTTTTTATTTGTGGGCCTTCTTCCGAACCGAAGTAACAATTCGTTTGCTAAAAGAAAAAAATTGCTTATAAAGGTTGTTCAAATTTGGGATATCTTTTTAAATATTCTGCCATTTATATTTTTTGTACTTTATAGAGTGCCATATGTTATTTGAGTATTTGACAGATGAGAAGGAGAAACATTCCGGTTGGAAGAAAATTTCGTTCAAAATATGGTAGAGAAAATGTTCCGACAAACCGTGCTATTAAGCTTATTATTGATAAATTTGAAGAAACTGGTTCAGTTAAAGATCAGAGAAGCAGAATTTATCATCGTATAGTGGTCGTTCAAGTGAAAATATTGCAGCTGTTAGAAGTGTTGCTGAAGAGGGAAGGATATCAATTATCGATATCGAGAGAGATCATTAGACATTTTTTTTTGTGGAGTCAATTGGAAGATATATTGATGTGCAGAATATGTGGTTTCAATAGGATGGTGCAATATGCCACATAGCAACGCAATCAAGCGATTTTTTGAAAGAGCAGTTTAATAATTGAATAATTTCTCGAGGAACAGACGTGAATTGGCCACCAAGATCATGCAATTTAACGCCATTGGACTTTTTCTTATGGGGTTTCTCTTGAGGTGTTCAATACCTCATAGACAATACCATCGAACAAATATCACTAATTGAACCATCATTATGCGAAAAAGTTATTCAAAATTTCGGTAAAAGATTGACAACCTGCCGAGCTAGCAGAGGAGGTCACTTCAATGATATTCATTTTCATTATTAACCGGAACCAATGAACTTTACTTTCCAATAAAAATAATTAAATTTCCAATAAAAATATTTAAAATTTAAAAAGATACCTCAAATTTGAACACCCTTTATCAAGCAAACATAACTTATGCAGGACGCGTTAAACATAAATTTTAAAATTTAAATTTTATTTCAGTCTGAAAATTTGACCTATTCTGGCAAAATAAGTTCCGATTTTGCAAAAAATGTTGCTAGTCTGAAAGTTTTGCTTCTTTTCAGTTCTGATTTAGAGAAAATTTCTCTGCGTAAATCTGTTGCATATAAATATTGGTACCTATAATAAGTTCTGATTCTACAAAAACAACAAAATTGCTATAATTTTGGTGCGCGTAAATAAATCCAGACTACCTATAAGACAAATAGTAGCAAAATAATAAAAAAGTTTTCCAAAATGTTGCTTATACATTTTTGACAATTTGAACCATATAACATATCTGTTGATTTAATGATTTACAATTTAATCAGCTAAAAATGTAAATC
This sequence comes from Tipula helvola, assembly GCA_963556165.1. Classification (NCBI taxonomy): domain Eukaryota; kingdom Metazoa; phylum Arthropoda; class Insecta; order Diptera; family Tipulidae; genus Tipula; species Tipula helvola. The sequence continues at coordinate 11,835,302 of OY744481.1, read as the reverse complement.
ATTAAATCAACAAATATGTAATATTGTGCGTCAATCACAAAGAGGAATGCGTACCTTAATTTTTTTTGTAATTAATCAGTATCCCGTTTTTTAAAACATGGTTTTACTCCTCGGCGAACGGGTCTAAACATTCTTTTTCTCAAATCTATACTCGGGCGGAAGCTAATTAGTTTCGAGATCAGCTTAAACAAGGTTATATCTGTAACAACATTAATCATAATTCATCAACTATGCTTAAATCATGGAATTCAACTAGCAGTTAGTGACATTCTTTATAAGAACGTGATAATTTATTCGATATCCTTCAGAGGAACAAGATAAAAATACTGAAGAAAACTACGAAGATGAAAATAACCAAGACGATGAGCTAGGTGAAATTGTTATCAACACTGATACTGTCATTGAAATGCGTGGAGATTTTAAAACAATTTGTAACAATGTTAGACAAACCATTAGATTGTTCAAAAAATCAGCTGTAAAGAACTGTGTGCTACATAAAATTGGTAAGATCGAGCTTGGAAAGAACTAAGTCTCATGCTCGATTCTGCAACGCGATGGAATAGTATAGTTCCGATGTTTGAACGATTTTTGTTCGTGAAAAACAGTTTCAGAAAGGCTTTGAAGGATCTAAGTTTACCGTTTAAGCTGATAGAGGAGGAAATACCCAAGATACAAGAATTGTTTCACGTTTTAAAACAATGGAAATATCAGTTGAAGTTTTGAGCGAACGAAATTGTAATCTATGAGTGTCGCTACTTTTGAGGGAATTATTTAATTTTTGTTAAATTCACTTTGCGAAATACTGAAAATCAGGTCAGAGAGACGCTGCAAGGACCTCATTACGCTCATGATGTTTATACAGAACCCGGAAAATTTCAAACCACCAGCTGAGAAGTATAACCATGGTATCTTTTTTTTTTTCAAAATCATCGATATCCTGCATCGCTAAATATGAAGAACAGAGTCACCAGAATCAACCGTTAGGTTGAATCGAAGAAACGGATTGTGATGTTGACAATGATGCTATTGTTATTCCGTTCGAAAGAGCATAATTGCTCTTAACTTGTCTCTGGCAAAGGCTTCAGCCGGAACTACCGCGAAATCCCAGAATTGCCTTAAACTTAATCCCGACTCCCGGGATTTGAGAGACATCCGGGAACAGGACCCACTAGCCATATTCCAGAATTTTAGCCAAAAATCAATTTAGAATCCCATTTCCATCGCCCATTCCAAGATCTATCCTACTTCGCCGTATTCCAGAACTTCATCCAAAAAATCATTTTAGAATCCCATTTCCATCACGAATTTCAAATTTCACTAAAATTCGTTGAGAAATAAATAATTTCTATCCTAATTGGCCATACATGTAATTTGCTAAAGGTTCAATTTGAAATGTACAATGTTCAATTTGAAGTGTAAAACTGGACTTAATTTTTTTTTTTGAAAAAAACCTAATCAATTTTTGGGCTACAAAAGACTTGCCAATTAATGCAAATTGTTCTATATGTAATACAAGTTGCATTACATAAGCAATATTTTTTTAATTGTGCAATTAATCCTTTGATATTGAAATTCATCTTCGATTTTATTGGCACTCAGAAAGTCAGAAAGCGTTGTGGTCGGGTTTTCAAAAATTAAACTTTCCATCAAATTTAAGTTTTAATAGCCAAGTTTGTGCACTCTTTAAACACCTTTTGTACAAATAACTTTTCCCTCCAAATTCCAATACCTAAAAAGTCAATGCTCTGTCCTACCACCATCATGGCACCTGTCACAGTTTATCCATTAAATGCAACATAACAAAAAAATAAATAAATAAATCCATCCAATAATATTAATTAATGATTCCAAATTTGCCTATATATTATGTAAGCAGACTTAAATCCAAAACCCAAACGAAACAACAAAATTAAAACATCCAATAAAAATATGATTGATTTATCAAAATCATAAAAAAATTTAAAAAATTTATAATTAAATCCCACCTTGCGCATTATACTTGCGAGTACGCATACACAAAAAATAAAAATCAATTCTACCGACAAACATAAATTGTCGCTGATCAAATCAAATCAAAAAATCATTAAAACAAAAAAAAAAAAAAAATCTTCAACAAATATTAAAAGAAAGTTTTGATCATGTTCTGATTAAATAAAAATAAATCTAATAAATTTTATTTATATACATAATACATAAGATTTGATTCGATAAAATTCAAACGACAGCGTGAACCACAAAATGAATCATTTCAATCGTAGCTCTGATCTCCTAAAGTCTAAAACAAACTAAATCACAGACGTACCAAATAACGAAAATATTCATAACGTAAGATGAAGCAAAAAAAAAAAAAAAAAATTATGATAAATTAATATTTCACTATACATTACGAGCCGAATAACTACTTTACTCCAAAGAGACCAAGACGTAAAGCAAAAAAAAAAAAACGCGCCTCTGAGCAAAAAATGGTATAAACAAAAATCTGAAGACAAACTAAAAAAAATTCTTTGCCGGAGGGAATTAAATTATTTGAGATTCCCGTTAGCAATTTTTTATTAAATACATGATCAAGTAAATTTATGTATGTTTGTGTGAGGAGAAGATCGATTTAAGAGAATTGAGAATCAGACTCAAAAAATCGATTCAAGAATTTTTTTATGGACCAAATTTTTGTAATATTTTCTTATTGTTTGATAATCAATTTCCGCATCGCGATTTTTTATTTTTTTTTTCCTTCACAACTTGTGATCGTGGAATTAATTGTTTATGTTATTGTACATATGTATGTATGTAGACATTATTTAGGTGGTGGTTAGGTCAATTTATTTATTTTTATTTTATTAAATTGTTACATGAGGCATTTTTTTAATTTGATCATGTCTTATGATTATTTACCTTATAAGAGTATTCATATTTATCTGTTACATACATATGTATATAATTCTCAAGTTTTTTTGAAAGTTTAAATAAATTAATTCCTCCCAAAATAACGAAACGATCTGTAACTTTTAATTAAATTACTTTTTTTCCAAAATGTCAATTTAATTTGTAATTTTTTATGATTTCGACTTCTTTTTTTTTTTATTTGGTTGTTTTATGAAATATGCGCACGTTGAAAATTTGATTGATTGCTATAGGCTTATACATGTACGTACAGGTATGGAATGATTTTGGGCGGTCGAGTATTTGTCCTAGAGGAGTTTTTTTTTATTCTGGTTTGTCTACAGTGCACGCGCTCACGACTTGTTAGATATAATTATATGGAGATAAGCTTCTGTTTGTAATTAATTATAGAAGTTTGACCTGAATTAGTATTACAAATGGCACAGATTAATTTTGACACCTGTATCTAGTCGATTATATTCAATTATATTAAAACGGAATATTGTAAAATTAGTAAGATTTGTAATAATCATAATGAAACGATGGTAGATCATACCATATTACAAAGTGTAAAAAATTATAGTCTGAGTTTAATAAGACCTTTCAAAATTTTTGTAAATTTCAAAATTCGACTTTTTCAAATTTTTAACAAATTTATATGTACAGTGGAATATCTATGTTTTAGATTGGTTACGAAAAAGTTGATTTCATAATCCGGTTTAAAACTTTTAAACTCAATCGTCGTCTATAAACCTAGTTGTCGATTTCCTATTCGATCTAGTTGTTTTGAGACAAATAAGAAGTTAAGGATTTTTTAAAATTGTTTGAAAATTCGAATGGAAATTTTATTAAAAATTTTAATTTTCATTAAAAAATTGGCGGTGACCAAGGTACCTGAAGAACTTAAGCAACCGATTACCTTTTTCATGCAATGGAATAACAATTGAAGTTTTCAAAATATCCGAGACAAGACCAACAGAAAAACTGTCATTAATAAGATCGGAGAAACAAATTCCGCCAAAAGACTTCAATATATCGGAACTAATACCCAACAGATCAATACTTTTGCGGGTTTTCAGACTCTTTATAATGGTTAATCAAAATTTCTTCACAGTCAACTACCACTCAACTTAAAAGCCTTTTTTTCCGCTGGCGCTACATCCCATTAAGGGATTTGGTCGCTTCATATTGAAGTTTCGTAATCATTTTTGCTAACGGATAATGAGTGATTAACTCAATGATCCAGTATTAACCAGCCGTGATTTTTTCATCACCCGCCGGGGATCAAACCCGGGACCTCCGGAGCTTAAAGCAAGCATGCTAACCACTTTGCCACCCGGGCGGCGAAACTTAAAAGCCTTAGCTAATGAAAAAATTCAGCTCATTAACAATTCTTGAAAAATAATTAGAAAATTAATTGGCAATTGAAACGGAATCAGAAACATTAATAACATCTTCATTCAAGATTTTATCAATAGAAACATGACGATAAAGGAATCCAAGGTTTAATCTTGGTATTTTTTTTTCGAACAGCAAAAATGTGACAGGACGATGCAATATTGTTAAAATAAATTACAAAATTATTCAGGCTAGTGGACGGACAGATCACTAGAGATAGCTAGATTACCAGATTACAAAATTTAAATGAACCGTTATTATGAGATGAAAGTCTGATATTGGACGATAGAACTTTAGACTGTCATTAGTAATCGACAATGGAAACAGATGTTTTTAACAACTCCATATCGTTATTACGAATAAGAGCAAAACAGTGATCAATACGTGTAACACTAGAGTTAAAAACGCGTGTAGGAGAATCAACTAGTAGAGACTGTAAACCAAAAGAGAACATCATAAAAAGTAATCGTCACTGCTATTAGGCAAGTTTGAAATGCTAATGTTAAAATCATTCAAAAGAAATAAATTTTTAGTTTAATTTACACTTAAAAAAGGACGAAAACACAGAAATAAAATTTGCTGTAGAAACAGATTGCGATAAACACCAACAATGAAAGCACCATTATTAATTTGAATAGTTAAGTTAACGATATCTGCAGACTCTAAATTAATTGACTCAAACGAACAGTTAAGATGACAATTATAAAAATACCAACACCACTCGACCGATAATAACTATTGCAACAAGTAACTAAAATAATAATTAGGAATGTGATAAAAATCCATTTCATAGACATAAATCCATATTTCAGATGAAATAATTACAACCGGTAAAGTACCAAAAGAATTTAAATGCGACACTAATTTGTCAAAATTTTCGCGTAAACAAATGAGAACCATTATCTAATAATCCTAACTACTAAAAGCAACACTGCGACCCTGAAAAGGTATATTTTGATTATAAATGTTAAGAATAGGAAAACAAATAAAAAATTTAAATTATCGAAGCAATTTAGGTTTGGTTGAAAAGTATTGAAAGCGACACCTATTAACCAGTAGAGGAATAAACATTTATACGCCATTTTAATATTTCATCTTTCATTTGGACACATGAAAATCTTTATTTCGATCTGGCAATTAATTCTTTGTTTATAAGCCATTAGAAGTTGATGTATCAGTGTATTCGTTTACAATGGAAAAACCGAATATCGTGCAGTGATAAATTCTTTGTTTTGGAAGGTTTATCAGCAACAGAAATTCATATAAAAATGGTAAAAGTGTTTAAGGAATCTGCTCCTTTATTTCCAACTGTGCATCGGTGGGTTTTAGAGTTTAAACGTGATCGTTCAAGCGTTGAAGATGAACTACATAGTGAAGATCCAAGTTTGACTAAGCGTGAAATTGCTGATACCATAGGCATCTCGGACGAACGAGTACTCCTGAAGAATTATTTATTTTTTATTTTTTTTTTTTTTATTTTTATTTAACAAATATTACAACTGAATACAATTTCATCTAGTAATTTATCTATATTAAATGATGTTAACTGTTTGAGGAGAATAACCCATCGGTTAGCTCCAGGTTGGATACTTCATTAATTTATCTGTCCTAGTTCTAAGGGCTTCGTTCTTCGAAGCCGTCTTACTGGATTTTGGTTGTTCAGCATACGACGCAAATCCGCATTTTCATGTTGACTGAGGCGCTGTACGTGTTTCCTAGCATATTTCTTAATTTCTTCACTGACGTACTCCATCTTTAGATCCTTATGAAGGTTATCATTCCTTATATACCATGGTGCGTTGACCATACTACGCAAGACTTTATTTTGAAAAGTTTGAATTACTTTTACGTTAGTTTTCTTGGTACAGCCCCATAGCTGTATACCATACGTCCATACAGGTTTCAATATCTGCCGATATAATAGCAGTTTATTATGTAATGTTAGCTCAGAGTTCCTTCCTATGAGCCAATACATTTTTCTATATTTGATGTTTAATTCTTCTTTTTTCTTTTTAACATGCTCTTTCCACTTGAGTTTAGCATCAAGGGTCATTCCTAAATATTTTGCCGTGTTTGCATGTGGAATAAGTTGTGAATTCAGTCGAACAGGTAACCAATTAACATTTTTGTTGGTAAAGTTTATATGTACAGATTTAGTTTCGTTGAGTTGAAGGCGCCATTTCTTCGTCCAATTACTCAATGAATTAGCAGCGTTTTGTAATTTGCTGGTTGACTCCTCTATGTTGTTTCCAGTTGCCAAGATTGCAGTATCATCCGCAAATGTTGCAATATTTGTTCCTTTTGTGGTTGGCACGTCTCGCGTATAAAGTATATAGAGTATCGGCCCCAGAACACTCCCTTGTGGAACTCCCGCCGATATTTTCTTTAATTCGGAGTATTCCTCTTCATGTTTCACACGAAAGCGTCGATCAGCTAGATATGACTTTAAAATCAGGTAAAACTGCTTCGGCAGATCTCTGTGTAGTTTATATTCCAGGCCTCGGTGCCATACTTTGTCAAAGGCTTGAGATACGTCCAAGAATACACTTGAGCATATTTTTTTATTTTCCAGAGCATCTTCAATTAGATCTGTGATTCTATGCACTTGATCTATGGTATAGTGTCTCTCTATAAATCCAAATTGGTGAGGAGGAATGAGTTTTCTGTCTTCTATTACTGATTTTAATCTCTTGAGTAGTAACTTTTCAAATAATTTTGAAATTATAGGAAGTAGGGAAATCGGCCTGTACGATGTTTTCTTGTTTGGCGGCTTGTTAGGTTTTATAATCATTATCACCTCTGCCACTTTCCACTGCTATGGAACGTATTTTAATCTGAAGGCTGCATTGATTACTTGCAGTAATTTTCGTACTCCTTTTTCTGGGAGAGTTTTAACTATAAGTCCAGTGATTAAATCATAACCAGGGGATTTTTTTGAACTTAAGTTGTTTTTAATTTCATCTTTTAGCTCTTGTAGTGTTACAGGTTTTATGTTTAGGTTATCCACTTTATTTACTGAAATTATATTTTCTTCAGCTGTTTGCCTTGGGAGGGGTTGAAATGTGTTTTCAAGATAGTCTGCAAACAATGCAGCTTTTTCTTTGGCACTTCTAGCCCAAGTTCCATCGTCATTCTTGATAGGAGCTATTTGTACTTTAGGCCTTTTAAGACCTTTAGTTGCTTTCCAAAGGGAGTAATTAGTGTCTTTGTTGCCAGAAAGGCCAGCCAGGTATTCATTAAAAGATTTGTTCTTGACTTCTTTGATAAGCATTTTTAATTTGTTGCTTAAATAATTAAGTCGTGATTTGCTTTGTGGTGCTCGATTCCTCTGCCAGATTTTTCGAGCTTTCCGCTTTTCTCTAACCAGATCTCTCACTTCTACTGGGTAGTTGATGTAACTTTCCGTTTGATTACAAGTAGGAGGAGTACTCTGCCATGCTGCTTGCAGAATACTGTTGTTCAGCAGCTCCAATTGAACCTCAAGTTCTGCCGGAGTTTTAATTGGTACTTGTAGTTCCGTATTGTCTTCGACTATTTTCCGGAAGAGGTCCCAGTTTGTTTTATTATTTGTTAACCTAGGTAAATTTTCTTTTTTGATAATGGTATCACTGAGTGTCATAATGACAGGTGTGTGGTCAGATGAAATTCCTTCACTGTTTTCGAGTAATACGTAGTTTACAGATATCCCTTTTGTTACAAAGAAATCTATCAAATCTGGTATCTTATTTGTATCCGCTGGCCAATATGTTGGTTTACCTCCAGACAGGAACTCGCAGTTTAGTGCTCGACCAGCTGCAAATAGCTCCTTACCCTTATGGGTTGTTAGCCTTGATCCCCAATATGTATTTTTAGCATTAAAATCGCCTCCGATTATGAAGTTAAAACCGAGCGATTTGAGTAACGTAACATAGTTTTCTTTAGTCAGATTATAACGTGGAGGGCAATATATTGAAGATATGTTGATTACCTTTTGACTATTTATTCGAACATTAATGGTGGCTACTTGCATAATTTCTTCTTCAATTTTTACTCCTTCGTAATGTTTGATGTTTTCCTTCACAAATATGGTTGAACCTCCTCTCGCTTTTCCTGACGGGTGGATGGCGTGATAGCACTGGTATCCTCGAATTCTAACGAATGAATCTTTTGTCAAATGAGATTCTGAAATTAGGCATATATCTATCTTTTCTATATTTAGGAAAATTTCTAACTCTGGAATTTGTTGCAACAGCCCATTTGCATTCCAATTGGCGATTCTGAATGTGTTATTCATCTTCATAGATTAGTACATCATAGAAGTGAGTTCATTCACTGTTTCTTGCTTATTTAACCGCTTATTTAAAGCGTCCAGGCTTCTTTCTTGTTTTAGTAGCCTTAAGTTTAATGCTTCTATATTCTTTAAAATTTTTTCAAGAATTAGGCTTTGACCGTCTTCGTTGTTACTTACTACTTCCCGCTGTTGTACAATCTGGGAGTATGTTTTTCGGCCTGCTATTGCACTTGTTAGTGGTAGTTCTACCACTGGATTTTTAGATATTGTCTTATTATTGAACATCCCACGGTTTAGCGGGCCTTGTTGTTTTTTATTTCTCAGATTTTGAAGTTCCCTGGCTACTTCACATCCTCTATAATTAGCGGGATGCTCTCCATTACAGTTTACACATTTTGGAGGCGTAGCTTTTGTGAACCTACAATCTTGGGCGAGATGTTTTCCCGAACATTTCACGCATCTAGGCTCTCGTTTGCAATATTTCTGCGTGTGATTATATCCTTGGCATTTCTTACACTGAGGTATCAAGCCTGTGGATTTTCTTAACGCTTCTATTCGAACTCTCATGTTAAGGACTGCCCTAATATTGAAAATTTTTTCCACTTTTTCCGTGCTATTAAAAGTAAGCATAAACAATGGGAGCCCCCTTTTATTCATTTTAATCCCTTGATCAGTTACAGTTTTTTCTTTCTTTAGGATATTTACCGCATCCTCTATTTTGAAGCCTTGGTGTTTAAGGTCTTCCATTATATCCTGCTTTGCACAGGTTGGATGAAGACCTCTGGCCATCACTTTAATCGGACGATCATTTTTGTCCTCATATGTGTACCATTCCTTGCCGTCATCTGTCAGCTTTGAAGCCAAGGCTCTATAACTTTCAATATCTGTTGTATTGATTTTCCAAATATTGTTGTTCAGTGCTACAACTCTGTAATCTTTTGTAGTCACCGATTTCATTAACGATTGGATAGTACTATATTCAGTTACGCCAATAATGTTGATTGGTGGTGGAGCCTTTTCCTTAATTTTGGCAGTTTGGTTTTCCTGAGCTGGTACATTTTGCTGATTTTGATTTAATACAGCAGTTATTGAAGTGTGGCTTGAAGCTACAATCTCTGGAGAAGATTCTGCCTTCCGTTTTTTCGCAGGTCTTTTCTTCCTGTTCTTTTTTAAGATCCAGTCAGTTTCTTCTCTTAATTCTTCTTCGTCAGTGTGGTACTCTGTAGCACACTGTTCTTCTGGCTTCTTGGGTTGCAAAGCATTTCTCTCATGGAAAACTGAAGCATCCTGTTCCTCAGGTTCCTTTGATTGTAAAGAATTTTTCAGTTTCTCATTTTCTAACTTAAGAGATTTTACTTTGTTCATTAAATCCGACGTAATTTTTTCAATGTTACATAGTTGTCTGCGTAGTTCTGCATTTTCTATCTCAACTGTTCTAGCTAATGATGTTGGTGATCTTTGCACTATGGAACTTCTTCCAAATGGGTCAAAGTTCAAAAGCTCTGAAGTATTGGGGTCATTGGATATCGACGACTGGGAGCCCGCTTGCTCACCCCTCAAAGTCGCCGGCACTGGGTATCCGATTCCCTGCGCCGTAAGGTTATCTCGTTTCGAGTCCCCCATATTGGTTATTATTTTCAGGGAACCACCCTTAGCTAGTTTTGGTCCGCGAATGGTATTTTATTTCCCATTTACCCGCCCGACAAGTCAGTAAGAGTTTTCCCCTATCCGCCACCTGGGAACGCGCCCGATGGGAGTCTAGCAACTCCGCACGAGAAGAATTATTTATGAAAAAGTTGCTTGGAAAACTGGTGCCGCATTCGTTAACAATTCAACAAAAACTGAATCAAAAACAAATTTCTCAGCGTAATTTGAAGCGTTTTAAGCAGAATAAAACCCACCATATTCGCCAGATTTCGCTCCCAGCGATTACTATATCTTCAGAAACCTGTTACAATTCCTTCGTGGAAAGCGAATTTCGTCGAATGAAGAAGCTATTGCAGCCGTGGAACAGTATACAATTATTGGAGGATCATTGGAATATGTGTATTGAAGTTGAGGGAGATTATATTGAATAAAAAAACTAATTTCATTAAAAAATTCACATTCTTTCATTTTTGCTTTCAATACTTTTCAACCAACCTGTATGTAGATTATTATTATTGGTTTGCACATAAACTGTTCCGTTACTGAACCAAACACTGTTGAATTTTTTTAGATGTTTAAATCTCCACGCCTCAGAAAAAAAATCTTCTTTTGGAAAAACACATACATACTATAGTTTATGTTAATGTTTTTATTTTTGTCCACAGAATAACCCAAATGTTATACTGTTAGAGTTTTGCACCTCTTTCTTGCGTGCATGACGACATCCTTAAACAACTTCCGAAGAAATTTTACTTGAAAAATGGTCCCATTATTATTATTACCTTAGGCAGATGTTGTTGGTGTCACGATCGTTTTTCAAAAATGACACACCCAAGCAGGTTTTAAACATACCTGAAACGGTGGTTGAGGCTATATCTCGACAATTGATCGATTTTCTTTAGAAAGTGTTAAATTCCATTTTAATTTAATTTTTTAAGGCCATTAGCTCATTGAAAATGTCATGAGAGCACTCAGGTGTTTCATGGGGAGAAACACGTTGCAACGGCAATATATTTTAAATAGATGAACTGCAAATTGTTAGCGGGTCGCAATCATAGTTAAAGAATTAGCTGACACAGCATTAGCAACACTATTTATAGAATTTGGACAAAATCACAAATTTAAAATAAATTTAAATTACTTCAGTTTACAAAGATTTTAAAGAATTTCAAGTCTTTTACGAACTTACTATGTAAGTACTTTAATTATTTTAACAAATTGAATTTTGCTTCTGAAATTTACTGTTTTCAAGAAGATTGAGGTTTAAAGTAATTTAAGAATAACAAAACTTCGAAGGATTTAGAAAGTTCAAAAAGTTTAGTAATTTGTAGAAATCATGAAATTTAAAATTTTAACATGATGATTGATTAGGATGTACGGCCTAGCATTACAGGAAGATTCCCGAACTCCCTGTCCCATTCCGTACACCCGTTTACACATAACAAAACCAAAGGATAGAGGACTTAATTTTACTTAATTATTAATTGTGTATATGTCCACTATTTTTCCATCTGCGGTTGGGTGGTGGGAGAGCCGAGATTTCGTTCCATCATCATATTCCCAAGCGGTTACCCAAATTTGTACTAACCATAGCATATGTTGCTTGATATCGTTGTTGAAGTTATTTTCTTTTCTCTTGTCGACTCGCCTCCCCATAAAATTTAAAATTTTAACATTTCAAGAAAAATTCCGATTGCTTAAAATAATATTAATTACTGGAATTGAATTCCTTAAAAATGATAAAATTCTTTAAATTCTTAATTTTTTTAAATTTTTAATTTAAATTTCTTTACTTCAAACTTTCACATGTTATAAAATTTGGGCGTGTAGGATCTTTTTTTAAAATATCAGATCCAAAAAACCAACTGTTTCAATGCAAACGTTCCCGTGGTGGACATATGAACGATGTCGAATTCCGCACATAAATGTTTTGATTGTACTTTGAGCAAATAGCATAAAATTTTCGAGATATGTATCGCAAATGGTTTGCGTTTTATTTAAAAAAAAAGTTATCAAGTCCTTATTGAAAAACCCTTCATATACTAAAATCCATAAAATTGGAAATGGATTTTTTCGTTTTAATTTGCTGAGTGTTAACATTCAAACACCAGCAGCTATACACTTATTTGACACGCTCGTTTTTTTTTTCATATCACGATGAACTACTTAAACCTCTATTTATAAAAAATGTATCGCGCATAAGAATTTGAAAATCAAATTGCATTTTTTAGAAAAATCTTTATGTAGATATATGTACATACATATTATGTATTACCAACAACAACTACGAGTATGTACAACTAAAAGAAAAAATGGCGAAAATAAATTAAAAACCCAACCAAAAAATTGAGTTCACTCAACTTTGTACAAATATTACAAGTAACGATATAAATTTAGATTTCTCAGTTTTTTTGGGGTCCATTATCTATCTTCTTACACAACATGTATGAGATGAATTGAGATTTTTGATTTGTTTTTTTTTGTTGTGCGCAAAAATATTATTATTATTAACTATTATTGTTATTACAAATACTATTAAAATAAAAAATCTGTTATTTTTGTTTTATTTTTATTTTTTGTGTTTAGGATGGGGAATAATCGTTGTTGTGCGACTTAAAAACTTATAAAGATAAAATTCTTTTGACCACCAACAATATATCGCTGTGTGTATTTATCCAAACGTCATGTACATTGTGTGTACATGTAACATGTTATTTTTTATACATTAAAAGGTGGATTTTATATAATTTTTTGTTGTTTCTTGTGTTTAAGATGTCGATTATAAATTTATAAGAGATATATAGGCTTTGTACTGTGTGTCATGTTCCGCTAATAATTTTAATTAGATCAGTTTTTTTTTTCTTCTCTTAATCATAATACATATAGGTATTTATCGTGTTGTGAAAGTTGGCTTAAGTCAAATATGAAAATTGATTGGCATTTTTGGCCCGAATATATACCTTGACGAATTTTATATATCGCAACGTGTGACCCCCCCCGGTACATCAAAATACCATTTTGCCGCTCACCTTTATAATCTCTAATAAATCACTTTGTGATGTGAAAACATAGAGTTATTATAACTTTATTAAATTTAATTGAATGTTTAATGCGCGATAAAACCATTTTTATATTAAATTATTTTCTAATGACGATAACCAATCGATCATGTTCGAAATTATGTTAAAGAAAACTGAAGAAGAAAACATAAATTTTCTTCGTGATTAATCTTTCAATGATTTCATCTTGAACTAGGCGCGCACAACAAAATCAACAACAACGTGAATATTGTTTAACAAAAAAATGTTATTCTTTTATTAAATAGGTATACACACAGTAGAATGTGTTAAGATTCAAGATCATCTTGAAAATTATAGAAATCCACTATAACAATAATAATAATAATAATGATGACGATGATAGTTTTTAGTTTTTTAGATTATCTGAATAAACAATTGTCTAATCAAAATTATATTTTATTTATTTAATAAATGATTTGTTTGTTCTTCAACTTCTGTCCATAATTATATAGAGCTTATGAGGTCAAAGATTTTCGCCAGTCACGTGATTAGGGGTCGGACATAAATAAAATCGTATTAAATGTAATGTGATACGAGTGAAAAATCACCTGTCATCAGGACGTATTAAATATCAGTTCATCTTTTATATTCACCGCTGGTTTGATTGTGTGAATGAAATACACTTGACTCGTAAACGTAAATCAATATCAGAAAAATAAAATAAAAACAATCCACTTTATATTATTTATAAGAGAGAAATCATTTCAATTTTTGCCACAACAATTACTGTCAAAAAATAAAAATAACAATTATTAAAATTTCTTTATAGTTTTTACCTTTTGTTTGCCTTTTTTTTCGCATACCTCTCTCTCGTGCACTCAAAAGAAAAGAAAATCGCAAATTTTTATTTCACATCAATCCAATCAATCGCGATGATGAATCACAAATGGATGTCTATATACAGTACATACATAAAAAGTCAATTTTTACAGATTTTCTAACAATTCAATGATTATTATTGTAATGACCAAAAATCCATGTCGAATTATATATTTTGAAATCTAGAAAATTTAATACTAACACGTACACAATGTTATCGCAAAAATAATCGCGACAATCAAATCAAATTAAAAATAATTTTATTTCAGCCGCCTCTAAAAATTTTTGCTACTTCATTCCAATTCCAATTTACCAAAAAAGCAAAAAAAAAACTAAAAAGTTATGATCATCATATTTCATTAAAAATGAATAATAGATTGCGAACGCCACGGAGAGATTGTTAAAATCTGTATTTCAAAATGGTGTTAGATGGTGGTATGTGCTATGTTGGTGAAATTTGCTCTGTGCAGCTTAAAAATTGTATTGTGAATGAAAAATAATTAAAAATTTGGTTTAAGTGTTATTGGTCTACATACAATGGGGCGAGTAAATTTTTACGCTCGTCAGCATAGTTTTGTGTATAGGAGAGGGTCTTATTTACGAGTGATATGATCATTCAAAACAAAATTTTAAATTATTCTTAATTCCATATAAGCATTCCATTCGTTCAGGCTTAATTTCGTTATATATGAGAATATAGAATGTCAAGAGTTAAGCTACATTATTTAATTAACATTTTTAATTTTGATGACCTCTATAAATTAAAAGTGTGATTCCGAATTAAATCTGTGACGGTAGGAGAATAGCCTTAAGTGCCTTCGATGTAAACTAATTTACTCTTAGATGATGTTATTTGAAAATGGAAACACACTGCTTAGAGGAAATCCACTTGAAGTTAGCATAACTTCAGCAACTCAATTTAATTGTTTATCTCTCTAAGTACTCTATCTAATGCATTACAGTCATATTTCGGAAGAAATTCTTCATTTACTTTAAAAATTTATTGCATACTTAACCATCGGCAAAATCATAACAAACCGTACACAGATTCTTGAGATTTTAATTGTGGAGCTCACTTCGACATTTATATGTGTTTTATTGTGTTGTATTTTATTTTGAGTGAGTTTGTCTTAGAATTTCTGCAGTTAATCCATTGTATCTCTTCCCGTAGAGGGGTATTCGATGACTTTACTATTTATTGTTGGCCGAAATTAATTTGAAAGTATTTAAAGTTACTTATTGTGCCCATGCAAGGAACTGTACAGCATCTTTTAAATAAATCACAAATACTATGAATTATACATACAATCGCAATTTTAAAAAAGCATAAAATTGGTTATTGTCTGACAACTCGGTGTAAACTGTTCCATGGATATTCTTTCTTGTCGCAATTTTGTTCTGCCTCAATCAATGAAAGAGTTTATTTTTCCATTTTCAGAAATCTATACGCTCTTCATTACGTCATAATGAATGATCATGTATTTGAGGCGTCTGAGGCAGAAGTAACGATTGGGGGTCTTATAAATTGTTAATGTAGTGGATTTCGTTTGATTTTTTTAAATTTCCCAAAGCATTTAATTTCTTGTAATAAATTTTGTTAAACTCCCTTACAATCACATCTTGAAACCCATGGTTGCTCGCGAAAAAAATTGTGTTCCAGATTTTCACATTTTTCGTCTTAGGTTTTCAGGAATGTGAGTATTTTCATATAGGAAAGCATTTCGCTTTTGCCATTCCACGCTAGAAGGTAAAGGTATACAGGAAGACAAAGGAAAAAACTGATGCAGGCACTTATCCTTCTTCTTTCTGTACCTTTATAACAGAGTTTGTGTCAATTGTATCAAAAATCGGTGAAAACATTAATTGGAGGATATTGGAAAGGGGAAACAAAATATTCGCAGTATTTCATAAGCAAGGTTTTGAAATATCCTGGCAAATTTTAAAATTGGTGTTGTTGTTGAAATGGTTTTGAACGTAAGTGAAGCTAAAATTGCATATTTTTCCAAATTTTTTCGGCTCCAAAAAATCTTGACAAACACAGATTTTGCAAAACTGTCAAGAACTCGTGTCAAAAAACTGTTCAAAACTACGTCATAAATACTCGTTTTTGACACTACCCCCATCTTTGGTTTATAATACAAAACGATAACTATCGAATTGCATATAGGTTCCTTGTTATGTGAAACCAACATTTTAGAAAACCAAGATTTTGGTTAGAAAACCAAAATCAGGATTTTGAAAACTAAGATTTGATTGCCTGTATAGTTACCTGGGATTTCCCGGGACAGATTTCCCGGGAATTAAAGAAATTAAAACAATTCCCGATTCGCAGGAATGTTGTAAATATTTCCCGGGAACGTATAATCCAATTTCAAGACTGCTCAATGGAGTTTATTAACTTCATGGAATTAATCAGATAGTTGTCGATAAAAATCTGAAATGGCCTATTTTGGAAAACAATGTTGCAGTGATTATATGTAGCAGGATTTATTGGAAGCAGAACAAGAAAAAAATTCAGTCAAAAGAAAAGTTGGACGTATACATAGTCTGTCTACATAATAAAACCAAATCATCACACAACGCTTACTCAAAACACAATGAAAAGTAAGGTGCTAAATTCAAGCCAGAAATGGAAATATAACCAATTTAAAAAACCACCCTGTATCAAGCAGACATTCACCGAAATTGAGACTAATTTTCCATTAGCGGGTGCGTTTCTAACGAAAATTAAATCGTCATTTTGATGCATTCAGCTCCTTGGCACTATGTTTCCTTAATTTTTTTCTTTTCCGTTTCTCGACCTAAAATTTAAAATTGTTTGAATTTTAATATTATATACATACATAATGAAGCATATTCGTGTCCTGAATCCCGGGGATTCCCGGAAATCAGAAAATCATAATACCGTTTCCCAGGAATGTACAAGACCCGGGAATGGGCAAGCCCTAGTTGAGAGCACTGTAGAGAGAGAGAGAATCCCTCATCTGACCGAGCAAATCTGGTGTCAATTTGTGCGTAAAGAAACTATGGCAAATAATTTATATTACAATAAATTAAAATAATTAATCTCAACATCTTTTAAACATTATCACGAAAAACACCTACGCGTGTAGACGACACAGCTCACCCCGATTTTTTTTTTAAGGTGCAGGTTAATTGAACTTTTCGGAGTGAGTTGTTGAAATTTACAGCTCTTGATTTTATTTAGTAATTCACCATTTTTTGTATCGATATTCTTTTGATCGCTTATCAAAATTGTTAGTAATTTAAATATTTTAAGGCCTTAAATTTAGGTTCATAAATATTCTTCTTCTCTGAGTTCTCTACTTCAAAAATTTTATTTGAAACGTAAAAGCAAAGTTTTGAAAATAATTTGGAATGAATTAATTTTAATTTTCCCAATTAAAAGTGAACATACGCAGGATTACCATAACCAAAATAAAACAAATTGTGGAAGGCTTAACTTTAAATGATTAAATTGGCCTTTTGTAGTCGTTAAATAAGTAAAGCTGTATAAATATGAAAAAATATTTAAATTAAAACAAAAAACAAATCACATTTTAAATAAAGATAAATTCAATTAAAAAATATTAATTAACTCTGAATCACTTAATTGGAAGTTTAGATAAATACGAGGATTATAATCAAATAATCACAAAACTAGTATACCACCAAATTCCTATTCGATGAACAACTAGACGTTATAAGTCATATCAACGGATTTACCAGAATAGTTTCTCATTATTACCGATCTTCATAGAATTAGAAATATGTACTTGGAGCCACATCTGAATTTAAGAAAAATGTGTGACCTTTATTCCACCGAATATTATGATGAGCCAGTAACATTTTCGGCTTATAAAGATGTTTTTGATATACAATTCAATATAGCTTTCTTTGCTCTGAAAAAAATTTATGTTTTAATTCTGAGGAGCATAAAAGGACAGGGCAAAACGGCGGCATAAGAGGCATATATATACTCGAAGAGATTATTAAATGGACATTAGCATTATTGCCAGAGATTAGAATTCAGTTTCCGATAGTACACGTGGTAGCTGACCTGCTCCTTCGATGATCGTACAGGTTCCAATAGTAAACGTAGTACCTGACCTACTCCTTCGTCCATTGAGTCCAAAAACTACCCTCTATCCAAGGGATAAATTATTCTGGGAACTTTAGGTATTGAGATTTAGGTAATTGAGATTTTGACTGAAAATGATACATTGGCTTAAGCACCCTTTGCCAGAGATTTGAACTCAGGTTCCGATAGTATATATGTAGTAGCTGACCTATTTCTCCATTCATCGAGCCCAAAAACTAGCCCATATACAAGAGAATAAGTTAGTCTGGAACTTTATTAAGCTGACCTACGTACACTTCCTATATAAATACACTTAGTAGTTCCGATAGTTCATGTAGTAGTTGACCTACTTCTTAGTCTATCGAGCCCCAAACCTATAACTGCTGCTATCTAGGGGAATAAATTAGTCTGTAAACTTTATGAACCATACGATTTTGACTGAAACTGTTTCAATGACCGTTAGCACCTACCTATACTCTTTTCGAGCTTAAGTTCTGATAGTGCATCTAGAAGCCGTTTAAATTTCTTGTCCATTAAGCCGATCAATTATCCCATAAACCTGCAAGAATAATTTAAACTGAACATTTTTTCTGGTGATTTTGATAAAAATTTGTTAAATATCATTTACGCCACTTGCCAGAAATTTATCTTGACTTAATTCCATTAACCTTACCCTTGAATAATTTTTATTCGGAAGATTTTGTAAAAAAATGAAATTTTTAGTACTAAATATATCAATATGAATCGTAATTTTTTCAATTGGAATTTATTTTAACAGTGTGAGTGAAGCTAATACATATACAGAATCTGTGGTTTTGTGTAGTTCATTTTGAATTAAAGGACTCGGGTATTTAATACTTTCCGCTGGTAAATCAATTAATTATATCGTGACTGGGTCATATTTTGCTAATATTCTGACGTTAGTTAAAAAGTTTCCAATCTACGTATCTTGCAAATTTTCACGGTACTCTCTTAATGGTAGAAAATTTTAGGAGAATTTTTTGGATTTTACTCTATTCTTGAACACTTTTCTCTAAACCCATAGGTAATCCCTGTATTATTTTCCCAGATTTCTTTAGAGCAGGCATGCATGCCCATTGATGTCCTACAAATGATCCTTAGTTTTAAGAGATACATTTTGATTCTTATTGGCGATCCTTTTTTTCTAATTACAATTTTTAGGAGATGTAAAAATAACCAAATGGTTTCCTATTGGTTTATACGAGCCATACTTTATAATAAATTTCTTCATATTAGTTAATACATCTTAGGATAATTTGCTATATCAGTACGATTTTTTAAAGAAAATTAAAATTGTTCTTAGAATTCTAATCAAAGAGATTCCAAACAAATGTTCTTAAAATGTTATAATTTTTTCGACAATTTATGTAAGCAGAATTTATAGTGAAGACAAAGATTGTGTCTAAATTAATATTTTGTACAAATAATTCAGTTATTTGGTACATCAAAGATTCGCTGCACAAATATGACTTGCTCATTGCACATTTTGTGCCTATCTGCAAGTTAGAATAATTCCTGCATGCAACCAACGTTACGCTTATCAAACCCGGACATTTAGATTAATCAACTCGAATAATATCAAGAATGTTGAATAATTTTTAATCTATCAAATCTGGCATATTACCTATACATAACACTCAGACTCAACCTTAAACAAATCTCAAATAAGCTTATAAACGTTGACAGTGGCAGGCGCACAAATGAATTTAAAATTTAGATGGGCTATACAATCTGCTGGGAAAGTAAATTGCTTGTATAATTCTAATTCTTCCGTGAAATTATTTTATTCACAAAATTTAAAAATATTTCATGCTCGGTAAATTCGTGTTACATCGAATCGGATGGATTTTCCTACCAGTAATGCGTTAGGTTTACACATTTTATTTCTTTGTAATAGTCGGAAAAATTAGCATAGAAATAAATTTTAATTAATTTATTAAGTATGGAAAATAATTTAATGGTAAATTGAGTGTAGACATTTGAGTGAAACTCTGGACGAACTCTGGTTTCAATTCAGGAGATTTTGGCTATATAGCAGTCTCATCCGAGAGCCGAATAAGGAAGACCGTGGGATAAATATACACTTGCAATTCGGTAAATACATATATGGCGACCAGTATTTAAAACTTATAACAAATATTCGTAATGCCGGTCTGTTTCTTGTATCAAGATTATTCATTCCCTTATTTGCTTAAATTAACAAAATTGTAGCCAAGTAACCGAATTTGGAAGGCCAGAAAATAATGGAAAGAAGAGGCGGATCTAATACTGAATCTGTAGCCGTATACAGATAACCTAAATTAAGATTAAGTAATTTGTTTAGTTTCTACCAGATTCTTCTCCCAAGCCTTACTCTTAATACTCGTACATTTTCTTGGTGATTTTCAGATTAACAAGAGTGAACGTGACATCGACTATTGGGATGAAGATAAAAAGGATGCCGAGTCAATGGTTTGTGAAGCTACACGTATACATATCCAAAAAGCTGTAAAACAGCTGTTTATAGTCTAGAACCGAAAACCTAATTGATTGAATTGATGTAAAATTCCGAACAATTTCTGCGAGATTGTTAGATTCAGTATTTTCCTAAAATTTCGGGATCCTGTAATCCGGAATTGCGAACCTTATTTGTTAAAAAAAGTGGTAACTATTCCCGATTTAAGCTCAATTGAGCTAACAGTGCGAAAAGACGTTAAGATACAAATATATTCACATAATTGAACCAGCGCAGCTGTGGATATTAAAAACGAGATCTTCTTCAATAATTTTGATGGCTCGTTTATTTTCAAAATTTTATTTTTATCAAAAGGATAAGAGCTCACATGTGACCTAAAACAGTTCTTCTATACGATTTGTATTTCTACATCTGTACACTTTTATTCAACAAAGAACTCAAATTGCAGTTAAATTTGAATTTATTGATATCTTTTATTAAAAAAATACTGGTTCTATAAAATCAAAACTATTTAAATAAATCTAAGAAATCATAAAAAAAAAAATTTGTGACAATATCAAATTTATATGAGTATGTTTGACTCCATTTAATCACATCTCGGTAAAAATTCAAAAGATCAAAAAAATTTGAATAATCCTATACACGCACTCAAATAACAATCGATCTTAAAAATTAAGAGATTTATAAATCAAAATTATACATAATAAAAAATAAATTCTGTAACATTATCGATTTATGATGGATTAATTAAACACGCGGCCATATATAGAGTGCGAGAGAAAGATAATTGTGTAAAAGTATAAAGTGGTTTCGATGTTCTTAATTTAATCCAATTTTCGTATATAAATCGACAAAAATTATGACAATAAATCATAATAAGCCATCAATTAAAATCATACACAAAAAAGTACCGTTATTTTTTTTAATGCTCATCATCGTAATCATTATTTCTTCTTAATCCCCATCATGTACAGCACATAGCTAGATAAGTTTATTTTCTAAGCACATTAAAAAATTGATCATTTAAAATCGAATCATATAAATTAAATCATAAATTATTTTATTTTGTGTATAGTGCGCTCTTTCGATCTTGTTTTATGTATGTATGTATGGATGTAGGTGCGCGCGCGATCATATAAATTATATAATTTATGTTTTAAGCGAATCGATCGTTTTATATATAAAAAAAAAAATTATAAATGGTGGATTATTACTTACATTATCATCTTCATCATTATTACTATTGTTGTTATTATTGGTGTTATTATTATTATTTTGTTCGTCATCGATTAATTGACAAAATTGCACTTCATCATCTTTTGTTATATTATTATTAGTGTGCAGATCATCATCATGATCAATACTATTCACATCAATATTTGAATCATCGATCGAATCGCTACGCGTTTCAATATTATTTTTTAGTATTTCATTTAGAGAATTATGCCGCAAATCGGCGATATCGTGATGATGCTGTGTCGTTGTTGTTGTTGTTGTCGCCTGATGATCATAATACTCTAAATTTTTCATTTTAATGTCATTATTGTTGTTGTTATTATTTTGATTTATGAGACGACGTCTTTTGTATGTGGTCGCGATCGCCGTTTCAATATTGTCCATCGTGTGATGATTCTAGTGTGCGCGAATTAATTTAATATTCAATCAACGTTTTGCATTGACATCTGTATTAAATGCTGCGTGTAATTTTTATATTGTAGTACTTTATATAAGATGTCAGGTTATTATTCTACGTGTTTTCTATATACTTATAATGTACTCGTTTTGTGTATAGTGCAAAAAAAGTAGTTCATGTTTATAAAAATAAATAATAATTATAGGTATTGCCGCGCTTATAAAAAATAATAATAATTTTATTGTAAAATCAATTTATCATGGTCTTGATTAATGTAATTTTATCTTATTATCTTAACACATTTTATATTTGGTTTTGATAAAATTTAAATATTTCTTGCTGATTTTATTTTGTATGATTCGCGTGAGAACATCCCAATTAATATTTTCAATATGGAAACGTGTAAAAGGTCGAATACATTTTATGAAAAGATCATCTTTAAAAACTGTATATATGTAGATAGATGATGATTTGTTGTTTCTATTGTTATGATTTAATCGTTGTGTGTACAAGACAAGTGGAATAATGTTTATTATAAAGATCAAACGCAGGTGAATTTCCAAAAATTTCCCAAGAAAACCAATCACCCGATTCCAATATAATTAATATTCGACCTAAAAAGCTTAAGTTATAAAATAAATAAAATTAAAAACCAGATTGAAAGGAAACAATTAAGATCGCGATATATATATAAAAAAAATTAAATTGATCGTATTTAAATTTCCACTAACAATAACGAAGTGAAACACGTGTTTTTATATACAATTATTATTATTTTTTATGTCAACTATTTTTATTACAATTGTTGATCAACATTCTCTTCGATCGTATTTAAAGAAATATTTCAAAAGCACACACAATCACAACAAACAGAACAAAAAATAAGATCACAATTAGTAAGATGAATAAAAAGAAAAAAAAAAAAATGGCACGATCTAATTAAATTTCGTTAGTTCTATATTTTGTACACACTATTTACATAAAAAAAAAACACAAAACACCGTCATCTCACACACGAGTCTTAAAATCGAGATTTTTTTTTTTTTGTTTAAAACCAAAACGATGCGTACGATTTGAGTATCACATGTACACTGGAGTACCATACTCAAATGGCCTCAAGCCATTTTTATCTTAAAACAATTTTCTTTTGATTTTATTGATCATTTCTTTATATTTTCTCTTCTTCTGATCTCTTGAATATATGAACACAAACCGAAGAACAAAAAGCCGAAGAGAATATTTAGCATAAAATGTTAATAGATTATCGTGTTTCTTATAAAATACATGATCGCGAGTTTTTATTTTTTATTTTTCTTAACTTCGCACGTTACACCTGAGATGTAAACAAAACAAATACGTACATAAAACAAAAATAATATTCTCAATTTTTGTTTAATAATTTTTGTGACCATGTCAGAGATGGATTAATAAATATGATTACCGTCCATATTATACAAATTATACCGGCTTTTTGGTAATCTTGCGCAAACTTTACTCTATTATGTACGATCAGATCAAGTGAACATTTTTTATAAAATACTTACGGCAAATAGCTTGACATTTTCTTACCTGCAAAAAAAAAAGAATTTTGATTAAATTCAATATTTTATTTATACAAAAATGTGAGTTTCAAATAAATTTTTAGAATAAGCAATCAAATCATGCAAAAAAAAACAAAACGTTTCAATCATAATTAACTGCCTTTAAATAAAAAATATACGGGATGCACAAAATATCATAGATCATCTGCCTGATAAATGTATAATTAGTGTTAAAAATCGTTTTAATAATTTACCAATTAACTTGATCTCAAAATAGGAACAATGTTTTGTGTTTGCTTTTTTCTAAACCGTTAATTAAAATAAGAATCGCTAATTGCTCTCAGTTTTTTTTTATGTAGCTTGAAAACGACTAACATATGACGAAATTTGTAATAATAATTTTGACTTAACCATAATTTCAATAAAATGTGTCATATTTAATCATGGTTTCACATCCATTTTGAAATAAATTTCGGAGACATATTTTTTACCATGCTTATTTCAACTCCACCGATTTGTTGTTTGTGCGTCGGCCAAATTTTATAAACGATATTTGTCCCACTTCCCAATGTCCAATTGAGCTGAAATTTGGTTCTGGTGACAATACAATATATGTATAGTATACTCAATATGGTAATAGTTCATAATAGCCGCTGCTGCAAGATTAATTATTTTCACAGCTCTTCTGTTATGGGCATCCAATTAAACGGATTGATGAGTAGAAAATGGCATGGTGACTGAAGTCATAATAAATCAAAAATGGCGGCCGCCACAAGATAACAGATCACCTATTTCTCCACAAATTTCTCGACATGGGTATTAAATAAAAGGGTTTGACGAGCAGAATACGATAAAAATCTCATAAAAAACTGTCATTTGATTAGAGAATCTAGCGCACTTGTTTTGGGGTAGTTTGTTGATCAAACACTTGAATGCGTTTTTATCACGTTACCACGGTTAGTAAACAATAATATGTAAAAAAATGCTTTTTAAAAAACCACGCTTATATTCAAGTGTACTAAAAAGTAAAAAATAATTTTTTTATCAGTCAGAAAATAAAAGCGAGAACGCTCTTCCTTAATCAACAACTAACCCTCTGTCATTTATATCAATATCTATTCCACAAGCGCTCACGCTAAAAAAATATTTTTTACTTTTTAGTACACTAAGCGTGGTACTACTGCTAAATTATTAGTAGTACCACGCCAAATAATTTTTAGCAGTGCTAATACTGTTTACATAGGTATAAATCATTAGTTACATTTCCGATGTGCCATTTCTGTTTCAAAGGAATTTAAATATTTTGAGGGCGGCGTACTCTCAATTGGGTAATACTATAATGACACAAGGAATTTCAAAATCTCAGTTTCAAAATGTAATTTCACAATTTGTAGCCACTGGCGTATTTAAATTAAAAAATATTTAGTTTTGATACTCGAAGCGGCCATAATTTTCAATATAAAAATATTTTTGATAGTTGTAAATATTTTTCTGTGTGAACCGTGTGCTCTATCGGATTAAAACAAAAGCTTCGTACCTAGATTTGAAGAACATAAATGCAGTAAGCTTTGATCATCAAGCTTGATTTACATGTTCGACGTGTGACGTGTGATGGGTGGAAATACCGTGACGCTTTTTTGATAACAATTTACATTTGTGACGGGTGCCGCCACGCCACGCACACTAATTAACTATTTGTTTTGGTTTTAGTTTTTGTTGTACGTAATATTGTATTCTAAATTGTGTATCAACAATTTAATTTGAATTAAATTGTGGAAATAAATAATATTCTTGAGTAAGTTATAATTTTGTGAATTAATATATAGTAACCTAATTTAATTCTAAATAATTATTTTTGATTCCAGTTGCTGTAATTTGATTAAACGTAATTTCTTCCAGTGAGTAGCAGTAATTTCATCAATTTTAACATACAACATTTAAATAATATATCATCAAATAAATATATTCCTGTCGGACGGATAGATTTTAAAAATATTAAATTAATTTAATCAAATCAACTATTTTAAAATGGATAATATGGCCAATGAAAAACTAATAAGAGCTGTTGAGAAAAGGCCTATATTGTATGACATAACGAAAAAATTATACAAAAATAATGGTTATCGGACCAAATTATGGAATGAAGTGAGCTTGGAAGTTCAAATTCCAGGTTGGTTTATATATTTTTACATATGTATATTAAAATAATTAAATTTTTTTTTTAATTTTTAGTTGATTTATGCCAAAAAACCTGGAAAAGGTTGAGGGAAAGATATACCGAATTAAATAAAAAAATAAAAAGCGGGAGCAGCGCAACTAAACCAAATAAATATTCTTATTTAATAAAATTAATGGGATTTCTTCAACCATTTGTCAACGATAATCCAAAGTACGTAAATATACACCGTTTCAGCATTTAATTTATTTAATAATAATGAAAAATGGTTAGGTTTACTTCTAGCAGTTTCATCCCTATAACATCAGACACTGATGAAGAGACCACTAGTTCCGGCATATCATTAAGAGAGTTTTTTGCCGAAACCGATCCGGATACACTAGACGACGATTTTCAACTAGAATATGAAAATAGAATTAATCGGAGCTGCGAATCAACTTCAGAAATTGTTGGTACATCGACAAAAACTGTAGAATTAATTGCATCAACACCAAAAAAACCTCGTTTAGAAAAAAGTAAGTTTATTTTAATATATATTAGTTTATGAATTACATTTTATAAATGAATTTATAAAGACAAAAATCTCTCTTCAGACAAAACAGCTGAAATTGCTGAATTGATAAACATCTTAAAAGAACCAGTTGAGGAACACGACTCAACCGACTATTATTGTATGTCATTGGCAAAGGATATGAAGAATATGGAACCAGAAGAGCAGTGGCGCATTAGGTTAGAAATAACTAAAATAATGGCCACGGCAAAATTTAAAAATTAAAAATGTTTATCTTAGAGAGTAAGAAAATAATTATTATTAATTTATTATTAATTAATTATTATATAAAATTATATTGAATTTTTAAAATAAAATAATGTTAATTATTTTTTATGTATATAATTTTATTCAAGATTTATTATATTTTTATAATAAAAGTGAACTTTTAAAATATAATAAAGTTTTTGTTTAAGAGTTATAAACTCTGTTATTCTGCCAAGGAAGAATATCTATTTCGTTAAAATAATTTTTGAAATTATTTCGAATGTTTATAGCATTTGTCGAAGAGTTGTTGGAACCTGTTCGACCAATACGTTGCAGAGCTCCATTGCTGTCTTCTCTCGTTTCTCGATGCCATCGTCCTTCAACAACTTCTCCATTCTCACGTTCAACGTCTGTATAACCAGCTGGGCAATAAAAAGCATTCTTTTTTTTAATCCAATTGTGCAAAGTAACTGTAGCCTTGATAAATTTTAGCACGTTTTCCCGCTTTGCGTGTATGGGCCTTCGAAAAATTCGCCATTTAGCGGATAAAATACCAAATGAATTTTCGATGACCCTCCTTGCTCTCGATAAACGATAGTTGTAAACTGACTCCGGTACGGGTAACCCAGTAGAAGAATTTCTTCCCGGAAATGGCCTCATTATATTCCTTACCAATGGGAAAGCCTCGTCTGCGACTATCACATAAGGAGCACTAATGTTGCTATTAGGTAAGCACTGATCAGCAGGGATATTCAAAAATGGGCTACCTTCGATTAACTCTTTCCCAAAAGCAGTATTTTTAAATATACCGCTATCGCTAAATCTCCCAGATGCTCCGATGTCTACAACTAAAAAGTTATAATCCGCATCACATATTGCCATTAGAATAACGCTGTGTGAATTTTTGTAGTTGAAACAACTGCTTCCACTATTATGAAATGCCTAAAATGAAAACAAGATTAGCTTAAGTAGAACAACCCAATAAAAAAAATTACCTGAACTGTGCAATGTTTCCCGTCAAGAGCTCCGATGCAATTTGGGAAATTCCACTTATTTCGAAATCCACTTTCCACTAATTTCCATTTGTTTTGGGTTAACGCTTCAAATGATGAACGAAAAAGTGAGTGCCATATTGTGTCACAAGTTTCGGCAATAATGCAGCTTGCAGATGCTTCTGACACTCGGTAATCATACGCAAGTGATTTCATCATATCGCCGCTTGCTAGGTATCTAAAAATATGGTTAGAATTTTAAAATTTTTCTATTTTTTATTAGCTCGCATCTTTACCTCAAGGTTAAAGAAATTCTTGCTCCTGGCGATATAGGCTCTCGAGTTAGGTACAATCTTTCAATCCTGCTACGAATTTTACTCAACAATTCATCGAATAAATCCACCGACATTCGATGATAATTAAAAAATTTTTGACTTTCATGAAGCCTCATTTCTGCCACCAAATTGTTATAATGGCCTTGTTCATTACGCCTTAAAAGCAATTGATTTACCCAACATCTTTTGGGAGATTCATCAGTATTTAGCAAAGCCAATATAAGTAAAACTTTAATTTTTTTTTTCCTTAATTGTTGCTTGTTGTGCCACATTTCTTTTTATGATTATGAAAAAATTACCTATATTTTTTATTCAATTACAGCAACTTATTCACAACTAGAATGTCTTCTGCCAAATGAAATTTGAAATGATGAAACAAATGACAACAGCAAAGTTGTATAAAAAAAAACCCGCCATGTTTTACAATAAATGTAGGTGTATTTGTGCGAGCGTGACGGAAAAGATAAAATTAAACCATGTCTCGACGTGTGGCCTGTGCCGTGTGACGAATGTCAAAATATTCGTTTCTGATTGGCTATAAGATCCCGTCACACGTCACACGTCGCACATGTAAATCAAGCTTCATTCACTTAAATATTATTGACGATTGTAAAAGTAGGCTGAACGCCTCTCATGGAAAAACTGTTTATTTAAAAGAACCACCATTTTGAAGTTTGTGTTGCATAGATAAACAATATAGGAAAAATTGTAAGAAGGAATTGCGGTTGTTTCAGCAATGAAATAAAATTTTAAACGTCAATGGATAGCTAGTTTTAGTATAGAAAAATTCCGCTACGTGGAATCCGTGATGCTCCAATCGTCAAATTACTATATCGAAGCTATCTAGGTTTCTTTTAAGGCGGGTACGAAGCTTCATTTTCAGGCGACAAGTATTGCATTTTCAATTTTTCCAATCGTCAATTAAAGGTCGGTACGCAGCTCGTGCTAAGCTAAATTTTAACGCATTCTCCTAAAAGATAAGCTCAGTATGCAGCTCGAGCTAAGATAAATTTTCCATACAAATTTGACGTTTTTAGCTAACAATTTCGCTGAGCGGTATGCACCTTTGCGTGAAAAATTTGAAAAAATATCAGTTGTTTCATTATAATAATTTGAAGATAAAGCTCAGTATGCAGCTTGAGCTAAGATAAATTTTAGTGCGGTCTTCACAAGTCTCCATTTAATTACAGATAAATCGTCAAGCTAAAAATTTGTGTAGAGATAAATTTTGTTGATTTTGTTTGACTTTTATTCGTTTGTTTTTGAATGAGATTTCTGTCCAAATAATCCTCTAAATACTCGACTTCGTAATGTTGGTTGTCCATTTTGACTTCTGTCTTCTTTATATAAAAATAAATTAATTTTACTTCGTGGCTACTTCGATTGTAAAATGAATCAAAATTCAAAACCGTCAAAATTTATCTTCAAATTATTGTCCATGTGAGATAAATTGCGGCTAAAATGTTTGGTGAATTTATAGTGGCGCAATCTAGATTTGAATGAAACAACTGATATTTTTTCAAATTTTTCACGCAAAGGTGCAAACCGCTCAGCGAAATTGTCAGCTAAAAACGTCAAATTTGTATGGAAAATTTATCTTAGCTCGAGCTGCATACTGGGCTTTAATTTTGACGGTTTTGAATTTTGATTCATTTTGCAATCGAAGTAGCCACGAAGGAAAATTAATTTATTTTTCTATAAAGAAGATAGAAGCCAAAATGGCCGACCAACATTACGAAGTCGAGTATTTAGAGGATTATTTGAACAGAAACTTCATTCAAAAACAAACGAATAAAAGTCAAACAAAATCAACAAAATTTATCTCTACACAAATTATTGGCTGACGATTTATCTGTAATTAAATAGCGACTTGTGGAGACCGCGCTAAAATTTATCTTAGCTCGTGCTGCATACTGAACTATACAGAAAAAAATGAGCTAAACAAAATGTGTAGAGATAAATTTTTACACTTCTCAAATTTGTTATTTTTTTTAATGGCTAGCCTAGTTTTTGAATATCAAATAATTTTTTGTAAAATGTTGGTATTTTTTTAAATTAATTAAGAGTTTTGTGTTATTTTTGTATTTTGCGTTTTGGGCACTTAATATTGAGTGCTCTTTAACAATATTCACTTTATCTCTGATTCTTTCTCAATATACTCAATATCGAAATCTTCAATTAAGTATTGAGTGCCGGTATAATCCAATATATTTAAAAATTTAAATAATCACAGGTCTACTATTAATCAAACTACAACATAAATGATTAATTTGAAATTGATAAATTTCAAAATTTACCGTACAATTAATGTACCGACCATTCAATTTGCTGCGAAAAATTGTGGAGACTTTATAATGGTGACATCTATATTACAATCTGCAAGACATTATTTTAAAGAAATCGTACCGGTTAGCGAAATCGTGAACGAAGTTTTTTATTTTGACTTTGGCTAGCTAAATTTTACGTCAAATTTATATGGAATTTTTAGCGTACCGGCCTTAAGAAACTAAAATTTCACAAATGAAAATAGAGCACATACTAAAAAAATTAATTTTGTTTAACAATAAAGTCTAGTACGCTATTCAAGTGAAATGAAATTTTCACTGGTTTCCAGAAATAGGAAGATAAATCTCACGTGAAAATTTAGATTGACGAGTTTCGTCTCTGACAATAAATATATTTTACACAATAAAATTCACTTCGATAGTTGATTATCCTCAAAACGCAAAACAAATGAAATTGTCAAAATTTTATCTTCACATTTACCGTCCGGGAATATAAAAGTGACGTGAAAAGTGTGTAGAGATAAAATGAGCCGTTTATTTTGAAAGTGGAATAAGTCCATATTTTGTATATACCGTTAGAAAGATTAAATTATCATTTATCTATTTGTTATAATTAGCAATAACTTGATTTTTTGAAAATGTGACTTATTCCACTTTCAAAATAAACGGCTCAAATAGAGACGTCTGTATTCTAATACAAAAATTCCCATTTCGCTAGCTAAACTGCGTACCCCTAAGTGAGATTCAGCGGTGAAATTTCTATTTTCGATTTCGCTTCTATCAATTTTATATGATAAATTTCATTTCACTTCAGCAGCGTACCTGCCTTAAATGAAAATGACCAGAATACCAGATTGAAAAAATAAACAAATTGAGAAAGTTTTCGGAATTTCCTCATTATGTTAATTTAGTGCTGTTTGGCGTAAAACTATGTGAAATGAGAACAGATATCTCTTTCTGAAATGTGCTATAGTTAAATTTGGGTATGGAACTTTGATTAAATATGACGTATTTTATTGAAACTGTAGTAAATTCGAAATTATTATTAAGAAGATAAGGTAAATTTAGGATACATTTTTTGGAATTTCGATAAAGTTGAGGTTATGTTCCTCATATTAAAATTTTTATTTTTAAAAGCGCTAAGTGAATAAAAAAAGTAAATAATTTTATTTGAACTTTTTTCTTGATGATCGAGTGACAAGCGTTATTTTAATCGTTCTCGAAAATTTAGTATTCTTGTCAAAAAATTCTAAATCCTATTTTATGATATTTTTTTTGTTAAAAACTTCACACTTTAATATTTCACGCAAAATTCTTATTGCAATTTTATTAACTGTGTACTTTCTAATACATCCCTATACTTTGTTATTTGTTATAAACTTCACAATCATGTTAAATACTAAATAAACCAAAATGAAATATTACAAATGTATAATAGACGTTCTTTGAACAACTCTCTCAAAATGTGAAAATCGAAAGAACTAAAACTTTTGTCAAGTACGGTAACAACCTTCAACCCCGACTCCTGCTTGCTTGGCTAACGGCTCACATACTTACGAATTGCTACTCGTGCATCACAATTACAGTAACCATAAATAAAATGAATATTCGCTAATTTTTGGTACCGTAAAACTCGGAATTTATTAAAACCATTTTTGAAAAAAAAAGTCTCAACAGATAATTCCTCGTTTTCCCCCGGTCCCACCTTCAATTAAGCGATGCTTTTAGTTTGTTCTGATTTTGAATTTAATTTTACCTTTCGATACTGTAATGAAATTTTTTGCCGGTTTATACAGGGACGAAAACAGTAGGATTTTATTTTTTTAAATTTTACTTCAAAGCCCTCACAGCTAGAACTTCTTCATACCGATGCCTCTGAGGAGTCTGTGTTGTGGTCGTTATGTTTATGAAATTGAACGTTGTCCATCTCCAAAGTTGTACGCCAACAAGCGTACCTTGCAGCATCGTTGGATTATAACCAATTTTACTAAACGCAATAAACCAATTACAGGCAACATTAACCAGTGCATTTAAAATCCTCAGTAACCGCCTTTGCCCGTTAATGACAGAGATTGAACTTGCTATTTATAATTGCGGCGGCTACAGATAATGTGGCTATGCGATTTGTTAATTATAACACCATTTCTCCCTTTATTTGATTTCGATAAGCATAAATGTATCCTACATAGCAATTATCTCTTATCGTTATTATCTGTTAGCAGTTTGCCTTCACCTAAGTTGTTTTATATTCTACAAAAAAAAAAACAATTCAAAATTCAAAATTTTTTTTTAAACTATTTTTGGGTTTAACGTTTTCTTGACTAAATAAATAAAACAAAATGTTCATTGACAAATGAAATAAAATATAAACAAAATACTACGAGGGAGGGGTTATTCTACTACCGGTAAAAAAACCGTTCCTGTTGCACAACATTATGTACCTGAGACAATACCTTTATATATACTTTGATCATTAAACTGCCTCGCGTTGAATCGTATTTTAAATTCTCATTCTTTGTAAATATTGAATAGCAGTTTAAATTGTCGTCAATAAACACTAAGATTACAAAAACAGTCAAATTGCTTTTGCCTTAGTTTTATACGGGGCAAGGTAAAGTGCGGTATCAAAAAATGAAAAATGGAAATTAAGTAGATAGCGGATCATTCCACTCGTTTGTATTATATGTACTGGGACACCCTGTATAGGAATACGAATAGTACCGCAATCATAATAATATCGTATAGAAGCTTTTAAGATTTGTTAAGCTAAATAGCTATAAGATAAACTTATCCAATACTATACATATCATATTTCACACTATATACTCAAATTTTTTGTGGGCGATGCAGTTTTATGGTGAATTCAGCGAGAAAAATTTGCTAGCTCGTGATCACGAATTATTGAAATTTCGTCAACTTTTTTACCCCCTCCAATTTTTTGTTTACTTTTTCTTATGGTTGCTCTTTTAAAAAAGTAAACAAAAAATTGGAGGGGGTAAAAAAGTTGACGAAATTTCAATAATTCGTGATCACGAGCTAGCAAATTTTTCTCGCTGAATCCACCATAAGCGAGCATCAAAACATAATTTTGTTAAATCTATTTAATGCTTTAACAAATTTTATTACATAATTAAGATAAAACAAATGATTCTTTATTGTCCGCCTTGTAGGTCATGAAAAAGCATTTTAAATAGTGTAAAATAAAAAACTCTTTAGCATTCTAGATAAGATATATATTTAATCAAATGGCCGATCGAATTTGACATGCTGCAAAGACGAAATTGCAAATAAGGCGACAAAACTGTACCAATCACTGTCATCCCTATTAAGAAAATCAAAATCAAGTTGATGAGAAATTCCATTGTCCCAAATAAATTTTAATGGCTTTAGGTATATACGTATCCAAAAAGACGTCAAAATAATCATAAAAATGACATTTGATTTGGTTAAGTTTATTTGGTTCGTATACACGTATAAGATTAGAATTGTGTATCACATTTAAATTATTTTTTGTTGCTGTCTTACTATATACCTACTTAAAAGAATTTAATTGCATCCATTTTTTTTTAATGTTTACAAAAAAAAATAAAAAAAAACAAACGATATAAGATAATTACTTCTCTCCTCTGCGTCATGTTATATAGCAAGCAAATAGTTTTAATAAATTTTCTAATTTTAATTATACCTAAGTCACAAAAAAAAAAAAACTTTACTAACGTTAAAGAGCGCAGAATTAATTAAAACTAGGTATAATTAAAATAAAGTGTTAAGATGTTTGTTTATAAAAATGTTATTAATACAGAATTTTTTTTTTATTGTGTTGGTTAAATAATTAATTGACGTTAGTGATATGGAATGGTTGATGAATTATGTGGTTTGGTTTTTGGCCCGACAATGATTAATACTTTTATGATTTTCTGTTTTTTTTTATGTGCACCTTCATGTAAAAGATTAAATACAAAACGAAAAAAAAAAAAGATCTCGTTATCGGATGGTTTGTATCTAACCTAGATTGTAATTGAAATTTTTACCAAAAATTAAAATTTTTATTTAATTTCGAGTATGTAGAACACCGAACCATGCGTGATATCAAACTTTTTCTGGTTTGGACCTGAGAGGTCAGTGATTTCACATTAAGCTACTTGTTTTTTTAATTTAAAAATGAACATCCGATATGAATCTTTTTGATTATCGATAAGGAATTGAAAATTAATTATTTCATGATTTAATATTGACATGCCTACAAAAGATTTAGCTGTTTAATTAATGATCAGACTACCGGAATTTTTACATACCTCATGTGTGATTTGCAATTTTATGTATTTTATAAGCTGTGAAATTCAAAAAATTTAAAATATTCTAATCGATTGTAAATTATTTCCAAACACGGCAAAATCATTACCTCATTCCCACTTAAATGTATGTATATAAGTAAGGTAAAAAAAAAAAAAATGTTAAAAAAGTCTTTATTTCTTTATACACAAATACTTATTATGATCTTACAAAGAAACGTTTTTAACAATTTTCTTTTATATTCAAAGTACGACATGAATTATATTTGATGATCACATTGTTAATAGATC
This sequence comes from Tipula helvola, assembly GCA_963556165.1. Classification (NCBI taxonomy): domain Eukaryota; kingdom Metazoa; phylum Arthropoda; class Insecta; order Diptera; family Tipulidae; genus Tipula; species Tipula helvola. Next base: position 11,800,349 of record OY744481.1, on the reverse strand, counting down.
GATAAATAAGGTGTTGATTCCCTTATAGTTATTGCAAAGTACATTTATAAGTTTGTTAGAGAGATTGTGATTCATTTCTGTGTACGTCGCTGACTAAATACAGCAAAAGCAAATACTAGTCGACGTCGATTTTATAAAATTTTGTATTACAATAAATAATAATCTATTGTTATATTAAAAAAGCACCAACAATAAAAAGAAAATTCTCTTACATCTTTTTGGTCAAATTCATCATTTTTGGTATAAGAAAATTGGATATCTTAAAATGTATGTACGTAAGTATATTTACAAAACTAGACCTTCTTTTTCAATTTTTTTTTGCTTAAAGTTGATTTTCTTGTCTTGACAAAAACAACAAAATGTGTACACACAACAACGAAATGTTACCATTTCTATATTAAAAAAATAAAAAACTTTTTATTTTAATTGAAAATTATGTAATTGTGTTTTGTGTTTCGATTCAAGACGATGTTGAGTGAAAATTGATGGGAAATATTTATTCTTAAGATACCCGGAAGAATTATATACGTATTGTTAAAATGATGTGGCCGATTTATCAGTTACCTATAATAAAATAATTGTTCGACGACTAGAAATTAAATATGTACATGAGATAGAGAGTAGCTGTAATTAAGAAGAAATCAAATCAAACCTCCTCCACCGATAGCGAAAACGCATTAAATTGTTTTATTTTTTTTAAATTGCAGAGAAAAGTGCCGACTTTGCAATTAAAACGATGTAGTGTGGTGAAGAAGAAAATATAAACACGAAGTACAAAAATCAGTATCAAATGTATGTACATAATGTGGGTAGGTGTGTTAATTTTTTTTTTTTTTTGTTGTAACATACATTTAGATGCATTCAATATATATGTATATCACGGGGTCTTTATAAAGCAGAAATTTCTAATGTAAAACAAGTTATCTTCAGTGTACTTGAAACCTCCTATATATACTGTATATACCAAAGCCGCAAATTACTAGATAAATATTAATAAGCGACAACTAATAAATTTGTCAACCGCGGCAAACTCGGTATATACACTAAAATTATTGTAATAATTTATATCGTCGCGATTTATTTAATAGTTAATATTTCACCGCATCTTCATTTGTAGGCACATACATCTGAGGTACAGACGTTAGCATCATTATTGTTTTGTAAAAATAAATAAATTTATTAATTCTGAATTATAATGATAAATGTGAATAAAATATTATTTATTGCCGATATAAATAATTAATTTTAATAATCTGTGGTGGGTTCAGTAATTCTTAAACGATTTATTATTGTGGCCCGTTTTTTTCCAAGAAAACATTTTGCGATCCTAATTTATCCTAGAATAAAAAACAATACACATTGTTATTGTTGTAGACTGTTATTTAATTTAATTTCCCTCATTTTCTTTTGATTATTGCTTGAAAATAGGGAAATTTGAGAATCTGTGTTTTAAATGAGTAAGAAATTGAGTTGTTTGTTAGCGATTTCAGAAAACATTATTTAACTGTCAATCGAAATCGGATTTTTTTTTCATACAAACTTATGAAAATAAATTAATTTTTAGAGTTTCTATATCCCTTATTTTAAGCTCATTTTTCACATGGCGGCTCTATTTATAACAAGATGGTTCTGATAATAGCCATAGGGTGAGGCGAAATTTTTTTTTTTTGTTTGTTTTACTTAACATAATGAGATATTTCTTGTCATTAGCTCAAACATGTAAATGGTAAAGGTTTCATTGAGCTTTTACATTCATTTGAGCTGTATACTGCTTCAATTTAGGCATAATATCAAAGCAACCTTGATTATACAAGCCATAATCTAAAAAACGAAGCTTTTATAAGGGAATTAGAAACGAGGAAAAAATCAAAATTTCCATAGTAAAACACATAAAACATATGGGAAATCACTTTTTTTCCAAAGACAAATTTGTAAATGAAAACGTTGCAAATTCTTAATTATGATTTCTGAGATATTTTCATAAATGTTTGAATTTCAAAGTATATAAATCTCGTTTAAGTAAATCGTTTTCATTTTCTTGTATTAATTGATTTATTTAAACCAAAATATAAAAAAAGTTCATAAAAACAGCATTCTGGTCAAATTAAAAAGAAAAGCTTACTACAAATCGTGTGCATTAAGTCAATATACATAGATGGCAGTGGGCAGTAAACATTTTGAAAAATCGTACCAAAAATTGCCAACTGGGGAAATTTGAGTTCAAAAATAGTAGGAAAAGCAAAACAAATTCACAAAATGTTAAGAACGTGTCATAATTGTGTGATTAAATAAAATTTTTCGTATTTCTCTGTCAACAATTATAGACATCTAACGTACACTAGTAAAACTAAAGATAATTTAGCAAGTATTATTTTAATTCGTCAGAGCCAACTTTGATGTATTTTTTAAAACGAAAGTTCGAAAAATATATTTTAGAAATAATTTAATTTTAATATTTCTGCAATTAATATTTACTTAATACCAATAAACTCTTCTTGTATATTGCTGCTAAAGATATGTAGAACACTTTTGTATAAACATTTTGTAACATTTTTGCTTTTTTCATTGTAAAACTTGAAGCTAAAAAACACCATTTTTACTATGAATTCCTACGGAAATCAGTCAAAAGTTATACCACTAAAAAAGCTTAAAAAAAATACGTCATAATGATTATGGCTCTATACTCTAGAAGGCTCTGATAATATGCCATAATTTTTGTAATTGTCTCCAAAGAAATTATTAACCTTATAAGTTTGGGTAAAATATTACATGCAAATGGTTTCAAAAATATAACCTTTGCCGAGCAATTGAGTAAAAATATGACGAGGATTACATTCGATTATCTTAAAAGCGCAAAGAAATGTATAGATTCTCCAAAACTGGAAAAACTCGGTGAGTATAAAGCTTCTATTCCCAAATATTTTACTGAAACGGTGGGAATTGTTCATAATGTACCACTTGATTTAAATGAAACGGAGATTTTTGAAAACATACATAAGTTCACCGATAAAAGTATCCAATTTCGAAAGGATAATAAGATGGGTTATCAAGAACAACATGGCTTCATCCATAGAATCAATCAAGATCTTCTTCAATGGAAATTCATTACCATACAATGGTTGCTCTGTATGAACAGATTTTGTTAACACTAGAGTGCTCGCGTTGAGCATTTTGCCGCCCGCAGCAAAAAATTCATATTATTAATAAGATATCCCAAAACATTTTTTTTTCTAAAACTAACTAAAATGTTAAATTTTCTTCTAGTTTATGTTTTATTCTGTTCTTGTAAAATAATTTTTAATTTATTTAACTATTATTTTCAATAAAAAAATCATTTTAAATATGGGCGGCAAAATGCTCCCTACGCGATCACTCACATTTCACGGAAAGGCGCGAAGTGAATTTTTTCTTTCCAAATCCTTTTTTTTGTAGCAACTGCTTAAATTATGGACATACGCAAAAAAGATGTAAAGTCCCGAAACGGGAAGGCAGATGTAGAATTTGGGCTGAAAATTCATATAGTAGTAAATATGGGGTCACAAAACAATCGAGAAGGGATGCAACCAACAAAATATACAATTTAGATTAACAAAGTATATGACTATTATCTAAATTTCATTTAAGGAAGCTAAAATCAAAATATTTGAGTCAACACAAAGAACATCAACAGACTTGGATTTTAGTGAGAAGCCAAGATTTAATGAAGAACTAGTATTAGTAAACCAGAAATTGGAAAAAGCTGAGAATAATAAGTTTTGCACATGAATGAATTAAGAGAACAATTAACAATAAAGGAAAATAAACTGGAACTAATAGGTAAAGAATTATCCAGACCTATGGATAGAAACGAAGATGAAAACCATGAAATATTGAAAAACATTGAAAATTGGTTGAAGGGGGGGGGGGGGGGGAGGGGGGGGAGGGGGAGGGGGGGACAATCCCCTAGAAATAACTAAATTAACTAACTTATATAATAATTAAATATATAAATAGTATGAGTGAGGATTTTAATTTTCTGTAAATAAATACACGGAGTCTTGTTAGTAAAAAAAACACTGTATTTGATCAATACCTGCTTAAAGAAAATATCAAGATAGCTATTTTACAAAAAACATGGCTCAAAGATTCAGCAAGACCGCATTTCAACCATTATACATTATTTTCGAAAGATATAGCAGACTGCTACGGCGGTGTTGGAGTGTTAACATCTAAATGTTTATCAGCGACGGAGGTACCCACTTAGGAGGGCCTATAACAGGATAGAGATAATTAGGACTAATATTAAATACAAAACAATAATTTTTAATTAGGCCTCGTTTTATATTAATAAAAATAAGGGGCACAATGAAATCAAAAATGAATTTGCGGATTTATTGGACGAATGTTTAGATCGTCCGACCATAATAGCGGAAGACGCAAATGCACATAGTTCACTCTGGGATCTGGAAGGAAAAGAAAACATTGTGGGTAATAAGATTGCTAAAATTATTATGGAAAGTAGGTTTGTTTTGTTGAATAATGGTTCGCCGACGAGGCCCGACATGTATAGGCATAGCGATTCGGCGACAGATCTCACGGGGGTTTTAAAATCCGGCCAGAAACAATGGTGGAGTAAGGAGATTGAACTTTTATAGAAAATCAAAAAAATAAAACAAGAAATTTATAAAAGAGAAAAAACGCTATACACTGCAATGGAAGTTAGAAAAGAAAAAATCGTGAAGGGAATTCTTAGCAAAGATTAACATGAGCTCTGAAGGAAGCAATCTCTGGAACTTGGTAAACAGGATCAAAAATAATAGGAAAAACAAGTTTAACATATTTAAAAATGGTGTAATGGAAAGAAATTTCAAGATGATAATTTTTCTAATGGTCCTGAATGTTATACAGTTGCCTTGTGAATGGCCTACAGCAATGGAGAATCAGAGTGAATTTAAACAGGCATACATTTCGGATATAATAAAAAAGGCTAAATCTACTGTACTGCACTATAGGGAGAGACAATATTTCTTATAAATATTTGAAGGATTTATTGAAAGCAGAATCAAAAGTGGTACAATCATTCACGGTCTATTTAAACGGGGTGTGGGCGGAGAAAATATATCCGGGTAGATGGATTGAATTCACAGTGATCGGTATCCTGAAAAAAACAGGTAAAGAACAGGAAACAATCAATTACAGACCGACTTGTTTGCTGCCAGTAATATCTAAGATTTTTGGAAAATTAATATTAAATAGAGTGAATTCACGTATATAGCTAAGAACAATTTATTACATGAAAATGTTTTTCGTTTTAGGAGAAACAGGAGTTTGATTGATCATTTGACCACGCTATTTGCATGTATAGAAAGGGAAAAGTTACGGGGAAAAAAGATGGTATTAATAAACTTAAACATCTCAAAAGTATTTGACAGTGTGAAGAAACATAAACTGATTTAAATATTAATTGGATTAAATTTTACGAACCAGATCGTTAACTGGATATACCTATTTTTAACAAATATAAAAGTGAGTATGAGGGATAGCACGGGAAGTTTCAGTAATATCACTAATATTGGTGTACCTCAGGGAAGTGGCCTAAGTCCGACGCTGTTCAATATATACACTTCAATACTACATGAGCTAAATAACGTCAACCCGAGACTGTTTCAGTTTGCAGATGACCTAAATGTATTGATCAGTGCTTATGACTGGGAGGAGCTGGAAAGATGTACAAAAGAGTCTTTGAGGAAATTGAAACATATATTAGATGAGGTTGGTCTAGAAATAAACACCAATAAATCACACTTCCTGAGACTTTTCACAAACATCAATAATACTAGGATGACTAGCATAGAATTCAATAACGATACATTAGTGGAGAGAAGCCAAACAAAAATCCTGGGGGTCACTTTTTCCAGTAGGCTGAATTTGAACAAACATTATTGTGATATGAGGATGGGCGGAAATCCAAAGAAACATAAATTTACTTTTATTTACACATTCGAACGGAGGTGCAAATATAGAGACATTATACTTTCAATATATGGTTTCATAATTAAATCCAAACTAGAATTTTTTTACACAATCACGAAGGAGGAAAATGGGTACTATAAAAAGGTATGTCAGACAATAAAAAATTCATGTATATCAGAATATGTTTGGATTTTGTTAAAAGCACATTAAATCAAAGCCTTATACTTGTCGAGGTGGTTGAGATGAACATAACATTTGATAACAGAGTGAAATCCTTATTATTCATTGCAAAAAATTTAGTTTTAATACTTTTGGGAATTGATATCAAGGAAGGTAAAGCTACGTCGAAGTTGAACGAGTTATACAAAAAATACTCATTTCTGGAAAAACTAAAGAAGATACATAAGATGTTATTTACTGGATCGCAGTGTGAGTAAAAAAACACAATAAACAAATGCTAAACCCCTAACTAAAGAATGCCTTGGTGTATATTGTGAAAGGATGGTGATATTCTCGGATGGTTCTTTAAAAAATGGAAAGGTGGGTGTGGAATCTAGAAATACAAATTACTAACTCTACAGACATAAAAAGTGCAGAAATAATTGGTATTTACATAGCGATGATAGTGGCCCTGGAGTCCAAAAGGAGATCTATAGTAATAGCATCAGACTCAAAAAGCGCATGCAGATTAATCAAAACGGCTTTATACACAAATAGTAGCATAAGCGTTGAAAACAGAATTATTGATCTTGTATTTTTTAACGAAAACAGAGATATAGTAATTCAATGGTATCCGATCCGGGTCACGTGGATGTGGTAGGTAATCAGATAGCAGACAGTTGAGACATGGATACACTAATGAAGAACACGATCAGGGAAGAATGGACAAATGAATTCTTAAGGGGTTTAGATGATTCAAATTTAATTTACAGATTTATGAAAGATAAACCGCCTAAAAATCTCTGTTTTTCAGGAAGTAAATTCCTTAACAACAAAATAAAACAATTAACAAGAATCAGGTCAGGCCATACACAAAATCAAGAATTCCTATTTAAAATGGGTATAGAATTATCACCAAATTGTGATAGATGTAAACGAGAGAAACCAATGAACATATTAACGACTGTTCTAATTTTAACAATGTCAGAAATAAATATATGTAGCCTGTTACAGACTGAACGACTCAGAGATATTTTGGTAAGACAAAATTTTAAAGAATATGCAATAATTACAAACTATATCTGGATGAGATTGAATATAAAATTTGAGCACCACTTACATTTTAAATTTTATGTAAGTTCTAAATTATAAAACAATTTGAAGGCAACGTTTTTAAATGAGAAATATTATGATCAAAAATGAGAAATATAATATGGTCGATAGTGTCAAAATTAGCTATTGAGTTTTTCGATAGAAAAATTCAAAAAATTTCATTAAAATTTGAAATAAAAAAATTGGAAATTTTTAATAGAATTACTAATTTAAAAATATGAATTTTAAAAATTTTAAAAATTTGTTTATTGCTAAAAATTGAAAATCTATAAAAAATATAACAAATTGCAAAATTTTGAATATTCCAAAAAATTTTAAAAATTATATTAAAAAAATTAAAAATTTCAAAATATTTGTAAATTATAAAATATTCCAATTTGGAATTAAACTATTTTAAAAATTTCAACAAATTCGAAAAATGATATTTCGAAATTTCAAAATAACCATGTTTTTGAATAAGTTCAAAATAAATTCAAATTTTAAATAATTTGAAAAAATTGTAAAATTACAAAACATTTTGTAAAATTTCAAAAGATTATAAATTTTACACAATTTTTTCAATCAATTTCTAAAAGTTTGAAGCAATCACCAATAAAATAAAGGAAATCTTCGCTATGGGTGTATTCTTAACTGTATTTTTTTCATTTTTTTATATGTTGGTTGCTTTTTCAGTGTTTTACGAGTCACAGTTATAAAAATTCAAAGTGTAACCTAATTTGCAGATATATTTTCGCAAAATATTCCAAATGAGGAATTACGTTACGTTTTTATCTAATTCGACCATTTCAAATAATTCCAATTTTATTATAATTTGCAAGAAAAATTTTGTTAAAATAAATACACAGACAGAGAGACTTTTGAAAAATCTATCGGAGCAAGTAGTCAAACAAATTCTTTTAGCGCAGTTTCAAATGTATGTCAATCTGAACAATTAACACGTTCCCTAGTATCCAGTGAGATTTGTCGCTTTGATTACACTTTGAAATGGGCCCGATACAATATACATTGTCTATACATATTTTTGTTAAGTCTATAAACGAATAGAAATCGAACATTTCATGGTTTTCAAGCAGAGTAGAAGGAAGAAGTATAGAATATAAATTGTATCTTCCTAATTGTACCTCTCCTATTTTATTTCTTTTGAGGAACAAAAAAATACTAATTCACATCGGGAAAGAGCCAGGAAAGCTGTTATTAATTTTTTGGGTAGTTATTCAGAGTCAAAATTTCCAAAACAGTTTGTAGAAAATACATTGCACGAGTCTGCTTTGCATGAATCTGCTCCTTATCAAATGTCAAACTTGCATCTTTTGTATGCCAATATAAAGATGATAATATACCTTGATTTTGAAAGATGTAATGAGATGGTAGTTGTTGTAAAGAATTTACTCATTCTAATTGGACTGGCAGCCAGCATCAATATAGGAAATTCACTAACTTTATACCATTATTAAATTGAATACAAAGAAAGAATAAAACACAAAAATGATTTTATTAAGATGGTTCAGGAAAAACTTTTATTTATTCAACTTTGCTGTCTTATGTTCGTGGTAAATTTCAAACTGCACTTTTATTTGCCACTCCTGGAATTACTGCCTCATTATCAAATGGATATGCGTTCAAGTTCAAATGATATCGAAGAGTTTTCGACAAACATCGCTCATGACTGTGTAAATCTGGTATTTGTAAATTATTACGGTTGTTTGTAGTTTCCGCAATAATACAAAATATGTATCGGAGATTTCGAAATTGAAATAATACGTAAACGGGTTTAATACGAGTTATCACAATATTTACCACAGTATTGATGAAATAACGATGCTTACCATCGATATATCGACAAATTATTGAGGGAAATTTTCCAAAATGAACCATAATTGGTGACATTGCCAGTTGTTATCAGCAGACATTGCCAGTTGTTATCAGGACAACAAGCACGAATATTATTAAGTTTTGCATCAAGTCAAGTCCATTGTGGCAATGTTCTAAAAAATTAACTTTGCCTACAAATATTAGAAGTGATGGACGTCAATCTCACATTGAAAGGTTACTTTCTAATTGGAGTTCTGAAACTGAAACAGTAGAGGAAATTCGTAGTGTGCTATACAGTGATTTTTAAAGAATATTGGACGGATGAATTTTTTGGCACTGATCTAAAACTTAACATGCCTGTTAAAGAATTATCAAAAAGGGCTATTCTTGCTCCGACAAACAAAGATACATTAGAAATCAATCGCAAAATAATAAATTCAATTAGTTGAGATTCTCACATTTATTACAGTGCTGAATTTCTTCACGATCAAACTCCATCTGGCAATACGCCACATATATTGGTATTAAAACTTGCTAATGGTATGGATTCAGCGAGAAAAATTTGCTAGCTCGTGATCACGAATTATTGAAGTTTCATCAACTTTTTTACCCCCTCCAATTTTTTGTTTACTTTTTTACAAAAGCAACCATAAGAAAAAGTAAACAAAAAATTGGAGGGGGTAAAAAAGTTGACGAAATTTCAATAATTCGTGATCACGAGCTAGCAAATTTTTCTCGCTGAATCCACCATTAAAGGCTAAGGAGGCGTTGACTTTTTTCGTTTGTGTATTTTACCAAGTTATGACGTGTCAATTATATGTACTCTTAATGTTGAAAACTGTATTAAAATAATATTTGCGCCTAGGATTAAAAGTGTAGCCTAGCATCACACCCATTTTTATAATTGTAACAAAAAGGCCAACTTTAATATCCAATAATAGTATTAAAACAACAAACCAGCCAGCTACTTTTAAAACGTTTGGAGAAAAGGAAATATTTCGAAAATGACAATACTAGTTATTGGTATTAGTAAAAGAGCGGTAAATCTGTCAAAAAATCGAGTTTGTAACCAAATAAAAATTTTGCTCGGCGGATTGATTTTATTGGGCGAATCGAACAAGCTGACAGTAGAAAAATCAATCGATTGCGATACGGATTGTTTTTTTTGTGGTCGAAAACGACATAAGTTCTCATAGAATACGAAAGCAGCAATTCCACAAAATAATTGATTACTAGCAGCAATTACGAAATAAAAAATGTAAATCCATAAATTTCAATAATTACATTTTTGAGGATACTGAAGAAAAGGTATTTTGAGTGATCCACAAATCAATGAATTAATGTTGGTAGGTAAATAAAATTTATTAGAAGAAGAACCGACCATAGGAAAGCTATAAAAACGATGCGCAGAACAGGCAGCTCGAAACAGGATTCGATGAACAATTGAAAAAAATAATCAGACTATTTCTGCAGAACTCTAAATATAATTGCAAATCCACGTTTACAGGAGATTGTCACACGATCTTTGCTCAATAACGATTGGGAAGTTTTTCCTAAGTTTCCTAAAAATGACAAATCATTTGAATGTATGTGTAAAAAACTTCGCACTAAAAAACTACTTATTAACGAAAAATTCATATTACGAGTATATTTTAAGAAATTACTTTTAAAAAAACGAAAATTTAACCAAATTTTTTCCTTAAGACATATACGTAAATACAATTTTATTTAAAACGAATAAAACTAATTACAACTACAGATCTTAAAAAAATTATTAGGTAAAATTAATTATTTTAAAATTAAAACTGTTTCCGGATGTTGCTAATTACACCAAAACATTCAAATTTTCCGAAATCTAGAGGAACATGTAGTTAGGATTGAACATTTCTGAATTCGCTTCCACTATGGTTGAATATCGATTTTTCCAAAATTTTCCTGCTGTTCCTGAAAAGCGCGCATTCTAACAGAAACCTGTTATGAGTTAATGGAGACATCCTAAAGGAAAACCATACAATTTTTCCGAAATCTAGGGGAACAGGTAGATAAAATTCACGATATAGCAATATAAAGATATGCTCAATTGCTTTTCAAAATTGGTTTTATTTTGCGCATTTCGTCATTATCTTACGTTTTATTTTAAGTTTTTATTTGAACATGGCCTACTCCGTTTATTTTTTGATTCAGAAAATGATAATGTTTTTGTCACTCGATGATAAGAACATGCGCGTGAGCATATTTTATTAATTTCTTATATTGTGCTTAGGATTGAATATTTCTGAATTCAAAATTCAAAAATTAAATCCATGTACAACCGTCGTGGAAGCGAATTCAGAAATGTCCAGTACTAACTACCTGTTCCCCTAGATTTCGGAAAATTTGTATGATTTTCCTTTAGAGTAGGTCTACCGTTACTCATAATAGGTTTCCATTAGAATGCGCGCTTTTCAGGAACAGCACGAAAATTTTGAAAAATCGATATTCCAGCATAGTGGAAGCAAATTCAGAAATGTTCAATCCTTACTATCTATTCCCCTTGATTTCATGTTTACGGTAACTCAAAACAGTTTAGCTGTAAAGTGGGAAATTAGGGAAATGAAGAAATTCTACAATAAGTCATACCCAAAGAAGAGTATTACATCTGCAAATCGCAAATTTTTGGGAGAGGCCTTAAAGTTTTTTAATGCTAATTTCGACTTAGTTTTTTTTTTTAAATAAAGTCCTTCCTAAAAAGTGTAGCAAGAATTTTATTTAAAAAAAATTAAGCCAAATTTAACATTAAAAACTTAACACGCCACTCCAAAATATTAATGATTTGCAGATGTATAATAATCTTATTTGTACATGACGACGTATTAAACGATAAAAAAAAAATAAACCATTTAAATGCCTATGAATTTTGTATATTATTTACACTGATACACTCGTAAACATTTAGGAATAGGAAAAGTTTCACGCTTCTTTGGAATAATTTAGTAATTACTTCCCGTGAACGCGCATCAATAGTTCTTGATTTTAATATCACAACATCATCAATTATTTTAGATAATAATTTTATTTTTCATTTCTTGGAATTTTCTTGGAATAGAATCTTGAAAAACCTTAGAGTTTGGGGCGGCAACCCCATTGTGAAGCCCCAACAGTGAAATACATAGGTATTGATTTGGACCAGCGAACTTATACAAACCGTTGAAAAATGCATCACACCAAATTCAAAATTTAATGGGATAACTATAATATGCCACCAGTATCTTGTAAGGCTCTCAGAATTTGAAAATAAATAATTTATAACCATATTTATGGTCACTTTCATATATTTCGGATTATAAAACTAAAACAAGTCTCCGTTTTCCCCGCGACCTTTTCTTTAGAATTACTGAAATAAATATTACGGTCAAATTGATACAAATTTACAAAGTTAACGTATGCAACAAAATCTAGGTCGTAATTTAGAATACAAATGAAACATAATGTATAAAAGTTTGCAGGTGCATATACAAAGTAAAAATATGCGCGGCAACATCAAATCCAGAGAAAGGTTGTATTCTTTAAAGAAAATTGTTAGTGCGTAAAGCTTCCGGATTATTCAATTCCATCGTAAATATACAATATAATCTCTATATAGAAAGTTCAATAAAAAATCACATACCTAGTAGGTATATGACGTGTGTAAAACATGACATAGAAAATAAAAAGTCTTAAATACCAAAAAAAAAAAAAAAAAATTAATTTTAAGTCCATTTTAATTTATTATCCGGTACATAATAATAAACCGCTACCAATTGCAAATCACAACTTCTCATTATAAACCCAACAAGTTTTTTTTTTTGTAAACATGTCTAATAAACAATAAAAAGTATTCCAAGAAAGGGTTAATATGCAGATCGTGTATGAAATAATATAAAAAAAAAAATCTCTCGCGAAAAATAACACACAAATATCAAATTAATTAAAGCATATTAAAAAAACCAATAAGGAAATTATTAATAATATTTTACTCTTCGATACATAAAGATGTGAGAAAACTAATTTCATTCCAATTCAAAAGACATCAACTCCAATTATTTTGTATTAAGCGACAAACCCGCCAAACCAAAAGAATATTTTTATTGATATATTTTAGTTTTACGTGATATCATTTTATTTTATTTTTAGTTTTGTTTGTTATTATAATAAAATAATTTTATTTATTTATATAAATTGATCTAGCAGGTCGATTAGAATGTCTCTAGTTGAATATCTACTTTTTCTTTTATTAAAAATGAAAAAAAAGCAAAAAGCGCACAGATAAAAATTAAACTAAAGGAAACGAAAAAAAAATATTCTCATTGCTAACAAAAAAATAGTTTTAGTGTTTATACCTATTTATCCATATATTAGATAAATTATTGTTGTGACAGTGTTGGATTTGAGATTTTCTATATGTGGATGTGTGTAGGTATAATTTTATTGGAAACGGATATATGCATGATTTCCTTTTAATTTCCTGCACATGGGAGATTACTTGTGCTTACAAATTACAACACACGAAGCATGTTCAGATTTTAATCGTAATTGAGGTTTTATTGCAACATTAGTTAACATTTAACAGTCTTAACTATATACAACTGAATTTAATATCATTCGAGTGTACCTCCTCTATAGAGTACATTATAATCAAACGTCTTTATTTAAAGCGATAGAGGCGAAACAAAATATTCTAATGGTTGCATAATGATAAATCTACTAGGTAATAGATAGCATCAGTTTCTTAAAATTTATATTGTTAAAAAAAAAAAAACATTTTTTTAAATTTCTAATAAAACTAATTATCCCAAATACTTGATGCTCTAGCAAGCAGATAAACTGCGGGAAATAGTATACTCGATATTTTTCTATTTTTTTTTATAAAAGTGGCAAATACTTGAAATTGTTGGCCTTACTAGCAAATAGTCAAAATTTTATTTTTTATTCAAATTTTGAAAAAATTTAATTAATTTTTAAAAATTATCTAAATTTGGAATGAAACTTTGATTAAAAAAGGCACATTAAAGTAATTATTATTACAAAATTCAATAGGTTTGTATAAGCAGTTAATTAAAATTATGTGGGTAACTAAATTTCGGAATATGGTGAAATTTCGAAATTTTCAAATTGAAAATTTCTTAAAATTTCAGAAATTTATAGTAAAACTAATTATCTTGTCTAGATAATACTATGATCAAAAAGTAGTAAGAGTTTTTAAATAAAGCACAAATAGCTTATTAACTTAAACTAACATAGAGCTAAGGCTAATGTGAATAGGTCAACAAATTTAAAATTGTGCAAAACATTGAGAATGAAGATAATGAAAATGTATCTCTAATACAAACATAAGTGCAAACGAGAATTAAACGTTATACGGTGACGTTAAAAAGAAAACGAAATCCGAAATCTCCTGAGGAAGCGGCTTCAAACCTAAAGTGATAACAAGGATGAGGACGAAGAGTCTAAAGAGAGACCTCCTCCAATCAATTTAAGAGAGGCGCCATCAAAATTGTTACTGACAACACTAAATGCAGAAACAAGTGAGAACTTGTTCATTGCCCACCTTAAACGTGGTAACATCAGCGAAACCAGGATTCAAGCCAAAAATATCGACGGATACAGAAAAATTGTAGCCGTTTTTGAAAAAAATGTAAAGTATTTTTACATATACTGTCTAAAGAGCGCAAAAGGAATCACGGTCGTGATGAAAGAGATCGAGTCCACTGTGCAGCCAGAGGAAATAAGCGATGAGCTGTCAAAAATGAACTTCAAGGTGATGCACGGAATAAACATTATAAATCGTGACAGAAAACTTCAACCAATGTTTAAAGTTGAGTTGGAACCCGAAGTAACAAAAACTAAGAGTAAAAATGCAATTTACGATATTAGGTATTTATTGTACAGAAAAGTTATAGTGGAGGAGCCACCCAAACGTAAATCGGTTTTAAAATGTACCAACTGTCAGGAATATGGACATTCGTGAAACTACTGCAAACTCCCGGCTAATTGCGTAATATGTGGATGAACTGCATGCCAATAGCAAGTATGAACTGGATAAAAGCAAACCGGAATCTAGAAAATGCAGTAATTGTGGTGAAAATCATACCGCAAACGATAGAGGATGCGTGGTCCTTATAGGAGTTAAGAAAAAAAATGACTCCACGTCAAAGAGCGGAACTGCAAGCACTAAACCATATTTTCAAGAGTCAAACCAATGATGGTCAAATGTCGGCTACAATCAATCCAAAAATATCGTACGCGAAAGCTGTGAGAGGTAAACTTTTTAGTCCAACCCCAAACGACGCGACGACCAGGGAATTTATAAAGTGATTAATACACTCAATAAATCTGTGAATAAGTTTATGCAAATGATGGAGTGAGTCACAATACGAGTCTCATCAAAACATGAATTCCCTCATGCAACTTCTCATCAAAAACCAAAAATGAATCAACTTAAATTAGCTGTTTGGCACATCAATGGGCTAGTGCAACGTAAACTAGAGGTACAAAATTTTATTATTGAACACAACATCGATATTATGCTGATTTCTGAAACCCATTTTACAACTACGAGCCATTTCAAAATCAAAGGATACACATTTTATGACACTACGCATTCTAGCGGAAAATCGCGTGGGGGAACTGCTCAGCGTCATTACACATTGCGCAAGCTTTCGATAAAGGCGGATTCAGTGTTGCGTTCTTTCGTTCCTTCCTTCCTTCTGAAATTTTTTTAAACCAATTTCATTGCTTAGAAATGACGTTATTTTTTATTCTGGCTCCTTTGATTGGACAAAAAAAGTGATCAGAAGGAATGAAGGAACGAAAGAAAGCAACACTGAATCCGCCTTTAAAATTACTAAGTGCAAGTTAGTATTAAGAATTAACATAGGTTAAGTCTTAATCAAAAGTTTGTATTAGTTTGTAAGGTTTATCATCCCCTTAAAAGTAATCCCTTTTGGATATAGAATCCACTTATATATACATATGTCAACGTTTTTTCAGTCTTCGAAACAGTTGTTAAAGTCGATTTCCGGAGTGGCCTTCAAAAATTTCTTCGATTCGGCTTGTATCGCTTCAATCGAGTAAAAACTCTGGCTAAAAACAAAGGGCGGTTACGATATGGGTCAAATTTTTAGCCAAATAGTAACCAACGAAGTGTGAGACGGCGCATTACCGTGATGCAAACCGTTAGTTGTCTGCCCAAAATTCTGACCCAAAACGATATATGCGCGATGTCAACAAGATCTCTAATTATCAAGCGACGATTTCTGAGCACCAAATCTTTTCCATAAAGTGGGACGTCGTCATTTTCAACGCGTTTTATTCTTTTTTGAACAACTTATACCAAAAGCCTTTTCTAACGCTTCCAACATTTTGAAAGCCGAAATTCCATTTTTGGAGCAAAATTTCTGAAACTTCTTTGCTTAATTTATAAAAAATCGAAAAATTCAATTTTTTAGGTGAAAGTAAACAAGCGTATCTCACTAGCTACTAAAGATATTGACACGAAATTTGACACAGGTGCCTGATGTAGGGTGCTACCAATCTAAGAAAAACTACGCATTTGTATAAGCCTGCGCGGTTTAAATGGAAAAATCTTACAACTTTTTGATCACAGTATACACACCCGATAAATTTGGAAACAGTTTTGCCGATCTAATTACCGCTTTATAAATAAATTTTTCATCTCTCGCATATTAAAAAGATAAATGTAAGAAATATTCCCCCCCCCCCCCCCCCTTATCCATCCAGGAGAATTATGAAATCGTTTTTTTTGTTATAGAATATTTGTTAACTAGTAGTTTTTCTTCCCAAATGAAACGATTCTTCTTGTGGCAAAACGGGGTCTAGAAAATGGATTTCTTTCAAAATAATCATACTAAATCGTTTGCTTCCCAAAAATCCCAAAACTTTAAAAATTTTAACAATTTTTAAGAATTTTAAATATACGAATACATTAGATATAGTGATTTGGGTGTATTTGTTTCAGTAAACTCTCCCAATTTATTTATTTAGGGCCATTGTGTTAAGTTTTTGTAGGTACTTCAATATTTACATGAATTGCAGCGAATACGTTGAATATTTACTATATGGTATGTCTTCTTTGAATTTTTAAGTTTCAGATGGTTCCTATCCGAATGGCTAGGTAATTAAATACTCCTCGTGCTTAGTGACGAAATCCAAGAAAGCGAGCAGTTTACTACCTTCGTATGGGCATTTTAGCTGCCCTAATGGATGTATTAATTGTAAAATTAATTTTTCTAAATCTATTGTAAATTAAATAAATTCTAATTTGCAACCACCGTTGTGGTTTGTCGATAAGGAAACTGCGGTCTGCGGTGGAAATTCTGATGCAAGAATTTGAGATGAAGATGCGGAATGCCTAATCGAACTGAATCGCTGGTTATCTCTAGTTATGGATGAGCTCATGCTCAAAACAGAATGTGCCAAAATCTTGTATTAAATCAATAATTATAATAATATTGAAACAAAATGTAATGGATGAGATACCCAGCAGCTAAGTTTGTATAAAGCTCGACAAACCAAAATTCTGAGCCTTATTGAAATACCATATACATGATGAAGGGGTTGAAAAAAAAATTCCCTGGAACCTACCAATTTAGGCAAAAAGCTTAAATATTAAGTCTTAGTTCGATTGGTTGGCTGTAAATAGGATACAGAATTGCAGACAGATCATCAGAGCGACACACGGTATAGGGTCTTCAAAATGGATACATTTCCACAAATCTCAAGGTGGAATATTTTCATGATTACTAAATTTTATTTTAGTACTGTAAAAGAAAGTAATATTTATCGTCATTCATGCACAATAGTGCTTAGTAGTTCTTGAGAGTTAACTATCTCATATAACTTGTACATCATCCGATATACCCGTTCCGCATGAATATATTTTCGTTAAAATATTTCTGGGCCAAACTTAAGGCGTAATTAATAAATCGCAAGTACAATCTCTGTCATTAAGGGTATAAGGACGGTTACTGAGGATTTAACATGCACCGTTTACTGTTAGCTGCCGCTGCTTATAACTTTGGCACCCAATTGTGTAATTGCTTATATTAACATTATGGGTATAACCCAAGAAGGTTCCGCATTCAACACCCCAAAACGCCCATATGGTGTAAGCCGGGAATTATACCCTAAACTGAAGAAGTTTGAAGATGGGCAACGTTCAATTTTATAAACATATTACTTTTACAAACTAGCAATTTTATTTTTACCTTAGAAGAGGAGGCTGCTAAAGGATATGTAGAAATTTCAATATCCATAGAAATTTGAGCATTTTTCATAAATTTAGTTTTCCAAACAATTTTGATTTTAAAGTAGAAAGCTCTCCAAAGCCGATTAGCGTTCCAAGTTTCATGTTGTTTTTGGTTGTTTTAATTCGTTGTATAATAATAGAATCGGCGAATGTGTTGGAAAATGAAAATTAAATTCTAAAGTACAATTCTGGAAAATGGAGATTTAATTTTAGAATTTGAATAAAAATCTATTTTCGAAAATTACCACATTTGGGCCTTAATGCCAATACGAAAAGGTTAAAAGACTATGCCCCTGTTTCATTTCAGAAATTAATATACTACGGGCGTTAGTTCACTGCATCGAATAGTATAAAAATTTTGTAAAATATCATCAGATTTGAACAAAATTTGAAATTTTGATAATGCAAGTTATTTAATATGGCGAACTAAATATTCGAAGTAATTCAGGTTTTTCCAGCCATCTTCATATACATTTTAAAAAAAAATTTGGTGGTAGTTAGTAGTTGTCCGATTTTCAGTTAAACTACCTACATTTCTTGGCATTCAATTTATTTAAATCTTGGTGTCCCTATACCACAACACCCGCACAACCCAGAAAACTAACATCTTGAAATTCACGCCTTCATTCCAACTTTCCTTTTTGATAGTAGCAATAGGGGAATTTGGAATTAAAAGATTAAATCGTTATTTCCTTTTTACATCAGTAACAAAAATTGAAATTGCGTGTTGCCACGACCTCTGGTTTTATCGATTATCAAAATTCAACCATCCAAACAATACAGTGTCTAATCTACATTTTAAAACTGCCAAAATGGTTCACCCAACCGACAAATTATATAAACCAATAAAATTTTGCAACAAAAAAATTGATCGAAACAAATTTATCCACTTCAGATCGGTTGTCAGATAATTTTCATCAAGTCTTTGTGGTTTGAGAAACGATTTTTGACCCACGCAATCTTTATGTAATGTCTTATGTACAATTCTTGTAATCACAAAAAAAAAAGTTTTAAATTGGATTAACTTGTTTTACATATTATATGGTTTATGGTTTTTTTGCAGTTTATGTTGACACTTGTGGTTAATTTTTGTTTTCGTTGAGTTGTAACAACAAAACAATGTTTTATATATTTTGGTACGTAAATATTTGTTTATACGATTAATGCAGATTTTCTTAGTTCATTGCGTGTGAAATGAGTTATTACGCTACTAATTAAACATTGAACAGATAATGTATATACAGTACATAATGGCGGTTATATCATCTAGGGCCGCATATTTTTACTGAATATGAATATATGACCTCATCATAAACCTAATAATAAACCTTTGTTCTATATCACAGCCGAGCCTTTTGATTAATATATTCTTTCATATTCAGACGATTAATACAAAATCAATTTTATTAGAAATATTTAGAAATTTATTTTTTTTGTATCGTCATTCTGGTTCAATCAAATTCATTGTTTGAAATTTTCGCAACATAACACAACATATACTATATAGGTATACAATGGGAATTCAGTTCAAAAACACCCACCAAATATGTAAATTAATAAAACTAAAAAAATCCACCTTCATCGCGAGTTTTTTTTTATCATTTACTCGTATAACGATTTTTTTTTTTGTCTAATTCCAAAGTTGTTTTGATGCTGCGTGCGCGAAGAGAGTTGTTTTACCGTTCTTACGCGGAATCTTACAAAGTTTTATTTATTTTTAATTAAATATTCAAAATGATTTTAACATTTTTTTGTACAGATAAATCTAAATTTGGCAAATGTGATTAGAGAAGTGGTATATAGGAGGCAGTATGTAGTAGTAAATCAAAACATTTTGTTTTATTGTTTTGTAAGATGTTGAGAACGAAAACACTTTATGTTTTAACTGTCTATCTCTCTATCAAGAGACGCGAATTAAGCTTAAACGATTAAATCTTATATACATTTGATTAATAATAGATTTATTGTATTAGTTTTATTACAGTCATTAATATAATTTTTGGGAATTTTTTTACTTTGTGTATATTTAACTAATCGAATTGTGATTTTTTGTTTTAATATTTGGGTATAACTATACGGAATTGGAATTATTTTGTTAAAATATCAAAATCGCATATTTAATTACAAAATAATTTATAATCCAAATTAATAGGATTGGATAACTTAATATCAACAATCGTTTACACACCCACAAACGCAGCGGACGCCATCAAAAATATTTTATTGCCATCATAAAATTGTTACTCAGCGAATTTTTAATTAGCCGAATTTTTTGCTAAAATAGATCAGGAGCACGTTCACCTTAAAGCTTATGTGGTTCCATGTTCCATTCATTTATGGTTAATGAAACATTTTTATAAATGTATAAACAAGTCGTTTATACGTTAGACTGCCGATTAAACTTATTTGTCAAATTATCAATTTTATAATGGGTCAAAATCGGTGCACACCTTGTATCATTTGGAATTCTAACATTTAGAATTTTATTAATATACAGTGGTGGAGACAGTTGTTTTTGGAGCTAATTAGCTTGCTTTATTTATTTATATAGTAGTGAGAAATATATAAAAAAACTAATATTATGTACCTCAATATTACGCCGATTCCAGTTTCTGACTGATGAAAAATAAGTATCAATCTCTTCAACCGATGTGCAGTCAATGGCGTGCTGCAATGTAACAAGCAAAATAAAATTAAATGAAACAAATGATTTTCGTTTGTATAAAATAATTCGCCAGAATTATGTTTTAATAAAGGTCGGAATTAGCGTTTTTCACCAAAATTGTAGAGAAGTTAATATTTAATTAAGAAATGTATAAGACACGCGTATGTAATAAATGAATACATCCTATATTCCTATCCTTATTGCAAGTGGATAGGACAATAATTTAATTGGACATGAGGCCATCGACATTTTAGAAACTTAATACAGGGAACGATTGATTGATATCGAGAACGATTTATAAAAGAAAGTAACCCTACTCTACAGGATGCAGTGAATATATGTCGGTAAGAGGAGAGAACAAGGAAGCAAGCGGAAGAAATAATGAAACATTTTGAGGTAGCGGAAATAAAAGCTACTAATAAACATAAATTTGTACAAAATGATTCTAATTATAAGTCGAATAGTAATATGTATCTGGAGAAAAATACGTGAAATCATGTTTTAACTTTATGATTTTTCTATTTTGAATGTGTAGCACTGAGTAAAACAA
Source organism: Tipula helvola (assembly GCA_963556165.1). Lineage (NCBI taxonomy): Eukaryota > Metazoa > Arthropoda > Insecta > Diptera > Tipulidae > Tipula > Tipula helvola. The sequence goes on along the minus strand of OY744481.1, from coordinate 11,778,812 downwards.
ACAATTTATGCAATAAGTTTTTTTTAAACAACAGCAAAACAAATCTTGTCTCATAATTTTTTTTAAATTTGTGCTCCACATTCAAAACATAAAAATCATAAAATTAAAACATGACTTTCAAAAAAATGTGATTTGACGTATTTTTCACCATTTCGTAGATATAAGATCAAAACAAAATTTTCAAAATTATAACAATAACTACTATCTATCTAGGTTTGCATTATCAAAAGACATAAGAAGTTAAAGTGCTCTGCATATAAAAATGCTAAATGCACTATTACAGAATGATGTCGAGCAATGTGAATTTCGTTGACCTTCGAAAGAAGTTCGAAAGTTTTTATTTTTATAATAAGATTGGATTCAATTTAACAAAAAGTAAGAGGTAAATAGGTAAATAAAAAATGTTTGGAACATTGAGTAATTTTATTTTTGAACAGGTGTGGCTGAACTTCATGATTTTTGATTTATTTAATTTTTGGTGAACATGTAGTAGTTTAAAAAAAAGAAAAATATGCAATTAATAAGTCAATCGATTTAAAAAAATTGTTTTAGGTTCATATTAATATTATAAATCCTTAAAAAGTTTTTTCAAAATAACGGTAAAATATTAAATGAGGAATTAAACTACAATCATTTTTTCAATATGATTCTTTCGGCTTTTTTATAGACAAATATATTATTTTTAATAGCATTCCATTATTTGGACCAAATGGAATTTTGAACCAATAATCAGACAATTCTTAAGTAATCACATTTTTTAAGAAATTTGAGAAACTCATGATATGTCGAATTCTGAGATGATATATCGAATTCTGATATGATGTATCGAATTGCGACAGTTTATATGGAATTTTGATATGATATTTCGAACTTTCACATGATATTTCAAATTCTTACAAAATGTATCGAATTCCGACATAATTCTGACATATAAACCGATTTCTGACAGTATCTAACGAATTCTGAGTTGATAATTCTGACACATTTCAAATTCTTACATATTATACATAATACATCGAATTCTGAAATATATGGCGAATTTCGAGATGATTTATACAGTTATGACGTATACAATTGAAATTCTAGCAGATACATTTCATTCTGACAGTATACAGCGAATCCGAGATAATATATATTTATATCGAATTGTGACATAGTATTTAGAATACTTACAAGAGAAGAGGAATATGGTGATATAACGAACTCAGAGACGATTTATAACGATTTGTAGTCTGAAATTATTTGTCGAATTCTAAAAGATTTATCGAATTTTGACAATATATAGCGAATTCTGAGATGATCTATTAAGTTCTGATATGGATATATAGAGTTCTGATGTGATTTGATGAACTCTGACGTACATATAAAGAATTCGGACAAGATATCATATTGATGTTTGCAATGATTTATGATGATATCAAGAGTTTTGACATATCATGACATTATCGTTATATCCAATTTTGACAGATACAACGAATTCTGATAGATATATCGAATTGGGATATTATACAGGGAATACAGGACTCCGACATAACAGGTATACCAAATTCTGGCAGAATTATGACATAATAAGTAGAATTCTTACATGATTTATGAAATTCTGACAGATTTAACGAATCTCATTCTACGTATTAAATTCTGACATCATATATCCGTCGATGTATAAAATTCGGATATCATAAGTCGAATTCTGAGATGATATATTGAGCTCTCACATGATATTTCAAATTCCGACATAATTCTGACAGATAAATAGAATTCTGATAGTATGTAACGAATTCTGAGATGATAACTCTGCCAAATTTCAAATTCTTACATGTTATACATAATATAGCTGGGAAATGTCGAATTCCATAATGATACATCGAATTCGGAAATATATGGCGAATTTCGAGATGATTTTTACAATTCTGACATAAAATTGAAATTCGAACAGATATACAGCGATTCCGAGATAATATGTATGTATATCGAATTGTGACATAATATTTAGAATTCTTACAAGAGAAGAGGAATATGCCTGTGATATAACGAACTGTGTGCCGATATATTGAATTATAACATGTTATATTGCAACCTGAAATGATTTATCGAATTCTGATATCGATATATCGAATTATGACGTAATTTGTTGAATTCTGATGTACATATCGATGGCTTAATGGATATCGGCCCTAATCCACATTTCTAACATTTTTCAAGAAATTCAATAAAACGAGATTTTTAACAGATAATACCATACGCTTTAGGGCCGAACAAAATTGAAGGTGGAACGAGTTTTATTGGTTTTTAGGTTAAACCAGTTGCACAGAAAGACGCGACGTGTTGCATTCTACATTTTGATATCAAAATGTCATTTTTGAAAAAAATGTGGGTTAGGGCCGATGTTGACTAAGCCATCGATATAAATAATTCGGACAGGATATATCATATTGATGATTGCGTGATGATTTATGATGAAATTACGAGTTCTGACATATCATGATATATTTTATTGTTATATCAAATTCTGAAAGATACATGGAATTTTGACACTATATAGCGAATTCTGAGATGATAAATCAAATTCGACGTAATTTTTCGAATTCTTACTTGTAAAGGTTTCGGGTATAACAGTATATAGCGAATTCTGAGATGATCTATCGAATTTTGATATGGATACATTCTGACGTACATATAAAGAATTCTGACAGGAAGTATTGATGATTGTAATGCTTTATGATGATATTTCGAGTTCTAACCGATAAGTATTTCAAATTATGATAGAATATAAGGATAAGAATAAGATATGAGCAATTTCGATATGATATGTTGAACTCGAGACGAAATATCGAATTCTGACATGTTATACGGAATTTTGAGATAATCGGATTTTGAAATGATATATCAAATACTGACAGTATATGGCAAATTTTGAGATGGTTTTTCCAAATTCTGACGTGATATTTCGAATACCGACATAATATACAGAATTCTGAGATGAAGGTATACCAAATTCTGACATACACATCGAATTCGGGGATAATATAACGAACTCTGCCATGAAACGGCCCACGGTTATTGGAGCCCACGAGATTTCCATTATTAGTTCAAATTTAAGAAAAGACAGCTGATATAAGTGCAAATTTTCAGAACGGTACATTTCTAGAAAATTTTTAGAAAAAGAAGAAATCATTCCTGTTGCTATTAAATATTTTCTTAAGACAGGCTCAATCATTTCTTCTTGGTTCTGACTCCATAGAAATAAAAATGCCTTGGGGTTCTGACAGATATTTAGATTTGAAGAAAATTAGCTAAACTCGACTGAAATGAAAGCTTTCGACATCAAAAGTCAACGATTTTAGGTTTTGCTGGATTAATTAAATTGTATTATACGTTTTGTGTAACTCCCGTTTACCCCTTTTGCATTTAAAATTCAACTTTTTACAAATCAAGTTTTAATTAGAAAAGGTTGAATTTGATTTGAAAAAGGGAGCTTATAGTAATCTGCTGGTGTTATCAGCTTGCGATTAAGCATTGTGATTTTCATAAAAATCAAAAATAAACTAGAAAAATACATAACCGCGATTGAATTTAATTCTTGCTTCCCTCACTTGAGCCAAACCAGTTATTCTCTATAATCAATTAGCGGTCATTCGACTTATAGTTGCTCATTTAGCGGATCTCTTCATTAACTGTAAACGGCAAATAAGAATGAAATTTACAAGTTTATTTTGAAAAACTATTATATAAATGCCAACTTAATTTTGCAACTAGTGCTCATGCAACTGGTCTCAGGTTCCATCTTTCGATCACTTTTTAAAATTTCTCGAGATTTTTGGAGTTTATTCAAGGAAATGAGATGCGTGATGTTTGAGACTTAATAGGTGATTCGGTGTTACGAAACAGTCAGAGATTATTCGAGTATGTTTGAGATTATAGGCATGGTGTATTTGGATAGTTTGATGTTATTCGAGAGTTTTATAGCCTATTCGAAGAATGCGATTGTTCGATATTTAAAAATTACTCGGATTTTACGAGGGTTCTATTCTTATTGCATATTGTTTTGTTGAGCTTAGCCTTAATTTGATTAGTAGTATTAGTAACATTAAGGTGTGGGTTTTACATACAGTCTAATTCATTATTATCCAGATTTTTCTGGATTATTGAAATTGTTCGAGATCAATCGACATTAACATAATTTATAGAGATATTTCGAATTTTTCTGGGGTAATCGAGAGTGCTCTGCGGTTTATTCTACATTTCTTTAGTGTTTCGACATTCCCAGGATTATTCGAATTTTGTAGGGCAATATTCTGCGCTTAGCTTTAAGTTGCAAGAATTTGCAGAGTTACACAATCACATATAAATCTAAATGGTGATATTTAAAAGATTTTTAAAATTTCAATATTTTTCCGATTTCTTGTAGGTTTTTCAAAATTATTTAAAAGTGTCCAGATTATTTACGTTGTACATAGTGGTGATTAGCAAGTATAGGATTTCCTTACTGACGGATAATTTGATATTTCAGTACTTCCAAGAATATTCAAGATACTTTGAAAATTCGACATTTATGACATTATTTTTTCGAAATTCTTTATGCTTTATCGATATATTTAGAACTCGTCGTAGCATAGAGTTACAAGATGTTTCGTTTTATTTGAGGCCATTCAAATGAATCACGTTCTGTTTCATCTACTTTTGAACGATGGCCTGAGTACATATGTCCACAAAATTAAATTTGAGTAAACCAATTGGTTTTCTTACACATGGAACGCTCGAAAATGGAAACACAATTTGGATGCAGGATATTTACATTGAGAACAAATATTCTGATTTTTTTCCAGAAAATATCCTTTGTAATAACAAATTTCTGAGTTGAAAAGCTTCGTAAGTGTAAGCTCTTAAAGCTAAAAGTTCTTGACATTTCATGCAAATACATGATTTACGCTCATAAAACATTTTAACGAAAGACTGAATTTATGGAAATGCACAAAAATTACCGAGAACGTACATATAAATAAATTAACAAGCTAAAAGCTCATTGAAAACAAATGCTCCCTAATTAATCCCAAAATACTACATTTCTTTATAATATTAAATTTGAAAGTCAAATGGTTTGGTTTGCAAAGCTCTTAAAACTAAAAGCACTTAATAATTTAGAATTAATCCTACCCAAAATTCCGTTATCCCTTGTACACTGCGCCAATTAAAAAACGGAACAGAAATTTTTTTCGAAAAAATACCCAGATTTGAACGCTTGTATCTTGGTCAAATAACACCTTTCAGAAAAAAAATTTTGTTTCTAGTTGAAGGAAATTTTGTTTTCTTTTCGATACTGGAAACCGTTTTATTTTCTTTTGTTTTTTTATGACTTTTTTGAGTAAAACAAAAGGTGTCTAAAAAAAATAAATATTTGCTACTGTTTGAAACTGTAGGCGAACTTGCTCGATATTTGGTTCAAAAATCCAAATCGGCCATTTTATAGAGAATTTAGAAATCTTGCAAAATGATCCTAGGAAAATTTCTGTGCGGCCACTCCTTGTCGAGTTATTGAAGTTTTAGTGTGTTAAAGTTTTAGTATTAAAGTGACTTAACATTTTATCGTAGAGTGCTAAGTTTACAAGAAAAAAAAATTTACTTCTACGCTTTTTGATACGTTTTCTCTAAAACTTCAATAACTTTACAAGGAGTGTCCGCACAGAAATTTTCCTAGTGTCATTTTGCAAGGTTTCTAAATTCTCTATAAAATGGCCGATTTGGATTTTTGAACCAAATATCGAGCAAGTTCGCCTACAGTTTCAAACAGTAGCAAATATTTATTTTTTTTAGACACCTTTTGTTTTACTCAAAAAAGTCATAAAAAAACAAAAGAAAATAAAACGGTTTCTAGTATCGAAAAGAGAACAAAATTTCCTTCAACTAGAAACAAAAATTTTTTTCTGAAAGGTGTTATTTGACCAAGATACAAGCGTTCAAATCTGGGTATTTTTTCGAAAAAAATTTCTGTTCCGTTTTTTAATTGGCGCAGTGTAATAACAAATTTCGAAGTAAAATGGTTTGTTTAAAAAGCTTCGATAAGTGAAAGGTCTTGAAACTAGAGCTCTTCAATTTTTTCAAATACATAGTTTATGCTCATCAAACATTTTATTAAAAACCTGAAATTATTAAAAAGTTCCAAAATGTGAAGTTCAAACCGAAAAAGTATGAATTAATTGTCAAGCGTAAAGTTTATTGAAAACAAATATTCTAAATTTATTCCAAAATCCCCACCTTCCTTTTAATTAAACTATCAAATTTCAGAATAAAACATAAATGATTTGGGTTAAAAGCGTCGATACGTGAAAGCTCCCAAAACTAGAAGTTCGACATTTTTTGCAAATATGTACATATTTTTCCACATAAAACATTGCAATAAAAACCTGAAATTATTAAAAGGCTCAGAAATGTTATGTTTAAACCCAAATACATAGTATAAATTAATTATCAAACGTAAAGCTCATTGTTAATAAATATTTTAAATTAATTCCGAAATTCCGTCGCCATTTTTAGTACCAAATTTCTGAGTAAAATGATTTGATTCAAAAAGCTTCGATTAACGAAAAGTTTTAATAAAATACAAAGTTTCCTAGTAAAATGGTTTGGTTTCACTAAAAGTTCTTGATAATTTACATTGAGATTTAAATTATCCCTAAATTCCGCTACCCTTTGTAAAATCGAATTGATGAGTAAAATCAGAGCCTTCTAGAATATAGAGCCATAATCATTATGACGTATTTTTTAGAAGCTTTTTAGTGGTATAACTTTTCACTAATTTCCATAGGAATCCATAGTAAAAATGGTGTTTTTTAGCTTCAAGTTTTTCATTGAAAAAAGCAAAAATGTTACAAAATGTGTATACAAAAGTGCTCTACATATCTTTAGCAACAATATACAAGAAGGGTTTATTGGTATTAAGTAAATATTAATTGCAGAAATATTAAAATTAAATTATTTCTAAAATATATTTCTCGAACTTTCATTTTGAAAAATACATCAAAGTTGGCTCTGACGAATTAAAATAATACTTGCCACATTATCTTTAGTTTTACTAGTGTACGTTAGATGTCTCAGATTTATACAGAAAAATACGAAAAAAATTGTTTAATCACAAAATTATGACACGTTCTTAATATTTTGAGAATTTGTTTTGCTTTTCCTACAATTTTTGAACCTAAATTTCCCCAAGTGGCGATTTTTGGTACGTTTTTCAAAATGTTTACTGCCCACTGCCATCTATGTATATTGGCTTAATGCACACGATTTGTAGTAAGCTTTTCTTTATAATTTGACCAGAATGCTGTTGTTATGAGCTTTTTTTTATATTTTGGTTTAAATAAACCAATTATTACAAGAAAATGAAAACGATTTACTTAAACGAGATTTATATATGTTGAAATTCAAACATTTATGAAAATATTTCAGAAATCATAATTAAGAATTTGCAACGTTTTCATTTACAAATTTGTCTTCGGAAAAAATGTGATTTCCCATATGTTTTATGTGTTTTACTATGGAAATTTTAGTTTTTTCCTCGTTTCTAATTCCCTTATAAAAGCTTCGTTTTTTAGATTATGGCTTGTATAATCAAGGTTGCTTTGGTAAAATGGTTTGCTTTAAAAAGCTTTTCTAATTGAAAAGTCTTAAAACTAATAGTTCTTGACATTTTTTGCAAAACATAATTAGTGCTCATATAGAACATTTTAACATAAACCTGAAACTATGAAAAGGCTCACAAATGTTAAGTTCAACCCCAAAAGGTATAAATTAATTATCAAGCTTAAAGCTCATTGAACACAAATATTCTAAATGTAGCCTAAAATACCACCTTTCTTTATAATATCAAATTATAAAGTTAAATGATTTGGTTTCAAAATCTCTTAAAACTAAAAGCTTTTGATGATTGATGATAACTTTGAGAACAAATATTCTAAATTTTAACCAAAAATCCGTCATCCTTTGTAAAATCATATTTCTAAGTAAAATGATTTGGTTAAAAAATCTTTAATAATTGAAAGCTTATAAATATAAATTTTCTTGATTTTTTGCAAATACATCAAACATTTTATCAAAAATCTAAAAGTATGAAAAAGGCTCAACGTTAAAAGTTAAGATAATTCGATATTTGACAACTTTCAAGAATATTCAAGATACTTTAAAAATTCAACAATTTTTAGATTATTTCGAAATTCTTAATATTTTTCAAATTATATTCAAAATTTGTGATGCTTTATCGATATATTTAGAAATCGTCAGAGCACTGAGTTGCAAGATGTTTGGTGTGATCTACTCTCGAAATCAGATACTTTTAATTAATGTGAGACTAGACAATAGGAAGAAATAAGTTTTCCACTAAAAGTTTTACTTGTTCATATTAGTTGCCCAAAAAAATGTTGCGGGGAGGCCCGAAATTTGTAGTTACGCCGCTGGACAAAATGCATTGTAGAGAGTAAAATAAGTCATACCAATTCTTGGAAAGAAGATATGAAAATCCAAATGACACTAACCTAGTCTACCAAATGGTTTCAAGTTAATTACACTAAAAAATAATTAAAAATGATCTCATCAAATCCCACAAATTATTCGGAATTCAATGTCATCATTGACAGTTAGTCTAATGTCATACTTTATGTCAAAACGTTTTTTTTTTGTTTCGTTTAAATATAGTCCAACCACATAAAAATTAAAACCCAAAACTCTAAATCTCCGTAAGTATGCCTATAACATTTATTTTATTGCAACATAAATTATTCTCATTGTACATAGCTCTGCGCGCCACTTACATAAACATACATTACGCTCATTGATATACGAACAGTATATACTCGTAAATGAGTTACATTTTAAGTTCAAACAGCATACCAAATAAATAAATCTCTAAACACAAAATTCATTTAGCCGTAAGTATTTAACGAAAAACAAAAAAAAAAACAGGTGTCTCATTTTGCTTTCTTAAAGTCTTACTTCTTGTAACCTTCCTCTATAAGATTTATAATTTCAAGTACCAATTTTTCTTCTTCTTTTTCTTCATTCCAATTTTAAATTCTTATTTATTCGATTCGATCATATTTTAATTCTTTTTTATACTACATAGGAGAAAATATGCTCTAAACCATTCTGATTACATTATTTAAAATTTGCGCAACGAAATTGCGGGTATTGAAATAAGAGAAAGATCTAGATATATGTCTAGATATATTTATTCTTAAGACCGTGGAGGAGAATATACACTAGTATATTCTTATAATAAGATTTTTTTTATTTTTTTTTGTGCCTGTTGCTAAATTTATTTTAATTTATTGCTACATTAGTGAAGATTAGATTAAATTTTCAACGATTTGTGATTATAGAATTGTTCTCGTTATTATTTTTATTATTATATATTCTTATATTAGATTTAACGGGATTTATTTTACTTATTGTGTTTCATATTATTATTATTATTATTTTGGAATTGTGTGGCCTAGATTTGATACGTTTAATCGCGCAAGGTGAATTAGACACCCACGATTTTCAATTTTAATTATTTTGCTGAACAATTGTGCGTGGAATGGTATTTGTTGAAAATTTCACAATAGGGTTGACTGTTTTTTAGTAGTTTTAATACATCTCAAAAATATAATTTCTTTGGACACGAGTAATAAATTCGTCATCAAATAGTGATCCGGTTGGGAAATTCGGTTCAAATTGAAGTAAAGGCAAATAGTGTAACCATCTTCTTTAGGACGGTGAATTATTTCAATGGTTCATATTGATATACTTAAGTCGAAAATAATATGTTGGGAATTCTAATCGTCAGAGCAGTTTCAGAAATGTACGATGCAGAATTAAAACTTTATTCGTTGCGATTTGGATATTCGACATACAGGTGGTGTTCTAAGATCACCTTAGCAATTCAAATTACAAAAGGAAATCATACCACTGGGACATTTGGAGTAGTTTATCGATCTTCTCAAACAACGATTACAGTATTCTTAAGTAATTTTGATGAATGTTTAGAAAATGTCATAGGCCACAACAAAAATAATTTTATTTTGTGATTGAAGTTGAATATTATGGATTTTACAGTGTTAAATTGAAACAGTTCATCGCAAAGCATTAAAATGCCATGATTCTCTCTAAACTTAAAACCGTTGAAGCAAGATAAATTACTCAACTACGGCTTTATGAAAATTCGGTTAGAATATTGTAATAAGTGAGAAGCAGAAATTAGCCGAGGCTCAAAATCATTCATTTGTATCCAGTGTTTGATGTCCTTAACAGTATTCCGTAAGTAAAGGACTGGGATTTTTCAGATGTGGATAAATGCACAGAAAAACTTGGTTTTTAAAATATAAGGTGCATTCCAAAGTAAACAGGACTTTTTAAAATGAGAACAAATACTTGTTATTTTGGCAAAACTGATTTATTTGATTCAAAATAGTCTCCTTGAGACTCTATACAGCGATTTTCATGGTCAAAAAGCATCTCGAACGAGTCTTTTAAGTCATCTTTAGAAATGTTTTTGAGCATAACTTTCCTTTCATCGGCAAATGCATTTTTCGAATAAGCTGAAATGACACGTTGCTAAATCAGGCGAATACCACGAGTGTTTGAGAGTTTAAAGGCGGCTTTTGGTAAAAAATTAGTCAAAAGTATATTGATCGATTAGATGGTGCAATATTATGCAACAAGCGCCAACTTCCTTTTCTTTGATAAGTTGATGTTTTGGAGATATTTAATTCCATTTCCAAAGTTTAATGAAGATTTTGATGAGTTCGCGCACAGTTTTGATGGCACTTCGGTTATCATAAATTTTGACTGGCCAATATGCCTGGCGTCCAGAGATGGGCGATTACGCGTCGACTACTAATTTTTACGCGAATGTGTCGACAACCGTCGACAACGTCGACAACTCGTAGACAACGTCGACAACTCGTCGACAACGTCGACTATTCGTAGACAACGTCGACAACTTTTTTATGCTTGTAGTTGAAATATTTAGTAGCCGCTCCTTCTTCTATTTTTAGACAGATGTCACTAGCTGAATAGATATTTTAAATGTATTCCCAATATTTTTATTTGAAAAATTGAGAGTACCAATTTGAATTATGTCAAATTGTTGATGTAATATATAAGTATTTTAGTAATTGTGCATAATTTACTTTATTTTGTTTTATAGAATCGAATGAAAAATAACTATGATAGTCACTTAGTCAGTTCCTGTACCAATTAGTAATTTATGTGATTTATTATCAAAATGTAACCTTTTTTTGATTCCTAGGTTAATTAGACAATGACTTATTTATTAACAGACAACAATATGATCAGACCGTCTAAATAAATGAGGGAAATAAATCATTTCGCAGGTTGTCGACGTTGTCTACGTTGTCGACGCCAAAACGGCAAAAAATCTCGAGGTAATCTACGTAATAGATTACGCGTCGACAACCGCGTAGATTACATCACGTAATCTACGTCGCCCATCTCTGCTGGCGTCTTCACGACCATTTTTAAAGCGCATATATCACTCGGGGAAGCTGTCTTCACCATAAACTTATTTTATTAATTCAAATGTTTCGGTAAAAGTTCTCGCAAGCTTAAAACAGAACCTAATGATGGCAATATTCATTTTTGCAACGATGTAACAAACATACTGCTATTTACAACGCTATAACTTGGCTTAGATGGAAAGTAACAGTTCACAGATAAAAATAAAAGATCATGATGGGATTCCATACCGAGAGACAACTGATTGGAAAAACAAGTAGAGTTATTAGTAAGAGATGATATGGTCAATAAGGGAATAAGAGAACAAAACGTTGGTGTCACAGTGTAAATTTACACTATTTAAAAGATTCAAATAATCCCGAGGGAAGACGACTTTTTTTAGAATATCGAAATAAATATTTCATCGAACCTACAAGAGAAATAACTAAACAAACTTTCTAAGTCTACAAGGGATTTTTGTTAAATTGGGCATACGACCTCTTACTAGTTTTTGGAGGGTTACAGACGGTACCGAAAAAGATTTTACCATCATTTATGAAAACATTGACCTGACAACAATTCTGAGATGAAAGAATTAAGAATTTAATTTAATGTGATCACATAAGCCACTATAATTAAGGAATGTTTGGATTTAGAAAGGTCTACGAGAAACAAAGTGTATCGACTAAAGCCCTATTTAAAATGTAACGAATCTTGTCAATATTTGGGGCCAGACTTTGTACGTTTAAGCTACATTTAATAATAGCCTATCCACTAACATAGATTTTAGAACTATGTATATTTTGAGTGTTAAGTGACATAACTAAAATCAAAATCAAAACTTAAGCGTAATTACGACAAGGGCGTGATCGGTGAGGAATACTTATAAGTAAGAGAAAAAGAACGCTTCATCACGCTCCAAAATAAACGTCGATTACTGGACGTATGAGAAGTTAGCACGACATTTTCATCCCGAAAAAGCTTTTTTTCAAAATGTGTGTCTCGGCTAAAACTGAAGGAAAGTTTCATTCCATTCAGAAAAAAATATTGAAAACTCTCTTCAAAACCAAACGATATTCATCTCGAAAAATAATTGTAAAGAAATTGATTAAGATTTAAGAGCATTAAAGTAAACTAAATATTTATTGATAGTTTCTTTCAGAGTGTCCCCTAGCATAATGTATATATTGACCACTTAATGACGAGACATCTCATCGAAAAAAGGCAGATGTACTAAAACATGATCTAGGGGTAGATTCTGATCAAGTGACAAATGACATTTTTTGTGACTTTGTACTGAAACGTTAACTGCTATGAACTGACATAATTGTGAATACTAAATATCGATTCTGATAAAACCAGGGAGAAACTTGTCAAAATGCATATGAATTAAATTTTTTAGTACAGAAATACGCTTGAACATTTTTTCTTTTTTTTTCAATGTGTGGGAAAGAGAAAAAAAATTGTATTTCGTAGATATGTAATTGATTCATCTCCTATGCCTTGTTAACTAATTATACAGTTGCTGAGGCTTCATATCAGATACGTATATAAAACGTCCACCCTCATTCCTATAAAAGAGGATATAGCTTTGAAAAGAGGATGTATTCGTTAACAGTAAAAGAATTTTAGATGATAGAGAGTTAATATTGCACAGGGAGAACGACCCCATTTTTAACAACCGAACAAATTCGCTTATCGAATTATTCGGTTTTGGAACACTTTTTAAAGTACATTTGTAACAACATCTTGCATTTCTTTATGAGAACTGAAAAAGAAGTCATGCATACCATTTTGTCAGTTACACTAAAAATAATAATTGGGTTTAATTAACTGATATTTGGTTAAGTTAATCAACCTGTTGTTCAGGATTATGATAACAGCAATATAGATTATTATTAGAACGACCTTCTTGTTATGGTTAGTGCAGTCATAATTCGGTTACGGCATATTCTGAAATAGTTAACACAATTGAATTAATTCGTTTACTTCAATCGTGTATAGTAGCCCAATCGAAGACGGTCCGATAAATGCCCATTTTTACGTAGACCACCGGGCATAATGATAATGCATCAGTTAACTTAGTTTGTAAACAAGTAGCTCAAGTTAAATTATGCAAAAAGTTTGTTTTTTGATTTACTAGAGATAAGAAAATCGCTTGCTGTAAAATATTTTTTCCGTCCACTAACAACTATTTCAATTGGGAGTTGCTTATTCTATGATAGTTGACCGGTGAAACTTAAATTCTCCGCAGCTCCACTTTTTCATTAGAAACATTTTTTTTTTCTCAAACGGTCTGTACGAGACATTCGTATGACTTTTGAGATCTAGATTACTCATACTTGAAATGATCAAACTTCTTGTGGATAAAGCAAATCATTAAGATTATATTTCTGAAAAGAACTCTATCAGTCTATTTCAATCTTTAATACTATGCACTTTCAACAACATAAAACTGATATATGCCAAAACTGAATCTGAATTCACTCGGCAGCTCGGCACATGTTATTATAAAAAAAAAAATCAAAGATTAAAGGTCAGGTAACCATTAGAAGAAGCTGTATTGAAATGTCAAATAAATATCAAGCAAATGTTGCTAAAGAAAGTAGATAATTACGATCATCTCTATGTACATGGTCATATAAGGGGGATCTAGCAATGATCTGCACAAAATTGGTAAATTGAAAATTTTGTAATAAATCGAAAACCAGTTAGTAATCTAATTAAGATCTCTTAATTAATATATATTGAAACCCTACCTCTCATGGTTTTATATACTCGTATATACCAAATTTAAAAACGTATTAAAGAATGACGAACAGCTTTTCTCGAATATCAGAGTCAAAATATTGACAAGTGTTTTTTAAATTAATCCCAACTTTTTTGCTCTCCGCACTGTGCTATTATTTGTAATATGGTATGTACATATCTAACCTACCTCCAAATGTTCAAACAAAAATCTATTAAACAGTTCAAAACCTTTGATGATGGTTACGATCATGATGATGATGATGATGCGGTACAATGACCCAGCAACTACTACATTTTTGGTTTGTTGTTATATTTTGTGTGCGATTCTCCGCAGCGCGCTATACACAAATATTTTTCTAATTCCAATCAAAACGTCGGAATAAGACCGCAAAACCCAAAAAAAAAGATATTTTGCGATACCACATGATGATAGAAAACCAATTTTTAGTTTGCTGTATTATTTTAATTTGATTATAGATAAATTAAATTTGATGACATGACGAGACTTTACATAGATATAGTTATAGTTATAAAGGTGCCCATCACTATAAACTGTATATACCTGTACTGATATTTGAAATGTTATTATTTTAATTTACGACATCCGGTCAATGAGAGTCCACTCGCGGTTTATTGTATGTAGTTAGTTAAGCGCGCACATGCAAATATTTACAATCGTTTACATTGTTTTATGTATGTGCAACATAAAAACGAATCCTAATTGTATGCACCACAATTTTATCTTATGTTTCAAATCATATGGAACAAATTTATGTAATTTCAATATTTTATGATGATTGTTGTTGTTTTATGTTTATCTGCCATAAAATTATATTTGTTTAAACAAAAAAAAAAAATATTCGTGTATGTTTATGTTATACATACATAGCTACATACATACATTTCACGAAAATGAAAAATTGCAGAATGAAAATATATCGCCGCGCATAAATAATAAAAATTCTTCTGCGCGTATCGTTTTTAATTAAACGTTCGCAAACTAAAATTTATTCAAAGATGCGATATTTTTTTGGTGTTTAATTAACTGGTGCGCGCGGTTATTTTGTGTCCAAACAAAAATATATTTGATATAATTGGCCGCACACAAACATTATCTGTATATATGTCATATACAAAGGGACACGAAAAATTCGATTGTAGGTCGCCAAATTCGTAACGCAATTAAAAAAAAAATCGTTCATCAAATTTTTAATAATCATATATGTACGATATTATGATCTCATCATCACTGGACTGGGCACCATAAAACTTTAACGCGATGAACCATTTCAATCAAAAATTTTAATTTGATAGTCATGCGAATATTCATCTAATTTCTATTTAAGTCGGGCGCACATACAACACCCATAATTCGTTTTGGTTGTCGTTCGATGATCGCACGCGGACCTATCTCGTTACATTTTGAATTTGATTCGTGTGTATGTGTGTGTAATTGTATATTAGTAAATGCGCGATATAGGTGATGAACGTTCAACATTTTTATAACATAACCAATAAAAATAAATTTACTGTTACTTAGCTTTTAGATTATAATTTACGATTAAGATTAAATTAATTTTAATTTTTATGACCCAACAACAAAATTAAATTTGGTTGAAAGTGCAAAATTTAAAATTAGAATTTCTAAGTTTATGTATGTTACTGCGTACACCACACAGAAATGACCAAGATTTTAATAATTGTTCAAAATTATTTTGTGAAAGTTTTTGTCACTTAAAAGTTTTTTTTTTTTTTTTTAATCAAAATTAATGAACATTAATTACTTGAAGAGTCGGGTAAATAAACGAAAATACGATAAATATTTTGTTTAAAGGTTCTATGACCTTTTCGCACCAAACAGAGATACCGCAGAATTTTTGTATAATTGGCAGGTACGATAATTAATTGGACGATATTTAATTAATGTGGAGCAGTGTGAAATATTTTCGCGGAAATTACTACATGTCGACTTTCGATATTTTAAACTTTAATGGGTAATTTTATGAGATTGACAGTTGTGAAACGATTACAATTACTTTCCAAATGGTTTAAGTAAACAAAATTAAATATCAGCCTAGCTTTAGCATGTTCGTGTAAGTTAGAAAATATTTTATAAGTATTTTTTCAAAGAGATTGTTGTTTTCTTGACAGTCTTCTGTAGTTTGACTTTTTCTGCGAACCAAATTTTAAATGTTTAGACGTTATTATCAAACAAGACGGTTTAGAACTTCTAAATAAATTTACTTAAGTCAATCAGTCAAGGAAAATAATTCAAAATCGTTTGTTGAGCATATCGTTGCTTGGTAGGGCCGCGACAAAAAATCTGTCAATTTTTTCTTAATTTCAAAAAATTGTTTACAACTAGGAGAAAAATTGGTATTTAACTCAGCATATGCAAGTGAAACGTGTAATCAAAGAAGTGAATCTGAAAGAATCAAGGCGATCAAGGCTGCCTATAAATCGAAATGAGAAGCTACTGAAAAAGGGGACAGGCAAGCATAATTTATAATGAGATTCAAAATTTGATGTAAGAACGGCAATTCATGAAAAGATAGAGACTGCTTCATGAATCTTACAAATTCTTTGATAATTTCCAACTTTCATCATTTAGGCAAAACAAGAGTAATAGAGGAAAACACCAGCTGGATTTGAGCTGAAGTGAATAAAATTTCCAATAATAGTTTCTAACGTCTCAAAATACGGTACAAGTTGAAGGTACTTTTTCATAATCTAGGAACCCACAAGTTTTCAAGACTTGCATACTATATCGATGATACAATATACCACAGCTACCAGGCTACTTGCAAAGCTCTCGGTTTACTCGAAGATGATGCATACTGAGAATATACGTAGGAGGAGGCAGCTTTATCTATGTCTGCATCTGCCATGCGACATTTGTTCGTCATAATGTTGGTTTTCTACCATGTGACTGATGCGCACTCATTATGGCTACCAAAACGAAAGGAAATTGAATAGTCCTTGAAAAATTTGCAATACACTAAAGAAATTTTCAACTTAGGTTTGAGTATCTAAGAGAGGCATCTTATGATCAAATATCGCTGGAGGAAACTGTCTCAAGAGACGAGCCAAAATTAAATATTGAGCAAACTTTAGTGTATAATGACATATTATCAAGTATTAACGCACTGAAACTATGGGAACTCATATTTCTGAGATGCACCGGTAGAGATTGGAAAAACCTTTCTTTTAAATTGAATTGTAGGATAGCTTCTATCTTCTACAAGGAGGACTTGTTGCGTATGCAACGTTCAAATTACCTTTCAATTTAATGACCGATGAATCTTCTGTTCGTTGCCTATCTAAGCAAAGTTCAATGTCAAAACTATTACAAAAGTGCACGTTAATTGTTTGGGATGCGGTAACAAAGTCACAGTTGCATATATCAAGATACTTGCCTTTGAACCAATATGCGTACACTTCAAAGTACAGATTCTTAACTAAAGTTAGGCACTTGTGATTTGACAGAGCACCAAGGAAAGATTATACTGGCCGACCGAAAATTGTGACAAATGATTTACGGAGGAATTTATCTAGTGAAATCAAGAAAATTCATGCACTTGGGCTGTGTGTAAACGATTTACAGTACAACTTGGCATCTATGAGGCGTTTAACATTTTGCATCAACATTTCCATTCTAACAGTTACGACTATATATAAGCGACGTTTGCACTTCTGACCATAATATGATTTCATTTCTAAATCTACAATAGATGCGGGCATACAAATGCTGCAATTTGGTGCTTGTAGGAATTCGTTCGCCTTTCAAGTACTCAATCTATCTCTTGACTGAGAACTGCTCAATTTCCAAAGTATTATTTGATGTTAGTAAAAGCAATAATTAGAAAAAGAAATTTTTCCATAACGACTTTTAAGTGTGTTGTATTATTTAGAACCGGAACTTTTTAATGACTTAATGTAATTTATTAGGAACGCAGTAGATTTCATAAGTTTTATTCGATTAACTTATGGAATATACCGCTTTCCTAATAAATTACATTAAGTCATTAAAAAGTTTCCATTCTAAATAATGCAATAAGCTGTACCAAAAATTCATTTATAAACAATTAAATATAGGAGTAGCGAAAAATAAAAAAAATCGAAATTATAAAATTTAAATTTGTTCACTGGCGTCCAATTAACCTTCAAGTGACCTTGAGCACTACCGTCAAGGTTACCAGCTCGGTATCTTATGTCTTGACGCTAACAACTGTTAATTGAGTCATTCCCCATTAAAATTCTTCATCTGCTGGTTATTTCATAGCATTTCGTAATTTAACCTTGAAATGACCGATGAATGTTATTCAAAAAAATGCCTTAAGCTCCTATCTGAATGTAAAATTTTACGGGTTTTTTAGAATCTGAGGTCAACAATTAGGGTTCGTATAAAAATAAGAATTGACCTTTAAATAACCTTGAAAATAGATTTCAAGGTCAAACTTAACATTACCAATCGATTGCCCCTGACGAAATATTTGAGTGAGTCTTGTAAAATGAGACACCCTGTATAATACGGAATAAGCTTTGAAACAATGGATGTTTTGAATCCTTTTATGGTTGTATGAAGATTATAAATGAGGATTACTCTATAAGACTTTTTGCTTTGGAAATATTCATAAATCCCTTTGAACTATGTACATAGGTACAGTTAAAGCCGCACTGCTATCAATTTGCATACCCAAATATAAATGAGTTCCTGCCATTTATATTGAGTTTCATTAAATTTGATGTATCTGTGTTTCACAAATTTGGGGCCGTTACCATAAATGTGTTAGTCTTATCTGTCAGTTTTAGGCTCGAAATTTGCCGTAAACTCTATCACACTTCTCACATGGTTTATTATGTTGATATTATGAGGAGGCTCACTGGCATCTCTGACCTATCCTGTTGAGTAATTGTTTTCCTAAACGGCATCATTTTAAAGATGACTAAACAGCTTTCACAAAAAATTAACACCCACACGCTCCATAGGGGGTTTTCTTGTAATAAAATTAGAATGTAGATTCTTTTCTAAATTAACACAAGGCGATAGTCAGCTTTTTTAACTCTCCCGTTACATGTTTTCCTAGTAGTGTGCCATGATCTAAGAAGCCGATAGGCCATTAGGTAGGACGTAACGTAAAGTAAATCCTTCACTTTCTGTTATTTGACGGTATGACTGATAAGATGAAGAAAACCAGGTTACAATTTGTTGATTGCAGACTATTCCAAAATGTGCAATAATGGTTAACAATTCCTTTCAATGTCGACTTACTAGTTAGCACCAGCTTAGTGTATTTATTTCCGTGAAACTGCCAACATTTATGCAAAATATTGGCTTCAATCTTTTTATGGCTTTCTGATAATTTCAAAACACCAAAGGAAATTGTCTGAGCAGTGCTTCTAAAACGGAGCCGTTGACCTATTGCCAGGGAGCCCTAAAACAACGCCTTAATATCTCTAATAAACCGCAGAATTTCCTCGCACACAAATTTCTGAATCTGCCTAGTATTATCAGTGACCGCTACGGTTTTCTGTGTTAATGGTTTTTGTAAGATATCTGGTGTGTATATAAATTTCACAATCATGAGGATTTTGCTATGCAAGTTCTTTTTCTACAATGAACACGAACAGGAATTTCAGATCGTAAACCTTGATCTGTAGGACAAAAAAATCATCGTTAAAATTTGCGAAATTGAATATTGAAAACGTACGTATTTAGTATGAAATATTAAAAAATTACTCGTACTTTAATTTAATTTGAAATTTCAAATGGCTAGCTTATCAAATTTGGCTTCAACTATTTTAATTTGGTTAAATTGTTTGTCAGGTTAGTGTTGAGAAGTGCAAATCAAATATTCCAGGATTCTAATGCCGAGTTTTTTTTTTGTAGGGAATCCAATACCAATTTTTACTTGCCGAAAATTTATGTAACTATCTTCAGATAAAATGCAGATAAAAAGTTGTATACATTTGTCTAGATCTTAACCTTGGTTTTACACATAAAAATGTCATATTCGTCATTATGGTGTCATTCTAATTTTTGGAGGACGAAGTGCAGTCATCATAAAGAAAAATATCCAACATTTTCATAGGCCACAGTGGTTTATATAAAAACCAATAACTTTCCTATTATTGTGGCAGGATTTTACTATCGACCAAGACATTCTATTGATGGTGACTTCAATACGAAGAATACTCACTGGGGTTCTAGATTAACTACAACTAAAGGAAAAGAATTACTGATTGCCATTAAAGAAAATTGATGTGAATCCATTTCAACAGAAAAACCAACATATTGGCGAACTGGCCCAGGAAAAATACCTGACCTGATCGATTTTTTTATAACCAAAAATATAATTTTATGAAAGTTGAGGAAATCCAAGATACGAGGTCAGATCTTTTTCCAATAGTCCTAACTCTAAGTGAGTATATCATCCAAAAAGGGAATAATCCAGTATTAATCAACAAATGGACTGGGAAAATTTCAAAGTACACCTTGAACAAAGAATATTTTTGAAACTTCCTTTAAAAACTATGGATCAACTGGACATAGAAGTAGAAAAGTTCATTACGGATATTCAACAATCAGCATGGGAAAGTACTCCAAAAATCAAATCAAGGCTAAAATGAAATAACTATCCAATAGAAATTAGCAATATCCTTAGGGATAAACGCAAATCCAGAAAAAAGTGGCACCTAACTAGCGCTCCACAAGATAAAAAAAGACTTAACAAACTTACTCAACAATTAACAAGAGAAATTCAGAAATTAAAAAATGAGTCAGTTAATTTCTACTTAAGTAATTTGACTAATGACCAGTAATACGGATTATTAGCTCTGGAAAGCAACTAAAACACAGAAAATGCCAATTATGCCGATTCATCCTATCAGGAAAATGGATGGAACATGGGCAAGGAAAAACAAAGAAAAAGCTGAAGGATTTGCAAATCATCTTGAAAATATATCTCAACCTCATAAATGTTAATTACGCGAAATATTGGATGAAAACATAATACAAGCTCTCGAAGATGTCACACCTACATCGCCTACTGAAGTAGCAAACGAAATTGGAAAGTGGCTGAGGTTATCATGATTCCCAAACCAGGAAAACCGCCACATCTAATAACAGTTACTATTAAAAAGACTCAAACTAATAATTGAAAAAAATATCCCAATTCCGAATCACCAAATTGGTTTTCGCAGTGAGCACTCAACTATTGATCAAGTGCATAGAATAACTATTATTATTGAGAAAACCAATATTATTGACAAGATTTGGCACGAAGGTTTAATCTACAAACTCAAATTAATCCTACCTACACAGTACATCATAATACTGGAATCATATATAACGGAAAGATATTTCAGGCTTAAGCAAGAAGATGAATATTTTGAGCTTAAGGAAATAAGAGCAGGAGTTCCACAAGGAAGTGAACTTGGGCCACTTCTGTATTTACTATACACCCGAGATGTTCCAACCCTACAAAACAACACGATAGCCACTTTCGCCGATGACACAGATATCATGGCAGTAGATGACAATAACTCAGATACAACAGTGAAATTACAAACCGCCATAGAGCAATTATGCAACTGGACAAAGGAGACCAAAAATACTGATCTAATTAAAAAAAAAACTGAACTACCGAGAAGAAACTCGTCATAAATAAAATTTCAATTTTTGGATATAAAATTGCTAACTCTGAATTTTGTACAGAAAAACTAAAATTTTTTTTTCACCTATTTTCAGAATTTTTATATTTCGATATTTCGATAATTCAGAAGAATTAAATCCAAATTTGATCTTAAACCATTTGGCGCTAAAATTAAAACCGAAGCAAATTTGGATTGGGGTATCCAGAATAGTCAGCTCAAAAATGTAGCTTAATCCTTAGTTAGTCATTTCTTTATCTATTCTGCTCCACTCATACATATGTCTAGTTAAAATATTTAGTGCTGAAGTTTTTACAGAAGCATACAATTTTTAATAGTTCCTTATTCCGAAATTTTTCAAGTTTTTCAAAATGTTTAATAGTTTTTTGAAATTTTATAATTATTGCGTAAAATAATTTTTTAATCATCTTCATCCAACTACTACCTCCGAGTCGATGTCCAAGTGCATTACGTTTAAAAGCAGTTTTATCAATCAAATGTGTCCTGCTCCTCACTGCTCCCTAGAGACCGGCATCCAGCAGAACTACCTGACGTTTGTGTCTTTCAAGGTTGGAGTCATCGATAACTTGTATGTTACCTTGTCCTGATTTTTGGCCACCTGCGGTTCTAGTTCTCAATTTTCAAGAAAGACGCCAATCAAAAAACAAGGAAGGAGCTCGCAGCAAAGTATCAATTTAATTTCTTTCAATACATTAAATTCTAATATTTATAATATTTTTCTAATTCTAGAAATATCAATAAAGTGGATCTAACAATGTCGCCAACAATAGCTTGTTAATTTTTTATTTTAATTGTAGTGGCATGCGTTCAAAATCAAAAAAATTCCATCTTGGAATATTGGAATCTAATTACGATGTAATAATTCTGACTGTAACATGGCTTACAGTGGATTTCTATGATGCGGAGTTTTTCCCTTCGGGCTTTTGCATTTTCCGTCGCGATCGGTATAACCTTAGTACAAAACGTAAAGGTGGTGGTGTGCTTATTGCAGTTCGGAAAATTTATTCTTGTGAATTTGAGCTGTTAAACTCAAACTAGATACATGTTACTACATAATAATTAGCACAGTCTACTTTCCTCTAGAGCCATCCTCGCCTTTTTGTCAAGATCTCATGTAATATATTACCTTTTATTTCTGATAACACTGACTTTATTATTTTCGGGGATTTCAACTTTCTAGATCTAATTTGGATGATGGTTGACAATACATTCATTCCTGCTAATACGAATGATTCTTCAGCCTTACTTTGTGATTTTATGGCAAACATGGGTACTTCACAAATTAACAGTGTACCAAACAGCCACGGCACTTTTCTACACTAAAAATAGGTCTTTAAAACTAGAATCATGCGACGACTTTTCCGGATCTTCGATTGTTTATCATACCCCTGTTTCATTTTAATTGTTCTACCAAACTTCTAATAATTATTCGCACACCGATCACAGCTCATTAAATGATTTTTTAGCTGAAGTGGATTGGGCTGATACCTACTCTATCAAACATTGATCTCAACATTGATAAAGAAGTCAAGCAGCTAGAAGTCCTGCGTAATAATTGTCACAGGAAGTATAGGCGTACAGGGTTGGCCTATGACTATATCCAGTTTATCTCAACCGATTCCTCTATAACAATTACATAATTGACATTGAAGACGATTTGCGATGTAATCCGAAGAATTTTTGGAGATTTGTTAAATTTAAGAACCATAATAACGGCTTGCCGTAATTTTTAGAATTCCGTGGTCAAAAATCAGATAATCCAGACTTCCAGAGGCAATCTGCGGTTTCTTCGCGGAATATTTCAGAACTTGACGTGATGAGGGCTTTGATGAACTTGAACGTTTCTAATAGTCCTGGACCATATGGTTTACCAGTGTCTGTATTGAAGCTGTGTGCAGTCGGTTTTGCCGCTTCTTTATGTCATCTATTTAATTTGAGCTTCAGCCAAGGCAAATTTCCTGATCTCTGGAAAATATCAAGTATCATACCGATCCACAAAAGCGACCCCCGCGCAGTGATGTAACAAATTATGGTGGAATTGCAATACTGTCTGGCAATGGTTAACAAAGTGATCTACTTCCATTCCAAGCAACATATTAGCACACGTCAGCATGGATTTTTTCCTGGCCGCTCAACGGTCACTAATTTAGCGATCCTTCAAAATAATTTAATTAATTCTGTTGCCTCGAAAATTCAAGACGATGTAGTTTATACCGACTTCAGTAAAGCTTTCGATAAACTAAATCACAGAATATTAGTGAATAAGCTAAGTGAACTTAATTGCGACATTATTCCCTTAAATTGGCTTATGTCTTATTTATCGGATCGCAAAATTAACGATGTCGTGGATTGCTTCAAATTCGCAGACTGTATTCTATTTGCTGACAACATTTATGCAAACATATCATGTAAATTGGATCGCGATCAATTTCAGCGGGACCTGAACGAAGAGAGTTAATATGGTTACTGATTTGTTAACAAAGCGTTTTCGATGTTGGGGTTAAATATAAATAAATAAACCTACAAATCGGATGAAGCTGAAGGAATATTTATGGTTGGTAAAACATTTTTTTAAATTGCGGAATACGGATATGGATTACAATTAATAAGCTGCGCGGAGCAATCTAAGATCCTTGAACAAGAATGCCCAATATTGTTGAATACAATTTTTGGGGGCACTGGATTTAATTTTTCCGAATTCCGGGCCCGCAGTATAAAAAATTTTGAGACTGGTTTAGAGCGTACACGAATACAAAAATGCACAGTTAACAAATAAACTAATGGTAATAATCCAGAAAGCTTGATCGTGTGTCTACTATTCCAAAACACTCGACACAATCTAAATCACCTTAGCATCAATGCCCATTTTTCCCTTAATAGAGAAATTCTAAAATTTTAAAGGAACGGAAAAACATTTAGAAAGATTCAAGGCAGTTAAGCTGATTTTATAAAAATTCACGCCTCTACCAGTAAGTATGCTACTCAACAACTGCTCAACAAATAATTTCACGACAACTATTCAGATTATTCAATAAAAAATATAAAATCAATATTATTCTGTACTACGTACATTAAATATCAACAATTTTTATTTTTTAATAACGGTTCAACAATAATTATACATTTTTAATTAAAGTATTTAAATTAAAAATGATTATTAATCGAGTAAACTAATAAATGAATGCGATGAATAATTTAAAACCTAACAAATGTTTTATAATAAATCTACCATGTTCACAGATAGATGTCTAGTAAATAAAAAAATAAAAAAAGGTAACACAAACAAAAAAAATATCAAAGACACACGAAATAATATTAAAGTATTTCTGCTATTCACTACTAGAGCTTAATTTACTTACCCATTGAGCGCTGGTGTCGTACGAAGGAACACAACGAAAAGTCATTTTTTTTATTGTTGGTTTTTGTGTCTATACTTTTATAAAATTTTAATTTAGTTAACTTTTATAATATTTGCTAAAAGTTTCTTGTTGTTGCTTTTTTTATCGTTTCTGTGTGTTAGAATTTTTTTATTTTGATTAATTTTATTAATTTACTGTTTTATATATTCCGTTTCTCTGCTAGATTACGATTCGCGATTGCGATTTTTTTTTGTTTTAGTAGTTTTCTTGTGTTACCATCTTACCTGGAAAATAAATAAATACGAAATAAGATAAGTAAAATAAAATCAATTTGTTTAGAAATTAATTTTTATATTTTTTTAGCGCGCTTCATATATTTTTATTTTGTGATATTAAAGAGAAACTATAAAAATTCCAATTAATAAATAATCAACTTCCACCTTCTTTCGTCTCCTTTGGAAGTTGATGTACGTAAATAATAAGCGAAAATCCAATTTAATTTTGAAGATTTTTTTTTTTTTTTTTTTTGGGGAAATGAGATTTTTTCGTGCTTGGGAGGTTTGCTGCTGAAAAATTTGTGAAAAGGAAATGATTTGTACAGGTTGTCATAACCTAATCTTAATTATAGAAATTAGGGTGGAATACTTAACTCGTGCCATATAGATTAGATGCTAGCGAATTATTTTGTATATAAAGCATTTTTTCAAATAACTAGTTACAGCACAAACATTCTTACGTGTGGCGCATCAAAAACTATCATCAGTAAATAAAAAATAAAATAAGAAAATCCGAGCGCAAACAGAAGAAAAATAATTTCCAATTGATGATGATTTGATATTCAGTGTTCATGCTGATCAGATGATGATGATGACGATCATGTTCATATTGAATTAAATAATAATAAAAAAAAATTTGATCTGAACTACCAGTGTTCGCGCAGCTATGTATACACGAGTATACGAACATATAGTTGTTAAGAAATTTTTGTACGTGATAAGATAATAATGAAGAAGCACCGCGCGCTTATACCTACATAGGTAGGTAGATATATACAGCACACAGAAGAAAACGTTCGTTCAAGAAACAACATGAAAAATGTAAGACAGTGGAATAAATTGAAACCTGTCTTCTTTATTATATGGTTTTCATTTAATTTTGGTTATGTGGTGTGTATATAATTTTCAGATAACATATTAGGCTACTGTGCTACCTTACCTACCCAACCAAATAATAATAATAATAATAATAACAATAATAATAGTAATAATAATAAGAAAATGATTTTTGGAAGTAAAATTCTAAATTCCTTTGCGATTAATTTATGTTGCAGACGTAACAGTTGGAAAAGTTATGTTCTTTATAAAAAAAATTAAAAAATAAAAAGACGGAAGATCGAAATGAAGACGAAATATACGATAATTGGCGAAAATTACCGAATGCATTGGTTTGCTTGTAAATATATATATAGCGTTTGGACGACGTCTTTGTTGATTAATTGATTGAAATTCCATTCTTACACAATATTATGAGTCATATATGAAATGAAATTTATGTGTTTTGTGATGGTGCAAGATATAAGATAACAGACACATGCCACATATCTATACTCGTTTGTAATTATGACCGACCACCCATAATAATAGGTATTTATGATATGCAAATAAAAATGTAATCAATCCATCCACTTAGACTAATTTCCTATTTAAATAGTTAAAATGATATATTGAACATTTTTAATCACCGTACACAACTCAAGTCCGCGCATCGTTTAGTCTTTAGTGTACGTAGAAATCCTTCGTAAGTATTTAAATCGTTTTCTTACATTTTTTTTTGTATAAATGATCAAAAGAAAAATGACCATAACTTAACTTAAAAAAAAAACAAGCATATCATGCTCATCATCATCTTCATGATCATTTTGTTTGACAACAAAAATGATTATATTTCATTCATCACCGTAGAATATATTGTTATGAATTCATTTCCTCTTCAGAATTCGCGTTTACCAATCCAAAAGTGTGCAGGGATATCTACATATATTCGTGTATATGCGTACCTTTGTCTTCAATATATGTACCTACTCAGTAGACATATACATAAACATTGGTCAGTTCAAAGTGAAAAATAAATTTATTTATGAATTTTAAAATTTTAAAAGACACACAGATTTATTTATAATGAAGCACACACGGTAAAGGTAAAATCATTAAAAAGGAATCATTTATGATTTTTTTTAATGTTTCATCTTTTCCTTATGCATATACATATGTATATGGTGTGGACGATTCTGAAAGGATAGTTAAAAAAAACAGAAAATCATAATAAATAAAATCTGTGTTCTGTGAATAAATATTAAATATTAAGTAAAAAAAAAAATAAAATGATGAAAGCTAAGAAATCATAAAAGTTTCATTCATGAATTTTTTTGTTTATGTTAAATTATTTAAATGAGGTTACAGTATGACCTCTCAAAGTGTCAGCAAAGATCAACGTCAGCTATATAGATTCAATGAAACAATTTAAACCGAAGCGGTTTAAAAATTAAAACCAATAAAATCGTTGGTTACACCAAAAACAAAAAACTATATTGCTGAGCTGCCAAAATTGCCTTGACACTAAAGCACGAAGAGAAAAAAGATCGGCACAGTAAGTCAATGAAGGGTCAAACAGCATTGCAACATTATTCATTGAATTTGTACACTAATTTTACCTACTACCATTTATAACGAATGTATAGGTTTTGAAAGGAGAATAATAGTCTCATCGTAATAATCAGCGTATGTATCTCGTCATGATACAAATTCATAATTTACAGGATATTTCCAACGATTTCATCAAACGTTGGGGATTGACAATGGTTAAAAAATATTCTATTGGCAAAACCACATTTCAATACCTAGTTTAAGGTCGAACTGCGGTAGCCAAATGTATTGCTCTGATGGTTCTAACCGCGTGAGCCTCTCGAACACATAATGGGACAGAACGAGGCACTTCCTAGTACACTTATGTTCAATATGGCTTTACGTTGTCTATAGAAAATGTGCCTACTCCGGCTTTATGTCGATTTTTTAGTGTGCACAAAGTAATTGATAGCACAAAGAAGCTGTGAATCGTTTATGCATCAATAAGTGTGGTGGAACAAAAATCGTGCAAACAAGTTTGTGCGGCCGAGCTTACACGAGTTAACTTTAAAATTCAGAACTTTCCATCATCGTTCGTAACACATGTATAAATAATTTGGCTAAGCAATTTGAGATTACCAGTCCAGAAGCAGTAATATGGCTATAAGGCAAAAGATTTATTTAGATGACTTTCGAAGTAATTGATAAATTCAGCTATAATTTTCGATGGGATGCCGTGCATACTAAAAATTGATGTAAGCGCATAACTGACGTTGATCGTTTTGAGGGTAATAGTCAGTTACAACCATACACCTTTTTTTCTTACCAAACTCTACACTATCACAACGAATCATTTCGAATGTGGAAGGTGAGGAATTTCATGTGTAATTAGCGGTTGCTTAATATTGTTGGATTGGAAGTTTTCACAAGCTCTACATCTTGCTACTATATGTCTTCAATATCTTTGTCAGTTAGGTACAATTTCCATCCAGAATTAGCTAGATAGATAAATATTTTACGAATAGGGGAAATTAAATTCTTGAGTTCTGCAAATACTAATTTTTCAATCATCTCATAAGGCTATAGCGTCTGAAATGCTAACTTATTACCCTGATTATTTTCTATAATAAAGAAATCAACCATGTAGTATTACCGAATTTTATTATACCCTTGAAAACCTTTAATATCTCCTCTTACCAAAATATTTATCTATCTGGCTAATTCGCGGACGAAATTGTTAAATATTTTAAGAGGTACTGTAAAATTCGCTAGTAATGAAAGTCTGATTACCACAAATGAGATTATATCATTGTCTAAAAAGAGCACAGGTGTAATATTATGAGAATTATTTCTAGTGACTTTACTTTTAGTAATCTTTAATTTTAGTATTAATCGAAAGTGTACATTAAAAGTGCATTAAGTTGCATAGCTACCTCCCTAATTATAACAAGTCACCACCAACATACTGCTGCAAATCATCAGCATAAAGATGAAATCAACAATTTAAAATATGCCAAGGTAGGCCATTTACGTAAATGGGAAAAAGTAAATGGCCCTAAATTGATACTTGAGGTACTCTCGCAAATACATCACTTATGTCAGAATTAGAAAATTTGTAATACAGTTTTCAATTTTGAACAACATGATATGGTCAAGACAACCAAACGCTTTAGAAAAGTCTAATAGACTAAAACTGCAAATGAATTAACTTTATCTAAAATATCAGATAGATCATCAATTATATGCACAAGTGCAGTAGTATGTACTGTGTCCAGATTTGTATCCAGATTGGAATTTGCATAGATAATTAAAACTATTGAGGTACTCAAGAATTTGTTGTTGTTTAATTTGTTCTAGAACCTTGGATAGGGCAGGCAAAATACTAATCGGGTGAATGTCACAAATGTTGGAAATTATATCTTTTTTACTTATGTAGGGGAATAATTGAAGCCACTTCCACAAGTCAAACACTGGTTACTGATAAATGTGATTATGCGACAGAACCAAATCAATAAATAATTTGAGTGCTTTGAAGTTTAACGTACCATACGCCATTGAATCCGATTTAAATGAATACAAAAATTAGAATTGGAAGTGGCCGAGAACAAAAAGTTGATTGGTGCATTAATGGATAAAGCTACCGGTGTATCGGAAATGTATGATCGGTCATTCTATATGAATGATGCGAACCGTACTAATAGCTCTTCAGGATTCCTGTTACCTTCCTCTAATCAGGGCATTACCGGGACGGGGCAACCTGTGAATATATTAATTCCAGCTGTTGTACAGGAAAAGAGGTATCTGTATTCGTTAGTAGGATCCATCCCTCGCTGAAAAAGGAAGCAATACTAACTTATATTTGCTCGAAACTACCGGACTGCATAGCGGACCAGTTCGATTGTAAATCATTGCTGGCAAAGGATCGGGCTGCGGTTAGCTCTATGACTTTCGTTTGTTTTAAAATCGGTTTGACTCAGCAGCATTACAATAAATTAATTAATTTAGACATTTGGCCTCCAGGTATTCTAATTCGACCTTTTATGAAAACGAGATTGGTGTCCGGTTCGATCAGCACCACCGTTAGATTTTACTATCTTCACATTCAGTTAATACATCCCTTCGAAGCTCGGCTCTAAATATTTATTATAATAACGCGAGCAGTATACGCTCTAAATCGAGGAATCTATATTTATTTTTACTTAAGGAACAATATGAAGTTGTCTGTATATCGGAGGTATCCGACACATATGATAAATGTGGAGGTGTGCTAATTGCTGTTGCGGATAAATTGTCATCTGTATCTTTATTATTGACTATTGCGATTTAGACTAATCGCAGTACGAATAAGATATCATTCGTTTTCACTAATTGTTTGTGTCACGTACATTCCATGCGATTCTAACTTTGGAGTGTATGATAAATTTATTGATATTATCAAGTCCAGCATAGCACCCATTTTGTAACCAGGATCGTTTATGTATATTTTGTGATTACAATTTACTAAATTTTAATTGGCTTCGAGTTGATGATTTTTTAACTCTGTTGAAATTTAATTGCGAATTATGATAACTTCATTACCGGATTACTTCCTATGGGTCTCAAACAATGTGTGGACGTTAAGAACAATTGTGTGGGAATATTTTTGACCTGGTATTTTTGCCGTTGGATCAAGAAGTTATTGTCGATGTGAAATTGTCAAGGATGAGTTAATTGTTGAAAATTTTAATTTTAAAATTGGGACTACGATCCCTTTAATGCTTTTCTTGACAAATATAATTGCAGTGCATTTGAAGGTAACGATCATTTAGATGAAGTCAGACGCCACAAAAGATTTGGAATCGGAAACTACGGTAGTAACGTTGTAATTTCTATAGTAATTCTATAGTAGTACAGTGTATATGTATTAGTAGTTCAATAGTAATAGGAAAAAACATGTTTGAATAGGCTTTGACGTCTGCTGTAAGTGATTCCATAAAAAAAATGAGTTTCTATTGAAATGTTTGCTTTGACCTAGGCAAGCATTTTCAGGTCATACAAGGTTTAATACATTTTTTTAACCATAACCTGTGTACGTAAGTGCACAGAACCTCTTTCACATGGTAAAATCAAAGTCCGAAAGAAAACTCTATGATAGAGGAATTTGACAGTAATGAAGTGCAAACGGAATATTTACAGTTTTGAATTTTCCTCAGATGGTTCATATTAATTTTCCTATGTAATAGGTAAATATGTAATTTTCTCTGGTTAATCGAATGGTTAGTGGAATCGGAGCCGAAATTCAATTTTTAAATATGTGGAAACGTCGGTTTTTTTGGTTGAAGTCGTTAGAGGTTAGTACGATAATTCGCATTGGAAAATTTGGTACAAGAAAGGAAGGACCTGTTGTTGGCACATAGCTTGGACAGCCGCAAAATTGAATTGAGATCTTAGCGAAATTTCGTATGAATAGTGATCCAATTAATCGGTCATAAGTCCTGAGCGACTTTCCCAACACCTCGAAACCGTAGTAGAATATTCTTCAATTGGACTTGGAAATCTACCGAAAAGTTAAGCGTTCCCTGAAGAACTAAACAATCGAGTTCACTCTGAATCGAGAAATTCTTTTGAGAAATGGCCGGTGTCAACCGAAAAACAAGAAAATAAATGTTATTGAAACTGTTATAGTCAGAAATACTGAAGATAACTTCTCCCTAAATTGCTAAAAATAAAGAGATTAAGAAATCTTGATTGACTAATTTAAGGCGGCAATTATTTTTTGCAATTGCTTAAATCGTTTAAATGGATAATACAAATTTCAATTCTACGCCAAAAATAAAAGGATTTGTTCTTACGATGCGTCTTTTTCATGATTGGCCACAGACGTAACAAAACAAAACGCAACAAAAGACAAAAAATGGACTAGATTTTTTTTTTCGTCTGGAGAGGGATATGTACGTGGATACCGATCAGGAGACCAGCCCTTTCTATCGCATAATGTAAAAAGCTATTTTGTAATAGCTGTTTTGTTTATTTATTTTGTTCATTAATGTCTATGAATTAATTTCGTTTAAAAAATTTTATATAGAGATCTCTTCTGTTGTTTACTAATAAATAATCTAATTTCCAGTGTTCGAGATCACAAATAAATAAAACACATTTGCCCAAAGACTTTATTAAGCACCTGCAATTAAAATAATTAAGTATGTAAATTAAATACTCATCTGTTTGTAATTGAAATCCATTTTTATCACCAAACTTTGTTATTCTGTATTATTATTTACTGTCAAAATTAATTGACATTAGTATTTATATAAACAATTATAATTAGCATAAATTCAGGGAATCAATTATACCATTCACATAAATATTGTATTACAAGATGAACATTTAGTTGATCATTAAGTACTTCACATTGATCTTATTGTATTAATTATGTATGTGTGTATTCAACAAAATTACCGCGAAAATTTAGCATTTTTTCATCTTGTAAAAAATTGATTATTATAATTTTGAGAGTCATTCAAAAAGCATTATTGTTAATAAAACCATATAAACCAAATATCTTGTAAAACGAATTTAAATTAATAAATATAGTGAAGTATCATTGTGGAATTTAATATTAAAACCTTACTCATCAACCAGCGTCGGTCATTAATATAAATACAGTCCACTCATAATTTTAGGCTCGATTTGAGACATCCAGAATAGAACATAATTCCAGTATTAATCATTATTATAGGGATTCAAATTGATCCTGAGTTTCAGAGTTAAAAATTTAGCGGGAATCATCCCTTCGGGATTAATAAGTAGTAAATTAGCTGTAGTTGAGAAATTGTGTTGTCTTGTGATAACTATTTTACTAACTATCGATCGCTTGGGTGTCCGTAACCGGGTCGAGTTTCTCCAACTAACAATCCAATCCTATCCTCCCGTTTTGTTATGTGTATGTGCACCGAGGAATTAAAAAATGTGCAATTTAACTGTTTGTGGCCATATTGTTTAAAAAGTTTTTCAAATTATGTTTCGTACAAAGTTCATTGGCATAGAATGCATTCCACTTTAATAAGCAAAAAAAGGAATGTTGACTCTATAAATGCAGCAGTGTAAATTTAATTGTAATTTATGTGAAATTGCAATAAATAATTTTACTCAGATCGCATACCACATGAGAAATCATTTAAGAGCCAAAGAAGTTATCCGATGCTCAACCAACAACATAATACATGATATATTTTCTGGTACATTGCTTTAGATATCGTACCATAAAGCGGAAAATAACAAAATCCAAGCCCTCAACAAAATTCAAACTATTCAGAAAACTTTTAGTGAGACAAACGATGATTTTAATTTTATTAACGAGACAACAGAAAGAATTCTTGAAGAAATGTGTACTGAGAATAATAGCTCTTACTTATTATTTAATATCCTTAAATTCAACTTTATATTTCAATCGAAGGATTACATTTTTTATATAACGAATTATTCACTATTTCTAAAAAATATTCTGAAAATGTATATAAACAAATCGAATCTATTACAGTAGATACAAACGGTTTTACTAAACTTACAGAAGTTCTGTCTGTTATTAGAAATTCATCTAAAACAAAGGAACTTAGATTATTCAAAATAATTCTTCCCGCGTTAAGTATATGCCGAAAGTAGAACTGAATATGTGCCACCCAAAAAAGTTGATTTAGAAAGAAATAATTATCACCATCCATGCCATTTTTATTATATTTCAATATTAAATACTTTAAAGTTGGTGATGAAAGATAATAAATTCAATCAGCTTTTCAATGAAAATAAACCTGAGGATAGCGAAGCATTCCTGGATTACAATAATGGTTCAGCTTATAAAAGAAATTTATTTTTTTCCAACGGTGAAACGAAAATTGAACTAATTTTGTTCCAAGATTCATTTGAGATTAGTAATCCGTTATATGTCTGTTGGCAATATAAATAAAAAGCATAGGTGTCTAATCAATAATATTCAATTTGTATTATTGTGTAAAGGAATTCATGTAAAATATTTTGGCTTTGGAAAAATATTTGATCCTCTTATAAAGGTTTTAAAAATTTTGCAAAATAAAGGAACAGAAGTAAATAATCTTAAAGAGAAAGGTTCAACTCGCACATTATTTACAATCTTGGCAGCCGCCAAATAGGTGGACTGATAGCAAATTTTCGTACATCAGAATATTTTTGTAGATATTGTATTTATGACAGAACTTCGTTGCAAAACTTTAACATGAACATTCCAGAACTCAGAACGCCTGAAAACTTTAGTAATTATATTTATAATCGAAAACTTATTAACTTCGGATGCTGCAGCTATAAATAGTGTAAAAAAAAAAAATCGCCATGCATTGGGCATTACTTATTTGAAGGTATTATTCCGTACGACTGAATGGCAATCATAAAATATTTTCACAACCGTGATGTAGTTCGTATTAATTAAAATAAATATATTCTTTTTAGCAAATTAATTAGGTTTGCATGGGACCACCTTAGTTCTGGAAAAATACAGGTACTACGTGAGCCAAGAGGATATGCTTTTCATGTAACTAAAGTTTGACGAAAAATGGATCCCACAAACTCCTGTTTTGATTGTTAACACAAACTTCAGTAGCTCTGGTGTTAATACCTCTGAATATCAGATAGAATTGTGCGAAATATATAGCGGAAATGAACCATTTCTCATTATCCCACAAAGAAATAGTACCTTAAATGCAGAACATGCCTACAAACATCTACAATTACAATCATCGTCTCCCAGCAATTCTGATATATCGGTAGCTACTACTTTAAGTGTTAGTAGTACAGCACTATCATCATCATCTTTGACAAACCATAATGAAGCCACAAAACTTTTTAAAAACTTCAAAATTCCCTGGAACAAAATGGCAAAAGACATTGGGCAAATAACTGAAAAAAAAGCAAAAACGAGGCAATAGATTAAGCGTGTTTATAAATTATGTTCCGTCACGAAGAGTAAAATACAAACATATCCTGATACGTTTGAAAAACGAAACAGCGAAGGTGTTGTGATATCATCGTTCTCTGAAGTCATATTAGCAATGCTCAGAAAACGAAATAATTATTTAAATAACATTTCCAGAAAGCGAGAAAGAGGCTTGATGGCATATAAAAAATAACGAAAATAATTAAATACCATGATGCCTTGACGAATTGGCAGCCGACTATTGTTGAGGCAACTGAGTATCTCCCAGGTTTCCAAAAAAAGGAATACTTATTGAACTCCTTCAAATCAAAACATGAAAAATAATCAGAAAACTGTAGTGGGTCATATACGATACGTTCGCTTTGCAAAGACAATTTTTTAATGAACCGGGAGAATATCCATCAATAAATTCCAACTAAGAAAATTAGCCATATATTTTCAACAAAACTTGCCTCCATAATTATTTTATGGAGATGACCGGTAAAGGAATCCAGACTACAAAATAACAACGAAAATGAAAAATACAAAATATGTAGCTTAATTTTTTATATCATCTAAAATGGAATTTTAGCAGATTATTTGGCAGATTAAACTTTTATTTAACAAAATAACTTTCATTTTATTTTATAGTTGTGTTCAACAAGAGACAAAATCGGACAATCAATTCTGACAGCCGGTCACATTATTTGGTTATTTTTACATTATTTAGATTAATGATATAGATGTTTTGTGTTATTATTTTATTTTTAATATACTGAATCCAAAGTGTACTATTTGTCGCAAACATTGGATTTTTTTAGTCCGCCATTTATTAAAATATTACCTGCCTAAACCTCGAGGACCTAAAAGGACTTTGTACAATATGTCTAAAATTTGTAATTTAGTTCGCAAACTAGACGAACTTCCAAATAAACACTAGAACGAAATATTAAATCAGAATTTATAACTTTTATTTAATTTTTGTTAATAAAATATTAATAAGAAAGAGTTATATTGTTTATAAATTTAATTTGCCTCAAATTAATATTTGGAATTTTAATCCTGCGTGTGTACACTATAATTTTTGAGACACGGTGTGTACACTGGGTCTTTTAGGGAACAGTTGGGTTTTCTAAGTTTTCTAAGCTTTCAAAAAATCTGAAAAAATTCTGTGTTACTTCTTGAAGTGTCTACTATATAGTCCAGAAGTTGCGAAAATCCAAAGTTTAAAACCGTTGGTAATAAAAATTAAAGAATAGTTGGAAAAGGGGATAAAATCGCATCGTAACTACACTAAAAAAATATTTAAAAAAATACGGTTATAGGTTTTTGTAGCTTATACTATGAGCTTTCAAAAAAATATAGTGTCTTTGGCATGGGCTTCAAAAAGTTGAATTATTTAAGCACCTGAAACTGGGGAATAGTTTACGGACTCAGGCATGTCATAATAAACGGAACTTTTTAGCACAAAATTAGTTTTTATTGTTTCAAATACAAAAATTATAAAATACTAATAATAATGAGTGACAAAAAAGGAATTTACAGTGCGCAATTGTGGTAAAAGTGCGTTCGATGATTATCGCAAACCGGCGGCGGCGTTTCGAACGATGCACAAGAATACATTGTTTTTTGTTTTCCTTCCAACTGCAAACAAAATTAGTTTTTGTAAATTTATTTAATGTTTAATTTATTATTTTGAACAATTTTATATTTTATTATTTAACACCATCAAAACGCGAAACTAAAAATATGGCCGAAAGTCAACACTATGGACAAACATTTAAAGGTTTTAAAGAATTAATTTCAGACCAATCTGCAGTCGCCCCGGTGGCACAGTGGTTTACACTCCGGCATACAATATAAATAAATATATATAGTGGCTTTACGCTCGGAGGTCCCGAGTTCGATTCCCGGCGGGTGATGAAAAAGTCACGGCTGGTTAAGGGTAGGATCAATGAATTAATCACTCATTATCCGTTAACAAAATGATTACGAAACTTCAAAATGAAGCGGCCAAATCCCTCTATGGGATGTAGCGCCAGCGAAAAAAAAAAAAAAAAAAAAAAAAACACTATGGACCAACGTGTTGTCGTTTATAAATTTGAGACGAGACTGAAAAAACTTAATTTTGTTTTCACTTGTTTGTTGTTTGTGTGTTTTTGTTGTTTTCGTGTTTTTGATTGGTCCCGGCAGAAAACGAACAATAAAAATGTGTACCGGATGACACCGGAGGCACCCAATGCGCGGCGAGCTCATGTTGGCGCCGGAAGTCCGTAAAAGATAGCCAAAACAGCATCAAATTACATAAAACATTTATTTTAACCATGAAAAAACTGAAAAACTACGAGAAACGCAAAAAAACTGCTTTCATTTACCTTCGAAAATACCGACGTCGAGTGTACACTGAACCTTTTAGGGAACGGACATGACTTGCACTGGCTGGCGTTTGCAAGTAAACTTCCAGACTCCGGCGTCATTTCGGCCTTTAGTGCCCTCTACTACTCAGATTTTTTAGAGGAGGTAACTGAAGCCTGCTCTCTATTCATTCATCTACAGTTATTTAAGGTAACCTGTTACAATCAATTATTGAAGTAAAATTAAACGAATATTTCTTAGAGAGTAACTATTGATTATACTTAGGGGTCTATAACCAGGTCAATTTCTATCATTACTAACTAAACCTATCCAAATCCTCTTTATGTTGTGTATAGTATAAAAGGGTGTTCGGTGAGGGCGGGCCATCTCCGGTAGGTCTTGGTTAAAGGTTGATCTTAATCTCCAATCAATCAATTACCCAAATACATCTTCAGTGTTTTCCTTCCGTCGTTTTTTCATTTTTCTTTTGCGGTTATTTGCTTTTTTTATTAATTTCTTTTCTTGGCAAATTCTCTATTAATTTATACTGGGCAAATTTGTACCATTCGAGTCTGATAAAGGTGTTTCAATAACTAGTCACATAATGGTTAATAAATGGTAATAGCACTAAGTCTTTCGGGATGAGGAAAAACTTCTTCTATAAAGAAAAAATATGTCATAAATATCAACCCAACTGTACTTTTTGGGGATTACATTTTGTATCTTATTTTCTTGCTTGTTGGACTACTCAGGATAAATTCTGGTCATGTTCATCCCTTGTTCTTCCAAAATTACACATAATACACATTTTCAATATACACAACTAATAATAATAATTGGTTTCTACAGACTCTCTTCTTATTGTCATAGACAACCAGACATTCTAAATCGTTATCTAAATCATTCGCCGATGACGACCTTTGCGCCTATCAAAAAGTGGCTATAATGCAGGCTATACCAAGAAAACGTTGATTTAAAATGGTTTAAGGCATGTAATTTAATAAAAATAAAATATTCACGTCCCAGCAACGCAATCAAAGAGTAACTTCCACCGGAAGAGGCGAACCACAGTTTAAGAAATTGTGCGATTTTACGTCCCTATTTGATCAGATCATAGATTTTAACTTTGTCTAGACGCGCAGGATTAAAATTCTATATACGAAGAACTTCATTTTATATATTTTATTACAAACCAAGTATACTTACAACGAGAGCTTATTTGTTTACATCATTATACACAGTAATTTGATATTAAGTGGATACACATACAGTTTTTTTTTGTATGATGATAACATTTGTTACACCTGTAAGTCTTGATCATTTCTTGATTGATGTAATTAAAATTAGATCATGTATTTACGAATATTTATTAGTCCGCTATAGGTACTACAAAAACACAAGGACGTATTAAAACACTAAAGTCAAATAAATTTATGAAAGTCGTATATAATGTAAATGCACAAATTACCATAAAATTCCTACAAACGAGTAAACGAATTTACCACCAAAAAATAAAAATAAAAACTAATATTAATAAATTATAAAAGAGATCGTAATTTTCCAAAACGGAAATAGTTAGACAGAAACTATATATAGGTAACATAAAATACAAATTTATTTATTTTTATTTATTATAAATTAAAAAATCATCATTTTGTACACATATGCACTATAAATATAAATAATAAAAATAAAAACACTGCAAATGCCAATTTCCTATACAGATTTTGAGAAGGCACAAAATTCGCAAGACGAGAGCAAGAATGGTATAATAAAAGCTAATTTAAAAATTCCACAAATCGCAAAAGTGAAAGAACACAAAAACAATAACATTTTGGTTCTTCGTAAAAGTTGTTGGTTGTTGTTTAATCTCTCGTGTGTTGCGCACAGGTAAAAGACGGATTAATGATGATATTTGTGGAATTTATTTGTAAGTACGTGCATGGTAAAGTAAAAATACAAAATGCGCGCGCTTGTGTGTATCTATATGTATATACATACATATGTACAACTGAAATTACACTGTGTGTTGATTTTATAATTTGAGCTTTTAGAAGCTTAGTATTTAAGTAAAAGTGAAATTGGTATTGTATATCAAACAATTAAACCAATAATAAGCCCTTAAGAAAAAATCAACACTCCATTTTATACTACCTATCTACGGACAAAAATAAAATATTATTATTAAACCCCAAAGCAATGAACTGAGGCTATAGATCAGTGATTCCATTCAAGTCCTATTTATTAATAGACATAATTATAGACCAACGCCTTAAACGATAACAAATTACATCAACTATCTCGTTTTTATTTTTGTTATATAGTCAATCATGGATGACGTTAGTTGCAAATAAAAAAAAAAATTGATCGATTAAGTAATTTTCAATCACCACAATATAACAACAAACCAAACAAAATGAGAAAACACTTAAAACTTGATCATCTCTACTTATATAGATTTATGTATAATTTACATGATCGTAAATGCCTAATAGACTCATCGCATTTATATAGTTTTAGACGATTAACAAAACAAACGATGCATCTGCATCCAGTCGTTGGTAAATAAGATTTTTTCTAAAATATTATTTTTATGTATTTCCATATAAGAAATAGTCGAAGATCGCGAATTATTCTTGTGTATAGATACCGACATACATATAGGTTCGCATCATCTTCTTCTGATATAATTTTGTATTGATCTCTTAGTCCAAAAAGGAAAATGATAATTATGAAAATTGTAATTTTTATTTTATTTCGTAATTACTTGTGTGTATGACTGTATGTACATGAAAAACCTGAATTTTTATTTTAATGCTACCTTTATGATATTTTTAATTAGTTATATTGTTATTATCCTTCATATATATAGTTGGATTGTGTGCGCCGCCATAATTAAATTTTATCTCTTTAGCTATTTTACACGGAGATGCGTTGTTATTCATCGTATATATGTGTAGAGATCAATCGTATTAATTTTAGAGTATTTTTGTAAAATTTATCAACGTATTTGCGGAATCAATTTATCAAATATGTATATCCACCACAGTAAACTTTTTTGGTCATATGAATAAATGATGATCCAAATCGATCACAAAACCGCGCGCAAAATACATACATATATTCACAAATATAATAAATGTGTACGACCATCGCGCATCGCGTATAACATTTGACCTGACTGACTAAAAAGATAAATAAAATTCATCTTTTTCATTTAATTTTATTTTTTGTTTTGATCTCTCGCGATCTCATATCTTACGATCATTATACACAATATTACATTTTTTGTTATGTTATGTTATTATTATTGTTTATGATAACCGAAAATGTAATAAAATTATTAATCTTTTGTTATGACTTGTTTATTAGGTTGAGTGTAAATATATAGGTCGTGGACACTATGGGTCGTCGCGGTATTATAATTATAAAATAAGATTGATGATGGTTTTTGTGGATTGGCACGCAATTCTGATTTTTTTTTTCGTGGAATATTCTGAAATGGCAAGCATTGGTGGCGCCGCATATACATAATATAATGTATACAGGCAAACTATACGCTCATGCCTAAAGCCCGTGAATTTTAGGACCCTTAAATTACCCGAAGACACAAATTTTATACCGGTTTCATAAACAACAAAATTCCAATTGTATTTTAAATATCTATTTAATCCACGGTACTCGATTTGCACGGTGAAAATAGGGGCACTATTTTTATTTAGATTGCGATGTTTTGGTTTAGCTCGGTTTTTAACACACAACACCTTTTGGAAGGCGATTTTATACCATGTGATGTAATATTCCTTCAGTAGACTCGTTGAAAACGCTCAAATTACTAATCTATCACTTCAGATCGCTGGTGAAATTTAATGGCTTCGAATGAAAACAAATACCAGGTTAATCACGATTTTTTCAAATCCTAGTCAAATTTAGCAAAAATTACTTTAATACAAAAGAGAGAATTTTAAATCGAGGAAT
Organism: Tipula helvola; assembly: GCA_963556165.1. Classification (NCBI taxonomy): domain Eukaryota; kingdom Metazoa; phylum Arthropoda; class Insecta; order Diptera; family Tipulidae; genus Tipula; species Tipula helvola. The sequence goes on along the minus strand of OY744481.1, from coordinate 11,737,167 downwards.
AAATTTAAACATTTGCCTTCGGGAAAAATTCTACGCTAACCCAGGTTTCGATTATTCCGGAATTGAAAACACTAATTCCGGAATTAATGAATTTCCATTTTTTACACTAATTTAAGTTAATTCAACATAATTTTGTGTAATTATAGTATTGTTATAGGGAAACTTATCTAAAGTTACTATTCAAGGGACTTGGAAATGTTGGTTAATCTATGGAGGTGGTTAGTTTAAAGAATAAAACAACCTAAAAATTTGAAAATCCAAAGTAAGGCTAAAATGAAAAATTTCCTTCAATTGTTAAAAGATTATACGTAATATTTCAGAGAGTGGCAAAAAGTGATCAATTTAGGGAGCTGGTCAAAATATAGAGGGGCAACTTCTGAAAGTTTTAGAGTATTTCTCTTTTCCGGTCACCATGATATAACACCTATTAAATGGATTACGGAACAATAAATGCTCGTTCCTGAAAATTACCTGATACATTTACATATTTAATTTAATTCGTCTCTAAAATAAACCTACCAAGTATGTGTTGTGTTGTTTCTTGGTTTATAAACTGAAAAAAGGCATTTAGTACATACACTATACAGCGCCGTATAAAGCGACAAAGAAACGAGTCCGACAAAGGAACAAATTCAGAAAACATTTAATTTTGTTAGTTCATTAGCTGAAAAATATCAAAACTTTAATTTTGGGACGATGGTAGTGCCCTACGAGGGGTAAAGAGCGTATTTGGAAGGGGGAAATATCGCCATCAAAATTCTAGCCTAAATGACATAAGCCTCGATGCGTCAGGTTTAATGTGAAAAACCAGAAAAACAGGAAATACTTAATTTCAATCATTGCTAATTGTAAGCATGGTACTAACTCGTAGTGGCAATTAAATCTATGTTTAAAAATGTTTCCGATTTTTTTTTTTCACATTCATTTTATAAGGAGTGAGTAGGAATATAAATGTTTAAACAAGCATTTAATTGTAACTGCAGTTTAGTACCATTAGTTAGTCTGAGGAGTCCTATCGCAGCACTTAAACTGCGAGATAAATAGTTCCAGTAAGAGTGAATGGAATAAATTCTGTGATACTGCAACTAACCTAACATAACTCACTGAATTTTTAGGCTTTATAGAATTCATAGAATTTATAAGATTTACAGAATTTATAAAATTTATAAAAATTAAACAATTTTCAGAAAAATTAGAATTTTTTGAATTTATAGAACTGACAGACTTGAATACTTTATAGAACCCATAGAATCTTTAACATTTAAAGGATTTATAAAATTTATAGAATTTGTAGGTTTTAAAAACATATTAGAATTTATAATATTTACAGATTTAAAATTTATAAAATTTATTGGACTTTTAAAATTTATAGAATTTATCGAATTTTCAGAATTTATAAGAATTTATGAGATTTATAGAATGTAAAGAACTCACTGAATTTTAAAACTTAATGCATAGGATTTATAGAATTATTCATAGAATTTATTAAATTTATAAAATTTATAGGAATTATTGAATTTATAGAATTATTAAAGTTTATAGGATTTATCGAAATTTTTGATTTTATAAAATTTATAAAAATTATAGAATTTTTAGAATAACTAAAATTTGGGTGTATACATAGAATTTTTAGAACTCTGATAAACTTGAAATAATTCCTATAGAACCCATTGAATCTATAAAATTTAGAAAATTAATAATATTTGTGGAGTTTATGTAATTTATAGGATTCTTTGAATTTATTTCTCAAATTCATAAAATTTATAGAGTTTATAAATATATTAGAATTTATAACATTTTTAGACTTTGTAGAATGTAGAGAATTTATAAGAAAGAAAACGATTTGTAGAATTTAAAGCACTTATTGCATTTTTAAACTTTATTCATAGAATTTATAGAACTTATAAATTTTTAACGAAATTATTGAATTTACAGAACTGTTAAAGTTTAGGATTAAATAAAATTCGAGTTTGTAGAATTTATAAAACAGACACACTTCAAACAATTAATAGAACACAAAGAATATACAACATTTAAAGAATCAATAATATAGATAAAATTTATAGAATTTATAAAATTCATAAATTTTAAAAATTTATAGATTATATAGACATATTAAAACTTTTATTGGATTTATCAAATTTAAAGAATTTATAGGATTTTGGAAACTTATTGGATTTTTAGACTTTATAGAACTCATAGAATTTATAGGATTTAAAGAATTTACTGAATTTGTAGAATTCAAAGAATTTATTGAATTTATAAAATTTATAAAAATTTAAAAATTTTTAGAAACAATTTTTTTACAATTTTTAGAATGTAAATAAGTGAAATTTTGGTCGTGTTTGTTTTTTTTTATTTTTCCTTAAAAATATTTTTTTTTTTAGTAAAACTATATTTTTATTAAACGTTAACTAAACTTTACTAACTTAACGAGTCCTAATAATAAAATAATTGGAAATGTATCCAGGGGTTAGAATAGTGGGCACCAGAGGGACTATGTTGTGATCTTGGCTGCAATACGGTAAAACATACAAAACATGCTATTGCCATAGCCTTCACGTTAGCCTACCAGTTGACTGAATATTTATTGATGGAGAAAGGAAAATTTTCGCATCGCCGCAATCGTAAAGGAAGAACTCACATTGTTATGTTACTTTTTATTATTTAACTCTTTTCGTACTCTCTATTATGAATGAGCTCTTGCTCAAAATAGAGTGTGCGAAAAGCAATCCAAATTAATTTGTAAATAAAAATAAATACAAATACAAAAATTTGAGTTTGTAGAATTTATAGAACTGACAGACCTGAATAATATATATAAACCCTGCGCCATTGAAATTTTCATTTTGATTCAAAGTTAGATGGCAAAAATGATAGATTCTGATTATCAACACAATTCTTAGACTATTCCAAATATATTAAAATAAACAGAAGGATGATCCACCATTTTAGACCTACATAACTTCGGATAAGGAATATTTCCGCCCTACCTCGTAACAATTTTGTAGATCTTTACAGTGTTTTTGATAAAGTTATTTCAATTGAAAAATAGTTTGTTGTTGACAAATGGTAATTTTTATTCAAAATAAGGTTTAACAGAAATAAAATAATTCATCTCAACCAAAAACAGAAAATGTATAATTTAAGAGGACAAAACAAAAATTAACATCATATAATAGAAATAAGAATATATACAAACTATTCACATTATCGATGTTCAGTAATCAATTTAAACAGACCCTTTTTAAATAAGCCTAGAGAGCTGATGTATTTTAGCTCTAAAGGCAAGCTATTCCAGGTGATAATTACATTTCTCAATGCTGAATTATTCCTGACATTTGTTCTGCTAGCAGGCAAGTTAACATTCTTTGTGACTGGGAAAAATTTAATTTCTCATGCAAACACAATTGCATACCCGAATTTATTATACGAAAAATAAAAACGGCAGTTCTATACATATCAGTAAAATTGAAACAAGTCGCATCTAAGAATTATATCTTTATACTCAGAGACATGATCAAACTTTCTAAGATCATAAATATATCGAGTACAATTATTAAATGTAACCTCAAGTACGTGTCTTGAGGAACTATCACATTTGTTATAAATTACATCACAATAGCTGAAAATGGGTACAACCAAACTTTTAATTAAATAAATTCTTAAGTTAACAGGGCAAAACTTTTTTATCAACCTAAGCGTGTACAAGCTATAGGTAATTAACACGCTGGCACAAGGAGCTCACATGGTCGTTCCCAGTAAGATTCGAGTTCAGTATGCGAGAGTTAAATTGTTTATTGTTGGAACAAATGAGATGATATCACTGTCCAAATAAAGCACAGGTCTAATAATAAGAGAATATGCTTTACTTTTACCTGGATTAATTGAAAGTGAATTATTTTTGGCCCACAAAGAAATATTTCTAAGGTCAGAATTAAGTCGCACGACAATTTCATTCAATTCTGATATGTTACCACCAACAGTTGCAAATCGTCAGCATAAAGATGAAACCGACAATTTAGGATTCGCCATAATAGAATATTTATATAAATAGAAAAGAGCAAAGGAACCAATATTGATCCCTGAGGCACTCCATCAAGTATCCCACCACTAAAAGAATGATCATCACCACACCTCATAAACTGCTTAGGTTTACATAAATATGAATGTATCAACATAATAGCATAATTGGAAAACTTATAATATAAATACATCTTCTGTAGCAACTGGATATGATAAACGCAATCAAATAGATTAGACAAATCCAAGAGCACCAAAATAGCCATCGAATTCCTTTTGTCAAAGGTAGACGACAGATCATCAACTATATGTACTAGGGCTGTAGTAGTGCTACAGTCAGATTCGTACCCGGATTGATATTTACACAGAATATCAAATTTATTAAGGTGCTGCTGGATCTGCAATTGCATAACTTTTTCCAAGACCTTAAATAGAGCAGGCAACGTATATCACCAATACCAGAAATAACATAATTTTTAGGTAGTGGTATGATAGAAGCTATCTTTCATAAATCAGGGAACACAGACTTTGTCAAATATTGATTTATGATGAAAGTTATAAGTGGCAGGAACAGGTCAATAAATAATTTGGGTACCTTGAAGTCTACCATATCATAAGCTTTTGAATCTGATTTAATTGCACAAATCGCATTCAACACTGTAAGTTCATCAAGGCCATCAAATACAAAGGCATCATTTTAACTACAGAAATCAATATCAGGTAAGGGCAAAACCCCATGCTGCATCACCTGTAGAGCTTGGAATATCTAGTTTTCTTAAATTATTCCACGTTGTCTTAGAGTTATGAGCATTTTCAAAATAAAATTTATGTTTGGCTTGATTGATGCTTTCAACAATTTTATTTCTAAAAAATTTAAAAGATACTAAATCAGCATTCAACCTAAACAATTTATATATTTTATGAGCCAAATCCCCACATTTCATTAAATTTAATATATAAGAATTTAACCACGGCAGTAGGGCATTTATTAATAATACTTTTCCAGAAATAGCAGGAACAGCAGCCTGGCCAAACGAAATAATATTATGTCTATCAGGCACGTACAAAATTATCTAATCCAAAAGACTGTTGATCCTAGTGGGTCTATAAGGTAAATAACATAAATTATGCAAATCCAAACAAGCTAATAATTGATTATTAATCATCATATTGCGGTTGAAATCACCACAGCAGAAAATTAGCTTATTAGGTATTTAGCAAAAATTGTTTGTAAACAATTAATATCATTACTATAAACAGGAGATGGGTTATAGATTACCAAAATTAAAATTTTACCATAACTTTCGATAAGTTCAGATGCTAGATATTCTACTTTACCCAAAGAACAATAGAGAATATTTTTTTAACCTTTAAAGTGGCCCGTATATATTGGTCAAATCAGTATACATTGGTCTACATCAGTATTTCATCATTTATACTGCCGGTAGTAAAATTATATTTTAAAAACTAATCAACCTTCCGCGGTTTATTGATATTAAAATAATTGGACGACATTTTTCGAGTTGAAATTATCAACATTAAAATATTTTTGATCGACCAATTTATATAATTCCGCATGCACTTACATAAAAGGGGTAAAACAAGTTGAGATTAACAAAAAAACCAATGCCAACCAAAACAAACCAGCAAGAAAATGATTTCTAATTGAATATAAATTTAAATTAAATAAAACTAAACACTGTCTAGTTATAAACCCCCTCGAGTGATTGTTTATATAAATACTCAACTTGTGTATAAAAACTATTATACCTACTCGTTGGTAAAATAAATTAACACCTATTTTAATCCAATTAAAAACTATTTCAAATCATCATAAAATAAAAAACTATACGCTATGTAAACAAGCACAAACCTTACACACGGAACGAAACATAAAACTAATTTGTATTATGTACGAGTAATTGTAACAATCTGATTAATCCTCATATGGATATAATAAAGCCTTGTGTTTATTGACATTTTACATTATTTTTAAAACTGTGTATTTTGTATGTATATTAATTTAATTATAATTACCCACATTTCAAAATATTAATGTATAATAAAATAATATATCGACAGCAGAATATACAAAAACAATAACAACAACGATCAAAAGATCATTAAATCCTCCTTCTAATTTTATTAAGTATACCTACCTAAAAAAAAAACCAAAATCAAATGATCATCAGACATTTTATATGAATAAAAATAAAAATCCAACTTCTAATGATCAAATGATCATCAAAAAATTACATTCCACTCTAATCGATATGCGTGATAATATCTAATTATAACGATCTTTATTTTATTTATATTATGTTGAAAACGAGAGATGAAAACTAATAGATCAAGAGATCGACATATTTTTGCCTATATACATAAATATGAGAATTTTGAACCGAACTAAAAATTTGGTGAATATCCGAACCGAAGATCACAATATATGTTATGTGCGATGAAAACTACTTTCCGTGTCTGATCTAATTTAGCGCGCGATTTTTACAAAAAAAAAGGGTTTTGTATAAGTATATACATATGGTGCATGGAGATCTTTATGTGGGATCAAATTTAAAGTTATAACGAAAAATTAGGATCTTAAATGATCGTATAATTATGTTTTGAAATGCTAGGATTTATATAATATTGTGAGAAAATTGAGGTAATACTTACGAGATATACTGTGCGAGATACAATATAGACAGGTATCCAAAACAAAAACAAAAAGAAGTAAATTGACGTTTTGGTTCGTTTCTCTACACGTACGATGGTCAATAATATTATTAAGACTTACCTGAAAATAAATAAAAGAAATAAATGTTGTTAAATATAATTTAGTGTATAATGTGAAGAAAATAAATAAACTAATGAGTGTTTGGTTGTGTAATAGACTAATTATAATGTTTTACTGAGAAATTAGTTACGTCTCGTAAATTAATTAGTTTGGTGCTACACTCAATATAAATAAGAGCCGTAATGTATATTCCATGTCGATTATAAATTTTCAACGGATGCCTGGCTTATTAACATTCAGAATGCTGCCAATATAACGGAAATATAGAACGAAAAAGAAGTTTCTGAGAATGAAAATGTTAGCCTTCATTTGGTTTATTATAAACAACCTTTTGGAAAATAAACAGGACCTACAACAAATTGTAAGTTATTAGAACTCAAATGGAATTGTAATATGAGATAAAGCTGCATGTTTCTTAGTATTGAATATATGGGTTAACAAAGCAAAGTGGCGGCGGTAAATGAAGTCGAAGAAGAATAGATCGAATAGAAGATAGATCGAAAGCTGCCGTCACAAGAGTAAAGTACGATCGGAGAAGGAAACATACACAGAGCACCTATTTCTGTTACATCCGAACCATCCTCATTACAGTAATCTCGTATAATTTCCGCAAGTACATCAAAATTATCATTTATTTAATTTTAAAGCTAATACAGAAAAAAATGGTAAAACCAAAATAGGACTAAACCAAAATGTCATATTTTACTCCAAATAGTGACTAATTCTGAGGAACGGCGATACGTTGAGCTTTACAAATCTGTATTCGCCATCCTTTAAAAAAATGTTGTGTGCATATTGACTTTGTATCGTAAAATTTTTAAAATTTTGAAAATTTGCCGTTTTAGTTCAACCTTTCTCTAGACAATAGGAAATACGGATGTGAACAGCTTAATATATAATGAAATATTGTCTCCCTTGTTTTACAATTTAAAATTGTTGAACAGATAAATCAATTAATTAAATTATTATTTCTCTACTACATTTTAAATTAACGTTAGAAATTCCCTCGGGATGTTAATGATAAAGGTCATTAAATCATGTTCAAAACGATGTTACTTATGCCTTAAGAAATTCGGTCCATGAATCTACTAAAAAGTAATATAAAAGGTTTCTATCACTCAATGCAATGCTTGCCAATAGTTTCATAAATAATTTTGCTATCGCGCTAATAGTTTAGATTGGGACAATTAAGATAACACTCAGACTGATTTGGAACCAAATTCCTTATTTGCTTTCGCTATAACATGATTTGCCGCAGGTCTGATCAAAGAAGTAAAAAAATCGTTTGCATTGGCAAGATTTGTTTGCTCTATAATGAAGCAATTTTAATAAATTTGGTCACGCGTCAGCCAAATATTGGATGCAAGTATTGATACACCTAGCTGCATATCCTTACCTTTCCGTGATCAGATAAAACCTCTAACCATAATACCAAAATACATTTTGCGGTTACTTGAAGCTTGATAAACCTTTTACGCTGACTCTCAAAAGTTCATGAAGGGACTCAATTTGGCTGCCTTTCCTTTAATCTACAACAATTTTTGTTGAATTATAGCGTCTTACTGCATAAAAAATCGTATGGGTGGGTAAGTACTAATTTCAAGGTTCTATTGGAATTTTAAAGCTTTTTTCAATAGAACCAAAAGGGGGCAGATATCTCGATGATACATCCCGATAACCACATAAATCTTTTAACCTTTATTTAATTTTTGGAAGGTATCCTGCCTGTTTTTGGAATATAAAACTGAAAATAACCGATGGTACTCCAATAGTCAGTAGTATTGAGTGTAAAAGTTGAGTGACTGACGAAAACATTCTCATCTAAATATAAAAACTGTTACTCGGCCTTCATACATGTAACTTTTTGGTGCCTACCATATAACTACTTGTGACTAGTTTGCCTATGATTTGTGATAGAATTATTATTTCTAGATCTATTAGGTAGACAGGTAAATTTCCTGGGCACCATCCTTAGGGATTTTGCCGCCCCGGTGGCACAGTTGTTAGCATGCTTGCTTTAAGCCCCGGAGGTCCCGGGTTCGATTCCCGGCGGGTGATGAAAAAATCACGGCTGGTTAATGTTGGATCAATGAATTAATCACTCATTATCCGTTAAAAAAAAAAAAATGATTACGAAACTTCAAATGAAGCGGCCAAGTCCCTCTATGGGATGTAGCGCCAGCGAAAAAAAAAAAAAAAAAAAAAATCCTTAGGGAATTATTAAAGCATGTTTTCAAGTGCGTGGTGAAATCTTATCTAATTAACAATTTGTCGAATTGTGGAATTAACTTCTGAAAGAATTTATGGTGCAACATTCAAGCTAATACCAGATTTGCACAGCATTGCTTCAATGATGAGGCAGTTTTTGAGTAAATCAGCATATAAAAACCTCGTAGAATGAATAAAACTAGATTTCGTTTAAAAACCTACGATCCGTGACAAGCTAACCAATTTGTTTAGTCCAACTTGCTTATATAAAAATTAACAAACAATTAATTACCCAAGACAGCATGGATTATGGTAGAAAAATGAAACTAGGGAATTGTGATTTTGATCTACTTACTGGTACAAAGATGAAAATTGTTACTCTCCAGTCTCATTTTACGATCAAAATCCTGGCTAAGATGAGAATTTTCAACAATAGATTTAATGTTCCCATAAATTACTTTGAGATTTATTTTAAGTATAATTTTCTAATTACTGATGAATTAGAGCCCGAAATAATTGAAAAGGTATAGTGGTAAATTGGGAAGTCGAGCTAACGAAACCGGAGTATCATGTATTCCATAATTAACGCCATGAAAAAAACATTTATTAAAATTAAAACACAACTAATTTTGATCATTTCAAAGGATCCCAAACTTTTACTACTCCGGAGCCCTACATTCCACTGAAAGGCCCACTGTAGGAGTGTTTGTTTAGCAATTTGTTTTCATTGTATGGTTTAGCTTTTAAGCTTCTGTACTTCATTCGGTACCTTCCGTTTTTGTTATTGTTTTTTATATATCCGTTTAGGGTGTAACTCAGTTGAATAATAATACTATAAATATGGCACAAACGAATGAGGATGATTGCAGCCATGCAAATATCTAACTCCTCCAAAAATTGTTCTTGTAGTGGCAATGGGAACGAATTTTGTTAACATGAATTTCGATAAGTGATCAACTGTAATTGAAATGTGTTAGCTTACCGAGTTGTAATGTAATCCAAACGCATACAAACGGGTTTATATAGTGGAAAACTTACAAAGAAGAAGACTGTTTGCGCAGCTTGAATATAAATTTGGCCACCTCAATTAATAATATAAGCAATAGAGAGATGGAGAGATTCCGTTGCTTTGGAAATACCTAAAGATGTTCGATACGGACATTGCCTGAAAAAATGTACCCTTGTGGTGAAACTGGATAAGTGCTTTTCCATCGACTACTTTATTATTGGAAAGGTAGGAGAATCCAAGTTTATTTTTAAGGGTGCGGAGTTAAGGTCTAAATGTTGACTGATTTTCCAATTCTGTGTAACAAAACTAAATGTCTATAATTTTAGGCACCACCTGATCTAAGAGGGCCGAACATGGTAACCGTTCTACTTACATATACCAATCATTTTCAAAATCCAAAAGGAAAATAATTTTGCAAGAAACCGATAACAACCCGAGGCTGAAATCTTAATTACCATCAACTGTCAGATGTTCCAGGAAGACGAATACCAGATTACATGTAAATAGCGACAAATCATCTTATCGGTTGACGCAAGAGGGATCCATTAACTAATTCTGCCGAAAAAGCACCATATATGTCCAAATTCATAGCAAAATGTTTTGGAAAAACCAAATCCGTTAAACATGCTGATTCTTCAGTATTTCATTTTTCAACAAATTTCCACAGAGGTGAATTAATTTGATCTAATTGCGTCCTTCACACTTAATTATCGCACTGAATGGTTTCGGTATGACATATTTAAGTCTGGCGTCTAATTTTCATTATTTCCACTAATTTTATGTAGGTCCAATGTAGATGTCAAAATCTAAAATATCTTCGAGATTTCTTCTGAGACAGTCCTATTCGGATGAGTGCAATACTTCATTCACAGACGTCTTCACCGAAAACTTGTCATCATGTGCAAAGTAATTGTGGTGATTTTCAAACAAATCCTTCTAATTATACCACGTGGAAAGAAGATTGACTTAACCGAGAAGTGTAACAAATCAGGACATTGATTTTGGTCGCAAAATGGGGATTCATTTGAGAATTATTGAAGGCATTAGTATTGGAAAATGTGTGTGTGCTCGAAGTGCCTTTTTGTTAGGTTTTCATTTAACAAGTTGCAAATAAGAAAGATAACATGGCACAAATAAGAGCAATAAGCTCAGAAGAGGACGATCGAGAGAATGTACATATTAACATTTTTTGCTTTTTTGCTTGTTGTTTATTCTTATTGACGATCACAAGTATTTTTTTCTCATTTCTGAGGAGAGCTTCTCCTTATGAATCTCATTAACTTTGTAATCTTTTGAATCTTACAAACCTTATGAATCTTATAGAACTTTAATTAATCTTATGAATCATTTGAATCAGGTTAATTTACTAATTTTATTAATTTTATGGATCTTATGAATCTAATGGATATGACCAACCTTATGAATATTTAGCGTCTTACGAATCCTATGAATCTCAAGAATCTTATGAATTTATGAATCTCATGTATCTTAGTAATGAATCCTATGAACCTTGCGAATCAACTAAATTTTAGGAATCTTTGGAATCTCAAGACTATTTTGAATGTTATGAATTTTTGAATTCTATGAATTAAAACGAATCTTATGAATCACAGGAATCTTGAAAATTTTATTAATTTCATGAACCGTTTGAAACGAATCTCATAAATGTTATTTATTTATTTTATTTATTTATATCAGAAAAATTAATTAGGAACCATAAGCTCCAGTACAATTTTAAACATAAATAACAAAAAAAAATTAATTGTATTGTGCATACGGTTAAGAACATAATATTAAAATAACTGTTTTTTAATGATTGTCTGATCTCCAATTTCGTCATATCAAAGTCACACAAACTACTTATAGTTCGTCATTTTTATAATTGGTTCTGTGAGAATCTATTTTCAGGAGTATGCGAGTTCGAAGATTTCTAGTTGGAACATACAAATTCAAGTTCAATAACAAGTAAGAATTTAAACAATTATTTTATTGGTATATAGGGCTCTTTATTTTTATTTTTATTTATTAGTACTTGAGCTTTCAATCCCACTTCGGGATCATTTTCAAAAGCATAATGAAAAATTATTTCCAAAATAGGTTCCTTTTATATAAAAATTATATAAGAACCTATTTTGGAAATAATTTTTCATTATGCTTTTGAAAATGATCCCGAAGTGGGATTGAAAGCTCAAGTACTAATAAATAAAAATAAAAATAAAGAGCCCTATATACCAATAAAATAATTGTTTAAATTAAAAGATTTGGCTCAATATAAATAAAAATAATTAATAAACAAGTACGAACTTGAAATATGTCCATTAAATAAATTGGAAATAAAAATAGCTCCAGCCTGCTGACGACGAATTTCAAGAGGAACAATTTTCAAGGATTTACATCTTTCAACATATGGAGGTAGATTCCTAATATTTTCCCACAACAGTAATCGGTTGTCAAACCCACCTGTTTTCCTTGCATAAAAAATTAGAAAATATTTTTGTACTGACTCAATTCTAATTATGTGATCCCTATACCGGGGAGACTATATACATGATGCATATACGAGCTGTGAGCGAACAAAAGATTGATACAAGCAAACAAAAACTCTAGGATCATTAAATTCTTTCATGGTACGTTTTAGGAATCCTAACATAGAGTTGGATTTAGCACAGATCAAGTCAAAATGACGATTAAATGATAAGGTAGATACAAATGTAACTCCAAGATACTTTATTCCATTAGCTCGTGTCAAACTATTATTAGCAATATTATAATCATAAATATAAAATGCGATGTTGAGCGTGTTAAAGTCATCATTTTACACTTTGTTACATTTAAATATAACAAATTGTTCTGACACCAAACATTAACCGCATCTACATCCTTTAGTAACTCCTCTGCATCAAATAGATTTTGAATAGGGGAAACAATTTTTTTTTCATCGGCATATATGAGACAACGAGAAGAGGTACCCCAGAATGTACATAAACTAGATCAGATAAACTATTATTAATTTTTACACGTTGAACCGCCCAGTAAGGTGTGACTTAAGCCATTTGATCAAATCAAGTAATTTTAATTATTGCAAACGATTAAGTGATGAATTGAGTCAAACGCCTTACTAAAGTCGGTGTAAATGACATCAAGTTGAGCTTTGCATTCAATCACCTCTGTTGCTCGTTTCGTAAATTCTACTAAGTTTGATACAGAAAAACATCCTCGGAAAAAACCATGTTGCTCCTCTACAATAAACGATTTAAGACCGAAAAAATATAATCACAAACAATCGATTTAAACAATTAAGAATTGCCGACAATAATGAAATACCTCGGTTCTCGGTAGCTAGATACTTCACTTCGATTTCCTGATTTAAATAACGGTACAATATGAGACGATTTTCAGACAACCGGAAAAGCACCTTTCTAAACTGAACTATTAAATAAAATTGACAAAGGCTGATCCATTTCGTTACAGAATTGTTTAAGAAAATTTGAAAAAATACCATCTGGGCCACATCCATCCTTAAAAAGATGGAGGAATTTAATGATATCATCTGGAGATATGTGAGGGCTGAGGGGTATATATAAGCAAGTGTTGGCACAACTGCTTTCATCAGTTTCGTACTCAACAATATCAGTTCGTTTATAAACATTTTGAGAAAGCGAAGCAAATTAGTTTGTAATATCATCAGAATTATTCCCAGTTATATCATTGAACGACATTGTTAACGGAAACCTAAAAGTTTTTCTTTTGGAGTCAATAAAATTATAGAATGATTTTGGATTTGATACCATATTATTTTGAACCTTGTCAATAAAATTCTTGTATACATTACAATGTAATCTGTCAAATTGTTTCGATAAATCTAAAAATGCCTACCTTCGATATAATTTTTTTTTATGGTTTCGAAGATTTATTGTGTCATTGTTAAGCTACGGAGGATTGCTAAGGTTAACCTTTTTAACAGAAATTGGGACAAACCTGTCGAATCCAATGAATAAAATGCCATATAATATTTGCACATCACGGTTAATGTTCACCAACGAAAAACACGAATCCCAGTCAACCGATTTCAAATAGGAATTCAGACTATCATTATCAGCACGCCTAAAAACAAAAAATTTAATTGAATTACAATAATTGTTGATATTGGAACTAGATAACAAAAACACTGAAGTGTTTAAATTGATTTCAATTGATTTATGGTTGACATCGTTGATGATGTATGGAATTGCGGTGCCACATTTATCATTAGGTTAGCTGAATTTGCGAAAAATAAATCCAGAAATGTTTTATTATAGTTGGGAATATTATTTATCTGGACAAGGCCGATAGATTCAGCACCCGATGTTATATTGTGCGAAATCACGCAGTTTACATCAACATCAACCAGCCATTTAACCTTTGGTAAGTTGAAATCACCAAGTATCAGCACGTTGTTATCTAAGTTGAGTTTACAGTTTGTATATGTCGCATAAACTTCAGGTGACGACCTCGATGGAATGTATAAGCCAATAATGTAAAACAATTTCTTGAATATATTCACCTTAACACATTTGAATTATATTGTTGGATCAGAGTCAACAACTACACTTACAATAGACGAATGAACAGAGATCAGTACACATCCCCTACTTGTTTTGACACTATTTAGTAGCGACCGATCACACCTGTATACAATGTAGTCTGCAGGAAAATACTCAGAACAATATAAATTAGGACTTAAATTAATTTTCACAATTACATATACTGAATACATAGAAGCGATGACAAAGCGATAAAATTCAGCAGATTTTGAGGCAATGTCGCGAACATTTTGAAAATATATAAAATTGCTGTTTAGATCAACACTTTTAAGCGCTGATTTGTTTACGGTATCCGTTGAGGGAGCTGCTGACCCCTCTGAAAATTCCTTAATCAGTACGTGTTCCGGCCATGCATCAGCATCATAACATGCTCAAAGTATTCCAAAGGTACACTTATTTTAAAAGAAATATAATTCGCCTCAACTCCATTTTGAAAATTTTTCTTGATAGGCACACAATTGGCATCCGGAATTTGGAGATAATTTTTCATAAACTCTTTAAAATCGGGGTCGGTAATGGTATCCCGATGCCTCGTTGCTAATAGCCATTTTCGCGGTGGAATAGTTCCAATAGATTTATTGCTACTACGGGTGCCAAAAATAACATCTTGTTTAAGAATTTTGTTTTAAAAAGCCATATTTTTATAAATCGATGATTGTTTTGGTAAAGTTACAGGACCTTCGGTGTTGCACTCCTTCGTATTTTTATTTAGCTTGCCACTAACGCTACTAGTTTTTACCTCCGATAATATTTTTGTAAGCGGCACAACCTGTCCTGACGTTACTGTACCACCATTATTAATTTTATTATTGTTATTTTTATCGTTCTTATAACTGCGACTATCACTACCACTTTGGATTAATTGTCCAATAGACTAAGAAACAGCTACATTCATGATTTCATTAGTATTATAATTATTGTTATTATTTACAGACTTACGTGTTCCAATATTATGACGAATTTTAATATCTGATAATTTTGAACTGACGGAAACTAGATCACTCTTAAGGTTATTCATGTTATTATTTATCACAATTAATGATTCTGTCATTTTTGAAAACAAACCGACCTGTATTTTTAGCAAGACATCACAATCATCACAAATATAATGGAGATTTTTTAAATTACTAATTAACTCAAATGGCGTCTTGCTTTTAATACAAAAACATTTATAGTCAACCGATTTATCACATTTCACATATACATCACAACAAAAGTACTGCTTCGTTGAGGAAGCTCCACACTCGTACACATGAATCTTATGAACCTTAAGAATCGTATAAATCTTATGAATTCTATTAATCTCATAAATATTGTGAATCTTATGGATCTCACTAATGCTATGAATCTTGTGTGTCTTACGAATCTTATGAACCTTGTGAATCAGCTAAGTCATATAAATCTTTGGTATCTCAAGAATATTATGAATGTTATGAATTTTTGAATTCTATGAACTAAAACGAATCTCATGAACCTTCGTATGAATCTTATCAATCATTTTGAATCGTATAAATGTGATGAATTCTATGAATCTCATAAATATTGTGAATCTTAAGGATCTCACTAAGGTTATGAATCTTGTGTGTCTTACGAATCTCATAAATCTTAATAATCTTACGAATTATATGAACCTTATGAATCAACTAAATCTTATTAATCTGAAGAATATTTTGAATGTTATGAACTTTTTAATTCTATGAACTTAAACGAATGCCATGAATCATAGGAATCTTAAATTTCATTAATGTTAAATTTTATTAATCCCATGAACCTTATGACTCTTGTGCGTCTTACGAATTTAATGAATGTTATGAGTCATATGAATCTTATTAATCTATTGAATCTTACGAATTTATTGCATCTTATGAATCTAATATACAAGGTGATAATAAAATACGCAGGGACCACGTATATGATAGTTTACGGTATTCTAAAACGTGTTGAAATGACATCAGCGAACGGAATCCTTTGTATCAGTGTTACCAGAAATTAATAATATTAGCGCAGCAAGATTTTTTCGAATGATTCGCGATGATTCTCACATACAGGATTGCAGGGACCAAGGGAGATGCTTCGAAAATAGTGTAAAATTCGCCCACACAAGGATTTACTATATACACCGAAGATTGATTCCAAATTCAATTGAACCTATAAACGTTCGGAATGCCAATGGTGGACAGCAAGTAAATCGATTTATTAGAAAAGATTTACAATCAGGCTCACGAGACATTACACAAGAACCGCCAAGGCTTTGAACCAACTTTGTGAGACGAATAACTAAAGATGCATATTTTAATTGCATTTTTCGACAATAGTCAGTCTACTAATTTGTGGCCTAATATTTAAAATATTTTTGGAAAGAATACTAAGCATATGGGCAAAACGTCATATTTATACCGTGCTAAATCTATAGTTAAGTGCTCAATGCGTATACAAATTCTTACAAGTAGTGTCGCTATTTTTTGTATATTCCAACAAATATTTGTTCAATAACCCCACTCTTTACTATAACATCTGATTCGAAGAATGCTGGTAGTAACAGAAAAATGCCCCCAAGACACCATCCGAAAAATCAATTTTGACCTTAAATATGACATCTCTATTTTATTGAAATTCCACACTAATTAGGCAATCAATCGTTGGCGAGACACAAATCTTTTCGATTAACGTATTTTAACAACCATTCTATTTTTCCTCCACAAATAAAAAAAAAAAAAAAAATTTAAATAAATGAGCACATCGGTCAAACAATCTTATGAATGGCTTATGTATGTATATGTTGTTAGTTCAATTATTATAACCACACTTATATAACATTTCCAGAAAAAATTTACAACAACCTAAAAATCAAATTAATTAAATCGATCAAGAATAAAACAAAAATTTCAACACTTCATAACTATATTCGAGGTATACTATATACATACTATAAATGATATGAAGATCAACAATGATCGTTAAACATTTGAAAACCACATTTTTTATTTTTTGTTCTAATTAACTTTTCTCTTCTCGAACGCGTTTTTTGGTTTATTAAATTAGAAAAATAAATTTTCTAACAAAATACAATTGAGCCATACAGAATTAATGGAAATTCATTTATAACAATTTTTTGTTGTTGTTGTTGCTGTTTATCTCTAATTTCGTGATCATATATTTTGATGACCACATATAATATACACTCGTAAAAAAATGAAGATCAACATAATTTACGAGCGAAGAAACAAACAAAATTACTTTTTGTTTGTTGACAGCTGACTGATTGAATGAATTTGTTTTGTATTTTATATTTTGGAAGATTTGTTGTATGTGCGCGCTATTTCGGTTTTTGATACTGATATCACGGTATCAAAGTTCAAGTGATTGTAAGCAAACGTAACTAAATATCTAATATACAATTGAGTTAGTTATACAAATTTAGGGCATTAAAAAAAAATCGCCTTTGAAATCACCGACGGCCACAAACATCTCCTGAATCAGTAATTTAGCAACAGTATAATTGATGTGTATACACAGTAATCAAAGTGATCGTGCCAAAATATTACAATAAAAACCACAATTTTTGAAAGTTCGACTGCGGGGGGAGCGGAACATTAAAACAAAAAACATATCCATCTGCGTATATTGATTAGGTTGGCGGCTTAAGCCCCATTTATTTATACATTTAATGAAGAAGTTCAAAGAATTATGTAATATATATAGGAATCAACCGTAATAAGATGAAACCAAACTTTTTTTTTGTTCTTTTAAATTAAAATGATAAATGTATTAAGGGCGTAACTGTGTAATAGCAAATCAATCTAAACAAATTTTTTTTGGAATTAGTTTGGTTAAAATAAAAAACACAATTTCTATGAAAATGTTTAAGTACGTACATATTCTTCAGAGGCGGACATTCATAAAACCATAAAAAAAATAAATAAATTAAAGGTTAATGTGGTTCAAAGTAGGTTACGATCGCCACAAAGATTTATTTGATATACACAACAAAAATATTAAAATATTAAAATTCCAATTTTTTTTGTATAATTACAATAATTTTTCATAATTTTTTCTATTATTTCATCTATTACTAACAATTAATTTTAATAATTTTTGTATAAAATCCGCGCGTACCGTCAAATTTATTATAATCGCGTGACAAATTTATTTATCCGCGCGCACCAACTTTTGCGGTTTTTGGTAAATTTGATTTTTATTATTTAGCTAATCACCACTGTAATTCCAAACAAAAAATAAAATAAATCAAAAAAAAATTATTTTAGCTAATTTTATGATTAAAGTGTTCAAAAGTTCATTATATATTGTGCACACATGTTTGTATATGCTATATAAAAAAAAACGAATTTAAAAAGAAATTCACCTTTAAAATTAAAGATAAAATAAAAGCAAAACAAAAAAAATTACAAAAAACACGCGTTCAACATCAAGCCTCAAGTTAAAGGCATTCGCTTATTGTTGTTGAGTAATTTATTTATTTTTATAGTTTTTCAATTTTTTATATTTTTTGTATTTTACTTTGAAATTGAACAATCAAATTGAAGCAATATACTGTACTTATGTGCATACATGTACGCAAGAGATGAAAACTTTTTATATTTTTATAAATTTTTTAGTAGGTACTCACGAGCTCGAGATCTTTGCGATTGAAAATGAAAAATCAAAATATTTCAAATTGTTAAATATTTTCATGTTAGGTTTGATTTTGGAATGCAGGATTGCGCCACAATGGTTCTTGTTTCTGTTTTTATTTTCTTGTTCTTGTTTGTGGTTAATTATATATGTATACGTAATATACTGGGAGTATAAACGACGGGTTAAATATTTCGTGGTTTGCACATTTGATGTTCTATTGATTGTAATTGTTTTTCTTGTTATATATACTTCAGTTCTAATTGCAAAGTCTTTAGGTTTGCATAGGTTGTACTTTAAACCTAGTTCAATTAAATGTTTCACGGTGTGATGTCACTTAAAAAAATCTTAGTGAACCTTGTTGAAGGGAGTGTCCTGAGTGCAAGTTTGTGACAATATTCTGCTGAAAAATTTTTAGCATGCAAAAATTTAATCCAATTGGCAGGCTTTGACTTTCACGTCGCTTGGACGTGTTTCTCAGCAAAATTAATTTCTATAAATATTTTTTATTTTCTAAATTTTATTTTACCAGCAAATGTTCAACCCACGAGATATTACCTTGTGTAAATATTATTCACACAAGTAATTTGGAGAAATTATTTTTACATTATTCGTGCAAATGAGAAGTTTTCCGAAGCTTATATTATCTTCTGACGATTTTGGCGGTCTGCAGATCAGTTATGGATCGAGTAAACTGATTAAAAAAAAACTGGTACTACATGTGCCTAGCAAAGATCTATTTAAAGTTGCAGGATTGGCGATGATACTGGTTGGATGAGCTGCTGTTCTCGACGTTTTTTGATATACCCCATTATGAATGAGCTGATGCTCAAAATGGAGTGTACCGGAAGATTAATATGTAAACTAATAAGTCAATAATAAATAAAAATAAAAAATAAAAATCGTCGTAGTCTATTTCGTAAACAAATTTCGCCTTCCGAATAAAATATTTTTAAATCGCAGACAAATTTTCAGAAGCGGTACCAAACTAAAAAAATAAAATTGGCAAATTTTAAGAAGGAGTACTAAAAATTGACAGATTGTTGCTGATAGTCAATTATGGTATTTATTATTTTGCTCAAATGTGGAAAAATGCCAAAATCAAAATGACAAATATGAAACGAATGTTTGTGTACTTCTTTGGAAGAATTTTCTAATTTTAGAATAATGTCTTATAAGTTAATTAAGTATAAGAAGCCTGAAGCCTCAATAGTTATCTGAGAAAGAAGTTATAATTTGCTAAATCACGGAAATGTGTCTAATTGTGGCATAATCTGCCACTACAGATATTGTTCAGTAAGTTCTTTTTAGCGTATAAAATAAATAAATACCTAAATAAAAATCTTTCATTTTACAAACGCTTACAAATTTATTTAACGATATTTTATAATGAACTAAATCTATGTTTTTATGAACGAGGTTCGTTTGGTGTAGGCGAGCAATCGTCGTATTTTCTTTTCTTTCAGTTTGAGAGCATATTTGATCAGTGCAGGCTCACGAATATAAACTCCTCTTTTGTGTGGTGTTCACATTTTTATTTTTATACTTTCGTTTTTCGGAATACTTAGACCTAGCCATCCAGTTAAGGAAAGTACCACATCGCAAATTCTGTGTTGCAAATTGTGACGGGAAGGCTGGAAGACGAAAAAATAACGATTCGAATAGAGCAATTTTCGTTTAAGCGAATAATATTGACATAGTTGGTTTTAGCTCATCAGATAATTAAAACCTGATCCATTTGCATCACTACATGCGTATCGTAGGATCGTAGCACCACTTGCTTTTAATATACTCCTCTTCCTTGTCGTTTTCATTTAACGTCAACACTGCAATTTCTCCCGTAGCTTCACCTCTATATGAAAATGGATCGCAGACATCTTCCCGTGGCGGTAAAAAGATTTTCCAATATGACCGATTAGTGTGACAAATTTTTTATTTCCAGTTTGTTTGGCTTGTGTTTGCCAGAATTTATCTTCTTGCTGTGTCCGTACGCGTTCCGACATTAGTCTTTGCGCACGGAATGGCCAATAACTTGCTTTTGCTTGTTGTATTAAATCACTTGCTTGAACTTTACAATAATCTGAACCTAATAATGCGTTAAAGAGTGACCTTTTCCAAAATTGTTACATCCGATTTAGAAAGCCCGTGTTCAATAGCATCTTTTATTAAGCCACTTAACATGACCGAGGTAATTTTTCGAGACTTTTGGCAACAAATCTACTTTATTTCCTATAAGAAATATGGGTGGTTTTGTTCCGAGAATACCCCTTATTTCTGGCCAAATAGAACAAGGAAAATCTAGTAGATTAAAATTGCTAACGCTCTTTTATCTGGTGATACGATGTTTATATAATCATCGGCCATTACTCTTAAATTTATTGCTGTGTTGTAATTTTTTAGGAAGTGACATCTTCGGCAAATTATAGTTTTTAATTCATCTATTGTACAATTTTTATAAATTTCACTAAATATATATCCAGAAGTGCCGGTTTTTAGCAGCAATTTTAAAATTTAACCCTTGAATCAACGCAACATACCCGGGTGTATTTTTGATTTTTTGTAACTGAATGAAGTTTTTTTTATAATAAAGTTAAGTTCTATATGTTCTAGTCTTTCTATATGTTTATCCGTCTTTGATGCAAAACTTTTGATATTCAATACATCAGTAAGTAAATATTGTTCGCAAACCGAGAATATAGAGTAAAATAACCGCAAATTTTTATTAGTGGTAGATGTGTGTATATTTGTTAGTGGTCACGTGAGTGTTGTTTATTTTTTATGAAATTGATGTTTCCGTTTCAAAGCGTCATTTAATTTTCTTCTGTCTATCAA
This sequence comes from Tipula helvola, assembly GCA_963556165.1. NCBI lineage: Eukaryota > Metazoa > Arthropoda > Insecta > Diptera > Tipulidae > Tipula > Tipula helvola. Next base: position 11,715,086 of record OY744481.1, on the reverse strand, counting down.
AAGTCGTACTTGTGCGTTAAAAACTATTAAACAACCGAAAATATTTTATTCAAAAGTTGTTTTTAATAACAAGCACGAAAAATAATTATTTTTTATTCCTTTAACTCAAAAAAGCAGAATCTAAATAAAAAATACGATACATACTCCATATAATCAAAAACAATTAGTCTCTGAAAAATTATTTTGGTTGTAGGATGACAAATCACAACTCAAAACACGATGGAAGTATAAAAAACGAAAATAAGCAACAAAAAATTTAACCGATTTCGTCCGGACTCCGGTTCAATTATTTTTGATACTTACTAATTTACTACCCTGTGTTGGCAAGAAGTCGTTTTATTCTCGTGTTGACACAAAGGTTAAATAAATTTCATAATATGAATGCTTATTTTATATGTTGTTTTTATAGACAAAATATATTATTTTTAATAGCATTTCCATTATTACGACTTATTAAGCGTTATACCATGTATTATACCCTTTAAAAAATGAGAACTTTCCTTAAGCTTCTAGTAGTTTAGTTTCGTACCTACAAAAAGTTGCTACTCATCAGGAAGCTACGACCAAACTGCAAAAGTTAAATTTTTACCTGTACGTATGAAGGTAAGAATGTAATGATTTAGCGAATTATATTCATTAAATCTAAAAACTTAAGGTAAACCCTCATTATGTGTGTGTTAAGCTCACACTAATATGATTTAAGGCGGGATCAGACGATGAGGACATCGACCAACATTGTAACATATGTATGGCATACGTATACCCTACACACGATGCATCCAATGTTGGTTACGTAAGCGAATGTGTACCAAACTATATATTACGTTATGGGCAAATATGAGAACAAGAATATTGTTTTCCTAATGGAACGTATCAAAATGACAAAAGTTAAATTAACAACTTTTACTAAATAAATATAAAGGATAATTTTCTTATATCGACAGACATGTACACCTAAAATTCCATTTGAAAACCATTTTCTATAAGTTACAAAAAAACATTAAACTTTATTACCGTAAAGAAACAAATCAATTAGTCTGCTTACAGGTCATACTATACATACATATCACCAACATTTGTCGATTTTCACATCGTTTGGTTTCGGTTATAAATTAAAGGCGGGACCAGACGATGGGAAAATCGACAAATGTTGGTGATATGTATGTATGAAGTATGACCTGTAGTGAGGGCAGTTTTCATATCACCAATGCGACATTTGTCGAACGACAGATGTTGGTTCATCCACACGATAACACAATATATCCGTACTACTTATTTCGTATTAATTTTAAAATGCACGTAAAACTATTTGAACTGTTTATGCATTTTTATTTAATAATTTTCTAATAATTTACTTGTCCGTATCTATTTAAATAATAATAATAATAATAAATAAAAAATTAATAATTTGATATTTACAGGCTTTTTAATATGAAGTATCTACTAAAAATGAACCTGATCAAAAACATATATTTTTAATTTGGAATACACCAACCAATTTAACATCAACCCACATGTTGGTATACAATTGCTTGATTTCAAAATTGTCATTGGATATATCGTGTGTAGGGTACATTTGCCATGTGAAAAACTTGCACAAATATATATGCGCCAATATATTTGTCAATTCTCGCACCGTGTGGTCCTCCTTAATATGATTTATTCAGCTTTATTTATTTATATAAGTATTCTAGATTTGGTCAACATAATTCGCTAAATCATTACGTTCCTACCTAGTACTACACTAATTTTTATCAGTACGAAACCAAACTACCAGGAGCTTAAGGAAAGTTCTCATTTTTTGAAAGGGTATAATACATCGTACAACCCTTAAGGAAATTACGGGGGGGAGTGAATTTCTACTTTTTTTGGCAGGTGTATTGTGAGTAGATAGCCTCTTTATTTTATTGACTAACAAGTCGTAATAAAGGGAATGCTATTAAAAATAATATATTTTGTCTATAAAAAGCCGAAAAAATCATATTAATTGATAATACAGACAAATTTCAAACTTCTAATTTAAAAACGACGTATAAAATAAGCAATTCATATTATGAAATTTATTTAAATTTTAAAATTGCCGCCAAAAAAATGGCACTTCCAATGATTTTAATTTCAACTTTTCCGAGCTCAGGACACTCCCTTCATCAAGGTTCACTATATGATTTTTTTAGTGATAGAATTTTTCCTTAAAACTGATTTCCAGCACACCATGGTTGTGCTTGCTAGTGAGAAAATGCCTAATATTTACCGATGGCTGAATCGGATAGATCTTAACGACTCGTGAATTCGACCTACCATCAACGAAGTATATTAACCCTGATGAGCGCCAAATAAATAAAAGATTGTACAGTATGGTATGACTGCTTCATCACAAATAAATTTTCATATATTCGAAAAAATAAAATAACCCAGTATTTTTGTTCTGGTGCCATTATGGGCTATGATTTAATTGCCTGCTAACCAGGTGGCTGCAGCACCAATTTTTTTAATGGTAGATATATTTTTAACTAGAAAATAGCTTGATGTGCTAATTTGTTTAATAAAAAAATTTAATAATTTAAACTACACAATTAAATAAAAATAATGGTTTATAAACTTATAGTATAAGTGTACTCAAAGTATTATAAACTTCGAAAATATTCTCAAAATCTAAATTGATTTTTGGTGAATGTTATGATGGATTAAATTATAAGGCTTAGGATTTCAATCAAAAATATGTACCTGAATTCTTGATTAAATCTAAGAAAGAAAGCCAAAACTAAAACTTACCATAAGATGATTTCAATTCACTCATTTAAAAGAGTAACTGACATTTTGGGTATATGTACATATAATGAAACAAGCTAACTCCTCTCTGGGTTATTAATGGCGGAAAAATGGTTCCATATCAATACACTAAAAATTGGGACTCGTAAATGGAACCTACTTCTTAAGAACACCATGCCACTTGAGATAAAAATATTCCCGCTATTAAACTTGGGTAGAATTGTATTTACTACTTATGTTTTTATATGATAGTTTAATGTTTTAAGCGATTTTCAAAAGATGGGGTAACTAGTACTATATCGCATCGGGTAATATCGTTGCTAACTTCATGTCAAAGCACAATAACGTGGCTTTAGTTTTCAGTATGTATTATTTTGTGGAAGTGTCAAAGACATCATGTTTTTAGCGTTAAATCAAAACCAACACAAATGTCTTATACAAGCCATATTATTGCCATACAAACACAAAATAAAACCTACTATTTCTGTAAGTATTAGCGTCATAATACAGTATAATCTTTACATACTTTGATTTTAAATTGTAGTTTGTATCAAAAACAGTATAAAATATCACTAACACTTACAGAAAATAGTAGGTTTTGGTTTTAATAATATGCGTGCGTCAAGGAAATAATATGGCTTGTATAAGACATTTGTGTTGGTTTTGGTTAAATACGTCGAATTGTATGCTACCAAACAGAGACGAATAACTTTGAATATGAGGGAAAGGAAGCTTTATTCGATGAAGACCCGAGTCAAATGGAAGAAGAACTTGCCGAATTATTATGTTGATTCGAATTCACAAGCAAGAAGCCATACATATGACTATAAAAGCCGAGAGATGCCGAAAGTATCGTGACGGGTTTTGATAAAAAATGCGAAAGGAGACATTTTATTCCAATTTGTTTTAACATGCACATTCCAAACCATAAGATATGTAATCAAACATTACTCCTAAGCATTTGAATTTTTCCAATCGATCCAACACGATATCATGAGTTTTATGTGTGCGTGAAATTCAATAAAATCATTAAGTCTAAGGAAATATTCAAGTAAAATGTTCATGTCATGTTCCATATAATTAATTATAATAGAAGGATCCTTAGTTTTGTAGATTACTGCAGTATCTACAAAAATATTTTTAATTGGACATTTAAATATTTATGGGCAAAAACGAAATATAATTAATACATATCAGGAACAGTAATAGTCTTAATATACCTACTACCTTGAGGAGCCCTACAATTAGCATCGAGAACTTTACTCCTGAATCCAGCAATCACATCACGTATTGTTTTCCATTATTTAAATAACTACTGATTAATTTATCAAGAAGTAATATGTGCTCAATGTTGTCAAATGCTTTCTATAGATCAAGAGCTTCAACATAATTCCTTCCGATCAAAACCATTATAAATTAGGTTTGTTATCTCTACAAGAGCATTCTCAGTGCCAGCACCTTTCCTAAATCCATAATGATAAGGGGAGAAAAAACCAGATTTATTTAAGAATTCCCTAAAACGCGTGTTTATAATTTTTTCAATCATTTTATCAAAAACAGATAAAGTAGATAATTAGTCCCGATTCTGCCTTCCAAAATGTTATGTTATGTTATGTTATTTTTGTTTTTTCAATACAAATTCATATAGGAAGCGGGGAAATAAAATAACATAACATGAATTGTATCGTTCCAGAATCGGGCCCTGTGACTATAATTTTATATCCACTTTTAAAAACTGGCAGAATTTTATCAATTTTTAGATGATTGGGAGAATGTGATTATGATGATAATTGATGGTGGTGTTGATTGAAACAGTGATTATGATGTTGATGGTGATAGTGACGGTGGTGACGGTGACGATTATTTTGATAGTGCTGTTGTTTGTGATAGTAACCGTGAACGGTGATGTTGACGGTGATGGGGATGATGATACAAATAATTATAACATCAATATTAACAAATCAACACAATCAAAATCAACATCAACATTACAATGTGTATTGGGAGTAAACGGAAATTCCATATCGGTGGTGAAAACTTTGCTGGTGGTATTCTTGTTATAAAACGATAGGATCATTGTCAGATCTGGTTTGTCAGATTAAATTATAAAATGTGGTGATAATTATTCACATTCTCCTATGCATTGTGACTATAAACAAAATAAGGTCGGAAATTGAATAGTAGCACTGTAGTTATAGTTACCTACTCCACAATCTATCTATTTATGAAAAACAACAACGTTTTGGTGACGGTCGTATTAAACAAAGATTTTATTGACAAAGTATGTAGAAGCTGTGTTTATTATTTAAATCCGTAGATCTAGCAGATTTTTAAATCTGAAATAAGATCGATCTGATCGATCTGAAATAAGAAACAGGTTTCAGTTCGTACCTACTGTTAGAGTAAAAAAAAAAATATTTTCATAACTAGCGAAAATTAAATATGTATTGGTTTAAAAGGATTTTTATTGACCCACGCGTACATTGGAAACGAAAACCCGCTAAACGAATTTTAGACCCAGGCATGCATTGAACACGAGAAACGATGGAAGTAAGCCACACCATGAAATAAGCTAACCGAATCGTCGGGAAATAATTCACTAATATTTCAGTGATAACTGATAAATCAGTTTGGCTTCCAGACTCTGAATTTGACGACATGTTTTTCGTTGGAATTAATTTCATGCTCAATTATTTTTAAATTTAATTTAATTTAATTATAATTTAATTTTATTATTAATGGGAAAAACCTCTGATTTAGACAGAACCCTATATATGTATTTGTAAATAAGATTTTACCTGTTTTTGTATGTAATTTAAAAAAAACGACATCGGATAGCTGACATTGAATTTGGATTATATGACGTTGAATATGCTTGGAGAACAAATTAGCAAGTGTCAAATTTTCATTGATATGTATGTATTTTTCGATTTCACTTTTTTTTTTGTTGATTATAGCGATTATGTAATTTTTATTTTTCAGCATGTAGTCTGTATGTATCAGTGATGGCTTATAATTTTTAATTTTAGCAAAATTCATTTATTCAAAACTCCCAATTTAATAATAATTGTTTGTTAATTTTTTCCCCCATTAGTATCACCTTCACCATACCACTATCAACGTCAACAACACATGCACCATCCTCATCACAATCATCTTCAATTTCACCATCACTATCACCATGAAGATGATCATCGTCATCTCAATCATCATGATAATCTCCATCAACATTTTCGCACCATCATTATCACCATTATCATCACAATGTAAACATAAATTTCATATCGGTGGTCAAAAGTATGGTGGTGGTATTCTTGTTATTAAATGATGGGATCATAGTCGGTTATTAAATTACATCATGTGGTGGTAATTATTCACTGTTAAATTGTAGATATACACCCACATCAGATCAATTTTTTTTTATTTAAAAGTTTCTCTTTTTAGTATACATTACATATCTTATAAAATTTCAAATGGTGAAATATTAAAGTTTACTGAATCATTATAATTTCATAAAACTTTAAAATAGCATGTCATAAAAGACCGTGCTCTGGGCCCGTATTTTCGAATTTCACCGAAAAAATTTCCCTGTAACTTTAGTATAAAGCAATATAAATTTTCGACCGAAGTGATGTATTTTAGTAGAAAGTTACCGGTGACATTTTCATGTGAATTTCAAGAATATGGGCCCTAGGCTTAGATTCTGATCAAGGGGCAAATGTAACTAAAAGTGTACTAAAATTTTAACTGCCATAAAATGACAATATCCTGTTAGTTTTAAATTACTATTCTAATCAAGTGTCTTATGTCACAAGAAATAAAATACCAAATTGGCGAAAATTTTCATCGATTTTGGTTTTTGTGACATTCACAAGTCCAAACACAAATATGATGAGTAAATTGATATTTATAAATTTTTTAAATTTCTTTTGTAAATAATTTTTACAGTTGTCATGTACATGCATAAATATGGGACAATTTTTCCCCATATTCCCCCAGAATTGGTTAGACTTTTAAGAGTCGTGATTTAGGTTTTTTCATATTGTTTTGCAAGCCTGTAGGCCTTTTTGAAGCTAAATATGGTAGCCTTAAAATGACGGCTACAAAAAGTTTCATACGTCTTCCAATTGTGTACTATAAAACTACTAAAATTTATTAGAACCACTTGAAAATAATTAAAGCTGGTGTAAACTAAAAATGCAACTGTTAGAAATGGCATAGCTCATTTAATCAGAATCTACCTCCAGATCGAGTTTGAAAAATTTGAAATTGACATTTTCTTATAAAATCAAAAATATGGCCAAAAACTTTAAAAAACAAATTTTAAAGATTCTTATTTTGAAATTTACAATACTGAAAGTAAAACTTCCTCTTAAAATCAAATCAAACTAAATTCAGCAACTTTGATTCCACGAAATATATCAACAGCGTAATTTGATTCTTGAACACGGTCACCACTCATTTGGTCTATTAGTCGCGTTCAGTTACTTATTGTCTCCTCTGAAATGGTTAATTCTAGGACTAACCAACTAATTGTTCTCCTTCAAGTACATTTGCATCAAGCAACTGTTAAAATTGTAAACAGTTGTTTTCAAAAAAAAAAAATAATTAGGAAGTGACCACCTAGAATATTGCCAAACAATTTAAGTAGAAGTAACCGTTGTTGGCAAATATGTTTTGTATCCACAATCCTTATCCGCCTTCTGCGAGCAGTCCCCGTGTGTGTCAACACCCCGGCTCACCACTGGCAGATACAAATTATGTAGGAACCATTGATGACAGAGAAAAATAATTTATTATGAAAGTGGTGGTCGACATTTTTATCTAATTATTGTTTTTGGGCGTGGCTTTCCTTTTGTTTTTTGCTAGCAAACTTGTAAGTTTTCGAAGTTTGTTTCACTAATTGATGTTAGACTGAAAATTGTTATTCGCGTTGCTTGAATGACAAATGGAGGCAAGCTGCAAGTTCTTTAATAATAATTAGTTAAGTGGTGCCAGACATTTTTTACCACTGTTACTTTGAAAACAGATTAATTTGAACTTTAGAAAAAAAAATTCAATTTTTTTGTTAGGTAGGGCAAATGATTATTTTCTCATATTTTAACAAAGAGAATATATGTCAATTGAGCAAAAGAATATTATTGTGGTTGATAATGCAGTAGTGATCACAAATGTTTCACACTATCAATAATTTATTTTTAAAATTTAAAATTATTGACTATATGCTGTAAAATAATAGTTCCTCTTCTTTCAAGTTATAACGAAGTTAATGCTAATTAAACATACAATTTTACGTTTTTCAATAGATTATGCCTAATTGCATTTATAATCCTGTTGGATACTTTTGTTTTCATTTTTGTATCGATAAAAAAAATTGTTTAAAAAATCGTTAAATGTCTAGCTAGTGCTTCCACTTCTAGATTGTAACCATCTTCGGCCTTTTTTGACAATGATTTCCTTTATAGATATTATAATTTATTTGATTTAAATAACTCATCTCCTTTATCGACCAAACATGTTATCAAAAGTACAGGTACCATTTCGTTTTGGAAAATAAGGCATTTGTCTACTTTACAAAAATGTTATATGTAAGCAGGTATTAAATTATTATGCAATACGCCTTAACCCTTAAAACAAAACAATCAAATATTCACCTATTTTGAGGCTATTTTTAATAAAACTCGTTTACCAACAAAAAATTTCAACTACAATGCCATAGGTATACATTTCAAATTCATTCAATTCGCAATAATTTGATTCTAAGTTTTTTAGGAATATGATTAATTCCATTACACTTCTATTCAGTGATCACCACCAGAGTAGCTGCATTGACGATCGGCCGATCGAATATTTGACGATCGTGAGACCTTTTGTATAAAGACGTAATCTTGTATAGCCATAACAGAAATTAATAAAATTGTCAGAACTGTCGTATACTGCCATTAAATTAATGTTGCAATCGAATTTTCGATTGATGTATTGGCTATATGTACACTTAATTAAGTCTTCTGAAGTAAAAAGCTTAAATATTAAATTTGCTAGTTCGAACTTAAAAACATATCTCTGTTCAAGGATAGACATTACAACCAGTATAATGGCAAATTTAAGAACTATCCAAACGCATGTTAAGATTTATTAAATTTAAACTCGAAATGCCAAAGTATGGCTGTATTTAGTACCGCAATTTGTATCGAGGAATGCACATTCTGTTATACATGGTGAAGAATTACACTCTACTCGAAATCGATAAAAAAATCGACAATCTATACGGTGGACTTGTGTGAAGAGGAATTTTGGTGACCTTCGGTTTAATTAACCTTGGCACCGCAAAAGAGTTTGTTGTGGTAGACCTTGTTTTTTTTTCAAATCAAGTCTATAGTATGTTAACATAATAACAGAAGCCACAACGGGGGTGGTGATCCTCTAAACGCACTAAACTTAGATACCGTGGTTGAGGACCAAATACGAGGCACTGGTTTATGGAGGATTTAAACTTCAGCTCAGAAGACAAAGTAGTATAGTAATTCTCAAGTGCAAATATAGTAGAGGACCACGCAAGAAACACTCAATTCCCAAGATGTTTGGGAACATCTACGGTGAGAACTGGTTTGTTTAGGATCTTCATTTCAAATGTTCACTTCAAATGACCCAAGGATGTACAATAGAATTTTTTTTAAATCACTGCCTGTTCAGCAGTGACTAAAATTGAAGGGATAGAAGTTAGATTAACAAATTTTTAAATTCGTCAGGGCATCTTAAAAATTCTAAAGTTATAGGTAATATATTTTGTTTACCATTTAAAAAAAATGTTTTGTTCCTTATGCTAAAAGGATTTCTGATATAATGAAAGTGGTTTCGGAGTTTGATGGGGCATCTCATAATGTGATATGCACAAGTTTATTAACAAGTTTTAAGTCAAACAATTATTTAGGAAAACAATTTTTAGGAATTGAAGATATTCAACAAATTCGAGTTGCTCAAAAGGCAAAACGATTTTTGTATTAGCAACCTGATTTGTATATCTATTAAAAACTGACAAGGGTAACATATTGGCACTTATGCCAAAAACAGAATATTTATTCATTCAAGCTTTGGGGAACGTTTCACCGTTCTATAATTTATTCAAATTTTTATTTAATATTTTAAATTGTTACGCGAAAAATATCTTTCGGCATTTAGTTTTTCTGTAGTTCATCAATGTGTTTTATTCCCCCTTCAAATAACTTCTACAGAACTGTGTCATGGAGCAAAAAAAAAAATGATAGGTGTTTTAATTGTCATGACGTATCTACGAAAGTATAAGTAAGAAATAATTTTGTATTTGCTTTAATGGCTCGACATAATTGGTTTCACTAAAATTTCAAAAAATATTTTACTAAAGTTCGGAAGTTACCCAAAGTAAGGTTTGAGCTTTCGACTTTTACAAAACAGCCCTAAACCAAATATAAAGTTTAATTTAGGCTTTGATTGCATCAATGAAATCACCCCTTAGAGAAATCTAACGTTGGCTTTTTGTGCACAACAGATTTGTTGCGCGACTCTTTGGGAAAGAACAGTTGATTTATAAAACTGAAATGAAGACACTTTTATTTAAACTTAGTAACACGTTATACCTAAGAATCAAAGTATCTGATTGTTTTGTGCAAAATTATTTGTGCAGTATGTAAACACTTTGTTTATAATATTATCTTACCTATTTGTTTGGGTTTAAACTATTTTCAATCAGTAGTCCAGCTATTACTCAGTTTAGGTTGAAAAATGCCAAAAATATAGGAAATATGCGTGGAAAAATGGGCCGCCATAATTGTAGAATACAAAGTGCGGCACTTCGGTTACAAAATTGGCCGAAAAGTATGGTTACTGCCGAAGCACAATTCTTTATCAGATTAAACACACACCAATAAACGAGACGTTAGAAATGCGGAAGGCCGATGGAGAAATCGGGTTATACTTCCGCCAAAGAAGACAACAGGGTTGCGAGAGCTGTAAAAACTATTATGATACAAAAAAAACATTCAAATTGCCATAAATTCAACTAGATCATGAAACATAGCAGACCCGCAAGAGGTTGAAGTCTGAAGGAACAAGGAATTAAGGCTTATATAACCCAACAAACTCTACTCTACTGTATAAAATGACCTGACTCAATTTTGCCCGGGAACGTATTCAAAAGCCTGCTGAATTTTGGAGGAACACTTTGTGTACAGAAGAGTCGTTATTTTCGATAGACGGATCAGTTTGAAAATAATATTATTACTCCACACTTAAAGAAAAACTTAAAAGGATGGTTACCATTCCAAATTAAAACATTACGCAAGTGGAATATTTGGAAGTGCTAAATGAAGCAGCATTTGAAGCTGTACACAAACAAATTTACCCTAATTTCACCCTTCAATATGACAACGCCCCGATACAGGGGAAAATTGTTTCAACATTTTTAAAAGATGTGGATCAAAGTATATTGCGTTGGCCAGCGCAGGGGGCTTATTGGGCTTATTTGTCCGAAGATGTTACGTGGAAAGCAATTTTAGATACTTGGAGTGAAATCCCTATTGAGGTCATTAACAACCTTATTGATTCAATGCCGAGTCGTTTGAGAGAGTTTATGTGTAGAAGCTAAGGGGATCGACTTATTTAAACTAAAAACAATTTTATGAATATTATTTTAATGTTTTTCCATACTGCATAAATAATTCAGAATACAAAATAAATACCCGAATAATTTTGCACAAAACAAAATTTAACTTTTCTTTATTCCATATTAAAAATTTTCAATTTGTGTTTTAGGTGTTTCAAATTAGATGATGTGACTAATACAGTTGCATTTCCGAAATTAACAATTTTTGCTCAAAGATTTAAAAAAAGTGAATAATCTCAGAATTTAACAAAAATGGCGAATTGCCCATAAATCAGTAATATCGAGCAAATCTACGTTCAGCGGCATTATACCATATAATTTTGAATAATCTCAAATAGGCATGAACAATTTCGAAAATTTTCAATAATCACGAAAAAAACCAAAAAAAATCGTGAATAATCTTATTTTACAGTTTATTGAAGATTATTCACGATTTTTTTGTTTTTTTTTCGCGATTATTGAAAATTTTAATAAACTGTAAAATAATCGAAAAAGTAACAAATAAGCTCATGTACATACAGCATGTAACTCAAAACCAGTTCTCGAGAGCCTCGAAAAATTCGGATAATGTGTAATATTATGAAAGCAACTTAACCAACTTAAAGTCGTGAATAATCTCAATTTTTCAAGACTACATAATATAGAAAAAATCCGAAAATATCGGATTATCTTGAAATCGGCATCAGAATTATCCTTTTGAAATGTAATTTCGTGAAAAAATTTGGAAGCACACATTTTTTGTACAGTTTTAATAACATAATAAGTAGAATCTACTTTGTAATTCAAAGAAAGAGGTTTTAATAAATCTGAAAATGTTAATCAAATCTTACGGAATTTTTTCCAATTTTTGTTAATTTTAACGGGAAATATGCTTACATGTTGCATTTATTGTTTAACAGCTGAGGATAATCATATCACGCAAACTGATTTTTTTATTGCTAGTTTACATAAATATTCTGCTGAAAAATGTTCAGCAGGATCGCATGCAATTTAAAAATATTTTATTCGGAAGGGGAAAGATGTTTACGAAATAGACTATACGTCGATTGGTTGCCTGGTCAAAATTGTTCAGCAGAATATTTACGTAAACTCGCACTGAACTGTAAAGATTTTTAGAAACAAAGGAAAATTTGGAGAAATAATACCAAATTATTAGTAAGACTACCCTGAAATTGTATTTGAATATTGTTTATCGGCGTATTGATTTATTTTCATATACAACACCAACCCACGTGTGTACGAGTGCGACCTGGCCACCCACCTGACATAATTTATACCATTAATAAAAAAAAATAAAAATGGCGTTCGGTGAGGAACACCTTCAATATTTTGACTTTTCGAAATGTCTGTTAAATAATTAAAATGTTGTCATAAAAAAGGATTGAAAGTTCTAAGTGAATTGAAATTATTACATGATCATGAAATAAAAGAAATTGAGGAAAAGCGAAAGCGAAAAGCACCGGTATTTTAAATTAATCAATTTTTAATAAAACCCGGCAACCATGATGTGGAAATGCATTTATTAAAAGATTTGGAGTACGAGGTGTTGGAATTGGAACCAACTTTCAAAATTTTACCAGGATACATATAGAACATTTCGAAGAAATGTTGAGTTTGGTAGGTACATTATATAGTGTTATGTAAGATTTTTGTTTACTATTTTGTTAGTGTAACATACTAATACCCACTATGTTATAGGTAAAAAATGTAATAACAAAAAAGGCACCATAATGAGGGAATCTATTTCAGCAAAAGTTAGACTCGTTATAACGTTGAGATTTATTGCAATAGGTGACTCATATCGTTCTTTAGAATATATGTCCAGAGTATTACATAAAACTATATCGAAGTTTGTTCCTGAGGTTCTTCAAGCCATTTGGATTGCGCTCGAACCAAAAGTAATTTAAATTTAAATTAAGCAAAGTTGAGTGATATAAGATTGTAGACGATTTTAATAAAATATGGCAATTTCCACACAAATTGGGTGCAATCGACGGAAAACATATAAGAATTAAGCTCCTGCTCACTCTGGATCAAACTTTTTCTGCTACAAAGGCTACTTCAGCATTATTTAATTCGTGGTTGTTGATGTCAATAGCAAATTTTTGTTTATGGATATTGGATTAAATGGGAGAATTAACGACAGCACCATTTACAACGAGGACCATTTTTACAAAGGAAATGATGGTGCGATCGACAGCCAATGGAAAAAAATTATGTGAATATGTAGGCTTTTTAAGTATACAATAAAAATTCAAAAAATACAAAAATTCTGTTTCCATTTAATAACAATAATTTAGTGATCTTAAAATTATATAAAAAAATGTTATCACATGTTGAGTATTAATAAGGTTTTTAATTCGATTTCCGCTTCTTGCATTGCTGTATTTATAAAATTCGAACTGCTTTTCGGTTCAGTGGCCACATTTAATTTTGGGCTACATATGTACATATATGGTGGTTGTTTTATTTTGTCATGCTAATAAATATCCATGAATGTTGATGATGATGATGACGGAGAAATTGATGGAGGTCGAATAAATTTGATCGTTTTAGCTTTTAAAATTTTTACTGGTTCATTAAATTTATGCACTGTCCGTACTGAGCTGGGAAGTGTATAAGTGACAGTGACTGGTGAAGAAATCGTTTTGTAAATTACAGGTACAGATCATGATGATGATGACGTGAGCGAAATGGATGCAAATTTTCGAATGTTTGATGCTCCAGAAGTAGTTTCATGCTGCGAATTGAATACATTTATTCTTGCATCGGTCATCTGTTGCTGAAAAGATGCCATTAGTTGTAATACTTGTCCTAAAGGCAACTTTCGCAAATTTGAAGCCATTTCAAGCCAAAACAAATCAAATTCACCTTCGGTATCCGAATCACAACCGATACAAATTTGTTCAGAGCATTATCGAATTTGGAAACCGAGTTTTCAGTTTGTTTTAGTTTTTTCCTGGTGTTTCATTGTTTTCTCCCCCACTATCAAAACTGATTTTCCGATCCAATTCGTACTGCGACTCACGAGAATATCACTATGTCATTGGTATCATCCGTGTTATCAGAAAACTAAAAATAATTTAAAAATAAAACTTACCCTTAAATTTGGTTAGCCTTTCCTATAAACAATGCAGGGATCCAAAAATGGCATTTCATCATAATAAAATAAATTTGGGTCTTTTATTTCATGAAGTCCTTTTCCCGATATTCTGGAATTTTCAAATTTGTTTTTTTCGGCAGTATAGAAGGCTTTTTATTTTATTTTGAACCATTTTCGTCTATTCTCAACTCAGTAGCAATTTTTGATATCTTTCCTCCGGAAAAATTTGGAATTTATATCCCAAAGGCACTCATGGCTTTTATAAAGTTCGGTCAATTTTCAAATTTCTTCTTTTGAATTGATTTTACCAAAAAATTTATTTAAATTGTCTTTAAAAATTAAATTCAATTTTTTTTTTAATTTCTTACAAAATACAGATTTTTAATGTTTTAATCGAATAATACACTCAATTTATTATGCACTATATGATATAATAAAACACACACACATTTTATTTAAAAACTCGAAAATGACACCCAAAAAATAAGAGTGTCACAACAAACAACTATGAATCGCACAAAAAAATTGATTTCGCCATTTTGAAATGCAAAAATTGACATAAATTGGTAAAACAGGAAGTTATGCAAAGCCGGTAGAAAATAATTTACGACATCTGGCAAGACATTAGTATTTTGCGTCTCCACCTACAAATGGTAGAATTTTAATGGTTTAACTTGCTTTTAATGGCAGGTGGAGAGCATGAGTTATTGAGCTTCTTATATATGTAATAGTACGATTGACTTTTGTTCCTTTAAAGTTTAGCTGCAAGAAGAATACTGGATTTTTGTTTCAGCTTTGAAATAAGTTTACTAAAAGTTTGTTTCTAATACAATATGTGATAAAAATGGCTTGTTTATATTTTAGTGTTGTTTATATAAAATTCACAATTTTTTATGAAGAATTTTGTTGTTTCGTGGTAGAATCGAGCTGGTTATTGGCTTTTTTGTGTACAATGATCATAAAACTCTATAAAGACGAACGTAAGTTGTGGATGAATCAAGAACACAAAAATATCGAGAGCTAACTAAAGTAAAGAAAAAGCAGCGCAGAACGAGCACAAATTTCTGAACACGTTTGGCGGCTTTGATAAAGTTTCATATATAGCAAGCTCCGGAAAACATTCGTAATTTTTGAAGAGATATCGCTGGTATTATATAATTTTTATGTTTTTAATAACATGGTCATTTACGCCTAGAAAATGATGGAATGCACCCATCGAAAAACGTTAGAAGTAATTTAAAATCATTTTATATATTAAGTTTTGAAATTAGTCATTTCGATCGGGAGCTGGTAAGGCTTGGTTATCTAGAAATCTAGACTGTTCTTTCTTTAAATTACCAGACCAATAATACATTGTCTAGGTATACCAATTTCAATATTACTAAGGATAAATACTACATTTAGCCTATATGTATCTGACCTTTAGTCAGATCACTCTCTCTATTATTTACAATAATGTTAAGCGAACAAACTTTACATTTAAGTAATAATAAATGTGTTTAATTTAATTAGCAACCGATTATTGTTTAACATACAAATTTTGAAATTATAAAACTGTATCACAGTTAATTAAAGCGAAATTAATTAATATAATTAATAAGTGAAAACTATGTACCTAGTGTAATTGAACTATAATTAATATAGATAGTAGCACAAAAGTGTCATTCTAACTATATAAATATATTGCAAATGCTAATTGACAACCTTTATGTAAATACATAACTACATATTTCAAAAAGTACCACCCAAATCAAACCAAATACAAGATGTATGTTTTACCTACACAATTTAATTACCAATTTAAATAAACATAACATATAATTGTTATGAACATTTTTTTTTTTGTTACAAAATATAATTATCATTACAAATTTGTAGTACAATATAATATGAAATTAAATAATAATAATATTAATTAAAATTAAATAAAAATTCTTAACGACATTTAAATTATATTACGTTATATGTTGATAGTATACAAAATTTGTACATATGTATAATTGTATATACACAGTCTTAATTACCGAATAATAAAATACATAAGAATAATTTCATTTTTATGATCTTTGTAATGTGGCTTTTATATAATATTTTATTTGGTTTAAAATTTAATGACGAAAACAAATTAGATTAGATCATGATTTGATTGCATGTATCAATGCGATTAATCAAATTACGTATATGTACACAACAATACAGTAAAGTGATATTCTTCAAGTCTTGTTATCACGGTTTCACAAAGCTTTCGACAAACAACAATAAAAATTTTTTTTTTTTATGTGAAGAAGGATTAATACTTGAAATTGCCCCTTGGGACATCTAACACACATATCTCTAACCTATTTAAATTTTTGATTTGTTTTTGCTTTTCGTCTTCTTTTTATTTTATACAAATTCGTATCCATATTTTATGTATAGTAGATACTTCCGTAACAAATAAACTAGACAACAAAATCTAAAATGCCCGCCAGCAACATTTCACGAAACAGAAGCTTTATTTCAATTTGAATTTTATTTGTTTGTGTTTAAGCCTTTTTTTATTGTAACAACTTATCTCCACATGAGGGTATCATATATTCACCCTACATGCGCGTATCGTACCGACAGCAACAAAAAAAAACTATGATCGTTTAATTTTGTAGGTCAATCTAGTTTTGTACAACATCTAGTTTTAGTTAGTAAACCTATTATGTTTTGTTGTTGGTGTAATGGTTTGTAATAATAGTCTTAAGATTAGTTATGTTTTTTTTATGTTGTTCTTAAAAAAAAAACAACAAAAAAATCTAAATGGTGATATGATTTATTGCCGGTGTTCTTAAGATATTTCCTTCTTTTTCGATCTTCTTTATAAAGTCGTTTCGGTTTTTGTCTCTAAAACAAAACTGTTTTATATTATTCTAATAATAATACACAAAACGATATAAATTTTAATATTTTTTTGTTAGACGTAACATTTTTTCTTATATGTTTATACATAAACATTCAATTCTTCTTCCTTTTTCCTTTATTTATAATATTTATTAATATTTGAATATATAAACATAACCTCAATTTTTTTTGTGCTGAGTTTGGTCGTGTTTTTTGTTTTTTGGTTTGGTTTGAAATGAGACTAAAGAATTTTATAATTATACAGATTTTTAATAAAGTGGATGGTAGTATTTTTTTATTGGAATGGAGTTTTTGTTGGGTATAAAATGTGGAACATTTTTTTTTTGTTTGAGGTGGATGGTGTTGGATGATTAAATGAATATTATATATACTTTAAGAATTATTCAAGAACGGATTACTTTGTATAAACTAAGAAATATTTATGATCTTAAGCATAATCGTAGCTACAATGCTTCATCTGTTATTATGCATTGGGTACTATTAGGGGCATCCAATTCCGGAATTCGGAATTCCAGTATTCCGGAATACCAGCCCAAATTTTGGTTTCGATTCTTCCGGAATTGAAAACAGATATTCCGGAATTAATGAATTAATTTCGACGTAATTCTATGTAATTGTTGCCTTTCTTGTAGTAAAAAAAACTATATTCAGGGAAACATCTCTAAAGTCACCCAAAAATGTTAGTCAGCCTAAGGAATAAAACAATCTAATAATTGGAAAATTCAGAGTCAGGCTAAAAACAATTTTTTTTTTCAAATATGTATAACAAAATATTATAAGTAATATTTCATAGGCTTACAAAAGTGATTAATTTAGGGAGCTGGTCAAAATAGGCAGGTGGCTACTTTTGGAAGTTTTAGAGTGTTACTCTTTTGCGTTCACCATGACATGACACCTAGTAAATGGATTCCGAAACAATAAATCCTTCAAAATTACCTTACGCATTTACATATTTATTTATATCCGTCTCTAAAATACACCTGGCAAATACGTGTCGTGTTGTTATTTAGTATTTAAACTGAAAAAGATACTTCGTACATAATAACTATACAGTCCCCGTCCCGTATACAGTCGTGGTTTCGCACTCAACCAAACAAATTCAGAAACTTTCTCGTCGTTCAATTCCAGTTATAAATTTGATGAGACCAATGCAAGCTGGGACGTCGATGATATAATTGATCAATTAAATAATCTTGTCCCTTGGTTCAGAATGTTCATTGTGGGAACGTTGTTTCAACAAAAAATATATGCTTTTATCAGTTCTTTAAAAACAGAAATTTCGTTCACCAGCATTGTAGCTGGTGACGATGCAAAATTGTATCCACAAAATTTTAGTTTACAAAAAACGTTTTTGCGGCACGTAAGATTGCTTTTCTCTGCGATTCGAAAAGGACTTTAATTTTGGGACGATGGAAGTGCCCTTCGAGGCTAAAATAGCATATTTAGCTGCGAGAAATATCGCAGTAGGAGTGAATAGAAAAATAAATTTTATGTATTGTAAAATTAGAAAAACAGTTTAAGTTAGCAAAATTTATAGAACTCTGTCAGTTAAAACAATTTATAGAACTTATAGAGTCTACAAAATTTAAAGAATTTAAAAAATTCATAAAATTTATTAAATCTATAAAGTTTTATAAATTATTTTATAAACTTACTGAATTTAGCACCTACTATGCAACCGGAAAGAGCATGTTTGGGAAATCCTATAACAGCGCATAAACTGGAAAGGTTTTTACTGGCAGCCTCACTTGTATATGATGCAAAACAAGTCTGGCCAAAGATAGACTTGGGGCAAACCAGTACATTAAGCTCTCGTGAATTAGGAACGGTTATAGGAATACTCACGCCACACTGCCTTTTTTTTGGAGAGACCGCAAGAAGGCTGGGGTTTAGAGGCAAATGACTTCTGTAGAAGCTGTTTGGACGAGGAGGAGGAAGGAACTATGGTATACTTCGTCAGCTCATGCCCGGCATTAGCACGCAGAAGTTCTAACTAGCAGATGGACAACTTGGCGGATCTCGAAAACAGTAACATGCGCGATATTCTAGACTACCGAAATAGCTCTAAATGGTTCCAGTAAGGGTGAAGGGGATATATTATGTGCCATTATAACTAACCTAACCTAACTTACTGAATTTTTAGGCTTTATAGAATTCATTGGAACTAATAAAATTTATAGGATTTACAGAATTTATTCGATGTATATAATTCAAAGAATTTATTGAATTTGTGAAATTTGTGTATTATTTGTCTATATTCATCTCTCTGCAACTGTTGAGAAAGAAGATTTTAAATGGGAATTTGTTGTTATTTTCGTGTGTTTCTGGTATAAGTATTTCATTTCTCTTTTGCATACCATTGAGCACGTGCTCCGCGAGTTATCAGCATTTTTGGTCGAGTTTTCCCCAATTTTTATTCGGTTATTCATTTGAATTCGATTGAATTAATTCTCTTCAAACGATGTTTTCTGATATTCATCAGCGAAAATTGATTTCACAGAGGTGAGTTCAGTTTGATGAATTGCACATTGTAAAAGGTTATGTGGGTTGTACCAAATAGGTGACATCATATGTGCCAAGATTCCTGATCCCGAAACCGATCCAGCCCTGCATAATGTTGTAATTACGAAGATGAGTCACGGTCCGTGTGGTGCCATCAACTCCCAATCACCGTGTATGATCGACGGCAAGTGTTCCAAACGTTATCCATGAAATTTGATGACAGAGACTATCACTTGCAACGATAGTTATCCACTGTATCGGCGTCGACTACCCGACGATAACGGTAGAACTATCATAAAGAAAATGAAAGGAAACGATTTCGTTGTCGAACACACTTAGATTGTTCCGTATTCGCCACTTCTTTCCAAAACATTGAAGGCGCAATGCAACGTGTGGAGTATTTAAATTCAGTGAAGTCCATCAAATATGTCACGAAAGGCTGCAATATGGCGGTTTTTGGCGTTCAAACTCCCAAACGATGAAATCACGCACTATAAAGATGGTCGATATGCGTGAGCTGTAATGAGGCGATTTTGCATCTAAAGAATGGTCAACGAGTTTATTTATGTTATTTTGCTGAAATACCTCCAGCGTCAACATTGACCAGTATATTTTCGATTTGCCAAAGTGATCTGTTTGCACGAATGTTGCTCTACTCTGAGATGCCACGTTATTACAATTTGAACGCTTCATCGAAGAAATTTCAACGTCAGAAGCAAGGCGATGCGTTCCTGATCATCCGTATGTCATCCGTTTGATCATTAGTATGTCTGGCTAGGTAGATTATTATAAGTCCTTATGCAGCAGGTTCATGGTCTCATCTGTTATTCAATTCGGCGTTACCCTGCAGATAGCAGCATTTACTAGCTGAGAGGAAGTCTGCAGTAGTGATATTCTTAGTTTGATAAAAACCTGAGACTATGACTGTTGCAGCATTTACACAGTACATCCGAAGAATGACGAATGCTTTACTTGCGGTTGTTGCTGATGAAAGTCCGAGGGCCTACATCGTTTGAATCTCTTCGAACTGTCAATGGTGTAGTGTGCCCAACATTTCGTGATGCAAGTCAACAGCTCGGCAAACATGCGAGTTGCATTGCTAAACAATCTATCTACCGAAGATTTCTCCAAGCAATTGCTGACTATTGGCAATGGCCATGTTCCTGCCGACGAATCGAAGGGATTGATTTCGTTTCCGCCGAATTTTTGCAATTTCGGCTCAACGAAGGACGAGCTCATCAACAAAGTATTTCCGAACATCATTGCTAACTACAAAAATCACAGTTGGTTGAGTGAACGAATAATTCTTACGGCAAAGAACTAAGATATGGATCACTTAAACTTCACAATTCAAAATCAAATCGTTAGTTCACTGCATTTCCTCAAATCTATCGACTGTGTAACAAACGAAGATGAAGCATAACCAACTATCCAACTGAAAGGAACCAACCAAAACTATGTAACGGAACGCGTTTGGTGGTGAGAAAACTTATAGACAATGTGATTGCCGCGACGATACTTAAAGGACAGTTCAAAGGTGAACAAGTTTTCATTCCGAGAATTTCGA
Organism: Tipula helvola; assembly: GCA_963556165.1. Lineage (NCBI taxonomy): Eukaryota > Metazoa > Arthropoda > Insecta > Diptera > Tipulidae > Tipula > Tipula helvola. The sequence goes on along the minus strand of OY744481.1, from coordinate 11,693,618 downwards.
TCATCCCAACCGATATGCCATTCGAGTTTAAACGAATTTAATTTTCGATTCGTCTTGCATTCGCCATGATGATCAACAAATCATAAGGCCAATCCTTGAGTATTTGAGGCCTGAATCTAGAAAATAAATGTTTCTCTCACGGTCAATTGTACTTAGTATGTTCACGTGTCGGAAATCATCCGATTTGTTCGTTCTTGCACCTGACAATAAAACGAAAATAGTCGTATATCACAAGGTGCTTCAAAGAAGGGAAACGACCCGAGCGCAACCCATCCAGCAAATAGTTTAACAGAAATTAGTGGAACAATGCTATGCGAATCATTTCGATTCACTTCAATAAAGCAAATGCCTTGCTGCCACGTGAATTACATTCATTCCAATGTAATTAAAATACATTTCATTTTGATTTTTGTACATTTATTGAACTTATGTAATTCATTTTGAGTATTCGACTTATCTTAATAAAAAACTGAATTTAATTCAGCTAATAAGTTAACAAGGTGATACGAAGTTCGCCGAGTCAGCTATAGTAAAATATAAAGAATATTTAAAATTTATAGAATTGGTCGAAATTTTGTAATTTATAAAATTGGTGAAATAAAATATTTATTGTTTATAGAATTTATAGGTTTTATAAACATATTAAAATTTATATAATTACAGCTTTTAAAGAAATTATAAAATTTATAGAATTTATCGCATTTACAATTTTTAAGACCTAAAGAATTTATGAGACTTGCAGAATTAAAAGAACTTACTGAATTTTAAAACTTTATTCATATAATTTATAGAATTATTTGTTGAATTTATTAAATTTATAAAATTTATAGAAATTAATTACTGAATTGTGAAATTTAGAGAACTTATAAACTTTGGAGAATTTATTGGATTTTTAAGATTTATAAAATTTATCAAATTTACGGAATTTTTAAGAACTAAACAATTTATGAGATGATGCTGAAGTTTTAAACTTTATTCACAGAATTTATAGATCTTATAAAATTAGAGGATTTATATAATTTAGTGAATTTATTTAATTTATGCAAACTATTGAATTTATAGAATTGTTAAAGTTTATAGGATTTATCGAAATTTTTAAGTAAAATTTGTGTTTGTAGAATTTATAAAACAGATACACTTGATATGATTAATAGAACTCAAAGAATCTACAAAATTTAAAGAATTTATATTATTCATAAAATTTATAGAATTTATAAATTTGATAGAATTTGTAGAATTTATAAAATTAATAGAATTTATAAAAATTAATAAAATTTAAGAATTTATAGAATTTAAGAAACTTATTGGATTTTTAAACTTTATAAAGTATGTTGAATTTACTGTAGGATTAATATAATTTATAGCGTTTATATAATTTTTACATTTAAAATATTTATTTAATTATTATAAATTCTAAAAATTGTGTAAGTAAATTTAGTACATTCATACATATGAGCATTAATAAAAAAATTGTTGTTTTTTATAAAATTTTAAATTTAAATTTTTAATTAGAGATTATTAAAAAAGAAAGATCAATTCCGGAATTGATTCCAGAATCGAGAACATTTGAATTCGAAAATTCCGGAATTACTTTTTGTAGTTACTATACACTTGAACTCATTTCAGAACAGGCGATACCAATGCGGCTGCCATCCGTCAAAAACTTGATCTAAAAAGATGCTTAAACACTTTAAAATTCTATCAATAAATAGTTTGTAAGGTTTACGCAATCGCCAGACAGACAGAAGGACGGATACGTTATTTATTAGGAGTATTTATTGAATTTTCAAATATAAGTTTTGAGGTTTTATTTTTAATAAAAAATCAGAAACATTTAAGTCAATACAATAAATACAAAACTCAATAAATGGAAATAATAATAAGCTAGCACAAAACCGGCATCAAAATAATATTTAAGATAAAAAAAATAATAGTACAATAAATGAGCACCAAAAAAAATTTCTTGGCATCAAAAAATAATAAATTGGCAACATTTATAATTTGTTGCCATCGAAATAAAAATTTTGAGACACAACCATTAGAAACAAAAATAACAAATTGCCAACAAATTTAATATTTGTGGCAAATTTATTACCTGCTTTGAAAATTAAATTCTAAAATAAAAAAGTAAAATAAATTATAAAATATACTGGAAAATGGAGATTTAATTTTAAAATTGATTCGTCAACCTTACAGTTTTTTTGGTGTCTCAATTTTTTTATTTTTTTACTAAAAATAATTTGTTATATTTACCATATATTGGTTTTTACCGTTATATTTGTTGCCAATTTATTATTTGTTGATACTAATGTTTGTCGCCACAAAATTTTTCTTGATAGCTCATTTAAATTCTCTTATAATAAAATATGGGTTTTTTGTGAAAATGACACTTGGAGATTTCGATGATCGAATTTTTGGAATATTCTTCTAAAATTTAGTTGTTTAATTAACATATAGATATAGTTTTGTATGGGTAAATTTATAGTTTACATAACATTGTAAATTTACCAATTTAATGGAGCTTAAAACTTAAATAGGAGCAGCTCATAGTCCACCATGTCAATTCCTTTAGAGTTATTTGGCAAATTGGTTTTTTCATTATTTCCTTTGTTTAAATTATCATACACTGAAATAAGCCTTTATTAATAAATTATGGCTGCTGGCAATAATTATTTTGAAACTTAAATATTGAAAGATGCCGTTTAAATTAGAAATAAAAAGCGTATTTACTTGAGACATTTAGAATAACAATTGCACTAAATAATCCCAAATTTTGTTTGGGATTATTTAAATCTTATCTCATTTTTTTTAGTTTTCGTACTTAGCGATAGACGCCATCAGATGTACATGTTAAATTTATATTTTATTTCAGAAGGTTGGCTTTTGCCAATTAAATTAAATTGGCTATTTTCTTGGGAAAAAATAAACCAATAATAATTCGAATTAAATTTTGGCCAACAAAATACGCTTAAAGTCAGTAGGCTTTATTTACGTCTATTTTATTACACGGCACCCTTTTTACACATTTTTCTAATATTTTAGGGAATATATGGGTAATAATGATAAAGGGCAGTAATTGGATGATAAACTTCGATTGTGACACAAAGGATTTAAAAGAAAGTACCAAAATTTATGTTAAAAAATGTGGAGGCCCATAATAGTGTTGTAAATCTCGCGCTCAAAAGTTGAAAAAAATTATTGACATTAGCGGTTTTTGGGCCTATGGAACTGCCACTTCTCCATTATATCGTTTCGACATGCGGTAAACCTTCCAATTTTCCATGATAGTTATTTGGGTGATGGGATAAAATACAAGCTTATTTATTTTTTATTTGAATCATCTTCAATAAAAAAAAATTGGGTTTCCGCAAAAAAAAAATGTGTACATCGCGATATAAAACTTGCTAAAATGGACATAAAAACATCAAGACTTATGGTGAAATTTCTTTATAAACACTATTGCACACGATTCTGATTTCAAATATTATGCAAATTGGATAAGGCTCATCTTATTCCTAATGGTATCGCTTGTGCCAATGCGTAATGTAGCGATATCGATTCGTGATATTTTGGCAGAAGTCATAAGACGATCTGTTACTTCAAAATTAAAACAGTCACATTCACGTTTGAATTTGAGGCTAAAGTTAACAAAAAAGTAAAAATTCTAAACCGATAGATCATTGTAACTTACTTACACTCGGTAGGGGTTAAGTTGCTAGGGTTAAGGTTAATAATTTTGGAAGTAATTTGCTTTAGGTAGGATTCGACATTTCTTTATATTAGTAGAGAAGAAGATGATATATACATAACAAAATTTTCAACATTCTTACCCGAGAAGGGTACAACCAACAGCCACTATTCCGAGACAAACCGATACGATTAGACATCTGCTAACTTTTCAAAAATAGAATAACACTAGAGAAAATAACAAACCACACTCAACTTACTTCTAAATCCTGCGAAATTAGGTACAATTAATCAAGATCAGATTTGGTCAAGTTATCCGAAAATTTGTTACAGAAATTTTCAAAATTACTAAAAATGTCTATATTTTATTAAATATGGTACATCTTATCAGTTATCACAATTGGATCGCCCCAGACATATTATACATCGCTTAGCTATCCGCAAACAAATGATCGGGACCCTCTGTACATCTTTAGGCTCGGCGGTACAAAATTATTTAAATCTACAAAAATTAGTCAATGTTTAAAATGTGAAATATATTTTACCTAAAGGTGCCAAACATTTTGTCTAGACAACGTTCGGTTCAGTGTTTAATCTAAATTCAAATTGGAAAAAATAAATTTAACAGTTTGTACGTTTTTATTAATAACTGTTAGCAGTAATTTCACTTTTTTAACGCAAGTGTGCCGGTTCTGATCGTACTCAAACTCAAATGTCAAAAACCTGTATACTATAATTTAACATAACATAAAATTAGTTGTGTGGTGGTTTACAAAATATCTCTGTAAAACCATTTCCTGTTTTGTACATTAATCAAAAGATGATTTATTGAATTAATTCAACTTTCAAAATTTTCGAATGATGAATAAATAAATCAACAATTGCCTAAGCAAAAAACTCAAAAAAAAAACAGAAATGAATACTTAATCACCCAAAATGTTGGTTTATGTTCCAACTATTTGTGTGCCAAGTATTGACTTTTGCAGAGGTGTAGTCGGGCGGTGACGAAACATAGGCCCCTTGCACATTAATTGCGCAGAACAAATGGGGAAAATGTATACTTAGAACATATAGTCATCATACCCAAATTGAAAGACACCCATGCATATACGATTACCCATGCATATACGAAGACAAAAAATATGGAAAAGGAAGATTCAATTATCGAGAGTGAATACAATTTTCGTAGTTATTCGAGATTAGTGTTCAGGTGCAAAGCGTTGTGTTGTTTATATGGTATTCACATTACCCAAGATTTTTTAAGAGTGTTATTTTTGAAATTATTGGCTGATCTTCGAGAATTGATTTTGAGTTCCTATGATGATGCCAAATTTTTATCGTTTGAGTGATTTGTATAGCTTTTTCGAGTATTTTGTGATAACTCGTTGAGTTTCTAGCGAAATTTTCAAAATTTTTCGAAATTCGAGTATATTTGAGATTTCAAGATAATTTGTGATTTGCGGTTGAGGTGCTTAGCGAGTTTTTTAGATGTTAAAAAAATTGGGTTTTGACTACTAAATGACGACAGATCAATTGACAGATTATTTGTGCCTTATGGTGAGAATATTTTGCTATGGACATACAATCAACGAAGCTTGTAAGGTTTTATATTTTCAATAAAGAAATCCGCTAGCAAATTGTTAGCCTACTGCACTTCAATTGCATGGCAAGATGTAATTAATTATAAACTATTCAAATTTTAAATTCACCTGTTAGGGTTCACTCGATTTTCCAATTTATGCTGCATTTTATGAGCTAAACTATATAAAAGGACAGAAAAAATTCTGGAAAAGCGCGGTTGGGGTTGGGAGCCCCCATTCTTTAAAGAATACAATGAATTAAAATTACATTGAAAAAATATTTACTTTGTAAAGCTTAAAAGAATTGCTATTTAACACTTGTGCTATACCATCAAAAGCGATAAAAATTCATTAACCTGCTTGCACAGGTTGACGAAGGCCAACCTGTGCAAGCAGGTTAATGAATTTTTATCGCTTTTGATGGTATAGCACAAGTGTTAAATAGCAATTCTTTTAAGCTTTACAAAGTAAATATTTTTTCAATGTAATTTTAATTCATTGTATTCTTTAAAGAATGGGGGCTCCCAACCCCAACCGCGCTTTTCCAGAATTTTTTCTGTCCTTTTAACAGAAGCCACAGTCAATGGCAGTAATTAATTTCAAACTTGAATACTGGACAATTCAGTTACTCTAATTCCACATATTGGAAAAAGAAACAATATCACTTGACTTAAGTTGATTGTTTTTCTCTGCACCGTTTGATAATTGCAGATGCCAACTAACATACCTCCGAGAAAGAGTTCTTAGTTTGTCAAGTAAAGCTAGTAAAAGCTTCGATCATTATTTCTACATATAGTACATTTTCCCACTGCTACAGCTAGAACTCCTCTATCTTAATGAACTGGCAACTTATGACTAAAAAAAGCAACTGGCAACTTATAACTAAAAATAATAAATTATGGTCGTTAATTTCGATACAGCATGAAATTATTAAGCGATGAGTAGTAATTAAATAGTAAGTAGTAATCAAAAATATACCGAAAGTTATTCAACTGAAGTTTTGACAACACTTACATACATTGAATGGTTGTGCTAATTATTGAAGATAAAACAAAACTGGATCAATAGATTAATTAAAAATAAGACCAGCAAATAAATATTGACGTTAGTACTGAAGCCATTTGGAACATAAAAAGAAAACTCTACCGAATTAACATCGTTCTACGATGATGATTAGATGTTCAGCAAAGTTTGTTTGAAATTCAGATTTTAACTTTATGAAATTTTTATTTTATTTCGTGGTAAGACCAATTTAATTACGGATTTATAGTTAGGTCAAAGCCACAATAAAGTATCGTATGAAATTTTGGATATGCTTTAAATACCATAGGTTTGCGTTTCTAGTATTTAGGTGCCATATTTGATGAATTATGACAGTTTTCAAAAAATAGTTTTTATAGATAGAAATACATAACGTATCCAAATTTACTATTGATAAAATGGAATTTTTACTCAAATACTATCTAGGAGACAATGCTTTTCTAGCTGTTGCGCAACTTTTGAGAATTAAATGTTTTTTATCAAAGTGAGGCTTTCACCGAAACAATTGAAATATGATGAATTTAGGGAAGGGCCGATTATTCGATGGTGGAGATTTGCTTACGTACAACTGAAAACATTTTATTTCGAAATAGATCATGTTTAGTAAAAAAAAAAAACATGTTTCTCACTTGATGCCTCTCTTCATTATGGATGGGGTAGATATGGTTTGTTTACTCACACATTTTCACGTGTAATTTGGTCAAAAACAGCTCTAATTAAAACATAAAATAATGAATGAAATTTGCCTCGTTGCGTAGTTAGAATTAAATAATATTTGTTTAACCGACCAAATGGCGTAGTGGTTAAAGCTACGGCGGTTGGATGCACAAGGGATTTTTCATCATCTGATTACGATCGTTGATGACAATGAACACATCTATGACCCCCCGTTGAGAGTGCGGAATACATGGGCCGACCCACCTTGCGTGTCAGTACTATAGGCTGGCATGAAGCAATGCAATGTATACAGGTGGTTTAAACAAAAGCGGTTCTATAGCCGTGCGTCCTCGAGTTGGCTGGCAACGGCGTAAGGTAGGACGTTAAAAGGAAACTGCGAAAGAGTTGGGAGTGAGCCCCAGAAAAGATTTCGAAGATAGAGACAACTTGAAAAAAAAAAAAATTATATTTGTTAACGCAAAGTTATCCCAACCATCAGGACTTTAATAAAGTACCTATTAAAGGAGGAAAACCAAAACAACTTTTTTGGGGTAGGATCAATGAAAGGCGTTTTATCTGTAGAAATTCACAAAATCCATTCGAAAATAAATATTACATAATTTCTACATCACTTGATCCAAGATTTAAGCTAGCTTTTTTTAAGACTGCTCGATTTAATCATGTGAAAAATTTTATAAAGAGTGAGCTTATTGATAATTTCGAAACTGAAATCGAAACAGTAAGTGCTAATGATGAAGATGCCTATCAATCAAAAAGAATTAGACCATCACCACATATAGATTCTAATAATGATAATGAGAGTTTATAACGGAGTAAATTATGGGAATATTTTGATAACATTGCCAATTCTGCTAATGATTTAGGCAATCAAACCAAAATACGCTACCGCAAAAATCTATTGATTAGGAGTTAAAGTTTAGTTTTTTGACATAAATTTAAAAGTCATTTAAATAAATTTACAGTGAATCTTTTTAAAGAAAATATTAATTATTTAATAAATTAGTTTCTCCGTCCATATTTTGTATATTGCGGATTGTTACTCCCATAATTTCCAAATTATGAGGTAGGTATACTAAAAAAAAGATAAAAGAATATGAATTTCAACGTTGTAAAATTGAGTCAGAGATTCACAATCGCAAAATTTTCAAGTTTTAAAAATTTACTCCAACTTACAATAATTTACGGAATATTGAATAACGATGATGTAAAATAAAAATTGCAAACCAAACTTTAAGTCCGAGACAAGGTTTTTTTTTGGTAGATTTTGACAGTTTTTAAAGCAATCAGGAACGGTTGATTACTCTCAAAATTAAATCTAAAGTATTTTTTCGAATTTCACTTAAAATCAAAATTTTTAATTATTATAGAAACATCCGAATTTGTATACCTTAATTTTTCATAAGAGGTATAGTAAAGGATTTGTAATTTCCCCCAGATCTGTGTAAAACTAAATTTTAAATTAATTTTGGTTTACCATAAACTTTAAATTCTTTCAAGTTTAAAATTTCCTTTTTCGTTACAGGTTTCATTTGATCCATTTAATTTTTTAATGTCACTTTTCTCTTGTAATTCCTCCCATTGATACAATATCTCACCAGAATTTCGGACGTTTTTAATGTGTGTCGACTAGAAATGCGAACCAAATTTAACTTTTTGACATTATACATATTTATAGTCTTAAGAGCATTTCATTTCGACTTATTTTCCTGAATATAAATCGCGCAATAGAATTTTTGAAATTTTGTAATTTTCATAGTACGGATTTTGCGTTATGATTTTTTTATGGCCCAAACCAATTTGCTCTTGATTTATAGCACATGAATTATTAATTTCGAATAATTTGTCAAAAAAAGTTAATTAAACAGAATTTCAAACATTTCGTTTATCTTAATTTCTATAAGGTTTAGAATTTACAAATTTTAAGTTTGATTCAATTATTGTTATTGAAAGTATAGCAGTAGAAATCTTAAAGGCTTGAGGGTTTAAGTATATTAATTTGTAATAGCATGGATTTATATAAAATTTTATCCTAATTAGAATTTTTAATTAATTAAATTTTTTCCAAAAATAAATTTATGGAGAATTTTGATTTAAACAAATTTTCTGATTTTCTGGAATTGCTAAAATTAATTTAAAAGTTTAAAAAATAAATAAATTTTGGATTCAGGCCTTGAAAGTTGGAACATTTCTATTTTTAACGCAAATTTCCACTTAGCATGATTTACCTGAAAGTTATATTTACAATATTGCAAGGCTTCTTTGCGTTTCATGCAATTAAAATTTAAAAGGAAGTTATATTGCATTGTTTATTGGATTGATTATTGGCAAAAACACTTATGTTTGAATTAAACTTTTGGGTCAAAAGTTTAACATCTATTCCTAATTATTGGAAATTTAGGAGCTTAATTGTAGGTAGATTTTGATAGGTATTTTCATAATTAATTTGTTAAGTTGAAATGTTTCTTATATAGGCAAATGTTTTCAATTGACAGACATTAAAAATTAGCGAACTATACACCATTTTGAAATTAAGTTGAAAAATTGCCAGAAATCAGTCGCACTTAAAATAAAATCAACAAAGAAGGCATACAAATAAAAAACCAATGCAACAAAAAAACGGATTAGCTATGCACATTAAAAGCTGCTAATGCATCAAACTCAACACAAATCACTCATATCACACCATTATTATTAAAATATTATAAATCATTTTATATATGATTTCATCATCATCATAAATTATATGTATGTACAATGTACATATTCAATACTAAAAATAAAACTGTTTTGTAATTTTTATATATATGAACGAGTACCTACATAAATACAAATTTAATTGTCATTAAAACTAAAATTAAATGATGATTAAAAACCAATAAATAAAACAACAAAAGTAAAATCACATACCTTTATACCTATAACTAAACTCGCCTAATTATCATTAAGAAGTCGCATTTTATTATTTGTATGTTACTGTGCGGTTTGTTTTTTTTTTTTTTTTTTTAATTAAATCCGCATAAAAACCTTAACAAAAACTTTTTACCTGAAATTATTACACATCAAGTTTAACAACCAAAAACATAAAATTCCATTGAAAAACAATTAAAACATGTTTTCAATTGATTTCCATGGATAACCACACAACGCACCTAACATCAAATGCGCAGACGACTTAATGTTTTGCTTGATTAGTAGTGTTAAATAAAACTAAGCAAGTAACAGTTTTGTCTTTATGTTATGTATAGAAAGTTGAAAATAATAATTAATTTATTTTGTATAATTAAAATGTACTTTATTGTTTAAATAATACATTTTATAAATTAATTTAATTCAATTTTCAACTAGCTATATATACGAGTATGTATTATATGCGCGCGTACCTACGACATACGACTATATACATAAGTTTTCTAGTTTAAAACAAAATTATAAAATAAAATTTAATTTATGCGCAAAGTATAAAAGTAAGTATGTATGTATACATAAAATATATTTATTTTCTTATAATCTGTCAGACAGAACAGACAGATCATGTCATAATATATTTTTACAATGTCTGGAATTAGTTGAATGAATATAAATGATGTGTACGTACATACATATATAAATATATAAATAAATATTAAATTATAATTAGTGTATAGAATAAAAATAAGAACGTTATAGGTTAAGGTTATTTCGGCGTTACTGAGCGTATAAACAAAAATATATTATGCACATTGCATACATTGGAATCTAAATCTGTCCTCGTCAATGTACTAATAAAATTTATTTTAATTCGATGATGGAAATTCAAAAAAATTACAAAACCCGCAAAACGCGCTCTTTGAGTCTCTGACAAACAAGACAATTATATATTGACATGTACAATGACACATAAAAATAAAAACTAAAAAAATCGAATATAATCAGCCAAACTGGTTAAGGTTTTTCGATGTTGCTGTGTGTGTTGTTATGTGGTGATCACATGTAATTGGGAATATGCAAATTTTCAATAAATATTTTCTGATTTTTCTTCTCTTTTGTGGTTTAAAGTTTTTCTGTTTTTCTTGTGTAACACAATTTTTGTGTAAGCGTATAGGTATTATCAAAGATGGTCTGTTTTTTGTAAAGAACAGTAATTAATTAGGAATGCCGAATGTTTTTATAGTCGCCAATATGCGAGAGCAGACATTTTTTTTAAATATTTTCAATCTCAAATATGTGCGTTTGGATTAAACAAATTGACAGTATGTTAGATAATTGGGATTGTTTGTACAACATTAAACTATCAGAGATAATATTCTGGTTTTAACCTAATTTAATACTGAATATTAATGGTAAATATTTAATAAATAAATTGTGCACAAAATTGCTAACCAAAAATTTTGGTTTTTGATGGTAGAATTTTGTGCAAGATTTTTTGAAAGGGAAATTATTTTTTGGAACGGTTTTTAGACTCGAATATGCTAAATTTTTTGAACTTATAAAACAATTTAAAATCTTAAAAATAGTACAAGTACATGGCAAATCGATAAAGTAAGTTATTTGGGGTCACCACATGGGTCACCACTATAAAATTGAAAACATAGCTACATAGTTCTACCTCAAAATTATATTTTAATATTTTTAAACGTAGCATCTTTATTTACCAACGTCAATTCTTTGTTGGTTACACACTTTAGCACTAAATTTAGATTTGAATAACTTTTTGAAAGAATTAAACTTTTTTTTTTGAATCATACAAATTAAATTAAATTATACACTCATACAAATTTAATAGTTGCTCAGTTTAGTTAAATAAAACGAATAAGAATGAATTTTATGCCGAATTAGATTTCTGACGACTTTTTCAAAATTGAAAGTAAATTATGTTGCTCAAAAGTCAAATGACACGACTCAACATAAAATGAATTATGTTTAAATTCAATTTTTGTATGATTAAATTATTAATTGTTCAATTGATTTTGTTGTCATAGAAGCTTTAAAATTACTGTTGCCAAAAAATATTATTTGGAATTTTAATTTCAAATTGCTTATATTGCGTCTTATTAAAATTGATAATTGAAATAAAAATTTTAGTGATTTTCGGATTCACCAACAAAAGACTTTTATCGTCACAATCAAATCTTATTAATTTCACTCAAATGAATTACATATGTCACATCTTATCATAGGTGGAGTTGAAAAACCAATAATGTTTGCGTCAAGCATGCTCTCCTCAGCTGAACGAAATTACTCACAGCTTCATACAAATATTTGTTAGGAAAACCAATTTCTTATTTGCTCTGATCATTAAGCCTGCAGCAAATATTTAACCCAAAAAACTGTATTCCGTCCGTAGCTACACCGAGGGGCTGTCTACTTATCAATGTTTTCGTATGAAATTAAAGATATGCAAAAAACGAACGTTGCAAATGCAGAATTGTAATCGCGTTTACCGTTAGCAGAAAACACGGGTGTAGATGGTATTCAAATTTGCTATTTCAACCAAACTAAGGATTTTCCATTGTATTTTGATGAAGTCAAAACAGAAAAGAAAAGTGTCTTTAAAGTTGCAATGTCTAAAATTAATGCATGAAAATCCGGGGCAGTTAAAATGAAAATGGTCGAAAGATCATATCGATACCTTAGAGCACACAAGTGCTATGCTCACTTTTACAATATGTGGTAAATACAAATTTAGGCTTTCAGAAAGGCATCCTTTATCATTTATGGTTGGAACTATAATCATTTATAGCACTATTTCCACGTCAAAAATTCCAAATATTTTCGAATTTAGAGGCATTCTTCGAAATAAATCGATGTGGCGAAAACAAACCTTACAAATGCATTAAGGGTCATTGAAATCATTTTAAATATTTTATAGGATTATGTCCCAAATTAGTCACGGATAATGACCACCTGTTTAATAATTTGGTTTTTTTTACCCACAGCCAATGGAACAAGCTTAACCTTGTTTTGAAACGAAGAAGTTCCAAGATAAGTAAATTTTTATTTTACTCTAAATATGACAACAACAAAATCTCCGTCTGAAATTTTGTTTACCTAAAAGCCTAAAATACTTTTCGATTTTCTTAGAACTAACTAAAATGACAAAATTGTAGATACATCACAAAAATCAGTATTTAGTGAAAAAATGTCTCAAGTTAGTCAAGTTCAACTCGCACTTATACTTATTGGTTACCGGCCAGAGTCGTAGAACGTGTCAGCCTTGTCACTTATTTAATAAATGTTCAAAATCATATAAGATAAGTACAAGAAAATCTAATTAAAATTAGTACGTTAAGCGACGTTGAACATCCTGAGATGATATAATTCCTCAAATTTTATCAGATGATTATAATTTTTCAAATGATTCGAGTATCTTACCTAATAATGAAATTTATAATAAAAACCACCTCCGCACCATTCGTATAGTAAGAAGATTTAAAATTTCTCGCCATTTTTCAAAATTTTCCTAGAGCTTTGAGTAAATGGCTCTCTCCAGTGTCAAAGTTGAACGAAAAAAAAAGACGCTGGTGTAATATTTTTGATAAAGTTTAGAATAGTAATCTTAACCATAATCTTAAACGACCCACCAAATTTTAGAAATTATTAAATTTTAAAAATTTATAAAATTATTTAAAAATTGTCAAATTAAAATTCTTAAAATTCAGTTTATTTTCCAGAAAAAAAGTGATGGCATGTGTCATAATTTACCAAAATTTGTTTTCAAAAAAATAATTTAGGCAACTGGATAAACGAATTTGTAAATTTTTGAAATTTACAAATTAGATAAATTTCTAATTTATATTGATTAATTTCCTAAGCATTTTCAAAATTAAGGCTGACCCGATTAGAATTTTTCCTTTTTAAAATATATCGTTATTATTCCAGAATTAAATGGTTCCCGTATTTTGTAAATTATTCAAAATACAAAAATATTTATTTTTTCAAGCCCGCCATTTTGTAAAAAATCTTTCATAGTTTAGATTTTTTTTTTCTTCTGGAATAGTATTGAATAAATTAGATATGTTGACTAACAGGTGCGGTTGCTAAATTTTATTATATTTGTTGATTCGATAATGAACTGGTGTTAACTTATTTCTCTAAAATTACAAATCAAGACAGATTTATAAAAAAAAAATTTTTTTCATAAAGTGTTTTCTGAATTTTTAAAATTCATAGAATTTTAATCTGTATTGTATTAACACTGAAATATTTTCAAATTAATTTAAATGTTAATTGCGATTTTCAAACAATTGTCCTGCGTATGTAAGTTTTCAATTTCTCTTCATGAAATTTCTAAATAATTTGTTCTAAATAAAATGAACGATGAGAGTTAGGATACTTAGTAAAAAAACGGCATAAATTTCATCGCTAATTTTATTGTACAAAGCACAATAAGTTGTTTAAGAGGCAGCACATATATTAATTTGTTTACAATCTATAGCATCTTTTGTATTCATCAAGTTATTATCTTAACATTCTGTTTGAAAGCCGGACCCTTACCAAATCATCATTCATATTCACAATCGAATTTTGACAATATTAAGACTGCACAAACTAAGAAAAGAAAGGTAACTATCATTGACATTTTTAATAAAATTTTGAAATTGACTTTTAAAAAATAAAACAAGCCAATCAAGTCTATATACATATATTTCCCTAATGGAAATCCCAAAGAACGATATCAGTGGTTGCCCCATACAAATTTAAACAGGTTTGAAATATTTAACTTTTACTTCAAACTATAGACCTGTAAGTCATTAAGCTAAACTATTTTTAAACAAAGCAAGTTTGAGTTTGATTTGTAGTAAACACTATACTGTTAGTAAATATGAAGATTTGTAAAAATTAAATGACAAATTACCTAACAAGTTATAGTTAAAATGATCAGAATAGACGTATGTTGCACAGCACTAATTCACTGAAATTACTAAATTTATACTTTAATAGCAATATCACAACTGCGGGAAAAATAGTCGGTATGGTCACAGTGGTGTATAAACTAAATATAAGTGTTGAAGTGTTTTCATTAAAACTTTTCTTGAATACTCAATAAAAACTAAAGATGAATCAAATGTAAATTTTTTGTCTTTTAGCTAAAGGATAAATTTTAAATTAACTTTAATTGTAAATTATCTACAATTTGAACAATTTAATTAAACACAATTCGTAAAATTTATTAAATAAAAAAAACCTTTGCGAGGTACTTAAAGTTTTTAAATTAATTAAGCTTTCACAAAATTAAAATACTTAAAATTAAAAAAAACTAGGTTGCATAATTCTATTGAAATTAAATTTTAATTAGGAAATTTTTGTTTTCTGAAAAGACTAAAAATTTTTTAAGTTGGAAATCGGTTTTAGTTTGGTGAAAAATATTACTTAAACATTTTTGCGTTGCCCAATTTATCTAAATTCTTAATTATTATTTTTTAAGTTAATTTATTTTTTTTCTGAAATTTTTCAATTCTTTATGTATCAACTGTTTTAGGTTTTAGTGTTTCAAAGACTACGGAGTTTGGCCGAACGGTATACAAGATATCTAAACGCAGCAAAAAAATTAAAGGAGACTTTTACGGGCCTATGGTGCTTACTTTGAATATTTTTCGAATTTTAGAAAAAATTTTAAAGTCTAATCAAATAAAAAAAGATTTTCAGAATTTTTTCCCAATTTTAGATTCTTTACAAAAAAACAAACATTTATAAAATTTAGCGCATAATTCATACTAAAAATTAAAAAAAAAAAGTAAAAATCATGCAGATTGTTTGCTTTCTTCTAGAGTTATTAAGTTTATCAGAATATAAGTTTTTAAAATAATATTTAAATCGTAAGATTTATGTATTAAAGTTAATTATTTCTAATCGTCAACCGGCAACTAAAGAAATTAGTCAGCATTTGCCCCTTAATTAGATTTTACAAAACAAAAACAAATAAAAAATCGATCTTTCATAATTACTTAAATTTTGATATTGCTTAAATTTGAAATTTGTCGTTTTTAAATTTTACTTCTTAAATACCTGAATTTCACAATAGATGACAATCGTAATTTGTTGTTCAGCGAGTGATATTTTAATATATATTATACTTAAATATAAATTCGACCGGTTTCAAAGTAGTATAATAGCCTATTATAGCTATTATGTATACATACGAAATTTCGAAATATCAGATTGAATCTTGTTTTGGCCAAGGTGTAATGTTTGAGTATAAACACACCACCACCAACATTACATTTTCACTACTATAAATATTCAGTAAACAATGACATTTTAAGAAATTAATTTAGTCCGGTTTTTATATTTTTTTTAACAATTGGGCATCATTGAACAAAATATGAAGAATAGGAGAATTGAACAGTCTGTTTCTATATTTAAATATTATTGAGCCATAATTTTATATGATTAAAATTATTTAACGGTTTGGGGCTCTATACTGTTTTTATTTTTTTTTTAAATTAACTTGAGCTTTCGGCTTTAAAATTGAAACAGATGTGAGCAACTTCTGTTTATATTTTAAATCCTAAAATTCCTACAGAAAGAAGTCAGAATTTTTTAACTTCTTAAATTTTTATTTCGTACCTCGATTTCGTCATGCTCGAGATTTAGTAGGCATTTTTTACAAGTTTATAATACTAGGAACAAATTTCAGAATAATTCATAAAAAATTTTGAATTTTCCAGCAATCTATTGGATATAACTATGATGTACTCGGAAATATTTCGAAATTCAAAAACACCTGATTTATCAAGTTAGTTAGGTTGTTGATACGAGTGTGAAGTTTTCCAGACATCCAGAAATTTATCAATGTATGTATTACATTGCTAAAACAAATTCGTATTGGAAAATTGAGTGTTATTTCAAAAAATTAGTAGTATTTAGAAAAATATTTTCAAAAATCAAGCTTTAATTAAATTAAAGTAAATCAAAAAACATAAAAATTCTTGTTCGTTCGATATTAAGTAATTTTAATTAATTTATTTTTAAATTGTTTATAGAAAAATGGAATATGGCGTTTTAAAGTTAAAAAATGATTACAAAGAATATAATTTTGTAGAACTTTTATTAAACGAACGGTTCATATGGATTAGGATTTTTTAACTAGGTATTGTAGATGCGTATTCCATGTGCTAGCCAAACCTTGCCATCATTGTTGCTAATGGCCGATATTGGTCTTTGAGTGCAATTTCAAAAAAAAAAAATACTTTTGCAGAACTTTCAATTAACGAACGATTCGTATGGATTATTGTTTGAGTGTATTTAGTTTTTAACTTAATTAACAATTTAAGCTAAAGTGAATAAAATTTAACAAACTTTCATTAATTTTAAGTGTTTAAGTGTAGGTACTAATTTTTAATTTATATAATTATTTAAACTACAGTAGCTACAATTTAACAAACTTTCGTAAATTTTAAGAGTATTTTATTTTAAACAATTAGCTTTTAATTTAATTAATTATTTAAGTTAGTGGTATGTTTCAATAAATTTTAAACAATGTTAAAACGACATGAAACTGTGAAATATTACTCAAAGTATAATTAAAAATACATGTACGCATGATCATTGTAAAGAGATTTGCACTTAATAACTATAAATATGTGTTTAAACAAGTTTGTTATCTTTCACACATTCCTTGTACAAAAAAGAATTATAAAAAAATTGGCACATTCTTCAAATTTTAAAAAATCAAAAAGAATTATTGATAGAAAAAGTAAGAGGCAGTCCTCTTCAAGATGAGAGTAATTTTCAAGACAAATAAATGATATCCAACGATTGTAATGTCACCGATTTTCTAGACTCTAAAGACATTACTAGTATTAATGTCTTAGAAAAAATACAACCTGAACCGATCCTATCAGACAACCAGGGTTGTGGAGTCGGGGAAAAATACCCGACTCCGACTGCGGTAAATATTTACAAGTCGACTCCGACTCCGACTCCGGCTCCTACAGAAGTAACGAAAATTTGTTAGAATAGCTGCAATTAATAGCGAAAATTTGTTGTTTCTTGCTCAGGTTAGATTAAAAATTTCATCACCATTCAAATTCAACAGAAATATAATTACATCTGAAGTGTTCTTTCTCATTTCGCTCTATCGCAAAATAAAATTTAAAACAATATAGAGAGAAAGGAACAAAGTGTCAGAGGATTGCAAACTATTAACGTTAATACATATTTCAGTAGAACATCATCTATTATATATAAAAATGTTGATCCACTGCGCAATAGTTTTCTATTTATTTCTATTTTATTGTAACGTTTTCTCATTTCTGTTATAGTTTTTATATACATTCATATACAACAAAATAATTCATACACACATTCATGCATGAAGTTATAAAACGAATTAGTGTTTATTTTTTTTTTTTTTTGGAGTCGGAGTCGGCTCAATTTTGTCCGGTCCGACTCCGACTCCGACTCCTGCAAAAATCAATTAAAACTTGACAAACTCCCGACTGCGACTCCACAACCCTGCAGACAACTAACCGTTAATAAGCTGGAGATTAATAGTGACCTTGGAATGTAAGGAATCTTTGAATAATATGCAAAATTATAGTAACGAAAATAAGGAGTATAGTTGTTAAAGCATTAACTGAAGCGGGAAACAGCTGTCTTATTTCATTTAAAAGTTTGCAAAAATTAATTAACACAAATATTATTTTATATGGGAAATACAAAGATACAAGTCATATACAAAAATACAAATTTCAAATTTCTGTTGATCAAAAATTGAAAGTATATATTTGTTACTGGTGACGACGAGGAAACCCATACGGGTCTCCAAATATTCAATCAAATTCGAATATACCTAAGATTTCAAATGGAGAAAGACCTTATCGTCAAAACAGCCCACAACGAATATTAATACCTATTAAAATTTAATTAAAAGAATACCTATTAAAGGTAATACTCAATCAATAGTGTCTGATAAGATGTTAAGAAAAATAAGATTGTCCGCTCTGAAAAAAATGATGTTGTGAGAGATTGCGATTATATGGATGCGTGTTCTTTAAATGTTCCATACAGAAACGGCCAGGGAAATATCTACACTCTGTGACTGAACCACTTAAAATTTTAATGTTGAGATCTAATCAGTTGTGTTTACTGTCGAACTATGAAAGTTTGATGACAAAGGTTTGGCTAACACGTGAAATAGCCCTCTAGAGTACCTAGTTAAAAAACTCTAATCCATTCGAATCGTTCGTTTAATAAAAGTTCTGCAAAATTCCATTTTAAAAATTTCGAGTAATGTTTCGTTGCAATTTTTTTTTTTAAATCTTATTGAAATACATTTTAACAGTTCTAAAATGATTGTATTTGTATAACAGAGGTTTAAATCCTGTTTTTTTAAGTACTGTCGTTATTTTCATCAAACGAGATAAATGACAGCAAACATGGAAGTTGATAAATGTAATTATAAATGCCCTTAATCATTTGAAATTTATGTTTTGATTTGGACTGATTTTTACATCTAAATATTAGTATAATTGTAAAGATATATTTTATTTTATTTATTTCTTATTCAATATTAAATTATCGAATGTTATAAATACCATAATGCGAGTCTTTTGTTATTATTCCACTGGCGCGGCAAATAGTTTATTTAGTGTAAAAATCGTCGGTAAAAAATATAAATTATACGAAAATTTATCATACAATTATGTGGTCACAATCACAAATCATAATGGCTTAAGGTGAGAGAAGCTAGTTTACGTATATTATCTCAAATTCGAAATCTCCAGATTTGATTTCATATCATATCAATTTTTTGTAATATTCCAGTAACTATTTCAAACAACCGTAACAATCAATTAAAAAAGCAAGAATTCCAAAAACTCATACGATTTTGAATGGCTCTTAATTTTAAAAACGTTTTCCTGATAAATGCGAATTTGTCACTTAAGCCACTGTGATTTGTGACCACAGAATTGATAATTTCCTTATTTTAATTTTTAAAAATCCTTTATTTCTAATTTTTAATAAAATTTCTTTTCATTAGAATTTAACAGTGTACTCTGCTCCACTACATATCAAATTCAATAAAAATTCGTGTAATTCCAAGTGGATTCGTACATTATACGTATGGAAGAATCTCTGGAAAACTTCACGCTATAATGCTTTGGTGGAGCATAAATTTTGAATCGAGTGGTGTGGATGTTAAATCCAACTCTTCTGTCATTCAAGACGTGCAAACACCAAAAAAAAATGTTTAAGCAATTTTATTCCAATTTCTTAAATATTCTAAATCAACACCGATTATTTAAATACGTTTAGAAATATAGCGAAAAGCGAATTTCGAAATGTTTGATATTTTTGTGTAATTCATAAGTTCCCTATTTAGCACTGACCTGCAAATTCTATAAATAGTTGCGCTATTGAATTAAATAAGCTTATATGTTGGTTCAATTTTTAGAACAGAGTATTCTATAATTTAATTAGAGATTCGACAAATTATTAATTTAGAACATTAACAAATTTATTTCCAATATTTTAGTTCCTTTAAAATTAATTTAGAAATATGAAATATTGAATTTTTAAAATTTTCTACGCTGAAAGATTTGCGACATAAAAAAACCCGTGGAAAATTTTACTTCAATTTATTCAAATGAAACTATTCGAAGTATTGGCACCAATACCTACATATTATAAAATTTTAAAATACAATTTTCCTTTTCAATAAGGACAAATTTCGAAAAAGTTGTGTGTACTATAATTTGTTCGGCTAAATAAAAAACTTGCACCATCTAAACTGAACATGTAGTTAAAAGTACTGGATAATAACGGTAACCATAATTTAAATATTCCTAAAAGTTTATTTTGTATAACATAAGTAAATAGTAAAACCATAGACATTCATAATAGATATCTCATTTGACTAAAAACACAAAAAAAAATAAAAATTTTACATTCAAATGTTATCGATGTATTGCATATACGTATTATATTTGCAACGCATTCTAAAATCATTGCCTTATAAAATACACAACACAACGATACATTGGAATTATCAGAAGTTTTTGTTTTTTTCATTTAGCTACTATGAAATGAGAAATCTAGTATGAATGTCTATGGTAAAACATTCCATACCATAAAATATTTCTGGTCCATCTTTAAAAAAAATCAAACTTTTTTAAACAAAACACTAACAAAAAAAAAATTTCCTTTTTCACCAACTTTTTTTCTTATTTTTTTTTATAAACAAAACTTTAATTTTTCTATTTCCTTTTTTACTTTTCCAATTTTCATTCAATTTTCCCAACTTTTTACCATAAATATTTTATCTCAACAAAATACAAAATCTAATTTCCACTTTATCCAAAAAATTTTTTTTTGCACTTGTTTTAAGTCAATTTAAAATTTTTTTCACTAAAAATATTTTTTTAACGATATAAAATAGGAATAATAAATAAAGATAACTTATAAAAATTAAAATATAAAACAAAAATTATAAAAATTTCACTTTCTATTAATTTTCTTGGCACTTTTTTGTTATATCTCCTCTTTTGTATTTTCTTATAATTAAGGCAGCACGCACTATATCACACAATAATATTTCAGAACGGAAATTAAACCAAAAAAAAAACCGAAACACTTAAAACTGATTAAATTATTAATTTAATTATTTTGTGTTTGATACCATATCTGTATGCATAAATATGTGAACGAAAACCGTTTGCGGACGGGTAAATTCAAGTCATTTTCCTTTTGAATACTCAAATAAAAATAATTTTTTTCGTTTGCTTCTCGTCGCACATACAAAAATACTTTACTTTTTTTTATATTGTTTAAGTAATAGAACAACAACACTTTGTAATAACGAAAAACCAAAACCAAAAAAAAAAAACAACATAAAATCAATTTTCCTCTGGTTCGCAGTGATAAGCCAGATAGAATGTATATAATGTACCAAGAAAAAAACCTTACAACAGTTTTATTGTTCTTATACGAATTTGAGATTTTCCCGAAAAATTTTTAATTTTAAAAATGTGAAAATACGATTTTCTTCCAAATATCTAATTTTTTTTTTTTTGATTATATTATGAAAAACCACAAGAATTGTTATTATTTTTAATGTTTGATAAGAGAATAAAAAAAGCGCAACTTCAGCGATTTGTTCTGCGCAATAGATCGATTCTAACTGTTTTGGTTTAAAAACCTTCAGGGGATACGACGCCTAAAAAAAATCGAGAAAAGTATAAAACAAAAATGAAATAATCTGATGACCACACCCATTGCGATAGATAATAACATAAATAAGGTGTGGTTTTGTATTTATGTGTATTCACCCAAAAAGCTTTATTAATCCCCACCTAAAAATATTTTCCGCTTGTTGTACCGGCTATTTCATTCGCACATTTAAATCTTTACTCTTTCATGTACACATAAGCTAAACAGAGCACAATATATAATATTGGGATGATGAAGCACGTTGATTGGGTTAGAAAATTCAAAGATAATTTTACTCTTCTATATAGTCTATTCTCTTTTGGGTACATCGCAAAACAACAACAAAATTCTATTTGAAGTCGAAATAATGAGAGAAAATTTATTGCGTACTGATGATTTGTCTTCTTCTTATCCGCATTGTGTACACACAGCCGCACACAAAAAAGAACAATGGCAGACGACATTTTTTTTCGTTAGTTGTTGTCTTCTATAGTGTGAAAAAGAGATGTATGGTTTCGGGGGTATCGAGTTGGCTTTATCTCGAAATTCGATTTTTTTTTTTTGTTGTGGAATGGAAAGTGAATTGAAGTGAATTTTAAATCTCGCGCGAAATAATGGATTTCTTAAAGTGCGATAATTTCATGTTAAATATTTTTTGAGGTTTTCTTTTTTTTTATTCCGAGTAATTCGAAATATTTGATTTAAATTTAAAATGTATAGACATATTATATATAAGTATGCATACCTACAAGTGTAAAACATAAAGTTCGCCTAGAACGTTTTTTATGAAAATTCATGCAACATTCATTTGGATTTATGTATACCTTGGAAAATTCATTACATTGATGGAAAATGATGTCTATTGTTTGTTGGCATATCAAATGTTTATAAAATTTCAACATATTCAAATTAAGTCCTTCGGCGGAAAAATTGTCAAATATTTTAATTGATTAAATTAACTGGATGTGCGTAGCAATATTTACATTGCTTAGTATTTAATTACCTACATCGTACATTAAACTGTAATTTTTCTTTTCATATATACTTTGGTGTTACGTTTACGCACTTTCAGAAATTTGATGAAATATTTAACCATTATATCATTACAAAATGGACTTTAACGACTTGCAATTTATAAATTAATTATTTATGTAATTAATTATTGGACTTTTTATAGGGTCAAGTCATAAACCATTTGATGACATAATGAAACTCTACTGTAATTAATATGTTCTCTATACTGCGGTATTACTTGTATACAATATACAATATAGAGTGATTTTCGAAATTCAGACAACTATGCAGATTTTGCCGTATGCATTTTTACTTTAAATTCTTCAGACATCTTGTAAACTGAATGACTAAGTAAAAGGTAATCCTGTGACGCTAGCCATTCATAATTTTTAAAATTGTATTCCGCCGGTATAAAGTACTTATAGTTGATATTATTTATTGCAGTTTAATTAACTTAAAACAAATTTTAAAAATTCAGAATTTTCGTTTAATCTCAGATCCTATACTAAAATCTTACAATTAAACCAAACATTGAAGAAAACCGGTTGGTTAAGTTAGGATTAAACTTATAGATATCAAGGATAAAATTGAAATTTCAACCAAACAGAAAACAAGTGCATGTATTACCCACCTCCCTCACGCTTATTGGGGAAATAGAAATTCCTGCTCATGCAAAATGCGGAATTAACAAATTTATTTAAAATTTCGATTCGCTTTATCCTTTTAAAAAAAAAAAAATTCAATTCCCTTAAAATTTAAAAATAAATCCACGAAATTCAGAAAATGGAAAAGGCATAACATTGAAACAGGTCTAGAGTTTTGATTCCATACAGACTTGTCGGGGGCAGAAATTGTTGATCAAATTGTGCAATCAACAATAGGTTCAAGATTCAAAAGTAAAAATTTTATTTCCAAAATTTTGCAATGTACTAAATTCAGATTTCATGAATTCAGAACTCCCGTTTAGGGAGGAGTAAATTGATTTTCATAAAAAATTAACTTTGAATGGAATAAAGGATTATTCAAAATTTTCCGGGTGTATAGTAATTCGTGTTTATACAATTTTGGGTCTA
Organism: Tipula helvola; assembly: GCA_963556165.1. Taxonomy (NCBI): domain Eukaryota; kingdom Metazoa; phylum Arthropoda; class Insecta; order Diptera; family Tipulidae; genus Tipula; species Tipula helvola. The sequence continues at coordinate 11,669,413 of OY744481.1, read as the reverse complement.
AGTGATTATTTCTTTTGCTACGGTGGGTAAAATTTTTTTCCATCTTGGCTCTTTTCTTTGGTAGCTTCATTTGTAATGTTCTTCTTCTTGGGCAATAATTTCCCTTGATTTGCCCCAAATATAACTTCTATAGGCATTTTGATGAATTTATTTTTAAAATATGTCATGTCTAAGATTAATCTAAATTCTGATAAAGTCGCCTTCCAGCTCATGCTTTAATTAGTCCTTATTTACTTCTCTAGCTCTTCCTCAGAAAGAGATCATCGTTTTGACGGCTGATCATTGTTGTAATAAACACTCATACATTTCTTGAAAATTTTAACTATAAGATCCAATTTGTGTTTATTTTGTATACCAATGACAATTTTTATACACCCCTATTTCACAGTAGTTTGTCGCCCAAAATTCACCAAATAATCTGTTTAGAACATCTGGCGTAGAGCTTGTGCTCAATAAAGCTTTGAATTTCACAACATTTTTTCAGAATAATTGGTTTCGTTTGCAAAATTAAGTAAAATTTACATAATGAACAAAATTTGAAATGTTGTACAACGCAAATTTCCTGCATAAGGCTCACAACAAAATCTAAAAATTAGGAAACTAAATTTAGAACAATCGGGAGAAGTTTAAGAACATTTGATTATGTTATGATATTTGAAGCTTTATAAATCGTGATCCTTCAGTTACTGTTAAGCAAAAGCGCTTGCAACAAAAAGGAAAAAAGAAAAACCGACGGGAAATGAATGTGAAAACAGCTTAAAGATGTTTCTCATCCTCTATAAAAAATTACAAAATCTTGGGAAAACCCCGCTCCAGAAATAATGCCTCCTCATCTTCTCGATATCCGATTTCGGATATCGATATCGATCAAAAATAAATTTTTCTGTTGAAAAAGTCGCGCAAAACTTTAAAAATATTGAATATATTTTAATTTGATACCATTTAAATAACTCTGAATAAGTGGAATGAAATTGTATTTGAGCACAGTTTGAGCACAATTTCAAGATAACTTGAGTGTAATTAATAATTTTTTAATGTTAAAAACATTTTGAGTAGATTTTATTTTGATAAAATTTGAGTGAAATTTCGAAATGACTTCTACGTAATATTTTGGTATTCTCATCAAATAGCAGTTATATGAGAAAGGTCGCACTCAGCATCAAATTTCAGATATTTTGAGTTTGATCTCAATCCAAAATTACAATGCTTTGCAAAAATGTATAATCACTAGTTATACAACAAGAGGTTCGAAAATAATCGAATATACAGTTTATAGGACGAGTTGTGTTGCCTAGGAAACACAACGACACCGCAGGTGGAGTTGTGTTTCTTAGGTAACACATCGAGTCCGCAACTGTATATTCAGATGATTTTCGAAGCTCGAGTTGTATATGTTAAGACTATACAACGAATCAACCATGTCAAATATCAAAAATATTAATTGTTTGTTTATATTAATGGAAGATATGATTTATTTGTTTGCGGCCGAAACACCACTAGTGGTGTTTCGCGATACACTACTTAGCAACGCAAATAACCGATATTATACAGCGTAATTCCGTAACTAAGGAAAATTCAACTATCTGATTGGTTTATTTCCAATGAGTTGTATAGTCATGAATATTTTGAGTTGACTGTGTAAAAGCTGTTTGAATTTTGAATATTAGCTGAAAACGAATAATTTGTTCAAGCCGCATACTTCAAATAAAATTTAGTAACTTTTATGATAATTTCGCAACAGAAGAACTTGACGGACATACAATTTTCTCAGATAATTTGTAAATTTTTTTCCCCTCAATAAATGTGGTACGTTCGTTTACGTTCACAGATTTAAAACCGTTGAAATATATTTTAAATGACAATTATTCTACAATTTAATATCAAATTTATACGATATGATGAAAAATATGACAAACATGATGATTTTTGTAAAAGATGATAAAAAGATGGCATTATTTTTGAAGGTGACGATCATCCGTAAAAGATGACTTTTCAAAAGATGACGTCTGGTCACCTTATGTACTGGTGTCATTCTCAAAAATTGCCGATACAACTTGATATCTTCACTTTGGATCTGTTTTAATAATTTTTCGCAAAATCCTTCAGATTCTCGCTGAAGCAGCCACTTTGCAGAATATTTTTTTTTTTGATTTACATATTTTTATTTAATTTTTTATTGTACAAATATGACAAAACATTCAATAAATTAATATTTGCTGCGACAATGCTTAAAAATAGTAGAAACGTCAAAAAATAAGAACAATTTATTATTTTCTGCTACAATTCCTCACATTACTGCTAGAAAAAAAAATTTAGCTCAATTTTTGACATATAATCTAATACACTCACTCTATAATGAATATTTTGTATACATATTATTTCTCTCACTTCGTTTGCATTTTTCAGCAGCTGAAAAAGTCGGATAAAAGCTAGTGTCTTAATACCATTAGGAATTTGAAAATTGTTTAGGAATTATTAATGGTTGATGAAATCCTTTCATGAAATGTTATCGAATTTTTAAGAATTTTCGAATCTTAAAAGTTTTTTTCAAAATTTAAAAAATTTTAGGAGCTGAAAGTTTAAAAAATAAAGAACTATCGATTCTTAAAGCCCTGCATTGTTCAAGGTTTCTAAAATGTAAACGTACTTGAAATCAAGTACCTTGACTAATCAGAACGAGGCTTAAGTGTTGAAATTCTACAGCTTTTGTTGCGCAGTTTTTAAAATCTGAAGATTCACCGTAATGTTAAAATTTTATAGATTATTCGATTAAAGCAATTCACAATATTAACGTATCGATCAACATAAAATGTCACAAAAACCTATTTGATTTAAAAGCTTATATTACAATTCATTTTGCTTTCGAGGCATATAATCAGCAATTCTTAGAATATGCAAGGTGTGTGTAACTGTAGAAAAATAATTTGCGGAAAACTTTTATATTATCTCGGAAAACGGTTCAACCAAATCATTTTCAATACTTTTAGTTAAAATCACTCCCACGGAATATTTCAATTGCCTTCAAATTTTATAAACAGGTATACACGCTGGATTATCCATATAAAAGAAAAATCGTTAATGTTGTTTTTGAGAAAATCTATTTGGTACTTTTGTTTTCCAATGCAAGTCTTTAGATTTTTGACGCGAACGGACCCAAAAGTTAACACAAATTGCTTTTTACTAGAATCTATCTTGGTACAACATTTCGACCAAAAATATCAATATATATATATTTGTGTGAATGAAAAGGGCCTGGCAACAAAATGCATCAAGAATAGTGAAAACTTACACAACATAACTTCGTTATAGTGGGAAAAGTAAATAACCACCGTCGAAAAAACCGCAAATTGTGTACATTTCCGTTCGCTACCATATTATTTGATTGTATAGGTTCTTGTCTGGAGAAGCAAAACCGAATGGCATTACCATTCGTGATTTAACGGTAGTACAATAAGTGACTGAATAATAAAAGAAGTTAGTTTAATAATTATGCAAAACTGGACATTTATGTACATATTTAGCTTAAAGCTCATTTAAACTCAAATTGATTGAATTCAAGATATATTTATTCTGTAAACCTAATATACAGTTGACCAAGCAAAAACCTGTAACAACAATTAATTAAATTTTTATTTATTTTGTGTTTTTGACTATTTAGAAGAACCCGTAAATTTTAACCTGAAAGCTATATGTCAGAATTGCTGAATGTACAATAATAAAAAAAACTGTAAATTAATTTTAATATGTTTAAGTCGAAAACTGATTTACTGCGGGTTTTCTTGGCTAAAACCAGAACTATGTATAGAATACACAAACAAATTTAGAAAACACAAAATTACGATAGCACGGGAATACGTTCAAGGTCGCATTGGAACAAGACGAGGACGTCTCTTAAGAATCAAAATTCCGCAAATCAAATCAAATTTATTTCAGGGGATTTTAGCTCGATTCTTGGAAGTTGGGACATATTTAAACAGCTATTTCGTGTATTACAAGAAATTGAGTCCAAATCTCTAAAAAGTGGTGAAATCCCACATCAGCCAAATCTCTGGTAAAGTATGCGGTATAATCTATTTAGCAATTCCTTAGTCAAAATTACGTTAGGCACAAAGCCTCCTTTTTCTTTGTAGACATTTTTATTCGTAGATCTATAGATTATCTAGCTCAAAACGATTTAAATTAGAAGGCAACAATCAAAAGCCAAAAAACAATGAAACAAATCGCCGAATATTTTAGCTTTAATAGAACCTTAGATATTGAGCGAAGTAAAATAGGAAAATCCAAAAAATTAACTTCAACGTAGATGTTTACAGCGTGGTTGTTCGTAGTGAACAAAGCAGAGATGCAACCCAAATACTTTACTCGGCACCATGTGAGATGAAGAGAGAATACACTGAGAAAAGGAGTACTTCAAACGAAATGTCAGGTTAGCAGTGTCACGGGGACAGAACACTGATTTTAATTTATTTAAATTTTAATTTTTATTAATTTGTCTTGTATATACATATTTGAATTTAATTTAGTCTTAATTTAAGTGTATGATATTTATCATTGTTCTGAGCGATTAGGAAATTTTCACATCCCACATTCCATATAAATATAACTACCCAATTTAGCTTAGCTGTATAGTTTACATAAAATGGTACTGTGTGCGAAATTGATGAGGTCCGTGGCTAAATTACGAATTGCGGAAAATTAATTAAAAATAAATTTGCGTAAATTGAGTATAAATAAATTATTAGATAATGGACAAGGAATGTCCGAACTAGCTTTAGAGGCAATGAATCACGATAAATAGATAAGTGTCTCCGAAAAAATACAAAAGTGAATCCCATATTGAAAATGATTTGGCGTTCCATCTCATTTGCTGCTTGAACTTTTAGTTTATAGTTTCCTGAGAATAGTTCACAAATTTAGTAAACATAATTTACCATGCAAAGCAAGTGACTTGAGCTGTGTAGTTTCACGTAAAGTGGTAGAAATTAAAATTAGGCGTGTGTGAAGTCGACCAGGTCCGTGGCTAAATTATCAATTGTGGGAAATTACTTAAAAATATGTGTTAATAAATTGTTGGATAATGGACAAGGAATGTTCGAACTAGCTCAACATGCAATGGATCATGAGAAAACGAAAACATATGCTCACCAGGCAAAGCAATGGATATAATCTTTAGCAGTAAAACATGAAAGCTGAAAACGGATTCATAAATAGGAGATTGATCCCTCCATAGATAATTAGAAGGGGACAGTAAAAATAACTGTGAAATAGTAAGACAATGCGAAAATCATTGGTCGTCCTTTAATTCCATAACCTCAAAAATTGTTTATTATTACCGAATTTCTTATTAATACAAGTTCCGTTACAGATTAAGATTTATTTACTGAATTGAATCCAAAAACAAGGCGGGCTTAACACAAACTAATATTTCAGTTGATTACAGGTAGTCGATAACTTAATTTGAGTTTGTTTTGGAAAGAGTACAACAAAGGTCCTGAGGTGGGTTCGGGAAGCCAAAGCAGCCAAGGAAAACATTCAATAATATTAACAGCAAGGTTGGTGGTACCACTCAAAGAGTAATGAACAACAGGGGTATAGAAACTAAAATAAACTGAAATTTAAACTTAATTGGTTAAAAGCTTGATTAGGTAGTAAGGTGGCGGGAAAAACATAAGGAATAATTAACAACTAATTAATATTGGCATTAGGATGCCAAAGAGGGAAAGCAGTTGTAGAAAAAATGTAGTAAAGTAATTAGTAGAAAAATGTAAATACCAACAATTGACCGCCAAGGTGTTTGTAACCGGGTCGATCTCAATCCTATATACTAACAATCCTATATCCTATCCCAAATAAATGTAAAAAAGGCTGTACGGTGGGCCCGGCGTCAAAAAAACTTGGTCGTACATTTAGAATCAATCAATTTAATAGAACCATATGGTTCTGGCAAAGTTTCGAATGTTATGCTCATTTTTTCATTGTTACCGTGCCAAATTATCGAATATTTTTTGAGACCAGAAAAGGAAGTTTTGGTATTCGATAGTTTGAGATGGTAGCGACGATATAAGGGAATACAATTAGTTGTAAGTGTGTGCGTATATGAGAGAAATTTTTAAAACTACTTTTGATTTAATCAGCAAATTTTAAATTTTCGAAGTGGTTCACGAACTTTGAATGCAACATTTCTGAGGATGTTAACTGATGGCTTTTCCACATGAAATATCCCGATATTTTCACACTTTACCCCAATTAACTTCACTTTAAATAAAATGTCCGAATTTTTATGGTATTTAAATGTCAACATCACATTTTTATTTATCATTTTCATTAAATTGGTTTTTGTTATGTTATACCGATAAAAGAAATAATTTTCAGTTGTCAAAAAAAATCTGAAAAAATCCAAAAATAAGTAGAAGTATATCGATCTTTGGGGTGCGCTCATTTTATAGCTCAAAAATATCCGGATATTTTTTACCTCTTGGTCATCAATGAACAATAGGTGTGAGTTTTCTCTCATATGTTTGAGCGTATTTAGCGGCAATGCTGTGAACAAGCGGTTGAAATGATGAGAATCGATCGAATAAAATGAATGGTTTTTTCACTGTTGTTGTAAATGTTCTTATTGATTTTCGTTCCCTGCTGCCTGCTTATTCCATTTCTTCACTATCAATTTTTGTTATTTGATAGCTCGGAACAATTAGCCATGTTGGCCCCTCCCACCAAATTATATGGGTTGATAATTTATGGGTTAAATTCTCGAGATTCACGCAGTCAGCAGGATTCTCATTAGAAACCATGTGATGCCATTGACTAGGATCGGTGTTGGATTGTATCTCTGTTATTCTGTTGGCCACAAAAGCTTTATTATGTTGTGGCTTTCCTCTTATCCAACCTACAACATTTATGGAATCATTCCAGCAAAATGTTTGTACGATATTTTTTAGTAATGCGGCATTCAGCTCTATTCTTGGTAGCGATATTGTTTGATTTAACGTTGCAACCTTTGCTTTGACAGCAATTAACGTGATTTCATTGTTTATTTTACTGTATACCACTGCAACATATGCTTGATTAGAGGCGTTACAAAAACCATGTAATTCAATTTTAACGCCGCTTGTGTATAAATTATCCAACGGTGTATTCTAATTTCCTCTAATTGTGGTAATACCATATGATAGTTTAAAGATTTCGGGATTGCCTTTTCGTTGCTGTATCATTTCCTTAGATTAAAACTTCCATCAGAAAAGAAGGTTTAGTAATTCCTTTTCCTCAGTTACTACCTCTGCTACTGAAATGGAATTGGATATTTGACGCTTCGTCAATAGCTAATGGTTGCAATATTTTTGAAGTCAAATAAGTTGCAGAAGCAAGCTGTTCCGCCAGAGGATTCATTGAACATCTTTCGGACTATTTTAAAACAGTCTGCTGCAATCACATAACGATGTTTTTACCATCTGATGAATATTGCTGTTAAATTGGCTTGTAAGGTTGGTCCTACATGCATCATTTCATTTAGTGATATTGTGTCTGTTGTTGTTTTGCAGGAAGCATCAAACTCGTATAGTTGTGCTATATTTTTGGCAGAATGGTGTGGCTATAGTTGTAAACATGAGAAGCATCTGTCATACACTCATCTTTAACGAGTTACCTTTAGTTTATTTGAATGTATTCGTTCATAAATTTGTGACATATTCATTCTTAAAGTCTTCAACTTTCTTGAATTTTTTTTTTCTATCTGAAGCAATTTAGCTGCTGCTGCTAGAAATAATCCATCCTAGCTCTGTTCTTTGCGCTATGTCCTAAGACGCAGATCCTATTTTAGTCCTTCAATTCAACAACCACAATCAATTCTCCATATAAGTCCTTTCCAGAGACATGGTCTCAGGTTCCGATAGTACACGAAATAGCTGACTAAATTATCCTTTCATCAAGCTGAAAATGTACCCCTATCCCTAGAAAAAATTTCTTTGAAATTTTTATCTCCAAATCGAAATTTTGATAGTTCAACTTCTAATAAGTCCACACAATTTGTATTAAACAATTCGACAATCTGGAACAAAGATCGTACCTATAAGTAGACGTATAATTTAAAAGAGTAGCCGGCGATCTCCCGTCTATCTAAAAAATATTACAACTTTCCAAAATCTATAAGATATCTAACTTTAGGACAGATGCGTTGTATAACTATCTGTAAGTCCGTATATAAAGTTGGATATTAAAAAATTTCTCAGTGTGGAACAAATATCGTATATCCAAGTAGACATACTTCATTAAGGATAGTGGGCGATCCCCTCCAAGCCACTTATCGTCTATAGACTTTGGGATGTTGTTATATTTTTTAGTTAGAGAGGATCTCTAACTACCCACAAAATTATGTGACAGTTGTAAAATCTTTGGATAGAGATTCACATAATTTTTAAAATCAAATTTCATAAAACTTACATACATGGACAGCACATGCCTGACCTATCGTCTAGATTTTTTGATGTTGTTATATTTTTCCGTTAGAGGCGATTTTAAACTACTCATAAAACATGTGGCTACTTGTGGGTACATCTTTAGGCCAGATTGACAAATTTTTTAAAATCAAATTTCGTATGAACATGCTTATAGGGACGGAACATGCCTGTTCTAAGTTATTTCTCGGTTAGATTTTTGAAAGTTGTTATATGTTTTGGTTAGAGAGGATCCCCAACTACCCATTAAAAAATATAGCCAATTGGATACGATTTTTGGGCCAACATGGACATACATGGACGGAACAGCGTTTCGTAGGTTACTTATCGTCTAAATTTTGGGAAATTGTTATATTTTTTTGGTTAGAAGGGATTATCGACTATAGATATAACATAATGTGGCCACTTGGATATGATATTTGGGCCAGATTGACAAGTTTTTAAACCGCAGGTAATTACATATACGGGAACACACGTATTCTGAGAGGCCGGATTAGATTTAGTAACTTAAATATTTTACCGGTTTATCCGAATTTAATGTAATATTTTTTTTGTCCAGCGGGTAACAAACATATCAAGAGTCTAAAATGGGTTTATCCTGATCAGGGCTAATAGTTTGAAATTCTTAATTCTTATATGTACATTCGCAAAATCGTGTAATTGATAATATATAAATCCGATTGACATTCGGAGGGTATTCGAGGAGATTACCTGATATCTTGAATCGTTTAGGGTTGCAAGTCATTGTTCTCAAGTAAGTTTGTTTACCAGAACAACGACCCAGAAATCCACCATATCAGCGTGTTGATTCTTAAAAAGTTTCTTATCATATTCAAAAATATGAGTTAAATTCGCCTTAAGACCATCATTAATAATTTTGAACACATTTTTATTCAAAAGTCACTTTGACATTGATACAATTTTAAAACTTTTGAAAAACATTTAAAGTCGAACAATTTATTATACAAGAAATCATGCTGTTTTCAGTTTGCCTATAGAGAAATTTGTATAAGCTCAACCTTTACTCAGCTTATACAATTTTCGTTTTCCTAATATTTGTTTCGTTAATATTTATGATTCTATGAATATTATATAAAATGGTGTACTTCTGTTTGGTTAGCGCAGGTCAGAAATAAGCATATGTTTTATACTTGTATACATAACAATTTTCACGATGTTCTGTGGGGGCTATGAACTTTCCACCACATCGTTTAAAATCGTGCGAGGTGTAAGGCCGTTTCTTTCGTATTTACAAAAAAACTAAGTGTTTATATAAGTGTATTCCAATTGAGTAATCTGAATACATTAAAATACCTAAATCACCATAAATTATTAGTACTCGTACATCCAATGCTCCAGTACAATAAAGTGTAGAAACATAATTTTTATTTAATTTCGAAATATTAAAATAATTTGCAAAAATATAATATTCTTAACAGCAAACCATATAACAAACCCCCACAGGGATGTAAATTACACAATTTTCATGTTATATATGTTATACATTTAAAAATAATAAAAAAAAAAATAAAATAATTACAAGTGGAATATCATTAAAATTATTTTGAAAAACCAAAATTCACGTTTTGAACTTTTAAAAAAGAATTTTATTGTTTTTAAAATCTAAAGCTGCCCTTCAAAAAATAAACTGCCGTATTATTATTATATTACCTGCGCGAAGTTATAGGTATCCGCGTACATATAATTCCAATCATTTAAATAAAAAAATATGCAGCCACTGTGCATTTTAATGTTTCGCGAGATTTGCAATTTATGTTTCAAAAAAATTATAGATTCGGTTTGTAGTAGGTATATATAGTATATATAGAAACATACAGATCAAGAGAAAGGAATCATTTTCATTTTCTCGTGATCCAATAGCAACCCTCCGGATATCAGGAATTTGAGAATATATAAGATGGTTTTTTCTGTTTTGCTAAAATTATGTTGCTTCGTATACATATGTACATATATATTCTTGTTATATGTTTTGTATGCGCCTTCAAAACAACCCAAGAACAAAGAACATTTATAATCATAATAATGACATATGTGGACGAGATGATTATATAACATAAATGTACAAGTATATCGATATACCTGTAAACTAAAATCCAGCATCACAAATCAGGGCATAACATTTTTTTATATTTTTGGAGGAGTACAGTAGCAGTTTTGCGTATATTTTATGTCCGATAATCAAAAAAAAAAAAATATCGTGATAAATTCGGATTCCAAAAAAAAAAAAAAAAAAATTGTCTGAGAAATGCTAAATAATTTGTTGTTTTGATTTTGTTCGATTCACGATTTTAGATGATTGGATTTATTGATCGAATCAAGTGCATTGATCGAATTCCTATGTGAATAAAACCTTGAGTATAATGTTGTTGTTGTAAAAAGGATAATTATCTCATGATGTGAACACAATCTCAATTTTGGCCTCAAATTAACTAAGTTCTTTATACTTTAGTTTCTCCCTTTTTATTTATCCTCCCCAAAAAAAAATAATATTTAATCCACTTTAAAGAAACCGTATTAAAGGGTTTCTTTTTCTAATCTCAACTTATTATCTATCCTAAATAATAAAAAAATTTGTTTTCACTTTTCTCGTATTTCATCTTCTTAAGTCCTTATATATTTGTAGAAAAATTAAAAAAATAAAATTAAGATAATTTTATCAACTTATATATCCCCAAGACTTTGATTATTTATTTATTGTTATTTTTTTGTCTTCCTGTTTTTATTTATTATCGTTATTTTTTCTAGTTTTCTTTTTACGATTCTACGTTTTTGTTTTGTTTTTCTTAAATTGAAAATATTTAAGGTGGAATGTTCAGTATACGGAATTATAATTTGGAGACTAGATTGGAATATGAAACATTAAATTAATGTATCTACTGTACTAACTTATTTTTTTTTGTTGAAGATAAAGAAATTTTCCGACATATCAAGGTATGTACATAGATAGCAAAATAAAGTTTTCTTCTCGTAAAGAAGTTTAAACTTCGAAAATTGGGAAATTAAATATTTTAGGGATGGCTGGTCAATTTATGTGAAATAATCTTATAAATATTGGAAAACTTTATCCTTTTATGTTTTACTTTTTTATGTATGTACGTGATAAAGAAGGTTTCTAGACAGATACAAAGTTTATATGTACATATTCTTATCTATATAGGTATTCAAAATTTATTAAATTATCGAAAGTCGATTAATTTACTTTTTCTTCATGATGTTCAAATTCTTATAAACTAAACATTATAAATTTTACCTATAGGAAAATGTTTTTGAAAATTATAGATATAAAAGATCTTGATGTATATGAAAATAGAATATAATGGAATATTATTAGATTAGATAGATTAAAAAATAATATCGATATAAAATTTAATTACGTTACATAAAATTGATACGTAATCAAAATTTTTATATTTCGTCTTATATGTACAATAGGATAATTATATTATAATTAATTTGTATAAGATAAGACAAAGGCAGATAATAATGAATATAGATGTGCAACTCGTGATGCACGTGCTTAACATTAAACATCATTAGTCTCTCAATTAAACGGGAAACTGTGTTTATTGAAAAACAAAAATTGTTTTCATTCCGACGATGACGACCAACATCCACCCAATTTTTTCCCCCTTTTCCATCTCCCTACACCTATATTGTATATATAAATCCACATAAAAGTAGAATAAAATTATAATTACAGTAAAATTTCATTATTATATTTATTTATATTGTTACTATTGTTGTTGCTATTATTTTTTTTCCATTTTCCTGAATTTATACAACATAAAATACGATTTTCTTTTTTTTTGTGCTTTACTTTTTTTTATTTGTTGGTTTTAAACAAAGAACAAAAAAAAAACAAAAAATAATAAATTCAAATAAAAATAAAATAATAACAATAAAATTATATAAAAAGAAGAAAAACAGGGGAGAAAATTAATAACAATAAAAAATAAAAATTTTCCAACAAAAACTTATTACTTGGTCGAGTAAATTACTTTTGAAATAAATAACGAAATACAGCAAAAATATTCCACCAAGTTAAAATTAAATGATGGAAAAACAAGAAGGAAACTTTTTTTTTGTTTTTCTCGTTATTATTTTACTTGTTTACGTATTTAAAATAAAAAAAAGAAAAAAAAACGAAAAATTGAATTAAACCTATACAAATAATAATACGAAGTAATAAAATACAATTAAACATAAGAAGAAAATGGGATTTAAGAAAAGAAAATGGTGGAAACTGTTTTTATTTTGTTTTTATTTGTTTGCACCTTAATTTTACGTATTTTAAAAATGAACACTAGTAGAAATCGGAAACTATCTAATTTGTATCAGTTTGACCAAACATTTAGTGTAAACGTCTATACTTTTGCTCTCGTCAATTTTTAATCTCAGATAATGTGGCGAACGGAAATATGTCATATAATAAACTATTAATTTCTTAGTCTAAATTTAAATCGCTACATTAAAACTTTGGATCGAATTTATTTTCTCACCAAAGGGCATCGATGCCTTCTTTCAAAGACAATTCGAAATTTTACAGACCCGGCATTTTGATCTTTAAATTTTTTTTATTGTTTCTGCTCCTTCCTACACACGCCATGTTTACAAATAATTTTGAGAGCTTTCACGGTTAAGACATTTATTTTTATTATTAAACAATTATTATTATTTTTGGTAAAATAAAATTAAAAAAATTGATAAAAATCGAAAAAAATATTTCATACAAATTTAAATTAGATTATTGAACTAAGTTTAAGTTCAATATCACTCGACCATAACAAAGGTTACTATTTGTAAAGTTCTTTACAGTTTAAAATTGATTTTCACTTTGGTTCCCTTTACTTCGGGTTAAAATCAGTATCAGTAAACAGAAGGCAAGAAGTGACAATAGTAAGAAGATCCGAAGAATTTAAGTTAAGCTTATATTTCAATAACCCCTAACCCTATATGGCGTTGACTCCATTGTTAACATCCTTTTCCCAGTTAAAATCTTAATCAGCAAAGTAATCAAATTGAAAACAGTTTTTCACTATCACTCAAAATTCGATTAAAGTTTGAGTGGTTTTCAATTTTTTTGCAAAATAGTTTGAGTGATATTTTAATTCAAACTCCATTCAGGTTTTTATTTAATTTATATTTAATGTAGAATTGGGTTTTAGTTTACTTGATACCCTTGAATAACTCTGTAAGCAGAATGAAGTTGTATTTGAGCATAGTTTGAGTACTCTATAAATATTATTATTTTTGTTAAGTATTTTTTCGCTTACACGAACATTTGAGTGTAATTAATAAATTATTATTTTTACATTATTTGTACGCTAATGATATCTTTAGTTTTTATTTTCTTCAGTAAATATTTTATAAATCTTAAATTTTCAATAACATTTGAGTGAAATTTCGAAACGAGTTAAAATAATATTTTTAATATTTTGGTGTTCTCTTCAAATAGGAGCAATATGCTAAAGGTGTTGTTTAGCATTAAATTTCGTTAGTGTGAAGTTTATGACAAATTTGACAAAAAACCTTACAACAGCAAAAAAAGTGTAAAAGCATGTATTACACTTTTAGCACAATCTACTAAGAAGATGATATCACATATTTTGTCATTTTTTGACAAAATTGTGTAGCTTAGACTATATCTGGAAACTATAAATAACTCTGGTGAGTTGTGTTAAAGCTCAAACATTGTTACGCAGAAAACTGTTTTTAGGATATAATTAAAATTAATTTTTTTTTGTTAATTTTTATAAAGCATTAAAATTTAAAACTGTAAATATTTCAGCCGATTACCAAAAGTAAATTAAAACGTTTATTAACCAATGACAGACCATCGTATAGATTGTTAGCTAGATCTGAGTATGCCACAGTGGATTTAGTGGATAATAGAAAGTGATCGTCATATTAACGCGACCCTCAAAAAACCGATGGTCGATTTTAAAATAAGAATTGAAGGCCATTGAAGGCCAATGATAGGCCATCACAGAGATTGGATCTGAGTATGCCACCACATTGGTAGGCATTTAGTGGATAATAGAAAGGGTACAATCTCTGCGATGGCCTGTCGTTGGCCCTTGAAAATACACTACACAAATTTTAGTGTATGTCGTATTTTAAAATCGACCACCGGTTTATTGAGGGTTGCGTTAATATGACGAGCATCTTCTATTATCCACTAAATGCCCACCAATGTGGTGGCATACTCAGATCTAGCTAACAATCTATACAATGGCGTATCATTGGTTAATAAATGTTTTAATTTACTTTTGTAATCGGCTAAAATATTTACAGTTTTAAATTTTAATGCTTAACAAAAATTAACAAAAAAAGTTAATTTTAATTATACAGTCAAACCTGTTTTTGTGCGGTCGTTTTTTATGCGATTTTTTGTTTATGCGATATTTTTTGTGCGATTTTTTTTAAGCGGTATATGAATTATGCCGCATAAAACAATCGAACAAAAAAAATCGCATAGAAAATAATCGGGTAAAAAAAAATCGCATAAAAACAGACCGCACAAAAACAGGTTTGACTGTATCCTAAAAACTGTTTTCTGCGTAACAATTTAATATAATGTTTGAGCTTTAACACAACTCACCACAGTTAGTATTTAGTTTCCAGAATTTGGCAATATAAAATTAATTTTTTTTCGAATTAATATGTCAAAAAATGACAAAATTTGTGATATCATCTTCTTAGTAGATTGTGCTAAAAGTGTAATACATGCTTTTACACTTTTTTTTTGTTGCTGTTATAAGGTTTTTGTCAATTTGTCATAAACTTCACACTAATTTAAATTTCAGATATGTTGAGTTAAATCTGAATTCAAAATTAGAATTCTTTTCAAATATAATAATGAATATTTTGAGTTGACCGTTGATGAATTTTGAATATTGATTGAGAATGAATAATTTGTTAATACTGTTTTGATTGAAGTATTTTTTTTATTGATTCAAATTATTTTTAAAAGATTCTATTGTTCCTTCACAAGCTTGAATAAGTTCATCTAGTTATATTTCGAGTGAAATTAATTTTTTCTATTCCTTAAATTACATTCTTCTGGCTAATTCCAATCCTAGACTGTTCACATACTCGTATATGCTTAATTTCCAATGAGTTTGAGCCAAAGTCACATAAGTAGAATTTCCCGCTCCCTACCTTATTATAGAAAATAAATATCGCAACAAATCTCGAAAGTATTTTCTTCGAAGGAAAATTAAATCGCAAGGATTAATATAGCAAAAAAAAATGTTACGCACATACGTATCGCAAGCCAAAAATATTGTATATATATGTATGTATGTAAGATGTATATTTTTTGATAATTTTTGTCGTTAGGATTGTGTATTATTAATAATAATTGTTTCGTCAACCTTGCACAGACAGATCAAAGAGGTTTTTCGCACTACAGATGTTAAAAAACCAACTTTTGTAAATATAACAAATTTTTAATGAAATTTTAATTCGATGTATACCTTAGATGATGGGAACGGCCACTCCCTAACCCCCGTTTCTCTAGAATTTATACAATTCTTCTTGTTGCATCCCAATTACAAGTCAAATTATCACTCACAATATAAACCGATTAAATTTGCGGCGAAACATTTGTGTGCGATATTTTTTGCCATGAGAATTTTTATTGCATGCGAGAAACATGTGACTTGATATTTCATCGTACATTTTTTTGTCTGCGAAATATTTCTGTGGTAAATATTTAAAAGGGAATAACTCTAAACTTCGCATTATTCAGAAAAACGTTTTTAAAAATAATAGTTAGGTACTCAAAATCATATGAGTTTTTAAAATTCTAATTTTTGTATTCGCTAATTACGGTTGTTTGTAGTTGCCGGAATATTACAAAAAATTGATATGATACGAAATCGAATATGGAGATTTCGAAATTGAAATAATTCGTAAAACGATACAACTCGAGTTATACCCTTTTAAATCTTTACCACAGATTTATGCTGCGATGTCTTTGATAGACCTATTAGTAGACTGCGACAAAAGTACGTTCACATTTTTGTTGTGATATTTTTTTTCGATAATAAGGTAAGTTCCCGAATTTCCAGTGAATTTGAGTCAAGAGAACTTAAAATATTTCAAAATTTTAAGAATTTGAGAAATTTTTAGGAATTATCAGAAGTTCATGAACTTCCATCAAGAAATGTATAAGTCGAAATTTTAAGGATTTTTTCATTCAAAAGATTTTAGGTTTATTGATTCTTCGAAGACTCCAAATCCGTTTGGATATTCAAAAATTTCGGAGGGCTGTAATTTTCGATTTTTTCTTTGGAAAATTGGAAAGATGTTGAAGTCTTAAAATATAAATTTTAAAATTTTAGAATTTTTGGTGCGCCGTTTTTAAAATTTAAAGCTTTATTGTAAAATGTTATAATTTTCGAGACGATTCCATTAAAGCAAATTCACGGCAATTCACAAATTCATCGATCAACATGACGTTAAAATTTCAATGCATAAAATGCCAATAAAACGTCACAGAAAAAATTTAGGTTTCAAGCTGCATACTACAAAAATAATTCAGTAACTTTTATGGTACAATTTCCTCATATAATTTGTAAATTTTATCCCCCTCATATGAAAAAAAGAATATGTTTTTTAAGTTGGTATGGAGGGGAAAAATTATCGAAAAGTTGAGAAAAGTTATGTCCGTCAAGTACTTCTGTTGCGAAATTATCATAAAAGTTACTGAATTATTTTTGTAGTATGCGGCTTCAAAGTTTACTAGATACAATTTCTTATTTTTTTGGAAATATTGACAAAATTAGTTGCTATCAGCAAAGTATTACAGGTTAGAAGTCAGTATTGCAATTTAGAAATTTAAATGTCAAATTACATGGTAACTCATTAATTTTGTTTTAAAGGTACCTCTATATGGAATAATTATTTGTTGGACTAAGCAAGTTGTAATAATTAGTGCAGAGCATACAAAAGGCACCTGGGAAAGTACATTTGTTTTTAATATTTTCAATACAGTATCTAGACAAAAGGACGATGGACAAGAAGCCGATATAAGCTACAACCCTACTTAAACAAAATGCACCAGACGAAAGGTCTAAATATATAAAGCAAACGTAGACAAAAGGCCGATATGGACAAGAGGCCGATATCGATAAAAGACCTATACAGGCAAAATTAAATATTTCTTAAAAAATGCTTGTAGGTCAGCATTAATTAAAGCCAAAAGCACAAGGGAGACTTAGAACTGGGACTCCTAAGGAGGGCGTAAGTATCTACAAAATAGCATTAAAGAAGGTGCAAAGGATGTTTTGGAGACGCTTCTGTGATAAAATGGAGGAAATTTACGAGACTTCTCACCAACCCAACTAGGCTCAGTTATTTAACTAAACCAGCTTGTTATTAAAACCCACTTTCCAGGAAGCTTTGACAACTTGCTGGAGCGTAGCACTCATTCTCCGGAAACCAGGAAAAAGCTCACATATAGTATCTCTCCAAAGGACCTAAGTCCTATAACTCTATCATCGTTTCTTTTGAAAACTGTAGAAAAATTTACTAGGTAGCATTTGATATTGAGGGCGCTAACTATTGAAATAGTTTCAGAATTTATATAACTTGGTAAATTATTATATAATAAAGGGCCAATTACAGTGAAGTATCTCTTAAAATGGGCTGGTTTTGGTCTGATAAAAGTACATAAATTATTTCTTCATAGATTGTAACTTTTTAGTACTCTAGTCAGACCCTCAGACGGTTACCGCTCATTTTAAAAAATAACTTCAACACCTTGAACACAAACAGATGCTGTAAAGGTAATATTGCGTTTGTTGAAAATATAGGCCATGAAGAGTGATGTTCCTTTTTGAAAGCCATTACTTTATCTATTCTCTTTTGAAGAACTACATAATTGGATTTAATATACTATTACTTTAACTACCCCAAAAGGACAATCCATACATTAACTTAGATTGTAAAAGCGCATAATAAATCATTTTTAGTATGTCGGCTGGAACCAGAGTTCTTAATTTATAAATGATACTTAAAGTCATGAAAAGATATTTTTGCAAAGAACCACAATGTAATTTCCAATTAAGATTAGAATCTAAGATTTTCAATAAAAAAAATACTTAAATGTGCAAGTGGAACGGTCACAACCATATGAATGTAATTTTACTGGATAATCAAAATTTTCAGAAGCAGAATTCCTAATTTTAAATTCCATCATTTTCGATTTCTCACTAATTATCATTTGGTGTTTAGCTAGCCAACAGCACAATAAATGCAGATCATCATTAATCATTTGTGATATGCTGCTATAATAAGTATCACTATATAGCAAAACTAGATCATCGGCAAATGCAACGATTTTACCATTAAAATTCAATTTAAAAACGGAATTCAAATATATCAAAAAAAGAACTGCCCCGAGCACAGATCGAAACCCTAAAAGATCCAATATTTCAATAAGATTATTATAATTAACAGTATCAAATTCTTTCATTAAATTACTAGACAATGCAATCACTTTGTTTTTCCCATTTGCCAATGAAACAGAATCAGAAATTATATCTCCATTAGGATCTCTGATACCAACAATGCGATGAGCAGATTTCTTTCCGATATTATACCATTAATAAGACTCCACTGCTTCTTACAATATCCTTTAAAATTATCAAATTTACGGTTAGAAAATAGTCTGTTTTGATTTTCAATTTCAATTTTTAAATTTTTAGAAATACTTTTGAAACGATTACTTAGTTTAGAAAGTTCAACCTTTCATAATCAACTATTCCATATGAATCACTCTGTACATTCCGAATTGGTGTCCAATGGACTAAATTAAAGTAATGGTAGTTAAAATCATAGCGTGGTCAGTTATATCATAATCAACAACACTACACTGAACTTCATATATTCATTATTGAGTCTGCAAAACATATGGTCTATACATGATTTAGATTGCTTACAAGTTTTTTCATTAACGCCACATTCAAATCCAAATGATGACAATAAAGTCATATAATCAAAGCATTGTGTTGGAAAACCTAAAATATTAATGTTAACATCACCAATAAGAAGAATATTTCTCACTCCTTGTTAATTTTATACCACCACAGCTAATATGGTTTAAAGAACATTATAGTAAAATCTCGACTTAAAAGCCAAATTAGGGATTGGCCTGTCTGATTTCCGATTTTCAGTTATAGATATGAACGTAGAAAGTATAAATATCCATACGTTAAAGTAAAATTCAGGCCGATTAGGAATGAACTTGATTATTTATTAACCGATTCTGATGAAATTCAGGATGCATGATGGAAATGGGAATCTTAAATGATTTTAAGATGAAGTTGTGTAATATGGCCAATTAGGAAGGAATTTGGCCATTTCTTATCCGATATTTATGAAATTCAGCATGGACGATGGAAATGGGATTCTAAAATGAGCTTTAGATGATGTTCCGGAATATGGCCAATTGGAAAGGACTTGGTCATTTTTTAACAGATTATGATGATAGTTGTTCTAAAAAGAATTTTACATGAAGATCTGGAATAAATCTAATTATTTATTTATTTTATTTATTTAGATCAACAGTACAAAATACCTCTGATCGACATACGTCAACATAAAATACAATCAAAGTCATTATAAAAAGAACAGAAGAAAGCAAAAATTAAAATTTAAAATAATGGAGAATATGACTCTGAAAAACGTTCCTCGATATCTCAAAATCGAACAAATTTTCAACCGAGTTCAACAGAAGTGTCGATTTGTAGATCAATTTATTCTTCCTGTAATTTGTATTTCTATTAGGTAACTGCAAAAATGCACGTCTTCTCAAATTATGAGACGGTACATAAAACGAATAAAGCTCTAAAAGCTCAGAGCAGTCAATGTGTCCCAGAATCATGTCACGCGCATACATAGCAATCGCCGCGTCCTTACGAGGAATAGGAAGACACTTGGTTGTGTCTTTACCGATTTCAAGACGTATTTATCGAATTTCATCATAATCGGTTTAGAAATAACCGAGCTTCTACATAATTGGCCATATTCCAGAACTTTTTCTAATATCATTTCATAGTTTTTTTTTCCTTCCTAACTGACCATATTTCACTACTTCTTCTAAATACCATTTTAGAGCCCCATTTTCATCGTACAGATCGAACTACATAATAATCAGTCAAAAATAGCCATGCTCCTTCCTAATTGGCTATATTCCAGAACATCATTTAAAACTCATCTTAGGATCCCATTTCCGTTGGGCATGCTGAATTTCATTATAATCGGTTAAGAAACGGCTGAGCTTTTTTTAATATCCTAGAACTTCATCTAAAACTTATTTTGCAATCGCATTTCAATCATGCATTATAAATTTCACCATAATCGGAAATGAAATCACCAATTTCCTTTCTTATTGGCTCAATCCCGTTTCCATCATGCATCCCGAATTTCATCTTAATCGGTAAAGAAGTCACCAAGTTCCTTCCTAATTGGCCATTTTTCAGAAATCTATGTAATAATGATTTTAGAATCCCATTTTAATCGTTCAAATAGAATTTAAAAAACCAAGGTTATTCCTAATCGGCACGAATTTGACTAGAAAATGCTACTGATGTATAAACCTCTATACGGGATATTTACTCTCTCTACATTCGGATCTAAAAGACAATCGGAAGTCATCGGGCAGGCCAATCCCCAAATAGGCTCTTGAGGTTTTACTGTAATGTATCATTCCCATATGCCACTATAAAGTTAAACGAGTGTACAAAAATAAATCGAAAACCGGGAAATTCCGGGATTTCCAGGTCATAGTTTTTCAGATGGTTGCAAATATGTCTGTGAGACTATCAGCCATATTTAAGTCTGAAAATACTCGACGAACTTTATGCTTCGAGAAAGGTTTGTGATCTTATTTCATTATGCGAATCCTGAGGTTGGGATAACTCTTTAAGGCACACGATTTTAAAGAAAAAAAAACCCTATATTTGCGCAGATTTTGTTTTCAAAATCATTACTGAAAAAAAGGAAAAAAATATTAAAATTTCAATTTTTTTACATGGTGGGACACTGTGGCAAAGATTTAAAAGGTGTTAACTCTAAAATTCACAATTTTCAAGAAAACGGTTTTAAAATTAAGAGTTACTCAAAATCGTAAGAAATTTTCGAATTTTGGTTTTTGTAAACGCTTATTTCGGTTGTGTGTAGTTGTCGGAATATTACAAAAAATTTATATGAATTTATATGATATTATATGAAATCGAATAAGGAGATTTCGAAATTGAAATAATATGTAAAAGCGTAAAAATCAAGTTATCACTTTTTAAATCTTCGCCTCAGCCCACCATCCAACTAGCACGTTTTGGTAGGTGTTTCGAGTCTTTGCTTCGTATTTCCCATGAAACGGTGGGTTTCGATTTTTTTTATTTTGAGTGGAAGTCCAGATATTGATGGTGCAATTTTATCAATTAAAATCTGGGTAACAAATGTTTCAGCTTCAAGTTTTTACCCAATTGTTTATATACAATATATGTGGCGGTGCCACCATTTTTTTCTACATCGGTCAAGTTTATAATTAGCTAATAGCTGATCAAATTTATTCACTGTATTCATGTTCGAATTTTAATCAATAATTGACGAGGGACAAGAAACTGAAATATTATCCCCATTCTCATCCTTTCTCAGTACTGTTCCCATCTGATTTGGAGCATGATAATTGGATATAAAATATGCTTCCCTATTATCAATCCATTTTGTGGCATTAATTCCTGTGTTACTAACAAATGACATATATTCTCCTCGTATTTTGCTCTCTTGAGCAATAATGATGTTAAAAATTTCCTTGTTTTATTTACAACCCAGCAGAAATTTATTTAGTTTTTCTTTAAATTTTCCATACAAGTATCGCTAGTAAAATAATTGTCAAAAAGCAATTTGTGTTCTTTTCCCCGATATCAGCAGTAAGATAATTTAGAATTTTTTCTCCAAGATTTTTTAGCCATAGATTTATCAGCCTACATCCACACCTTATATCCACTTTTAATTGGTTTTTTGGTTTGATGCTGCTACGTCCTTTAAATTTTATCATAGATTCATCAACGCCTAAATTTTCACTGAGATGAAAGTTTTTGATAAATTATTTTCCTATCTTGCTCAGGAAACGGTTAACTTTATAGAATTTATCGTAATTAGACATTGTGGACGTGAGACAGTGAGTAGATGGACGTGAGATAGGAGCCATCTAAATCGATTTACACTCATTAGTTTACTGATATTTTCATTTCTCATATATGGTATTCTACTCCAATAATCATGATAACTGGGGTTTATTAATTCCTATGAATGTTCGAATTTCTTCAACATCATTTGGAGTGTATCCTTTGCCCTCTTGCTTGGCGTATAAATTTGTTTGAAAGACAATCTCGACAAATATTATACGGTGATGGATTTTGAAGATCGATGATGTGTTGAGCTTGCCCAGAATTAGAAGAAAATAATCCAGGTGATGCTGGTTTGCCACATTTTTAATCAATTATCTAATCTCTTATGTCTTATTGATGTGACTTGTCAATAGCTATCGCAGGAAAAAATTTCAGTTCAAGTTTCCCGTTAGAAATCTCGGAAAATTCGATTTTCCAAAAATTATTAGAAATTTTGTATAAAATCAGCCTCTAGAGTGTTATGTCTAGAGATGTATTTTATTGATGTGACTTGAAAATAGCTAACGCAGGAAAAAAATTTAGTTCAAATTTTACGATTATTGACTTAAATAAATTAATTATTACAAGAAAATGAAAATGACTTTCGTAAACAGTGATTATATATTGTATGTTTAAATTGGAACATTTATGAAAATATCCCAAAGACCATAGTTAAGAATTTGTAATAATTTCATTTAAAAATTTGACTTTCGGCTGGAACGTTTTTCAAATTTTCCGGGAATTTCCACGGGAAACTTGAACTGAATTTGTTTCTAGCGATAGCTATTGACAAGTCACATCAATAAAATACAACTCTAGACATAACACTCTAGAGTCTGAATTTATTCAAATTTTCTAATAATTTTTGGAAAATCGAATTTTCCGAGATTTTCCACGTAAGACTGTTTACAAAATTATTTATTACAAGCCATGTATCCTATTTACTTTCGGCTGACAACCACACATTTTTTTATTTTCGGCTTGAATATTAATAAGGTAATCTGCATTATCGATTTTTTACTTTCGGCTGGAAACTTTCGGCTAACTTTAACAAGGTCCACTTCACAGCTTCATAATTAGTATAAAACATCAAATAACATGTTTTTTTATTATAAAACAAGTTTTATAAATTTCAAGGGAAGAAAGAGTACATACCGTTATGAACTACTACAATTCACTCATATCACACAATGCGCCAACCTTAATCACAGCAACACACACAAATTACTGCCGCATTTTGTTTTGTAGAATTTTTTGCATAGCATTGCCAACATAATAAAACACTTTAAATAAAATATTAAACTGTATGACTATATGATTTCCTGAAAAATGTGAATTTTAGAGTTGTGCCTCTTTGTTTTATGATCACAGATATATAGGTACGGTTTTTCCTTTGTGATCACCCAGTGTTCCGAATGCAGAAGATAAAGGGATTGTCATTATAAATATCGTAGTATTGGGATTAAAAAACTGGCAGTTGAGCTCACAATATGACCATCATCGGAAAAACAACTGCCTCTTCATTAGTATCACCACCGTTATTAAATCAGTCGGTAGTAATATATTTGCCAACATCACTACATCGAATTCAACAGCAAAGCAACGAAACTAGCTGCAGTGTTATTAACATCACCACTAACAACATCACCGTCAGCATCATCACAAGCGGCAATATCATTGCAGTAGCCGACTCACCAACATGTTACACAATTTTTTTTTTTTTGATTTTTTTTTTTTTTCTGTAGAAAAATACAAGTTGAACTGAGAGAAACTAATTTTATTGCTGTTAATTCGTTGGACGAATATCGTGTAAGTTAAAACAAAGGTTTTAAAAAAGTATTGATAGTTCCATCCTTTTTTATTAAATTTGGTCTAAATAAAAGAATACCAAGCGCGGGGGATGCAAAATTATGAAACGTTTATAAACAGAGACAGTTCTCGGAAATATTTTGTATATATTGGGAAATATGTAGATTCGTGATAACATGATAAACAATGAAATGCGTGTAAACGTTTCTGTTACGGTTTTTTTTTGTAGAAAATGTTTTCAGCTCGCTAATCAATCACGAAAGCCTGGTATATTTGAATAAATTATTTTTTTTCGATTGCGTTTTTCTAATAAATCCAAACAAATTTCCAATATAAGCGAATACATTTGGAATTAGTAATATAGTTCGTTTTATTTTATGTATAAAATACACAAACAACAATAATCCCATCAATCATGCAATTTATCAAAGTTCTTAAGACATAAAAGAAATAAAATTTATAAGTATATGAGACTTAATTACATAGAATTGAAATTCCGATTTTTTTTTATTTTAACTTCATGTCTATAAAAAAAAACAGTGTAGTAAACATACACATCTTATAAAGTAAATTTTGAATTCTTCTTCATTTGAGGTAAATACCTAAATTTATATAACCCGACCGACCGACCGAAATAGTAGAAAATGTTAAAAGGCAAAAGGTTAATCTTTATTTTATTAAAGGGTTTTGATTTTATTTTTTTACTCGAAATGGATTTATCGTTTGGGATAAACCACTGAAATAATAGTCATTAAGAGATAAATTTTTCTCAATATTTGGGTCTATACTTGCTGCAACCTTGAGACTTGGAAGTGAATTATATTGTGGTTATGTGTATATGATTAACCGCTCGTTTCAACTTTAGTCATATAACATAAAACGAAATTATAGATGTCTATCAGTTTATATAGTGCGAAATGATTTCATCACTACCTATACATATACAAGGTTTAAAAGAAGCGCCGATAAAGTTTATTAATTGTAAAAAGATCCCCAATCTATAGATAATCAATAATTACACCGCCCGGCTCAAAAATAAATTCATTGAATTTCACGCACAAAGACAATATATATCAATTACACCTGGTGATGCTAATAATTACTTCATGGGGCTTAATCAATTTCTTCGTGTACACACATACTTACTCGAGTATATGCAAAACATCTTTTTTTTCTCATTACATTTATGTTCCATCCATTCGTCTTTTAATTTTAATCCATCAACATAAAAATTATTTATAAATTTATAATAATATTTGATTGCTTTTTTACATGTGTGTGTGTGTGTATGTGCTTGATGCCAAGTATTTAAGCTGTTCGAAGATGTTTAAATTTTCTTCATTTTCCTTTTGAATTTTGTGCGCGCATCATTCGGGATGCATTAAAAATGAAAATAAGAATAATTTGTAATAACAATATATACACATACAAGTATGTATATAAGAAACTTATTAACAAATTAAATTGAAAAAAAAAAATAAAAATAACAACACGTTTTTTGAACGATGTATGATGATGGAATGCAATGCAAAGAATTTGAGGTATTTTTGAAGTGTTTTTTTGTTGTGGCTGAATCTGTTTTTTTTTTTTTGTTATCTCTCTCGTGTTTTCGGAATGCAGATAATGGAGGGCTAATTAATTTGTGGATAGATCAGTTTTGAGTGCAGGCGTCAATTTTAAAAATTATTCCTTAACCTTCGTGTGGGGTTACCTATTTCATAGATCACGACAATTTATAAAACAAAATGTGCTGTTGAATTAATCATAATTTGCCTTCCCCAGAATAAAGCAAAACATTTTTTACAAAATATTGTTGCATATATAATTTTATTATTTTCTTTAATAGTCTTAGATTTATATGTAAATTTTATATATTTTAAAAATCGCATCCGAATTATTATTATATGTATGGATGTATCATGTATGTAAATATTTTTATTATAATCATCATCATGATCATCGTTATATTCTACAAAAAAAAAATATTTTTATATAAAAAAATAAAAAATTTATTAAAAATATTTTATAAATATAAAATCAAAAAAAAAAAAATAAATAATAATAATAATAATAAGAAAAAGGAATAAAATTAAAAAAGAAAACTAAGTATAAAAACAAAAATTATATTTTCATATGGAAACCATAAAGAATTATAAGATGAAGAAGAAGATGTATATAGGATAAGAAATTTCTCAAGGCGGTTCGTGAATAATGTTTTTTTTTTGTTGTTTTTAATTTAAAGAAAATATTAATAATAACAAAAAAAAATTACTGAAGTTTTTGTTTTGAAAATATGGAAAAGTGGAGTTGAAGAGGAGATTTTTCCAGTTGCCAAAATAAAAATATTACGTCGGCTAACGAATTGTATTAAAGTCCTTTCGTTAGCAAGCAAAAATAGGTTTATAGGTACCTGTTTTCCGTAAAATTTTCTTTGATATAATTAACACATACAACTCTCCATCGATTACATTATTAAAAATTATACATTTTACCTGAATAAAGGAAACCTATATTGTGTCTGTTTTTCAATATAAGTCACACATCAATAAAGCTTAAAGTAAATCACAATTAAGCAACTGGAACGTAGCCAAAAAATTGCATTTGCTAAGGAGCATTTAGCATAAACCTATATGACAAAAAAAAAAAACCATAGCAGTGCATCAGTAATGGTTTGGGGATGCTTCACTCAATCCGCCAATCCACACTGGGTCTCATTTGATACTGGTTTCTGGTATTAAGATACCATAGTCGGGGAAGAAACGAAGAATGATACCGCACTCATGAGACCTAGTGTTAGTGTGAATTAGCTGATTCAGAATTTAATTGATTCCTCGGTCTTCCGCTATGTTGGCATTATCAGTACCCAAATATAATCTAAAATGATATTGAATATTTTTTATGATGAATGTGAATTTCGAGGTTGAGGTATACATGGTTGTTTTTAATTTTAGAGTAAAAATGACTGCTTATTTCGATCTATTCCATATAAGAGAATTTTAAATATTGGTATATCAGGAACCGAACTGGATATCTTGTAAAAACATCTACAAATCTCATTTCAGCAGCACAAATAGCCGATAAAGTCATTGATGGAGTACCCGTTTTCGCAACAGAAAGCGGAACATGTGTTCCATCTATACAGCACCAATCAAGTTTGTATAAGAACTATTACTGCTGAATTTTCAGCTTTTTGTTTTTAACACCATTTTGCGATCTCCAACCATCTTTGATAAATTTTGTCATTAAAGAGTTAAATTGAGTTAAATTATTTGGCGAAGAATTTTGACAACATGTTTTTTGACAAATAAATAAAATAAATAATCGTTGCCAACAGCCAAATTACTGAAAATAGCTACGACGTTTCAACTATACAATTTTCTGAAATAAGTTTCAAATGATTCTATGCTATGCCTTTTAGGCGAAAATTTTGTTGAAATTCTATTTCGTCATAGAAGTTCACTGCATTGTTTGTCTAGTCCCGAAAGAGGGTGAGTTTATACACAGTTTAAAAAAAATGTGTTATGTAATACAAATTGCATTACAAGTAGGTCCAGTGCTAGCTTAATCCATCACAAAATAATGCTAACCTTGCATTAAAATAGGTTTTAAGGTTAAAGACTGCGTTAATAAAATATTTTAGAAGTACTAAATATTAAAGCAACTTGCATTAAAAGTTGTGTAACTTTATCCACGATTTTTTATTTTTTATTCCTGTTAATAAAATCTTGATAGTGTGTTTTTTCTGGTGTTGGTCTTTGTTTTTGGCACCTTGAGGGTCGAGATCTCAGTGACTCCAACTTTTTGGCAATTTGGCGGGCTAGATCACTTTATGATCGCCCATGGTAATAAATTGAATTTTAAAAAATGAAAAGTTTACCTGTAACATAATTAATGCCGGTTTGAGTTAGTGAATTTTATATCAATAACGCAAAACACGTGGCTAAATTTATAATTCATATATACATTGAAGTTCACTTGTTTTAACGAATTTTATGTTGGTACAATTTTTTAAATCTTCATAGTTGCGTTAAAATTCATTTTAATGCAATCATTACTTTACAATTTAATATAACTTGCTTTACATAAGTCATAATGCAAGGCTTGTATTAAAAATTAAAGAATTAAGACTCACTTAATTCTGGTTTATAATTTGTATTCGGATTGAAAGAATGTTGTTTAAAGTATTCGAATGTATTTAGTGAGAAATGTGTCGAGAACGGAAGGTCTGTTGTATACAAGTATGATGTGTATTTTGGTTAAATGTGATAAAAGTGGCTTTGTTGTATTTAATTTGTCGCAGTGATCGAGTCTAAAGAGAATAATGTTGCTAATGCTAATGTTTTATTAATTTGACTTTATTTGGATACAATTTTGCGAACTTTGACATGATAGGTGATTGTTTTGCAAAATGGCAATTTAGCCATAAACGAAGTTGGCCGCAAATTGTAATTTATTTGCGATATTATTCTAATAGTATTGTACAAATGTTAGAGAAATTTGATTAATATTAGTACATTGCTGGCAAATAAGATTGTTAAGTACTAAACACCGTTAATTAGAAGAATTTTTTTGGTTTTAGTATTTAATTTCATTTCTCTTATTTTAAAGCCAACCATGAGGATGATTTAAAACAAACCATAAGGATTTCAGAGTTTAATAATTTTTAGTTTATTTTAAAGTAGTACCTATAGTGATAATAACCAAATTTGATCTGGATTTTCAGAATATCGGAGTTACCTAATGCAGATTTCCAGAAAATTTGAGCACCTAGCGGACAGGCAGTTTAGAAATTGTGTTATCTGGATTTTTATCATCTTAATTCACACGAATTCTAAGTCGGACTTTTAAAAATTAATTAATGTCTTATCATATTGATTTAGGTTAAGAGTGGCGTTAGTTCTAATTTATTACGGGATATCATCAAACGGGTTCGGTACGTTATCCCAATTACAAAATCCCAAAATAAAAATCCCATATTTTAAAATCTCAAATTATGAAATCCCGTTGTTAAGAAGAATATTTATTGAAGCACGCGCGCGTTACTATACATAGAATTAGATGGTTTTTCAAAAACATAGGCTTATCAGCTCAAAGCGATTAACTATCTTACAATTTTCAGAAATATTAACTTCTTATAAATAATTATTACAAGAGTCGGGTCGTTCCCATCTCTAGGTACAAAAATAATAATATAAATTTAGAAAGAAAGCGAAGGCCCAAAAGGGACAGGAATATAGGAACGGATTCCATCAGTTGTATTCTACTGTACTATAAAATTATAAAAATTCTGATGTTCATTCATATTAGTAGTCTGCATATTTCATATCTGAAATCAGTTCTCCCAATTAAATGTTTGAAGTTAAGATATTTCGCTTTATAGCCCTATAGGAATTTCGTATAATAAAAAATACAAAAGTCTTTAATCAATTCAAATTTTAAAGTTTTTTTTTATATTTAGAAAAAATTGGTTTCAATACAAAATAAACATAGTAAGAAACAACAAAGATGGGAATAATTTATATCATGACGGATTCTGTTACCATTTGGACTCAGATAAAAATAATATTTATGGAGATGAGCAGACAAAAAAAATGTTTTTACAAACGAAAAATCACTACATTTTTAGAGAAAAATCAGCACCAAATTAGTTTCCGTTTTTTGATCATTCACATGACCCTCGAGTTTCATAAGTTTATCTTGCTGGCTGTAATACAAAACTAAAAAATCAGGCTACAAATAGTTCCATACCACCATCGCAAATAGCTCGGGAAATAATTGTAGATTGCAAACCAAATGCACGCGTTTACCTACCCAATAAGATGGCACAAAAAAGCAAAATAATACGAATTCGTTCCAGCAAAATGAAAGAGCCAGAAAATATCGATGAAATTGACAAACCGCAGCACTTACGTTTTCTCAAAAATAAGCTGTTTCTTCTCGCAGGGTAGAAAGTGCACAATGAAAAACTAATTATTCTGGGAACCATAACTGGTTTAAACGTATTGGCTGAGCGTCCTTGCTGGTAAATGGATGGAACTTTTTATGTTGTACCATCTATTAAGGCCCAGCTTTTTAGTATTCATGGGAAAATCGAAAATGAAGTTGTACCCTTAGTGTTTTGTTTGATGACGAAGAATAGTAAGAAATGTTACTCTTCTACCTCAAAGGCAATTTCCTCCGTATTCAAAACAGCGTCGAGGCTTGGCATCGCCGTCTTTATTGTAGGAAAGCAGAGCAGTGGGCTGTACCAAATGATATCTCATCATGGAAAATAAATTATTGTTTCTAAAACAATTATTGAAAAAATTAATACCGGACAAAGATTTCCGAAAAAGAGACAAAACATTAACAAATATAAAACCATTAAACGTGTTATCAAAAGCCGAATTTCAACTATGAAATTAGAACATTTAAGAAATATTGCTCACAATATTCATCTTATTCGTGAATTTTGTACTCCACCTAACAAACTACACGGAAAAAAATAAACTGGTCCTAAGCTAAAAAAACGGACTTTTAATTCAAGAAAATGTACTTTTTCTTGATTTAAAAGCTAATTTTCTTATTTCTATCGAGTTTTTCTTCATGTAAGAATAGTGTTTCTTGAAATGAAGAAAAATTCCAAAGAGATAAGAAAATTAGCTTTTAAATCAAGAAAAAGTACATTTCCTTGAATTAAAAGTCCGTTTTCTTAGCTGAGGACCAGTTTATTTTTTTCCGTGTACTAATTTGAAATAAATACATTTTTAATTTCTGCTCTTTATGTTGGGATTATCAAATTTGGGATTTTCGCCGTTTTCGAATTTATGGGATTTTCATTTTATGGATTATTCTTTTTGGGATTTATTTCTCGTTTGGGATTTTGTGTACATGGGATTTATTTTTCTGGGATTTTACTACGCTTCCTCATCAAACACAGATCAAACGTCTATAATCTTAGTGGTTGCTTCGTGGGAATGATTCAATTATAGTAGCAGCACAAGCTAAACTGTACTTTAAGTTGGCGGAATAATATAAATAATATTAATATGGCGGAAAGCATTTTAGTAGCTGATACTAATTATATTTATTATATTAGGACACCTCCGAACTAATGTTGAAATTTAAATAAATAACGATTACAATTTTTGAAGTGAACGATTACACTTTAAGAAGTGTACAGAAATCAGGCCCAGCAAAATAATTAACGTTATTTCAGAATGCAGCTGTTAATCTAATAAACTACAAAATTAGATTTAGACAGCTCTCTAATAATGTATCTACTTTTTTTGTACATGATTTTTGAAAATCGTTGCTATAATAATAGCAATGAATATGAGTGACTATGAAATCGGGCTTAAGTCTGTTCTTAAGTTAGGAGAATTTTTTATCAATTTGAAACATTTTAAATCTACAGAATTAAAAAATGCAAGGAATTTGAAGAATTAAAGAACTTAAAAAATTAGAATACAAGGAATTTAAAAAAATCTAATGAATTTAAATAATTTAAAGACTTAAACATTTAATGTAATAATAAATTTGAGAAAATTTTAAGTATTTAAGGAATCTTAAGAATTTTTAGAATATAAAGAATTTAAATAACTTGAAGAGATTATAATTATAAATATTAAACAATTTTAAATATTGTTTTATCCGACGACTCACGAGGATGCAAAACAAACAAAAAAGGTTGCTTTGTCTTGTCCTCAGTCACTTCATTTCCGCGAGCAGCAAGGTTATTTACCTTCCTCTACGAGGATTTCTGTTTGGTGATTTGAGATTTTGGGTTTGCTTCAGGGAAGAAAATAAATTTAAATACTTCAAATTTCCCTTGTACCACAAAGCTAATTAGGCTAACTTTATTTTCTCAATTACATCACTAATAATCAGTTTAACCTAGCGAATTACTTTATAAATTATAAAATTATTTTTAAGTTATTCTGTATGTCATTTCTTTGTTAAGCGGTCATTCAGGCGAATATGCGTTTGTTATAATATTTAAGAATTCTAAGAATTGTTTAATTAAAAGTAATAGAAATAAAAAATTTAAGGAACTTAAAAATGAAAAGAATTTAAGGGAATGAAACAATTTAACCTTCGTGTCAACACGAGAATAAAACCACTTTTACCAACAAATTCAACCCCTGGTGTGTATGAATTTAATCAAGAGTTTTTCATTAAAGATGGATAAAAATTAAATATAGAAACGATATCATAATGAAATTTTCTTAAAATAATTTTATCATGTTTTTCCTTTGTATGTCCATATATGAGAAGATCATCAATGTGCGATGTAGTATTCTCAATATCTCGGAGTACCTGTGCATATGTATTTGGAAACGGAATACTCCTGTGCACAAGAAATTCCAAATGGTAAACGAGTAAATATAATAATAAGCAAGTTAATAATTCACTTTGTTTAAGCTTATAATCTTATAAAATCCCTTGTTGACGTCGATTTTCGAAAAATATCTTGCTCCCGTTAAATTACCTAATGTCGCTTCGATCCATGATATTAGATAATATGTTCTCCCCACTGATTCATTCAACTTATTATAGTCAACACATAATATTATTTCCTTATCGTCTTTAGGTACTACAATGATAGGTGTCACCCAATCTGTCACATCATGCGTTGGTTGAATAATTAGAAGTTTAATAAGTCGATCAATTTCATTTTTTAATATGTTCATGTAGGGTATTGGTACTGGACGTGGTACTGACTGCACATAGGGTTTCGAATTATCCTTCAATTTTATTGACACTTCGTCTTTAAATATGTAGACCGGAAATCATCTATTTTGAATACATAAATCTGTTAATAACTTATGGGTTGATTACCACAAATACGGATGTTACTCGATCTGCTATAGTGGTAAATTCGATCAAGCAGTATCTAGTTTTTTAAATATCAAAAATGTCTTTAATTCTACAACATATTCACACATTAGTGATCACAATTTTCTGTTCGCAAATTTTTGCTATTGCGAGTTAACTTTGATAAAGTAAATGAAAAGTTTAGTAAATTTCGGCTTGTAATGCCATTTAACGTACATGACCCAAACAGCACCCCTGAAATAATTGTTAAGGTATACAATGATTTGATTAATAAATGACAAGCTGCTATCTTTTACTTTTTTATTTTTATTTACTTATCCATAAGCCAATGCTGTTTAAACAATGTTTTTGTACAACATGAATATATACAATTATTAAAGTAAAGAATAACACACAAAATTTACAATTAACATTTAGAATATAACAAGAAATAACACTGAAACATAATAGATATACAAAATATACACATAAACATATATACATTATATACATACTATTTACAACCCAATCAATCAAAAATTTTGGTTTTCTTTTACCAATTTTAACATTAATCCTTTGAAAATATTCAAAGAATCAATATTTTTTAGTACCAGTGGTAGGCTGTTCCAGATGACAATCATGTTCACCAAACAGGAGTTATTGTAAACCTTTGTCCTATTGATAGGCAAGTTGACATTTCTTGTTCGCAACGATGTAGAAAAATCTAACTTCTCATGCAAATACAATGGTATACCCGATTTAATAATACGTAAAATAAAAACCGCAGTTCTATAACAATAAAATTCAAACAAGTCACATCCAATAATAGAAACCTTAAATTCAGAGACATGGTTAAACTTCCTAAGGTCATAAACATACCGGATGCAGTTATTAAACGTAACCTCAAGTAAACGCCTTGAAGTACTATTACAGTTATTAAATATTACATCACAATAGGTGAAAATTGGTATAATCAGACTTTTAACGAGATATATGCGTAAATTCACTGGACAAAACTTTTTTATTAACCTTAGCGAGTATAAACTATAATTAACACGCTGGCATAGGGATTTTATATGATCAATCCAAGTGAGTTTTGGGTTTAATATTAGTCCTAAGTTATTAACTGTCGGCACAAATGAGATAATATCATTGTCTAAATAAATCAGAGGTGCTATATTATGAGAATTATTTCTAGAAAGCAATAATGCTTTACTTTTAGTGGGATTAATAGCAAGTGAATTATTCTTGGCCCATAAGGAAACATTTTTAAGATCAGCATTAAGTCGCATGACAATCGCATCCAACTCTGAAAAGTCGCCACCAATATACAATTGCAAATCATCAGCATAAAGGTGATATCGACAATTCCGAATATGCCAAAGCAGATCATTAATATAAATGGAGAAAAGTAAAGGCCCCAATATAGAACCCTGAGGCACCCCAGTAAATACTCCTCGAATACTAGATTGAGCTTCTCCATGCTTTACAAAATGTTTGCGGTCGCTCAAATAAGAATGAAGCAACATAATAGCAGAACTCGAAAATTTATAATACAAATGTTACAAATTTATTTTTTCGGAAGTGGCTGGGTTCATGCCTGTTTGATCGGTGCGAGTTGTCTAAATGCTGTCCCTTCATCTATGATTAATAATGCAGTTCTTAAATCATCAATTAATAAGTATAACGGATTAAACGTTATGTTTTTAAATACTAGAAGTATTCTTCCGAAGTTAGATGAAATTAAATATTTGATTGAAGATGTGGACTTGGATGTTCTGTGTTTTGCCGAAACCTGGTTGAACGATAGCATTCCAGATTCGACTATCAATATATCTGGATATAGTGTTATAAGAAATGATCGTACTTTTAATAATAGAAAACGTGGTGGAGGTGTATGCATTTATTTAAAGAAGACAATTAACTTTACATTGATACACAAGCTTTGTATTCCTAATATTGAAATAATTCTAGTCGAAATAAGGTTGGAACTCCATAAAGTGTTATTGGCGGTGGTCTATAAGCCGCCCGGGAAGCAATTCTGTGATGATTTAGGAGAAATTTTTACCAATTATTCTCTGGATTATACCGACATCATTTTATGTGGTGATTTTAATTGCGATCTTAATAAAGCATCACGGAAACCAACGAAATTCCTACGTTTGTTGAATAAATTTGGTTGTAAGACCATTAACAGTGAGTCAACGTACTTTTTGAACAATGCATCCTCACTTTTAGATTTGATTATTACAAATACTGACAAAATTGAATTTCATAGTCAAATCTCGGTTGGGTTCACAGATCATGATCTAATTTATTTCTCCTATAAAGTCAGTTTTTGCAAATCAACCCCTATAATACGTTTCCGTAGTTTCAAAGATATTGATATACCTAAATTGACTGAGTCCTGCTGCAGTCTTGATTGGAATAGAGTATTTTCAATTATACAACCTGATGAAAAAATTCAATATTTATGCTCTAATATATTACAGTTATTTGAACAAAATGTTCCACTTAAAACTTTAAGTAATAATCATAAATATGATTAAACTTAGGAATTTTATTTTTCAACGTTGGAAACGCACTAGAGATAATAGATTATTTCAGGAATTTAGAATTATCAGGAATAAAATTAACGTAGCAAAATCTAAAGCCAAACTAAAATATTATTCAAACGTCTTGAATCCGTCATTACCTTCTAAAACTTTTTGGAGAAATTTGAAATCGATTAACTCCTTTAAGGATCCTGGTAATTTTAACAACTGTCCGTTTTCTGTTGATGACTTAAACAGTTATTTCAGCTCCCACTCTTCAGGGGTTGGTTTTGTGGATTATTGAACGCAGATTCCACTTTTTGAAGGCGACTTCAGCTTTAAGAACATTGACATAGTTGATCTGCACCAAGCTCTAGAATCGGTTAAATCAGATGCAACGGGGACTGATGGAATTCCGATTAAGTTCGTTAAAATGATATTTCCCTATATTGATTGCTATCTCCTGCATGGCTTTAATAGTTTAATTATGACTTCAACATTTCCTTTGATTTGGAAACATTCTAAAATAATACCTATTCCAAAAAAGGAAAAATGTACTAATTTATCAGACTTTCGCCCTATTAGTTTGCTGCCTGGGCTACCCAAGGTATTTGAAAGAGTCTTGCAAACACAAATAGTTGAATACCTAAATTCCAAAAGCCTTCTATCTGAATTCCAGTCAGCCTATAGATCTAACCACAGCACTACAACTGCTTTGCTCCAAATCAGCGATGATATTCGGAGGGCAGTTGATACCAGAGAGGTTTGTACCTTGGTGTTGCTAGATTTCAGCAAGGCTTTCGATCGGATTGATCATCAGCTTCTGATTTATAAACTCAAAGAACATTTCAAGTTTTCTTCCACTGCGAGTCAATTGGTTCATTCATATTTATCTAATCGCTCACAGATTGTCACCATGCACAATTCCATATCCGGTTCTAATAACACTTATTCTATTGTTCCCCAAGGTTCAATTTTAGGACCTTTTTTATTTATGATGTACATTAATGACTTGACGAAAGTGATTACACATTGTAAATATCATTTATTTGCTGACGATGTTCAAATTTATAGATTCTGTAATCCTATATGGATATTGTGAACAGTATTAATAAAGTCAATTTGGATATAGGCCTAATTGTGGAATGGTCCGTGAAAAATCGTCTGGGTATTAATAGTGAAAAGACTCAATCTATTTTAATATCGTCCCACGTTCGATGCGTCGATGATCTACCGAAAATTTCTGTCAACGGAGCCAGCATAAATTTTTCTGATACTGTTAACAATCTTGGTTTAATTTTTGATCGAACTCTATGTTGGAACTCGCACATCGAAGGAGTTAATAGGAGGATAATATTTTTACTTAGAATGCTCTGGGCTACGACTAAATGCTTTTCTAATGAACTCAGACTTAGATTGGTCAAATCTTTTGTACTTCCTCATTTTCTTTATGGTGATGTAGTCTTTTTTGATCTGCAAATGAAATACTTCTCTGAGTTACAAATGCTCTTTAATAGTTGTGTAAGGTATGTTTTCAGACTTAGAAAATATGACCATATCTCTTGTTATTCCAACTTGCTATTTGGTTGCTCTCTTCATGAGTTGTATACTTTTCGAGTGTGCTTATTTATTTACAAGCTTTTAAGACACCAGCAACCGAAATATATTTTCGACAAGTTGGTAAAATCTTCTGATCGCATGCAAATGTTGAAGCCAGCCAGAAATAAATGTAAATTGATGAATTCGTCTTTCTTTGTTAGAGGGATAAGCATTTGGAACAATTTGGACATTAATATTAGAAGATCTAGTTCCCCGGCCATTTTTAAAAATAAATACTTTCAACATTTTAATTTTACTCTATAACAGTTTACTTGTAGTCACTTCTTTTCTTTACTATTTATCTTAATTCTTTAGTCAGCAGTGATGTAGAAGTCTTTTTCCTTATTTTATTTTTTTTTTCTTATTGGGTTCATGGTCATGTTAATTAGTGGTGATGGTAATTAGTTAAGTAATTGGGTGGCATTTTAGATTTTAGAATTTAAAAACACTTTTTTTGTATTCCTAATGGAAAAAGTTTTTGTAACTTACTACATTTATATATAAATCAATAAATAAAAATAAATAAAAAATGTAACTTCTGAAGCAAGTGGATATGGTTAACACAATCAAAAGCTTTAGAAAAGTCTAAAAGGACTAAAATACCGAATGAATTACCATTGTCTAGAATAGCTGATAGATCATCAACTATATGCACCAGTGCAGTGGTAGTGCTATGACCAGGCTTATATCCTGATTGGAATTTGCTTAAAAAATTAAACCGGATAAGGTGCTCGGTAATTTGGAGTTGAATGATTTTCTCTAGTACCTTTGATAGGGCCGGTAAAATACTTATCGGACGAATATCACCTATCCCTTGGATTACATATGATATCTGGTAAATTATTCGTAAAAAAAGATAAAGTTTTAGAGAAAATTAGCTTGAGATTAGCTGGGAATACATATGACTATACAACTCATTGGAAAATAAACCAATCAGATAGTTGAATTTTCCTTAGTTACGCTGTATAATATTGGTTATTTGCGTTGCTAAGTAGTGTTTCGCGAAATACCACTAGTGGTGTTTCGGTCGCAAACAAATAAATCATATCTTCCATGAATATAAACAAACAATTAATATTTTTGATATTTGACATGGTTGATTCGTTGTATAGTCTTAACATATACAACTCGAGCTTCGAAAATCATCTGAATATACAGTTGCGGACTCGTTGTGTTACCTAAGAAACACAACTCCACCTGCGGTGTCGTTGTGTTTCCCAGGCAACACAACTCGTCCTATAAACTGTATATTCGATTATTTTCGAACCTCTTGTTGTATAACTAGTGAGAATACAACTTGGTTATTTTTAATATGTAATTTATTTTGAAAAAACTTTTCCTTAGAGTAACAATTTTTATCAATAAAAATTGTTACTCTAAGGAAAAAATTTTTCAAAATAAATTACATATAAAAATAACCAAGTTGTTTTTATTTATAAAATTTATAAGTGACAAAAAATAAACACATAAAAGAAAAATGGATATACACCATTACAACTTATATATTTTGAACAGCCAAAATAAATTCTATGGCAAAATTAAATATTGGTACAAGTATAGGTATCCGGACAGTTTCAAGAAAAACAATTCACAGAAAAGCAATTCACAGAAAACTAGTTCTAACAGAAAAATAACAGAAAAATAATTCTCATCAAAATACTACACATAAATTAAATATTAACCCTCTCAAACGCCTTGTACAATATATTGTACATCAACTTTCATCGCTTCTACCAACCGTAATGTTTAATTTGTGTCTCATTTCTCTTGTGGGATCGTTCTCTTATGTATTTATGTTCATACTACAGTTTTATGAGCAATTCCATATCATAGCAGTGCATAGTTGTGCTACGTATTTTATTTTTGGGAAGTAGGTCAATTTTAAATGGCGTTTGAAAGGGTTAAGGCGTTCGAAGGATCAGCGTTAATAGCGTTCGAAGGATCAGACAAGGAACAGTAACAATTCCGCAAAGAATTAATGAATTGTGTGTATTGGAGCAATACAAAGTAACTGTAGATGGTAAGCCATTTTTAATATATGACTCTGAAGCCGCAGAAAGTCGTATTTTGTCATTTTCAACAGAAGAAAATTTCAAATTGTTCAGCAATGCAAATACTTGGTACGTGGACGGCACCTTTAAAACTGTGACTTTGATTTTCAATCAATTGTTTATAATTCACGACATCAAAAAAAATGTATCCTTATCACTTGCATATGCACTACTTCCAAATAAGAGATACTGATAAGAATTTATTTGAGCACTTGAAAATAATGTCATCCGGTTTAAATCCTACCAGTGGTATGTTGATTTTGAACAAGCAATTGTGAATGCTGTATACAGTTTTCCTTTGCGCCAGACAACACTTTTGTCTTATTTTTCACAGAATTTGTATCGGAAATTATGTGAAGTTGGGTTCAAAAATCAAAAGAATCTCACAAGATTAAAATGTGATTAGTACTTTCGTTTATTTCTTTCTGTAGACGTTATAAAAGCATTTGAATCATTAAAAATGTGAAATATAATTTCTGAAACAGTCTGAATGATAATTATGTGGGTAGCTTAGACGTTCGCATTAAAAACATATCCGGTAGGCGAAATCCAAGGTATGCCATCAAACATGGAATGTTTATGAAGCCGTGCAACAAGGATTCCCGCAAACAAACAATAATATCGAGGGATGGCGCAATGGTTTCAATAAATTGGTTAGCTCAGAGCATCCTTCAATATGGTGTTTTTTGGAAAAATTGCAGTTGGAACAGTCAAAAATGAAATAACAGTCCAACAAATTTTTCCTGGAATGCCTGTGCCCTCTAAAGAGAAAAACTATCGTGACTACGATCAAAGATTACAAGAAATTGTATCCACTTTTTCACCAATGGGCACCACTGACTCAATAGACTCAATTTATCAATTGTTTTTTTATTATTTAATTTGTTATAATTAAAAATATTGAACAAATATATATTTTTTGTTATCTTAAGGAAGAATAATTTCGCAGAAGCGGAGCTTACGGAAATCAATTTCTTGAAAGTTGCGGCGACTTTCAAAAAATTATTTTTTCCGAGATCCGTTCTGTGAATTGTTTTTCTGTAAACTGACCTACATTCTAAACAACGTAATCGCGGATCTGCTGCACGATACTTGTTGAAATTATGCTTGAAATTCTTTGTTTAAAAAGCTATGTTTCTGAGATAAGTAAGAAAGGAACTTTATGTTTTGACATTTATTGTCATTATTTCTACTTTGACTTCAATAAATTATTATTTTCGGTCAAATTTAGTATCGAAAATTATTTCTAAATCGATTCAATCTGATATTTATTTTTATGGAGATTGGCAAGATTATGAATTGAGATTGTGCCACTTTAATGAATTATAACGGCGTAACGATACAAAATTTGATAAACGGCGATATCTTATTTACTTAAAATCTGGACATCTATCATCTCCTTTAATAATATGTCAGTGTCGAGTAAATTGCATATTCGATTTTTTCCTATACGCTTTTTTATCACAAAGAAACTTTTAAAAATTATAGCTCCAACAATTTTAACCGTAACAAATTAAAAAAATAATCAAAATGTTCGTAATTTTAGCAGCTACAATTTTTACTTGAAAAACTATCTTAAATTTTTAGTTATGGTACCATTTTTAGCCTTCCCGCTCTCACAGAGGTGACCTCGGTAATATTTGTGCCAAATTTGAGAACTGCACCATTTTCTAGAACAATTAATGAACAGTGAATTAACGAACCAATCTGACACAGTCCAATTTTTTATTTGGTTCTATGCGGTCCATTGCTAGTTGTTATAAAACAATTTAAATTTCCAACTGAAATGATGTATTTTACTAGAAAGTCACCGGTTATTTTTTCGGGTGATTTCAAGAATACGGGTCCTATTTATTAAGTTTTTTTGTTCGTTTTGTTTAGTCGCTTTCCCCTAGTTTAAAGAAAGGTTTTATTCGTAAATGTTTTTTACTATTCTGTGTCTGCAATATCCGCGATGTGTATATAAGACTCGGTAATATGCGTGTTTCATATATAACTATAAATAATAAAGAGAAGGCCCTCACCAAAAAGAACTAAAAGAAATAACAAATTAATAGAAATGATGATAGAAATTATAGTGATTTTGGTAATAAGGTATTTGAAGATGGTTTAGAGATTTTTGGGAAAAACAAAAAATCCTACACACATAAAATTGTTAAAATTCGCACGATCTAAAAATGTTTAGAAGAATTTTGAACTTGAACGATAATTAAGGTATATTAGACGACTATATAGTTTGTATCAGGTTATGACTAATTTGTACTTTACTACTATTAGAGGGTATAACATAAAATACGTATAAACATATAAATTTAAAGTGACGTTTATTTAGAAACGCTTAGTTTACAGATCTTTTGCTCAGTAAAACATGATTTGTTCCACACCATCAACACACTAAATACATTTTTATTAACACAAAAAAAATGTATAAATTCTAAGCCTCATTAGACAATATAAACGGAATTAAATATTCAACCATAAATCTTTAACTTAAAATAAGTAAAAAAGTAAAAGAATAAAACGTTTGTGATGATTTGAACAATTTCAAATTGATTTTCATGGTTGTCAATAACGAAATCTTAAGAAACTCAATCAAGCACACGATATTCGTATCGAAAATTCAGAAAAGACATTAAAACCATTTTTATTGCTTATTTTGGTAACAATATGGTGTTTTTGATGATCATTTTCTTCATCATTGTCATAATCATCAAGATGATGATGATCATTTAAAATTTAAGAACATAAAGAATTAAGAAAATGTATATACGATATAAAAACCGAAAGCAGCCAGCAAGTCAAATAAAATTTTACAAGTACAAGAAACATAAAAAAAAATATTGTTCTCGTTTTTTTTTTTGGTTATATGTTGCCGCAGGATTAATAGCTGCCTTAGTAGACGTTTTTGCGCCCAAATAAATTTATATACGCGGTTTAACAATACAGAATAAGGTATGAGAGTCTATATACTTAAAATGTTTATTTCTATATTGCAGTTGGTCTTGTGTATGGTATTAAGAATATTTATTTTGTTATTTTAAAGAAATTGGTGTAAACTCTATGAAATAACGACGTAGACATAATGCGAGTTAGTTATTAAACTGAATTAATATATTGAAACATGTAGTGCATAATTAGATTAGAAAAAAAAAAATTATTGAAAATCGCAACTTCTCTACTACTATACTTTCTTAAAATATACGTACATACCTCATTATTAAATTAATAATTTAAGCCGTTTAAAATAAGAATTAGTACTGTGTGTTGTTTTGTACAATGGATATACGTTACAAAAAAATGTATAAAGAAAATTTTCTATAAGCACGCAAACTCGTGCTGGTTCGAGGCTACTCTCTGTGGTATAAAAACTACGATACATTTTTTTTTGTGTTTTGACTTGTGTTATTTAAAACTTAAATACAAATAATAACAATAAATGTAATATTTAATATTCGCATACTATAAATAATAATTTTCGAGGATTTTGAAATGATGTAGCACTTAAATATTACTTTAATATAATATAATGTTATGTGGTAGTGTATACTTAAATTATAAAATCGATTCGATGTAGGTAGGGAATTAGCGCTCTCGATAAATGTAAATTAGTTGGAGGGGGATTTATTAAGTTGTATAATAAACTTCAGCAGTATGGACCGATTTTAATTCCAAATAATGAAAATTAAAAATGCGTCGAAAAAAATACTCGTAGGATACAATAACTCCATTAAAGAAGCTAACTGGCCTCGTATTTTTTAAAACTTATGTAGCTCTTCATCAACATGATGAAACACTTTAAGTTCTTTGTTGCTTACGTTCATTTGAATATATACTTTTGGAAGTAAAACATATTTTTAAAGTATATAATTGATAGTTTGCGGCAATATATGAGCATGCCAAAGCATTCTAGCATGCAAATTAAACACAACAAAAAACTTGTTTTACTTTTTGTTCTGTATACAGTTCGTTTAGATGTTCTTGACCACTTTTACTATCATCAAAATACTATTCCAACAAACAGGGCTCATTAGTGATTTGCTACACATAAAAACCATTACCGCTTTGATTTTATATTGCGTAGACAATTTTCATGCTACACAAATTTTAACATTATTTCCCCTCCCGGTCAGTCTCTTCATACTCAGAGTAATAGGCAAAATTTCGGAAGCCTTTGAGATAACATCTGGAGTGCGGCAAGGAGACCCAATAGCTCAAACTCTTTTCCATCTATCATTGGAGTATGTCATTCGTCAGCTCAATATGGTGCAGCGTAGCTGCCTGTATTGTAAATCAACCCAGCTATTAACATAACCTGACTATATTTGCATTCTGGGTCGCAACATCATATCTCAAAAAGAAGTCCTCCTCCCATTGGAACTATTGTCTAACAAATAGGCCTTCAGATCAATGAAGCCAAGACCAAATACATGGTGACCGCGAGAAGGCAGACACGTGGGGACTTCATTTCAGGAGATACTAAATATGAAAAGGTGAATGAGTTCAAATATCTAGGATCACTGATAACTGAGCAAAACTCCGCTTCTGTGGACATTTCATTGAGGATCGCAGTAAGCTACCGAGCATTTTACGCCAATATAAAAATTTTCGCGAGTCTTGGACACTGACAGCGCAAAACATCCAGAAAATCGCTGTAACTGAGCGTAAGATCATAAGAAGAACTCTCGGTCCCATTAAAGAAGGAGCCACGTACAGAATGCGAATGAATCATATACGATCAGAAATGATCCTATACACACTCGGTCACCGTGTCTGGCGTTCTCTTGTGGCGGATCGAATTATTTGGAGGAGCATCGTCGAGGCGGCCAAATCCCTTCATGGGATGTAGCGCCAGCGGAAGAAGAAGAAGAAGGAAGAATTAAATATAGATTTTAAAAGTGTGGAAGAAAAGACTCAAGGAGATACGTTTTTAAATAAATTGTATGATTTTATAAAATTTGGATAGAAGGAAAATCGAATTGTGAGTCATATAAATATTTTTTTTTTCAGAACAATAAGCTTTTGTCTTTACAGGGTAGATCAATTTTATATTAAAACCTGTATATTACGAATGTTACACGGTGGTCATGAGAACCATAAAATGTCTATTGGCGCAGGGGATTAATAGCGATATAGAAACATTTGTTCAAGGATGTAATGCATGTTTACAAACTGCGAATAATAAACAACACACAACAAAATAAGTTTGAGATTTTAGAAAACTGGCCAAAGACTAGTTATATATTATTGCTAAGCGTAGGACCGGCGTGTAAATTTTTGGTATGCGTTTCTCTTATTAGCCGTCCAGTGAATAAATGGTTTGGAGGTATTATCGCGTGATGTTTGTTC
Organism: Tipula helvola; assembly: GCA_963556165.1. NCBI lineage: Eukaryota > Metazoa > Arthropoda > Insecta > Diptera > Tipulidae > Tipula > Tipula helvola. The sequence continues at coordinate 11,624,621 of OY744481.1, read as the reverse complement.
TCGAAATCGCAGTCTGCGTTGAAAAGGCGACCGACTCGATCCCACTCTCAGTATACCTGCCGCATCAATGAAAGGTGCTAAAGATAATAACTTAGAATTGTTTCTCACTGATTTGAATTGCCGCAATTTTTTTATGTCTTCGCTGAATTCATTAGCCTGCACCCACATCACACATTCAGCTCTAGCATCTTCAATTTCCTTTGTGGTTAGTTCATTGCTATGTCTACATAAGCCACTATCCGAAATATTTTTTGGATACTGGATTTCCTTTTAAAGATTAGGTCTAACCAGCCTTCCTCAATGTTGGATTGAAATGCCTGTGATTCTATTTTAGTTTTGCTTAACTCTTTCTCTATCGCAGTTTCGTTTAAGTTTGAGTTACAGGGTATCGTAGGCCAAAGAGATTCAGGTTGTTTCAGCCATTCCGGGCCATGCCACCATTGCTCTAGATGCAGTAACTTGTTGGGAGATAATCCTCTAGAACCGTGATCAGCAGGATTATCGGCTGATTTTACATGCGCCCAATGCTGTCTGGGAAATTTGTCCAATATTTGACTCGTTCGATTCGCGACAAACGTCTTCCAACGGGCAGGGTACGTCGAAAGCAATGCTAACACAATAATCGAATCTGTCCATGCGTAACATCGTGCTGTTGGTGCTATAGTTTCTTTCACAGAATTCATTAATTTCGCTAATAAATTTGCCGCACACAATTCCAATCTGGGTAAAGAAATCTTCTTGATAGGCGCCACTTTAATTTTCGACGTTAACAGATTGATAACTATTTCCCCCTTGTCATTTGTGACTCTCTTGTGGACTACTGCACAATAGGCTACTTCACTTGCAGCGGCGAAACCGTGAATTTGTGTATTCCCGTAGTGATTGGTGAAGCGTTGAATTTTTATGTCTTCAAAATATTTGAATTCTGACCTCACCATAGCTTCTGGAATAAGATTTTTAATAATATAACAGATGGAGACAAAAATCCTAATCCCTCCCTTCGAAAAGATTCAGATATGATCTTTCGTTTCGTAATCGCGCCGTCTTGTTCGGATTTCACTTTGAATGTTAGTACATCTGTATTGGGATGCCAATGAAGTCCCAGGACTGACACTGTGGAAGTGAATTCACCGCATAATTCTTCTGAAGTTGTGTTGTTAGTCGTGTCACATAAGCTTTGAATATTAGATCGCCACTTCCTCAGTGAAAAGCCTCCTTGGTTCAATAAACGTATCATGTTCTCTTTTAGGTGGATCGCACTTGCCACATCTTGAGCACCAGATAAAACATCATCAACGTAGAAGTCTTCCAATAAATGTCGAGAAATGTTTTCATCACCGTCATCATAAGCTAATTATTCGAGTGCCCTTATCGCCAAAAATTGCGGAACATGCTAGTCCGAATGTTACTCTCGTAAGTTTGTAATGTTTCATTTTTTGACTGGAATTCTCTCGCCAAATGACTCGTTGATGGTCCGTATCATCAGGACAGACAACGACTTGTCGATACATCCTTTCTAATGTCTGCGGTTATCGCGATTTTGTGGGTTCTGAATCGCACTAGTGTTGTCCACAAGGAAGGTTGAATGATTGGTCCTACCATCAGTCTGTCGTTTAGAGAAATTCCGGAGGTAGTTTTACTGGAACCATCGAATACCACTCTCAGCTTTGAAGTTGTACTGGACTCTTTGATGACCGGATGATGAGGCAAATAGTACGTTTTATCATCGTTGCTGTGTTGCATTTGAGAAACTTCCACCATGTGCCCCACACCCTATTTGTTCGATATACTGCTCTCGTAACCTTTCATCTTTAGCATATATGCGTTCAAGTGTTAAGAAGCGCTGAACGGCCACATTTGAAGAATTTCCCAGTTTGTATGATAACTTATTAAATGGAAGTTTAACAACATACCTCCCGTCTTCCTGCCTTTGATGGGTGTTAGTAAACATTTCTTCACATGCTGCATCTTCTGGTGATAATATATTGTCTTGTGGTGTCTCTTCGATCTCCCAAAATTGTCGCAGGGTTTTATCTAAGTCGATGTCCAACTGAATGTTAAGTGCTATATAGGATGATGAGCTCACATTTAGCATTGACTTGGGTTGACCAGATACTCTCCATCCAAATATAGTATTTTGCAAAATGGTTGAGTTTAATTGTTGATATCCGCTTTCCAAAATTGAAAAGAACTTATCAGCCCCAATCAAAATATCTATAGGCGCTGACTTTTGGAAATCAGGGTCAGCTAGTTGAATATCCTTGAGTAATTGAGTATCTCCGACTTCGATGTTGTAGCTTGGTATTTTTGATGGTAGTTGGTTGATTATTAAAGCATTTACTTCCAATTGCACCTTTTTGTTATATAACGATCCCAGTATTATCAAAGTTTTCCCTTTCGATAGCACCGAACCAGCTGATATGCCGGTTATGCTGACGTTTGCTATTTGACGTGGTAATCGTAGCCGTTGCACACAATTTTCAGAGATAAAAGATGATTGCGATGCGGAATCTAGAAGAGCACGGCATCTGTGATTATTCCCAAATTCATCTTTGACAAGAACAACAACAGTTGGTAGAATGGCCTGCAATTGTTCAACCTGTGATGATCTGGTTTCCACTACGGTATTGTAACTGGTTGATTCGGATTTGTTAGATGAATTAGCATCTTCAGCGGTAGGCTGTTTCCTAGCTGTAGATTCGATCTCAAGGTGTAGAGTTGAATGACGTTTACGCCTACGCATTCTGCAACTGTATCGTGATCTGCACACCGTAGGCTGATCAGTAGATGATAAGCAATTAAAACATAGTAACGGACTGTGTTATCAAAGTATTGATTCGTTTAGAAGGAGGTTGAGGTTTCGTTTTTTGTAATGAACTCAAACTTTCTAGTGCATCGCTTCTTTTATTTAAAAAAAATGAATAATTGATCTAGTGTTGGAAAATCAATTGTGGCAGTTTCGTGCGCCCATGCCTACTTGGAATCGTTATCCAGCTTCTTTACCAAAATGTAGATTAACCATGGATAACGACTTTCGGCCTTCTACCAAGTACTTTCAGTCCACGCAATACTTCGTAGCAGACTACATCAGATAAATGACGAAGAGATTTTGCACAACCTTGATTTAGGCTAGGTTGTTCCATAAATTCTTTTAATAAAGTGTGAACTACATGTTTCCGTTTATCATATCTAGCCTTAATTTTCTCCCATGCTTCATCATAGTTGGCATCAGAGACTGCTATGTGATTAATTAATGAATACGCTTCACCCTTGAGCAGACCCTTCAGGTATTGCAGCTTATGAACTTTGGAAATGTTGTCATTTTTGTGAATTGATGCTTCGAATAGATCACGGAATGACGGAAATTCAGAATATTTACCACTAAATCCCGGAATATTGACACGTGGCAAGCGTACCTCACTTTCTCGCTTGTTTAAGGAAGACATTTGTTGGAGGGAATTAGTCTGATTGAGGATTAGTTCATTCATAGGGGTATTGTTTGGGTTTTGATAATCATTGTTTTCCTCATACAGTTTTTCCCATTGAATTAATTTTTGCTTTAAATCAAAATGGGCTGCCTCAATTTTATCTATGGATTCAGTATGCGCGTCATCGAATTTACCTTTTACACTTCTTTCGAGCATTTGGAATTCTTTCCACTCGTCAGCTAGGAGAGTCAAGCATGTCTTAATTTCATTTATTCGAGTGGTATCACTAAAAGTTATCACTTGGGCTTTTATATTATCTAAACCCTGCAACAAACGTTTAATGGCTCTAGTTTCCGCCATTTTATAGTTTTTTCAGATCGTAATTTATTGCACAAAACGCGGAAAAATTTGCCGATGCACAAAATGTTCTCAAATAATTTAAATTAAAGTTTTATGTTTTATCACCGTTTGAATCACGTTTTATTCTTTATTTTTAAATAGTAATAATTGGGTCACAGTTTATTAATATGGCGCCAATTATCCGGCTCGAAGGACCAATGAACAAAATGTCTCCAATGAGCCCGGTCTGTTGTTTCTATATAATGCGCTTGTAAGGCGCAATTCTCAGTTTTTGAAACCCGCAGATACTTAGGCTCATATATTTGTATGTATAATTTTATGTATCTCGTTTCCTTTGTAAAGCGCTGGTTATATATAATAGTTGTATGTGTTCTCCGTGTCCAATAAGAAAATAGCGTAGATCCAAATAATCGTTTGTGAAGTTCTCGTATCCAAATTGAGTGCAGGGTCAATAATTATCGCAGCGGCTTTCTCGAAATTATTCCGGTAAGTAAAATGAAAATCACGGTTTGTTTGATTTTTGATCACTGTTTATTCACTGTATAAAAATTTGTTCACTGTATTGATTTTCAATATTTTTAAAAACTGTTATACAAAAATGTTTAATTGTTCTATACTTTCTATCGCTATCTAACTTTTAAAATAATTACTAAGTGCTATAATTAAGTTGGTACCTTTACTATAATAATTTTAATTACATGAGTTGGTGCTATTGCACGTCAACAAATAATGCCAAATTAAGAAAATGATTTAATTTAAAGAAAAATTTATAAAATTTAGTTAAATAATTTAGATAATTTCGATATTATTATTTTATATAAAGATAATTGGATAATTAACTAGATTCTTATATGAATTATGATTGAATTAGATAAGTATAATTTATAAGTTAAACTAATATTTTGTTTTGTTTGTGTTTTCGATGATTTTCAGTGTTTTGTTGTTTTTCAGTGTTTCATCTTTTGATCATCATCAACAAAATTATAATATAAAATTTGTTTTATAATTGATTTGAAATGTTATATAATGAAGAATAACTAGCAATTTTAGAAACCTCTAAATTATGTTCATTTCAATACTTGCATTGAATATTAATCAACATTAATTGTAATACAATGAAATAAATATGTATATCGGTCTGTTCATGTTGAGACTTGGAGTAATTAACATCTTTGAATAAATAAAAGTATCTATACTTCTGTTTCTATATGTCCTTGCTTTCAAAAGCAATGCTTCAAAAAAATACTCATCCAGCAAGGCATCGTTTCAAATTGATTCTATCAAAACAACTCGGGACTAGAATAAATAAATTTGGGTAGAACATGGTTTAAGTGTAAATTTTATACCTTATTACCGTAATACATTCATAACATTTCTGCTCTTTCACAAAAAGTCACAACAAATTTATATTCTGCACCATTCCCTGCAATCGAATTCATGTTATAAACAAAACACCTTGAGATGTAAACCGATAAATCCAATTACTATCTATACACACAAAAATTATATCTAAAATAATCAAAAGCTACATTTAATCTAATTTTCAAATCTAATCTAAAATCAAAATAAAATTAAACCAACAAATCATAACATTTTTTTTTTGTATAATTTTTCGAAAGTCTAATTTCATGATTTACTTGAAACTCTTTTAAATCATAAAAAATTAAGAAAAGCTAAAGAAAAATTCCGCCGGACATATTCATAAATCTCAAGATTTTTTTTATACATCTTACGAATTTTTTTTTCGCTCATATATTTTTTGATCGATGCTTCAATGTTATGTTGGTTAATTTTCATGTCTGCAGTGGTTTATTATAATAAATATTGTCCAAGAAGAATTAAATACAACGACCGAACAAAAAAAAAATCGTAAACTGGATTAAATTATATATTTTAAAATAAAAATAATCTTAAATGATTTATATTTTATATTTTAAAGTTATCGATCAATCGATTTCTTGATCGTCCTTTTTTTTTTGTGTATGGTATACTTGTAAGACACAATTTTTTCTTATTTATTATATGTATATCGCAAAATATTGCAGATTGTATATTTATTGATCGGTGAATTTAGATTACAGTTTTTTTTACATAATTTTATGTAATAATATGAATTATAATATGGTCGATCTAGGATTTTGATGTCTGGTGTCTAATTTATAATTTTCGATATTTTTGTGTTGTTGTCGTAATTTAAATAAGATCAACCTTGTTAATATAATAAAATGTAAAGATTAATGCATATGTGAATATAATTACATATTTTGCGTCTGTAGACTTACCGAGAAATGGAACAGTGAATATTTGGTAAAAATTATTATTTTGCTCGAATTTAATACTTCCCGAATACTGTTGAAAATTATTATAAAACTAAATATTTCCGCTATGCCAAGGCCATATCTTCAGCCGGATTCGAATTTTCTTGTGGTAAAATCTAATACTCTCAGGTGCAGACAAGCTCCGTTTGACTTCACGTTTCCAGATTTAGATTTCCCAACAACATCACTAAGAATCCGATTTTCAAAGCAGTTATTGTTAACTATGGTGCATGATCATTAGAAAAACCGATACGAAAATTAAGTGTGTCAATGGGATCATCGTTTGGAGTAAAGATAAGTTTTTGGTTATCCATCTGTCGTTGGCGGGCCTCTCAATCCGCTTGCACGGTCCAAATATCAAGCGTCACTGTACTTTACTAGGCTTGTTCAAATATATCATTCTTGAATGCAGAACGTCGCAGAACTACTTGCGTTACTATCAAACATGAGAAAAATTACAATTTTGAGCTATAAAATTACTTGGAAATTCAAATGTATTCCAATTATTTAATAAAAATTGCTTGTGTCTAACGGCTGGTGAAGAAAATTCATAGATTTTGAGTTAGTGCAAAGTTGCAATAACATTGAATGGAGAGCCAGAATTAAGATACAATGTGATCACTAATTTTATTAACTGTCGTTATGTGAGTGCGCTAGAAGCAATTTGACGTTTGCGAGAATCATTTTAAGTATATTATGTCAAGTTAAATTTGTGGACTTTTCTTTTTATCTGCAAAAATAAAAAATAAAAAAAATCTCAGATGCATGATAAATCACATGGTGTCATGAGACTTCCTGTTCACCTACCAAATCAGCAAAGGGTCATCTTTCAAGAAGGAAATGAGAAAGAAACATTATTGCGAGCACAAAAAGGATCAACTTAGCTACAATCATGGTTCAAGCTCAATGAAAGTGACATGAATGCAAGACAATATCTGTAAAAAGAAATTCTTCATCATTCAGTATTTTCAAAGGGAAATTGGCGAGTAAGAATGTGAGGCGGTGATAAAGAGGTCGCTAGAATGTATACTAATGTATGTTTGCTTTTATACATTTGTTGTTTCTGTCACCCTTCTCGACCACTCATGTTATGGCAAAATCACGTCGCTGATTTCACACTTGATTACTTGAAAACAAACCCAGAAAATGTCGCGATCAACTAAGCTCATCATGAAACCAGGTCCATTCTTAAGCAATATGGATTATCATGTGTAACTCTTGACTTACTAATACCAACAGTACTCGCTCATGTCGACGATGCTCAAACCATTAACATTTTGGTAGAGGGCCGCGATGCTGATGAAAAGTAAAACTCAATGTGAAACAATTTGACGCATTTAATCGAATCATCAGAGCAATTCACGATCCAAATTTAAGAACTCGATGTTTTTGTCTCGACGATCCTGGTGGCTCTGGAAAAACTTATCTCTACGAAAAAATTTTAGCATTCATTCGAGGTCGAGCAGAAATTGCATTAGCATTTGTCACAACGGGTTGTATCAACATTACTCACTGGTGGAAAGACAGCCCACACCGGATTTAAACTACCAGTCCCACTGCTTGATACTTCAGTCTCATCTATGCGATTTAGTTCACTTAAAGCAAATAATTTACGAAACGATTCTCTCATAAAATCTTTTAAAAGAAATTATGAACAGCGATGAGAGTTATTTGGAGGCAAAACAATGGTTGTTGGTGGCGATTTTTGTCAGACGCTTCCAGTCGTTCTCAGGGGCACACTTACAGATATCATTGAATGCTGCATTAAATCTAATCCACTTTAGAATGATTTTAAACAGCTAACTCTTTCAACAAACATGTGGAGTCAGGGTCAAAATGAGCACAATGATTGGCGTCTCAAAATAGGATCAGCAGAATGATATAGTTCTCATTCCAAAAATTGATCTCCCTCCAACCGACACAGCATCATACCTTTCGTATTAAAACGCCGGCAATTTTCGATAATTCCTGCTATTAAAATAAACAAGGTCAATCCAAGGCCAGTCATTTGATCACGATGGCATTAATTTGAAGACCGCAGTATTTTCACATGGCCAATTATATTCACTAAAAACATATTTTTTTGCCAAATATTTTTCTTTCATTCCATACTTATACATACTCACTAATATATACATATTTACGCTCATCACTGACTGACTCCCTGATTGACTCAGGAACGCTTTTCTTATATTTCCAAATTAAATGCTCAAATTTTATAACTGACTATACCCTGAGTAGACAAAAAGATACGAATTTTTGAAAAAGTTCATCAACTTACAAATCTGTATATTTCCTAAAAAAATTTGGATGCACTTTTTGCGGTCCTTGACCGGTAATTATATAAAAATTATATCCGTCCTGGGATGGGCTGTACCCGCTAGTTATTTTAATATGAGCACAAAATTTCAAGTATGGAACATTATTGGCATATGTTTAAAAAGCGGATAAGTTTGTAATACCTCTAAAGATAAATTTAGATTGTTTGATTACGAGTACTTCCATACATTTCTTGGAAAATTCGATTTTTTTGAAAATCACCTTGTAGCACGATGATAAGCAAATTCTGAGTCAGAAAAACCAAAACATGAAATTTTGCTCCGAATGCGGTTCTTGAAACTTCTAAAGTTAGGGCTTCGGGAGGTGTAAGATGTACCTGTCGTGGTAATGCGATTTTAGATTGCTTGACTTTTTCCGTATATTTGCATCAATTTTTTTTGAAAATCACTATTCTAAAAATCAGCAAATTCTGGGTCAAAATAACCCAAAACCTGCTATTTTGCTCCGATTTCGGTTCTAAAAACTTTCAAAGTTAGGTTTCGGGGGCTGTAATTATCGTGGCAATGCACATTTAGATTGCTTGATTGTTTCCATAAATCTATTTTGATTTTTTTTTAAATCAGTAAATTCTGAGTCAAAAAATCCAAAACCTGCAATTTTGCTCCGATTGCGGTCCACGATACCTCTAAAGAAAGGTTTTGGGGTCTTTAATTGTCTTGGTAAAGCGCATTTAGATTGCTTGATTAGTTCCATACATTTCTTTCGATTTTTAAAATCACCGTGCTACAAACCAGCAAATTCTGAGTCAAAAAATCTAAAACTTGCAATTTTGCTCCGATTACGGTTCTTGGTTATACTCTAAAAATAGGTTTCGGGGACTGTGGTTACGTCTAATTCGTAGCAAATTTTTCTATTTTTTTTTTTGACGTGCAGTCTAAAATAAACAAACCACCAAGATTACAAAATGTATAGTGTAGGTAAACACATTTAAATATTGATGTTTCGCTGCAGACTTCACTCACATAATGTCATGTTACCTTAAATAATTTAACTTGTGTGTAAAATGCCTTGTATAATGTACATTGTTAAATATCTTGTAAAGAAATAAAAAATTCAGTCTGTCATCAACCACATAGAAATACAGAAATACAGTCCACAAAGTTTTATTATTTTTTGAGTTATCCATAAGGTCCTTCGAGCCGGATCACACAATAACGGAGAATTTTAAGCTATTTTCTGGGAACATTGGATCGCAATCACCGTGAAGTGCTACAAATACGTGAGTACAATTTATTTCATTTTTGGGTGCAATAACGCGTTAATCGTTTCAAACAACCAAGTCGCTTGGACGCCATATTGTATTTAACACGCCACGTCGTTCATACTGCCTGCCATTTTTTGTGATAAATATCGAAATTAATATTGTGGTACAAAGGTGCGTTATTCATTTCAACCAATCAAGTTTATTGAACGCCATTTTATAATTAAAACATATTGCCAATTTGCTTGTGAAAGTTGAATTAATTACTGATGATAAGGCCTCTTCTTTACAAAATGCCAACAGAAGCTCAAATTATTGAGGGGTTACAAAAGAAAGTAAGCAATTGTTTTGACGGGTTAGCTAGATTACGGCGCTTTGTCAAGGGAATTACTGAAGTTACAACGTACGAAGAATTAATCGCCCGAATAGAATTGTTCGAAAAATTCTACGTTCAGTTCAATGATTATCAAGATTCATTGCAAAATTATAATACTTCTGTTGATGGTGAGAAATTTGAGGAAGAATACCTGTTCGTGAAAGTTGAGCTACGGAAACAAGCGGCGTCTCGTAATTTGGTTTCGAAAGAGGTAGAGGCTCAAGTTGTCTCCGCTGTCGGGCGGTTAGCAGAACATCAAAAATCACTTTTGGATACAACACTCGACAGATCATACGCGAACAATCAAGACCTACGGTTGCCACGTTTAAATATACCTAAGTTTGGTGGAAGTTATCGCGATTTTCCATCGTTCAGAGACCTATTCGAGGCTTCGGTGCATAAAAATGAAAATCTACAAACATCGCATAAATTTCATTATCTCAGAGGATTGTTAGTGGAAGAAGCCGCTGATCTAATCAAGCATATGCAGTTGACCGATGCAAACTATCCGCTCGCTTGGAAGAAACTTGTCGACAGATATGACAAGAAACGTTATATTGTGGCTGAGATGATTCAAACATTTTTGCAGCAGCCACCAATTCCATCAAAGGACGGATCGTTACGACGGTTGTGTGATAAAAGTGATGAAGTGTTACGAGGGTTGCGGGCGCTGGGAGATCAGGCTGAGAAACGAGATCCGTGGTTAATTCAGATATTGCTACCTAAATTGAATAAGGACATACAACACAGATGGGCGTTATCATCGGCCAACAATAACTTTCCAAGTATTGAAGAGTTTCTCGAATTTTTAAATATACAGTGCGATGCAATGGAAACCTGTCAGGCTGAAACCAATCAACCTAAATTTCCTAACCACTCTCAGAGCCAACAAACCGTCAGATGTCACAACGTAAACGAACACACACAAAATTGTTTGAAGTGCAATGGTGATCATCCTTTGTATAGGTGCAAGGAATTTGAAGACATCAGTCGGGATGATAGATTCCTGTTACTATACGAACAAAAGGAGCATGTTTCAATTGTTTGTCCAGGTCACATATCAAAGAAAGATGTCCTTCTAGATCAACATGCAGGATATGCTTCCGTCGACATCATACACTGTTGCACGGTGATCACGTCGAACAACCCGCTTCATCTGTCAAAATGAATTCAGTTGCATGTGAATCGGAGGAATTGGCTACTAAACCCACAGATGAAGTGAAAGACACAACTTGTGCCCAATTAGACATACATCATACTCGGATGGATCAAGTCGCATTACTTCCAACAGCGCAGGTTTGGATTGAGAATCAATTTGGAGAAAGGGTACTCGCAAGAATTCTACTGGATTCTGGTTCACAGGCAACTTTCATTCGAGAAAGTTTAGCTAACAGACTTAAGTTGAGGCGGTCGCAGGCACGAATGTCAGTATCCGGAATTGCAACAAGTGAAATGGTCACACAGGGTGCCGTCAATTTTCGCATATACGCAAATGAGCCAGGAAGTACTGTAAGCATGTCAATTCACGCTTACATTTTGAAACAGCTGATGACAATACCGCCGAAATCCATCATGTTCATGAACGACGATTTAAATCAACTATCAAAATTGAGTCTTGCGGACTCCGGCTATGAACAAAATCAGCCGGTTGACATCCTTATTGGGGCAGATTACTTCTTCTCCATTATAACTGAAGGTCGTAAGACATTATCAAAGGGAATGGTCGTCGTAAACACATTGTTTGGTTGGGTGTTTTCAGGAAGTAATACGAATGCTGACCGGGAGACGCTCAATAGTTTTCAGTTGAATTGTAATTTGGATAATATTTTGGAAAAATTTTGGAAATCGGAGTCCATTCATTACAAAGAAGAATACACCGATGAAGAGATATTGGCCGTCAAACACTTCAATGAAACGGTTAGAATAGCTGCTGATGGTCGATACATGGTATCATTACCGTTTAAATCGGATGCATTAGTGTCAGGAGATTGCTACGGTGTAGCCTTTAAACGATTCTTGTCGATTGAGCGGAAGTTTGTGGTAGATGAACGATTAAGGACGGAATATTCAAAATTCATACAAGAGTATAGTGCTCTGGGGCATATGGAGTTGGCTGATCAGAACGACAGATCAATAAAGGGAAGATTTAAGCAATACTATCTCCCACACCACGCAGTATTCAAAAACGATAATGGCACACAGAAAATTAGAGTAGTTTTTGATGGATCTGTGAAGCCAAATGGTTCCGAAAGATCTCTCAACGATTCGTTATTGATAGGACCAACTCTCCAACCTACATTGTGGTCAACGTTGCTTAGGTTTCGAAAACATGCGGTATCGTTAGTGGCGGACATAGAGAAAATGTACCGCCAAATATGGATTCAACCCTCGGACCGCATATTTCACAAAATCATATGGCGAAATAACACCTCAAAACCGCTTCAAACTTATCAATTGAAAACGGTAACGTATGGCACTTCATGCGCTCCATTTCTTGCCATAGCTTCATTACAGCATCTAGGTCAATCACTAGAAAATACAAACCCGAAAGTGGCACAAATCATATTGCGCGATTTCTACGTCGACGACCTAATCACGGGAGCAAATACCATTACTGAAACGATTGCACTCAAAAATGAAATAACCAACGTACTTAAAAATCGTGGCTTTAACTTGAGAAAGGTGGTCTCTTCTCACGTGGAATTAACGGAAGGTGATTGCCGAAAGATTACGCTCGACGAACAGAAAGATGTTCACAAAATTTTAGGCGTCGTTTGGAAATCATCAAACGACTCGTTTTCCTTCGACGTTTCTCTCAACGTTAATGAAACGTTGACTAAACGAAGTTTTATCTCGCAAGTGGCTCAGATATATGATCCATTTGGGTTTTTGGCACCTGTCATTATAATTGCCAAAATCTTATTTCAAAGACTTTGGGCTCTCAAGATTGAGTGGGATCAAGAAGTTCCAGTGGCAGTACCAAAGTCGTGGGTTAAAATCAGAAATCAACTGCCTGAACTGTCCGGATTAAACTTACCTCGCTTTTTATCTGATGGACTAGAAGGGGTTACTAAATACGAAATCCATGGGTTTTCGGATGCGAGTGAGGATGCATATGCTGCCGTAGTCTACTCCCGAGTTACCAATACAAAGGGACAGGTAACAATACGTTTGCTGACTGCGAAAAGTAAGGTGGCTCCATTGAAGCAAATGTCACTCCCAAGGCTGGAGTTGTGTGGAGCGTGGCTCCTTAGCCAACTGGTTCAGCAAGTCCTTGAATCACTAAATATTGAGGACTACCACTTATTTGCTTGGACGGACTCTACCATTGTCCTGGCCTGGCTCTCAGAGATACCAAGGAAGTGGAAAACGTATATCGCCAACCGAACTTCAGCGATTTTGCAAATTATTCCATTCAGCAGTTGGCGACATGTGAAATCTGGCGACAACCCTGCCGATTTCGCAACGAGAGGGCTCTTTCCACGCGATATCATTGATACCAACCAATGGTGGAGTGGCCCCGCTTGGCTACAAGAAGATGAGTTTTGTTGGCCTTTGTCGTTTAAAGTTAACAACGAGTCAATCGTATATGCGAACCGAGAAGCAAAATCAATCAAATTGCTTTTTTCATTGAATTGTGAGGAGCATCATCCAATCAAGGAGGTAATGAAACGGGTGTCCGGTTGGGACAAAATGCTTAGAGTTATTTCATACATGTATCGGTGGTGCAAGTACAATAAATTCAAAGGTCCAATTTGTGTCAAAGAATTATCCAAGGCTGAAGTGGTCGTCATTAAACACCAACAACAAGAAGTCTTCTGTAGAGAAATTCATGCACTCGAGCAAAATTGCCCAATACCAAAGAATTCATCTATCATTACATTGGCGCCATTCATCGACAAGGATGGTTTGATTCGTGTGGGTGGACGTATCCAACGATCTTCAGTCGGCTACAATCAGAAGCATCCAATTATAATTCCGAAGTCTTCACCAGTCGGTCGTTTGTTGATTACACAGTTTCATCGGTTCCATTTACATCCTGGGCCATCTTTGTTGACTCACCTGACAAGACAGAAGTATTGGATCATTGGTGCAAAGTCAATTGCGAAGGATGTATCAAGGAAGTGCATAACGTGTGTGAAGTATAAAACCACAACTGTGAAACAACTGATGGGAAATCTTCCTCATGCTCGACTCAACCCAGGAAGGCCGTTTTCCAACGTAGCTATAGATTTTGCCGGGCCAATTAGTCTCTTATCTAAAAAGGGGCGTGGGGCTAAATTAATAAAGGGTTATGTTTGTGTTTTTATAGATACAGTAATTAAAGCCGTCCATCTGGAAGCAGTGTCCGACATGACCACGGAAGCATTTATCATGGCATTGAAGCGTTTTTTCGGGTTACGAGGGTGTCCATCATATATTCAAACAGACAATGGGTCCAATTTTATCGGGGCATCACGACGACTTAAAGAAGTATATGACCTAATCTGTTCAAGGGAACACCAGAAGGAAGTACTTGAACACTTAACATCTTATCGAATACATTGGGAGTTTAATCCGCCAGCATCACCTCATTTCAACGGATTAGTTGAGTCAGCGGTTAAGTCGATGAAATACCATTTATACAGAGTAACACAGGATTCTAATTTGACGTTCGAAGAGCTGTCTACGTTACTACATCAGATCGCCGGCATATTGAATTCAAGGCCATTGTGCCCGAATGATAACAGTTTAGATGATTTTGATGTGCTTACCCCGAACCATTTTCTAACAATGGGTGGTTCAGTTGGATTGCTGGAAGCAGACTCAAGCGACAAGGTTATTCCATGTTCTAAGCGATGGAAACAAGTTCAAGCGCGGGTCAACGGGCTCTGGCGAAGATTTCACTGTGAGTATTTAAGTACTCTCCAGCACAGGCATAAATGGCAAAATGTGAAGTCGAACTTGACTATCGGTGATTTGGTTTTGCTGAAGGAAGACGGTTTGCAGCCTGGAAGGTGGCCTCGCGGTCGCATAATTGAGACACATGAAGGCGCTGACGGAATTGTCCGAGTGGTTACAGTGCGTACAGCAACTTCAATCTTCAGAAGAAGTGTGCACAAATTGATTAAACTCCCACTGGAAGACTAAAAATTAAGCATACATTATTGAAGGCACTGCTTCAAGGCGGTGAGGATGGTTACGTCTAATTCGTAGCAAATTTTTCTATTTTTTTTTTTTTTTTTGACGTACAGTCAAAAAAAAACAAACCACCAAGATTACAAAATGTATAGTGTAGGTAAACACATTTAAATATTGATGTTTCGCTGCAGACTTCACTCACATAATGTCATGTTACCTTATATAATTTAACTTGTGTGTAAAATGCCTTGTATAATGTACATTGTTAAATATTTTGTAAAGAAATAAAAAATTCAGTCTGTCATCAACCACATAGAAATACAGAAATACAGTCCACAAAGTTTTATTATTTTTTGAGTTATCCAGACTGTAATTGTTGTGCCAACGAACATTTAGATTGCGAGACTATTTTCATACATTTCATAGAAAATTGGATTTTTTTGAAAATCACAGTGCAACAAATCAGCAAATTCTGAGTCAAAAAAATCAAAAAAACCTTTAATTTTGCTCCGATTGCGGTCTTTGATACCTCTAAAGAAAGGTTTTGGAGTCTTTAATTGTCGTGATAAAGCGCATTTAGATTGCTTGAATATTTCCATACATTTCTTTCGATTTTGAAACCACCGTCCTACAAACCAGCAAATTCTGAGTTAAAAAAATCCAAAACTTGCAATTTTGCTCCGCTTGCGGTTCTTGATTGCTCTAAAAATAGGTTTCAGGATTTGCAATTTTTGTGCCAACGAACGTTTAGATTGCTTGAATATTTTCATACATTTCATAGAAAATTCAATATTTTTGAAAATCACTGTGCAACAAAACAGCAAATTCTGAGTCAAAAAAATCCAATACCTGATATTTGGCTACGATTGCGGTCCACGATACCTCCACAGATAGGTTTCGGGGGCTGTAATTGTCGTGACAAGGCGCATTTAGGTTGCTTGATTATTTCCATATATTTGTTTCGATTTTTAAAATCATCGTGCTACAAACCAGCAAATTCTGAGTTAAAAAAATCCAAAACTTGCAATTTTGCTCCGATAACGGTTCTTGGATACTCTAAAAATAGGTTTTGGGGCCTGTAATTGTTGTGTCAACAAACATTTAGATTGCGTGACTATTTTCATACATTTCATACAAAATTGGATTTTTTTGAAAATCACTGTGCAACAAATCAGCAAATTCTGAGTCAAAAAAATCAAAAAACCCGCAATTTTGCTCCGATTGCGGTCCACGATACCTCTAAAGAAAGGTTTTGGGGTCTTTAATTGTCTTGGTAAAGCGCATTTAGATTGCTTGATTAGTTCCATACATTTCTTTCGATTTTTTAAATCACGGTGAAACCAGCAAATTCTGAGTCAAAAAATCCAAAACTTGCAATTTTGCTCCGATTGCTGTTCTTGGATACTCTAAAAATAGGTTTCGGGGACTGTAATTATTGTATCAACAAACATTTAGATTGCGTGACTATGCATTTCATAGAAAATTGGATTTTTTTGAAAATCACTGTGCAACAAATCAGCAAATTCTGGGTCCAAAAAAATCCAAAACTTGCAATTTTGCTCCGATGACGGTCCTTGATAACTCTAAAGATAGGTTTCGGGGGCTGTAATTGTCGTGCAAATGCGCATTTAGATTGCTTTATTCCCATACTTTGATTTCGATATTTTTTAAATCACTTTGGTAGAAACCATTAAATACTGGGTCAAAAAAATCCAAAACCTGCAATTCTGCTTTGAAGGCGGTTCTTGATACATCTAAACATAGGTTTCGGGGTCTTTAATTGGCAAGGCAAATCGCATTTAGATTGCTTAATTACTTCCATACATTTCTTTCGATTTTGAAATCACCGTGCTACAAACCAGCAAATTCTGAGTCAAAAAAATTCAAAACTTGCAATTTCGCTCTGATGACGGTCCTTGATAACTCTAAAGATAGGTTTCGGATTGCTTTATTCCCATACTTTGGTTTCGATATTTTTTAAATCACCGTGGTACAAACCAGTAAATTCTGAGTCAAAAAAATCCAAAATCTGCAATTCTGCTCCGAAGGCGGTTCTAAACATACATCTAAACATAGGTTTCGGGGTCTATAATTGGCAAGGCAAAGCGCATTTAGATTGCTTGATTATTTCCATACATTTGTTTCGATTTTGAAAATCACTGTGCAACAAATCAGCAAATGCTGAGTCAAAAAAATCATAAACCTGGTATTTGGCTCCGATTGCGGTCCTCGATACCTCTAAAGAAAGGTTTCGGGGTCTGTAATTGTCGTGGCATTTAGATTGCTTGATTATTTCCATATATTTGTCTCGATTTTTTTAAATCACGGTGCTTTACATCAATAAATTCTGAGTCAAAAAATCCCAAATAGGCAATTTTGCTCCGATTGCGGCCCGTGATTCTTCTAAAAATAAGTTTCAGGACCTGTATTGTTGTGCCAACGAACATTTAGAATGCTTGACTATTTCCATACATTTCATTGAAACTTCGGTTTTTTAAAATCTCTGTGCAACAAATCAGCAAATTTTGAGTGAAAAAAATCAAAAATCTGAAATTTTGCTCCGATGACGATTTTTGATACCTCTAAAGATAAGTTTCGGGAACAGTAGTTGTTGTACCAACGAGCATCTAAATTGGTCGATTATTTCGATCTGAACCAGAGAATCCAAAATCTGGCATATTGCTACTATCGCGATTGTTAATATGTCTAAAGATAATTGAATTTTTCGCGATTAAGAAACTTAAAATGGTAAAAATGGAACTTTGCTGCTTTAAGAAATTGAAGAGGTGACCAATAAAATCTATGATATTTTGTGCGTTGGATGCTTGTCGATTGAAAATTTGGCTAAATAGCTAAGCTGATATGTACGAGTGCACACCTCAATAGAGCAAGCCTTTGATATTCTGCATGAACATTGCGTGTTGACACAGTTAGCATTTCCCTCATATAAACAAGGATTGCAAAATATCATAACCAATAGTGGTAATTACCTTTCTTAGAGCGATCTTGTTGGAGGAGAAGGTTTTACACTAGAATATGCAAGCTCATTTCCAATGTGTCCCTGATTAGTTTAAGAAGGCCCATTTATTTGCGGATCAAACATTTCATTAATTTAGGTTAAAGTTTAATTTTAATTTTGGTTAAAAAAGAGCCATATGAAAGCAATTCGCTGATACACGGTGCTTGCATTACCTGGCCTGTAATTCGAAACTTCGTGAAACCTGTTGCCTGGTTAAATCGAGTTACTTCAGTTATGCATTGCCAAAACCTAACTCCCTATTTGATTCATGGCCACCCACAATTAAACAAATATCCGTATCAAAACCTATTTTATGAAGCCATTTTTAATCTACCTCCATAGTTACGCATCATAAATTCTTTAAGTCTCATCAAAGTCATATGTATGTATATAACGCGCCAATTACAAGACAATCCCAACCTCTTATACTAAATAACATACATATAATTAATTATCAATTTCGCTTTCCATTTATAAAAAACCAAAACAATAAAATTGTCAACTTGAGTCATCTTTTTGTTCCAAGAATTTGTTATATGATTCAATCAGAATGCAAAAAAAAAGAGGCCTATAATTATTCGCGCATCAATGAGTTAGCAGAGGTATAAAATTGCTGCTTCAAACAAATCAAAACGCGTCTTTGTTTTATAATTTCAACATTTTTGTTGTTTTTATTGTTAAAACCGCTGTAATTGTTTAACGTTTCAAGTGTAAATTGCAATAACAGAATACCGACAACAAAATCTTATTACATACATATTATAGTATTCGTAACCGCACCACGTCCACAATTTATGTATGTACATAAGACATTGGAAAAAGTGGGATTTCCATAACTTCTTATGTATATATACATGCAACATATACATAATATGTGTATGTTTGAACATCTTAAATAAAAAAATTGCATGAAAATTAAAATCTTTAAAATTGAATTGGCTGAAGTTAAGAAACCGCAGCACAAGCATAAGCAACGATAAATAAATTCTTCAAATTAACATCATTGTTTGTTGGTTGGCTTATACGTATATACGTAGAGCATAACAATTTTGTATGTTTTTTGTGTTTTTTATATAGGTGAATTGGTTGGGTTGATTGGTAGAAAAACATTTTCATTTAATTTATTAATTCAATTGGTTGAAATGTTGGAAAATGTACATGTACACATATACTCGCGTACATATACAACAAAAAGAAACTTATTGCAATATAAATGCAATAATAATAAAAATAAAATTATTGTATGCCGTTCGCATATTTTGTTGTACACGGTGTAATTGGATATTTCATTTATGTACTCGTTTATATAATATGTACTTTGGAATGGATGTGGAAACAACCTTTTGATTGGATTTTAATTGAATTTAATTATTCAGTGTTTTAGAAAGTTTTTGCATTTTATTTAATTTTTGGTCAAAATGGATCAACCAATTAGATTGAATCAATTTGCGAGTTTAAATTTGTATTTTATTTTATTAAGGAAAGACGGTTTTGATTGTATATAATGGCCAGCTAAGTATATAATTATGGGTACGATTTTATCACGTGACAAATGTTGTTAAATTATTTTTTTTTTGTATAAATAAATTGTTAGATAATTATAAGTTCAATAACATTATAACAGATTTGTAATACATTTATATATAATTATAAGTTGCGTATTCATATTTAGACATGCAACTTGTATTAAGACATTCTCGATAATATTAGGCTTGGTCATGTAAATATAAAAAATGTCATGTTTAAAATTTTAAATATGGGATCTCAAGAAACCTGTAATTTTGTTTTTCATTTAACTGTCAATAAATTGTATTTGTCTTTGAAAGTCATATTTAAATAATAATTTATGGATATTCATATCATAAATATTATAACACTATAATGAAACTATGTACACACACAGTTTTTACGCAGTTCAGCCCTCCACGAAAAAACAAAAATTTTGGTCAAACAAGGATTGCTGATCCAGGGTGAAGTTCGATTATTCTGCCTACCATGGCTTTTGATTTCGCACAATCAAGATGCATCATCTCTACTTTCTTATCCATTTGAAAAATTGCTTTACAATTGGTCGATTGCACACAGATGGGCCTTGAATTTAAATAGCTTGATTCAGGTAAGCCGAAAACGGTTTCACAAAAACTTAAACTATAGCTGTAGAGTACGCTAACTAATATTAATTCATCAAAATGTTTACCTATTGATCAACAATTTTCACTTTACATATTGTTGTTTTGGTTATAAGTATATGAACCGGAACCGGGCAATTTAATTTTTTCCTATCCGTTTGGTCATTTATCTGATTGAAAGTATTGGTAAATTTTCGGTTAAAGAACGACACAGCTCATTTTATTAGAAGAAGCTGTCAATGAGAGAGCTCGGTCGCACGAAAATCTACGAAAAAGAATAGACCAAATTGTTACAATTCTTAGAGCTCCAAGTCTTGTCAAACTCCACTACTACTATGCCGGATTGCTTTTCCATTTAAATTACCTACTCAAAATTAGTGTAAAATATATTTTGGTATACAGGCAGTAAATATTTAAATTTTAAACATTTAAGGCATCACTATTTAAATATTGCGCCAGACTGTCGAACTTCGGATTTCAATAAGAAATTTTATATAATTTGCGAAACCAGCAATTGTAGAATGAGCAGGGTACTATTTCAGAGGGATGAAAATGGTGGTGAATATTAAATCAAAACTGATCATTTCAAAAAAATATTCAACATTTACTATCATTGAATTGTTTATTCTTGAAAGGGCTCATGTCCACTTTTTCTCAAAAGTAGTATTATGACGGTTTTGTATCACAGACACGTACATACGTTTTATGACAAGACGACATTATACCATATGGTTAATGGGACGGCACCTACCTTGCAAAAAAAATCATTTATTCTAGAAAGTGCTCATGTCCAGGACATGTGCCCTTTAAATACTAAACTAATACTTAAAAAGTAAAATATTGTCGTGTTTTTACTTTTTCGTATATTTTATAACATGCTTATACTACTGTGTCCAAAAAGTAAAGCCAGTTTTCAATTTAAAACCGCACATCATAAACATTTTTTTTCTAGTTGGCAGCATTGTGATATATATCTGTGACAAATTTGATTTCAAAACATTCATTAGTTTTTGTTTTACGCAATCAGGTTTTGTACGACGCTAAAAGTGCATTCGGCGATTTTTACAATTTCTAATTATATTGAGCAAAGAAAAGTTGCATTAAATTTTGTTTTCGGAATGAAAATTCGGGTGCAGAAACGTTAAGGATGTTGCAGAAAGCCTTCGGGGACCATGCTTTGTCGGAAAGGAATGTTTACAAGTGGTATAAACAGTTTAAAGAAGGTCGTGAAAGTGTTGAAGGTCATGTTGACAGTTTTCATCGATTATCGTGATGTTGTCCATTCAGAATTCCTTCTACCCGGCCAAACCGTCAACAAATAGTATTATTTGAGTGTTATGTGTTATATGCGTTAAGCTATTCGCAAGAAGAGGCCAGAATTGTGGGCAGACCATTCTTGGTATTTACACCACGTGTTGCACCTTCTCACACTGCACTCGTTGTTGTGACTTTTTCGCCACAAAGTCGATCCATACCATTCCACAACCTCCGTGTTCGTCTGATTTAGCATCGTGTGACTCCTGGCTATTCCCGAAACTCAAAAGACCACTGCGGGGAATTGTTTTGAGACGATAGAAGATATCATATAAAAAATGCCATCCCGGAAGGCGACTTTAATTCTTGTTTCGAAGACTGGAAAATACGTTGGCATAAGTGTATTGTGTCGGGAGGGAATTACTTTGAAGGCGACGAAATAGATTTGGAAGAATAAATAACTATTTTGTGAAATAAATAAAAACTGGCTTTACTTTTTGGAAACAGTAGTATACAGCGACAAATCATTAAACTAATCTACCACAATATATCCTATGTGTAGAGACAGCACTGCTTGTATAGACATTTGAGTTGGTTTTGAGTAAACTCAGCTTCGCTAATTATTCTATTTAGTGCCAGAATGCATATCGGTTTTTTCAAGAGTAATGCCCTGGTCAAAATCGTAATAACACGGTATTACGATTTGTAATGGCTTTTTGTATTGAAAAAAACCTGACCAAAATCTATCAGTATTTCCCCGTTCGAGGCCATAGTTTGCTACCTTGTGATCGTGTGTTTGGAGTAATCAAGAGAAATTTAAAGCAAATAATGATCAAATATTAAACTTTAAGGATTGATGGCCTAATTTTTCAAAAAGCAGGTAATTGGTGTTCAATCAAAAGGCAGAAAAGCAAAAAAAAACAAATTTAAAGTTTCGGAATTTTCAAATTTTGAAATGACCATCAGCGACGGAAATTTGGAAGCCCGGGAATTTATTGATACTTTGGAAAATTTTACGTTTAAACTTCTACGGTTTAATACTTCCGAATTTATGAAGAAGGTAAGATTACCTTCTCAAAGACCGTTTGATACTGTAAACGTAATAAATATTACAAAAATATGTGACCTGCAAAAACTCCTAAAGTACATACCTGCTCAGTGTCTGTATTTTTACGACGAAATTATGCAGTGGCCAACTGGAATGGAATATAATAGTGAAGGCAGTGAAGTCTTTAAAATATATATTTTACTTTTTTAATCCTTTCGAACGCCATTTAAAATTAACTTACTACAAAAAATAAAATACGTAGCACAACTATGCACTGCTATGATATGGAAATGCTCATATAACTGTAATATGAACATAAATACATCAGAGGACAAACGCACAAGGAAAATGGGACAAAAATTAAAAATAACGGCTGGTCGAAGTGATGAAAGTTGATGTACAATACATATATTATACATTCAGGAGAGCTAAGGTTTTGTAATCCTAATGAAATTTAATAAATAAAATTGTAATATATTTTTTGTATTTATAATTGCAAGGGCCCATGTTCATGCTCTAAAAATGAGCATACCAGCTGAAATAATTGACAAATAACCCCAAAATTCAACTTACAATTGCATAGCGACTCACATTTTCATCAACAAATCCAAATTCCCTCCTAAACTTATTTTTGCTGACAAAATAATTTTTTTTTTATTTCCTGAATAATTTGAAAAAGTGGACATGAGCTCTTTCAAGAATAAACGATTCAATTGGGATGGTTGAGAGTCTTAATAAACATTTCTTTCTGAGTGTAAATACTTTGCTGGTGGTAAATAAAATCGTCAACATTTGAAAATAATTATATCTAGTGAGCTTTTAAATATAGCAAGATATTCCCGTTTCTGTGACATTTTATTGATTGAAATTTTAACGACATGTTAATCGATAATTCGATACATTATTTGTGAATTGCTTTAATAAAATCGCCTTTAAAGGTATTATTTCTGAGTATATAAATTCTCGTGGTATTCAAAGTCGTATATAACTCCTAATAGCAAATTATTACATGGGAGGTGGGATTCGGTAACAAATGATAATTAACATTTATTCTGATTTTGTATTGATTGTGTTTTATTATTTCGTATTTTTGAATGGTCGCCACAGCGATGCCCCATCCATATTGAAGTACTGAGTAAAGAATTATACCGGCCAATTCTCACGTTGCTCACATAATGTTCTGAAATGGAGCAAATTAAATTCTTAAGGACTTTCAACGGTACACTAGAGATGTATAACTGGATCTAATTGTTAAAGGTTGAAAATGTAAAATGGCGAATGCGACTTTGATTGGTGCCCAACACGTATCACTTCTAAATACTCTAACATCATTTGTGAGTCTGTGATTTGGCGGTATGAGAGTAGAAGATTTATATTATCGTGACCAATTCTGACATTGGGGAATTTGTCTCAAAATTTAAGCAAAGCAGTGACATATTGTGCCTGCCTAAAATAACGGAAAATGTTTGTAAAATATAAATGGTTGATTTGGTGATCTTTAACGGATGCTGGGAAAAATGTCGTCCGAGATTCGGTTAGACCCAATTTTGTAAAATATCATTCAAAAAATTTAAATCTTTGACAAATATTTTAATTTATTTACTATTTGAAAATTTAAAAAATATATGTGGGAATTGGTTAACAAGTTAGAATTTTGGCCGAACAACAATGAATTTGTGGTTGAATTTTTAACATATATTATAAATTAAATTTATCATCAATAAGATTCTTTCGGCTTTTTGTAGACAAACTATATTAACAATAATGGTATTCACAACATTTTTCGATTGGACCAATATAAATATAATGAAAATAATTTATAAAATGTAGGAACGGCTTCATAATTGGTAAGCAAAATTACATAATATTTATGTCAGGTTCATAATAGGAATGAACATTTTTTGGGGGTTTGATGAATAAATTCGTAAATTATATATTTTAAGAATTTATACATATTACTTAATCCAGTGATGAAGAAATAAAAAACTTTAAATTTTATTTTTGAATTATTTTATTTATTGTATTTATCGATTAGATATACTAATTAAAATTATTAATTTAAATTGGCCGTTTTGTTAGCTCTTTGAGCATAAAACTCAGTTTAGATGAAATTTTTTTTATTTTAAAACTGGTATTATAAAAATAATTTTCGACAAAATGCCAAAAAAGTTTTTCTTCGTTGGGATATTTTAAATTAAATATAAAAAACACATAAAACAAATCTGTGCACAAAAATTAGAAAGGGATAAGTCGAATTATGCCCTAATCAACTTTGCACATTTTCTCTTTAATTTTCTATTAAAACACGTTCATTTTTCCAATTTTTAAGTTTCTATCAAAGAGAGAAGAATATCTTATCGATGCGGTCATCAATCTGTTGGACATTTCTCCATGGCATCTTGCAAATCTTTTATTGTGACTTTCGTGGTTGTCCTTTTATCCGCGTTGTTCTTCTTCACAATTATTTGGATTGTTACTAAAAATCCTTGTAGGCACCATAATTATAATTAAACAAAAGTCGATTATAAAATTACTCATAAGTTGGAAAATACGATCCGGGATGATTCCTTTTAAGGAAGCTTTCGTTTCTGAATTATATATATTAATGGTGAGAAAACAGGCACAACTCTAAAATGATTTATTTTTGCAAACCCCTAGAAATTTCGCGGAGTATGTCAAAACAAGAAAATAAGCAAGGTTTAGTCTTAGGTAATTTTCAACAAGGAATTTAATGGTGAGCTTGGTTGTGACCTTGACCTTCATCTTAAAGGTCATTTTGAGATCAATGTCATTTTTTATAGGGAAACCCCAGTTTTTGACATCGGATTCGAAACGAGCAATCAATTGCCCGTCCGAATATGTATTTTGCAAGACCTCAAAAAGTCACCTGAAGGAATATATTTTAATTGTAAAGCTTATGATTTGCTACGAAAATTAAAAAAAAAAAATATAAAAAATCATAAATAACAGAACTTTGTAATAATGCTTGTGTTGCTATGAAAATTATAAAAAAATAAAAAAATATAAATTTTAAAAATAAAGAATTAATTTTTTTAATTTTCGTAGCAAATCAAAAGCATTGTAACTAAAATATTTTGCTTCAGGTGACCTTGGGAGGTCAATTGATCCGCTCTTTTCGAAACCGATGTCAAAAACTGGGGTTCCCCCATAAAAAATGACCTTGATCTCAAAATGACCTTTAAGATGAAGGTCAAGGTCACAACCAAGCTCACCATTAAATTCCTTGTTGAAAATTACCTAAGACTAAACCTTGCTTATTTTTTTGTTTTGACCGAACTCTGCGAGATTTTTAGGGGTTTCCATACTTTTTCCTCACCCTGTATAATTTATAATATTTTAAATAACGGATTCATTATATTTTTGTAAAATGTTTCAAATTTTATTCATATTTTGTAAAAGCTTTATTCGTAAAATTTACTACAAGTTTATTTTTTAGTCACGGTCTGGAAAAATATTTCTCTAGTCTAGGTACAGGAATTTTGGTTTCTACGGAAAAAGTTTAATTTTCCTTGGTTTAAAAAGAAAAATTGTTATTAAAACGCATTTGAAGATGCGCCCTAAGTGAATCCGAAAGCTCAAGTTAATTTAAAAAATAAAAACAGTATAGAGCCGTAAACCATTAAATAATTTTAATTTCTTTAACCATCAGAATTTTTAGAAAATTTATTAAACATTTGATATTTTAAGACCATGAAAATTTCAACAATATTTTTAAAATATAACATTACAAAATTCAAATCTTGAAAATATTTAACAAATATTTTAATTTATTTATTACTTAAAAAATTGAGGTGTGGCCAACACACGACTTTCTTTTACGAACAGCGAATTTTGAGATACTTTTATAATGCAAATTTCTTGCCAACTTAAAATTGAATTGTTAATAGTAAACATCTTTAGGAGGGAGAGCAATGAGTCCAGATAGTATCAGGTTCATTAAGCGCTTGAATATTGACTGGACGGATAATTAAGCAGTGTCCAAGTACAAAAGAATTTAAGCGAGGTGGCTGAACGCCCACATTTCTCTTCAAAATAATAATAACAATGTGTATTAAAGATATATTGTATTACTCGTTTAATATTATTATATTTTTTGGGCTGATATTTCTTATCTATAAACAAGAAAAAATCTAATTTAATTATTTTTTAGAAAGTGCATCTGAAAAATATCTTATTTAATGATCAACTGTTCTATTTCATTTTATTTCAAATATTCGGTATAATATTATTTTGATGATTTTTATGGATTTATTTTTATTGGCAATCAATAAACATTTGGTATTAAACTCGGGGTATACCTTTCTAATTGCTAAATTAAATAAAAGAAAATTATTTCTTTAACAATTAAATTCATTAGTTTCGCATAGCGACTATTTCTTTAATTAAGAATCTGTATCCTTCAAGCTCTATTCTACATAATTACTATTACACATTTGGAATTTGTAAATAAAATTAACACTATAGGTACTTTAGACGAGCAGATCAGTAATATTTTGAAATGTATTTAACTTTCACCCTATATTTACGTAAATATTCGGCTCTAACTATCCAATTACATACCAAACAAATTATAGATTGTGTTCGTAATTAACTTAATAAAGATTATTTCAACATATTATCCACTTCAATTATTTTATCCATCCAATTTTTTAAAAGTACCTCTTATCAAATTCACTTGTACGCACCTCTTCCATATATACAATACACAAACATCAAAACGTGCAACAAAAAGAAACCTACATAGAATACAAAAAAAAAACACAAAACAAAAAATCTTCTGCAGCATCTCAAGTCAAAACAACGAAAGAGCACAAAAAATGTTATCCAACTTCAATAATATGAGGCACGTGGCCTTATTTTTTTGTACTCTTGTTGTGTTTAATGAATTTTTTTTTTTTTTTAGTTTAGTTTAGTTAGGTGAAATAAAAAACTCGCTCTTACAAAAAAATAAAAATGAAGAATTGTATCAAAAATAGGATACATTACATAGGCCACGTGCAAGTACTCACGAAATTTACACAGCAACTCGGGTTAATGGAAATTTTCATGATTAATACATTGTGGCGAAATTACATTATGAGATTTTCCATCCCTCACCCCCCCCCCCCCCCTATTATGCAAGCGGCATAAGTAAATAAACCTTTTAATTAAAAATTACAAAAAACAAATGAAAAGTCATAACTTTGTCGCGTGTATTTTAACAAAAATGTCTTAATAAATTTATAACATTGTTTGTGATGTACATTTTTGAATGTTGGTT
This sequence comes from Tipula helvola, assembly GCA_963556165.1. NCBI lineage: Eukaryota > Metazoa > Arthropoda > Insecta > Diptera > Tipulidae > Tipula > Tipula helvola. Next base: position 11,596,746 of record OY744481.1, on the reverse strand, counting down.
ATGTGGTTACATAACATTTAGGTAGGTAGGTACAAGCATATCAATGAATTTTAATCCCTACGGGGGTATTCAAACTACATAAAGTCATCATCACATAATAATTGAGTTGTTTCAAATGCAGTAATTAGACAATTACACATTCACAAAAAAACTTAATGATTGACGGATGTGTAGCTTAATTGTTTTGATGTTTTATTTATTGTTAATGATGGTAATGTGTCATAATACTTGTATAATAACAACAACATTATATATTGACAATGTTAACTATTAAGATGAATTAACATTAATGATTTGTTTATAATTAAGTATAATTTTGTGCGCGGTCACATTAAATTATATAGTGGCTTAATATGTATGAGTATTTACATGCTGGTCGCCTTAGGGCTCTATAATTTATATTAACTCTATATGGTTTGATATAGTTATATTAATAGCCCGATTTTATATTGTTTTATTCGCAATTCTAATTTAAATTGGAATCCTCTAAATTATTGTTCCTGCCGTAATCCCATCAAATTTTTAGTTTTCTAAAAACAACAAACCGAAATCATTGTGTTACATATATCAAATATGGAGCCTTCTTATAGAATATTATAGTTCGCAATTTATATTATAATAAAAGGTATGTAGAAAATAGATACCGAAAGGTAAGAATGTTTCTGATAGTGGCGACGAGAATTCAAAAAAGGAATACACGCACGCTTAGAATATTAATCTAATTTGAAAGTTAACTCGAAAACTAAATTACACGTGTGAACGCTGTGACAGAAATTCGAAGTTATGTGAATATGGTAATGCAAAGAAAAAAATCGAAACAAGGAAATTTGAATAGAAGTAATAATTATGTGGAATAACTATGGTCAATTTATATACAATTTTTAGGCATTCGTCCAAGGCACCTCCGACTAAACCAATCTGCAAGCACCTAATACGCTCTAGTTACAAATAAAGCTAATTTTCTTTTAAACATATTACAAATAAAACCAAACCGATCTAAATTTTTTTCTGCTTAAATCTGGCAAAAACTTGGCCAGAAATTTTCAAATTAAAATCGAAATACCGAAAGAAAAACGGGATGAAGTTATAACATTTATAAATAAGGAACTTAAATCCTCGTCATTCACATATTATTGTCGAAATTCGAATTTAAACAATCGATTTAACCAATAACTTATTGCTGCGACTTGAGTGCTAACACCTCTCAAAGTTTTCATTCTGTTTAACGAAACAATTATTAAAGAAAATATAAACTTGACATAACTTTCTAAAACTTATTTTTCATTAAACGATGCAAGTCGCATCCTTTAACAAAAATCATCGAGAACAGATTTTAAAAATTGACTATCGACCATGCCAATATGCAAAATTTATAAACCACAAATCATATTTTAATTTAAATAGGATTCTCAATTATTTATCATTGTCGCACGTGACTAAATATGTTAAGATACTGACAATAAAAATTCATTTGATAAAATGAAAATCTGGATATTGTTTATAGTGGAGAAAATCTCACAATCATCAAAGGAGATAGTATATTGCAGTTCTTTATTTTATTCCTCTTATACGTACATATATCCATAAATATTATGAATTCATATGTATATGTGTTGTGTGGTGTGTTGTTATTTTTTTTGTGTCAAAAACAAACATCAGAATATAGGATTTTTTTGTTTTGGTTTTGTTGTAAGCTTTTTGTGGTTTTCATGTCACTTGTCTTGATCAAATTGCACATACGTACACATAAAAACGGAAATTGCCTGAAACCAATTCGAAATAATCAAAGAAGAAGTTTAATTTGATTTCTTTTTGCGTTTCTCTCATTTCATTTTCATTTTTATTATTTTACTGTCTTATATATAGATCTCCGTGTTCTTTCATCGTTGACTTTTCAAATATAATACGAGTACGTACGTACGAGATGCACACAATGTTTTGGCAGCAGAATGTAAATTTTTTATTATTTTTTTTGAGAGAGGGTGAAAATTAGAAATATTTTTTTTTTGTTTTGTGGTTGATTGTTTTCAGATTTGTTTCAAGTTTATTATTGTGCAATATACATACTCGTATATAATATTAAAACCATCTGCTGTTGTGAGTTTATAACAATTCAACCCATTCATAACTTGGTATAACCAACATGTTCAATATATGGATTTTACTGACCACAAGTGATCGAGGGTTAAAATTCTTCTTCATTTCCATATTTTCGGTTCAATCCAATCAAAAAACTTAAATAAATTATTTTCATTCATGAAAAATAAAAATTAAAAAGTAAAATACAAAAATTCAAATAATTAATTTCCTTTACATTTTATTTTTTAAGAATAATCGATTTCGTTTAATTTTATCCTAATAAATAACAATAATGAATCCTTAAAAAAAATTTTTTTTTTACTTTTTTTTAAATTGGAAATCGAATATATTGGAAATAAATTTACGTATCGTTTTTTTTTTTTGTTTTGTTTCAACGGGATTAAAAGTAATATTTCTTTAAATATAAAATAAAAACTTTTAATTTAAGGTACTTTGTTGTGGTTTGCGCAAATAAAAACTTGAATGAAATTTTTACTTATCTTCTATACACACGAGTATATGTACATATATTGATTACAGAAGATTCGTAATTAAACCGCGATCTCAAAACATGTAGCAACTCTGTTTTTATGTCATTTAATTTAAATATGTGCACATATAAATAATTTCAAAATTCCTTTTAAAAAACATAAACATAATTTCATTGTATATTATGGTACTTCTTTTAGTTAAATAACAAAACAAATCATTAAAATTTATAAAATGCTTAAAACAAAAACAAATTGTACGAGTACATAGCGGAGAGAAGGAAAATTATTATTATTTTACCTCCTTTGTACTACATATTCTGGCATTATCCTTTTTTAATGATGGAAAACAAAAAGAAAATACAACAAAAGTAAATTCATTAGGATTGTTAAGATAACAATAATAACAGTGCAGTAACATGAATAGTAATAGTAATAAAAAAATTATATCATTAAAAATTAATTGCAAATTAAACAGAAAGGAATGGTAAGATGATAAGCAAATAAGATATTGAAGCAATTTTAAAATAAGGAAGCTAAAGATGGGTTGTAGAACAGAAACGTATTGATTAAATGTTCGTATTTATGAAGGAAAATTCTTATTTGAAGTTTATTATTTTTTGTAAAACCTGTCTAGGCCTCATTTACATTTAGTTTTTAGATAATAATTATTTTCGTCTCTTAATAATATGCTTTGCTGTTGGTATTTTTGGGGCGGAAAAGGGGTTCTTTATTTTTTGACATATTTCACAAAATCGCAGTTTTTTTTTTGTGTAATGATTTCACTTCATCCCTGTGGGCGATGGGCGCTTCCATGCTCAGCCATTTGAGGTTATACACTTTAATTACAGACCACCTTAGCATGACGTTGGATTTGGAGTTAAATTAGTATTCCCATACACAAGTTGACACATATTTTGATTAAAGGTTTTTAAAAATGATTGGGTGATCGACATCAAGGTAAGTCGTTTTCATAAAAATTCGTTTTGGTTAACGAAGGTTCTTGAGAATAATTATCGTTTTTTGTACTCGGCATTTATTTTATGCCTCTTGCTTTGACGTCATGGAGGTATTTCGTACTAAATATTTTCTAAAATGATTGTACACTTGTTTATGCCTTGACTTATTTCGTCTTTCGGTAAATTTAAAAGTATTTTGCTTTCCCAACCGTTTTTAAAATCCCGGGAGGCGAGGCGAAACCCACGAATTTCCTGGGATCCCGGGAAATTAACCAAAAATTCTGAACTTGGAGGCACTTGGTGAGAGGCAGTTCTCAATGACGTCAAAGCTATTAAAAGTTTTAAATTTCAGTAAATTGTTGACCTTGCTAATCCATAGAAAATGGAAGGATGCAAGAAATGTATTTGAAGGAAAAATCAAAAAAGGAGGGTGGCGGCTACTGACTTAAATCTTCATGAACGAATCGCCATTAATCGATTTTTTTTATTTTGCTTAGATCTCGTTGCATAACTGCTGAAGACATTATTGATACGGGGAAATCAAGCGATTAATGTAAATTTTTCGGTTAATCTGTACGTTATTAATTTTATTTACCGATTATAAAATTTATAATGAATTACTTATTAACTTTTTGGGAAAAAATTGTCGTGAAAAAATAAGATCCTCAAATTGTCAGTAGGTATACTGCACTTAAATTGCACAGGAAGTTTTAGCTTATAATAATCCATCGACATTTCAATTTCACCTTCCTGGCTATGTAATCTGTCGGTTATGTAATGCTCGTATTTTGGCTTGGTCGATTATGAATCACTCGTATGAGTTTCAGTTGCTGATATTCAAAAAAATAGCAGATGTGAGGAAACGTGATGTAAGGATTAAGAAAACGCGTATATTACTTATCCAGGCATTTTCAAGATTTTATGTGATTTTTAGAGGTTTTTAACCTTAGTCGGGGTCTGTTTGGCGCAACATTGGAAGAGTGTCATTTATATATGTGGTGCAAATCATGTGAGTGGCTCCAACTACAGCGGCAGTAAATAAAATACAAGTTACAAAATGTAGTTTGTACTTTCATTACGTAATTCAATATAAAGGATGGCCAAATAAGTTATGTATGATTTTGATTCCTTTCGGGATTTTTAGTTTATCAGAAATCTATTTGCACTATTTCTTGACAAATTTTAAAGCACAAAATACCTAATTATCATAATTCACATAAAATTACAAAATTAACGTTAATCAATCAAATTTAATCCACTAACAGTTACACAGCCAAAGCACCAGAAAACAACCGTAAACTTCGACCTAGAAATAATGAATGATGATTAATTAAAATCTAATTTAAATGTCACATATTTTACAAATTTGAATGATTTCTCTTGTCATGCTAAAGGTTTAAATATTTTATACTTTAATATTCGTCGTTTTAAAAATAAGCTTTCTGAATTATCTGTTTTAATTAAATCATTTGAATCAGTTATACATACTATAGTTTTGTCAGAGATTTGGCTTTTAACCGGTGAAAGTGAGGATTATAATATTGATGGATATAAATCTTTTCATTTATGTAGGGATTCTAATTAATCAGACGGTGTAAGTATATTCTTATTAAATGGTTTATCCGGGAATATTATGCTGAGTGATAATTTTGAAAATAGTAGTTTTCTATTAGTTAACTTATTAGAATTTATTCTACGAGGTTTAGTCAAATATTATCTCGCTTAATTAATGAAGCTATAGATTTGGGTAATTAATTTTCAAACTGAAATATGCATTTCTAAAGTTATTCCCATTTTTAAAGGTGGAGGTAAGCTAAACTGCTGTAATTTCCAACAAACTGCATTGTTTTCTAAATAATTTTAATATAATATATCCGAATCAAAATGGTTTTACATCAAAGTCTAATACACTAGCAGCGAGTACTTACCTAATCAGCTCAATTCAACAATCACTTGATCAGCAATTTAACGTAATTTGCATATTTATCGATCTTTGTAAAGCATTTAATTGTGTAGACCACAGAATTTTAATAAGAAAGTTAGAGAAAATTAATGTGTGTGATCCTGAACTTTCTCTGTTTAAAACTTAACTTAACCGCGTTCAATACACCACGGTCGCCAATACTAATAGCTTACAACTAAATATTTTAAAGGGCGTTCCGCTAGGATCAATTTTGGGTCCTCTTTTATCATATTTTTTATAAATGATGACTACATCTAAAAATGAATTGGGAAATGTTGCTTTATGCTGATGATATAGCTATCATTTATGCTAGTAAGGATCCGATTAATGAAATAGTTCAAGGCATTGAGGAAGATCTGGTTATAGTATAAACGATTGGTTGGATAACAATTTAATGAAATTAAACGGTAATAAAACTAAATAAAATATTTTTGACCGAATGAATATATAACCTTGCCAGCAGTTAACAGCAAATTTTTGAACCAGCCTATCATTCAAGTCCAGGATATTGAGTATTTAGGACCAAAAATAGATTATAAACTAAAGCTCCATAATCAAAGTAATGCGGTCAAAAAAAGAATATTTCCAATGTTATTTGTTATTAAACTATCAATGGCATTCATATCCTAATCAACTGCCTAGAAATTATATTCTTCATTTATTCTGCCTCAAGTATTATATTTAAACCCAATCTGGGGTTCTGCGGGACCAGGGTCACCAAAATCAATCAATTGCAAGTTTTGCAAAACAACGTCATTCTACAATTGAGCTCTACACATTAGATCGTCTACCGTGTTCAGTATATAAGTATGAGTTAATTTTACTAATTTTTAAAATTAACCACTTGCTTATCAAAAGTATTCATAAGCTTGTTTTAGTTAGAGATGTTCATACTTACCAAACCCGGGATAATTTAAAGATTTATGTCAGTAGCCACAGAACTAATTTGGGATTTAATAATATTCTTTGCCGCGGGTGTTTATTATTTAATAACTTACTTGAATCGGTAAAGAATGAATCTCTTATAAGTCGGTTTAAGGCTAAGTTAAAGCTGAGTTTAAAATGAGTGTATTAAGAACTGCACTTTAAATCATTAATTAATGATTAATAACATTCAAAATTGGACGTAGCACTTACGTGCTTGAAAGTATTGATATGAAAATATGTAAAAAATCTACACAACAAATTAAAAGACCTGTCAGATACACGCCAATAATTTTAAAATTGCAGTGTGGCTAACTTTAAAACAAAACAGCACTAAAAACAGCATCTGTTTACAACTCTCGTCGAAATAAAGGTGAGAATTTACTAAAATCAAACTCGTATGACTTTTCCAGTCACGGCCGTCGGTGAGGTGCTCATCCAAGTATCAAGTTGAAATAAAATGTTGTTAAATTGTACTTAAAAAAAATATTCTTGAATTCTTGGTCACATACCGTAAATATTACTACAAAAAGGTTTTGATCGAAGAACACAAACAACATCATTTTATCGTAAGTTTTAATCTCACCTGTATGCACAATTGAAAATGCTTATTTTCTCTGTTTAAATAGTGAATTTAATTAGCCTAAAAATTTGTGATTTTACTAGAACAATAAATTATCAATGTCCTTATTTAAAGAAATTAGTGAAATAATTTATTTGGTAAACATCTTTCTTATTGCTTTTTTGATAGATGCATTTTCGGGTCATTTTTAGCTTCTAATGTGACGAAAATGAATTTTGAGATTTAAGTACATCATAAAGAAATTTTAAAACCATTTATTTTTAAACATTATTTTACAAAGCGAAACACTGTTCCCTGCGAAAATTGAATAAATTTTGGGACAAAATTAAGAAATTTATAAATTAAAAATGCCCAGAATTTAGGATGGAAATTCCGGGAGTCAGGTGTATAAAAATTTACTTATTTTCCCGAGAAAAACCCTCTAGGTCGGAGTTAAAATGTAATACGATACATCATCATCTGCTGCGGTATTAAGTAGTGCCAAATTTATTAAACTGATTAAATTTGACTTATGCTGTATGCCTCAGGTCGTTTTTTTTGCAATACTCTATTCACCAAATCACCACTAAGCATTTAACGAAAAGTCTCCCAGTGAAGTTACTTTTCAAGATAGATATCATGTATTTGGTGCAAAAATTTAAATTTGCAGCACAAGCATTTATTTCACTTTTCTTGGCCTGTAATTTACAATATTATTTTTATGTCCTTTTTTAAAAATGGGAATAACCTGACTTGACTCTCTTCCAGTTTAGTTGGAAAAATACCCGAATCAAAACTAAAATTTAAAATATATGAAAACACATTAACATTACAATGAGAAATTTATTTGACAAGAATATTGCTGCAGTTATCAATGCCAGTAGAATAATTAGGTTTCAGATTCGATATGACTTTTAGCAGTTCATCTGGACAAGTTTCAAAGAAAACCCATGACTGTATAGTGGAATTGCTATAAATAAGTTGAGAAAATCAACTTCATTGTTACTTACAATCAGTTTTAAATCATGGACCGCATTTACAAAATAAATATTGAAAAATTCAGCCAGTTCACGTCTGTCAGTTATACAACAATTGTCATCAATATCAATTTTTGTTGAATTTGCACATTTATTCTGTTTTTATTTAAAACGCCATCAACTAGTTTCCAGCATTCTGAAATATTACCATTCGCAGATTCAAATTTATTTTTGTAATCCCCATAGATAATAAGATTTTTCGACTTAATACCTGCAACAACAGTATTAAATTCATCAATATATACAGACGAGTTTAAGGCATGAAATCTATAAGAACAAACAACCGAAAATGAAATAGAATCAAAATTAAAATTAAACAGCAAGACGTCAGCACTAGTAATATCAAAATAGGAGACAGTGGAATTACACTTACCAAATATATTATAGCCAGGAATTTTATAGTTATCAAGTTCAAAATCCTCAGTCCAAACCTCCGACAATGGAATGATCTGTGGAATTTTATTAAGTACAGCAATATTAGCTAAAAATAAATAAAAAATTTTACGGATACTTCTTATATTTTGATGTATAATAAATAAAAACCCTTGAAACCCTTAAAAAATAGCGTTCACGTATTCTGTTTTTGAATTTTTTGACCAGAGTTCCAGTTGGCCAAACACAAGGATTCAACAAGATTTCAAAGTCTGATTCCAGTACAGTTAATTTAAAAGATGAGTAGTCCATATTAACTGCATCTTTACTCTTGGACCACCTAAAACCTGTAACCAATTTTATGTCAGCAAACTGGACATTTACATAATTCCGCAAATCATTCTCATTTACATCCGCATGCAGTCTATAAATAAATGCCTGCGCCGTTCGACAGTGCGCAGCACATCACTACACCAATACCGGATCCAATAATAATTTTATTTGAGTTCCGATTTTTAGTGGAATTGAAATTAATACCACACTCATCATTTATCGCGGCACCTTTATTATGCCAAACGTCTTTAGATGTAGTTGTAATACGTTGAATTACAATTCCAGAATATGAATCCAGCTTCGAACCTTTGCTGACTTAGTTTATTTACCTTACTGTAAATTCAGGAAAATGCTAATTTTAATTTTGGAAAACACTAACTGATGCAGGATTTAAAATTTTAAACAAGAAATTGCTGCGGGCAAAGTTGCAGTATACCTGGATGTTTTATTCAAAGCAATGACATTCGGAGACATTTTTTTGACTTGCGAAAAATTTTAATTTAGAAAAATAAATATTCAGGCACAGCATCTCCTATTATTTACCATCTATGAAAGACTGTTATAAACTAACCAACTATTTAGAAAAGTCCAAAATTTAGCCAAATAAATCGTCCTGAGGAACACAGATAGAAAATAGAAGATATCTCTTCAGTATGTACATAGTTGACAGATATTTTATGATTTTGTTTGAAATTTGTGTACCACGTTCAGCTTTCCTTACTCAAAGTTACTGAATAATGTTCAGCTTTTTTGAAGCTAAACGTCTAAAATCCTATAACATTTCTCGTTGACAAACCAAAACCGTTTAATAAGAAGGATCATAATTTAAAAGTTGAATGAAGAAGACATTTTAAATGTAATTTGTCAATTTACACAAGTATTTTTTGGGATCCTAATTTTATTTGTGGCATTATGTATACTCTGAACCAAACATGAACTGTTTTATCGATGTATATTAAGATTTAAAAGTCAAAATACCAAACCATTATATTTATCATCATTAAAAAGTCAAACCAATCCTAAAAAAAAAAGAAAAGATCTGATAATAATTTTTTTCCACCATTCTCTGATACATCCATTCCACATTTTTCTACGGTAAAAATTATACGCTAGCGCATAATTTGCATGCCTAATTAAATACTTAAATAACCGTATAAATAAAAACGCAAACTAGCGTGTGTTTAACATATTTCAAACAACAACAAAACATATTTATGATGAATATCTCAGTTTATTTAAAAAAAAAAAAAAAAAAAAAAACTAAACGGCATCAAAGATATGATCTACGAATGAAACCCTTCTATAGCAAGCTTATATTCAAAACTATACGCATCCGCTTATACACGATTTGTCTCATGGGAAGAATGAGTTTCCATATGGTAACGCATATAAAAATATTTTAATAGTGATAAGTGATTGCACCCCTATTTTAAGGGTTGTTTGATTAAAAGTGGGTTATTACTATATTACTTAACAATTTTAATGAGTATTTTTCTGCGAGGAAAATTTAAAATCAAAAAATTAAAAATTTTCACTTTGATCACGAACAATTTTCAATTTAAACTTTAAATAAAATGTATATTGTATAATAAAGGGAGGAAAATACATAATCTTTCAACCCCAAACACGATGAATATACATATACGCACATAACATAATGTTATTCTTGTATTTTGATTGTTTTTTATCGCTTCACTGATAACGTAAATTGTTTTTTAAGTCATTCAGTTCAAAAAAAACCTCGTTTATTCGAAATAATGTGATTTTAATTTCTTTGTATATCAACCCATCACTAGCAATCGATTTTGTCCCCGCGCACTAAATAAAGGGTTTATTATTGTAGTTCTTAAAATAATTCGTCATCCACATCATATATGTAAAATTAATTGTTACCTAAAAAGATAATATAACTACCTACCTACCAATATGTAAAATACGAGAGAGATAAGTTTTACTGAAATTTATTGCATTTGGCCTCAAGGGGGTTTGATACTTGTATCTTGTCTTTTTAAAACATTTGTGAGTTGATGATGATGAATTTGTTAAAAAAAAAAACTAAATAATGCCCAAAAAATCATAAAACATAAAAAAAATAACTTGTACTCAACAGTACACAGTAACTTATGAAAATATAATTTTTATGTTTGTACGTAACAGGAATTTACATACATGCATATATATATATAGAAGTTACCAATGCTCCAGGGTTGTTTGTGTGGTATACAAAAAAAAAATGAATATAAAGTGCGCTTAATTGTAAATCAATTTCAAGTTTTTCCACTTGCACTTAAACTTGCGGACATTGAATTTTTATTTATATAAATTGAGTTATTCGTTATGCAAATTGAGGTGGTTGGTTATTGAAAATATTGTGTATACATACATGTACATATGGATATAGATCGGGAGCGTAGGTGGAATGTACAGCATTCATGGATTGCACATGTCAATCACTAATGTCCAAAAACCATAAAACTTTAAATACTTGACACACTCGTTCATAAAACATTATGCCATTTTATTTTCAATCATCACCACATCTCAAGCTAACACAAAAAAAAATAAATCATTACGAAAGTAAATTTTTTTAAAAAAATTTTACGATCGCGCCTTGTACATATCCATTTCATTTTCTTGTATACCTTAATATATACGTTCATCCATAAATCATCAATAATTTTCCATTTCTCATTTTCACTTATGTAGGTTCAAACATATATAAATTCCATCCAAAATCCAAAAAAAAAAAAAAGTCATATGTGATTTATAGTTTTCTATTTATTTCTTTATTTTAATTTAAAACCAAACTAAAAAAAAAAAATTAACAAAAATAAAACGCGATCATCAAAAACATTTTATTTTAATAAACTCGCGATCTTCTTAATAAAAACTTAAAAAAAAAAGAAATTAAAAGGGAATCCAACCAATCATCATAAAAATAACCAATATTATATTTGTCTGTCTGTTGTAATTTTTTTTTGCTGTGCGGCTCGATCGCGAGTTGATCGCTTATATTATTTTTATTATGTCCAATACAATAAAAATACGAAATAATAATAAGAAATTGATCTTTTTGTTGTGTGTTATTGTTGTTGTTGAATAGAACAAAAAAAAAACGATCAACTATAATTGGTTTAATTCCGCACTGATAGATTCCATCCATCATAAGTTATGTGACAGTTTAATGGTATAAAATTGGCTCAAATTTAATTTAAATCGCGATCGCGATCGAGATGATAAATTATATATTTTACTTGTTGTTGCGCATTTATGTGTTCTCGATTATTTGTGGATATATACAAAAAAAAAAAACAAATTTACAATAAGTCTTATAATAATCTACATTGTATGTATATATAGTAGGTATACATCAAAATTATTTAACTCAATAAAATAATTAGAAAATAAAAAACAAAATCTAGAAATTATTTTGTTGCTATTTTTTACTGGAATCTGCGCGGTCTATCTCCGTATAATATAAGTACGGTATAATAATCATAATCTCGAGTCACGCAACCACGCAACAAAATCAAATTTTTACACACACACATATGGAAGAACCATGAAATTATAATAAAATTAGTAGGAGTTAATCCACGAAAAACCAAAAAAAAAAAAAAAAAATTACTTTTAATGACGTTGAAGGTGGATACACTGTGTGGAAATAAAAGTATTTCGTCGATATAATTTAAAAAAAAAAATCTAATTTAATTAATTTGTTGCAAATTAATGTCTGCGCTGAGATGTGGAGCAAGATCGAAGAGATCTGGGAATCATAAAAATAAAAACAGATTTTTATAGTTTGAATTAATTTTTTTTTTTCTTTTGCTTGAACGCACGGTTGGAAAATTTTCGTAATATGGTAGCTTGAACATGAATAAGCAAGGTTTGTTAGATGATTTTTTCATACCTTCTTTATTGTAATATGTGGAGATATTCTTGTGAATAGTACGCCAGATCATGAATTCTTTCAACTTTGTAAATACGAAAAAACTCTATTTCGACACTTTGATTGGTTGGGGATCAATTTCTTTTCAGTCTCTGTGACCAGTGTTGTGTCGCGTAGTCTACATATAGTAATTAATCAATTGTATACTTGTGTTGACAATGTATGTAGATAATTAAAAAAATGACGTCGGCAATCAATGTCGCAATCTAGAGAATACGTCGACAATTCCTAGCAGCAGAATGAGTAAAAGTTTTGATTTATTACGAATTATTTTAATTAAAATAAATTTATAAGATACACACATATTTAACCAAAACATCTTAACAATATTTTTGTATTACCCCTGTTCTACGAGAATAGAATGAATTACAGAACAAACTCACTTATTGCAATACTCGATAATTGTATCTATATGTACTAGAAATTAGGGTATCCCAATTACTCGAGTTTCAAAGTACCCGGGTAGTCGACTATTGGTTATATTAATACTCGGGTTACCCGGGTACCCGAGAATTAAAAAAATATATAAATCATCTAAAAAGGTGTCGGACAAAACTAAAGCATGAAAAGTCTTTATTTGTATTTGTTAAATAAAATAAGAAAATGAATTTCCATTTTATTTGATTATGTCAAATTTTGAAAATTTTAAACATCAGCTTTAACATAAAAACATTATAATTGGTATCATCGTTCAATTAAAAAATTGAATTAATTAGGTCCAAAATATTGCACATCTTCGAGTCTTTTACTTAATTAGAATATAAATTCCTTTCTGAGGATGCCATTTCAAGCCTTCCAAAATTGATTAAAATTTCCAGCACTGTAGGATCTGTAATTTGCTTCACTGTTCATCGTTGGAGGAATGAAATGTCCAAGCTTCAGTTGTAAATGACGTTTCTGGGATAAAGGAATCATTTAAGTCCACCAGCTGTTTCTGCCATATTCGGTCAGTAGTTTCCTCAGAACCGGAAAAACGATAACTGTTTGTTATTATTGACAGAATGAAATGGTTGGTTCCACATTTATTAACAATTAAAGTTTCTTTGTCACCGTTATAAAAACAGCAAATTAATTTCTGCTTAAAGTTGGTACTTATAAAACGTTAATTGTTGAAATTGAAGCACTTGAAGTAGCAATTAATTTATAATTCATCTGGGTCAGTAATTTCATGAAGATCTTAGTTATAAAAATATAATCGGAACATTTGTATATGCTTTTGAAAAATTTAATGGCCTAACACACACCTGAAAATTGAAGCAAAATCTCATTTTATAATTGTGCTTTAGTTTTGTCGCTTTGAAGTTTGACACATTGTTCCTAATTTGAATGTAATTATTTTTAATTGATCGCTTAATGAAATATGAAACCGTATGTTTTTATGTTAAAGTTCATTTTCTTATTTTATTTAACGAAGTATGAGCAAGGACTATCCCGTGCTTAGTTTTGTCCAATACTGTATGATATAAATATTTTCTATTACACCTATTCATAAATTCATGATAAACAAATCTACTAAATTATTTTACAATGAATATAATTAAAACAATCATTTGGCAGTTCTTCATATAACTGAAGAATTTCGAAAGTATATTTAAAATACGAGCAGCGAAAAAACTAAACACTTGCATTTATACGGACAGGTTCGGGTTCACCTTATAGCCCCGAGCCTAAGGCGGCAAGTTTCTTGCAAAAACGGGCGGTAATAAATATTTAACAACCGTCATTCCAAATTAACGAATGGTATACAATCATTTTTATGATTAGCAACTTATCAAAGTTAAATGCGCATAAAATCATAAAACGTGTCACGTCAAAGAATATTTAAAAAATAACTTCATTGTCGAGTACATACATTTTGGCGGACACCACACCTACTTTCAAATGAAAAAAAAAATTACTATAGTGTTGTATAATGGATAAAGACAGATGAATTTGATATTTTATATCCAAATATTGTTGATGATCCTTTTCAGCTCGCCTAAAGTTAAATCTTAATTGTGATCGATAAGTTCTAAGCAAAAATTAAAAGCAGGGCGTTTGCTATTTATAAATAAGAAGAAACCATGAAAACAATTTCGTTTAAGGATATCATTAAAACGCTTGCTGAACAAAAGACAATGCTTATTATTAACCCGAAAGTAAATTTCATGGTTGCCTCCATTCATTCAGTCAAAGCTATGTGTATGACATTAATGCAAAATACCATAGTATTTTGTTCCAAGTTCTCTTTCTCGTAAAATCACTTTAAATGGTACAAGCCGCGCTTGCTTATTTCATACTATGGCTGAAAAAAATTCTAACTTCATGCAAAAGATCGGTCTGTCGTACTACTACGTCTTTTTGCTCAATATCGTGAACATAGCATCAGTGAATTGTTTTAAGCATCATATTGGTTAAAAATGACGAATGAAAAAACGAAGGAACAAATTGGTCTGTTCTGAGGAATATGATTCGCTTAAAAAAATCTTTGAACGAATGCATGAATGAATGAAGGCAACCATAAATTCTACTAAATTATTATGGGCGTGGGTCGTGGATTGAGTGAAAAGTCAGATATTTTTAAAGGGCTAGAGTTTCGATCATAAAAATTGTATTGTCGAAAATACAGTCTTTCCTACGGACGAACACCAAATTTCAAACGATACAACATTTAGTTTTGTTTTGGAAGCTATCAAAAGATAGCGAATTTCGTTGATCATTCACTAATATGAATAAATGCCCGGAAAAACTATTACACAAACCAAAGGAAAGTTAAAAAGTATCATATTATGACGACTCTGCTTCTTAACATTTCACGGTTCATAAGTAGTTTACTGCATTTCAATGCGATTGCATCAGTACGGCTGACGTTCCTCACCCACGAAGCCCCGTTAAGGTCACTATTGTGGAAATGGTGAACAAAATTCAAGATATCATGTTTGCATATCGCTGAGTGAATCTTAGAGACATTATTAAAATGACATACACAGCCTAAATGAGCGCGTACTGAACGCCCTACATGAACGTTTAAGCATGAAAAACTAAAGTGCTCTTCCAAAACGATACCGCACCAGTTCAGTCATCGGCCTTAAATTTAATTTTAAGTTTTGTTAGCATACGGTAAATGAAGTTGTGTGCATATTTGTAACAACAACTAAATAAGGGGAAGGCGGACAATTCTCAATTGCCCCATGCATGGCAAAATGCAAAATCCGGTCCCTTATATGGAGCCCTCCATGACGTGGACGACAGGCTAAGTGATTTGTTCAATGCTTTAAAAATCACTGCTCGGCTCATATCACTTGTCGCGTGCACTCTACTCTATCATCAGAAACAAACTTCTTCTTCTTCTTCTTCCGCTGGCGCTATATCCCATGAAGGGATTTGGCCGCCTCGGAAACAAACGTTATCGTAATTTAATTAATTTTTATAATTTTTTCCAATATTTTAATATTTTATTTATAAATAATTACTTTTCTTGGTTTTTTTTTCGATATTTCGTTGGAATCATTTATCCGGGTAATCGATCACATTAGCCGAGTAGTCGAATATTCGAAAAAGAACCAAATTATCCGAGTACTCGGTTATTGGATAATCGATGTTGGATACCCTACTAAAAATCTTTAAAATTGCAAAAATTAAAAACATAATTTTGATAGCTGCAAACTTTCAAAATTCTAATTCGATTTCACGTTTGAAGCAACGAAACTAAGTTTTCATAATCGATTTGTTCAGTCAAAAGATTTATTCACTATAGTGCCACATATCACTGCGGCCGAAGAAACTCCTTGTCCAGAGCTATGGAATACGAATGCAGAGAAATGAAGAAAGATTCCATTGAGAGTGTTAATTTTCAGACAAATCTGCTCAATTCTTGATGGGACTAATGTTACTCGAGTACTCACTATAGTTTAGAATGCACGGCTATATGATTACGTCACCGCCCGATTTCTTAGAGCTTGTTTCAAGTTTGCGATCATGCCTATAAACAATCTTCTGTATGTCTCGATATCGCAACGATTGCATATGGTAAACTACTAAATAGTTCATTCGCACGTTCATTGGTTCTTATACATATAACATTTGGTGAAGTTAGTCCTTGCACCTCTTGAATCGTAAAGATTTTATTTGTTGGTGGTAAGGTATAAGCTGGGCAATTAACAAACGGTTATCCGTTTTGGTGAAAGTTAGATGAGCATGATACACGTATTATCTAGAATTCGTAGTGTAGTGATATTTGGTGTTTAATTTGGTGTTTTAAAAATATTTTTATGTCAATTTTTATTCTTTTTTTGTTTAATTTAATTTTTATTCCACCCTGTTCAATACGTTATAAATTCAAGTCAAATTTGTTGACTTTTCTCAGTATAAATAAATAAATAAATAAATAAATAAATAAATAGTGTTCCATTAATTAGTTCCATTTTTATTAATGTTCCATTAATTAGATAGGAAGCAATGGTTTCCACCATCAAATCCAATCTGATGATTAATAGTTTGGCTCCCTAGTGTAATTATTGTTCTGGTTTTCATATATGAAGATATGTGCCGATAGTAAAGATGAAGCTGTAAAGGGTATCAGATGAATGTATTTGTCTATTTGAATGTTCTATGAAAAACATTATTTCCAACAATGAGTTCTTGTAGGAGGCATCAGCAGATGTTTCAGCATAAAATAACGGGGTTGCAATTGAAAAATGGAAAATCTCCAAAATTTGGAGGGCTCACCAGTAATCCATCGAGACCATAAAGCTCTTTCATGAAGCGTTGAAATATTGAACGGTATATGTAAAACCCCTTTGATATTGAGACAAGAGCGTTTGTAATATAATCCAGGGCTAACTTCTACTTGTCTACATAGCAATTACTATCAAGAATGAGGATAAAGGGTTCGCTTTTTCGTTGCTGTAAATATGTCTTCGAAGTATGCAACACATATGTACAGTTTGTTTTATCTTGTTGAGAAACAACAATAACAGGTTTACCCTCAATTTCGTAGACTTTTGTAACTGTGTTGATATAGATTTAGTGTCATCACATTTTTAGCCAAAAATTCCTTTAGAAGACATTTGTCTAGTTTGCAGGCTTGCGTAGCAACGCAAATCATAAAGCATGAAGTTTCTAAATATTTCCCATTTATCCAAGAGGTCAAATCCGCTTGATAAAGTCTTACCCATTTCTAAAATCCTCATTATACACAGTTTTGTAACCTTTTTTTGCCAGTAACTTGGATTTTAACGATTTTAGAAATGATTTATTCTCAGATTGCGATAAATCAGTTTTCTCCTCAGTCTGAGTTTCTCCTTGTTTTGTTATTTATGTTCACTGTTTGCACCCTATGATATTCTTTGCTGCATAAGAAGTGCATTACGCCCCCATTCACATCGCAAACCACATCTTTGAATTTAGTAGATATTTCTGATTCACATTTAGATGTTAAAGAATCAATTTCCACCTCAATTTAGAATCGCCTACGTTTGATTCAAATATGAAGGTATTTTTCGGTACGATTACGTGATTTGACTGGTTGACCCTGTTATCTGAAAACAAGTTTTTTTCTGCGAAAATTCAAACTCCTTAATGAATATACCATGCGGCCAAAGTTTAGAATTTATTAAAATAGCAAAAACTTTTTCATCAACACTGAGGCGATATGATACATAATTTTACTGAGAGACTCGTATCGGAAGAATGGGTCGAGGACCTTATACGGTAAAGAAAAGGGCATCCTCTTCTATGCAGCCAGATACTTTATCGTTCATTCCAAAACTATCATAAATTACCCTTGATTCGTTTTATGGTGACATTGCGTAGTGGAAGGAATATATATCTCGAGGCACGGCGCGTATTAATCAAACGATATGACAAGCCAAACCAGATGGCTAATGAACATATCAAGGCATTATTCTTGATCAACCCGATATAGAGAAGGCATAATCGATGAGCTTATTAAATCGTATAGACGAATTTAAGTCACACATTCGATTTTTAAATACTTTTGGGTGGCCAGTTTAACACTGGGATGATTTATTTGTGTATTTGATGTAAAGTAAATTTGATTCGGACACCAAGGTGAAACGGAAGGACCAAATCCTGTGAACTGAACTTCCTACTTTCAAGGACATTTGCAGATAAGATACGATCAATTCATGGCACAATAACAATTATTTTTAGCAAATATTACTACTCATATAATTTCAAACAGGCAACTCAAATTCGTGTTTTTAAAACTATTAAAACTATTAGTATTAAATCTATTTAACAGGACCTAATTATGCTGAAGAAGCTTCTAGATTGCAATCGTTTTAAAAAAATGGTGTGCTTATCATCTCGGTCTTCTAAATCACGAAGCTAGCCAAAAAATACGTCAGGCAATTGCCATGTAACTCTTTAACTTTGGATACATGAGTTTTCCAATTAAGGTTAGTGTCCAAATGAATTCCAAGATACATAAAAGAGTTAACTAGCTCGATATTTAAACAATCCGTATGGCAACTAACAGAAGTTCACTTAAATGCATTATGATATGTTACTTGGGACTGATTAGGATCAGCTGTAATGCCAAAAATTGTAACCACATAAATTTAGTTTCACTTAGTATCACGAAATGCTTATCAAACCTTTTATGTAAAACGTTTAGGTCAGAAAATAGCATATTCGGGCAATAACTTGGACTTTACCATGAAAAATTTGCTATGGTGTTAATTTTAATATTTTTGAAATATTATACTTTCCTAACCTGGTGTCAGAAGAGTGAAGATTTGAAGAACACTACTGATATTTCTGGAAGGTTTAATATTGAAACTTTGATTGATACTTTTCGAAAATGACGGTGGCCTTTCGAAAAATCAACCAAGTTAAAATTTAAATTATCAGAGCGGGTAGGTATCTCTCTATGTATCCTTATCATAAAATAATGATCGAATCAAATTTTAACTCAACTACACAAATTTCCGCAACGTAACCTTTTATTTTATCCATATATAAACCAATCAATATGCTAAAATAATTTCTCTCCCGCAACATGCAAATTACATTTTATAGATCGCATGAAGTCGGCCAATATATACACTCCAATTAAATTTCATGTCTTCATATTTACAATTTAGCATTTCGAGAAAATAACTTGATCATTTCAGTTGATATGTAACAACAAGACGACGCGATAAATTTATAAGAAAGCAAATTTTTTTTTGTATTTTGATATCTTAAAATGATATCAGTTAAATACGAAATTTTATAACAGCCATGCGGAATAATAATAATAAAATGTGTATCGTACATAAGCGAAAAAAAAAAATGTTAAGTTACAAGAAATTATAAAATAGCAGAAGGAGAAATCGCTTGCGGGTGCTGAATAATATGTATGTCGAATATTTTTTGTTCATCCTTCACAGTGTTTATAGTTTATAAAACTCTGCGCGCACATACGAGTATATAGAACGGCGTCGAGTGATTAGGTTTGTTCGTCGTTTTTATTCCAAGTAAAATATTCTAATTTGTTTTAACAGCCTCAATGTCGCCTTTTTACCATATATGGGGTATAGTAACATATCTACATATACACTAACTTGTGTTCGTCTAATAAAATTCTAATGAAAAACACTTTTTTGTTGTTTTTTGTACTGTAGCTGTGTTTTAAAATATATTTTCGGAGTCTGTCAATATTATTGTTATTATTTTTATTATTATTCAAATATGTAAATCACCTGAAGCTAACAATTTGAATTTTTTATGTTTATTCATGATATATATTTTCATTAGAAAGACTATTTCGTTATACAAATATGTGTGTACATATATGGGTACTGTGTCTGTATGGTTGGTTGGTGTTTACTTACATACATAAATGATGTGCCTTTTAATATGCTGTGGTGTGGGCTTAAATATGTTTGCGTATAAAACCGTGCGATAAGGTAGCTACATTTTGGTTATGTTGTTCAGTGATAAGCTAAAAGATAAAAATGATGAATATGAGATTGTAGTATTGTACATACACAGTCACACACGTTATCATAAGCGGTTATAATAATTCTGCCTAGAGTAATTTGTCTAAATTTCTTTTTGGAAATTAGCTAATTTTTGGATCACCATCTTCATATGGGATAATAGGTTTATGCAGATTTATGCTTTTTTGAATGACTTTCAAGCAGCAATTTTAATCAATATTGGTTTACAGCTAAAAATATTAGACGATCGCTGTCTAAAGGGGATTGACAATTAGCGGTAATATGGAGATGTAAAATTTCACAGAAAAAAGAAGTCACAAAAAAATGTCATCTGCCCCAGGCAGGGAGATAAGATGGGCATGATAAATCATTTAAAACCCGGGTGCTCGGTTAACCTGGGTATTAAAATAAAAAATACTCGACTCCCCGAATACTTTGCAACTCGAGTAATTTGGACACCCTAGAGAGATAACATCTTTATTTTTTCTAATGGCTTATTTTTATTAAAATTATTTTTAATAAAATCGCTTCTTCTTTGGGTACGTCCATGTCCATAGCTTTGTATCTTTCACCGGTGACCTTCTAATTAATTCCACAAAGTTATTAAACGACATAGAGGAGTTTTAAAATTGGAGTTTGCATTCGCAGGAAATATTCTAAATATTCCCAGGAAACTGGAATACTTATAATTTTTTAAATTCCCGGGAATTCAGTCCCGGGAAATTCCGCTTCTTTGACATATATAGTCCAAAACCTTTTCAATTATCCACCTTGATCATATAGAAACATATTGGCAAAAAAAATCGAAGTTGTTCTCGAGTATCGCGAGTGCAAACATCCAAACAGACGGCGGGCAGTTTTTTTGTTCCTTTTTGATCTCAGAAAACATCAAAACGTCGAGAAAAATAGTGTTGAACCAAAAAATGTTTGATCGTTTTTAGCAGAATTTCAATAACTTGGAGTTAATTTGTCGCCCTCGAGTACAGTGAGTTGAAAACTGGCTTTGCAACTTAGGAGCCTGTGGGGTCAAGTCAAGATAGTAATAATAAGAAATTTGTCACGATTTAGTGGTGTGTTACTATCATAATATAGTGTTACATGAAGAATGAAGTCTTTTCTTTGACAAATATTCAAATAACCCGTGCTCACAAAACATAAATGCGCACCACTGGCCAAAATCAAACCAATACTTGGTTTACTCAATACAAGAACTTTGCACTTTTTAATAGAAGAAAATTTTATTGAGGCCATTTACATCAAGATTCTGGAAACGAATTGTGGAATAATCAAAAACATAAGAAAAACAGTCTTGTGACCGTGGGTGGTGTTTGATGATATAATTCAAATTTATAATTCAATTTATTCTTGGGAACACCGGATTCAATTTTAATACCAAAATGCCGGTATGGGGTTTTTAGGAAAAATTTGCAACCCCTAGTTCTTGCTGAATAAAGGGGTTTATTGAAACTTAAACAAGCATTTTGTAATGGCACCAAAGAATTTATAATTTTCGAAATACTAAGCATAAAATTCTCGAAATAAAATATTTAAAATTCGAAATTTCAAACCGGAATTTTAATTTGGAAATTTAACAGATGTTTTGATTTTTTTGAATATTCTGAATCAGTAAATTTTTATAAATTATAACTAGAATTGTCAGTTCCGAATAAAAATTTCGGTATAAATTACCAGTGCAAATTAATTTTATAAATCTTACTTACTTATAAATATATGGTTCAATGTACCTTATCGATTTTTCGACCGCAGTAAAAATCGCTAGAGAGCTGTGCGGGTTTTTTACCATGTATAAAAGCAGGGATTATATACCTAACCTTTACTTTCATTTACATTTTAAATTCAGAAAGTTTTTAGGAAAAGCGTGTGGCGAAATAGTATCATGGCTTTCCATTAGTCGTAAAACAGAGCCGTTGGTTCCTGATTCGTAGTTAACATCAAATACAGTAACATGAGGTGAAATATAAAATTCTGTGGATCTAATCGTAATTGGCTACATACATAACGAAGTAACTATTGGCTATTCCAGCATCAACAAACACCTCCCTTATTCATTGCAGATCGTCAAGAGCCCACAACTTTGTTTGATGATATATCATTACTAACAAAAATTGGTTAAATAAAAAATTCTGTGGAACTGATCCTGGAAATTTTGCCAATTGGCCACATACAATATGAAGCAACTAGAAAATCTTCCAGTATCAAAAATACCTTCCTTATTTTTGCGGATCGTCAGTGGCTGATAGCTTCGTTTCATGTCATATCGTTCACAACCAAAATTAGATTAATAGAAAATTCTGCAGTTTGGCTAGTTGGTAAAATTTTTATGATCAGTTCCACTTCTTTGACTGAATGTGCTTGAAAATAAGAACTTACGGTTTTTGTAATTCAAGGCTAGAAAGATATGGTGAGACTAAAAGTTTACGAGCTCGCTTCAATTTTATATTAATAAAACAAAATTCGTAAGCCCAAATTCGAAGAAATTTACTAAAGCTGGATATTTTATTTGTTTGCTCATTTAATTTATTGGTTTGAGAAACTTGGACATTCAATACTTGGATATACGCATCTCTTCTGGTTTGTTTGGGTGGTTCACTTGATTTGATGGCCAATGCTCACGGTTCGTTAGCCAGTTCGGACCATTCCCCACCATAAGCAGAAGGTTTGGACCTTTTTAGGACGGGGAAGGGATTGGACTACGAATTGCAGAGGGACTTACCACAGTTACTTTCGAGTAAAGTATGATGAGGAACACTCCGCCTCGAAATAATCGCAGCGTGAGTACCACAAGGCACCGTTTTGAGACCAATTTTTAATCTACTATATACAAATACCGGCACAAAGAGAAGGAACTATTGCAACTGTTACTGATGATACAGCCATCATGGCAATTGGGGATAATGTTGAAGAGATAACCAGAAAACTACAGAGAATCTACTAATGAGGTTTCTAACCGACTAAAACTACGGCGTGGGGAGCTCAATGAAACGAAATCCGGTCACATCAACTTCACTAATCGAAAGTTAAACTGGATACTAATAGAAATTATTTTGGTTAGAACGCTAATTTGAAGTGGAAAGAACACGTAACAAAGTAAAAGAAAGAACTTAACATTAGATTTAGAAGACTTATTGGGCGAAGCTCAGTGTTAACTAAATACAATAAATTGCTCCTTTATCGGAAAATTCTGAAGCCTATATGGACGAATCCAGCTGTAGAGATGTACTAAAAACACGAACGTCAAAACAATTCAGACGTTCCAAAATAACATATTCATACGTAAGAAAGGCGGATCTTCATCGAGATTTAAAGATAAAATATGTCAGCAAGGAAATTAATAAGCGAACCTTGGAACACGCATTTTGCATTCAGGAACATGAAAACATGGTAGATAACTTTATCGCTGAAGAATGAATTGAACCTAAAAATGAATAAATTACATTTTACCGAAAAATTACTATCGCATCTTAAACTCCAATTTCGAGGGCTAAACAATAACCCCAAAATGATAGGAATTATTTTCGAACGATGTATTTTACGCATACACATATGTAATCAAAATCATACATCAAATAAGGAAATCGACCGTAATGCATTATTCTGGAAGATTTTGAGTCACTTGCATCTTCATCTGCACAACTGATGATGCAAATGTTAAAGAACATGATTATAACGGTGACTGAATATGCTATGAATTCTTGTACTTACAAGTATACGATTTACGTAAATTAATTTTCACTTATAGACGGCTTACTGTTTAATTTCACTATACATTTACATACGTATTACACTTTACACATCTACACTACATTATTAATAAATAAAATCAAACTACTTAACACCGATTTTTTTTTAATTAAATCACGATGGAACAAGATCAAAAAATGAAACAAGCGAATTGAAGATGTCATTTTAATTTTTTTTAACTTTTGGTGTTACACGCATAAAGCGTCGGGTATAAGAAAAAATTAATTTTGTATGTTCATCTCTACTGCTGGATGTGAATTTAAATTTTAGTTAATCTTATTTATCGTTTATTAATTGGGTAATGTCATAATTTTAATTACATTAATCATTATTGTGAAAATAAATCCAGTCAATTTACTCTAGTAATAGGCAGTTTAAAAATGCATACATTTAGGCTGTGGGCCAGTTCTTGGGTAAATCCATTACTTTGGTAAAAATCGTCTTTAATCGTACATATGTTGTTCTATATAGGCAATTTTTTCTAATTTTCACGTGCTCACGTTCATTTTTCACGTATGGCGAGGTCAACTTTGGCAAGTAATTCAATTAGGCATAAATATTTTCCGTTGTTCTTGGTATATACATAACTTATCGATACTCTTCTATCTATTGAAAACATTTTGCCAACGCTCTAAAAAACAACTGATCAACTGATCTGCTATTAAGGCGTACAACACATCGAGTGCGAACTGCGAATTACGAATAAATTCCACAATGCGATATTCGTAAATAGATGCACATAGAGCGCGGCGCAAATTTAATAAACGTCAAGTTTAAGAAGATTTTTTATATTTGACATTTATTTAATTTGCGCCATGCTCTATGCGCGTCTATTTACGAATATCGCATTGTGGAATTTATTCGCAATTCGCAGTTCGCGCTCGATGTGTTGTACGCCTAAAGGGCTTTCATTACAATTTTCGATCGAAGAAACTTTTGACAAATTCCACAAATAACTATTAATACATACTACAGCCACACAATCCCAAGATTTTTATTTTTATTTGCTATTGGAAAATACTAATATTGCCTGAGAAATGTAAGATGTATTGCATGACAAAAATATGCTTCTACAAATAGGAGATAACCGTTCAGAGGGAAAACTAATTTCTCTTCTCTTGCTAGCTCTACCACTACCATTATTAAATTATGACCAAAAAACAATACTGTTAAAGTTAGCCGAAAGTTACCAGCCGAAAGTGAAAAGTCGATAATGCAGATTGTATTACTCCAGCCGAAAGTTTCCAGCCGAAAGTAAAAAAAAACGGTAATGCAGATTGCATTATCCCAGCCGAAAGTAAACAAAAATCGGTATTGCAGATTGTGTTATCCCAGCCGAAAATAAAAAATTAAGTTAATATCGATCGGTAATGTGTAGCCTAAAACGTACTAAGGAATGTAAATGCATGATTATCATTGAATACCTTTGTTATTATTCTTATATGGCAAAACCTGGCTGCAGTTCCTCGTGGAAAATTATGGAAAACTCGAGAAACCCAAAAAAATATTTTAATTGGAATAAAATCAGCCTCTAGAGTGTTATGTCTGGAGATGAATTTTATTGATGTGACTTCTCAATAGCTATCGCAGGGAAAAAATTCAGTTCAAGTTTCCCGTCAGAAATCGCGGAAAATGCGATTTTCCAAAAATCATTAGAAAATTTATATAAAATCAGCCTCTAGAGTGTTATGTCTGGAGATGTATTTTATTGATGTGACTTCTCAATAGCTATCGCAGGGAAAAAATTCAGTTTAAGTTTCCCGTCAGAAATCGCGGAAAATTGGAAAAACGTTCCAGCCGAAAGTATAAAATAAATGTCAGCCTCTAGAGTGTTATGTCTGGAGATGTATTTTATTGATGTGACTTGTCAATAGCTATCGCAGGGAAAAAATTCAGTTCAGGTTTCCCGTCAGAAATCGCGGAAAATTCGATTTTCCAAAAATCAATAGAAAATTTATATAAAATCAGCCTCTAGAGTGTTATGTCTGGAGATGAATTTTATTGATGTGACTTCTCAATAGCTATCGCAGGGAAAAAATTCAGTTCAAGTTTCCCGTCAGAAATCGCGGAAAATGCGATTTTCCAAAAATCATTAGAAAATTTATATAAAATCAGCCTCTAGAGTGTTATGTCTGGAGATGTATTTTATTGATGTGACTTCTCAATAGCTATCGCAGGGAAAAAATTCAGTTTAAGTTTCCCGTCAGAAATCGCGGAAAATTGGAAAAACGTTCCAGCCGAAAGTATAAAATAAATGTCAGCCTCTAGAGTGTTATGTCTGGAGATGTATTTTATTGATGTGACTTGTCAATAGCTATCGCAGGGAAAAAATTCAGTTCAGGTTTCCCGTCAGAAATCGCGGAAAATTCGATTTTCCAAAAATCAATAGAAAATTTATATAAAATCAGCCTCTAGAGTGTTATGTCTGGAGATGAATTTTATTGATGTGACTTCTCAATAGCTATCGCAGGGAAAAAATTCAGTTCAAGTTTCCCGTCAGAAATCGCGGAAAATTGGAAAAACGTTCCAGCCGAAAGTATAAAATAAATGTCAACCTCTAGAGTGTTATGTCTGGAGATGTATTTTATTGATGTGACTCGTCAATAGCTATCGCAGGGAAAAAATTCATTTCAAGTTTCCCGTCAGAAATCGCTAAACACATAACACTCTACAGGCTGATTTTTTATAAATTTTTTAATGATTTTTGGAAAATCGAATTTTCCGCGATTTCTGACGGGAAACCTGAACTGAATTTTTCCCCTGCGATAGCTATTGAGAAGTCACATCAATAAAATTCATCTCCAGACATAACACTCTAGAGGCTGATTTTATATAAATTTTCTAATGATTTTTTGAAAATCGCATTTTCCGCGATTTCTGACGGGAAACTTGAACTGAATTTTTTTCCTGCGATAGCTATTGAGAAGTCACATCAATAAAATACATCTCCAGTCATAACACTCTAGAGGCTGATTTTATATAAATTTTCTAATGATTTTTGGAAAATCGAATTTTCCGCGATTTCTGACGGGAAACTTGAACTGAATTTTTTTCCTGCGATGGCTATTGACAAATCCAATAAAAACGATTCAACTTCAGATACACACTCTACAGGTTGATTTTGTTCCAATTTTGTGAATTCTTCTGATTTTCAAATATTTTCCGCGATCAGATTAAACTAAGTTTTCCACGTACGACTATTTACAAAATTGTTTGTTACAAGCGTGTCCTATTTACTTTCGGCTGATAACCACAAGTTTTTTTAATTTTGGCTGGAATGTTAATAAGGTAATCTGCATTATCGACTTTTTACTTTCGGCTGGAAACTTTCGGCTAACTTTAACAGGGTCAAAAAACACACGAACAGATAAAAAATGTTTATGTACCTGAGAAGAAAAAGCAATACAGGAGGATAAAATGTTTTCTTATTTTATATTCAACATTTAGTAAGTTCCATTTGAGTATCAAATGCATTTGCGCCTACATTTGCTCCTAAAATTTTGGGCCCTGCGCGGCCGCACACTTCGATCACACATTTATATTCTATTTTTGTCTTTTAAATTTTTTTCTACTATGTTTATGTTACTACTATTGTGCGAGAGATGGCTAAACGGCAGCGGAAGAGTTATATTCATTTAACGTGATACAAAAAAATGATTGATTGTTTGTTGATTGAATTTTATTTGGCTCTCGCCAGATTCGAGTAGATTCGAGAGCGGGACAACATTTCGTATAATGTTAGTTGGACCGGTGTTTATACTGCGAGACAGTCATTTAAAAAAATAGAAGGTATAGTGCTCTTAGCGGAACCGTCAAACACAATCTCAATTTGGTTGTAGTACTGGACTAATGGCGTAATTTGGAAGATAAAACCAATTGCATTCTAGTTTATTTTCACTGACTGGTTTTAAGTGTCCCAGATTGATATACTCGATCATGAACTTCTTACACATGATTGCAAACTCGTAATCTTTCTCTAACCTTTTCTCCATTGCGTCTATTCGTTTAGCTGAAATTCGAAATGAAACTCCTAGAAGGGATGGTGAACTTTTAAAAGAAAGACGTATCTCGAATCGATCAGGACGAATCTACTACTGTATTTTCCTTGAAATGATTTTCGCAGAACCTTTTTTCATCAGATAGTTTAGGTATTGATTAAAGACACGGTGAGTATTTCGCTTGACTGACCTTTAATTATTGCTTTCCTGGCGAAGGTCCAGCCTAACGGTTCTTTGCCTGGTTAATTCGTTATTTTTGGTAATGTTTCCTTCATTTATCAGATCGAAAAATGTTTCTGCTCCAATAATCATGTCGATGTGCTTTATTGATATTTTTGATACCTGACTTGCCGCTGTGTATAATCTTCCGCGATTGTTGGAATTGATGTTTTTGATAGCTTCACCTCCATATGCGCTGCTGCCATGGACGTATCCACGTTTGTCATGGGAGTTTGTTAGATCCAATTTTTCCCTCAATGCAAGGTTTATTCTTGCAGCTGCTTTATAATAATTATCTGCCAAGTCAACATCTAATTCCTCTGTTTCATCCTACATGAAAATTTGATCTACAATTGCCATGAAATCAGTGCGGTACCGTTCTACATTTGTGATTCTCACTTTAATTTTTTAGACGTTGGTAGTTTCACTTATGCAATTTTAGAAATATATCTTGGTCCGCCATGTTATAACCAAAGCTGTATTTTTATTCACTTGCACTTTTCTTCACTGGAGCACCCGTTTATTGTTTTATAGTTCACTTTATACACTTTTCGATTCAAGAGCTTAATTCTTTGTTTGGTTGATTCTTATAGACTTACAAATAGAGTAATTTATGTTACGTGTTACTGGATGAGAGAAAACCAACTAGAGATTCTTCAATTCAGGCTGGGTGATAAGAAACATCGAATTGGGAATTATTAACGTTCAAATTAACACGTAAACATGTGACTTATAAAAATATTTTTTTAAACCGTTATAATAAGGGATACCTACTTGAAACTTCGAAAATATGGGACCAATTTAAAATGTGAAATTGGTTTCTAAAAATTTGAATATTTGTATGTTCTTTCACACTACAATTTCGGAACCGATGAAATCGATTTTAAGAAAAAAATTTACATAAACTTATGTCGGGGTTTTTAACAAAACCTCCTTCTCACCACAGAGCCGCACACGTCATTTTAAATTACATCGAGAAAAAAAAAAATCTCAAACAATGGTACACCAAACATAAAGTAAATCAAACAAATCTCATTTAATTTTAACCCTCTACAAAAGAAAATAACCAACCCGTCATTATTTGATGAATTATTTGGTTCATTTATCACGACAGTTTATTATGTATGTGTACAGTGTTTGTGTTGTTGGAGTTTTCCACATTGTTTCTTCTCTTATCATTAATATGTCGACTGATGTTGTTTGTTTTACAGTTTTGTTGTTGCTGGCATGTTTCAATTACCATTGAATCCCTTTATTTGTCAAAACACACAACAAAATTACAAAAAAAGAATTTTTGTTCATTGCGAAAAACCGAATTGGAACCACAATTATTTTGATTTGGAATGGTTTATAGTGGATGCTCATTTTAAACGATTTAGGATTCATTATGTTGGATATAGTAGATTTCAGGGAGTACCACCTGTACATATGTATACATATTTAAAGTAAGTTATATTCTCATAAAACCGACACCGCGGCCTATGTATCACACAAAGAACAAAGCGTGTTTCGTATGTATAATATACATGCAATAACATATTTAAGTATCTTAAAGCCACAAACAAAAAAATGTTTACAAAATAAATTATTAATTCGCGATATCGAACCAAAAAAAAAAAAAACATTAAAATACACCTCCAAGAGCGAATTGCTTGGCATTTTTTTTTGTAAATCATGAATGAAACATAAAATATGTTTGTACATATTATATTGTGTGTTTGGTTAAAAGTCAAAGCATGAGTTCAATATACGAAATCGTGCACTCATTTTCAAATTGGATGGAAAATCATCCATCATTGATTGAAATATCAAACGAAACCAACAAAAACGATTTTTTTTTTCTAATTTATGAATGAATCTCACACAATAAAGCGAATACCTATATACACCTATAGGGGGTGCCGTTAAAATATAAACCTGTAGGGGACATTTTTTTGTGTTTCTTTAAATTTTTTTTTTTTTATCTTAATCAACAGGAAATCTTTTTTTGCTTTTCTAAATAAGGAATTATATTAAATTCGCGTGCCGACCCCTGTTGATAAAATTTGTTATATTCAATTTGATATTCGCGATTTTTTTTTTTTATTCTGTTAACAAATTTAATTTACGGTTGGTTGGTGTTTGTTTTGTATATACACGTCTTTCGGTTTATTATGACTTTACAAGTAGAATTAGTGTTGATAGATCATCCTGGATTATAAATAAGTCGTGTTATCCGGATCGAAATTCTCAATTAATCTCAATTATGCCACGCGCGCATCTAAACTCATTTCTACATATGGCTGTGTGTGTATATATATGTAGGTATATTAAATTATCATCCCACCTTGGGGCTAATTTGTCACTAAATCCTTAAATATTTTGTTTATATGCTCATCATTACCAAACAAAAATACGTTGAATTCCAGTAGTTAAGTCCTAATTGATTCTGTTGAAATTCAAACAAAACAAAATAATAAAACAAACCGCCTTTAGACAAGTTCTCTAATTTTTTTTTGTCTATTTTCGGTCGTTTTTATTTTTAAAACTAAATAAATAAAAGTTTATACAAGAATCCGTCTAAAAATATAAAAAAATCACAGAGATCCCCCGTGGCTGTTAGATTTGTACAACTTATTTAAATGAATTATGTTAAAGACGATCACTTAAAAGGGTGCTAACAAATTCGTTGGGGCTAAATACATTTTTGTTTTTATTTGTCTCATAAATTTGCATCTAAACCGATCGATTTGTTTTTTTTTTATGAATCCTAAGGCTTATAATGTCGTGATCATTGAAAAAGCGTTTCATAATTCGAATTACTTAATTTAGAATTTCTTATCATCCTCTAAGCACTAAATATGTGTATACAAATAAAATACAGAAGGGCAAACTAATCAGCGAACAAATTTAATGTGCACCGTAATAACCCAAAAGGGGTTATATGTTGCTGTAATTTTTAAACATACTTGTACATATATAAAATAAAATATTTAAACACCGGTTCTTAAGATTAAATTACCGTATAATTTGTAAAACATTTAAATCGATTATTTCATCTGAAATACACCATTTAATTTAACAACAACAATCATTTTTAATGCCATTTAATTTTTCTAACTCATAATTAGATTCACTTTACATCAGTCATCGCCGAGCTGAACATACATAATACAAACCATATATGAAAGACGAGAGATACATACATACATACACATAAAAAAAGCATATAAAAACATCAACCAACATATTCAATTCTATAATTGATTACAATCATTATAACCTATTTTGATATTTCTTCTGGCGATAATCAAACCAAGACCAACAATATACTATGCTGTGGTTTTAAGCTAAGAAAATAGTTGGTGGTTTAATTTTTCTGTTTTCTTAATTTTTTTTTGTTACTTCTTCTTGATTTCTATAAATTAATTATCCGTGAAAAATAAAATAAAAGCACTCTATATCTCTTTCTTCTTCTTTCCTCTTCTATACATCTTTAGATATGTATCTATACTAAAGTACTAAAAAAGAAAATAAGACTGAAAAAGGCCTTTCAGCTATAGTTCTATAAAATAGAAAATATAAAGAAAAACAAAAATGTTCAAGTTCTTCTCTTCCATATACAAAAAATGTTAAACCCAAACAACATTATACTAAGTGCTTGGTGTGCGGTTCAATGTCAATAAAAAAAATATTTTAAATGATGATGATTATGTGGTTATGTCATAATCGAATAATAAGAAAAATTGTGAATTGTCTTTCTTTTACATAAATATTTATTGATGTGATTTGAATTTTATTATTTTGCCTTCAAGTTGTGGGACGTACTTAACTCGCGCGGTTTATCAAATATTTGCTATAATTATAGTAAATTCTGTGCGCGTTTTAAATTAATAGACACTCGGTTGTTTTTTTTTTTGTATGGGAGATATATATTATAGGACGATTTTGTGATGAGAGATTTTATTAACGATTCATGGTAAATAACTTGAAATATCCGACAGAGGTCAAGAGCTTTTAATTAAAGCTAGTCGTAATCTAACAACTTAACAAAACCATTTTTTTTTTAGAAAATTTTGTTTTAAACATATTTATTAAGAGTAAAATCAGCTGGGTAAACAAAAACAATTTTGAGCAAAAAAAAATTTGAGCAAAAAATGTTGAGCAAAAAAAATTTGAGCAAAAAAAAATTGAGCAAAAAAATGTTTTAAAAATAAGAAGTAAAATCATTAGGCAAAATAATTTAATAACTAATAGAACAAGTAGAAAATATTTCCTATCGGAAACAAAATAGACCACACTTCATTGACGACTGATAAAACTGATATCAAATAATTATCAAAAGAAATTTCTGTAAGTTTGATAGGTAAACATTTTGAAATTAAAATCTTTCTACCTGAATATGTTTACTAACGTTAGTTTAAATGTAACAATGTTTTGACAAATGTGTAACTTTGTACAAACGAAAATTTTAAGGCTGAAGTTCAAAAAATTCGTAAACAAAATTTTGGGTTATTGTGTTCTGATACTCGCGTTTACGAATGCATGGAAACCGCATCATAATAATCACCAACGAACAAAATCACCTTACAACTAAATACCATATTAAACAGCATTTGAGGGATTGCATTCAGGAAATTTCACCACAGTCAATATTGATCACAAGAAACTTCCAAAATTTAGCAAGTGTTAAATTATTGTGAATGTGGAACTTATTG
Source organism: Tipula helvola (assembly GCA_963556165.1). NCBI lineage: Eukaryota > Metazoa > Arthropoda > Insecta > Diptera > Tipulidae > Tipula > Tipula helvola. The sequence continues at coordinate 11,563,476 of OY744481.1, read as the reverse complement.
AGTGAAGTGAATAAAAAGAAGTAAGTACTGATAAGAGTTACATTTTTCGGAAACGGTACTATTTTATGGTAGAAGTGTCAAATTTCGAAGTCAATAATAACTACTTTGTGCTTAGAAGTATTTACCGGACAAAATATAAGTAATACTTATAAGTTTTTACTTATTGTTTAGGTAGTACTTCTAATAATTTAATTCTATTTATTTATCTAAATAATTTGGTGCTTGTTTTGTGCTAAATCAGTAAAAAAAATTTGTATTTCATCCACAACTCTTTTTTGTTGGCCTCGAATTCGTAGCTGTTCATCTCTATACTCATCTTCTAAATCGAATACCTAAAGGTAATTGCTAATCGCGATTGTCTGCATCCTCCTGGATTATATAATGATTGTTTAACTACTTTCCCCTGTTATGTAGAATTGCGTAACAAATATCAGCCCTGAAATCACGGCAATATTTGGTACACAGCAAAGCTTTATATACTGGACGCCAAGGGCGATGAAACCTTAATACCCAGGATCACCCAAGAAGCGTAACAAATTAAATTTTTTGATATACACCCAGATCTCCACCAGTATAATCGCATTTTTTAATTAAAAAATATCCCTTAAATTTTAAATAAAGTAACCCCCGCTAAAATCTTTTAATTTTCAACGATTAAAGTTCAAAATTTGTGTACTTTGGTTGGATCCACACATCTCTGGTGTGCACAATAATTTTTCATTTCGCGAATATTAATAATTCGAGACATTCCGATCAACATATCTTTAAACTACTGAATTTATGAAAACTTCTATTGAAGCAAAGCGGTTAGCTAAGCAATCATTAAACATGGAGTTTCCATCGACGCAGCTACCACTCAACAATGTGCCAATACTAGTTTAATAATGTCGTTCCAGAAGTTCTTGGTTGACGGAAGTGAACTGTCACAGAAGTGTCATTTCATACAAAAGTGAATGCTTTGCTTGACTATACATATGTATGTATGTTCAAAACTGGAGGGGGTGAAAGCCGTTGTGTGTCGTTTATTGTGGCTAAGAGGCCGGGATAAATCTAAATTAACATTTGTTTCGTTTAAGCTAAGTATTGACAGTAACTACTCTAGCTAAATTTTATCGCCTACGTTCTGGCCAAGAGATGTTTTGATTAGGCATTTTACCAGGAAATCCAGTTCAAAAAACGATAAAGCAGTTTCGCTTCCTCGCACCGATTAAATTGAACAAAATTATAATATCACCAAAGCAATCAATATCAACAAATCAATCATTATCAGTAAGTCATACTTGGTCATATTCCAGAACTTCACCCAAAATTCATTTTAGAATCCTATTTTCAACGCACATGTCTAATTTCATCTTAATCGGTTGATAAGTAGGCAACTTCCATCATACTTGGCCATATTCCAGAACTTCATCCAAAAATCAATTTAGATTCCCATTTCCGACACACTGTCAAATTTCATAATAACGATTGATAAATAGGCAAGTTCCATCATATAAAAAATTTGTTAACTACTCATTACATCCCAAGCCAACCAACTCAACTACAACTCAACTTCAACTCAACCCGCAAATTAACTCCTAGCTTAACCTACAAATCAATTTCCAATTCAATGCTTAATTCGATAATCAAACCAGCATATTATATAAAAAAAATCGTAAATATTTATAAAAGCAGGTATTTTGGGTCAATTCGTATGGCAGGTACTCCACCGTCTTGACGTACAGTCTCCAAAAGCTTTTCAAATCTCCGCCTTGACCATAGAAACAGATTAGCGAAAAAAAATTCAAATCGGACAAGCCGTTCTTGGAGATACCATGGGTTCAGACATCCAGACATCCAGACACACAGACATCCAGACATCCAGAAATTACCATCATTTTCCGGGGAGTATTCTGAGTGACAACCATTATACGACACGTATACCACCAGGCTGAAAGAAAGATATGACCGACAGAAATGTATCATCAATCCCTTTATCAGAACGTTCGTGGAACAGCCACCGATCAACAATTCCAATGCAAACAACATGAAACATTTATTGGACACCTCTGATTATTTATAATTTGCGGGCTTCATGCGCATGGTGAGGTAGCTGAAACCAGAGATTCATGGCTTATTTACATCTTCATGCAGAAGTTGAACGAAAAATTGAAGACGTTTTAGGCAGAGCGTTCAGCAGACATTGATAATTCGGATTTTTCAAATTTTTCAGTCGACGCGACGTATAGACATAGATACACTTGAATCATTGATTACGTCGAAGCGAGTTATTCGCGAAGCGAAGCGCTTTTATTATCTAAAATTACAAGCCTAATACCACCACAGATTTTCAACATCGATCCGAAATTATTCGTAGGAATCAAATTAGCCGATCCTCAATTCAACAAGAGAAACAATATTGATTTATTAATAGGAGTTGGCCATATCTTCAGTCTTATCCAGAGTGACCAGATCAAAACCAGTCCTAATGAACCTATTCTGCAAGACATTGTATTCGGTTGGACGGTATAGGGACAATAAAGCCCCTCCCTCCCAGAGACAACCTTGAAACATTTTCCTTATTAACTCAATCAAATATTGGAATGGAAATGATGGAGTTAGAGTGTCTTGGCACGATCCACTTCCAAGTGACAAGTATAACAAATAATTTACACATGATTAAAAAAACTGGTATCCTAAGATTTATGACCGCAGTTGATAGTTCTATCATAGATCTGGACAGCTTCTGTGATGCAAGTCAATCGGCGTACGTAGCTATGATATTCTTCTGGTTGAAAGGTTCAGATGTCATTTACAATTAATTTGCGATAAAACAAAAGTAGCGCCCATCACATAGCAAACGCTTCCGCGCCTTCAATTATGTGCGGCGGTATTGTTGACTAATCTCATAAAATTAGTTAAGAAGGAGTCCAGCTTAAAAATCAACAACAAATACGCCGGGGCAGATTCCCAAATTGTATTTGAAGGTGTGTATACCGCTATATGACTTAAATACGTAACCAAATGGTTGCTAGGTTTGCAACCTTGCGGTTAAATGTATACCCTGTGAACCAAAATTGTTGTCCTGTGAACCATTTTGCTTACGTTATATTGGTAATCCTGGTCAATTTGTTGTTCTACTTAGTTAGAAATAATTTGATTAATACAGCTAACTTCGTGGAGTACATTTTTTCATCAGAATTGTACCATGTACGCAGCTTGACTGACAATTAAGTCATCCAAGACATTGGGGCACATTCGTAGAAAATCGTACATTTGAAATCATTTCATCACTTTCTAGGGAACATTGGCGACTAGTTCAATCAGCGGAAAATCGGGGATTATTCCAGTGAACTTCCTCAAACTAAAATCTATAGGCGAACGAATAGGAAACATCCAACAAAATATTTACATTCACTCACATCCGATCAAATTCAAATGAATGGTCCGACAGAATGTTTAACAAATTTTCATCATTCTTAAAACTACACAAAGAGTGATGTGCTACATCCTACATCTGAAGATTTGTATTAAATGTAAAAACGAACACACAAAGTTTTATAAAGATTAGCTAGTAGCATTGCATTCTAAAGAAATAATAAGCAAAACCAGTAACCTAAAGTCTTTTGATCTGTTCCTGGATGATTTCGGATTAATTCCGGTTGAGGTACACGCTATAACAGTCTAGCACCATATTCTTTTAAAAACCCTATAATAGTCAACACACGATCCAGAATTTCTACTTTAATTCTTCGAGATATCCATCCAAACAACAAATACGCTCATTTAACGATTCCGCTTTCTTTCAACCGGCAAAAGTACTGGATACCAAACGGAAAAGCTAAGACCAGAAAAGTCAAAGAATTGTGTTACGTATAAAAAGCTCAAGGCACACTGTTAAGAACAATTAATGGGTGGCCTGCCGAGATCTCGAGTGGAATTAATACGCCCATTTTTAAATCTGGAGTAGATTATGCTGAATCCATCCCAATTCATCTCGCATGAGGGGAGAAACCCTATAAAGCATATGCACTTGGTACTTGTCGGACATTTGTCCAGTGATGCATTTCTATAGTGCCTAGGTTTTCCTCGAATTGCATAGTGACAACGGTACCAATTTCGTGGGACCTACATAACTACAAACTAAGAGAAAACTTCAACAAACTCATAAAATATTCAAATAAATTTCAAGTTTCTTTTTCAGAAATCGTTTTACGTAAAATTTTATTAAACCGAGCTCTCCACATTTTGGCGGATTGTGGAAAGCAGCTATTAAGTCCAACAAATTCACATCAAGAGTGCCAAGGAAAAATTATATTTGGTCCCCGTTCTGTAAGCGCTTCGACGCTTATTGCTTGATCGTACCAATCAATACGTTTTCGACCTTATCAGTACCCTCCAACTAAGATCTTTCGGAGCCAGTTTTCAGTATAATTTATTGTTGTTAGAATTTCAAATTATTTTAATTAAACGTTTGAGAGATACGTAGTTCGAGTTACGTTTATCGTTAAAATGAATTTGAATTTTAATTAGTTTAAATTTATCTCGTTTTTGTCTTGCACACATTTTCCTGCACAGTATTCAATTTAATATGATCATTATTTTTCTTTTTTCAAAAGTATTACAAATATTTTACCACATGCGGTACAAAACAAATAAAAAAAAAATCGGTTATAATTTCCAATTAAAAAATACACCAAGGGTTTCCATTTCCAATATCTAAAAACCCACAGTTGAAATTAAAACAAAACCAAAAACCAATTAAATAATACACACATATTTAAGAAAAAAAAAATTCTACGTGTTTTCCTGTTAATGGCCTCCCGCATGGTTTTAACATACGCCACCGTATTTTTTAGTAGTAGCACACGAATAAAAATTTAAAGAGAGGTGTGGATGAAAAAAAAAAAAACGAAGGAACAAAACACATAAAATAAACAGGAAAGGTCTATTTCCCTTAAGTTGTTACGAAACATATTTATCATAATTTCCGGATACCAAATTATCAAGTTGTTAGGAAATTTAATTTTACTGTCCTTTTGTACCCAAAAATATTTCACATTATTACTTTTATAACACTGAATGTTCTTTCTCCTTATAAATGTATCCCTTAAGGACATGTATTATAGTATTTAATATATGTATAGGTATATTGTAAATTTCACAAACCTGCCATGAATCAAAGTCTAGTGTCGTTAGGAGTGACATTTTGTTTATAAAAAACAAAAAGATTATTTTCCCGTTAACTTACTTATGAGTTCCAAGAATTGCTAAAAATAAAAAAATAAAATACAAAACAATTAAAATTATTATTATTCAATTTACTTCTAGGTACTACTCAATATACTAATGATAATCAAAATTCTCAAATTTTCTAACGCTTTTCATTCTAATTTATATCGCTTGCAAACGGACCAAATTTGCATCCCGCATATTTACAAAAATACCATCTGTGTTTTATCGAAAATGAATAAATTTTTCCATTTTCTTTTGTTTATTTTAAATTAAATATTTCCAAGGATGTTGAAAAATATTTTTCTTTTAAATACAAATTTTAATTAAATTTTGTTTTGTTTTCATTTTTCATTTTTCTTTTTTTTTTTTTCCTTTTTTTCAAGGACTCAAGAGGTTAAATACGCGATGACGGCGGCTAAATAATTTAACAAAATTTGAAAATACTCCGACGGATGTTCTATATACAAAAAATTTACCTGCGTCTAATCTAATCGATAAATCTGAACCGATTTTCTCAAAATCCACCAAACACAGACACACAGTTAAAATCAATAATTTCACTTTTCAATTTTTAAAGTATTCACCACACAAATAATTTCAAAACCACAAAAAATATTCGAATACACATGAGTGTATAAAACATGCAAAAAAGCTTAAAACCAAAATAAAGCTTTCATTTTCAATGTTTGTATAATATACTCGTACATGTTAATAATTTACATGTATTAAACTTAATTTATTTAAACAATAATTTTATTTTAACTTTTTTTTTTTTTTTGTTTTAAACTTTCGCGTTTAAAGGTTTCAATACGACTGTAAAAATATTAAGGCCCACGGCAATTCGATACCCGAGGGTTTCAATGTGAGTCTATCTATTTATATATTTAGGTATATATATTTATGCACCGAAAAACACATGTACGAGAAAATTTTCAACAAATTTCTATTACTGTGCTACTAATTTTCATTTTGTTTTTTTATTCTTCGTATAGTTTTTCATCCGATTTTCTCTTCTATCCCTTGTGGGCGAATACATTGTCTGTTTTATTTGCGTGTGATTGTGAATAAAAAAAAAATTTTGGTTTTTTTTTCTCAATTCATTTTTATAGACAACAAAAACTCGAACAAAGGGAAAAACAATACGAAAAATCTTTTTTCCTTTTTATCACTCTGTGTGTTTGTTTCTTTTGTGCTTTTTTGTTGTTGTCGCTCGAGTAAAAGCTCTCCTCCTCGCTCAACGCGTTTAACAATATTTTACTGTTTGTATATATTCATCTCATTTTTAAGTGGAGAAAAAATTTTTGGAATATTTTCGTCCTTATTATTTTGGGTATAGGGAGAAGAAAATGGCAAACACATTTGAAGTCACTGGCATTATTGTGTTCCATTTGAAATATGTCCTTCTATGTAATTGAGTTTTTGTTGTTTTTTTTTTGTGACAGCCTCTTTTCTTCGAAATTGGTTTTGGGCTTTGTAGTTTTTGGTGAGACGAAGGAATACAATACAGATACGGGTGAAGGATAGAATTTTTTACAGAAGATAATTGTAAATATAAAAAAGCTTCTGTACAGTCGCGTAAAAATATATGTGCGGTGAGATAATTGTTGTATAAATTAACAGAAGACAAAATGATGTTATTTTGTAGAGCAATTTGGTGCGCGATAATTTTCGATATTTAATCAGATTAATTTGGGTTCGTATATTGTTTGAAAGAGAGATAGTTTATAATAAAAACGACTGCAATTTTTTGTGGAACCAAATGGTAACTGGTTTCTTGAAATTTTGCAGCATATTAACCGTAATATTTATATTTATTTATTTATTTATAAATAAAAGGGCATGGCTTTTACACCCTTCCATTCAATTTACATAGTATAAAACTAACATTAAAAATTTCTTACAAACTAGTACCACAGATAAGTATATCAGATGACTTATCTAAAGCACTCTTTGCGGGTTTTCAAAATTGGCTGATAAACGCGCCAATTTGATGTGATACAAATATTAACTTAAACCTGGAACCCATAATGACGAGACATCTATAAACGAACAGCTAAACAAATTGTGCCTACTTTTATTTGTTTGTTTGTTGTTTTTTTTTTTTTTTCATTTTTTCTGAAAGATTGTAATAAGAATAAAATTCCAAATTCATCTAGCTAGTAACATTTTCTATATTGTATTATAAATTCATGGACAATGATTTGTTACTTTTTATGTGTTCCGCCAAATTTTATTTTTATTTAGCTATTTCTCATCTGAGTATGTGTAAAAAAGAGTTAGCTGTGTAATCAATCAGCAAAAGATTCTTTATAAAAAAAGAAAATTGTGCTGACCTTCAATTTCTTCATTTTATTGTTACTGTACAATTGATAACTTATTATTAAGCACTTTTTAAATAATTTGAGATCATAAAATCAAATCGTTAGTCAATACGAATTTCATTTGCTCAATATATGTATATTGTACACTGTGTGCTATTTGGATAATCATATATGTAATTTCATATGTAAATCCACCTTTAAATTTTAGTTCTCTCAACCATCACTTGAGCACGAAATTCGGTTCTTACGATTCATAATTTTGTATTAGTATAATTTAGTGGAAAATTTTTAAACTGAGCTACCTGATAATTTGACGTTCGAAATTATTGTAAACAATTCCAATTTTGAACTGTAAACACAATTTTTGCTTACCGGATTGCTAATAATTGTAAATAATTCCAATTTTGGACTATAAAAACAATTTTTAATTATCGCATTTTCCTCGAGAGGCGCTTTCTCTACTTTTACAATCGTCAATACGTCAATTCAAATAAAGTGGATTAATATTTAATGTAATAAATAGTTTTGCAAGTATTTTAAGCATAAATCAGTGTTTTTTATTTTGTGAGTGCGACAGTCAACTCAAGAAGAATAATCCTTCAACATTTGGTCCTTCGAAGTATGGATTTTGTGTTTAAAATAATAAAAAAATCGAAACTCGTGTGCGATAAAGGTACACTCAATTAATTAAACATCTTAAAATAAATTAACGGTATGGATATTGAAACGGAAAAAACGTTCCTAAACATCATATAGTAGGTTTAAAAGGTCGTATAACATATTTTAAAAATGATCTAGTAAGAAAAGAAGATCATAATAACAGCGTTGGAGACATTCAATCAATTTTAAATCGACTAAAACCGTTGTATGATAAATACGATGATACTTTATAAGACCATAATAAATTTGAGGATGATTTTGGAGATCTGGAATCGAAAGTTATTACTTTATTGGAGATTAAAAAAGAATCAATAATTCAGGTTAAAAATAATACAATAAATGAAGAATGTGCGAACATGAAAATTCAAGTCCCATTACCTGAAATAAAATTACCTATTTTCGACGGATCGTTTACGTCTTGGATTAATTCTCGTGATATGTTTAAAGAACTTATTCATGATAATAAAAACATTACTTCGGTGCTAAAATTTCATTATTTACATTCGAGTTTACGAAACGGCACCGCATTCCAATACATTGAGCATTTACCACCAACAGCTGATAATTACGCGTCCGCTTGGAAAGAGTTATTTGAAAATTTCGAAAATGAAAGTGGAATAAAACGAAAACATGTGAAAGAAATTTATGATATAAAAAAAGCTCAAGAAAATTCTACAACGTCTTTGCTAAAATTTATCACAATTCATAAGCATATGTTTTTTCTCTCAAAGCATTAAATGTCAAAAATCGTCGAAGAATGGGATCTATTCCTGTATTATTTCATCTAATGGAACGATTAGATATTGATTCACGTCGCAAAATAGAACAAACCGCTTCATTAAACAAGTTGTTAACGTTAAAGAATTTATAGATGTTCTTCGACAAGTTCACATATTAGAAACATGTTCAAAGTCGCGGTCGACTACAAGCAAATCATATAAGCCAAATACATCGAAAAATGTATAAATTTTGAAAATGCGACTTACGCCCTATTCACATTAAGGCATCAAAATAATATTCATTCTGCAACATATGTTTCTCAATCAAATATAAAATCAAATTCAAAGCAAGTGCTCCTCGCTACGGCGATAGTCAATGTTCGAAGCTCAACCGGAATGAAATATCCTTGTCGTGCGCTACTAGATACTGGTTCGCAGTCTAATCTAATCACCGAATCTTTGTGCCAAAAGATTAATTTGCCACGGGAAAATGTTTCGATACCAGTTAGTGGTATTAACCAGACAAGAATAACAGTGGAATCGAGATATAATGATTCTGAATTATCAATCAAATGTTTAGTTATTCCTAAAATTACTGGTAATTTACCACATCATACAGTTGAGTTCGATGCATTAAGATTCCCAACAACATTTCAATTAGCAGATCCTGAATTCTTTTTGTCTCAAAAAATCGATTTGCTTATCGACGCGGATTATTACAATGAGCTAATAACGGGCAAACAACTAAAATTATTAAAAGAATTACCCGTGTTTCAAGAAACGACACTTGGGTCGATTATTATGGGAGCAATCCCAATTCAAGCAAATCATGTTTTTGCACCAGAATCAGCGCATTGCTCTGAAGAATGTAGCATCGATAAGCTTCACAATCAAATCAAGAATTTTTGGTCAATGGAAGAAATTAATCAGCCGATTAACTATTCTTTAGAAGAGAAGGCATGTGAGGAGCATTACAAAAAAAAGTAAAACGAAATTCCAACGGTCGATACTTTGTTTCGCTTCCAACAAAACGAAATTCATCTGATCTTGGTGAATCGAAGCAAATAGCATACCGCCAATTATTAAGTCTTGAACATCGGCTAAAAAGAACACCAGTAATGTTTCAATTGTATAATCAGTTCATGACCGAATATATTAATTTGAGTCGAATACAACAAATTCATATTTTATGCCTCATCATAGTGTGCACCGGTCTAGTAGTAGCACAACAAAGTTATGTGTCGTTCTTAAGAAGATAGAAATGTACAAAAAATATGGTGGCGTGATCCCTCTACTAAGAAGCTCCAGATTTATCAATTGAACACGGTGACGTATGGGACTGCTAGTGCCCCAAATATCCAGTTGTACTCAGTTTAGTAGATACTCCTGATGATGGCCTGAACAAGCCGAAATCGATCGAGTGGTTTTTTAAACCTTTTGTAATTTTGCGAAATATTTAACAAGTGTTTTTAAAAAATTTAAAAATGTGTGAATTTAATACTCCTTGCAACAATTTTGCCAAAGATGGTCAACTGAATACCTAAGCGAGCTTCAGCAAAGACATAAGTGGCATGCACCACAAGCAAATATTAAAATTGGATCATTAGTTTTGCTCAAAGATGATAATATCCCTCCTACGAGTTGGATTATGGGAAGAATAATAACAACGTATGCGGGTTCTGATGGGTTAGCCAGAGTCGTGTTAGGGAAAACTCAAAACGGTGAATTCAAAAAGGCAATTACTACAATTTGTCCATTGCCCATTGAATCTACTGAACCATAAACATACTTACTTAAGTGTATGTTATATAGGCGTATTTGTATAATGTAGAATTATTTAATCATATGTATCATAATCTTATATTAGTAAGTAAATTTTAAGTTTATAAGTTGAAATTGACATTACAAGATGGCCGGGCCGGTATGTACAATCTATAACTTATTATTAAGCACTTTTTAAATAATTTGAGATCATAAAATCAAATCGTTAGTCAATACGAATTTCATTTGCTCAATATATATATATTGTACACTCTGTGCTATTTGGATAATCATATATGTAATTTGATATGTAAATTCACCTTTAATTTTTTAGTTCTCTCAACCATCACTTGAGCATGTAATTCGGTTCTTTCGATTCATAATTTTGTATTCGATTCTGTACGTCAATTCAAATAAAGTGGATTAATTTTTAATGTAATAAATAGTTTTGCAAGTATTTTAAGCATAAATCAGTGTTTTTTATTTTGTGAGTGCGATAGTCAACTCAAGGAGAATAATCCTTCAACAGTTACTAAATGCTTAGAGTCTGCATGTTAAACTTTTGGCTATAATTTGTAAGGCAGTTAAAGGAAATGAAAATTGATGTTAAAGTTTTAAAATTTGTTTAATCATTTTTATAAAGTTTAATAATAACGCTTTAGCTATCGAATAGCATCAATAACTCAATTTGGCCAAAAATGTCGTTATGTAAATCATGCTTAACATGGCAGTATATTCCGTTGATTTATATAACTTATTAATTACAACTGTTCAAAGCCAATGTTCGATTTCGGTTTATTGCATGAAGTAACACTAGTAGTTGACAATTTTCTCTTCAGCACAGTGCACAGTAATGCTTCCATATACAAAAGAAGAGGCATTTCCACAAAATTATTGAAAAATCTTTAATATAATTTGTGGTACAGGCTAGGGCAAGGGTTCGATTTAAACTTACGATGGTTTAAATTGAAATAGAAAATATTCACGATCTAGAAAGACCAAAAATTTGTGGCAGGGTCCTAAGGAAACCGAGTGGGATAAGTTTATAGGTGATTTGGAGAGACCAAATACGTAGAAAAATAAGTGACTAAATCACTATCACTATGACTATGACTTTAAAATAATTTTAAATTTAAGTGTTTTACCGCTTTGTTTTTAATTTGTCCATGTTGCACAAATAATTATTATGAGGACAAATTTGCATGCACAACTAATTTTGTTAAAAACTAAATTAACTGTAATCTTTCCTAGAATTAAAATTTTAAACCTTTTTTGATCGGAATGTAAAGCAGAATACATGCAGGCGATAATGATTCGCTAAATTTAAGGCCGAATAAAAAATTAGAAAATGCCGTAACCCAAATTTATATTTTGCTTTAGTCAGACTTTATTATTTTATTTGATAAAGTTCTTTGAGTGAATAACAACTATTAATTATTTCTGAAATACAAGTAAATTCTGAGGAAGATCATAGTGTTTTGTGTTTCTAGTCGGTCAACCTTCATAAGTGAAAGTGGTCTATCAAAACTTACTTTAGAAATAATGAAAGCTAAGCAACCTGCTAATTTAACCCTAATTTTTTCAAACGTATATTAGGAAACTGAGATGCTTCAAAAATGTCTACAATTTCTTGATTTTTATGATTAAATATGGAACGTTCAATAGACAGTCCCTACATGTTAAAACATTTGCGATTATTAGCGCCTTGATCGCAACCTATAGTGCTAACTTTTAATCCTAATTCCAAGTATTTGTCGATATTTTCATGGACAATTAAATACAATTTATCAGCCAAAAGATCATTATGGGAAACGAAATAACTTAAAACATATTTCCAGTTAGAAAAAACTCCTCTTCCCATAAAACAAAATATCAATTTTCTTATAATATTTTCTCGCTGATTTCTAAAATCTACAAAACCATCTGATCCGAGTAAGTATTGTAAACCAAATCATTTTTTATATAAATTTCGTTCAACATTAAAATAGCTTCTTTTGAATCGTCGGCCCTTTCAGAAACTTTCTTTTATTTTATGTAAAATATTTTCATTAAAACCAGGGCTTAATAATATGCTATCGATTGCTAACGGATTAATGAAGAAAATAGAGACAAGAAAACCTGTTATTTCCGATAACTTAATTCATGAATTAAATCGTTTTAAAACACCTTCATTTAATTTACATCGATTGGCAAATAATGCCCTATTTTGGGTACTTAGCGATTCGCAAGGTTTCCAAAAATGTTTACTACATACATATATCTTAGTTAAACGATAACAAATCAATTGTATAAATTTATTTATTTTACTGCGACCTTTTAATTTAATATATCTAATCATGAATAATTATAGCACAAATTTAACAAAAATTAGAAATTATGATTCCCAAGTGCTTTTTATTTAAGCATTCCGAAACTAAACTCGTTTGAAATCTTGAATACAGTTCACTACAAACCGACTGTAAACTGTGTAAGTCTTGCAATGAAGAAGAAACACAAATTGTGACAATAGGCGAATCTCCGAGTGAAAACATCAATTTCATTTTTGTCCATGAAACACCAGACAATTTAGCAGAGTCACCTGACGATGATTTTGAATCAAACAACAGTCAAAAAGCATTGAGAAACTTGTTACGAGAATGGGGTTTTGAGTCCTTCTTCAAAATTTTCCTTGATAAGTAATTTATTGTCAATTTTTGATTTTATTTGAAAATTGTTTAGAAGCCCTAAAATTAATGGAAAGAGATCGTTTGCTACTGTTTTGTTCTAAAGATAAAATAAAACTATAGGAACAGCTATAAAATTTGAAGAAACACTGAAATCTTGGCGTTCATCAATTTTAACTAAAAACCCCTCTATTGAAAAGTTATCATTGTCCATTAATGATACATACTATTTGTAAACTTAGTTTGGAAACCATTTTGAATGAACAATTGCAGGACAAAAATTAATTGTGAACTATGTTAGCAATAAAAAGTTTACGGATGCACCAAGAGCAGTTCTATTAACACTCATAAGCAACTATTTCGAAATTCATCGAAAAAAAATGACTGCAGACCTCGCAAAATTATTATCACTACAAATAGTGGAAAAATTTCCATCTGAAGAAATTGTAAGAATTTAATTTTAACTAAATATGACACCAAATTAGTATAATTTTGCTAGGTTATTGCAAAGACAACCTGTTAATTTCTAACATTTGAAAATGGTGGTTGTTTAGATGACATTTTTTTGGGGATTAATTAAAATTGGGGAAACATTTAAATTAAACGTATTTCATCTAAAATTATGTCGACCACCTCACTCTTGATGACCAGTTTGTGTATCTTTACATTTATGTTTAGCAAACTGGCTTTAAATGAATAAACTAAATGTGTGCATGTTTTACTAATTTTAGGGAAGTTTTAAAGTAAAATAAGCCGGAAAAAAATGGTTTTAAAAATGTACAATAAGTACTTCAATTTACAAAGAAATTTAAAAGAATTCAGCCCGGCTGCATCTATTTTAGTGTGGAATTTTTCGCAAACATTTTTTATCGCATTGAAACAGATTTTGATAAAATTCATCCAAACATAAGTTTAATTATTAAAAAACTCGCCGATAAAAATTCAGTTTTTCAATTCTTAAAACGATTTTATAGTTTCTAATTTTATAAAATAATTTTTAAAAAAATTAATAAAAAATAATTGGTTGTTCAACAAATTTTGCATTGTAGCATTGAATTATAATGTTTGCTATCAATTTGAAAGTCTTGATTTTCTATTTGATAGAAATGTGCATCATTGTGATAGCCACAGTACTGTCAATTAATGATGGTATTTTTTCAATAAGAATAATTTTTTCTCTCAGTGATAACATAACAATTTTACGTATTTAATTAATCTTTTTATATTTTAGTTAAAATTAATTTAATTACAGTTTTTAATGTTATTGATTGCAATTTTAATTCTAAGCTGTCGAATTTGTATCTAAGCGAAGACAAATGCTACTCAGGACAGAGTGTTTTTCTAAAGGAAATTTAGTAATATTCAAAACTATATCCTTGATACCAATTTTGACTGTTAAAATTATAAACACCTTGATTTAATTTACTGCTACAATGACTTGACAGCATCAATCTAACTATGTATAGTTTAAAGATCTATTTAATGTATTTAAATTTATTCAAAATGGAAAATTTGCCATTATATTAATTTAATAGTTAATAAAACTATTATTTTTCCCTCATTGAATTAAGCATGTAACTAAAAAACACTTCCATCTCTTTCTCGATTTCATTGGAATGATATCTATTCCAACTGCTATGGATACATAAATGTACACACAGATGTACTTATATAGCATAAAAATCATCCCCTATACATATATATAAGTACGGGTATGTACACAAAATTGTTATCCCTAACTGCAAAAAATAAAATAAAAAAATATCATCTATCTCATCCTAATATTTATATCAAATCTAAACAACACAGAATGTGTGTATAAATATAGGATAGGATGTGTATATATAGGGAATATGTTCGAATCGAAACCAAAAATAAAATTTTTATAGCCTAGAGGCGGGCTTTCTACACAACGAAACAGCTCCTCTGTAAAGCACTAAATACAAAACATTCATGTATTTCCACTTTTTTTTTTTTGTTGTTTTCATCCAAATTGAGGGTTGAAAATTTTTTCCTGTCGATAAATTTTTTTGTTGGTTTTTCGAGGGATGAAACCAGTCATCTAAAATGTGTTTTATTTGGGATGATATAAAACGAAAACAAAAAATCCAATTCTAAACCAAATAAAATTTATAAAAAACAAGCAAATGCAATTGATTTGATGGATCAGCAGTATTTTTTGCAAAAAAAGGATTTCGTTTTATTTTTTTGTGTTGTTTCCTTTTGTTATGTTTTTTTTTTACCATTTTTAATACATTCAAGAAGCCTTAAGCGAGAAATTTGGATTTTTATTTTATTCGGGATATTTTCATCTTTTCACATTGCCTCCTTGTTGTTTTGTGATTTACTTAAACAACAAAAAAAAAAATGTTTTGGTTTATTTGGAAAAAAGATCATCCAATTCGAGGTTTTTTTGTTTATCTCACAGGGGGCTTTCACATTATTTTAATTTTTTTGCTGCGCGGATCAAAAATGCAATTCGCATGTTTTTCGGTTTGGGTGTATTTAATTAAATTTTCTAATTAAAAATAATATTAACAAAATTTGCGTTTCAATTGAAATATAATTTGCTGGCACAGTAGGAATTTGCGATTTTGGATATTATTTTTCACATGCCGCGAGATTAATTTGGAATGTTTTGCATAATATGTACAAAATGTGTGGTTTATATTTTTATAAAATATTCAAAATGTCAAGGCTTTTTAAAATCCCAAAGGCGTTTGGTTGAATCATACCATTTTTAACACACTGTGCTTAAACAAAAGATTTATCTAACAAAACATCGAGCTTTTATACTTTAATAAACGATAAACATCGCAAAATTTTAATTACTTTTAATTTCCTTTTGAAACTTTTCTTATTTATTTACATTTTTTATTATTAAACAAATTATTTATAATAATAATAATATATTATATAAGCATAAACTTACTAAAAATATGAAAAATTATTTATACAAAAAAAAAACTTTTATTTGTTTTTTAATTTCCTCCGGGAAAATTTCTTTTTCCATATTTTTTTTAAAGCTTTTATGTTCCAAAAACACAATATACAATTTTCTATGTGATATGAACGTTTTTATAATATGTGTTGAGACGATAAAAATAATATTTTTCCGATTCATTAATGATGTGTTAATAAAAGCTTTCGATTTATATGTTGTAGCAATTTGGAATTTTGATGCATCTTGGTTTTTTTTTATTAATTTGATTTTGTTTTTTTGGGTTCAAATGCCCTGATTTATTTCCATTATATGAATATGAATTATAACTTTCCAAGTACGTTTATTTGCATTCATTAGGCATTGCAATTTGTTAATTTTGTTTTGGCAATCTCTCTCTCCTCATTCTTTCTGTATACGTGTTTGATCTTTTGGAAATGTGAATGATTATTTCCCCATTTCCATTACGTATTACCTAATTGCAACTCGAGATGATCACTATGTATTGGAATTTGGAAAATAAATGAATTTGGAGCGGAAGAATGATGGGATGGATAGGAAAGGAGGAGTAAAACACCTATGAAGAGAGGAGAGCCGATGCTATGGATTAATTTGGATTTTTGGTTGACGAATAAATTGGAAAAAGTTTTTTTTTGGGTTTTGTAGCTGAAGAGGAACACATCTCGAGATCGTGGACAAGCCGATAAAAAGAAAATATAGTTGTTGACGAACAATTTATATTTTTGTTTGGAGCTAATTATTTAATTACTTGATTAAAGTTTTTTTTTGAGTATAATACGATCGGTTGCTGAATTTATTGCCGTATAGAAATATACATAGGTAATATTATTAACTTAATTTATAAACATTTATTTTTAAGATTATATATAATTTTTTTTTTTGTGTGACACAAACATTACGGATATTATATAATAGTGTTACCAAAATGGCTACGAAGCCTCATGGTTCTTTTTATTAATAAATCCATTTGTTATGTGGGTTAAAGAAAATTAACTTTCTGTGATTTTTGCCAAGTGTAATTTTTTTATTTTATTATCTAAATTTTAATTACTTAAATTGGAAAAAAAAAAAAACAAATTTTGTGTGATCCGGTGGGATGAAACGGTATTGTGGAGTGCACACATTTTTTTTGTTGATAACCTTGACAGTATATTGCTGCATCTCAAACTGTAATTAAAAAACCTGGAAAATTGCCACGAGGCAAATACAAGTGGATCGCTAGGACCTCCTGTTGGTAGATCTTATGCTTGGATGGATTGCGGAACATGAGGAATTTTGTAAGAAAAAACTAGGTGATGTTTTGGGTAAGCAATTCCTTTATTCCTGTCGAAATTCACACGTTTTTTTTTGTTCATATTATAAAGATCGTTTACATATATAGATTTTTTTTTTGAGAGATTTGTTTTTGTAAATTATAAATAACGGGTTTTTCTTAGTATACTTAAAATAACAATTTTTTTTTCTATGTATTTAATTTAGCGTTTCTTTAAACATTATTTTTTTGGTGTTTGATTTTTTTTTTCTCTAGAGATTTGCTCAATCGACCCACCCTTAGCTTTGATTGCTCGGTGAGATAGCCACACAAAAGTTAAACGCGTGTCGGGTTCTTCTATTTTGAAGATGGCGCCCAACTAATATTTTTTTTTTTTTACCCGAATGAGTGAGCAAATTTCTAGTTAAATTATTGAAGTAAACTTATAGGTGTAGTTATTAAAATTCTGAGTTTAATTGTAGTAATTAAAATTATTTAATGAATATTTTTTTCTTTATTTTTTTTTGTCTATTGATTAGAAACCCAAATTTGATGTTACTACTGGGAACGGAAAACTACGCCATCTGCCGGGATTTAACTAAATATCTTCATTTTTTTTTCTTATTTGATTCTTTTGTTTATATACATTTTTCTGTTTAAATCTTATAATTATTTACATAATAATGGGTTTTGTTAAATAAATTATTTTATACGTTTTATAACGAACTTAAATTTATTCATTTAATTTTTCTTGGGTTTTTTTTGATTTTTTTTTTTTTATTAAATTTAGAGCACGCGTTACATAATTGGCGCCCAACGTGGGGCCCGAAAAGGCTGGAATTGGCCTTTACATTTAATTTATTTAATTTAGTTTTTTTTTTGAATATATTTAATTTTTTTTTATTTTAGCTATTTAGTTTTTTCTTCCTTGATTAATATATTTTGTTTTTCACTTCTGGATTAGATTTTACATTTACAACAATGAATGCAGCTTATTTGAGTGACGGTGAGCTTGAGTATGAACTAAGGATACGGGAAATAATTGATAAATCATCAACAGTAGATAATCAACGTTCGCTGAGACATCGGTTACGCGAGGAAGCTAAGGGAAATTCAAATCCTCCAAGAACGGTGAACGACCCGATTGATAAGGAATATTCGGAATGTGAAAGAAAGTACAAAATTTTAAGCTCGTTGCCGATAGCGGAACGGAAAAAACAGGGTAAGCGCATAAACACTAAATTAATTCATCTTCAATTTCGTTTGGAGAGGCTTAATAACACCCTTCCCATACATTCTCCGTGGAAAGATCAGATTAACTTCATGTTAGTTCAAATAGGAACGATTATTGATCCTACTTTAATTGTATCTGAACCTGAATGTTCTGACGATCAATTAGTTTCAGAAAATACGAGAAATATCAATACAAGTATGGAAGAACTTACAGTTATGGAAAAAAATAAATCAAATGCTTTTGAAGAGCAAGCGGCTGCGGTAAATGCTCATAAGGAAAAAAATAACACTAAGACACTGTTCGTGGGTAATACTATGTTTTCTGATTCAGATTCAGATCTTGGGTACGAAGCGAATCTTAGAGAATCTTTGGCTGATCCACCAACAGGCAGATCAACCGGTATACCACGCGCCGAGCGTACAAGATTTGTTAGACGTATTTGTCCCGTTCATAAGTGGAAAATAGTGTTTTCAGGTGATTCGAAAGGATTAACGCTTAATGATTTCCTGCAGCAGATTGAAATGCAGGCCGCAACTGAAGAGGTTTCGGAGAGAGAGTTATTCCTTGCGGCTTATTATTTCTTTGATGGTCCTGCGAAAACTTGGTTTCGAGCATTTAAAACTAAGTTCAATACCTGGAACCAGCTAGTTCGTGCACTGAAGAAAGAATTCTTACCTTCAGATCATGATTATTGGTTATCGCGAGAGATTGATCAAAGGATGCAAGGTAGGGATGAGAGTTTCAATTTATATTTGGCTCAAATGAAACTTTATTATCAAAGTTTGATTGAACCCATTCCGGAAAAAGCTCAATTACCGACGATAATTCGGAATTTACAGCCTTTTTATCTAGAGAAACTTCCAATTGCAGGAGTCACTTCTATTGAGCAACTTTCTTTATATTGTAAGCGCATAGAAGACTTGCGCTATAATTTGAACAGACGGTCATCTTCTAATCGTACGGTTTTAGAACCATCGATAAAATCGTGCAATCAAATTTACGAAAAGCTTACACTAAATATGCGCACCATTATAATTTAAGAACGTCTGTGCGAAATCATAACATTGGAGATATAGTTTGGAAAAGAAATTTTCAATTGTCCAAAGCTTCTGCAAATTTCAGTGCCAAATTGGCACCGAAATGGATAAAATGCAAAATAAAAGAAAAGACGGGCTCACACACTTATCTACTACAAGATTTCAATGGAAAAGATCTTGGCGTATTCCATACGAAGGATTTTAAAGCCGATGCTGTCACTTAATACTCAATAAGCATTCATTGTGGTAAAGTATGGTTTTTGGTTGTTTAAAAATTTAATCATTAATTTAGTTTGTTAAATAATTTTCTTTAGATTTATAATTTTTAGGTAACATTTTTTTTAGCCATGGATAAGGTCAATTCCCTTATCACAATTGCACTTAATTTTTTTAAAGTAGCACAACAATGTGTATCATCCAAAATTTATTTTAGTTTAGGATAGTTTTAGTTTAGTTCACTTAGGTTCTTTTAGCTATGGATGGGGTAAATTCCCTTATCACAACTGCACTTTAATGTTTTTTTACGTTGCAGATAAAATGTAAATCATCCAAAATTTAGTTTAGTTTAGGGTATAGTTGTAGTTTGGTTTTGGTTTAAATTAATTATTTATTTTTTTTATTTCTTTGGATGGTGGGTTCGATTCATTCAAATATCACATTTTAAATACTTTTAGTAGCTGACAGAATAGTAGTGATCACTTATCACCCAAAGCTTATTATTATTTATGGCTTAACTTTAGATTAAATTTTGTTTTGTTTCCATTTTTTTTGAGTTTCGGGATTTTGATTGAGTTTGTTCAAATTAAGTCGAAGTACTCAATGAAGTTGAGTACAAATTTATAGTCAGCCGGATTGGTTGAGTTTTGTTTTATGTTCAAAGGAACATTATTTTTTTTTGGGTTATTGTAACCATTTATATTTATTTTAATTTTGTGTGGGTCGCACATAGATTTTCCTTGATCTTGCTCAGGATATATTTTCCATACGCTATCAAGTGTTAAATTTTTTTTTTTTGTGGACTTAACAGAATTATTTTTTTTCCAATTTCGATTAATTTTTTTTTAGTTTGACAATTTATTTTCTCTTGGTCTTGCTCAGGACATACTTTCCATACGCTACCAAGGGGTAATCATTTTGTGGACTTTATTTTATTTTTTTTTGGTATTAATCGAATTGATGTTTAGACCTTAAATATTAAGGTTAGTTTTTGTTTCGGCCAAGTAATAGTGCCAGTTAAAACAGGTGTTTTCACCTTATGGTCAGTGATTAGTTTTATACTACGCTGAATCATTTTGATTTGAACAGATCCAGGAAAAATTTTGAAATTCAGTTGGGATATTTTATTTCTTTTCGTTAATTATTTTCTCTTAATTTCTTTATCACTTAAATATAGTTTCGGAGATGGATGTTTCGTTTCCAGGATAACATATTGGTTTGGGTAAGATTTAATTTTAATAATTTTGTTTTATTTATAGGTTTACTTTATTTTGTTTAAATTTAAAGTAGTTTTTTCCATAATTTTAAAAGAAATTTAATCAAATTTGATTAAGAAATTTGATTAAATTTCTTTCTAAAAGTAAAGATGCAATGTAGCAATTTGGAATTTTGATGCATCTTGGTTTTTTTTTATTAATTTGATTTTGTTTTTTTGGGTTCAAATGCCCTGATTTATTTCCATTATATGAATATGAATTATAACTTTCCAAGTACGTTTATTTGCATTCATTAGGCATTGCAATTTGTTAATTTTGTTTTGGCAATCTCTCTCTCCTCATTCTTTCTGTATACGTGTTTGATCTTTTGGAAATGTGAATGATTATTTCCCCATTTCCATTACGTATTACCTAATTGCAACTCGAGATGATCACTATGTATTGGAATTTGGAAAATAAATGAATTTGGAGCGGAAGAATGATGGGATGGATAGGAAAGGAGGAGTAAAACACCTATGAAGAGAGGAGAGCCGATGCTATGGATTAATTTGGATTTTTGGTTGACGAATAAATTGGAAAAAGTTTTTTTTTGGGTTTTGTAGCTGAAGAGGAACACATCTCGAGATCGTGGACAAGCCGATAAAAAGAAAATATAGTTGTTGACGAACAATTTATATTTTTGTTTGGAGCTAATTATTTAATTACTTGATTAAAGTTTTTTTTTGAGTATAATACGATCGGTTGCTGAATTTATTGCCGTATAGAAATATACATAGGTAATATTATTAACTTAATTTATAAACATTTATTTTTAAGATTATATATAATTTTTTTTTTGTGTGACACAAACATTACGGATATTATATAATAGTGTTACCAAAATGGCTACGAAGCCTCATGGTTCTTTTTATTAATAAATCCATTTGTTATGTGGGTTAAAGAAAATTAACTTTCTGTGATTTTTGCCAAGTGTAATTTTTTTATTTTATTATCTAAATTTTAATTACTTAAATTGGAAAAAAAAAAAAACAAATTTTGTGTGATCCGGTGGGATGAAACGGTATTGTGGAGTGCACACATTTTTTTTGTTGATAACCTTGACAGTATATTGCTGCATCTCAAACTGTAATTAAAAAACCTGGAAAATTGCCACGAGGCAAATACAAGTGGATCGCTAGGACCTCCTGTTGGTAGATCTTATGCTTGGATGGATTGCGGAACATGAGGAATTTTGTAAGAAAAAACTAGGTGATGTTTTGGGTAAGCAATTCCTTTATTCCTGTCGAAATTCACACGTTTTTTTTTGTTCATATTATAAAGATCGTTTACATATATAGATTTTTTTTTTGAGAGATTTGTTTTTGTAAATTATAAATAACGGGTTTTTCTTAGTATACTTAAAATAACAATTTTTTTTTCTATGTATTTAATTTAGCGTTTCTTTAAACATTATTTTTTTGGTGTTTGATTTTTTTTTTCTCTAGAGATTTGCTCAATCGACCCACCCTTAGCTTTGATTGCTCGGTGAGATAGCCACACAAAAGTTAAACGCGTGTCGGGTTCTTCTATTTTGAAGATGGCGCCCAACTAATATTTTTTTTTTTTTACCCGAATGAGTGAGCAAATTTCTAGTTAAATTATTGAAGTAAACTTATAGGTGTAGTTATTAAAATTCTGAGTTTAATTGTAGTAATTAAAATTATTTAATGAATATTTTTTTCTTTATTTTTTTTTGTCTATTGATTAGAAACCCAAATTTGATGTTACTACTGGGAACGGAAAACTACGCCATCTGCCGGGATTTAACTAAATATCTTCATTTTTTTTTCTTATTTGATTCTTTTGTTTATATACATTTTTCTGTTTAAATCTTATAATTATTTACATAATAATGGGTTTTGTTAAATAAATTATTTTATACGTTTTATAACGAACTTAAATTTATTCATTTAATTTTTCTTGGGTTTTTTTTGATTTTTTTTTTTTTATTAAATTTAGAGCACGCGTTACAATGTTTTAAAAAAATGAGAAAGCTTTGTTTTATTCTCTATAATATAGGGAAAGATAATGAATTTTTCAATCTATGTTTGTTGTGTGTGTATGAGCTTTTTAAAGTGTTATTTTTATTTAGGATTTTTATTTTCGTTTATTTAGTTTAATGAATGGAAAATATTGTGGAGATGTGGAGGTTAATTCAATGAACTGGAAAAATCGGTATTTGAAAGTATCACTAGAACAAATATTAAAATATCCCATCTATAGCGTCTGATTTAGAAGGCTTCACACTAGAAGAAACAGTTTAAGCGAAGTTTAGTATAAATGTGCTGTTCTTTAAGGAAATCATAATAATTCACCTTCAATAACCGTTTTTAGCGTTGTGAATTATTTAGATTGTAGGCTTGAATAGTTTGCGCCGTTTAATATTAATTGATTTCATTACAAAAATCAAAACAGAATTAACTTCATAAAAATATTTAGTATACATACGTTTTGTCCACCATAACATTTTAAGTTCTAGCAAGTTTCCTTTTTTGGTAATGGTTTCCTTCTTTTTCTCAGCTACTTTAGGATCTAGCAACTGTCCATGGTAGTCTGCTCATTAACCTCGGGAGGTTCATTTAATTCATTTTTTTAAGACATAAAAGACCCTCAAGATTATATATATTTGAAAATTCATCTTTTTCTGTAGGATAATAGGTTTAGTATTTCTATTCGAAATATCCTCTGGCCTGCCTGTGCTGGTTTATATGTCGTTAACTTAAATCGGTCGAAACCTTTCCTTTGGATACGATGAAAAATTTAAAGATCCTATATGAAAATCTTACACTATTTCTACCGTTTGACACGTTTTTTTTTGACGTGATAACGTTTTACACCGCATGTTCAGAAAACTTAGCCCTTGGTCGGGGGCAATTACTCATCAACTATAAGCATTACCTTTAATTTAAAGATATGGTTGCTGAGATTGGCCCTTCGGGTTTATGTGTCATGCATAATATTATCGCAACGACGTCATCGGGCGGCACAGGATCCCGCGCCGCGAACCTATGATTTCGGCCGATTTAAATGCTTGAACCAGTGTATCGAGAGAACGACTCATCCGATCGGAGATCCGATGGTATCAATTTTTGCGCAAAAAACCAGTGGCAGCTAATTAATTTTAAATTAAATTAATTAATCCCCACATAAATTTTAATTAAAAATTCAAACTAGAAAATAGCGATTGTGGTTTAGCCCTTGGTCGGGGGCAATTATTCATCAACTATAAGCATTACCTTTAATTTAAAGATATGGTTGCTTAGATTGGTCCTTCGGGCTTATGTGTCATGCATAATATTATCGCAATGACGTCATCGGGCGGCACAGGAACCCGCGCCGCGAACCTCTGATTTCGGCCGATTTAAATGCTTGAACCAGTGTATCGAGAGAACGGCTCATCCGATCGGAGATCCGATGGTGTCAATTTTTGCGTAAAAAACCAGTGGTAGCTAACTAATTTTAAATTAAATTAATTAATCTCAACATAAATTTTAATTAAAAATTCAAACTACAAAATAGGGATTTATAGAGATTGAGGGCACTATAGCAGGATAATGCCTCATCAGATCGGAGCAATTCGGTTATTAATTTGTGCTTAATAATACTGTGGCAGATAATTTATTTTAAATTAAAATAATTAATCTCCACATTAATTTTAATTAAAATAACAAACTACAAAACAGCGATTTACCATGAAAATCACTTTTCTGACCGGAGTAATTCTGGTGTCAATTTGTGCGTAAAGAAACTGTGGCAGATAACTTATTGTTAATTAAAATAATTAATTTTCTCATAAATTTTAATTAAAATTTAGATTTACAAAGTGGCGATTTACAATGCTAGAGAGCACTATAAAGGGGAATGCCTGATCTGATAGGTCAAATGTCAGTGTGGACTCTGATATAAAATATGTTTGACCTAGACTGCGTATTCATCACACTAGCCTCGGCGACTTTGGGAGGCACCAGTCTGCGGAACTCACATTCATCAGGCACATCTCCGCTGAGACCCTGCCCTTCATATCGTACTTCTCATACCATCGCCCAGTACTTAATCGTTTGCAAACAATCACTGTACTCTCATTTCATGATGCTAATAATAAAGAAATTTATTTTAACAAACCCATACATCGTGCCATTTCTCGCACCTCTTATAAACGTTATCACGGAAAACACCTACGGCCGTGTAGAAGACACAGCCTACCCCGAATTTTTTTTCAATAAAGTACTGCAATATTATCATCATTTGTTGAAAATATATGATTTTGTATCAAATGTATGCTAAGTTAGTCCGAAAGGCCTCTTCATCCCGAAAAAAGGTATTGTTACCGTGGCACCTAGTGTAGAATATAATAAGTTAATCGATACCGCAAACTTCTACTGTACTAAAATGAAATTTTCCATGATAAAACTGTTCTAAATGTTTCTAAACTGTTTTTACGGAACAATCATGAAATTTCGAGAAGTTTTGGTTTGAGTATATAATGAGCAAACGAATTCGAATTAGAACATTAGTTTTTGGTAAGCGATAGTGTGAAAATTAAAAATGTGATTTAAAAATTATAAGTGAACAGTAAAATTGTGTTCAAATTATATTAAGTGATTTTGTGAATTTTTGTAAACAAATTGTGTTGAATAAATTTTTGTGTTAATCTTTGGTGATAAATTGAAGTGTTGTGTTTTATTCACAATTCAGTGATACGAACCTTGAGTGACAAGGTAAAAACATAACAATTGGTAACAGCGGTGGGATTTTTAATAATAAAACAAAGAAAATGATTCTCTCCGAATTAAGACTTCCAGAGTTAAAGAATGAACTAGCGAAACGACGTTTGTCCACTGATGGTGTTAAACCAGATTTACAAGTGCGACTACGTGATGCCATATAGAGAGAGAAGGGTTAAACGCTGACCATCATAATTTTGGCGTGTAAGTAACAGATGAGGCAGCCGTAAAGAAGACAGGATATGAAACAAAACATTGGTCGAAACAACACAAGTACTTTTTGGAACTTTCGATTTGTCGCAATTAATAGCTGCGATAAATAAAATAAACGATCAACAGTTGGAGAAAATTGAGCAGTTACACTAACGGATGTACCACGAAATCCCTCATAATCCAGACACGATAAAAGCAAGACAAGACAAAATCCAGACAAGACAAAATTTAGCCTAGACAAAATCCAGACAACCAGACAGAAAATCCAGACAAACCTTTACTAACTACCTTATCTAGAAAAAAATAATACAGAATCTGAAAATTCCGAAAAAAAATCCAGAACCAAAAAAGTTCGGAAAAACAATAATCCAGAAACGCAATTATCAAAGTGCGGACCAAATTAAAATTAAAATTTATAAAATGTCTATCGAATTTTACTTTTTCCGTAAAGTTCTTAATATTTACGATAATGAAAATTGCTTCGATAACCTTTCAGACACAGATCAAAGGATGGCTCATATCGCTATAGTTCTACCACAAAAATGTTTCAAGTTATTTTGTGGTTGGCTTAATTCATTGGGCTATGTAGCATGGCATCGACGAATGTATTGGTAATAATTCACAATTAAAACTTTTCACAACTTTTATTAAAATTTAAAACAAATTAAAAAGTAATTAAAATTTGAAAATATAATTATTTGTTAAAATACTTACTTTCTTTATGTAATAATCTTTAAATTTTTAAAAAATGGAATTTAATTTTTAAAAATTTAAAGATTATTACAATAGAAAGTAAATATTTTAACAAATAATTATTTTTTCAAATTCTAATTACATTTTAATTTGTTTTAAATTTTAATAAAAGTTGTGAAAAGTTTTAATTGTGAATTTTTAGTTTTATTGTAATAAAAGCCACGGCACAAGAAAGTAATTATGGATTCTCTCCATTTTTATTGTAACTAGAATGTATATTGGAGCGAATTGCGGATTTAATGCTTCGTAAATGCTTCGTCAACCTTGCAAACACAAATCAAAGGAATTGTATTGCTTCTATCGCTTCTACTGATAGTTGACTATGTACTTATAATATTGAATTTTTTTCATTTATTTTAAACAAAATATTTTGTCTTGATTTTTGTCTGGTTTGCTTTCTCGGTAATTTCTAGATTTTTTTCCAAAGATTTTGAGGATTAAGATTTCGATACGCTCCCACATGATCCTGAAACAAACGATACACTCCCATATGATTCATGAGTCTAAACTTTGTGATGTTTGTATTTTATCCTGTCTGAAAATTGTCGAGTCTGCATTTTTAAGAAAAGTCGGGATTTTGTCCTATCGGGATATTGAAACTCTGAATTATGGACTGCTCCCTAAACTAGCAAAACGAGCAACGATTGGAGATAATAAATCAATCTAACCAAGAAATGAAACAACAAGGAGAGGATATCGAAAACCAAATTATAGATGGGCAAAAGAGAATGGATGAGAAATTTCTTGAGTTGTCAACTTCGCTACATGACGAAGTAGAGAAATTACAGACGCAATTGCAAACGGAGATTCAACCGATTAGACCAAAAAATAGAAATGAAAGTTAAACATGTTGAAGAAAAATTAGAAACGAAGGTTCAATAGGTGGAAGAGAAATTTCAATGTCTCAAGAAAGAGTTAACCGATGTCAAAGAAAGTGGAACTACGACGCAATTGTTCATTCAATCAAATTGAAGCCACCAACATTCGAACGTTTATGCGAAGCAGCAGAAACTTTACAAACCACCCCGGAATAAGAGCACATTAGCTGTCTTGAAATTATGAAGGCTGACAACAGGCGGGAAATCTATTGCATGGAATTGAAAAGCCGCTACCAAAAGGGAGGAGAATCGCTTCAGGAATTTTCATCCGCAATCGAGTGACTAGTGCATCTAGAACATACAAGTACGTCGGCCGATTACATGGCAATGCTTAAAATTGACGCATTCATTGGATGGTATTCGAGATCCAGGCACGAACTTGTAGAATGAAGATTAATAAATTAATTTATTCTCAGTTGTGTAGGCATATGGGCGTGAAATCAGCTTTATTATTACGAATATGTGTACACAATTCAAAATCGTTGGCATGTTCTAGCTTGACCAGAAGAGATAGCATTTTCAGTAAGTTTTTTATAAAATTCCGGTTAAAATTGCACAAAATAACCTTATTCTCAAGTACACCAAGGCCTTTCATCCTAACAGAGAGGAAACAATTAATTTCAGCTTCTGAAAAGCGTGCAAAAAATATACCCATAAAATACCACATAAAAAAAGGTTTGAAGCACCGAAGAAAAAGTCTGTCGTGCCTGTATGCAGAGAAGTGTTTTAGCCGTTCGTAATGTTTCCAAGTAAAAATTTAATATGGTATGCAAGCGTCATTTGGAAACTGGACAACCAGCAAGTGAAAAACGTGGAGGTGATACAAAAAGGCATAAGTACGCGGATAAAAAAAAAATTAATAAACGACTTTATTGAAAGTTTAGCGATTACCGAATCTCCTTTTTGTCGAAAAAATTCAAAAAGGCAATATTTATCAAGCAATTTAAATATCAGCAAACTTTGGCGAATGCACAATGAGTCAGTTACTCTTAATCATAAACCGACGCATTCTTTCTTTAGCAAAATTTGTAATTTGTATAACAATGGATTTGGAGCTCCTGCGTCTGATGCGCGCTCATTTTGTATATCGTTGCGTGAAAAAATTAAAATTACTTCTAGTTCAGTACAAAAAAGTAATTTGATGAGCGAATTCAGGCTGTATAAATAACGAACAAAAGCGTTTATTGAATTACTAAAAATAAAACGTAATAAGGAAGTGAACTTGAGTTACGACTGCCAGAAAAATCTAGCTTTACGAAAAGTAGCTGGCCGAGCTGCTTACTACTCACTTCAGTTTCACACGTACAATATTACGGTTTGTGAAGGCTCATCTAAATTAACTCAGACGAGTGAAAATGTGCATATGTATATTCATGGTTGGAATTAGCTGGGCCTAAAGGAGCTAACGAAATAGCTTCAGCTATATTCGATCGATTAATAAAAATGAGTTTAACGAATGTCAAGAAAATAAATTTTTTCGCCGATGGTTATGGTGGGCAAAACAAAACCACATCGTCATTTTCATGGTTTCTTATTGGCTGGGGAATGAAGCATCAAATAACGTCCAAGAGGTTGAAACCATTATTTCACATTGTTGATCATTCCTACCACCCGACAGGGTTTTTGGAAGGATTGAGAAGGAACTAAGAAAACGGCCAACCTTAATTAATCCAAAGGAATATTTGGAAATATTTGAAAAAAATGGATCGGTTTCCGAATTAGGCATTGATTGTAAAGTTTTTGACTGGAAGCAAATGGCAAAGGAAACTTCAAAACTTCCTGTGTTATGGCATTTTAAATTAAAGCCAAGTAAAAGGATTACCATTAAGAAATCTACATGTGGCATTATTATGAAAAGTGAGGTATCATACAGAAGTGATGTGGGTCAATATCGCACAGTACTTAAAAAGGGAAAGGCGCTTCAACGAATCGAAAAAATTGATGGAATTTTCTCTGGTACTAAACTTAATTAAGCATGAAAAGCTAAAGACCGTCGAGAAATTATTAACTAAACATTTCGGGAGTAATTGGCATGAAATGGAGAGTTTGTCATATTACAACGAACAAATCAATATTTCGCAACCAGATCCTGGCCCTCAAGAGATTTTTATTCAAAAAAACTGGATTATTCGGGTCATATAATTTTATTATAACTTAATAAATTTTAAAATTTATTAAATGGAAATTTACTTTATTTTTTAGTATTATGCCATAACTGACCAAACATAAATGTTTATATCAAAACCGGACTTTTAATTTTTTGAAACATCATTTATTCTAAAACATATTAAGATAAACTACTGAAATTTTATAAATAGAACTCATAAACATATTAGTCTTTAGACATATTTTGTAAATCACTCGAAACGGCTTTATGAACAGATGTCCAATTTTGGAATTATACGCCTCAATTCCCAACTGGCGTTTTTCGCCCACTAGAATTTTCCAAGTTGGTGAAAGTATTTTTTAAATAAAACTTACAAAATTTGCGTTAAATTGTTGACACCATAATGGTTATTTCATATTTCGGAAATTTCTAATTCTGGAATCAAATGAGTTAAGAGCAAAAGAAATTAGTTTTAACAAATAATTAACGAATTTTTGTATGTCATTTTTGTACCGCTTTATTAATATTTTATCGAATATTGACTTGATTAAAATTGTTCGAATTCGCAGAAAAAATAAAAATTTCTGAAACGGATCGGAATCAGCTTTGGGTTCAGTTGTACGGATCATGATTGTAATAGTTTAAATAAATGATCGCTTCAGTAATATCAGTTCGCGTTGACCAATCACAATTTGATAATCTTTATAGTATCGATCGACAATCAAAATGGATGATACAAATAATATTAAATTGCCGACCACAAATCCTTTTATTAGGTGTTAATTCGAAAAACACCTCTCTCAAAATATTAATTATGAACACACACAAAAAAAAAATTCGCAAAGAACTTAATTTGATCATGGGATCCTCTTAAATGTATAAAACGATTGATTTCGTGGCTATTGTTGTTGTTACATTTTTTTTTTTATTATAATTTAAATTTTTATTATATTACAATATTAGTTATATTCTGTTTTGTTTAAGAATTTTTTTTTTTTTATAAAAACGAATAAAATAAGGAATATAAAAAACAAAAATAAATGTACAAGCAACATAAAAGCACAAAACAAAAAAAAATTATTTCGCTTGCGCATTGCGCGTGCTTCAGTCGTGAGGTTACAAGGTCAAGTGGTGACCTCTTCTTATTCGTTGTTGTATTATATTAAGATTATATTTTCTTATTAGAAATATAAGAATATTATATATAAAAAAATTATTATATTTAATGATAAATAACAACAATATACAGAAAAACAAAAAATAAAAACGATACAAGGAGATTTTTTTTTTTAAGATGATGATGATGAATAAGAACTGCAAAAACGAACGAAAACTAAAAACTCAGAGAGAGAGAGAGACCCCTTACGGCACGTTTATCACGTAGAAAATATAAATTTTAAAGATTTTAGCATTTAAGCTGTTGCGCTAATGTTGTTGCTTTCTGTGTACGTATACACAAATATTCATGCTCTGTGAGGGCGAAATTATTTTCTTATTACATATTTTGATATTCGATCATCATTATCATTTGTCGATCGATTATGTTGTTTTGTTGTGTAATGTTGCGTGTATATGTGTTGGCGGCGTCGTCTACGGCGGCATATTTATCTCGAATTATATTGTTGTTGCCAAAAATATTTTAATTTATTTTTCGTGATTTAATTTTAAAAATAAAAATAAATTTAATCACGACTTTCAATTATTTACACGCAAATAATCATTATGGTTATGTGATGTAACCCCAAATTACTCTGTATTGGACACACCAAAAAAAAAAAAATAGTTATCCCTCTTCAAATTATACATATTCTAAAGTAATTATCCTTTTATCAATAAAGCATTAAAAAACAACAACAACACAAAATAAAAACGAAGAGAGCATAAAAAACGTCACAACATTTTATTCACGGTATTACACCCTCAATTAGGCTTTTATGTTTCAGTTTAAGTCAAATAGCATAGGCACACACACACACACGTACATAAAACCAAAATAAAATAAAAATTGTCTGTTCGGAAAAGGATAAAAAAGCACAACAACAATAAATGAAATGTGAAAGCCAAGGGATTGGAAAATTAAATGTGCATATGACATTTTTTTCTGTGTTATATGCTCATTGTGTTTTGGTACATACATATTTATTTATGGTATTATTTATTTCGTCCTTGTTTTGGTTGTTATTTAGAGGAAGAGGTTCGTTTTAGATTTTTTTTTTGTTAATTTTTGTCATTCCTATTAAACAAAAATAAAAACAGATCGCTTAAGGGGTTGAATGTTCTCCGTTTTTTTTTTGTATTTTTTGTTTAATTTTGTATGTTTGAAAAAATTTATTTCTCATCAACAACAGCACACAAAAATAAAATTTAAAATTTGGTTTTGAAAAAGATCTAAATAAAATTTGGACAATTTTCTATTTTATTTGATCTCTATAATCTGTATGTATAGATTCGACATCAGTGGGGTTCAACCTAAATAGATGGGAGGAAAATTACCAAGTATGTATTCTGGTTTTAAGCTTATGTCTCCGTATGTTAAATACTTAGCAAGGTAATAGTAATAAAATAATCCATCAGGTTCGATAATAAATAAGATTCAGTTGTACTCATCTGCAAACAGTTTTTTGTGCTTTATATCAAACAATTTTTCAAAAACATAAAAGTCTTTAGTTTTAATTTTGAAAATGACATAAAGCAAAAATTTAAATATGTACAAATCTTTTTGCACCCCAAAGGAGGTTTAAATGAACATATGTATTACGGTAAAGAATTAAGCATTGTTGTTGTCGCTGTATTTAGGATTTTAATTTAATTTCTACTATATACATACGTACATATTCTAATTTAATTAATTTAATTGAAAGGTTTATTTTGTTTAATACGTTGATATGATTGATCATATCGTGGATGGTAAGGATAAGAAAACCTTTATAACATCTTTTGATACTTTACATACATAATAAGTGCAATCAAATTAAAGGAGGAATGGCAGCAGGTGCGCCTAAAATGCTATAATACAACATACATACATATATTCATTTGATTAATACGCAAATATCATGTATGTATATAATTTGGTTCCGCGAACAAATTATAGGCTTCTGTGAAGCATCGTTAAATTTAAAATATGTGTGAGAAAATATATTTTAGATGAAAGGATGCTTCGGACCATTTTTATTGGGTATACTAAAATCAAAAACGTTTTAGGTCCATTTCCAGTCCTGGGGGCCTATTCTCGAATTACACATCCATTTTCCACATTTGGACATCTGTTAAAATTCACAAAAACGTTCGGAAATTTTATTTCATGTATTCTTGAATTCCCTATAGTACTAAGGGAATATTTTCGGTACTAAGGGAATATTTCCGAATGGTTGACTCATCGAAATATTAAAATTGTGTCCAACATCTTGCTGGTAACTGCCAGCCGCGAAAAATCTCAAAGATACCAAAACCTTAAATTAATTTAGGATACAATACTACTTTTTCTTATGGACTTAAAGCGTTACTTCTTGAGCGTTCAACCGCATATGAGATGTTAAATAATTGATCAATTCTTCCGCCATAGATTTATTAATTCGAAACAATTTAATAAATTTATTTTCGGACAGATCGAAACAATCTTGTGAATGTCGAACTGTGCGGATAGATCCCATCGCTTCCGCTTGCTCCACTGCAGAATTCACAAGAAAAAGGACATAATTCATCTAAACCAAATATTTTTGAAAATAAATTATTTTTCAAAATTTACTTTTTAACTTTTATTTTTTTAAAATAACAACGACCACAAATAAAATAATTCTTTTTTTCAACTTTGACAATTCCAACATAAACAAATTGTCAAATTAAATTCCCGACACTTTCAATTAATGGGTGGTGAATAAAAAATTCCGAATGATTCGAGAATAGGATATTTGTTTGCATGTGGAATATACATAGGGAAAAATACCAAGGGAATATTGACAGATGTCCCACATGTGGAAAATGGATGTGGAATTGGAGAATAGGCCCCCTGTAAATGAATGTTTAGAATATTACAAGACAAAATTTCGAGATTCCTGATTTTTAGATATACAGTAACGAGAATGGAAAGTGCAACACCAACATTTTTCAAGTAAAGTTGTTCTAATTGTCCCTTATCTTTATCATATTAGGCTGATTTTTTTTATATTTAGAAGATTACTAAAATTTAAATTTTTTGAAAATGATAAATTATTATCGAGGCAGATTGCTGTTGAAATTGGATTAATTTTCTCGAGTATGAGTCAACCCGGTCCAAAAAGAAAGACAACTACACGCGAAAATTCAAAAATAACCATAATGTCAACTGCTAATCACTTTAAAACTAACTGCTAGGGATATTCGGGCTGAGTTCAAGGCGGATATCTACAAAGAAATCGGGATCCATACGATTCGTAACCGGCTTCGGAAACAAGGATACACGGACAAGCCTTCTGTAAAAACCGTTTCTTACGACTACAATGAAGCAAAACTGTTTAGAATGGGCTCGGAGTCGCGCTGATTGGCGTCTACAGCAGTGGCGAATACCCAGCTTCTTCGACGAGAGTAAAATCAATCTTTTTGGATCGAATCGAACCATCGTCTGAGCGATCACTGCCTGAAAAAAACAGGAAAGCATCCAGCCGGCCAAATGATTTGGGGATTATTTTCTTATCATGGAATTAGAGAAATGGCCTTTATTAAAGGAACTGTTAATGCAGAAGACTACAAAGAAATTTTAAAATACCTTTTGTTACCTTCCATTGAAATGCATTTTTTGAGTGCAGAGCCTATTTTTCTAAACTAGCGTAATAGCTGCAAAATATATCTTTTTGTGTGTTTTTATGGCTGTTGCACTTTCCGTTCTTCTTCCATTTTTAGAAAATGTTTGAAAGTTGTTTTAAAACTATAAATATTTTAAATTTCTAATTTTCGGAATTTTAAACAAGATTTTAAATAAAGGGTGTTTTTTATAAAGGTTTGTTTTTCGAATTGGCAATACTTTTTCCGCCCCGGAAAGCCGCCCCATGGCGCAGTTGTTAGCATGCTTGCTTTAAGCCCCGGAGGTCCCGGGTTCGATTCCCGGCGGGTGATGAAAAAATCACGGCTGGTTAATTTAGGATTAATAAATTAATCACTCATTATCCGTTGAAAAAAAGATTACGAAACTTCAATATGAAGCGCGCAAATCCCTCTATGGGATGTAGCGCCAGCGAAAAAAAAAATAATTTTTCCAGCGACAGCCAATTTTACAGCTGATTTGTGGTCAGTATGGTTTACCATTTCACCATAACAAACTTATGCTAGCACAAGGTTTGCAAATTGTGTTAATTTATTTCGAAAATTGGCGGAGTAAAGAAAATCCAAAAACCATTAATGAGACGCCATTACATCTACAAAAAGTCAATGTTTGGTGCGCTATATGGGCTGGTGGAAACGATGTACATATTTCTTCAAAAATTA
This sequence comes from Tipula helvola, assembly GCA_963556165.1. NCBI lineage: Eukaryota > Metazoa > Arthropoda > Insecta > Diptera > Tipulidae > Tipula > Tipula helvola. Next base: position 11,528,046 of record OY744481.1, on the reverse strand, counting down.
TGCTGACCAGAATATGTTTCCGGTGTGAACAATACGGTGGAACAAGTTATTTGATTTATTGAAGCAAACATTCGAAGAGCGCATAATTTTGCGTAATGGAAGTTCGAATTAGCCTCCAAGATCGTGTGATTTAACACATTTGGAATTTTTATTTAGCTTGAATCGAGGATTTTCTTTTTCATCAATTGTTTGAAGACTGTTCATTCTCCATATAGAAATCGGCTAGGATTTGAAAATCAAATAAGTTTTTAGAAATTCAAGTATTCGATTTAAGCCAAGAATAAAACTCTTCATTTCAGATAATTGAATTAATTGCTGAATTGAGCAACTGATCGGAACGGGTGATCAGATTTGGATATCATATTTCGTTTAAACATCAAAACTAAAACCAAAATATTAATTTTGGATGTAGATTAGGTTTAAATTAAGCATTTTTTAATCAATCAATTCAGATATAGCAAATATAAGTGGAACAAATCATAGTTTAACCATGCCGGTAGGGATTATTTCTCAAATGTCATTCGTTTTTTTTACAATTGTCATCGAAAATTAGTCATGAAAAGGTATTTGCTCCAGTAGGTATTAAAATCATTTAAGCGTGCATTAGTTTAAATAACCCAAGAATTGAAGCCATTGGCACTTTGTTCGTTAATTGGATGCTGTGGCAAAGAAGGATATTTCGTAAAAAATCATCTTCACGGACGAAGCACATTACAACCTCATTGGTTTTATTAATAAGCAAAGCTGTTGAATTTAGGGTATTGAAAACCCAAGAGCAACTGTTCAGAAAACAATACAACCACAAGAAGTGACTGTTTGGTGCGGAATTTGGTCAAGACTCTTTCAAGCATCTACGGCATCTGAAAATTAGTATTTATCTATCATACAAGCGTTTTAACGGTAATTTGGACTGGTCAATTTCTCAAACTAAAACTGTTGTATATTTCAAGATTTTTTGAATTGTACACTTTAGGTTCATGTTTAAAAGAACAAAATGTTGGAAAAAAAATTGGAAATGTTATAGTCAGATGATTGACATTGATATCAAACTAAGTAACTTGACTTCTGTGTCAGTTGATAATCTACACTTAAATAGCACAGAGATGAAATTTATGCTTTTGGCTTTGATGGTAGTCATATGTGTAAGTAAACTGAAAGTCTAGAGCTTAAATGGCGTGATCAAACTTTTAGCTTGGAATTCAATCATTGGACAGTCTAAAACGTGAACTAAATAATTTGGGCTCTGGAGGCTACTTTATGAGGAATCTTGACGTTACTTAACAGGACATGCTCAAGCGCCAGTTACAGACGTTTTCCTTTTAAGCCAGTAGGATGTTGAATGTTGAAGTGAGTTACAAGAAAGCAACGTAAAATTATTTATTTTTTTGTAAGCTATTAAGCGACTTTGTTATCTGCTTTACCTAATTTAAGAGATATTTGCAAAAATTGTCAGTTGAGCATAATTCAGTCACTAAATGTTACATCCTTTCGGTATAACTTGAGACTAAAACTATTCGAAATACAACTTAAAACTATAGTGGCTGTATAATCGTATACGGCAATAGATGAAATAATAAAGTAGGTGGCTTAACTGTCTACGGAAATATGGTTGCAGTCCTAGGAACGTCTTTGTGAGCTGAATTTTGATATGAGTGAGATCGTTTGATGCTTGATTTATGATGCTGTCGGGTAGCGTGATATGATAGTAGGCCTAAAATAATAACCGCAATTGTTCTTAAGTATGGCCGTACATATTTCCAAGTTATCTTGCTTGCTGATTGTGAATTAGTTAGGATTTAGAGTTAGTTAGAAACTTACACCATAGAATCGACGGGTTCGAGCTTGCCACTGGTGGGGGCTGTTTCTAAAACCATTAATCAGAGTGCAAATCATCTAAATTTTTAATACGCGAGTGGAGCTACAGCAGCACAATTATTAATTCTTAAGCGGATACGCAAGAGGGCAAGGGGTTACGCAAGGGGTTTCCCGTCTGTTTTTCCGTACGTAGGTCAACGCATCAATGTCTTTGAGCACGGACTGTTATAGTTAGTAGGTATATCTACTAAATGCTAGGTGTACTACTATAGTACTACTTACCAAATTTTATTCTTTTGTAGAATGGCGTTGAAAATGATTTTTTAAAACGCTATTCAAGATAATCGATTACTTAATTTATATATCGATTAATTTACTTATTACTTGTGTGAAAAGTTGAATCTGCGGTTTTAAATTTTTGTTTCTAAACAAATATTGTGATGTGAAAACAAAGTGAAACCATGATCAAGTAAAAAAGGCTGGGCCAAATCAGCAGATAGCGATATCCGCAAGCGATTTGCCACAGAATGTCACGACCTCAGTTATTATTAATAAAAATAAAAATTTGCAATATAGTCCAAAGCTACAACAAATTTTAAATGCTCAAAAAATTGCTTTACCAGGCAATTTAAATAAAAGTGAACTAGAAATAAATTTAAATAAGTTTGGTGTGTTGAACCATAAAGAAAATAAAAGTGCATCGTCGCCAAATATTGACGATACTAAAAACAATGAAAGTACATCGACAACATATGACAATAAAATAAACAGTGGTGTAGGTCAGTGTTTAGGGCAAACGGAAATAGACCGGTATATTACTGTCCAATCAAAACGAAGCAGGAGCCCTAGATCAGCGGCCAGTACAAGCGCGAATAAATTTACCAAGTTTGCGTTGAATTAACGCATGATAATATAGATATTCTTGTTTGGTTGTTGAAGACCCGCCGCCTGAAAAAACTCCAAAAACTAAGAAGCAGCCAGCAATTTATTTGAGGGAAGAATCAAATAGAGAACTTGCAGAAACGATCGATTTTATTACGGAAGGTATATTTTATATTTCCGGTATCAAAAGAGGAGATATAAACATTGGTAAACATTATTAAACGAGCCTAAATATGGTAAGGCCATCGATTGTTATGATCTGTCTTCTAATCACGCACCGGTAATAGTAACAGTGAGTACCGATGTCCTAAGAAACGAAATGCCGAAAGGCCTTACAAACAAGACAACTATTTGGTATCAATATAGGAGGCTAGTCGAACAAAATTGTCTATTTAACATCCCTCTGGCCACACCAGCTGATGAAAATCTAAGAGATGGCATGGCATTATCAGCTAAAAGGGCTACACCCGTCATAAGTAGTTCTGAAAAAGTTAATAAACTGTCACATAATATACAGGAGCTAATCCAGGAAAGCGAAAAATTCGCCGTCATGGCAACAAACAAAATCACCGTTATTGAAATGGAAATTAAATAAAGCTATCAAGGTATAGACTACCAATTAGACTAGCAACTGGAAATTGGGCGAGAAGTGATGAAGAAAAAGCCAATGCTTTTGCTGCTCATCTAACAACAGTATTTACACTATTCGCAGTATTCGGTTTATCCTACAAACCTATACAGTATAATTGGAAGAAAGCTAAGAATACAATTACAAATTTCATAAGCCCGAAAAGGACACAAGGACATGATCTCATTACTGGAAAAATGATAAGGGAATTGTCAGACGAATGTATAAAACTAATAACATTTATATTCAACGCGATCATGCGAACCAGTTATATTCCTTAAAAATGGAAGGAAAACTGGAATTTCTTCTATCGAAGAAATTTCACTCAGTTTTGGGAAACTATCTTCTTCAAAGGTACTGTCTTTGGTCAAACAAAACAGCGCAACTACTTGCTTAAATGATATTAATGCAGGTGTCTCGCATGGCAGCGTTCTAGGCCCAATATTATACTTGTTGTACACAGCCGACTTACCTGTAACCAACAAAGTAATTATATCAACATTTGCTGATGATACGGCCATCCTGGCTTCTCACAATAATCCCGAAATTGCCTCAATGGTAGTAATATACATGACAACCATGGGATTAAAACCATTAAAGAAACAATTAAAGAATTCAGTTCGAAATATTACTCAAAACTAAGAGCACATCCCAATGAATTGGCCAGGTATATACTAAAACTACCGCGATTTATGCGACTGAAAAGAACAGGTCCACTCAGACTGATCAACCTGTAAATCTGTAAATTTATTAAATGTTTATGTTATGCATAAAAGTATAGTCTAAACTAATTAAATTGTGAGCACTAACAATAAGTATTAACAATGGTTATATGTAATAGTTTTAGCTTAAGATTTTATTACTTGCCATTGGCAGCATTTAAAAAAAAAAGTTGAACATACTATAAACGATATTTAAGATCAAAGTATTAAAATTGTTGAAAACTTTTCCTCGCAACTGCCAACAGTAAGTGTCAAAGACGTTTTAGTATAAGCTATTGGTGCTATGTTGTAGTAATTGGAAAACAATTTCGAATAACCTAACGAATAGTAAGTCAATATAAAACTTGTAATTTTTCTCCAAATAAACTTGGATACATAAAATTAAATTGTAATAAAAAAGACAAATAGTACAATTGTACAGTTGCTTCAGATATAAAAAAAATCTAAACAAGAAATTTGCTTCCTTAAGGCAAGACATATAGAAAAATTAATTTAAAAATAAAATAAATAAAAATGTCGAGGAAGAATAAAAAAATAAAAACAAAGTTTAATTGATTGATTTAATTTATATTTGGTATAAAGTTTTTTTTTTTTATTGTACACACCAAGATCGTCATCGCCGTTATAAAATGGAAATTAAAAAAATTTTCTTTACTTTTAAGTTTTTCATTTTTTACTAAACTATTTGTAAAATCCAACTACATGTAAAAGGAAAATACCTATGTACATTTTTTTTTTAAATTATATTGAAAAATGAAATCGTGATTTTCCTCAGGATCTCATTTTTATTTTTATTGTTTTTCTTTCTAACTTTGTTATACTATTATAATTTTTTTTTTTTTTAATATTCTATATTCTTGTGTCTTGATGAAATGATGATGATGATGATGACGATTTTGTTGTTGATGATGATGATGGTATAATATGGCCTCCGGTTCAATATGTTCGCGCAAACTCATTTTCTATATCACAAAAGTAATAACAATAACATATACAAAAAAAAAAAACAAATGAGAAAAAGAAAATGATAATCATAATGGAAAAGATATTTTCCATTTTTCTTCGTTTGTTTTTAATAATATATATCTCGAGAAAGCGCATTCCAAATAAATGGAAAAAAAAATATTTTCTTTAATTTAATTCCAATTTTTTTTATCTTAAATAAATATTACATTTGAATAAATTTGTTTTTATTTATTCCAGTATTTTATGAGTGCGATGGTCAGTTAAAAAATTGAGCGAAGAAAATTTAATTATTTCATTGGTCGCAATTTTTATAAATACTAATACAATTTTTTGGATTGGTTTATTGGCCGAATGTCGAATGGCCGAATGTGTCGAAGGGCGGAATGTGTCGAAGGGCCGAATGAATAAACAACCAAAATTAATGTCAATAGAATATCGAAAGATTAAACATACGCAAATTTATAAGAAATTAATTTATATTTGATAAAAATTTACAAACTATTAATTAAAACTACAAATTTAAACAATTATATTTCTAAAAACAAAAAAAAAATTCGGCCCTTCGACCCATTCAGCCCTTTAACACTTTCTGCCCTTCGCTTCGACACATTCGGCCCATCGACACATTCGGCCCTTCGACATTCGGCCCTTCGTACCCATTCCAATTTTTTTTTGTGTTTTTGAATAACAGTTGCAGGTATCTAAAAAATTGCACCAAATTTCTGAGTCAGTTTAGGGAATAATTACAGTTTTTTTATTGCTGTGTTAGCGGAGGAATGTTGACGTCCTTTTAGAAATCAGGCTACATAAAATAAAAATTACTGCGATTTCTTTATCCTTTTATAATTTAAATGTTCCAATGAGTCATAGTCATGTGAGTTTGACTTTCAGGATTAACTTCTAGAACCAGAAAACATGCAATGCCGCAAGCGGTTTTTTGGAGTTTTCTATTTAAATATATGACTATATATTTAAAAAAACACAAATTTTTGGAGAATGTTCAAATTTCTAAGTATGTTGGAATTTCTACACCCAGGGTAAACTACCCAGTCTTGAGCCATGGACTAGTGGTGAGCTCCCACGACATATTTTTGTAAATACCTAACGTTTTATTTATTAAAACACAAATATTTCGTTGATGGGGAATTCCCTAATTATCTGTTCTCCTATTGTTGCTCTTCTTATTGTAATTTTTATTCATTTAGTCTTGTCAGTTCAAATGGGGCAGCGAGTAGAGAGAAGAGATGCAACAACTTCAACAACGATGTCAACATTTCTTTAGGTTAGAACAAATTTGGGTGACAGTTTGGGAATAAAATGGTGGAACCAAATCTCATCCATCCCATCGCCCAATCGCCGATGGAAAAAATAGTGGAGCCACACATGTACATACATACACACATATGTACATATACATACATACAATATACATACACATGGATGATATACACATACATAAAATTAATAATTAATTAAGGCTCTTCAGATGTTGCGGTTACAACAGAGGGGCGCTGTATTAAAAAAATAATGTGTAGTCTTGTAAAATTATGTTGGCTTGTAATTATCAATTGTAAAAAAAAAAAAAAAAATTAACAAATTTACTAACTATCGACTACTTAGGTGTCTGGAACCGGGTGGAGCCTTTAATGCATGCTAACATACATATACCTTTCCTTTCCTTCAGTATTGTTGTGTGTAAAGGGTGCACGGAGGGCCCGGAGTTAACCGGGTGTCTTGCTTAGGCTTGGTCGTACATTCTGATCAATCCAATCAATTTAGTCTTGTGAGTTCAAATAGAATACTTAAACCGATTTTGTGCATTTTGTGAAATATCGATTTTTCTTAAGGAAGAGCATAACGTTAAAAGTTTCAGGTGAGTGCATTTACTTGATTTATATCATATTATTATATCATATATTTATATTAAAAATTAATATTTTGTTTAATATAATTCTCAATTTTTTTCATTACTGGGTTTACGAAATTTCATATATCGAATAAAGAGCCGGGTGGGGGCTCATCATTGGATCACATAAAAACCGTTGATCCGGTAATAAGCCGGTGCATTTGCTTGTGCTAAAAAACTAGGCAATTAAAATTTGTATTGGTATTTTATATATTTATGCTATATTTATTACGATGGAGGTTTTACATCTATTATTAGACCAACCCTAATGCCTTCTAAACGAAGTTATAACATAGAAGACATAGAAAGAGCGCTGGAAAATATTAAAAATGGAACCTCTATTCGTGCAGTTGCGAAGAAGTTTAATATCCCAAGAGCAACGCTCCAAAACAGAATCCACAATCGCTCGAGAAAGAGTATAAAGGGTACCAGTTTTAACAATTACTGAAGAACGTCAAATTATTAGGATATTTAATAACCATGTCAGAGGATTTCCTAGAAGGAAACATGAAGTGCGTGGAGTAGTGAAGGAATTCCTAGATGCCAATGCGAAAAAAACATGTTTATTAATAACCTACCAGGAAATATTTGGTACGAAACATTTCTAAATAGGCTCCCCGAGTTGCCTTTAAGAACACCGGAGCCTGTAACTAGTGCTAGCGCATGTGTATCGGAAAACGATATTAGAGACTAATTTAAGCAAATTGAGGATTACTTTACTGTCAAGAATCTAACTTATGACTTACTTTAAGATCCATCAAGAATTTTTAATTGTGACGAGTCTGGGTTTCTGTTATGCCCCAAAGGTGGGGTCGTGCTGGCATCGAAGGGAGCAAACAATGTCTAGAGACTGACAAAGGTCGTGCCAAAGAAAGTAAAACTGTAATATTCAGTTTCTCTGCTGATGGGGTTGTCCTTCCACCGATGATAGTTTTCCATTATAAAAGAATACTGAAGAATGTTATGAATTCACTTCCGAATTAAAGAAGCTATTTATCCTACATTGGTTTCGAAAAAAATTAAATTTCCAATAGTAGATACTATATGCTGATGGTCATAAGATACATCTGACCTACTCACTTTCCAAATTATGCGAGGAGCTCAAAATAATATTGATATGTCTGTATCCGAATTCAACACGAATTCTTTAACCAGCGGATGTGCCAATATTCAGACCAATAAAATTATGCTGGACAAAAGAAGTTCAGATGTGGAGAAGCAGCAACCTCGAATATCAATTTTCAAAAAAACATTTCGCACCGATGCTGAAAAAAAACAACGAGCGAGTTTACCCTCAACTCGCAAAAGATTTATGTGAAAACTTTTTTGTATAACTATTGAATCATCTCAAGCCATTTCGTTAAGGCTCAGAAACCTCTCCATAAAGACGGATGTTGTTCGCTCAGTATTTAAACTAAGTTACATTTTTGGTTCAAAAAGTCAGTAAGTTATAATTATATTTTGAATTTGGAGGACGAACCTTACTGACAATAATTAAGTATGAGCAAAGTACAGTTCTGTTAAGTTAATCACCTAAACCTCAATAGTGATAATGTGTGTGATAATGGTCACAGGTTACACGTACGTTAAATGATCGTTACAGTACTCGTTCAAAATTCTGAAATAAACATCTAACTCGTACTGTAACAACTCATTTACCGCCCTTGTGACGTAAATAACTATTACACTTCAGAAGCATAATTTGTGATCCTTTTACTCGTTTTTAATTATCATTTTCAAAAACACTTGCTGCTGCGGTCATATATAGCAGATATTTTCACAACAAAATAAATTAAAGTAGGCGGTTTATTTTTAGATTTTATTTTGTATTCGGCTCACGATGTTTTTGAAATGCCGGATGATGTTGTTTATTGCATGAGTATGCGTAGATTTTGCATTGATTTTACGTTTTATTTAGTTTTTGTTCTTATCGATATTCACACATACCAGCAATATATTTTGTTCGGCATTTTTGTTTCCGTAACGCGATTTCTATACAATATTTTACTTACTCCTGCCGCTAAAGATGTTTTCACATTAAAATGTTATGGAGAAATACAGCAAAACCTCCTACTTTGGACACATCTCTATTTTTGAAACTCCTCTATTTTGGACACTTCCATTCAGTCCCTTGAAAAAATGCTCCTTTTCCTCTATATATTGGGCAACCTTTATATATTGAAAATTGGACAACAAAAGTAATCAGACAGCGAAAATGTTGAATTAACTATGGAATTAATCTGAATTCAAAATAAAAATGTTGATGTGCACGACATTAATTTTTTATTGAAAAAGAAGAAATTTTCCTTATATGTTCCTTCGCTGTCCAATATATAAAGGTTTCACTGTATGTTAAACCGGATACAATCATAAATGGGTTTCGCACTTGAGAGCTTTATCCCTTCGATGTAAATCCCATAGATTATTCGAAGTGCCTGGCCAACTTAACAAGAAAAAGTGATGAACACAAAAAGGATTACTATTAGATGGGAGCGTTGCAGGATTTATGATATTATAAACCTCAGAAAATGCTTTAAAGTCAAGGTTTCAACCACACTGAAAAGTTTTGTAAAAATATTAAAGCCTACAAAAAATGTCCTGGTGGTTCATTCAAATGCATTAATTGTGTCAAAGCAAATGAAATACTAAAAACAACGTTTAAGGTGGATCATCCAACAAATGATAGAAACTGTGCTGTCTCTAAGAAAAATGGAGAACAAATGCTTAGAAGGTTAATAGTAATGTGTAGCAACCATTGAATATGAAGTATAACTAACTATAAGTATGAAATTTTATACTTCAATGTATGAAGTCTATGTAAACATTACGAAGAGATTAAAGTATTGATAGAAGTATACAAGCCCAAAATTGTATTATTCATGGAAACCTGTCTGACGATTCACAAATAAATATTAATGGGTATAAATGTTTAAGATGTAATTCTTATTCGAGACATACTGGGTGTGATTATTTTTCTTAATTAAATCAGGAAAATTTGTAACAAAATTAGAAGTGGAAATTGGTGCTTAGCTTTAAATATCATAAAAAAAAATTAAAACCCGAAATTACCTTTGTATATACCTACCATTCGAGATGTCAGAGTACAACAAACATACAGTAATAAACTAATTAATATTTATGGTTTAAAACGGTGGTTTGTCGTCTATTGGAGGAGAGGACCAAAGTTGAGTGAATTTATCTACCAGTTCCGTAACCTTCCAGTAGAGTGCGCATCACGTGAGCTGTTCTGATCATATGAGCCGTTTATTTTGAAAGTGGCTTAAGTCCATATTTTGTTGAAACGAGATAATGAAAGAATAGAAAAACAATAAATGAGAAAACATATGGGATTTTGAATTTTCTTATTTTTTGCATAATTTTTTTTTTGTTTTGACAATAAATTATTTACCGTTAGAAAGATTATACTGTTATTTATCTATTGTTATTATTAGCTTGATTTTTTTGAAAAATGTACTTAGGCCACTTTCAAAATAAACGGCTCATATATTATGCAGTTGCATGATGGGTACAATTATGTGAGGGGTAATCTAGTCAGTTGAGTACTAACCGAGTTAATTCCTAAAATACCATATTCCAGAACTTCTTCTAAATACCATTTTAGAATCCCGTTTCTATCGTACATGTCGAATTTCATCATAATCGGCTAAGAAATAAACGAGTTCCTCCCTAACTGGGCATATTCCAGAACTTCATCTAAACATCATTTGCGCACACCATTTCCATAGTACAAGTCTAATTTCATCATAATCGGTTTAAAACTAACCGAATTCAATCCTACTTGGCCTATTGGAGAACCTCACCTAAAAATAATTTGAGGATGCCATTACCATCGTAAGTCCATCCTACTTGGCAATATTCCAGAATTTCATCTCAAATCAGCTTAGAACAAATAACCCGTAACGCAAGGAAAACCCATTGTTAACCCCGTAAATTTGCTTTATTTTCATATAAAACATATGAAGGTTCCATAGTACTTACTACCTACCCAGCCGGATAGAGGGTAACAAAATCATTTTACTCACTGGTGTTCGAACCTTTGCTAACTACTTTAACAAACGAATTTTTTTCTGAATAAATATTTGTTACCTCGCTCAAAGCAATCTCTCTTTACTTGGAGAGTATAAATTTATTTTTCTTCTTTTTGAAGTTTTAAGCATATTGCGTAGGGCCTCACTGTATTGTTCGAAATATAATTTTTGCACCCAACTAATTTGAATTTTTGTTCAATCGACATTTTCCAAAAAATTGAAGTATTTCTTCCATTTTGTGGAGCTCCAGAATCCAAAGCACTAAAAGTAAAGATGTTTGAATCTCCAAAGCAAGGAGAAATGACCTTATGGACAATGGTGTACAATCAGGTTTATCAGTGATCAATTTCACCACGTCGGCTGGTGTCAACCAGTGTGCAGCAGTAGTATGTGGTAGGTAATGAATTCAATCCGTGACTAGTACACCAATCCGAGAGTAATAAATTCATAGTGACTTATGTTTGTTTTCCCCATACGAAAAAAGTATTCCCGACGTACCCCGAAGTATACCCCGAAAGCAGTCAGTCCAATATAAAGCAGGCATATCAATATCAAACGGGCTTATTTATAAGGCTAAACAACATAACTTAAGTATCGATGAAATGCACAAGCCAAAGCATGGTATGAATTATTTAAAAAAATGCAATCATTTCAACTCTCCGAAAACCAGCAAGTGGAAGACACATTTTAGACGAATTCTTTTTCCCTCAAGTGAAGTGTATGATGGAGTTAATGGTTGAAAGCATTAATCAAATATTGCTGTTGAGTTCAACAATGCAACAATAATCCTACACACAATAAAAAGTTTTTTGTGATCAGCAGTAAAATAAACCATTAAACGTATCAAGCTACGTCTTATAGTAGCATGTAATATTTGTTTCTAATAAAAGTGTCAGAGTTATAATTTCACAAACAAAACATCTTGATATTCACTCTAATTAAAAGACCTGAATCGAGGTAATATTTTAAATAGGCGTAAAGTTTCTATTCGAGCACATTAAACTCACACCAGTGGTAAGCTTAAATTTAGCTGAAGGAGAATTATCTTCGGTCCGCAACGACCGAAGTTCCCAAAACTACCTAGGAAAAACATGAGAACATATTCGAATTTTAATTAATTTTAATAACGTTGATCTTTTTTGCATGGCGGAAACTTGGCTTACTTGTAAGATCAATGATCAGTCTGTTGCCATAAATGGCTATAATATTCTACGGTTCGACAGAACACACAAAAATGGTAGTGGGGCCTGTGTATACTACACGAAATGTTACAAATTCAAGAGAGTTCACTCAGGTACATATGGAAAAACTGAAGTTATAATGGCTGAAATGAAACTTCCGCCCATGACAATTCTAATAGTAGTATGTTACAATCAAGTACGATTAGTTCCGTTAGTACGGTTCAGTTCCGTTTTTACCAACGCATGGCCCATCATGGCTAGGTCAGTTTATTATTTCTATTCCGGAGCAGGCAAAATGTTTGGGGTTCAAACAATACTCTATGCCACATATATCTGATCATGATTTTCTACTTATCTCCTATAAAGCAAAATCTAAACGTGCCAAAATTCGGAACAAACTAATATACGACTATAATAAAGGTAATGCTGCAATCTCTTAGTGCCTTATGAGCGCTGATTGGGGTCAAATGTATTCGACCGATAACATTTCTATGTTTCACTTATTTTATGAGTGCTTATACTCTAATCATGCCAACTGTGTCCCGGTGAAACGAACATTGAATGGCCAATCTGCAGTTCCTTAGTTTAATTTTAAAATTGCTAATAGAATGTTACTTCGAGATCACGCCTTTGCTAAATTTTAGAAAATTCCCGACATGAAGTACCGCAAAATATATCAGAACGAACGTATAATTGTGTTAATGGTTTGATTAGAGTCGCTAAATAAATTATTACTTTGGTAACCATAAGCTATGCCAAGAATTTGGGGAAATATTAATTCGATTCGCATAGGGAAAAGTAGGTCTGTGGCACTATTCTGGTTTTCCCGGGGAATTGTGAATTGGGAATTGATTTATTGTCAGTTTTTAGTGTATTTTGGTTTTCTTTTTTCCAAAGCATACTTAATTCTGGGGAAAAATGATTTCATTTTATAGCAATTTTGTTGTTTATTTTTCCCTAAAAATTTGGCTGGGAATTATTTTTTCCCAAAACATGAACAAAATACCAATCGCTCAGTATGCTTTGAAAAAAAGAAAACCAAAATACACTAAAAACTGACAATAAATCAATTCCCAATTCGCAATTCCCCGGGAAAACCAGAATAGTGCCACTGATGTTTTAATTAACATTGACCCTGCTGTAGTAAATTCCTATTTTGCAGCATACCCAACAAGTTGGTAGTCATTCCTCTTCCGGATCTTAATGCTACAAGTTTATTTATTGCAATTAATCTAAAATTTTGTTTGTTTTATCACCATTAACGTACTTAATTAATAATTGTATCATGCGGTCAGAATTGCCTGATATATGGAAAACAAATTTAGTGATTCCGGCTATAAAGAAATCAAATAATGGCTCTTTGGATAATCTTAGACCAATCAGTATGGTTTCGGTTTTATCCAAAGTGCGTGATCAAATTAATGATCGTTTAAAAAAATATAAATATTTAACACAGTTCAAATCAGTTTTCCGTAACAATCATAGTACAAGCACCGTTCTTCTTCAAGTTATTGATGATATCGCATATCATCTTGACCGAAGTAATTCTTTTGTTGTATTATACTGCTCGATTTTTCCAAAACTTTTGACTGTTTAAATCATATGTAACTGTTGCAAAAGTTCATGCATTTTTTAAGTTTGATAAAACTGCGCTTAAACTTATGTATATAGTTATTTATCGGACAGATATCAAACAGTCATAATAAGGTATCAGTTGTCGGCTCTGCAACGTGTTCCTTCTGGTGTTTTCCATAGAGAAGTATCCCTGGGTCGTTATTAGTATCCCTATTTATCAATGATCTACCACAGGTTTTGAAATACTCGAAATGTCATTTGTATGCAGATGATTGTCAAATTTACCTCGAGGGCGTTAAAGCTAATATCTCTGAAACCTTTAATAAAATTAATAATGACTTATCCAACAGATTAGGATGGTCTAAATAAAAACAAAAAAAAACCGGCCTATATCTGGATGTTTGTATATCCATGGTAACTCGGAAACGGCTTGTCCGACTTGAATTTGTTTTTCCCCAATCTGTGTCTTTGAGCCTGCTCGACCGATCCTCTTGGTCACCATCTGCGATGATGTTGCATTAACGTTGACCAATTTTGTATGTATGTTTGAATATCGAGTTGGGTGTTGAATAAGCGGTTAAGTTGCAAGCGGGTTGAGTTGGGTTCCATTGGCGGGTTGAATTGGAGTTGAGTTTTAGTTGATGTGAAGTTGGATTAAGTCTTAGTGAGTAGTTCTCAAATTTTGTTTATACATATAGTTTATGCTACTTTGAGAATTAAGTTGGACGTTGAATTGGGGTTAAGTTGAATAAGTTGAAGCTCAGTGGTGGCCAAGATTGGCTTTAGTACGTCATTCACCTGGGGATTATTTCTGTGTTGATTTTATGATTGAATTAGAGTTAGCTTGAGTAGAGTTTATATACAGATGTTGCTTTCAAGACTTCGTTGAATAAGAAGTAGGGTTGGGTGTTGAGATTGGGGTTGATTTAAGGGCTGAGAGAGGAGATTGAGTTCGAGTTGGGCTAAGGTTGGGTTGGGATTGAGTTGGGAACGAGCCATTGGCTTAGTTGGGAGTTTAGTACCGGTTGTGTTGAGCGTTGCGTTGAAAGTTAGTTTGAGCTGAATTAAGTTGAGTTCATGCACGCATGTAGTTTTCGAATCGAGTTGATTTCGAGATTGAGTTAGCCATTGAGTTTGAAGTTAAGTAGATGGTTGAAATGAATTTGGGGTTAGGTTAAAGGTTGGGATTGTATTGGTGGTTGAGTTAAGGATTGCTTTGCGATTGAGTTGAAGGTTAAGTTGTCGATTTATTTGGAGATTGAGCTGGATTGAGTAAAGAGGATTAAGAGGTTTGCGTAATTTTTCGGTCCGAATTTATATGTTTACAATTGCAATAGAACGAAATTACACATAAACTGAAATTTAACTCAATCTGATAATTTAATTTGCAAAAAAGTAAATAACATAACAATAATAATGGATTCTAGGCCTATTCCACTAGCACAATTCCACTGGTATAATTCCACTTGCCACAATTCCACTATGGGCACAATTCCACTTGGCACAATTCAACTTGCACAATACACCTTGCACAATTCAACTTGCCCAATTTAACTTTTTGATAATCAAACGCATTTAGGGTGGTGCATCGCGCGCGCGATTTACCACCATAAATGTGTTTAATTATCAAAAAGTTAAATTGTGCAAGTTGAATTCGTTTATTTACCCAAAGAAAGAATTACGCATGTTAAAGAAAAACATAAGTAAACATTTTATTATGCAGCCAAGTGGAATTATGACAGTGGAATTGTGTGCAGTGGAATTGTGTCTAGTGGAATTGTGCTTGGTATCTAGTGGAATGGTTCTTGTGTGATCACACAGACGCATGATGATTTCATCTTACTGTATCAACATCATCATCGTCATCTCTTTTTTAATTTTATTTAGATACATGTAATGACGCTTGAATACTCTTGCTTATTTGTTATGTGTGCTGTGTGAAGTGTATGTTCGAGATAAAAATCAGAATAAATCTTGTATTTAAGCTGCAAAAGAAATTAACCAAGAGCATAGACCATTTTTTTTAAGGTATACCCTTCTTTTAAAATAGCTTCTTTGCCTTTTTCAGATTTTATTATTTAAAGATCCTTATCGTAATAAAGGTTCAATAACACACTGAGATATAAAAATTGCAAAATATTTGAAAGCAACTCACAAGTTAAAATACAAGTTATAATGCAAATTAAATTGTTCCCCAATCGAATTGTGTCAAGTGGAATTGTCCCAGTGGAATTGCACCCAGTGGAAATGTAACTAGTGGAATTGTGGTAGTGGAATCGCCCGGTTACAATAATAATTAAGTGCATAACATAAATACTGATAAAACTTCTTTCGGTTCTCCTTAAACACTTGTTAAATAAACTAATTAAATTAAAACATTTAATTTAGATTTTTAAAAATTAATATATTTTCGGAAACACTGTGTTTCCATCATCAGATTATAAAAGTATCTACAAGGCTTTATAATCTGATGATGGAAACACAGTGTTTCCGAAAATATATTAATTTTTAAAAATCTAAATTAAATGTTTTAATTTAATTAGTTTGTTTAACAAGGGTTTAAGGAGAACCGAAAGAAGTTTTATTTGTCACACTTGTTGTCGTCCACAAATTCATAATCTTTATAAATACTGATTTGATTATTAGGGGTTATTTTAGTTGTTCTAGATAAAGAAAAATATTTACCATAAATATTTAAATATGATGCCATAATAAAAAGCACACAGCTTGAAGAATTTTAATAAGCTGTAGTGTTTGGTATATAGCTTACCGTTTAGCATAAACGCTTCCAGTAATTCAATATCAACGTCATATACAATATGAATACACGCGGTATACTTATACGTATAGTATGTCTTAATTATTGCATGTACCTACCTTTTATCGATTTGCACAAAATTAAACAATACCGATATATGAAATACCAACTCTACACGAGCTTTAAAATAATAATATCCCACGGCATACAAATTTCAATTATTGATATAATCCTACCACGCAAAAATCGATCTTCAAGATTGTGTTCATTCAATCGTTCGGATCTATATCAAACGGAATGATATTAAAATCCAACGAAAAAAAAAAAAAATAAAAAATTGATCGGTTGCAAAAAAAAATTTCTAAAACAAGCGTAAAAAATGTATTGATCGCAAAAAAATAAAATTTGATCTTTTCAATTTTAATTTTTTTTTTTTTGTTGCTTTCGCGGCTGTAAATAGAAAACAAACCTAATTGATCTTTAAGATATGGCTACAGGTTATTTTATTTATTTTTTATTTTTTTGCTCTGTACTCAAATCCAATTTTATAGGTTTTGTTTTGTTGTGCTAAGAAATGTTAGGTATTTCTTTCTTCCACTTCTTCACTCATTTATGTATTGTTGTAAGCAGGCTTCCAACTTTCTACTTTATGTCGAAGTTGTTTTTTTGTTTGTTGCTTCTTTTGAATAGATCCAATTGAATCGTTTCGGGTTGAATAGATCACAAATCCATTGCAATTGTATCATTCATTTACAGTCAATTGTTTCCGAAACTAAAAGGTCAATTGCGCATATCTGCTTATTGTCCTTTTTCCTGCTTAACTATAATACCAGCTTATGTGACATTTTTTTATGTTTATTCTCGTGTCGCCTTGTGTAGTGTTTAGGTAGAGATACGGTTCAAATAGAATTTCAATTAAAAACAAATGTTATCTTTAATCACATCAAATTTATTCACTTTCACAATTCCCGCTGCTCATCATAACGATTTGTAATTTCATTTTTTAAATTCTATATACAGAAAGACCACTTCAAAAGATTTTATAGTATATAAGTTATAAACATCGCGATAAATCAATATTATTTCAACCCTTATATACACTTGTAAGTAAAATTTTAAAATTGATTTTTGAAACAAATTTGAATACAATTTGAATATATTAACGAAATGATTATTGCGTGCTCAACAGTTTGAATTTAAATTTTCGTTATAGAGCGCGCACAAAAATAAATTACCGTATCTAATAGATTATACATCTTAAGTAGGGAATTATCGTAATCATCAGTGATGTTTCAGCACGAATCGTAAATTTTTTGTCAAACATTAGTAATTCAACTCCCATAAAATGAATTATCCCCTATAAGCATAACACACCGCGTATTTATATCGAAAGCAACCAACCTTTAATGTATTTTTAATTTTATTCTACTCACTGTGCGTGAAATACAGAAATACATAATATGTCCATCTTTAATTTCATGCAGATACGATGACTTGTAAATGAAATAAGAATTACAACAATTCTGTCCATCAATTTTATTATTATCAACTTGCATACATTCGCGTATAACATATTATAAAAAAAATCCATAATATTCAAAGAATTCAAGTAACACATTAATCTCCATCATTCCTTCCTTAAATCTAAAGAGGTAGAATATGCAGAATTTTTTTTACAAGCTTACATGTAACTCGCATATTTTCCTCTCTTGCTGATTTGCAGCATAACAAAAACAAAAAATATTTCATCTTATTTTCTTATGTTCATCATCAAAACTAAACTACATACTACATAGCAAAAAAAAAAAAAAACTACTTGCCCTTAAGTTATTATACTTTTTTATCCATCTTCTTGTTGTTTTTCATGTTCCAACATCTTTTAATTTTCATTTTCATAACAAAACATTAAAAAAGCATAAGCATAAGAAAAACAATAAGAAATCCCCCATTGAAGTTGGTAATATATGTTTTCGAGTTTGGTAGAAGTTTATGAATTTGGAATTTCTTTTTTTTTTTTTTAATTTGTGAAACATCTTCTGTTTCTTAATTGCGTATAAATGTACATACATAAGTACATATATTACTCGCTTCGTATGGGCATCATAAATTTGTCCACCTTACACTATATTAGCCATACACAAATCATATCTCGTTTGCAAAGAAAATATTTCGTGAGAATTTGGCCAGATTGAGAAAAATCTTAAAACAAAAAAGATTTTTTGTTTTATTTTTATTCAATTTGTAATGTAATTTTATTCTTTTTGATGTTATCGAACAAAAAAAGAAAAATCGAAGAAAAACAAAAAATCCGTTTTGTTATTTTCCAATTCAAATTTTGAAATTGGATTTTTATAAATAAAATTCCAATTTAATTTATGTGTTTTTCTATCTCAAGATTTGGTTTACAAAAAAAAAATCAATTCAATTGAACAGAAATAGATTTATTTGGGAGGGAGAGTGGATTGGAATTATGTATACTGGTGTACGGGAATTATGGCTGTGATTTTTACAAGTAGGACTGATGCATATTATCGTCGTCACAGTTTCTGTTGTCGAAGCATACTGCAATACTAATGAAACTTCAGAGGGTGGGGGGGGGGGGAGGGGGGGGATTGTATTTTTTACTGAGTTTACTTTTATCTGCGACTGTTTGAAATTCCTAATTTAGAAGGTCGCACCACATTAAACGAAATTTAACAAAAATTTAGTAACAGCTTGGAATTCCTCAGGAACTTAAATATTTTCTGCTCATTTCAACCGTATGGCATTCAATGGGAGATGGGTGTGCATCCCTGTGACTATACCAGTGTCATATTATTTATTGTGAACTTTTAGAATTAAATTAAAATGTTTTCGCTATTTTTATAATATGAATGAATAGTTAATTATAAATGTAAAGTGAGATGTGTTGGATTAATACATTTAAAATCATAATTTTACCGTTTAATTGCACTTATTTAAAAAATTTAGTTTTCTATTATGGAACGCGGTCGAAATTGGAATATGTGCCAAGTACATAATTGAATTATATAAATACTACATATTATATTAAGTGT
Source organism: Tipula helvola (assembly GCA_963556165.1). Lineage (NCBI taxonomy): Eukaryota > Metazoa > Arthropoda > Insecta > Diptera > Tipulidae > Tipula > Tipula helvola. Next base: position 11,508,508 of record OY744481.1, on the reverse strand, counting down.
TTGTGTTGTGCAAAGTACATAAAGTGTTTTTTTTATAGTGAATAAACGTAAAATATGGGGTAGTTGAACAGATCCAGGATTAATCACGTTCAAAATGTCGATAACGGTACTGCTCATGTACTCGTTTAGCAGAAAATCTGGTGTTGGATGTATCATTGGATTTGTGCGTGTGAATGTGTGTGTGTATGTGTGTGTAACTGTGTATAAATGTGTGTGTGTGTGTGTGTGTGTGTGTGTGTGTGTGTGTGTGTGTGTGTGTGTGTGTGTGTGTGTGTGTGTGTGTGTGTGTGTGTGTGTGTGTGTGTGTGTGTGTGTGTGTGTGTGTGTGTGTGTGTGTGTGTGTGTGTGTGTGTGTATGTGCGTGTGTATGTGCGTGTGTATGTGCGTGTGTATGTGCGTGTGTATGTGCGTGCTAAAGATATTAAATAGTGGAGAATTCTATATTGAACTTTTGTGACCCTGGTACTCTTTGATTCTACGCAAAGTTTAATTGTTTTGTAAATTGTGGAATTTGAAAAAAGTAATTGGTAAACTTCTAGACTTTCTCATATTTAAATCAAGGGAAAACCAAATTTTCACTTTTCCATTTTAATTCCAGAATTCTTCAAAATTTACAAGAAATAACTCAGGCATTTATTTGTTGTTACCTTTTCTGTCACAATTTTGTGTACTGTTAAACTAAGAACGTGCAAAGCTATCTTTCAATTGTCAAGAAACTTATTCGGAATTTAGTTCTATAAACTTTCATAAATGTTAAAAATACCTTTCCGAATATTTAGTAAATTCTGACCTACGCCAATAAAATTAAAAATTCCCTTGCATCTGCAAAAAATTTCAAATTCTTTAACTAAAACATTTTTTGAGACAAGTAAATTTTTGATCTTCTAGTTTAATTTGTACATTGCTAAATTTTTCTAGATATAAGATTTTCTAAATTAATTCTGAAACCTAGAATGTTATTCAAATTTAAAGATCCCATTTTCGAAATTTTGAAAATTCGATTCTTTGCCAATTTCTTAATTTGAATAAGTTAGCAGGATTCATTTGAAGTTTTGAATTAAACGGTTTGATTTTACAATATATCAGATTAGTAAAATATATCAGTCAGAAGAACAGTAATTAAATTTCGCAAATTTTTCATTTTGAAATTTTTGAGTAACAGAATTTTTCAAATGGTTATGTTCAAAAGATTACCACAAAATGTTTTGGTGTTAAATAATTTTCTTTTCTACTTTAACTGGGGTTGATTGTTTCGTTCGTGTGATCGCCGAATATGCAGCCGGTTCTGGGGATCATTTGATGTGCTTTTGATTGGCACGTGGAGGTATATTACTATTTTTTTTTTTAACCCATAGATAACCGACAGGTTTTCAATGTTTGTAATTTGTTTGAAGTTGATATTTCCGAGAATTGTGGGAGAATTTATTCCGGTTTCGAACTGATGAGCTTATGATTGTGAAAGGATCAATCTTCTCATAAGGCCGCGGTGACTGAGTTCACAGGCTCTCACAAAAAAAAAAGTCGTGACTCAGAGGGGAGACCCCACCATTCCTACGTTTTCGAGGCCGCTGAAACCGAATATGACCATAATAAATGATTTCAATTGCCCCGTTTGCCGTTACCAACTAAATTGAGATGGTGTACATTTCTATATTTTTCTGGGCGCTGGAATTGAAAATAACAATAAAAAGTAAATTTGACCCCTCTATCACTTCCTAGCACCCCCTTATTATCTCATGGAGGGTAAATTGGAACCCCTTTTTGGGGATACTAAGGGGTGCTAGGTGGTGACGGAAAGGTCAAATGTACTTTTAGTTGTCATTTTCGATTCCAGCGCCCATAAAAACATAGAAAATTGAAATTTCAACCTAACGGGGAAATGGGCAGTTGGATTCATTTCTTATGGTCAATTGAATTAAATTTATTGAAATTAATTTTTTGGTGTAATCGAAGCATTAATGTCATAATAGTAGTATTGATGTTGGTATTGGAACTGATGTGGATATTGGTATTGGTGTTGGTATTGGTATTGGTGTTGATGTTGGTATTGGTGTTAATGTTCATATTGGTATCAATGTTAATGTTAGTTTTGGTATTAATATTGATATTGGTTAGTTAAAATGGTTTTTAGCTTAGAAACACTTAAGAAACCCGACCACAATTGCACTGACTAAGGCGATAGCGCGACGGGCGGAGTGGTAGCTGGTTTAATTATTGTTATACAAACTATTAATGATAATTTGTTTGTAGTACATGAAGATTTATAATTTATTTCAGAGAATTAATTTTAGAATAGTTATTATAAAGGATTAATGCAGATTTTAAATTTAGGAAATTTTTGAAGAACCTGTAACAACTTTCCAGGAACTTAAGCAGTAAATTAGTTTAGGTTTGGTGGTACATTCTGATCAATCAATCGACCAATTAATGACCCAATGTACCTAGATCACGAAACAAGTTTCAGCTAACTCAGTGAGCAAAATCGAATGAAATGGATTACAATTGCGAATGAATATTATTTCATATCCAAATTATACTGAACTCAAATTTTCAGTTGTTAATTGTTTTAGTTTTTAATATTTTTTATCGGGGTTAGTGTGACAATCGGAGTTCTAGCCGAAGCCCGAGCTGGAGTTAGCTAAAATTTTCATTTATTGTCTAGTACAGCCGGATTCGATTTATGTTTCGTATACTACCCAGCTTAATATATTTATTTTATTGCAGGGCAATTTTGAAAGCTAGAAACTTATAGTCGTAAGAGTATATACTTAAGACTTGCATCTATTTATCACTGATCGTCAAAATCCCGCTGAACCTCTATTTTAGCCATTTGCAGGTTTGGAAATCGAGATTTTCAAATTACCATGGTTATAATTCCCTATTTTTACCTATCAGCAACCTTCAAAATTATCTAAAGTTTTTTAGAATACATTAATATTAAATTGAGAATTAATGCGAACCTGTTTTGCTCAAACACCGTCAGGAATTCGTATAGTTTTGAGTAATACTAAAACTCGGAAATCTTATAAAGCTCCAATTAAAAAGATTTCAATATAAAGCGTCAATCACCGCCGAATAATCTCGAACTCTTCAAAATCATAATCGTTCGGTAAAAGGTATCAAAATATGCATAATCGCTTAGGGCGAGTTAAGATAAAATTGAGTTTTCAATAATGAACGTTTTCTATCTCTCCTATAACTTCACTAAGCTTGACTTAAGCGGTAACGCTTTGTGTTTAAAGGATGTGGTCACAAGCGGTAATTGCTTAAGGGTATGTAAAAAATAAATTTGATTAAAGCTTGTATGCCTTCTGAAAACAGTAATAAATGTTCAATCCAAATTTATATCTGTAATTCTGTAAGATCCCACAACTGAAAGTTAAGTGCAAAATACTGACAAGCAAAATTGAAATAAATATAAAAATTTCGGAAAAACTCGAATAATCTCGAACATGTCGACAAAAACCTAAGAAATTTAGAATATGCACGGATAAAGGTTTACACAGGAAAACTCTGGATATTTGGATAATTTAGAAAAAACTTTAACAAATCAATCTACAAATCCTTATTGAAATTCCGAAAAATCGTGGAATTATTGAATTGCTTGTGAAAATTAGTAAAATCAAGCAAGTTACGGTTGGCTCAACTAAAAGCCTCATATGGGACTTACCAATACATAATCTACGCTGAAATGTGATCATTTAATACATCAATAATTGTGTCCGCTCGCCTAAGATAGTTTTATGTTTTAATTTTTCAGTATTAAAAAGGCCATTTAATTCAATTAAAAAAGACTCAGCTGATGAGAAATAAAGCGTATACATCAAAACGGCCTATAGGTCAACATTGTTGTTTTTGTCTTATAGACTTTTTGTTCTCGGTATTAACTTTAACTCACGTCAACAACATGAAGGATATGATTTTCAATATTAATTCCTTATTGTTACGGTTGTCAATCTTACCTTAAAGGTGGAGCTACCTCATCAGTGGCAGGGGTAAGTGGCACCATGGCATCAAAGCCAGGAGTCAGCGATACCAATGCCAGGCAAGAGAGCGGGGGATCGGGAAGGATCCCTCCTGCAAAGCGACGATACAGGGAGAAACGGTCGGCGCATAAAATTCTGGATAAACTGGCTGCAACCCCTGAGGGGCAGCTTACAGTAGAACAGAAGCAATCTGTGGCTTGGGCGAGGGAGATTGTCGGCCGCGACAGCTCGGATAGGGTTCTTGTGCCTAAAAGGCCGAGGTCTCAGGATGAGCTCGAAGAGGGCGACAGCAAACGAGCCAAGACCGTCACTGGAGCGATATCGGGAGATCCAAAGGAAAACCCGAAATTGTTCAGTGAAATAGTAAAGGAGAACGTACTGGTGCTAGCGGTAATTGACAGAAGTCAAGAAGATGGGAGCATCACGGCAGGAAAGTGGAGGGAAGTGTATAATGCACTAAACTCCATTTTCATCAAGGTCCTGAGAGAAAATCCAGGACCCCCTCCGTTCTGTAGAGATGCGGGATGGCATCAAGGGCGCGTAAAGTTAACTGCGTGCTCGGATCAAAGATCGGTGGATCTTTATAAAAAGGCAATAGCCGAAGTAGGTGAGGTATGGGAAGGCGCGAGGCTTGAGGCAGTTCGAAAGGAAGAAATTCCGAGTAGACCAAGGGCCCGCGTCTGGTTACCAACCAAACCAGAAAAGCCAGAAGAGATCCTTGAGATTATTCAGGCAAGTAATCCAAATCTTCCAACGAAAGATTGGAAGATTGTCAAACAGGAGGAGGCTAAAGGGGGCTTCAGAATGGCAATCATGCTGCTCAATAAGGAGTCCCTTACTCCCCTGGCAGAGACAAAGGGGGTGATCAGCTTCGGTTTCGGGTCGATCACTCTCAACGTTTTTAAAAAAGATGAAGTAGGCATGCGCTCGGAGGACGGGCCGGAGGTGGACGTCGGACGGACCCAGCGGCAGACAGTCGAGCAAGCGCATGGGGTTATAACAGACGATGACGTGGAGCTGCTATTGGAGAGAGGCGGCCTTCTCTCGCTTGGATCCGATGGGGACACCCTGTCGGAATCTGAACGAAGAGAGGCTGGGGTTTCTCAAGGCAGCGAAGCATCAATTATGGGGGGTGACACGGCGGATACTAGCGGCCCCCCGGAGGAAGGTAGCATTAGCCTGAAACAGGGAATGCATGAAGAGGTAAGTGAGATAATGCATGGTGATTAATATTGTGCAGATTAATCTTCACCATACGAAGGCTGCTTCGGCGGCTCTCGTTCTCAGACTGACTAGATCAGGAGAGGAGCTAGTGTTAATCCAGGAACCTTGGATTAACAAAAACAGGATCTGTGGCCTTAAGGTGAAAGGGTATACAACTTTGTACTCAAGTAACTCTGAGAAGATAAGATCTTGCATTTTAGTGAAAAATACTTTAAAAAATTTTCTACTTTCTCAATACAGTAGTGGTGACGTTACTGCGATCAGTATGGAGGTTGGCAGAGACAAGTTTTGGCTGGTCTCTGCGTATATGGATCGGGAGAAGGAGATCCCGCCGGATAACCTGGGGGACCAGATCCGAGAAGCAAGGAAAAATAGGATTGGTGTGATACTCGGATGTGATGCAAACGCGCATCACACAATTTGGGGGAGCACTGATATTAATGAGAGGGGTGAGTTATTTTTTGATTACTTATTAAATACTAACCTTTCAGTATGCAATGTTGGGCAGGAACCGACATTTATCATTAGCAATCGGCAGGAGGTTCTAGATGTGACCCTCGCCTCGGATACTATTTTTCAGTTGATTAGGGGATGGAGAGTGGCGAAGGAGCACTCATTCTCTGATCATCAATATATAACTTATAACCTTAACATTCACCCGGGTACCCAGAAGCCTTTCAGGAATCCTAGAAGGACAAACTGGGAGAAATATGGGGAGGTGTTGGAGGAACTATTGCCGGAGGTCCCCGGACCTCCGGAGACAGTGGAAGAATTGAATTGCATTGTGGATGTTGTCACAAGAGCATGCAATCTTTCCTTTAATGCTTCTTGCCCCCTGATAAAGCCAAGGGGCAGGCAGAAACCGGCATGGTGGTCCATGGAGTTGGAGACCTTTCGGAAGGCGTGTAGGACAGCCTTTAATAAGGCAAAGAGCACGAGGCATGTACGGGACTGGGACTCCTATAAGGAGGACCTAAGAAAGTACAAAAAAGAATTGAGGAAGGCACAGAGGGGATCTTGGAGACTCTTTTGTGGTAGAATGGAAGAAGTCTCTGAGACTTCCCGCCTTAGGAAGATTCTATCTACTAACCCAACTAGTCCTAGTTACTTAATTAGACCAGACGGGTCATGGACAGCTTCAAGTGCGGAATCGTTGGAGCTTCTCATCGATACCCACTTTCCGGGAAGCTTTGATGACTCGATGGAGCCTGGAGCTCATCGAGGAACACCTCCAATAGATATGGAGGGCATATTGGATAGAGAGCGGATCAGGTGGGCGCTGCAGGGTTTTAAGCCTTATAAGTCGGCGGGCCCGGATCGGATTATACCAGCAGAGATTCAAAAGAACTCGGCAGCCATCATCCCCTGGCTAGAGGTTATCTTCAGGGGATGTTTGAAACTAGTCTATATTCCTAGGAATTGGACAGAGGTCAAAGTAGTCTTTATTCCGAAATCGGGAAAGAGCTCACATGCTCGTCCAAAGGACTTGAGGCCTATAACTCTATCATCCTTTCTGCTGAAAACCCTGGAAAGGTTGATAGATGTGTTTATTCGATCAAGAATTGAACCCAGGAAGTGGACAATATCGCAGCATGCGTACTGTAAGGGAAAGTCGGTGGACACAGCTCTGCACGATCTAGTACGCACAATTGAGAAATCAATTTACTTGCAAGAGTTTTGCATGGTAGCATTTCTCGATATTGAGGGTGCTTTTAATAATGTAAAAACGGAGGCGATCATGGAAGGATTGTCTTTTTTGGAAGTGGACTGCTCTATAAGTAGGTTAATAAATCAGATGCTGGTAAGCAGGACTATTACCTCGGAGCTGGGAGAGTCCAAGATTAGAAGACGGGTGGTTAGAGGAACCCCACAAGGAGGTGTAATGTCCCCCATTCTCTGGAGTGCAGTGATTAATGGATTGCTGCTGGAACTAGAGAGAGAGGGGATAGGGGTTGTAGCATATGCTGATGATGTAGCGATAGCTGTCTCAGGCAAATATCTAGATACGATTAGGGATGTTATGCAGAATGCACTCCTGATCGTTACGAAATGGGCCAGCAAGTGTGGATTGGGGATTAACCCGTCCAAAACAGAGCTGGTACTATTTACTAGGAAATATAAAATTCCGGTGGTTAGCCCTCCTATCATAAACGGCAGCGGACTAGTTTTTGCTGACCGAGCGAGATTTCTGGGCATAATCTTTGATAGTAAGCTCAGCTGGAAGCCTAACACTTTGGAAAGAGTGAATAAGGCTATTGTAGCCTTATACTCGTGTAGAAACGCTATAGGTAAGAGATGGGGCTTGAAACCGGAGCTGGTATACTGGCTCTATACCGCCGTGGTAAGACCTGTGCTAATGTACGGGGTTGGCGTTTGGTGGCCAGCTCTAGATAAGGTAACTTATAGAGGTATGATGGAGAAGGTGCAAAGAACGGCCTGTATGCTTATAAGCGGGGCGCTTAGGACAACACCTACACGCGCTTTAGAGGTTATGTTCCACCTTATTCCAATCGACCTTTATGGTAAACAGATGGCAGCCAACGTGGCTACGAGGCTCTTGGCTGTCTCTCAATGGAAGTGTCTTCAGGTGGGACACTCGACGATAGGTAGATTCGCTGGCGAAGAACTGGCGAATCTGGATTATATTACACCAACGTTGTGCTTCGATAAGGGTTTCCGTACCATCTTTCCCTCAAGGGAATCCTGGAGAAACGGATCAATCTTGGAAAACGAGGCAGTGCAATTTTTCACGGACGGCTCGAGGCTAGACGACCAGGTAGGAGCCGGAGTCTTCTGTGATAAACTTAATGTTAATATTTCTGTTCGTCTCCCTGACTACTGCAGCGTGTACCAGGCTGAAGTGGTGGCGATCGGGCAAGTCATGACATGGTTGAAGCATAATGTGGTATCCGGGAGGGATATCGCAATTTATGTGGACAGTCAGGCAGCGATCAAGTCACTTGGGGCAGTTTGTCTGAAGTCGCGGGTGGCGCTGGATTGCCGATCATCTCTTAACGAGATGAGCGAGTATTTCAGCATCCAGATAATCTGGGTCCCGGGTCACTCGGACGTCACGGGGAACTGCAGGGCGGACGAACTAGCTAGGTACGGTACGACTCTCCAGATGCAGCCGGAAATGGTAGGTCTGGGGAGGCCTATGGCAGTGCTAAAATGGGCGCTCAGTAAAAAGGCAATCGCCTTGACAAATGAGAGGTGGATCAACACTCTCACGTGCAGGGTAGCAAAGCAAGTTTGGCCAAAACTGGACTTGCGGCGCTCCAAGGTACTAATATCCCTGGGAAGACAAGAAATAGGATTGGTCGTAGGGATAATGACAGGTCACTGCCTTTTTGGGGAGCATGCGAGAAGGCTGGGGATATAGACGAATGACTTTTGTAGAAGTTGCATGGACGAAGAGGAGGAGGAGACTTTGGAACACTTCCTATGCTCATGTCCGGCGCTATCATACAGAAGGCATAAGTATTTGGGTGTGTACGGTATGGACAGCCTTTCGGAACTCGCGGACTGTGGAGTGCGAGATTTATTACGCTATATAAATAGCTCTGGTTGGTTTCAACGGGAGTAATGGGGAGATGGGATCCTGTGGTATCACAACGGGCCATTGCTGGCCTAAGTGTGCGATAGCAGCCACTTCAACCTAACCTAACCTAACCTACGGTTGTCAATCGGAATTCTAGTTATCACTATGACGGTACGTAGCTAGGTTTTTTACACAGGATATTATAACTCGTTGATGAAGCGAAACATATTCACCATCAGTCTTTTGAACTTGTAATTAACATTTTTGATCTCTTCTAAAGCGTTTTTAAGGTCAAACGGCTTCCATTCAATCTGAGATCAATTTTACCTTAGCTACAATAGCTGAACAGGTGCTCGCATCAGGAGTATTTGATAGTTTTGTTGAATTGCCATTCGAGGCGACCATCACTGATTGATTATAAGTTGTGAAGTTTGGATACACCCAAATAATTCACCCATTTTCCAGCGACTCAGCAATATTTGCAGAAATTGTAACACATTTAAGGTGAATATATTTTTTACAGGTGCCGGTATCTGGTACCAATAATTTTATTTGAGCAGTCTTAGTACGTATTCGACATTTTACAAAACTGCTTTATGAATACTTTGTGCAATTTATAAAATTATCACTTTAGCTCGTATTTGGCACCAATTATATTAGAACATAATGATGCAAATTAATATAACACCAATCAATCAATTAAAGTTTAATTTGTCGACAACACGATTCAAAATATTCGACAATAATTTAGAAAGGCTACATAATGATAAACCGAAGTAACTTACGATTATTTTTATAAGATAGGCAACAGAATTTCGGTAAACCGTACAACCGACGATCCTAAAACAAAGTATGTTTCAATCGAATTAATGATACCTTTGCGAATTTCAATATAAGCATTATTGTCTGATAAGGACAAATTAAGTTTTTTCAAATATTCCTTTTTTGGCTTGAATTCCGTTACATTACCCTTGTCAGCCTTCAATAAATATAAATTTGAATGAGCATTCCTTCATTTCTCAAAAATACATTTCCTAAATTATTAATCTTAATCTAACTTTAAAATTTTGCTTTCTATATATCTGCCATAATTTACAGAATTTCTCTATTTTCTTCTTTAGTTTTGGAATTTAGATGCTGTCCAAAGTAATTTCCACCTATTTGCTTCCTCACCCAACCATTTACATTTGAAATCGGCTCTTCTCTTGATGCCACATTTATGGGACTTGTTTCAATTTTTGCACCGATTAAGTTCAAAGATTTGTTGATTTGTTTCTTGGTACCTTTTCCATCTCGTCCAGTCGATATGAAATTTTGATTTAAAATTTGCCACAGAAGAATTTCAAAAATTTTAAAAGATTTTATTAAGAATTTTTAAAAATTCACAATTTTAAAGGATACCCAGATAATCAGAATCTCAATAATTTTAAGAATATACATTTTAGGAAATTTATGGATTTAATTTTTTTTAAGATTTTACTGGTGAACTGAAGCATCATGAATTGAATTAGAATTCTAACATTTTCGAGGCATCACTATATGTACAAATATAATTAATTTTCAATAACTTCAACAAATTCAAAAAATTATTTTCAATATTAGATAAGTTTTATCTGGGTCTTTAGTACTCAAAATTGTTCAATTTCAAGAAGAAAAATTCAAAAACAATCATCGTAACGTAACCATTATCGTGAACAAATTATTAGCTTTGATGATTTGAAATCTTAGAATTAGTTTCGACTTAATTTTAATATTAATTTAAAATTTATAACAATTAGGGACTCCAAATATTTGGATATTTTAATACCTGGGGAATCGAACAGCGTTTTCTGAGCTACCCGGGTAATTCAGAAAATCTAACTCAATACTAATATTGTCAAACTTTTCTTAGTTGAATGAGATAACTAAATCATGAATTTTTAAGCAAATAGGTTCAAATAAATCAATCATTTTTTGTTAACTAATAAAAAAAATCCTTACAGTGAAAAATAAATTTCGCCCCTAACAAAAAATTCCAACGTCTTATTTAATCCTTTCTTAATAATAATTGGTTTGTTTTATATTTCGTTAGAACTGCTTATATAATCCACGCCCAAATTCTATCGCCTGTACCATCTCCTTTCAATAAATTAATAAAATAATTGTCCAATATACTAAAATATGGAACGTGTTATACTGATGTCGGAACTCAAATTGGCGATAACTGAAATGTCGTTGTTTTTTCAGCTTCACGGACATTTATAAAAGTGATTTATACACGTAGATCAAGATTTTAGCTTGGTACTTTGCTGACATTTTCAACAGTATTAATTGAAAATTTGTCAAATATTCACGACATTTGTCCATATCACACAGCATATGGAGTAACCGCGGCTTAACCCAAAGAAACGATCTAAGTAAGTCATTTATGAACTGAGCTAAATACAAATTCGTTCTAATAAAATAATCACCTCTATTATAATTGTCATGCCGATCGACAATCGATACCCCGTTGCCGTTCCATTTTTCGTATTGTTTTTATCAAATAAAAAAACGAAAACGCAATACAGAGTCGTGTCAATTGTCGATCGACTCGTCAAACATAATAGGGATGAATAATTTGAAATTGAATTTGTTGCAAAATTTTAAATTTTTTAATAATTTTTAAATTCCCGATCGATGTGACGCTGACACATAGAGGCGCTTACCAATAAGGGCACCAAATCACCGTTTTTATTAATTGAAAAACACTTTGTTTGTTTCAAGAATAATCGACAGACATTGGACTGACCTACAGTTAAACGATGTGACGTTGGTTTTATTACAGGCTTTGAGTTTCGGGTTTTGGATCAGTCAAAATATTTATTATAAATTAATTGTATTCTTCAAAACCAAATTTGCAATACCAAAATGCTCCAAGAAGAAGGGACACTTGAAGTCTAGGCTAGACCATCTAGCCCTTGAACATTAATTGCCTGAAGAATATCAAGAATATTCACTTACAAGATCCTTGATCTTTTGATGTTACGCTCGAGATCGCCAATTGTCTGATTTTACAAAAGCTATAATGAAACCTTCTGTTCTGGCAGATTTATTACTTTCAGGGAAAGCTTATCTGTTAAGTAAAATTTCTACTTATGTTGAATCTGACTATCCAAAGCAAGCAGAATGAGAAAAAAAAGCAGAAGGAAGTGTAATCATCAAACCATCAGTATAACCTGAATTTTCATCATTTCATCACTTGATTTCCGGAAATCGTTTTATCACTAGGCAAAATAAGCTTTCGTTAAAATCATAAATTAAAAAGATTATTTACTATTTTTAATCAAGTGAACGGACATGTTCAATACATTTTAGAAAATTGTGAAAATGACTCAAAATGTTCAAAACTGATGGCTATAGTGTAGTATAGACTATTTCCGTTAATCTCAGATATGTTATAAGGTGTGGAGGTGGACCTACAATTTCATAAAGTGGATAGGCCAAGCTTTCCAAAACAATTTTTGTTATTAAGATAAAATATTCCGTAAATTTTTGAAATTGTGAAAAAGGCTAAGCCTGTTGAAGTTGCTGCTACGCTGTAGAAATTTCCCATAATGTAGGCTCTTTTGCACCAATCACTTATCACTTATCACTTTTCAACTTATTACAATTTTTGATAAAATCCCGTTGTGCCGAAATGAAAAGTGAAAAGTTCTCAATTTAATATGAATAACTGAAAAGCACTCACTTAACAATCTTGACAAGCTATTTGTGTAATGCTATTCTATATGTTTCATCAAGAAAGGTAAACATTAATGCACTTTTTAGTTCACCACAAAAAAAATTGTAAGGGTGGTGGAATCTAAAATTGGTCAAATCTGCCATTTTTTGTTGAATGCAGACTATGTGACCCCTGTCGCAAATGGTAAACAAAACGTGCATGGCATTTAATTTATTGGTATCAATAACTACTTCAAATACCATTTCGGATCCGGTTCAAAATGATTCCGATGTTTCATATACAATAGAAAAAACCCGATGCCATTTGGCTACCGATATATGAACAGGTGAATTTTTACAGAACAAACAGAAAGAAACCTGTTTAAAACTTTTCTATTGACTTTGCTTCGATAGAAAACAAATATTATGCTTAGTCTATACCTTAAGCGAAATTTAAATCGACAATAGCATCCATAAGTATTGGTTTGTTGGCATTTCTGGCAAATGCACCTGACCATTTGAGAAGCATTAATAAAGAAATTTATAGATTTTCACAATAGCCTAGGGCAAACAACTTTATTTATATTAAAATATCGACTATAAATATTAATGACTGAAAATGAATTGAAATAAAAAACGTATATGCATACATTTCTATTTTATTTTTTATTTTTTTATCAAACCAATAAACTACCTTCTGAATATGAATCGCATGTACAATGGTACAAATGTACATGCTTACACAGTCGATCGAAACTAAAAGCAGCAACACAAAAAGAACAGCTCAATTCCATATTGAAAGAAAATTTTATTTCTTCTTTCACGAATAAATGTTTCATATTAAAAAAGAAAAGTTTGGATTGAATAAAGCAACAGCAACAATAACAAAAAAATAAGCAGTACCCTGCAGCCATATTTGTCCCGACATTTTTCGTACATTATTTAAAAATGAAAATTTATTTTTGGTTTCGTACTTTTTCGTCTTCGTCGTCTTCTTTATAATACCTAATAAAAAAAAAAAGAACCAAATTCATTCGAAAATTGGAATAATATTTGTCTCTCTCACTTATGTGAAATAAATAAGAAGGCATCTTATAACCATATTCCAGCCACTGCAGTAATTTTAATAAAACATCTATAAAGAAGGCACGCAAAAGAACTTATGGATACTGCGATTTGACTGCCCAAAATAACCGGCTTTATTTAAGAAAAATTCATTTTTCTTATTTCGTAAAGGTATAAAATTTTTGGGTTGGGTTTACTTGATGATGATTACAAGCAAGAACACGAACGAATATTCAAGTAAAAAATATATTTCTATATATACCTATATTACCCAGGGGGGATTGAAGGTGGTTTTCCTTTTATACATACAATATATTCATAATGCAATATTATATCCGAATATTATACAAAAATAACAAAGAAAGATTAAAATATAATAAGAAGCTGGACACTGTTAAGACAAAAAATAATGTTTTGTGTCTTAAGATATCAAATGGTTGTTTCTTCTTACATCAATTATAAAATTTTTGAAAATGCCTTAAAGTGAAAAATATTTTATTTTTATTATACAATTGAAATTTTATTGTTGTTTTTGTGTTATATAAATCGAAAATAAATTTGAAATCCTTATAAAATTACGTAGATAAAAGTAAAAAATAAAAAAAAATTGTTTGGTACTTTTTAATTAAAAAGATTATCCCATCCTTAATTTTATACTTTATATTTTTGTTACTTAAGAAGTTTTATTGTTATTTTAAGTTCTCTTTGTATATTTATGGATTTTCTAAGGTCAGGTATAAAGATGAGCAAAATGGGATTAGTAATTCGATTAAAATAGAAAATTTGGAAAGGTACCATCTATAATCTTATAGGCCATTTAAGGTTATGTTGTAATTTTTATTTCTGTTCATTGACTTTGGTAGGAATGTTGCAGGAAGGAATTTCAGGATTTCATCCCAGGAAATAAAATAAAAAATGTTATCAGGCAACCCTAATAAGATCTTATGTAATTTAGATTAAATTGCATAAATATTCAATAAAATATTTTCAATAAAGATTTTTATGAATCAGGGTAAACAAAGTATAAATTAAATCTGGCATAGGAAACATACTTCGTGCATCTGAATTATCAGCCCATGATCATATATATTTTGGAAATTTGCCGGTTTTTTTTTTTTTTGATTAATGATAGAAATGTTTATTTAGAGATTAATTAATATTATTTTCAAGATTAATATTCTTAACTTAATTACTAATAATTCATTCAACCTGGCAGCAGGTAATTATTTATATTGTTAATAAATGAAAATTTTATTCAAAACAGAAATGCTTTTAATTATGAGAATTTAAACAATTCTTAGTCATTATTGGTCTGGTCTGTATACTTTTGCGTATCATGTGACTAGATTATGGATTAAGAAGAATTATACGTTATCCCTACGATAGAGAAAAAAAAATAAAATAAAAATTGGATAGTTTAATGTACCCAAAATTTATAATATTACATTAAACTATTCTGTTAGATAAACATGCATTTTTGTGTCGGTTATATTTAACTTATATAGCTTCTCTATTTTTAGAGTTACTTTTGTCAAACTTTTAACCACCAATATTTATGTCTGGCTTTATAAAGTACATGCTCGTAAACATCTACGTTCTAACACTCTATGTGTTTCCATATAGGCACTACTAATATTATACCAACATGGGGCCGCATACGTTAACAGCAGTTGAATGAATGCTGAATATGCTATTAATTTTACTTTTTGACCAATATATCGCGAAAAGAATAATTTATGTAATAGTTTAAATGCTGCATGTGATTTATTAATCTGTATTTTGACGTGTTTATTAAAATAGAGAAATTCACCTAAATTAACACCGACATATACCTTACAATTCTTTGCTGTTTTAAGCTCGTACCATTTATTGTTATTTTTAATTCTTTCCAATGTTTCCTAATGTTCTTATTCATGTAAGATAACGGTCGTCGAAATAACATGGTTTCACATTATGCTATATTTATTTGTATTTTCCACTTAATTAGAAAGGTGTAAATAAATTCCATAGCTTCTTGCAGGTTTGACCTATAGCCTGGTACTTTGATGAGCTCAACACTGGATCTTGAAGCAGTTTTGTAATGTACACCGAAAATAGTATCGGTGCTAAAATAGTCTCCTGTTGTAATCCATTGTGTAAAACAAATTTTTTATCTCTTACTATCTTCCAATTTATTGTGTATACAAGTATTAAATTTCTGTTCATTAAGGACATATATACGAGTCCATCCAACCATAACGAATCAAACGCACGTTCGATATCTATTAACACTGCCTCTGTGACTATAATGTAATTCAACTTTCTTCATACATCAGATATTAATTTAACCATATTACATGTGTAGTTGAATGTCCTTTGCGAAATTATTAAGAATTACAAGTTCAGTTTCGAACTGAATGAGAAATACGAAAAATTTAATTACTTTCCGGTCAATCTCATCAGGTCAAAGCGACTGAATTGTTAATTACTATATTGATAAATTTCTATAGAAAGCGACCATGCAATTAAGTATTAGCAAATTGTACGCAATACATATTAAATTCTTAATAATTTCAATTTTTATTTTATTTGACGCAATTATAACCATATTAATTTTTTCCAGATACCTGTCAATTTCAGAATTTGTTAAATTTTTATTCTTTGGTACCAAGAGTTTATTCTCAAATAGATGTTTATTGTAATTGGTAGTGACTGCCTTTTGGTACATCAGCCAATGTACCACATTCATCCAAATATTGTCATTTTCATTATTTTACTGATTGAAAATAAAATTTCATTGGAATTTTTCGTAAAGTTTGATAAATTTAAATAAAATTCAATTGCCCTATGATTCCTATCAATCTATTATTAGGCTGGTTAGAGTTCTTTAAGTCTAATTTACAATAATTTGAATGAGAATCTAACCAATGTTTTAGTGCGATTCACCTGACATTGTTGTATTATTCTAAGCCGCATGTCTGGCATTGAAATTTAGTTTGTTAAAAATAAATTCCCAATTCGTAAAGAAATTGTTGTTTAGAGTATGAGGGGCATAACATGAACAGAAAATTAACTTGTTTTGTTAGTTGCCAAGCTTTATTTCTATGGCGGTAATTTATATCGCATTTAATTTATGTTGAATAAAATTTAAAAAATTTTTATAATAACTGCCGTGCAACCACCGGTTTTATTAACCCTATTCCGATTAATTATATTATAGTCTAAAGATATTTTATGTTTTTTGTTTAATTTTGTTTCAGATAAAAGTAAGTCAGGTTTCTGTAACTCTAAAAATATCTCAAGATTTATTCGTCGATTAATAGTTATTACATAATTAACATTACGGGCCATAATTTTTAAGTTAGTTTTGCATTTAACACAGCGATAGTCCATATTAAAATTTAATGTCACATGTCCATTTCGTTGACAATTGAAACATTGTATATAATTTGTTGGTTAATTGGATGCCAAAATATTCTTTGGTAGTTTATTGTTTTAATTTTGGTCAGTTCCCATTGCAAGCTATCAGCTATATTTTATTTTTGTTTCTAATTATTGTAAACAGATTACTATAATCATCTTCACTATTTTTGTGATTTCCCCTATCGTGACTAACGTTATTGAGATCATTATATTCCCTAAACGTTTCAGTGTTACCTACATATATTATCATCAATAATATGAAAAAAATTGTTAGTATCCATCAGATTTTCAAATCGGTTAGAAGTATCAATGTCAATTTGTACACGTTTGTTTATTTTCACTGTTATTTCGTTGAGCATATTTTCAAGATAAAAAATTTTATTTTTTAGTAACAAATTTTCTTTTATCATTGCACTATTTACATTTTTATTTGTTGTTATCCCTTACTACTCTTTCATTACTGTCACTATGTTTACGTCTGACCTGCGTAAATTCAGTTGTTTTTAATAACTTCTGAACCGATAGGTGTGATTCTTCATTATCTTCACAGTTTGAGTCGACTAGACTCATTTCCCCATCCGAATGTTCACTCATCACTACACTTTCTTTATTATTATTTTAAGTTTTAAAACTACAACCACTTTTATGCTTATGCTTTTTATATTTTTTATTTTTGTTATACACTAAAAAAAATCTTTGAAATTTTGTTTCAAAAAATAAAAAACTTTAAATCAAATGAATCTGTAATTTATTTCAAAAAACCAAATTCTTTAATTTATATTCCGAATAATTTTGATTGTCAAAGAACACAAATCTTTTAGACATTTGGTTAAGTTAATCAAATTATACCTATACACTTAAATTAATATTTCCAAAAGTAAGACAAATGTTATGCAATTTTAGAAAAATCTATAAATTAAAATAAAATATCTTATTATGAAATGAAAAGTCATCTTTAAAGCAAAAGGCGAAACAAGCGAAATCGAGTTTAATCGAGAAACCAATGAGCGGATATTTTTATATGCATCCTCATGTTTTATAGTAAAGTAACTGTCTTGTCTTTATAAAATTATTTTTATTTATAAAAATTGCCGCCATTAAGTTAAAAAAATGAAAAAAACAAAATTTTTCTCGTTTTAGAGTTTCTTTGAGTAATGTTATTATTTGTATTTATGCAGTCAGTGAAGTTTTTAAAAGTTCAATATTTTTATTCAAGAGAACTAATTGAATTTTAAATATACACATAATCAATTACACGTTGAAATACTTTGAATATTTAATTATGTATTGGAAAAGAATTTAAGTATATCTATAGGGGAAATAATTAATTTGTAAAGCTACCACCATTAGTAGCTACCGGGGAATTAATTTTTCCCTACATTTCAAGAAATACCAATCCCAAGTGTACTGAAAAAGAACACTATACCTACACTAAAATGTCACAATAAATCAGTCCCCAATTTGAATTTCCCGGAAAAACCAGAATAGTGACACAAGAAGATTTTACTAACTATAGTAAAATGTAAGCACCGCTTAACAAAATCACCAGTTTTAAAAAAAAATGAATAAAAAAAATAAAAATCCAATGGTTTGCTATGAAAACTAAAGCAATCTTTCAATGTTTTGTGTTGGTAATTGGAACAAATAAAAAAAATATCGAGTTTTCTTACGCTGTAAATTGTTGTTGTGTAGGACCAAATTACATGTACTTATTTACATTTATTTCTTAACTAGAAAAATTTTTGACCTACATTTTAAAAAGTAGTTTTGTTTGGATCAAATGTAATAATCACCGCTATTATGAGTGTCGAGTCGATCGACAATGGACATGACTCTCTGTTGCCTTTTCGTTTTTCATATTTTTCATATTGTTCAAATGAAAAAACGAAAACTCAATACGGAGTTGTGTCGATTGTCGATCGACTCGTCACTCATCATAGGGGTGATTATCACAAATCACTTATAATAGATTACGCCTTTGTGGATTTCGTTTTCGTAGTTTACTGCGCATTACGTCAACTGAGAGTTGTTAGTAAAATATTGCAAAGGAAACGTATGAAAAATTAGGAATTTGGCTAATAAATGTATAATATATGGTTGTATTATGGTTGAATATGGATGCATTATGGTTGAATATTTCTTTCCGGTTACAAAATAGGATCCATGCTTTCAAGAATTTCTTATTTGTTGGAAAAGAATGAAAACTATATGGACAGTTATTTATATTGTTATTACAACAATTAAATATGGCGCACCACATTATTTATTTAATTTAATTTAATTTTTGGATTCAATTACACACAACAATATTGTGAAACAAAACCGTTCACTCTCATTTGACGTCATTATTGCCAGCCGTTTATTTTATAATCCAAATAGGCAAAGTGCGCAAGGCGTAATCTATTATAAGTGATTTGTGGGTGATTATTATATTTGATCCAAACAAAACTACTTTTTAAAATGTAGGTCAAAAGTTTTTCTAGTTAAGAAATAAATGTAAATACATGTAATTTGGTCCTACACAACAACAATTTACAGCGTAAGAAAACTCGATATTTTTTTTATTTGTTCCAATTACCAACACAAAACATTGAAAGATTGCTTTAGTTTTCATAGCAAACCATTGGATTTTTATTTTTTATATTTTTTATTCATTTTTTTAAAACTGGTGATTTTGTTAAGCGGTGCTTACATTTTACAATAGTTAGTAAAATCTTCTTGTGTCACTATTCTGGTTTTTCCGGGAAATTCAAATTGGGGACTGATTTATTGTGACATTTTAGTGTTCATAATGAAAGTTCATAATGTGTAAATATTGTTACTGGCCTTGTTAACTTTAAAATTACTTTCTTCATAGGAAAAATCTTAATGAGTAGTCGTTTTTAAAGCGAACTTCTTCCTCGGAAGAGAACTTAATATTCTTATTGGGCATATTGAGTTCAATTTATTCAGAGTTTGTTCCATATAGGAGAGTGCACTCACTGTTCTCTCGATTTGCGCATACAAATATTACTTAAAGGTGACTTATGCATAGAACTTCACTCTAAACCCGAAAAAACTTTGTTTTATTCAGGTTTCTGCTGCCTTCTATTGTTAATCATAGGCATTGAATTGTCAATATCCAAAGACGATAAAACCTCTCAACGTTCGTAAAGATCTTTTGAATTCGAGTGAAAATCTCTTTGACCATTTTAGTCTTACTTTTTCACTCTCTCATCATAATCTGATCCGTCGAGAATGCCGAGGGATTTCATCTACTTTGGTGTAGATAACGTTTTTCGAATTCAAAAGTTTAATCTGTTTTCTTTGTTCAAACGTTTCGATTGTTTGTTTTTTAATTAATGCACATTCTGAATACAGTGGAACTTCCACAAACGATCATCGCTCCAAGAAGTCTACCAGGCTATAGCTCTAATTAAAATTGGATCTCAAAGTTATAAGTTTTTCTACAAAGAAAATTCAATAAACAATTTACAATAAGTCATCGCTATTCCTAAATATGTATTATGTGAATTTTATCGAAATAATAAGCGATCAATAAACATTGAGAATAAGTCGAAGGGCTGGTGGTAAACAACATTTTGTGTAACAAATACGCTGTTTAAAAATGATTATTCCGCCTACAACGGCGGTTTTTTTTGGTTACATTTTTTATGTTACCAATAATATCAACAAAATATTATTCATAGATTTTTTGAACGCGCTTAATGTGATTCACATGTGTTTCATTTTTTCGATATATACTTTAATATTAAATAGATCGGTAACGTATAACCACCAATTTCCACCCTTTTTAGTTCCACAGGGAATAATATAATTTAGTCGTCATGATCATTATTTTAAAAAAAAGCAAAAAAAAAAACACACAACACGTAATTGCTGTGAAAACATTTGTCACAATTTTGCTGTTTTTTTAGTATGATAATGAGTTTGGTTGAACATAAAAAATTGTATTTACGTTAAAATAACAATTACTTTATGTATAAGGTGTTAGACTATATCAATCGCACCCTCATTGCAAGTATATAAAGAAGGAAACTTTAAAAATTTGTGAAACTTATTTACGATTTATTGAAGGGAGATTTCGATTTTTAACCAAAACTAATCTACAAAAAACCACTTGAAGTTTATTTCTGTTTATCCTTAGTTTGTTTTGTTAAAGGGGAGTTTAAGCGACCGTATAATTTTCAATTTACATTTAATAACTAAACGGGTATATTAAAATCAGTCAACTTGATTTCCAATTTGTATATGCATGTGTTTGTAATGGAACACCAAGAAAGAATTTGAACAGGTACATTAGGATTTATTGAACATCTGGAAAGATCTATAAACTCGATGTTATGTAAATATACATACCATAGGAACATTATTGATTTTTAATGCTATAATCTGACAACTCTTGACTCACCACCCATTCATAATAATAGTAGTTATTTCAATGAGATGCTGTTTAAATAAAAATATTTAATTTAAAGTAAACTAAAGTAATTTCAATCCCTCGAACAAATTAACTAAATGAATGTACACATTGTAGCAAAAAGTTTATGATTAAACCGGGAATCGGGATAAAAGGGTTTTTGTGTTTTTCATTTTTTTTATTTATTTTTTAGATCAATTTAAAACCAAAAATTGAAAAGTTTTTAAATAGACTCATTTTTGTTGTTATTTTAGTAACCCCTTATATATGTATACGAGTAGAAACAGGATAATTGATAATTAGTGGATAAGATAAGGAATACCGTGTGGTGTATTTATAAAATTTGAAATAAAATGTTGACCTTTCGCGAAACTGACAAAAAATCTACATTTCAATAACCATGTAGTTTGATGTCCTAAAGCGTGTATAGCAAAAATCACACATCGAATTTCCTGTTTCTGCAATATTATTCTAAACTCAATATTTGCTCGCATGTGTGATGCTGTATTAAAAGCAGATTTTCACAAAAAAAAAAAAATGCAAATTGGAAATATAAAAAAAATATTTAAAAATAAATTTGAAAAGGATATGAGAGTTGAATAAAAATGTATCAGAAATATTTTGATTAAATCAACCGGATGCATACATAACATATACCTGGCACAAAATAGCAACAATATACATACCTATGGTACGATTATCTTCCATCCATAATCCACGTATCAGTGAATGGATTTATTTTCATTCAATTAAACACGCAATCAAATGAAATTTATTTCATTTTTTCTTTCATAATAAATGTTTTCGTATTTTAAAATTTGAGATATTGTTTGGATAAAAAAAATTGTATCCATTTAACATTTCCCGCCATAAATTTTAACGAATCAAGATTTATATAAAGAAAATATAAAAATATGATCCAATATGTGGATTAAAAAAAAACAGGTAATGCACATTTAATTTTCAAAGTTTCATATTTCAATGGCTGTTGCAATAACATAAATCGTAATCTGGATTTGCTTCAAGTATTTATTATAAAAAAGGGTTGATTTACTCTTTAAATATTATTATTGCTTATAAAACCACTAACGTTACACAATAAAAAAATTAAAATCTTTTCTTGAAATGTCTGCGATTCTATGTGATGCCATTTTAGCATGATAATTAGCAGTTTTGTTAGTTATGAAATTAAGCTAAATATTTTATTATAATTCAGTTTTTATTTACAAATCTTTACAGTCACTTAACTTATAAATATGTATCTCACCTAATAGATCACACTAAACGATTAAACATGATTCGTGGGCTTTTGATCTAAAACAATTTATCTAAACTAATTTGACTAAGCAATTTTTCTAAAAACAATTTCCAGGATTTCGGTATTGACAGAAAAACAGGGATTTGGGGATTTTGGGATTGACAAAAAGACCGGGCTCCTGGGATTTAATAAAAAGACTGTAGCGCTCTTTAGAACAATTCGTATAATTGCGCTAAATTTCGCCGTTAGGCGGATTAGTGTCAAACCTGTCGGTTTTTGCTTAAGAAATTTCGCGACCCTAGATTAAAATGGTTGCAACTACCGCCATGTTAGTTTCCAGATATTGGCTTGCAAAGTTTTGAGATCTAACTTATATGTATTACTTATTTATATTCATATCAAAATGTGTCATATGATCGCATGAGACATAATTAATAAAATTTAAGAAGGATTTTTACAATTATTTTTATGTACTTTCCGAGAAATTTACGAAATAAAATTTCAGATAGAACATTTTAATAAATTGAAATCATTAAAAATTATTTAATAAAGTTCTAACTAGCCACATAGCTCGGTTTTATAATTTTTTAAAAATACAAAAAAAAAATAGTTTCTAATTACTTCAAAAACTTTTATTTATAAAAATATCATTCATTTTTATTGCTTATAAGAATTCAGTTTAGTTTAACTTAAAAAATATATGTTAATTAAATTACAATATAATTATATTTTATATAATTATAATTTATATAAATAATATAAAATTAAAAATAAAAATAAAATAATACAAAAAGCTTTAGTTTAGAATTCAGTCTTCTTAGTACCTATTTAACATGTCTTGAAAAAATTGAACTTGTATAATTCTTCAATTGCCAAATTCGATTGGTGGTTGTAATAAGCAAGGTCTTGTTGAGACATAATTTTAAACATTGAATTTAAATGAGCTTTGGTGTCGGATATTTGTCGATCATTGCAAGTCATTTTGCGTGGTTCAATCAAAACTAAAGTTATGTGTTTAATGGAGTTTGATTTTTCCGAGTTTTTTTGAATAAATGTTGCAAATTAGCTTCGATGTACCTTTCAGTGTCACAACTGAGGTTAAATTGGATGGTTGGTGAAATTTGGGTAAATTTTATCATCCTTACCGATCCAAAGGATACTACTTTGAAGTTGAGAATTTTAGAACACGACTCGAAATCCTTGAAGTATTCAAGTAGCATTTGTATAATTGTATAAGGACGACGACGATTAATGTTTTGAGAAGCCGTAACACACCAATGAGCGAAAAAAACTCATTTCTTCATAGCACTTTTTCAATTTCGCTATAATCCATATCCACTTCTTGTATCGCTGAATGTCCTGGAAATGAATATCGCATTTCAATGGACTCGATCTTGGGATGTTGAGTCAAAAAATATTTAATGGCATACGCCATAAAAGAATTTTTGTTCTGTGGAACGGATGAATCACTCCACGTGATTATTCAAATATCCTTTCCAATATTTTGATAAAAGCTGAAGCGATATCATTACATGGTGTATTCACTCCAAACTGCGCAATATACTGTTTTTGAGGTTGAAAGATGTGCAGTTAGATTGTACATATTCAATTTCGAGTGATAAAATATCTCTCCAATTTCTGATTTAGGGCAAGTGATGACATTTTCCAAATCGAAACATATTATTAGTATATCGCTTTTTTATCCATATCCTTTAGCGCACGCATTGCGCTTTTTAAAGTAATTTCTTCAACGTATCGTTCATCGTTTGGGTTCTTATGAATAGTGTGTATTTTACATACCCCACATCGATCTGATTTTGGCTTGTGAAAATCAATATTGAAGTCCGGGTTAAACTGGTATCGATAGTAGCTCTCCTTTACTTTAGGAAAATCTTGTGCGGCACATGAGTCACGTAGAGATCGTACATTTTCAATACATTCAAGTTGGCTTCTAAATATGTTTTACCAGTCTTCTTGCGGCAGTAATGTGACTCTACGGCTGGAAACGACTTAATATGACGGTAGCTCTCAAATCATCTGATATTTGTATAGTTTTTTTTACCTCCTAACCGTACACAGGCTTTTGTGAAATCGCCAAAGTCGTAAGATAAAATTTTTTGCAAATCGTTATACAGTCACTACAAATATTAAAGAAGTAGCGAAAAGAAAATGCACGTCTGGACTGAGTACGGCTTGTGGTAGTTAGATTTTTTAAAATCTTTTCAGTCGCTGCGGCAATGAAATTGTATTTACCCGCCTGATCCATCTTGTAATAATTTTTGAAGATTTCCTCACTCTCATAACTTCCAATGTAATTTGAACATTTATATTGGCAATCTGAAAGATAATTCTTAATATTCTTCAATATTTTCTAAGCATACAATTCTTTCCTTCGCATGTTAAAGATCTTTGATTCATCTGTCGACTGATCGCAACGGTGTCTCTATGGTTTGGGTCAGATTTTATTGCACGATTCCTTATATTTTACAGTTCTTTAGCCACTTCACATCCACGGTAATTTGCTGGATGTTTCCTTCCAATTAAAGAATTTTGCTACCGAATTCCTATCAAATCATCCTCAGACATGCGCACAGTATCTTTGAGTATGATTGAAGCACTAACATTTTTTTTACACTGAATTGTCATCAATGTCATGAATTTTTGGATATTTTCCTCATTGTAAAACGTTAGCATGAAAAGTGGCAGCCCTCGTTTTGTGAGGGCGTTATTACCTTTATCATTTATAATTCTCTCATAGTGTGTGAATGTGTAACTTTCGCATGATGGGTGTACTCATCTAGCCATAACCTTAATTGGTCTTTCGTGCTTGTCTTCATAAGTATTCCACTGAACTTTCTCAGCATAAAGCTTCATAGTTAATATTATATAAGTGTCTAAGTCTGGGGCATTTATTTTCCGAGTATCATTATTTAGTTCTACCAGCTTGAAGTCTTTGTCAGTGATTGGTATCATCAGAGCTTTGACAGTCGGATATATAATCGTTCATATTGACTATGTTAATAGGTGAAGGCTGCTCTTTTCTCTATTTTGTTTGATTTTCCCTGTTGTGCGCAGTTAATAAGTTACTTGATGTTGATGCTTACTTTACTTGGACAACATATTCCATTTACCATTTGCCATAGTACTTCTCAAGGACAAGTCAGGGAAATTTCAAGAGTGTAGAGCCTTGCTTGAATCTCAGGAATAAATCATTCCAAATTAAAATCAGAGGAACAAATTTCGACCACAGTAAAATCGAAATTTACAAAGTTCGAATCAATGTTGAACTTCAGCGTTGTTCCAGAAATGTCACCACCAATTCCGTCTTTTAGTTTCGACATAACTCGATGGTATATTCCATCAAATCTAAAACTTGCCGGTCCAGAATTTAGTCTCTCGCGGCCTGTTGACATTTTGATAGGAGGAGAAATATTTTTCGAAACAATTTCTCTAAATAAATTTCGACTAAGAAAAGACCTGCCCTTGTTGGTCGAGACAGTTTTGGATGGATTGTAATCGGATCGTTAGCGCAGGATGTTGTTCAAACCCATCATGCAAATTTTTTCTTACAAAACGAGAGCAAGTTGGATTTACATGAATTACTCCGAAAGTTGTTCAAGATCGAACCCACGATCGATAAAAAACATGTTTCTACTGAAGAAATGGCTTGCGAGCAGAACTTTTCGGAAACGCACTATCGGAATGAGGCTGGCAGGTATATATATGTATATAGTTTCAATTCCACTTCGACAAAATTATCTCAAACTAGGAGAATCAAAGGCTCAGGCTATTAATCGATTTTTAAACCTCGAAAAGAAATTCGTTATGAATTTGGACTTTAGACGTCAATATAGTGCGGTTATGAATGAATATTCCAAATTAGGCCACATGAAGTAAGTTGATAATGGTCTTTCCATGAACGATCATGTATTCTATATTACACATCACGCAGTAATTAAGTTGTCATGTTCAACAACAAAGATGCGTGTAGTATTTGATGCTTCGGCGAAATCATCAACAAATTTATCATTTAACGAGGTCATGATGGTTGTACCCAACGTTCAACAAACTTGTTTCGACATAACGCTTCGGTCTAGAAAGCACCGTGGTATATTTCCACCAGTGACATCAATAAAATGTACCGTCAAGTCCTTATCAAACCTGCGCAAACTCCATTGCAAAGAATTATATGGAGACAGACGAAACTAAACCCATGGGTATTTACGAGCTTCAAACATTGAAACAGCTGGTAGTGGATGAAGCCGTTGATGACGCTCTCACTGGAACTGACAAGATTAATGTAAAGCTTGTTTGCAGTAAAACGAGAGTAGCGCCCATAAAGCCAATTTAAAAGGTTTTTCTGCCTAATGGAAGCAGCTTCATCATTTTATTTTTGTTCTTTTGTTCCGTTTACTCTGTTTCCATCTGTGCTTTTCCTTTTAATACTAAATTATTGTTAAAGTACAATAAATAAATAAATAAATAAATAAATAAATAAACAATTTCAATACCGCGCCTCGAATTATGTGCCGCTCTTTTGCTATCTCGACTAGTACACACTGTTTTAGAAACACTAGAAATTAATATTGATCATGTCTATTTCTGGTCCGATTCAAAGGTAACCCTTACGTGGGGGGGGGGCCTTACCTATAATCGATAAAGCTCGGATCTCTGCATACTGTTTAAGATTTCGAAACAATGCTAAGCCAAAGAGTATTCGAATTGATGGACCACTGTCCACACAGGAAATTCAAAACGCACTACACGCGTTAGTTCGAGTGGTTCAGAAGAATCATTTTAATGATGAAATAACAACGTTAAGTAAAACACGTCAATTGTCATTTAACCCATTTCTCGACTCAAAGGGTTTGCTCAGAGTGGGTTGACGACTGTCTAATTTTGATCTTGATTACGATCAGAAACACCAGCTTTTGTTGCCGTCAAAAGATAACTTAACAAGATTAATTTTTCGATATTACTATGAGCACAACCTACACGCAGGCGCACAGATGCTTGTGTCTCTCGTAAGACAGGCGTTTTGGCAAATTGCTGCTAAGAATACAGCTAAACAATGTGTTAGAACTTGTGTTATTTGCTTTAGGACGAAACCATGAATAAGCACTCAGTTAATGGGGGATTTGTCCATGGAACGTTGTAAGCCAGCACGAGCATTTCATATACTACAGGAATCGATTTCTGTGGTCCTTTTATGATGAAAAATAAGTCGCAACGAAATTCTTCAGCTCACAAGGTATATATCTGTGTTTTTGTGTGCTTTGTGACAAAGGCTGTCCACTTTGAAGTAGTATCAGATCTGACATCAAAAAGCTTCATCGCATGCTTCAAGAGATTTATATTTCGTATGCACCAACTAATTAAAAATGAACTCATGGTTCATAATATCAACCAACTTTAGTCTCTAAAACGTAAATAAGCAAATTACATAAGGAAAACTTATATGAGAGAACGAGAGCAAATTTGGGTACCATTATGTAATATTGTTGTATTGTAATGAAAAAAAAATTTTGTATTTGTTGATCAGTTGTTTAGTTATTTAGTTTAGTTAGTCTAATAAAAACCTGGAACGAAAAAGGACGCCATATTTTTATTGTGAGACGATTTTTAATTTGTTTTATTTTGCGAGTTGTTGGTACACTAGTAAATAATCACATCGAATTGTTCCACAACGGGTCTTGTCTTTCGAGATCATCACATTGGTGCACAATAAATCTTCAAGAGATTTACACGCACCATGGAGTGTAACATGCTCGTCAAATTGTCTGAAAGTGCGATCTTGGTGCGTCGGATGGAAGATAGATGGAGGATGACAAGCCTTGATTAAGCGTCTTAATAAACAAAAATGAGGTTCCCTCTAGCTTCGTTACTGTAAAAAATCTACTGTGGGGTTTTATGATCGATTCTTGTTTTTTCGATATACGTGCTTCCACGACACGTTTAATAAATACTCTAAGTATTGTAATAAAAGCAGGTATACTGGTTGGTATGTGGGTAATAGTAGGTACCTGTGGAATAGCGAAAATTACGTTAACATGAAATCGTGTATAATCAAGACCAATTAAATTTCCCAATGGTCACACCTCTCATTAACTCAGCAGGGTTCAATCCAGAATAAAAATTCGTTTATTTTTTTACATTTTATTACCGATAAATAATTTCTGTTGTACATAAAACCATTTCGGTTTATTTCTTAGTAATTCTTAGTTAAAGTATATTTAAAACGTGCGGGGGAGTTTTCTTATGCAAGATATGATGTATCAAGAAAACAAAAACAAAAACAAATTTCCTTTGCTGTTTCATTTTAAAACTATTTTATTAGTTATTTGAACTGTTTGTTGCCTGTTCGCTGTTTTAATGAGTTTGTTTGTTTTCTGATTGTTTTTGGTTTCTGGTTTTTCGTATTTTCCTCTTTGATTTTGCTGTTTGAATGTGAATAAAAAACAATAAAACACTTGTTAGTTTCGTTCACGTCAATTAATCGGGAGAGCCGCAGATCAATGAAGTAGATGATGAATTTTATTCGACTTTATGTTTTAATTGTGATGTTGCATTGTGATTTTAATTGTTGTGGTTTAAGTTGTTTAATTGGATTACTTAATTTAATTTAATGTTAAAATGTTGAGTTTATTTCTTTTTTGGCGACGGCATTAATTGTTGAGCGCACATGTAATAAATCCCAAGTTTATGCCGCAGCCAGCCTGCATATCTGATTTTATTAATTTTCATTATATTTATGTAATTCTTTCCAAACGTTTATATGATGCAATGCGTCTTCGCGCAACAAGTATAATTTATATCCGTAATCGATGTTCGATTAAGAAATATTCAATAATCAAATCGATTAATGTCCTAAAGACACAAACCAAAAACAAAACAAAAAATTGTTTTATGATCTCGCTAAAAGTTAAATTTATTTTTATTGTTTATTTGTTAATCCGACGTTTTTTGTTGGATTCCAAATTCTTGGTTTGGTTTGGTGTACTGTTGTTGCATTTTAATGATCGTGCCGCTGCGAGGCAAATTATTTCTCGACAATTTGATAACAATAATTAAAAATTCAAGTCATCTCGTTTAACAATATTATTCCCAAATGATTTACGAACCGAATATGTTCAGGAAATCCAATTTGTTTTTGTGTACACAGGGTTTGAATGTGCATTTGAATTCGCAACCACACGATACGTACGACATATTAATAAAACATATGACAATAAATAGTAAAGCAAATATTCAAAGAACTCGTTGATCCTGAAAATCAACAATCAGTCTATGAAAAGTAAATCTAATAAAATTCTAATCCACTATATATGAATCTATATACTGGAGACATTAATCCATGTACAATTTGATTAGGATATTCACTTGCCATATAGTGGTTTTTGAATATAAAATACAATTGGATAGGGGACGACGGTACATTTATTTATTAGATTTTCTATTTACACACAAAGACAGAGCAAAACACTTGACATGCACCAAAATAATTATAATAGCAACCGCCAAATGATAATAATGATATGAAAATATGAAAATTAGGGTGATGTAAAAGTTTTAAGCCATGACTAATAAAATTTCCATATTCCAACAACAACAAACAAAATATTTTCCCATATAATACGTTTTTGTTGTTGTTTTTGTTGTTGTTGCGTTGGGGCAAAATTCAAAAGTGTATAATACCATCGGTTCTGGTGCGGCGATGAAAATGAGATTATAATTTTCCAGAGTAATTTGCATAAATTTTATGAATATTTAGTTACAGTTGAAATGATATCATGATGATGCGAAATTCATAAGTAATTTGAGTTGTGCGCGCGGATGAAGTGAAACCAACAACACCACACCATTATATACAAGGTGATATTTGAGAGATTTCATTATGGTGATAATATAAAATTGACACGATTAAGATTATGTTGTGGGTTAAATTTTTGTTTTGCTCGATTTATATAATTTTCTACATGCGTACTTGTAAAGTGTTTTGTTTGTATTTTATAAAATGTTAGGGGATAATTTTTAATTTACATGACGGTCACGTGTCAGCAGACTAAATAAACTATCGACTTATACTATACACAAATTTAATTATTTTTATCAAGATTTTGAAGAATAATTTTAATTTGGTATTTTGTTAAATGGTTTGGCACTCCAAAAATTGATATCTAATAACAAAAGTATGGGTATTGTCAAGAAGCTGTTAATTGTTTTTTAATTATAGGTATTCGAATTGTAAATTTCTTCTGACTACACAGTTCCATACGGTGAATCTGATTAAATTCTATATTATTATTATGAAAGTTGGGGAACCTTTTTGGTTGGCGCGGGATTGCAGGAAAGTTTCATAAACCGATTAAAACAAATCGCAAACAAATTGCAAATATCTGAGGACTGACTGGCAAAACAACTCTGAAAAATCGTTCCTGAAGGAAATACCACGGAAGGAAGGGTGGCAAATCTTAATATTATAATTGGAGTATAAAAAACGCTAGTGGAGTATGATAAACGCTATGTAGTGCAAAAACCAAGTCCAAAAATGTTCCCCTGCTGCCACAGCGCAAATGCCTTAGAATAATTAAATATTGAGTTCTTGGCCACCATCGTTGAGATTGGTGCAAATGTTGTTGTACTTACCTATACTGAGAAGAAGCTTTTGGAAAGCCAAGTTTCTCAAATAACAAAAATATGATAATCGGTATCAAGAACTCCAAGTCGAAATGTTTTTTATTTACCACGACTATTTGAAGCAATATGGTAGTATAATGAAGGTGGTAAGTCTTGTGTTTAAAGATTCGAGCAAACCCCTGTCGCTGATGTGGGGTGATCGAGGAGGTTTCCGGATTTTGATACGCTGTTGAAATATTCGTTGACACTGATTGAGGATGACATTGTATATATGGTGTTGTCTTGGTCCCTCAGCCAATCATCCATGGATAAAACTTCAGACTTCACGTCGAAATAAACTCTCACTTTAAAGCAATTATATGTCATAGAGTAGTTTCCGTGACAGAAGGCTCAAACTGAGCTAAATGGAGATATAAACATTTCGGTTTGATTATATCCCCGTGGAGATGCCATATTTGACGGTTTATGCCACATATTGGAGCATAAGATGGATGTGGGTTGGCATTTGAAGCTGACTCAATGGCAATGGGTGAGGGGGAGATTAATATTACCGATAATAAATCTGATGAAAAATACTCCTCATTGAAACCAGCACGTAGTTGCTCTAGAGCAGAAGAGTTCCCAATAGTCTCGGCCATCCAATCGGTATTCAACACAGAAGCTGCCACTGTGATATTTGCAACAGAGGATTTAATTTCTTAAATTAGCTGTCCTCTCCTCATTTACGTTAACATTCGATGCACACAAAAATCGCATACGAACATTCTTTTGGCTTTAACCGAGTCATCAGAATGAAAAAAATTATTGGTTGCCGTGTTTACGGTTACAGTATTAACGGGTTTTATTACTTCTTTTTTGTGGTCAAGTAACGTTCTGTCAATAGACTTGCCACCCGTCCCGTTTTTAACGGGGCAGACCAGTTTTTCAGTTGATTGTCCCGTGTCCCGACGTTACTTTGGTCGGGACGCCTTTTGTCCTGTTTTCCAAAAAATTAATTTTACTTTAACAATTTTATAAACAAACTGCTTTTTAAAAAATATTTGAGACAGTTGACGATTGGAAATATAGAGAAAGCACTACCTATTGGAATAAAATAAAACTGTAGCGACCTTACCATAAAAAATTAGCATCAGCGCTCGCAGAACGACTAAAATATGCTATAGCGGACAGTTTTTGAAGCCGATTGGGCCGAAATCGCAGCAAATTTAAGTAATCCACGTATGCAAAGCAAAATGAAACGAGTAAATTTTCACGGTCGGATTGGTTAAAATTACCTGAGTTTGAGGGTTGGTTGAGAAATTGCCCTGAGGAAGAAACGAAAGCTTATTGTATATTGTGCAAGTGCATAGTTTTTGTGAAATTTGAAGGCTTAGGGATCCTAAGTTTGCGAAACAAATTTTGAAAGCAAAGAACTTAACTACTAAACGTACACATTTTTTTCCAAAACCCAATACTATTGAAGGCGGTAATATCATAAATTGCATTTGACTACCACGGAATAATGAATAATCACAGCTATGTCACAAGATTGCGGAGTAAAATTTTCCAAAATATTATTTAATGATTCTAAAAAAAAACTCAAAGAATTCACTGCGGGCGAACAAGGCGATTATAGAGAATGTTTTGGCTCCATTCTTCATTGAAAATGTGTTGGCTGACCTCGGTGATGGTCCTATTTCCATAGCCAAACAATAGATGCTTCTAACAAGGGAAATACAAATTTATTTCCAGTCGCTGTTAGATATATTTTCACAAAAAAGGACCAATAACATTTCTTGTGGATTTTAAGATTTTTACGAAGGCTATGATGAGACATCGGAAGCCATAGAAGCAAAGATGATAGATTGCCTCGAAAAAACTGGATTAGCTCGTAATAAATTAGTCAACATTTCAACATCTTAAACGACTACTAAATTTACCAGAATTAATTGCTGGACGTTATTGCCATGCGCATATTTAACATAATGCCGCTAAACAAGGACTTAAACTGTTATCATTTGATGTCGAAAGCTTCGCTATAAAAGTGTTTAGTGAATTTTCGTCCAGCGGTGAAAATCTTGCAGGCCTAAAAATTTTTTTTCATTTTATGGAGTCAGATTACGTCCAATTACTCGGCTATTCCCGTATTAGATTTCCCACATTATTTCCTGCTAGTTTTACAGTCTTGGCCTGTTTTGAAGTCGTACTTTTTAAGTAAAGGTGAGGATAATGTTTCCAATTTAATCTGGAAATTTGTTGCAAGGAACAACGATTCGGAAGTAGATGATGATGCATATTTGTATTTTATTCATAATCCTATGAATGACATTTTTAACAAAATCAAATTAGAATTTTCAAATAGATTGGAAAAGCATTTTTCGGATTTAAAGCAAATCAAATTTTATCGCGATTAGAACCAATTAAAAAGCAAAGGTTTATTAAGGAAGGGGTTTCCATATATACAAAAATTTTAAATTATTTAAATTTGTGCTTCGATTATTCAACTGCTAGTTTTTTTTATAAATTCAAGCAATTTAATTTAGAACAAGAACAACGATGTGGTGCAGGTCGCTTTGAAATTGGAAGTACTTTTAATAGATGAGGATCCATTATTTTCAGAAATATGCTTTCTAAGTAGTGAGTTACCAAAACTTCAGACCACTGTGGAACAAAATAAGTAATTATGTGTAGGATGCTTGAGCCTTTGAAAATACTTTGAAGTTATTGGTGAAAGCTAAAATGACCAAATATTTTTAAAAAAATATTATATTATATTTGAGTCTTGTCCTTGTGATTCATTAGTAATTATTCCAGCTATTACTATTTTTACATATAAATAAAATTAAAAAAAAAATCAGCAGTTAAATTTTAAAAAACTTCCAGTTATTTGGGGAGGGGGTATCCGGCAAATATTTAAAATGCAGGCGTCCCGTTTTGCAAAATTTAAAAGGTGGCAAGTCTATCTGTCAACTACAAAGCTTGTATAATAAGTAACCTGCAAAAAATTAAAATTAAAATGACGGAATTACAAAAATTAAATCAAAGGCGCGGTACTGTTAAAGGTACATTATACCAGAAGATTATTAGGCAGTTAATAAAGAACAAATTTAGACAAAAATAGAAAAATTAGATGAATGTTGTAAAGAACTAATTTTATTTCCATGAACTGGACAATGCTGTAGCGTTGATGTCATCAGATCAACAAGGAGAATGCGACAAATTTGAAGAAACTTTTTTTTGAGTGCAAGTCAGCATTAATATGTATTTACAATTTACGGTTGCCTAGTGTTTCATTGCCAAATATAGATCATGTTTAAATATCAAATTTTCTTAAACCGCAAGAGCTACCTTCTTTAAGAAAACTCCGAAAGCATAAGCAACTTTTACATAATACCACTAGGTGTCACTAAATATTTGCTGTCAAAAATTGTATGACATTTTTATGTGTGCATTTTGTAAACATAAACAAAAATATTGTCGTGCTATAAAAGTGAATATTATTAATGATTGGACTGTCACGATTTAGCATGCAGAGCTTAGGGTTTAATTTAATTCCGATAGTTTCACTGTCCATATGTTTTATATAGAGAGAAATGTCATTTCATGCAGAGCATAGGGTTTACATTATTTCCGATAGGTATCGCATTTTACAGTTTTCTAATAGTCAATTGACACTAACTGTCAAATGTTAGTTAAAATTAAAGAATAAAAGAACATTTAAATATTTTTATTAAAGAATATTTTCTTCAAACTTGATGACATTTGCACTGAAGAATTAGCTGTCACATTTTGCCTTATAAAACACTTTTCAAAATATAATCAGAGATGGCACTGAAATCAGTTTACTTAATGTCAATCAATACGTGATAATTAATTTGATTTTGGCTGTCCCCTTTTGAAAAACGTCAATAATATTTTTTGATTGTGTAGTGACATCTAGTGGCTCTGTACTTTTTTTTTGATCGTGCTGCCTATTTCGAAACATGATCTACATATTCCCATGGACACAACAGTCAATAATCGAACAAGTTTGCGATTGACAATTGTAAAAGTACGAAAAGCACCTCTCGCGGAAAAAAATAATTGAAGCGAATACATGACATTTTATTTTGTGATATAGCCATAAGAAACAAGAGATTTAACATCAGGTAAATACATTTTTTTTTTTTTTTTTTTAAATGTGGCTAAGAAGATTGGATAATTTTTGTCAAAAAGATAGTTTCGATTCACCCAAGTGTTAAAAATTAAATTTACAAAAATAGTATAATAATGACAAAAGAAAAGAACCACAGTAGATTAAAAAAGAAAAAATTAAATTATCATATATAAAACAAAACTTATTTAGCAAACATAAACCCCACATCTTTAGTTTCAAATATCCAATCTTTGACCAATCGCAAAAATTTCCTATCATCAATCATCGTTCTTATATAAGGCGGCAATCGATTAAAAAAAGTGGGCGCAGAAACTATATAATATTTACGAAATAATTCAGATGAAAATGGCGGAACAAAGTACAAATTATAGTTCGAAAATTATTTCGAACTTGATATGTGGAAACAATTCGCAGCAACCGATACTATACTTCGCAAAAAAAAACAATCTTAAGACTTTAAAAATATATAGGTGCTGTAAAGGCAAAATTTTGCAGGCATTGAAAATAGGCCAAGAATGATCGTATCGACGCTTGAAAAACATAACCCGAATAAGATACTTTTGTGAACATGTGATTTCCAGTTTAAATTTGCATCAACGTTCAATCCAAAATATTTAAATAAATGAACATTTTCAATTTTAATGCACAGGCTGCTACAATTGCGTAAGTCCCAATTACGTACATGATAAAAAATCTCCGGGATGAAACTTCGATAAGGATCACCAATCAATTTGAAGAACATTACCTTAGTTTTTTAACTTATATAATCGGTTTCACCGTCCTGATGAATAGACGTAAAATCGATGTGCGCATAATAAAATTAAATTAAAATAATCAAAAAGTGCAGTGTTAGTTCTTTTTAATTATTTATTTTTGACGTGATAACGTTTTACACCGCATGTTCAGAAAACTTACCCGAAATTTAGCCCTTGGTCGGGGGCAATTACTCATCAACTATAAGCACTACCTTTAATGTAAAGATATGATTGCTTAGATTGGTCCTTCGGGTTTATGTGTCACGCATAATATTATCGCAATCACGTCGGCCGATTTAAATGCTTCAACCAGTGTAGCAAGAGAATGCCTCATCAGATCGGAGCAATTCGGTTATTAATTTGTGCTTAATAATACTGTGGCAGATAATTTATTTTAAATTAAAATAATTAATCTCCACATTAATTTTAATTAAAATTACAAAGTACAAAACAGCGATTTACAACCAACCATGAAAATCACTTATCTGACCGAAGTAATTCTGGTGTCAATTTGTGGGTAAAGAAACAGTGGCAGATAACTTATTGTTAATTAAAATAATTAATTTCCACATAAATTTTAATTAAAATTATGAACTACAAAATAGCGATTTACAATGCTTGAGATCACTGTAGCGGGACAACCCCTCCTGCCTCATCTGAACGGAGCAATTCTAGTGCTAATTTGTGCGTAAAGAAACTGTGGCAGATAATTTATTGTAAATTAAAATAATTAATTTTCACATAAATTTTAATTAAAATTTGGATTTACAAAGTGGCGATTTACAATGCTAGAGAGCACTATAAATGGGGAATGCCTGATCTGATAGGTCAAATGTCAGTGTGGACTCTGATATATATTTGACCAAACTGCGTATCCATCACACTAGCCTCGGCGACTTTGGGAGGCACTTGTCTGCGCAACTCACATTCATCAGGCACATCTCCGCTGAGACCCTGCCCTTCATATCGTACTTCTCATACCATCGCCCAGTACTTAATCGTTTGTAAACAATCAGTGTACTCTCATTTCATGATGCTAATAAAGAAATTTATTTTAAAAAACCCATACATTGTGCCATTTCTCGCACCTCTTATAAACGTTATCACGGAAAACATCTACGGCCGTGTAGAAGACACAGCCTACCCCGAATTTTTTTCTTTTATGTGTTGTGTGTGTGTTTTTTTTTTAATTCAATAAAGAAAAACAAACATAAAAAAACAATAAGTGAATAATGAGTAAGTGATGAGCCAAAATTCTAACGGGACTAATTTAGAAAGCTCATGGCTATACAGTGAAACTAAAATGGGCAAAGTGCAACATAGCCCAAAGAAACAATCATTAATGCACGAGGAAAATAATGCACAATTGACAAATTTAACTATACCGCCGTTTAATGCAACACAATCACCGCGAAAAAAAATTGCTTTAACAGCAAATTTAATAAATTGTAATTTAAATGAAAATAAAAATAATGAACTCATTGCGACGAACTCATCATCGACCGATAATAAAAATGATGATAGTGACATAGGTCAGTGTAATGAAGCACAGTTAGTGCAAACGGGATTGGATAGGTATTTTACTGTTCAAGCCAAGCGAAAACGAAGTCCAAAATCCGCGCAACTCGCTAGCAGAAGCAAAGCGACAAGGATGGAACAATCTGCAGACCAAATACCTCTGAGCAACAGGCATTCCAGTTTAGAGGTAGAAGCTCCCGAAGCTACAGCAGATAATGCTAAGAACGAGAAGCCGCCACCAATTTACTTAAGAGAGGCATCAAATAATGAGCTTGTGGAAAAAATCAAATCATTAACCGATTCAAAATTTTATATTACCTCACTCAAGAGGGGTAAGATAAATGAAGTGAAAGTACAGCCATTCGAAACTAATGGGGTCAGAGCCTTAGTAAATTATTTCGACCAAGCCCATAAACGGTATTACACATACCAGCTAAAAAGTCAAAAGGGGCTAACTGTTATCTTAAGAGGTATTGAGTGCTCCGTAGATATAAGCGAAATACACTCTGCGCTTAGGGAAAAAGGTTTCCATGACAAATCTATTACAAATATCCTAAACCGTGAAAAGATACCTCAACCTATGTTTCGCCTAGAACTAGAGCCAGATGCAGGAAAAGAGAAAGGGCACGATATATATAACCTAAGATATTTACTCTATCGTAAAATCACGGTTGAGGAACGCAAGAAGAGGACCGGACCAGTTCAGTGCATCAAGTGCCAAGAATATGGCCACACCAAAGCTTACTGTACCTTACACGATGTTTGTGTTATTTGTGGTGAACTTCACGATTCAAAACATTGCAACAAGGTGAAAAACGATCCTTCAGTAAAACGCTGCAGTAACTGTGGCGAAAATCACACCGCAAACTATAGAGGGTGCCCAGTATACTTGGATTTAAAGCGCAAAATCAATCCAAAATTGCGATATGAGCAAAGAGTGCTCAAGGCGAATTATAACCAAAGAACTTTCACGCCAATAACTTCAGTTGTTCAACAAACCGAGAATTTGGGGACAAATCTCAGCAGTTTTGCGCAACCTGGAATCTCCTATGCAAACATTCTTAAAGGTGCCACTTCGAAAGCAAAAGTTAATTTTATGGAAGAAGTAGTCTCAATTCATTCAACCGTAAACAAACTAACTGAAACGATCCAAAGTTTCATGATGATGATGGAGAAACAAATGAGCATGATGATGCAAAATATGAACACACTAATGCAAATTATTGTCAAAAACCAAAAATGACTGTCCTAAAAATAGCTATTTGGAATGCGAATGGTCTTTCACAGCATAAAGCTAAGTTGAGTTACAAGCATTTCTCATCGAGCACATAGTATAGATATCATGCTAATATATCAGAAATACGCTTCACGAATAAAACTTTTTTTAAAATTAATGGATATTCAGTATACGACACCCAACACCCGGACGGAAAAGCACACGGTGGCACTGCTGTCTTGATAAAAAAAAGAATAAAGCATTATGTACACAGCAAGTATGAGAAAGAGCACATCCAAGCAACTAATATTTGTTTAGAAGAATGGTCTGGAAAATGTGTAATATCGGCCGTTTACTGCCCTCCAAAACATGCAATTAAAAAGCAGCAATTTATCGATTATTTTAACCGGGTGGGCAATAAATTCCTTGCGGGTGGCGATTACAATG
The DNA here is from genome assembly GCA_963556165.1 of Tipula helvola. Lineage (NCBI taxonomy): Eukaryota > Metazoa > Arthropoda > Insecta > Diptera > Tipulidae > Tipula > Tipula helvola. Next base: position 11,469,223 of record OY744481.1, on the reverse strand, counting down.
CTAAACATGTGCAATGGGGATCAAGATTGTCGACACCAAAAGGCAAACAATTTTACGAAGCTATAGAGGAGCAGTCTCTGGATTATTTATCTGCTGGTCACCCCACTTCAAAAGAAAAGTCCCTGATCTAATTAAATTCTGTGTAACTAAAGGCATTCCACGTACGTATGTGAATGCAACCAATTGATATGATCTGTCTTCCGATCACTCGCCGATAATAGTAACAGTGAGTACCGACGTCTTAAGGACAGAAAATTCGAAACGTTTTACAAACAAGCGAACTAATTGGGATCAATACAGGAAACTAGCCGAAAAAAATTGTCTACTGAATATTCCTCTTACCACACCAGCAGATATTTATACGGCAGCAGAAAATTTACAAAATACCCCGGAGTGTGTTCATAAACTTTACATTGTAACAATATTGTTAACAATGACAGTTCTAAAGCGTAGTATAAACCTCGGTTGTAACTACAGCAATGTGCTTTTTATTGTTCATAAACCTACACCAAAATTTCCCCTTATTGTTATAAACGCCATTTACAACTCTACTCAATAGTGTCTTTTTATCTGTCAGAACTCAACAATAAAGCGAATAAAAACCAAGTACGAAAATGAATAACCAGCAAACACAAATGAATCCAGGAAACTAAAGGAAAATATTGGAAAACTTAAATTTTTGAAACTTTAGACAATCGCCCAATTATTTTCATTCATAACTCAAAATCGACAAAAATGCAGTTAACTAGTTTCTCAAAAATACAGATTTTGTATGCTTGTGCAATTTTATCAATTCAGCTTTTATAATTTGTTTAGTTTTTAACTCTGCAATTCATGCTCTCTGTAGCAATATTCCACTTAAATATTGTTTTGACATTTGTAACATTAACGTTGCTAAGATCCACGTCATTTGTACAATGACAGTTGTAACAATATGGTTACAATGTAGAGTTTATGAACACACTCCTGGCGTTGTCAGCTGAAAAAGCTACACCCGTCACAAGTAGTTTTGAAAAAGTTAATAAACTGCCACATAATATTCAGGAACTTATCCAGAAAAAACGAAAAATTCGCCGTCAATGGCAACAAACAAAATGACCGTCATTAAAAAGGAAATTAAATCGATCTATTAAGACTTTCAGATTTGCTTTGCGGGAAGAAGAAAACCAGAGTGTCCAGAATTATTTAAGTGAACTTTCGGCAACCGAAGGGACAGGCTACTCTTTGTGGAAGGCAACAAAAAATTTAAAAAGGCCAACAAACTCGAATCCACCGATCAGACTTCCAACTGGGGATTGGGTGAGAAGCGATGAAGAAAAAGCCAATGCTTTTGTTGCTCATCTAACGGCAGTATTCGCACCACACCAGGAAACAAATTCTTTCGTGCTACCCGAGCAAATGGATGATGGATTGTCTTTTAAACCTATAAAGTATAATTGGAAGAAAGTTAAGGATACAATTAAAAATTGTATGAACCCGAAAAAGGCACCAGGGCATGATCTTATTACTGGAAAAATGATAAGGGAATTGCCAGACAATTGCATAAAACTAATAACATTCATATTCAACGCGATCATGCGAACGGGTTATATTCCTCAAAAATATCACAATGATTCTTAAGCCAGGAAAAAATGAAACACAAATTCCATCATATCGTCCAATAAGCATATGCTGCCCACAATTTCCAAGCTATTCGAAAAAATGTTATTAACGAAATTGAAACCAGTGTTAACAGTGCGCCATATTATTCCAGACCATCAATTTGGGTTTCGAAATCAACATAGTACCATAGAGCAAGTACACAGAATTGTAAATATAATCAAACGAACCTTCGAGGAAAAGAAATATTGTTCTGCTGTCTTCTTGGATATCGCTCAAGCATTTGATAAAGTTTGGCATGATGGGCTAATTTACAAAATTAAAAAACTTCTACCGAAGAAATTCCACTTAATTCTGGAAAACTACCTTCTTGAAAGGCAATACATGGTTAAACAAAATAGTGCAACTACTTGCTTTTACGATATAAACGCAGGTGTCCCACAAGGCAGCGTCCTAGGACCAATATTATACTTGATGTACACAGCCGATTTGCCTGTAACCAACAAAGTAATGATATCAACATTTGCCGATGATACGGCCATCCTGGCGTCAAACAAAACTCCCGAAACTGTCTCAAAGGAATTACAGAATCATTTGAAAAAAATCGAGGACACCAGTGGTACTAAACGATATTAATATCCCTCAACAAACGTAGGTCAAATACTTAGGTTTGCACCTGGATAGACGGCTGACATGGAAAAAACATATTGAAGCAAAGCGCAACCAAATAAAAATGACATTTTCCAAATTGTATTGGCTGATGGGAAAAAAATCTCAGCTGTCATTAGACAACAAAGTTTTACTATATAATGTGATAATCAGACCTATATGGACATATGGTATTCAGTTATGGGGATCCACCAGCGCGTCAAACAGAGAACTCCTTCAACGAAGCCAAGCGAAAATACTTCGCAGTATTACCAATGCTCCATGGTACATTCGAAATAGTAATATACACGTCGACCTTGGAATTAAAACCATTAAAGAAGCAATAAAAGAAACAATTAAAGAATTTAGTCCGAAATATTACTCAAAACTAGAAGCACATCCCAACGAACTGGCCAGGGATATACTAAAACAACCGCGATTTAGGCGACTAAGAAGAACAGATCCACTCGGACTGATAAACCTGTAAATTTATTAATGTTTAGGTTACACATATGCAGGGCCGGCGTGGTAGCGGTGCGAACGGTGCAACTGCACAGGGCCTCGCGCTTCAAGAAGGTGTCGCGCAAAAATTTCGAAAAATAATTTTAAAAAATTTATTTCTTGTGTAAAAATTTTTAATTTTTACAATTTTGTTTATTATTATAACACAAACTAAAAACTAAATAAAATAATTTATAAAAGAAACTTTAAAAAAATCAACTGATAAATTAATATGTATTACGTACAATTCGCTAATACTTAACTATATGGTTGCTTCTATACATATATAGAGTAATCGGTAATGTAATAATTCAGTCGCTATAGCCTGATGAGATTGGCTGGAAAATAATTAAATTTTTCATGTTTCTCATTGAGATCGAAACTTAACTTGTAATTCTTAATAATTTCGCTCTTTGTAAAAAATCATTATCTGGTTATTTACCAGAAGAACTTTAATTTCAAAAAATTTTAAAATTTTAAAAATATTTTTATTTAACATACTATACAATATACTCGTATTATGTACTCGTACGTATGTATATTAGAAAATTTGAAGTTTCCATTAAATTCGAAATATTCTGTTTAGACTCTGGGTGCTCGTCTAAGTTTAATTAGGCAAAGCTCTGAACTTTTTTGGTATTCTTCAGAAAATCATTTTCTGCTTCAACGGCACGATGGGATCTTTTAATAAAACATGTGAAATATCTAACACCGAAACCTCTTTCAGATACCAGTTGAGAATACCGTAACGAGACCGAGTGTCAAAGCTATATAATATATAAAATTTCCAAAAATGTTAAAAATGCTTTGACTGAGCTTGGAAATACCGTAATTGACAATAAAATTAAACACGAAGTTTTGTCAACATATACCTAACCAGTTGACTTCTTATGAGTTCCTTGTAAGCATTACGATTTGGTCCGATTTGTTAAGTAAAGTTGGTGGATTCGTCAGTAAAATATTGCAATTGCAAAGCTCGACAATGCAAATAGATTTGGCAATAAAACGTCTAAAAGGATAGTTATAATTTTTTGAAAAATTGGATTGCATTAGAATTAAATAATAACCAAATATTTAAAATCGTGCGACATAAGAAAATTCGACCATTATTTGATTATGAAATGGCGATAATGCTATAAATGATGCAAAAGAAAATTTTAAACTTGATTATTTTTTTGAGAATTGTCGATTCTGTCATTATTCTGCATTTAAGAAGCGATTCGCATCATATGAGAATGTAGCATAATGTAGAGAAATTTAAAAGTATCAAAGAATTAGACATTTCTATTAATTGCAAAAGTTTGCATGCTGTACTTGAAGGAGACTTTCCTTCCGATGATTTAATTCAGGAATTGTTGTTTTTTAGAAATACATATTGTCCCAGAAAAATCTACTTTCAAAGATCCTTAATTTCCCTGAGCTAAATCTTTGAAATAAATTTGTTGAAATTTTACTTAAATATGTGTCCATGTACTTTTAATTTAAGTTAAAATATTATCGTGCACACGGCCTCGCAAAATATCAAGCCGGGCCTGCACATATGTATAATCTAAATTAATTAAATTGTGAACACAAATAATAGGTATTAACATTTAAAATTTTAATAATTCTAGGTTAAGATTTGAATACTTCTTGTTGGTAGTTTCTTTTGTATAAAGATTCAAGAATAAACCCATTGGCAGCATTTATGAAGAGCAAGGAGTGATTATCAAACAATGTGCGAAGAATTTTCATGTCAGAATTTATTTGGCTCGTTAGGTCATTAGCAGTCAAATCAAAATAACTTAATGCAATATCATCAACAAAAGCACCAATTTTACCGTTTAAGTTTCGGTTAAAGTTCCGTCCGTAACAGTGTTTTACAAGCCAAACGTAAAATAAAAAATTTATCAACCAGGTGTTTAAATCTGAACAGTAATATTCCAATTTTTGTAAATGAGTGTTTGACTAAAACTAAATATAACTTATTCAAAAAAGCAAAAGAAGTTAAAAAGTGTAAACATTATAAATATTTGTGGTTGCGCGATGGTAAAATCATGTTAAGAAAAGTTGAAGGGGATAAAGTCAAGATCATCAATAACTTATCTGACCTTGAAGCTTTATGATTTTTTTTTTTTGTTTGCAGTTTCTATGATGCAATCTAATCGGGATTTTAAGGTTCTTGATGATCTGACTTCTTCTAGTTCTAGTTTTACTTCTAATTGCGTTTTTTCTAATTGTAAAAGTAACAGTGTTATTGTTTCTGAATTGTTGGTGATGCATCAAAACATCCGTAGTATGCGACAGAATTTTGACACACCCTTATGTCATTTTCAATCTTTAAAGGCTTTGCCAAATTTAATTTTTTTGTCTGAAATTTGGATATCTGATCAAGAATTATCTCTTTATGGAATCGATGGATACAATCTGCATGCGAACTGTAATAATAAATATCGTGCTGGCGGAGTTGCAGTTTTTATTCCTAATTATTTTAATGCCGTAGTAAATACTAACTATTCTTTAAAAAGTACTGATATCTTGTTAGTTGATTGTAATATTGGTTGCTTTAAATTTTCAATAATATGTGTTTATAGATTTCATTTTGTTAATATACTTCAGTTTGTTGACGAATTCAATTCAATACTTAACGTTCTTAAATCTAAAAATTTATTAATTCTTGGTGATTTTAATATTGACATTTTATCTAATTCTAGATTAATTGATGAATATAAATTCATGATGGCAAGCCATGGACTCAAATCTGTGATCAACAGTCCTACAAGAATTGTTGGTGACTCTAAAACTTGTATTGATCATATGTTTTATAGATCATCTAATGCTGTTTTCAATGCTTGGGTAGAGGAGTTACATATAACCGATCATTTTGCTACTTTTATGAAACTAAAATTACAGCAAGATGAATCTAATATAATTTGCCCTACAACCGATAAGGTGATTTCGAGTATTGACTACGCAAAGTTAAATAATATTTTACTGTTTGAGTCATGGGCTGACCTTGTTTCTATTCAAAATCCTAATGAGGCGTTTTCAGTTTTTCTTTCTAGATTGGCCTATTTTGTTTCTTATTGTACCAGCTCATCCTCCATTACTAGGAAATATTTTAAAATTAAACCATGGATTAACTCTCTACCTGACGAAATTTTATCAGAAGTCTGGTAATATCAAACAGCAATGGGCTTTAGTTAATGAAGTATTAAATTCAAAGAATAAATCTAATTATTTTAGTGAAATTTTAGATAATTCCAATGTCAAATCAACTTCATCATATGATATTGCTAATGTTTTTAACTCTTATTTCACGAGTGCTGTTAGTCAATCCAACTCTCATTTATCATCTGGGAATGTAGATTTGTTAGCTCAAGAAAGATCATTGGACTCTAGTTTTTTTTTTCGTCCTTTTTCTTCACGAGAATTATTATTTATTATTAATTCACTTCCTACCAAGTGTTCTGTCGATGAATTTGGTTTGAGTAACACACTACTGAAACATATTAAATTCAATATTGTCGATATTTTATGTATTCTTTTTAACAAAAGTATTACTCGTGGTCTATTTCCAGACTCTCTTAAGTCGGCTATTATTATTCCTTTACATAAAAAGGGCAATCGGTCGAATGTTGGTAATTATAGGCCTATTTCTTTATTGCCTGTTATCTCTAAGGTATTCGAAAAAGCTATTAAATTTCGCATGATTGATTTTTTGGAGAGTAAACATTTTTTTAATGAAGCGCAATTTGGTTTCCGTTCTGGTTTGGGTACTGAAGATGCTTTATTAACATTTTTTAACACTCTTCATGATGGCCTTAATGAAAAGCGCTCAGTTGCCGCTTTATTTGTGGATATTACTAAAGCATTTGATATGGTCAATCATAAAGTGCTTCTAAATAAACTTGAGCTTGCTGGTTTTAGAGGGTTTATGTTATCTTGGTTTGAATCTTATCTTGCTAATCGCTCTCAACGTGTTCGGGTCAATGGGGTTTTAAGTCGCCGTGAAAATTTATCAGCGGGAGTCCCTCAAGGGTCGGTTCTCGGGCCAATCCTATTTCTTATTTATACCAACTCTATTTTTTCCCAAGCTTTTCAGAGTAAGGTGGTGGCCTTTGCTGATGACATGGCGTTTGCTTATGATAGCGATAGTTATGCTACTACACTTTCAAATATTAATCACGATCTGAGGATTCTTAGCCAATGGTTTAATCGACATTCTTTAGTATTGAGCCCTAAAACTAAAGCCATGTTTTTCAATTTATCTCGGTACCTAAACTTGAATAATGATATCATTTTTCATGACAGCCGCTGTTCTGGGGTTAATAACTGCTCTCAGCATTGTTTCCCTATTGAAAGTGTCCATAGTATCAAATACCTGGGAATTACGGTTGATTGTTTTTTAAATTGGAAATTACATGTTGAAGCAATAACTATCCAACTTATTTATACTATTAGGAAAATGTATCTATTAAGAGATCACTGTCCACCATCAGTTCTCAAAATTTTTTATCATGCCTTAGTTGATTCCAGACTACGTTATGGTATTTGTGTATGGGGTGGCACCTACCTTAATACTATAAAACCAGTCATTCTAGCTCAAAAGTATATAATCAAGGTTATGTTTTTCAAACGGAAGTTCACGGAATCTTGGCCTTTATTTTCATCGAATTTAATTCTTCCGCTCAGGCATCTTTACGTTTTTAAAGTTTTAAAGATATATTTTGTTATTTGCGGCAACCGTACGGTGTCATTTCATGCCTATGCTTTGAGGAAAAATAATAAGATCTTGAAAATTATTCCGAAATTTCATACAACACATTTTCGCAAATATTTCCTCGTTACAACTCCAATAATTTTCAATCAACTACCTGCCAATATCAGAGCTGAAGTGAATTTTAAAAAGTTTTTATCTTCTGTTAAAGATTGGTTATTTAGTAAAGAGAGTGTCGAATTTCTTTTTAATGTATTAGTTTAACGTTTTGTTAATATCACTGTTATTTATTTAATTTATTTAGTATATTTTGTATGTTAATTTTGTTCATTAATTTTATTTTGGTTTACAAATTGCCTTGCTTTTAATTATTTATTTTTATTATATTCATTTGCTTTATTTGTTAATAATTTTTTTTTATAGTTTAATTTTTTGTATATGGTCCTCTTCACCATTTTAATTTTACTAATTTTTTTAATGAAGGTAGTTCAAAACAGACATTGTATGTCTATGAACTAACCTAATTTTTATTCAATTTATTTGTGTTACTTTTAGTTTGTAAGTTAATGTATTTATAATGTTATTTGTAAAAAAAAAAAAAAAAAAAAAAAAAAAAAATTAAATTTATGTAAATTAAAAACAAGATAGGACCAAGAACAGAATCCTGAGGAACACCATGTTCAATATTAAATGGAATGCTTTGTGATTTATCAATCCCAACCATAAATGCTCGAATATTGGGATATGACTTGAACCATTTCTGTGATACACCTCTAAAATCAATAGACTGGAGCTTACGACGAAGCAGATTATGATCCAACATATCAAAGGCTCTCTTTATATCGATGAAGACTGCACCAACACACTTCTTCTCATTAAGATTAATATGAATTCCATTTAAGAAATTAATTAACGCAGATTGGTTAATAAATTGTACTACAACTGGCGCAATTGCTAGAGCCACTAATTTTAGCATATTCGAGCTAATACCAAGAATGTCAAGTGCATTACTTGATTTAAGTCCATTAATAATATAAATAATCTCTGATTCCTCGACTGGATTCATAAAAAATGTTTCTAACATTTCAGTAGAGTAAGAATAATCATTAGAACTCATACTTTGGGCAGAAAAGTTAGAACATCTCAAATCATTAACGATTTTAAAGAAATAAAAACCAAAATCGTTAGCAATTGATTCAGAGTCAGACAGTATATCTGAGTTAATAGACAAAATTCTTTTGATATTAGTTCTACTTAAATTCCTGCACAAAATATCATTAACAACCGACCAGGTCTTCTTGTAATCTTTACCACATTCATTAAATTTCCTACTAAAATAGTTGTCTTTATCAGAAACTATAGAATCATTGATTTTGCTACACAATTTGTGATAGTATTTATACAGTTTTTTATTCGCCGGGTGTTTTTTACATTTAAGTTGGATTTTTTTCCTTTTATTTATTAAAAGTACCAACTTGTTAGAAATCCACGGTTTAACCTTTATGTTTGTATTAGGCCTAATTACATTTTTGGAAAATGACTCAGCTACATTTTTAAGCATTGAAACCAAATTGGTTAAAATTGTCGTGGGGTTACTTAGACGTAGTAGGTACACTAGAAAAATCAAGTGACGTGATTAATGATTCAAATTTAATAATATCAAATTTGTTGTACACCAATTCTTTTTCGTTAACATAGCTACCACGAACCTCTATATCAATTTTAACTAAATCATGGTCCGTCATATGTATGTAAATTATGCAAGGATACATCCAAAGTAGCACAACTATTAACACGGACAAAACAGTGATGAATGCAAGTAGCAGTGTTACTAGTAATTCTTGTGGCAGAATTAATATGTGATAGAAACCCATTTGACGACAACATAAACATATACTCACTACTGGAAGCTGGAAAGTTCAAAATATCAATGTCCAAATCACCAACAATTATTACATTGTAACACACAACAACATTTTTTTAACACACAGTGTGTTAAATATGTTTGTGTTTGTGTTGTTAAATAAATTTACTGTAACTTTTTTGAGTGCTCGTTCGAATCGAACCATGGATGATTTTTTCAATTTTTTTTTTTTTTTTAGTTTGTGCGTGTGTGATACATACAAAAATATGTGAAAAGTTGAGGTCTGCCGACCTTGCAAAACAACCAAATCGATGGCGCCATGAAACTAAATTGCAGCCCATGCCATGACGGCATCTACAGCGATGTAACGACGAGACAGAAATCGCTCAGATTTCCTAAAATCATGGAAGTAATACTGAAACCCTGTGTACTGCCCAGATACTGATGGAAATTCCAACTTTATCCTTTGTTTTGCGAGCGGTGGCAGCAGAATTCGACACTGCGCTTAAAATTAACCTATACGCTCTTGTTCTCTTGTTGCTCGTGATGTGCGCCCGTCCCATAATTTTCTTGATCATTTAGATAACACAGTCACACAAAAAAAAATGGTACACATACACATCCATCTCGATTTTGAAAGAAAATAGAAATTCCAATTCCCTCCAGGAGGTAGTAAGGGGATGCTAGGGGGTGATCGAGGGGTCAAATTTACTTTTTATTGACATTTTAAATTCCAGCGCCCCAAAAAACATAGGAATGTGCATCCATCTCAATTTAACATGAAAATTGAAATTTCAACCCCTTTCTGGGGGTAGTAAAGGGGCACTAGGGGTGATGCAAGGGTCGAATTTATTTGTTGTTATCATTTTCGGTTTTAGCATGACAAGAAACATAGGAATGCATATCCATTCCAACTTTGCATCAAAATTGAAATTTCGACTCGCATAGGGGGGTGATAACGGGAAAATGGACAATAGAAATAATTTTTTATGGTCAATTCGAATTCAGCGACCACTAAAGAATAGTGGGGTCTCCCCTCTGGATCACGACTTTTATTGATTGTCCCATGATTTCGACCAATTTTAATCGCTCTTTACCGATTCGAATAATTTTCTTGCTTAAAAGCAACAATTTTACCAATTTCTTCCTTTGTCAACGTTTTACCTCGAGTCCTCGATCCATTTTATTTAAAATGGAAAAAAATTAACACCGAGAAATATGCCGCAACAATTTAAATAATTTTCAAGCACTTCACTCTTTGAAAGTTTAAAACCAACTAATGATTATAATCAAGTGCTCATTGCATTTGTTTTCAACAAGCCAAACTTTTTAACATAAAAAAAAAAATCATAACATAACGACAACCCTATTGATGAATTAGGTCAAAATTTAAAGTGGTTATAATTAAATGCTCGGGAGTGTATATACAAATTTAAACAGTTTTATGTGTATGAGTATATGTTTGTAAAATTTACAAATTTGCCTTATGTGATTTATGTGTGATAGATGGCATAGTGAACTTTGTAATTTAACCCATATGAACCAAATAATAACAGTTAATTATTGAGTGTGTGAGAGTGGTTATTGAATAGATAGGGTATGCTTATTACCATTATACATAAATTTATAAAAAAAACAATAAAATAATACGAAAGAAAACGAGAAACACTATAGGTAACACAGTGGTGGCGTTAGTGCTAATTTACTCATAACAAATGCCAACGATAGATGGAAGACCGGCGCAATATGAGATCTCGGTTAAACAGTTACGCGAGCTCATGGAGCATCGTGGCCGAGAAGGTGTAGCAAAAGTAAAGGAATTTGGTGGTGTGCAAAGTTTATGTACAAAATTATATACATCACCGAATGGGGGTTTAAGTGGATCCAAAACTGATATTGATCATAGACGAGAAATATTTGGTTCCAATGTAATACCACCGAAACCACCTAAAACGTTTTTACAATTAGTGTGGGAAGCGCTGCAGGATGTAACCCTTATTATTTTAGAACTAGCTGCATTAATATCACTTGGTTTATCGCTTTATCAACCATCCGATGATGATGAATCACCTATGGCAGATGAAGATGAACAACACGGTTGGATTGAAGGCCTTGCTATATTAATATCAGTCATTGTTGTTGTTTTAGTAACAGCATTTAATGATTATTCTAAAGAACGCCAATTTAGAGGATTACAAAATAGAATCGAGGGTGAACATAAATTTTCTGTAATACGGGGTAGTGAAGTAAAACAAATATCTGTTGGTGATATTGTTGTTGGTGATATATGCCAAATAAAATATGGTGATTTATTACCAGCCGATGGTATTTTGATACAAAGTAATGATTTAAAGATTGATGAATCATCGTTGACTGGTGAATCCGATCATGTTAAAAAAGGTGTAGAATTTGATCCAGTGGTACTGTCTGGTACACATGTAATGGAAGGAAGTGGTAAAATGTTAGTTGCCGCTGTTGGTGTTAATTCACAGTCCGGTATTATATTAACGTTATTAGGAGCGACAGGCGATCACAATGAAGCCGAAAGTAAAAAAAAAAAAAAAGAATCTAAAAAACAAGTAAAAAGTAACAGTTCACCCATGCAAGAAAAGCATGGTAAAGATGTTGGACAAAGTAGTGGAAAGCATGTTGATAAACCGGCACAATCAACAGAAAAAGCTGGGAACGCCGATAAAAAAGAGCAATCTGTGTTACAGGCTAAATTAACAAAATTAGCGATCCAAATTGGTTATGCCGGATCGGCAATAGCTGCTTTAACCGTTTTAATATTAATTATCCAGTTTTGTATATCCACATTTGTTATCGAGGGAAAAGAATGGAAAAACACCTACATCAATTATTTAGTACTACATTTGATTATTGGTGTTACAGTACTCGTTGTTGCTGTACCTGAAGGTTTGCCATTGGCAGTTACATTGTCGTTGGCCTATTCGGTTAAAAAAATGATGAAAGATAATAATTTGGTGCGGCATTTAGACGCGTGCGAAACTATGGGTAATGCAACAGCAATTTGTTCGGATAAAACTGGTACATTGACTACAAATCGGATGACTGTTGTACAGTCGTACATTTGTGAAAAATTACACAAAACTAGTCCGAAATTTACGGCTATTCCGGATCCAGTAGGAAATTTAATTATCGAAGGGATTTCTGTTAATTCTGCGTATACATCACGATGTTTAGCCCCAACAGAGCCAGGCGGATTACCAATACAAGTTGGTAATAAAACTGAATGTGCGTTATTAGGATTTGTAACCGCTATTGGTAAAGATTATGAGCATATACGGGACAATCATCCGGAATCATTATTCACTAGAGTCTATACGTTTAATTCGGAACGGAAATCAATGAGTACGGTAATACCTCGACCCGGTGGCGGATATCGTTTATATACAAAAGGTGCATCCGAAATTGTACTTACAAAATGTGAGTTTATTTTGGCCAACAATGCTAAACTAGAAACATTTACAAAAGATATGCATGAACGTTTATTGCATCAGGTGATCGAACCAATGGCATATGATGGTTTACGTACCATTTCGATAGCGTACCGGGATTTTTCGGGCAATAGCCCTCATTGGGACGATGAACAAAAAATCGTTAATAATTTAACGTGTTTATGTATCGTTGGTATTGAAGATCCTGTCCGTCCCGAAGTACCTGATGCTATTCGCCAATGCCAAAAAGCTGGAATTACAGTGCGAATGGTTACCGGTGATAATATAAATACCGCCAGATCGATTGCTACAAAATGTGGTATTTTAAAACCAAATGAGGATTTCATAATATTAGAGGGTAAAGAATTTAATAAACGGGTACGTGACAAAAGCGGTGAGGTACAACAGCATTTATTGGATAAGGTGTGGCCGAAATTACGTGTGCTGGCCAGATCATCGCCAACCGATAAGTATATTCTGGTTAAAGGTATTATCGATAGTAAATTAAATGAAAATCGTGAAGTTGTTGCAGTCACCGGTGATGGTACGAATGATGGACCCGCATTAAAAAAAGCCGATGTTGGGTTTGCGATGGGCATCGCTGGTACCGATGTTGCCAAAGAGGCATCCGATATTATATTGACTGATGACAACTTTAGTAGTATTGTTAAAGCTGTTATGTGGGGACGAAACGTTTATGATTCTATAGCCAAGTTCTTACAATTTCAATTGACTGTTAACATAGTTGCTGTTATTGTTGCATTTATTGGTGCATGCGCTGTACAAGATTCACCATTAAAGGCTGTTCAAATGTTATGGGTCAATTTAATTATGGACACACTGGCATCATTGGCATTAGCAACTGAATTACCAACAGCTGACTTACTGCTACGAAAACCATATGGACGAACCAAACCACTTATATCACGCACAATGATGAAAAATATTATCGGCCAGGCAATCTATCAACTTACCATTATATTCGCATTACTATTCATTGGTGATTATATTCTTGATATTGAATCGGGTCGTGGACAAGAAATAGGGGCGGGACCAACACAACATTTTACTATTATTTTTAATACATTTGTAATGATGACTCTATTCAATGAATTCAACGCTAGAAAAATTCACGGACAACGTAATGTATTCGAAGGAATATTTACAAATCCCATATTTTACATAATTTGGATTTGCACACTTGTATCACAGGTAGTCATCATTCAATTTGGTACAATGGCATTTGCAACAAAAGCACTAACATTAGAACAATGGATGTGGTGTCTAGGCTTGGGTGTTGGTACATTAATATGGGGTCAATTAATCACAACAGTGCCTACAAGAAAATTACCAAACTGTTGTCGTGGACGTCCAGAAAAATATACCGAAACTATACATATAGGTGACGATGGTGAAAATTCTCGACCGGGACAAATTCTGTGGATACGTGGTATGACACGTATACAAACCCAGCTGCGTGTAATTGAAGCATTCAAATCAGAAACAGATTAGAAGAACGAAAAAGTGCATATAGTTTGCGTAGTTCACGAAGCCACATACTGGTATACATGGAGAACAGTAGGGTGGTGGATCACATTTTACACCGTGTCATCTGCCGCGAATGTATATGGTCAATCATTACTGTTAAACCCAGCGCACCATCGTGGGCTTGTGTACGATTGCATATAAATTTATTTGTATTTATATAAAATTAAAATTAAACTAAAACTAACTTAAATAAAATAAAAATTTAAATTACAATATGAAAATAAAATTTAATTTTAGCTTCTCCTTTATCTTCTCGCATATTCTAGGCATTCTATTAAATAATTTCTTAAAACAATCTTCATCTAACTTGTTCCATTCGTTCTCTAATAGTTGCCACGAATGATCTGAGGACGTATAGGAGATCTATTTTTCACCCTTCTATCGAGTTCATCCCAAACAAGTTCAATGGGAGAAAGGTCAGGTGATTGAGATGGCCATTGGCTTTTTTCCTACGAAAAAAGAGAGTGAAGTGAGTGTTGAATATACAATGATTACAAATCCTCAAATGGAGGCAGTTCAATCGGCACGTCTTAAGATACCTTCCTTTTGGTCTCGAAACCTAAATATGTGGTTTGCGCTAAATATGTGGTCTGCAATAACAGATCCGACACAGCGAGATACTACCATGTCGCCTCAGCATTACCTGAGGACATTTGCGAGACAATTTTAGAGCTCCTTATTAATCCACCGGAAAGAGACAATTATAAGAATCTGAAGTCGGTTTTGACAAAGCGAAACACCCAATCCGAACAAACCCGCCTCAAACAGTTGTTGGATGGGCATGATTTTGGCGACCGAAAGCCAAGCGAGGTGTACTCGTCTATGGTTAACCTGGGGGTACATCTATCGACAAGAACTTTATTGATACGTTTTGATTTCAAAAATTGTCCAAACCGGTCTACATCGCAATTCAAGCGATTGGTGAGAAACCGATCGATGAACTTTTGCCAATAGCAGACAGGATCTATGAAGTAACAACAGCAACTCGCGTATCATCCATGGCAGTGGACAGACCATCAACTAGCCAAGCAGCACAATTAAAAGATTCTGCAACCAGCGTAGAATCGAGACTCGCACGAGTAGAAAGCTTATTATCTCAGCTAGTTGTACGTGGTCGAAGCCCCTCAAACCCAATATTCCGGAATAATGCAAATTATTTTTCAAGGAGGCGCCGGAGTAGTAGCAGACGTCGTTTCATCGACGATCAGGGGAACTGCTATTATCACCATAAGTTCGGCAAGGAAACGAGAAGGTGTTATCTTCCTTGTGATCAACACCGCGGAAATACCATGTCTACTAATGATTCGAATTCAAAAAAATAGTTTTTCTGGTCGTGCATGCGGCGAATGATCGGAGACTTTCAAACCGCCGCCTTTTCATTAGAGATAATACAAATAAAATCACCTTTCTCGTAGACACTGGTGCGGATGTCTCAGTTTTGTCATTTAACAATTTCAAAAGAAATTCATCTCGTTCTGACCCTGAATTAGTGTTGTCAGCTGCTAATGGTTCAATAATTCAAACTTATGGCACTAAATTATTGAACATCGATATCGGTATTAAGCGACAACTTCCAGATATTTTTATTTTAGCGTCAGTTGACAGGCCAATTG
Source organism: Tipula helvola (assembly GCA_963556165.1). Lineage (NCBI taxonomy): Eukaryota > Metazoa > Arthropoda > Insecta > Diptera > Tipulidae > Tipula > Tipula helvola. The sequence continues at coordinate 11,453,293 of OY744481.1, read as the reverse complement.
GTGGTGCTGACTTCTTAACAAAATACGGTCTCCTCGTCGATTTAAAAAGAAGACGACTCCCGACACCCTCGCCTATCCACGCAATTGCAGATAACGATTACGGTTCTTTACTTAAGATGTTTCCATCTCTTTTAGCTCCACCAGATTATAATTGTTCAGTTAAACACGATGTGGTTCATTATATTTTTACCCATAGACTGCCCTTACAAAATTTCAGCATATGGTCCAATTAGGCATATACAGACGTTCTTTTTCTGAGGTGTCTTCTCCACTTCACATGGTCCAGAAGAAGGACAGTGCCGATTGGAGGCCATGTGGAGACTATCGTCGATTGAATGCCGTTACCCAACCCGATCGATATCCGATCCCACATATCCAAAATTTTTCGATGTATCTTCACGGATGCACCGTATTTTCTAAAATTTACCTTGTAAGAGCATATCATTTGATCCCTGTTGCACCCGAAGACGTGCCTAAAACGGCAAACCCCATTTGGTTTATTCGAGTTTACTCGAATGCCTTTCGGACTTCGGAACGCTGCACAAACTTTTCAACGCTTCATAAATAAAGTGGCCAAAGGTCTTGATTTTGTTTTCACGTATATTGATGATATGCTTGTGGCCAGTAAGAATGAGGAAGAGCATAAAATACATCTCAAGAAATTTTTTAAATATACAATCTTCAAAATGTCAATTAGGTGTTCATGCTTTAGAATTCCTCAGCCACCAAATCACTGCAGATGGCATAAAACGTTCGCCACGGCGAGTAGACGCCATTCTAGGATTAGTTTTCCCAATATCCATCAGAAAAATTGAACAATTCGTCGGAATGGTCAATTATTATCATCGATTTATTCCAAGGTTAGCCGAATTGTTGTTTCCAATTCATTCATTCCATTCAGAAGACTGCGAAGCAGCATTTGGCAAAATCAAGGGCGCACTTGCTAATGTAACGATGTTAGCACATCCCATTGAGCTAGTGTCGTCCAGTACCTATAGCATCTGATGCGTCAAATGAAGCTGTAGGAGCTGTATTACAGCAATGGTGAAATAGATGTTGGCAACCTTTAGGATTTTTTTCCCGCAAGCTAAGTGAAAGAGAAAAGAAGTATTCCACCTTTGACAGGGAACTTTTGGGAGTTTATCTTTCCATTAAGCACTTCAGATATTTTGTGAAAGGTAGGCAATTTATTGGTTTTACTGACCGCAAAGCGCTTACAAGAGCAATAGTCTCTCTGAGTGATAAAAATTTTGTATATGTTTTGTCTGGATAAAATGATGTTTTTGCCTGTCTCCTTATCCACTTCTATCCGTTTTCCACTTTTTCAATCGTAGTAAATTAAACCAACAAGATTCTTTCGGCTTTTTATAGATACAATATACATATTAATAATAATGGCATTCACAACATTTTCGACTTGCTAATCAGAATCATTTATAATATATCTACCAAAAAAGTAGAAATATCAAAATCCCCCCCGTACTTTAACAATTCTGACCTTGCCATCGTTTCCTGGATATGTTTGAACTATTTTGCCTAATGCCCAACATGTTGATGCTAAACGTGTCTCCGCAACCAAAACGATGTCACCTGATGAGGATAAGTTTTCAGATTCACTGGCCCATTTGCACATTTTTTGTAAAATAGTCAAATAATCGTGGTGCCATCGATTCCAGAATTGTTGCTGCATCTGTTTTACCAACCTCCATCTAGCCATGGGTGAAATATAATATCCAGTGACATTTTCATCGGCTATGTCAGTGAATGTGCGCCCGATTAAAAAGTATATGTCGGGTCTTCTGCTTGGGTTACTGCTAATGGCCTTGAGTTCATTATGGCTTCGACCTTTGTTAGCAACGTAGAAAACTCCTCGAGCGTAAGTATGGATTCGCCAATTACCTTTCCCAAATGAATTTTTGCTTGTTTTACGGCGGCTTTCCATATTCCTCCCATGTGTGGTGCTCCCGGTGGAATGAATTTCCAATTTATTAGGTAGCGTAGAAATGCTGAGGCTATGTCAGATGCTTTGGTTTTCAGAAATTGGAACAACTCCTTAAGATAATTATTTGCACCTACAAAATTTGTTCCATTATCGCTGCATATCGTGTGAGATTGCCTACCATCTCTATGTGCACCGCTTTAGTACCTCTCCTTCTTATCGGTTGCACCTTGAATGGCCCACAATAATCTACACCAACTTTGTAAAATGGATGCACATACTGAACCCGTTCTGATGGTAGATTTCCCATAAGCTGATTTTCCGCATTTTGATTGTACTTGATGCACTTAATGCATTTGTGTACTATTGCTCTGAATATTATTTTGCCTCTGATTATCCAAAACCTTCGCCGTATGATGCTGGTGAGCCAACTCACCCCTGGATGGTTGTGTAATATATGTGCGTCTCTTACCAGACATTTCACTGCGTGATGATTCGACGGTAATATGATCGGGTGCTTAACATTGAATGTTGCCAAATATTTTTGTATTCGACCTCCTACTCTGATGATACCTCTTTCATCTATAAACGGATTCAGGTTAATTAATTTACTGTGACGTGGCAATGTACCCTTATTCTGCAATACGTCTACTTCAGTAGAGAACTCTACTCGCTGAATTTCTCGTATAAGCATCATCTCGGCGGCTTCTATCTCCTCTCTGTTGGACAGTATTTTCACTTGTGTGTGCTTCATTTTGCCCCTTAAATTGTTCAAATATCGCCTAATGATGGATAATATTTTCATCATCTTCGCAAAACTGGAGTACCTACTAATGAAATGGTACAAAAAATTATTCGTTGATACAACAAATGTATCCATATTCAAGGAACGTAGTTCTTCGGTTGTGATTTTTTGAGCTAGTGTATTCTTTGCTTGAATGACCCTCATTTGATCGGCATCAACCAACCAATATGGTCCACTCAACCACAGCTCGCTCTCAGCCAACTCCATCGTGCTCATGCCTCTAGACGCAATATCAGCCTGATTGTCCTTTGTCGCAACGTGAAACCAGTGTTCTCGCTTGTACAACTGCATTATTTCACTCACCCGATTTACCACGAAAGTTGTCAACACCTTGGATGCGCCGATAACCAATCGGCGCAATACTATTTGCAAATCAGTAAATAATGTGGTTCTAGATATTTTCAGCGTCAAGGACTCCTCCACCAATTTCATCAGGTTCGATAGCAGCAATGCACCCATTAACTCCAATCGTGGCAGAATAATTTGCTTCACCGGTGCTATGCGGGATTTAGATGCAATTATGTTTGCCCTTAGCCCTTCGCTTGTCTCCACTAAGCCATAAACTACCGCGGCATATGCGCGTTCACTTGCATCACTAAATCCAATGAAACTCACCTGGTTACTGGACTGCCGCTATCTCGGTATTCTCAAGTTGGCAGTTTCGATTAAATCATTTCTAACCGTCATCCATTATTCCAAAATATTTGGCGGCAGCTCTTCATCCCAGCTTAGATTCTGAATCCAGAGATTTTGGAATAGAATTTTTACTGTGATTTCTATTGGCGATAACCAGCCCAGTGGGTCAAAGTTACGGCTAGCATCCGAAAATAGTGTTCGCTTAGTGTGTTTGTCGCGATTAGGTAATTGGACGGTGAATTTAAATGCTTCGTCATATGCCTCCGATTTCTTTAGTCTGCTTCTCCTTGGTAGTTTGAATAAACGATCGCATAATTCCCCATCGTTTGTTAAGAATTTTCGAAGTTGAAATCCATGATTCCCCAATGCGTTTGTCACCTGTTGTAATAAATTCTTAACCTGCGCTATAGAATTTGCTCCGGTCATCATGTCATCGACATACATGTCCTGTAATATAGTCTGTGCGACTTCTGGTTCTGGCTGAGTAGACTGCAATTGTATACCAATTTCCTTCAAACTTCGGGTTGATAAGAAGGCTGCTGCAGCTGTTCCATACGTAAGAGTTTTTAGTTTGTACGTACTTGGTTGATGCCTGTGTATTTGTTCGCCATAAAATGTACTGGCATTGCTGATCCTCATTGTCTACCCACACCTGCCTATACATTTTTTCTACGTTTCCATACAGCACGAATTTATGTTGTCGAAATCTTATTAGAATATTAATTAATGGCGATTGAACAGTCGGACCCATCATTAAGATATCATTCAATGATAGTCCTGTGGATGATTTGGTGGACGCGTCAAAAACCACTCTGAGTTTTGTTGTTGTGCTACTTGCTTTTAGTATCCCGTGATGTGGAAGGTAATATGTGTTTGTTTTGTTATACCCATGCACCTGCTTCATATGACCAAGTTCTTCATACTCCGATATAAATACTCTATACAGCTTTCCGAATTCTGCATCGCGTTCAAATTACTTCTCCATTGTTTTAAGCCGATTTACTGCAGCATTATATGTAGTTCCTAGCATACTGCAAGATTGTTTAAAGGGTAACTTAACAATAAACTTGCTCTTCACATATGTAACTCTTCACATTCATCTTTCTCTTCACATCTATCTTCCTCTGGTGTTCTTCTGGTAACCTTTGGTTGCTCTTCTATTTCCCAGAGTTTGTGAAGTGTATTATCAATGTCTAGTAGGACGTTATAGCTTTTGGTTATGCTTATACTTTGATCCTCTTCAGAAATTCTTCCGGCCACTATCCAACTAAAGCTTGTGCTTACCGCTGTTAATCCACTTGCCAACTTCCGCCGTTTGGATTCCATTACCTTAAAAAATATGTCCACTCCCAGCAGTTCATCAATGTGGCCACGCTTACTATAATTTGGATCTGTCAGCTGCAACTCACTCAGCATTTGGCGATCTACTGCCGACAAATTGAATTCAGTGGTTGTACTAGATACTTTTGGAATGATAAACACCTGTGTTTTCATTGCGACTGTGTGATCCATGGATGCAATTGTAACTTCGGTGAATCCTCTGGTCGTTCCCATTCCAGCTTCGCCGAGGCCTTTCACCAGAATCCGAGCATTTTCGCGGTTGAGATTTATGTTTTGCATACACTCCTCAGAAATAAAGGATGATTGTGATGCCGAGTCCAATAGCGTTCGGAATATTTGCCACTGACCGTTGCCGTCTTGAATCTTAATTAACGCAGTTGACAATATTCCGTGGGAGACTACTGGTCGTACGGTGTGGGCCTTCGTTTCTTCTTCAACTTTAAGTTCTGTTGCTTCATTGATTGTTGATAGATCAGCTTTATGAACCCTTGGACCTGCTTGCTGATCTTCGTTGAATGCCTTTGCTCCATCTGCATGATGTATGGTGTTTCCTATGGCAGTGTTGACATCTTGACCTGGACCTGCACTCATGCACTCTATGACCTCCATTTAAGCAACTGAAACATTTTTTATTTCTTTGGATTGCTTCTGACTTGTCGCTCGATGTCATACTTTTGTATACGTCACATGCGTATATTCGATGCCCATTTTGATTACATATTGGACAAATAATTTCTGGTGCTGCTTCACTTCAACTGAATAAGTTCGGGTCGAACTGTAGTTATTTTCTTCCAATAGCCCTTTATTGATTCCATCATGTCTATTCGTTTTGCTTCAAATGCCAGCAATTCATCAATTGTAGGAGAAGATCATTTTCCGCTGTTTCCTGTGCTCAAAGAGACTTGGTTTCTGTATCTAACTTATTCAGTGCAATATGTATTAGCCAAGGATCATGCTTTTCGGCATCTGGCCCAAGTGCTTTAAGCCCTCTAAGTGACTCATCTAAGGCATCCGTTAGTTTCCTAATATTAGTGGCATTTGGTTGAATTATGCTTGGTTGATCCATATATTTTTTAATAAAGGCGTTGATTGTATAGCGTTTGCGGTCGTATCTTTGTATTACCTTCTGGAATGCTTCATTATAACTTGCATTAGTTACGGATAGATGCCGAGTAAATGCCGCTGCTTCTCCCCTTAGCAATCCTCTCAAATATTGGAATTTTTGAGCTGCCGTCAAATTGTCTCTATTATGAATCGTGGAACTGTAAATTTCGAAGAAAGATTGCCATTCCATGTAATTTTCTTCAAACGTTGGAATACTAATCTTTGGAAGGCGTGCTTCAATCGTTGGTTCTTGGGAAGTATTCATCATTGTGTTTTCAATCTTTGTAGTAGTAAGACTTTGTTTACGAATTGCACCATTCAGCCCAACAACAACTGAGTAGTAGTTGTCCTCGAACCGTGGTAAGTCTGACTCAGCTTCATGATCTAAATTGAACATCTCTCTTTCGGTACTCTGGAATTCGCTTAATCATTTTTGCGCTCTATCCTGTTTCACATAAATTTCGTCCAAAGTAGCATTCTCTAGCAGAGAAGTAGCAAACTGCCGTGCAGGTAATAGCGTGGAATATAAATGATTAATCGAATTCACTAGCTTTCACGATTGTTAGTTTCTTTTTAAGGTTTCCAGTTTGAATTAACCTTTTGCTATCAATAAAGCACTTTACCACGTTCACTGATTTCACTTCTTAATATTATAGCAGAATTTGCATTAACTTTAAGCTTTGGATTAATTTCTTTGTACTCACGATTCTACCGTTATAACTGCAGATAGGTCAAGTTGATTAGTGCTTTGCACGCGGACTTCTTGTAGTGTCGCCTCGATGTTTCCGTTAGTTTACTGCTCCACAAAGAATTTGCTGTACTTTTATATGCAACGAAATACTGCAATTCTGTTGAGATAGTCTCCGCAGAATTACAATATCACGTCCCTGTTTCGGCGCCAATGTTTTGTCTGGATAAAATGATGTTTTTGCCTGTCTCCTTATCCACTTTTTCTCGTTTTCCACTTTTTCAATCGTAGTAAATTAAACAAATTTACGTAAACAATTTTCTTTCAAATTACTTTATAAAAATTTATTAATATCATTTACAATGATTTTATTTTGTTTTCTAATGTGCTTGCACTCTCTATGATAATTCGCTTTGTAATGACGGCAATTTATTTTTCTAAAAACTTGTTCCGAACCGTCAATAAATTCTAAGTCGTTGCCTTAGATTGCCATCTATGCAAATCCATTTAAAGTAAACCGCAACAGAAAATTTCAATTAAAAATAAATAGTGCCATCTCTGGTCGACTAGCATAGTTAACGTAATTGTAGCTACTTCTATCATCCACTTAAAAATACTGGCACTCGCAGCACTAAGAATTGTTTTAATTTTGACAACGCTACGTCATATTAGCCGCATTTCTTGACGTTTGATCTGATCCGGATCAGATCATGTCTCATGAAACGACACCAAAATGCGTAAAACAAACAAACATCAAATTTCAATTTTCTGTCTCGTTTTGTTTTGAATCTTCCTCTTCATACTCGTACTGTATTCATGTTATTCTTTGTCGCTTTACTAAATACTGCTCAACTACATTTTAATAGCTGAACTAATTTTTAGATCACCATTTGTGATCCAAAATGAATGTTGGATCATGTGTTGTTGTTGCTTCACATATAAATTTTGATCTGATCCGGATCACAATGCGTCAAGAAATGCAGCTATTGTTTTCATTACATTTTGTTATTCCAAAAGTATAAATACATGAGGAAAAGTGCGAATACATTTTATCCATATATAAAAAAATTTGAAAAGGAAAAAAATTTTTTTTTATGAAATTCTTTTATTTGTGGGTGGAACATAAGGGGTGCGGAGTAGCTCCCCTCGAAATACAATCAAATTTTATCATTGTATCTGATAAATATGTTAAAATTGACAAAACGATGATTAAACCGATGCGTGGGTGAAAAATAAGGAATGGGGGGTGGATTCCCTTAGGGAACACCACCAACTTGTATTGTCACTGAAGTTACACATGCGTTCCAATTTTCATCGAGATTGATAAAGTCTAAGCATTAAAATTTTGCAATGCAAGATTTGATCACATTCGTGTAAGTTAAATAAAAGAATTTAATGAGACGGACATACTGAAACTTTTTTTTTCCTTTCAAAATGTTACTATGATCTTTTAAATTTTCAGCAACATTCACGAAAAATGATAAACAGGTTCATTTTTCGATTTTTCCATTCTTTTTCGCCAAAAAAAACTTGTGGATTGCGGTAAATAAAATTAAATAACATAATTTGAATATGCCTCTTCATAGTGGAAGGAAATAACAAAAAAATGAATACTTTTATCGTACATCTTCTGTTTTTTAAAATAGAGCAACAGATTAAATGTAAATCAGCTACTAGTTTCCTATTGTATGATAGATGTACTAAAAATTACTTTGGTATGCTTCCATGCTAAAATACAAATTTTTATTGTGTGTCTTTACTCATAAAAGGGAAAATCTGTAGTCTCGATAGCATATCTGAATAAAAAGCAAGATTTTCATTTACAATTAATAACTTGTGTAATTTAAGGAAATTAATTAAAAACGATAAAATGTTGAATAAAAAGTTATTCTTGATTAAAATAAACTGAACCAATTGCAGTTTAACCACTGATTAGCTATATAGACAAAATAGCTTTTTATAGACAAAATATATTAACAATAAAGGCATTCAAAAAATTTTTGGACTTGTTAATCAGAAAAAATGAAGAGGCCAATCATTTATAATATATGTATTTACCAAAAAAGTAGAAATATTAAAATTCTCCCGAATTTTACCCCCGAGTTTTTGAGTTAGTGAATATAATTCGCTAGGTCAGTACGTTCTTGCCTCATACTTAATGTATGAAGTGAGAATTGTATTTTTGTAGTTTGGTCGTCTGATGAGTAGACCGAACAAACTACCACAAAGGATCCATATAGAACGCAAGGAGAGTTCTCATTTTTCTTCAGGGTCGATACACTTTGTATGACTCTTGGTAGATATATTATAAATGATTGGCCTCTTCTTTATTTTTAATTAACAAGTCAAAAAATGTTGTAAATGCCATTATTGTTAATATGTTTTGTCTATAAAAAGCCGAAAGAATTTTATCGAATATAATGATTGTTCAGAAATTATAGAAGCTCCAGATGTACGTATAAAGCTTGTATTGCGAATTATTAATAGATGGTTGATTTGATGCACCAATAATTATAAAAATAAAAAACTTAATCTTGATTATCACGATAATTAAATTAGGCGCCATGGGCACAACATCGCGCAACTTGTACATCAAAACAAAACACGTTAAAAATAAGAGAGATGACCCTAAACGCCCCCAACTTCATAGACAATAGACATTTTATATATACACGTATTTTTCATTTTTATTACATTTCTTAAATTAACTCTCTTAAGAACATTTAATTACTGTGTTTGCTGTTGTATTGTATTATAAATATATACACAAGTTACCAGAAAACCAAAACATTCAACATTTTATAAGAACCTCCGAACACACATATATGTGATTAGTCTATAATTTGTTATATTTTTTTATGACAACAACAAATATTTGAAATATGTGTATTCTTAAGAAGAAAACTAAATTCCTATAATACACTTCGTATATGTAATACTATATGGGGAGATAAGACACTCGTATATATGTATATACACAAGAAGACACATACACTCAGTTTTTCTTTTCGTCTTACCAGCAAACACAAGAAATGTTTTGTGTTTGTAGTTTCGTCGTTTTTTTTTTTATGTTCTGTTTCTTGTGTTGGGGCGTGGTGAGTATTTCTAGTGAATTTTTTATTTTTGGTCTGTCTTATCTTCTCCTTTTTGGGGTTTAAGAAAAGATAAAGTTAAGAAGAATAAAAAAAAAATAAAAGGGGAGTAACTTTAATTGTTTAATTATATGTTTTTTATGATGCAAAAAAAAGCACAGAAAAGTCGAAATAAATAAAAAACAAAAATGCGGCTTTAAATCAGCGAAGTGTGTTTTACTTTAATTTTTGTGTTTTTTTTTTATATTTTGCACGCTCTGTATATTCTGTTATCATTCTGATCATGATTGTGGTCGTCGTATTTTGTTTTATTTTAGTTTTTTATTTTTTTTTTGCTGTACGTATAGAGATTAGAAATATTTGATAAGGATGAAAAATGATTGAATTTTTTTTACTGTGCGCTGTCTTTTTTGTCTTTATATAGCGAAATTTCATATGAAAGTGGTAAAATTGATAAATTTTATTGGGTTTGGTATCTTGGATGCGATTTCGCATTTTATTTTGTATAACTTTTAGCAAGTTTTTCATGCAAGAAGGTCAAGTGGGTAATTTATAAAACTATTTTTATTTGAGAGGTTTTGCAAGACTGGTCGGCTATTTAATATTTAATTAATTATACATGGTTATACGAGTATACGCCTTCTGAACGAGTATTTGGCACTGTAGCTGGTTTTCTTGGTTGCCTTTTTTTACTTTCGGCCGCATACTCGTCAAGAAATTAATATAGCCCGAGTCATTGGGAAATCTATACATTTTCGGAATGAACTTTACCAACAAGCTCATTTATAATTTTATAAAATAGCTGTTAAAATAAAAAGGCAACAAGCCCACCCGAATTGTGCTTGCGTTGAGGCAAGTTAGAAACGAACGACTTTCTCTTTCCTTGTATAAGGGCGACTGTTTTGCTCAAATGGTACAAGAATTTTGTCTCAATATTTCGTCATGGTCTATGTTTGTCCGTATATCGGTTTTAAGACTTTCGTGATTGCTTTTCCTAATGTCCACTGACTCGGTCCAACTTGTGTATTTTAACTTAGTCATTTATATTTAAAGTTAGTGTTATTTTTGTTCCTCGGTCAGCAAATAGTTTTGATTTATGCCGCAGTGTTTGTAAATTCTCGTGGGTTATTGCTGAATTAGTTTTGGTTTCAGTTGATCTCGTTTTGTTTATAAAGCATTGTAGTATCGTTCGAATGAGTCTACTAATAGACTTACATTAGGGGATCTAAACGAAAACATTTATTTAGCAATAATTTGTCCGTCCGAAACTGACAATCTGGTTAATTTGATATTAACCGAATTGATTAATTTCAATAATACGATATAGGAAATTAGTTGAAACGTTGGATTGCCTGCAATTTAATTGATATCGCAGTTAAAAATTGCGAGATAAAAATCTAAATTCTGTATTTGTCTCGGAGAAGCTTTGTTCAATTCCTTCGGTCTAAAACGACCAAAGTATTGAAATCCTTTGAAAAATAAGCAAACATTTGGTTGATCCAAAACAACAATAAAAATGTCCATCCGTCTGTCTGGACGTCTGGATGTCTGTAACCATGATATCTCGAGAACGGCCGGTCTGATTTAGATTTTTATTTTCACCAATCTGTTTCTATGGTCAGGGCGGTGAAAAGAATTTAAAACCTGTACGTCAAGAGGATGTAGTACCTGCCATACTAATTGACCCCTAAATCACCTGGTTTTATAAATTTCTACCAATTTTTTATTTATGTTGATTTGAATATTGAGTTGGATGCTGAATTTGGGGTTGACTTGAAGGTTAGGTTAAGGGTCAATTTGCAGATTAAGTTGAACTTGAGTTAGGGTTGGATTAGCATATATTAGCAGTTGACCAATTTTAGGCATCTCAACTCAAGCAAAGCGAGATGCCTTATATCACCGCTGTTAATGTCCGTTAACAAATAGTAATTCGAAAATTACTTATTCGAATTTCATGAAACAAAGAACAGACTTATAGAACTTGATCAAACAAGGAAAACATGGTATGGCTATGATCTCTAGGTGGTCGAATTCTAGGATAGATTTTACAACAATGTTTTGTTTAAACTTCTTTATTATAGTTTGGTGTTCAATCATATCAAAAAAAATTATAAAAATTAAATTCAATTGAAGTTGAGTTAAGATATAGTTAGCTTACGTTGGGTTTAAGTAAGAGGTTCGATTGGGGAATTATTTGGGGATTTGATTTGGAATTAAGTTAATAGTTGATTTGAAGGTTAGCGGTTAATCTGGTGATTTTGTTTAGGATTGCGTTGCGATTAAGTTGGAGGTAAATTGAATGGGAGGTTGAGCTGAAGATTGGGTTAATAGTTTCAGTTAGGATCATCGTCAAAAAATATGTACTATAGTTGACCTAAGAAATCACTTGATGATCCCAAATTCATAATTGAATGGATTGTTACATATAGGTAATAGTCACAAAGCATTGAAATACGTCCTTTAAATTTAAATTATGCTGTTCACTGACTCTTGTAGCAACCAGTGTATCAGCTAACCATTTGGTGCGTAACAATACAAATTTGTAAAACTGAAACGGTGCGGGTCATCTTATGATAAAGTTATACCACAAAGAATACATTCAGTCATTGAGAAAAGACAATGGATGTTGAGATGGCCATCTAGTGTTGAGATGGCATTCAAGGCTCTAAAATCGCCAGGTCATCTGATCTTCGTTTTTTAGCCCATATGAAGTAGTGCCGATCATTAACTACGTTTTGCGTTAACAAACTGCTTATTTGCTCTGTTAGAGACATCTACCAGCAGATTATATGAACATGAAACGAAATCCGTAAGTTTTCGTTTATAGAATCATGAGATTAGAGGTTTGATGCGGTTTGTGTAGCTGGCTAGAGCTCACGGTGCGGCGTGGGGTTTTCCAAACATACTCTCATGCTTGTATAACTGTATGATTTGATGAGAATAGGCAAGATAAAATTAACATTATTTTTTGCCACGTCCATAGTAGCCAATGAAATAATAAGCCGGGCGTGATCGGCTGGACGGACGTTCTGACAGCGGACCTAACGACTATCCCCCGGAACGGAGACCGACACTTCAAACGATCAACACATACATATGTCGTGGAGCCCTCCATCGCAGCTTGCAATGGAGGAACTAACTCCACGACCTGTAGATAAATGGAAAGGACCGACCCCTCACGAGATCTACCTCATCATTATCTAAGCAATAAAGAGAATTTACTAGCACATGGCAAGCAAATAATACCCAATACACAACACGTGTTTACATTCGCATATATGACCACACAAAAGGACCGTATCAAGGTCACTCTGAAATGCAAACACGCCACCAGAAGAAAAATGAGTAAAAATATTTGACCTCAAAAAACACACTTCATCGGCAGGAAATGCAGAATGAGTAAGTCCATTTTTGCCAATTTTGAGTTTTATACATCCAAGGAAAGAAGTTAAAATTCTGTATCTTCGCACACTTATAAAATACAATAAAACGAAATATTAACGGTAAAACCGAGAAAAAAGAAATTGTATGTGTAAAAACAATATGTGTAATTCCTTAGTTTACCATATAAATGAGACGGGTTCGACGCGCTAAACTTTCAATATTAATAACATTTAAATTAGGTAAGTGATTAATTGAAATTATAGTTCAAAATACGTATTAAACAATTGCTGATTTAAATTACAAGACTTGTGATTAATAAATGTGATATTTTGTAGTTTATTGACAAAACTGTTAATGCTGGATTTAATCAGATTGCTATGTTTGATATTATGAACTTTCGCATTTTTCTCGCTTAAAGCCAATATTAATTTTGTTGAATTCACTTGAGAGAAATGGGTTAATCCAAAATGTAAAAATGTACAAAATAATATATTTATAGATGTAAATCTAGCTCTTAAAAAACTAGGAGGTCAAGACAAATGTACCGCTGCACAAATACCACAGCCTGATGATTAAAATTCGTTGCTTAACTCTAATATTGTAGTTTATGGGACAATTAATTTGGCAAATAATGGAAAACAAGAACGCACGTCTTGCCATACGGTTCAACTTGGTCAATTGAATCCAACTTTGAACCACAATAAGACTGTTGAAATAAATAATGTTCATATTGGTACCATTTGCTCATCCAGCGAAAACATTCATAATATTGATGATATTACTGAAAATCAGTTAATAGAATCGTGTAAGATGTATGAGTACAATGAAGAAACACTTGATAATGACATTCCATTCGGATGGTGAACTAATCTAAGTTCCACCAAACAACACAATGAGTTATAATAATCAACAAAAAGAGTGTATATAAATGATGGAAACAGATGAGAATCCAATTACTGAATCACCATCCAACAAAAAACCCAAAAAAAGGTCCAAGCGACGCACTGTAATATGTGGAATAGTAAGCATAATTCCATTCAGTGAAAGGCTGGAAAGTATTATGTCGGTAAAAAGATGGTTCAAAATAAATGGGATTACAATATTTCCAATCCAAGGCAAAATAGGAATTAAAACCACGGTGTGGCTGTGCACCCTCGACGAAGTCAACTGTATATAAATGTAATTCCATTTCAGACGAACAAAGGCTTATATTATTTCAAACATTTTGGCCTTTGTCTTGGGGAGGAAAAAAAATGTATATAAGGTATCACACCTGAGAAGCAAAGAATCAGACAAATAAGTGAAATTTCTGTAAACTCAAGGCGATGTAACATCATTAAATATTTCTTAAAAGAATCATGCAAAAAAATGTTTCAAAACACATTCAACTTAACCCAAGGTAGCATATTAAATTTGATCAAAGACATAAAGCAGTCGAGCAGCTTACCAATCGGATCATCAAGCGCACCATCAAACGCATCACCAACTTCATTGTCATCGCATCAACCCCAATCGGAAGTTCAAAACAAAGGGAAACAACAGCGTGAAAACTTACTACATCTCAATAGATTTTTTACAGATTTGGGGAAAATGGAGTCTCATTATTGCTGAGCTTCCACAAACAAGTTGTATTTGGAGCCCAATTGGCATAAAAAAAGGGTTGGCTACAAAATCTCGGTTTTTATAAATTCTGGAAAATGGGGAATTTAATTTTAAAGAAATATAAATAAAAACCGAGATTTTGAGACGCCCCCATACAAAAAAGGAGCTGTGTGATGAGTAATCACGCATATGGTGCGTTTGACAAAATGTAACTCCGGTATCATTGACATCAAATATTTTTGAAGACAGGAATTTATCTTTATACCGCCCAAAAAAAGATGAATACCATCTCTGTGTCATGTACAAATGCAAAAACATCAACGAAAATGATTATCAAAATCATATAGAAATAAAAAATCGCGCCAGATTGGAAAAGCAGAAGGATAAAGAAAAGGGCAATCAATACGTCTTTACTATGGATTTGCAATCGGTACTACTCTGCCCAAAATCCAACGTATCATCTTTACAAAATTACAAAACGAAACTCATTGTACACAATTTCACTGTATTTGATATTAAATCAACTGACGGATATTGCTTTTTATGGCACGAGGCTGAGGGAGAACTAGGTGCAAACGAATTTTCATCTATAAGTGTACTTATCAAAACCGGAATTCCACGCTATCGAATGGCCTTATTAATTTAGCATCAGAATATAATATTACAATATTCCAAAAATATTTGGTAAAAGGTCGCACTCAGATGGAAGCGGATTCAATGCATTCCACAATTGAGAGAAAAGTTAAAGAAAGGAATATTAACGTGCCAGCCGATTATGTGGATATTTGCCGAATTGCCAGAACGAAACCAAAGCCTTATATAATTTAAATACAATATCTAGATAACATATTTTTTTTAAAATTTCAAAGTATCAATTTTTATAATTCAATCAGACCTTCCCGGTCTAAAGACCCTACTGTTAATCAAATTAGGGCATTAAAATATAAGCCTGATCGAAAATATACTACAAACTAAACTTCGAGAACGATTGGGCGGAACTTCCCTAAAGGTATAACAAAAAATTAATGAATCCGGTTACAATGGAGAATCTGCCACAACTGTTTGAATCTAACATTTAACTTAACCCTAATCAGTACGGGTTGAGTCTCGGAGACTCATTTAAAGTTTATTCTGTAAGAAACCATCTTAAAAACTATTTTCATACAAATTGATCAAAATGTATTTTAATATACGTTATTCATGATAAAAAAAAATGCAATGATATATTTATACTTGTAACGGTAAATGTCCTGAGACACCATTTTCAAAATAAAAACAAATCAGTACGCGATGAGTCTCATAGACTCATTGTCGTATTTAAAACAAATGATTTAAATCCATAGCATTGTTGTTGTAATATTAATAGTAGATTATAAAAAAAATATTTTATGATGATTTTCATTTGATAGTATGTGAGCATTATATATATATATATATATATATATATATATATATATATATATATATATATATACATATATATATATATATATATATATATATATATATATATATATATATATATATATATATATATATGTATATTATGAACACGTGCAATATGTATTAGATCTGCGCAAGTGCATTATATTTATCATATATATATCGCAAATCGGCGCTCGTTTGTTATGCACCGTTATAGAATAGATGTAGCTACTATTGAATATTAGAATTTTATTTTGTCAGTATAACTAATGTGTTAGTGTTGCGTAGTGCTCGTTCGATTATATTATAATTACAATTTACAAACCGGTAAAGTGAACGCCAATTGAAAAAGTGATCTATTATTACAATGTAAGTTTTTGTTTGTAAATTATTCAAGTGAAAATGTAAAATTTTGTAATATTCTATAGTATGGCAAACAGAAGACGTGTATGGACGGAGGAAGAAGTGCGGGCAGCTTTAGAGGAAAGTGATGATGAGAGTCAGGATAACGTTGGAATGTGCCGATTCATCCGATAGCGAAATAGATGTGTTAGAAAGCGACTCTGACCGTGAAGATGAACAAGAAGCATCTGAATCCGACGATGCTTTGATTGATAATGAACCACCTATCGATGAAACGTTCTTTACTGCGAAGGATGGAACCCAATGGAAAAACAGTCCATTTCCACAAAGACGAACACCGGCTTGTAACCTTATTAGAGGCGGTATCAACAAGGTGAAACTTCCACCCGGAAAGCACATAGATTCACCAGGGGATGCTTTTTCATTATTCTTTAGCGATCAAGTAATTCAACTTATCGTGAGCTCTACGAACTTGTACGGTTACGAGAAACGTTCGGAAATCTGGAAGCCAACAGACAAAGTTGAGATTCGTTGTTTCATCGGATTGCTGATAAACGCCGGTCTAAATAAGCAGGGCATATCAGATTTGCAGGAATTTTGGCATCCCCTATTTGGTGATATTTTATTCAAAGCAAGCATGTCTTGTCATAGATTCAAATTATTATGCAAATATATTCGTTTCGATGATAAATCAACACGCACGGCTCGAAGGCAGCGTGATAAATTTGCTCCTTTTCGGGAAATTTGGGATTCGGTAAATACAAACTTTATGAAACATTATATTCCCGGTGAAAACCTCACAATCGATGAGCAATTGGTACCCTATTGAGGCAGAGTATCATTTCGGCAATATATACCCTCGAAGCCGGACAAATACGGGATGAAGATTTGGTGGGTATGCGACAGCACCACCAGTTATCCTTTGAAGGGGATTCCATATTTAGGGAAAGAAGGACCACAAAGAGCTGTCAACCTAGGATCCACTGTGGTTCAACAATTGTGCACTCCATTTCACAACACAAACAGGAATATAACGTTTGATAATTTTTTTACCAGCTTGGAGCTAGCGCAATATTTGCTAAGTGTGGGGTTAACATGTGTTGGGACTATGCGTAAAAATAAAAGATGTATACCAAATAATTGTCTTCCAAACCGTCGGAGAAATGTTGAATCAAACGTCTTTTGAAAAAAAACCGTGCCGTAATTTTATTGTCGTCGATGCATTTCGATGATAAAATCGATAATGAAAATCGAAATAAATCGAATATTAATTTGTATTATAACAGTACAAAAGGAGGAGTTGATACTCTGAACCAGCTGTGTCATTCTTTCTCTGTAAAAAGAAAAACAAATAGATGGCCCATCGCTCAATTTTACAATTTAATTGACGTAGCTGGAGTAGCAGCAAAGGTTGTTTGGATAAATCTATATCCTGAATGGAAAATTACCCAACCTAATAATCGCCGCAAATTATTCTTGCAAAGTTTAGTTCAAGATTTAGTAGTACCAAATATTCAAAGGCGTAGTTCTTCGCGCCTTTCGAAATTAACCAAAACTGTTGTCCAGCAAGTTTTATCTCATAGTAGTGCGAGTCAAAATATTGAACCTGCATTGCAAAACGTAGATACTAACACAAAAAAACGTCGGTGCTACATGTGCCCTGCTGAACTTGGCCGAATGAATAAGCAACTGTGCGGGATCTGTATAAAAAATGTTTGTTCTGAACACTCGGAGAAAGCTGTGATTTGCAGTAACTGCAAAAATAAATAATTTTTTTATTGTTTTTTTATGTCAAATGAATTATTACATACTGAATTTATAAAATAAATATTGAAATATTTAATAAACTTGATTTTAATGAAAAAATATCATATGAGTCTGAGAGACTCATCGCGTACCTTAATGTAAGTAAAATGACCCATACTGATGAGGGTTAAGAAAGAAAAATACAACCATCTGCAAATATTAAAAAATATGATGCCTATAGATTATCCTACATTTTATGACCAACTCCCTCATCAAGAATAAATCAAGAAAATAAGGTTCCTAAATTTTTGTAAAACAAAAATTATTCTTATTTTTAGTCATTGTTGAATTTTTACTATGATTTATTATTTAATTTTGTTGAATTCGTTTTATATCGTTTTATTTTATTAATATATTTGAAATAAATTTATTCGTTTAAGGCTGTATGGTACTCAAAAAAAATTTCTGTTTTGGTATCGATATTTAAATGTCCAAAAATGCGTCTAAACTGTGTCTATACTAAAGAAAAATATCGTTTTGTATTTTTGTTTTATTTTGATGTAAAATAAATATAACTGTATGTCGACTTGTCTTATTTCCCTTTTTTCCAGAATAAAATTATAAACTATTTCGGTTATTCATTTTCGTTGTTTCTATGGCAACTCAGTATGTTAAAATGTATAATTTATTATAAAACGATAAGATCCTGGACATTCACCATTTTTTGGGATTAGCCATCTCGTAGAGTAAAAGGAAATCAAAAATTAGTCGAGGTCATACCCATTTTTGGCAAAAAAAAATTTATTTATCGATACTGAATTTTTTCGTATCGATAAATATATCGATATTCTTAGTATTTTGATTATATCTTTCTTATTTTATTATTAATCTTTATAATCGTGAATTAATCCCTCAAAAATATCTTTCTGCATAGGTCAATATAAAAGATATACATGGTTTAGCGAGAAAAACTTAAGAAAATTGAATTTTCCGTAAGCACCATTATCCAAAATTTCGTCAACTTTGAATTTTTATTACGGATAAACTATAAATAATTTTGAAATAATCCTGTATTAATCCCTCAAAAATACCTTAAGCTTTATCAATAAAAAAAAAATTTGTGAATTGATAAATATTTGTAGCCACAAATTGATTTTTGCGATACCCTTATTTTGGTAAAATGAGTACCATACAGCCTTAACGAATAAAAACGTTAATGCAATTTGTTTAACTCCAATTAAAAATGTTGTACTTGGTATAGAAAAATCGGTAAGTCTAATATATTTTTATCCGAAATATTTTTGAAAATAATTGTTGTGAAAATAAAAGAGGCAAAGTTTTAAGAAAATTTCTATCAAAAGAATAAATTATTTAATTAATAAAGAACGTTTTAACTGCTTCTTGAAAATTTATGATTTTGGACTTACTCATTCTGCATTTCTCGCCAACGATTTGATTTTATGATTTGATATTTACTGCACTTTACAGTTTTACACTGTAGTGTAGAGCAATGAAAAACCGGAGAGAAAAAGAAACACAACAAAACCTGCGGACCAAGCCAAAGTACAGAAACTAAAAATTACGGGACATACCCAAAATTGAATAAAAATAAAGAAAATTTGATGAAAAAGCTGAAATTTAAACCGCAAATTTGAAAAGGTTAAAAAAACAATAATACCGTAAGTTTGAATTGGTGATGATATGCATGCAACACCACGCAGAAACTGTAAAAAATGTTTATATGATAATCAAAAAAAAAAAACATTTAATAGTAACATAAAAAACAAAAAAAAACCCGCGCAGCAGTCAAGATAGGCTAACATATTCAAAATTAACAAGCTAAAAAAATTTAACAGTAATCTCATCACGGAGAGACCAAGAAAGTTAAATAATAAATTGAGTTAATAAAAACAAAATCTAAAGATTTACTGTTTTGGTTTTTTCTTGTTTTCAAAATTAAAACGGTACCTTACATTTACCGGTATCTCCCTCGCACCGTCCCCGACCCCCAGCAAGGTCTGCTGCCACAAAAAACACACTCCACACCTTTATTTTTTTTCCTTTATTAGTTACTCTCCCAAACGATTATTTAACTAATAACTGTTGCTTATACGTCTTCATATATTGACTTTAAGCCACTAATAACAAATCACGGTTATAATTTTTCCGGTTGTAGCCAGTTATATATGCACAGATGGTTTTGTTTTTTATGTTTTGCCTTTCACACTACACCACACTATACAGTTACGATTTTTTTTTTTTTTTTTCTGTTAGTCAACGAGGAAAAGAACAGATTCAATCACAGCTGATTACAACGGAACCGAGTTTAACACACTAGGATAATAATTTACAAAGCATTTTCCAATATCACCATTAATACAATACATACTTTATTATTTTTGTCTTTGTTTTTAATAACAATTGTTCAAATTTTAAATTCTATACATAATCAATTGCATAGATATATTATGTAGTTAGATAATAAACAAAATTAATCACAGGTTTTTTTTTTCTTCTGTGTATATCTTGTTCTTCACTAAATAAAATGTTAAACTCAATATATTAGTTCATAAATTTATCAAAAAACAATTTTAATTATTGGGGCTCATTATTAAATCACCATTTCACCAAAACTTAACTTGTTTAAAAAAAAAAAATTCCACTCTTAACTCTTTCTTCTTTCACTTTTGAAATTCGAAACCAGACTGATGATCAACAAAAAAAAAAATTATTTTTCCCAATTTCCCACCCGTTTACCCGTAAAAAAAACTTAATCCGAAGTCCGAACATTTTTTTCTGCGTCGTCATTCACACCAATACCAAATCAAATCGATTGAAGGAAAAACAAAAGAATGACGTAGAAAAACACTATATAAACAAAACTCACAAATACTCATGCGGTACACGAATTATATGTACATTAAACAAAATACATAAGGTATTAAATTCCTTTTCCAATTGCTTATTTATTTTGTGGAACCCAACTTATTCAATATAATTTCTTATGTAATAAGTTAGGTTCCACAAAATATGTAAGTAATTGGAAAAGGACCTAATTTAAACAATTGCTTTTGCATATCGTTTTTGTTTCTGATGTACAGGGCGATAAAATATAAATATGTTTACAACAAAAACAACTGGATAATGACAAAATGTGCTAAAGAAGATTTAGAAATTAGAAAATACAGGATAACTACAATAAGCGCGTTGAATATTTTGATTTTATTAAAAAATATGTTAATTCGTTTAAATGTTTTGCTTCTCTGAAAGGTGGATTAACTTCAGAATTGGAATTGTGCCCTTCGTTACTATTGCCCCAATTAGCAACAAAAGTATATATTTATGGACTGATTCTGAGATCACATTATATCGTATCAGATCTGTACCATCAACTTGAATTAACTTTACTTGAACGTTGGTATTATGTTCCAACTTTCAAAAATCCATCAGATGCCGCTTCTCGTAAACAAATACCTTCGCAATCCATAACTAATTCTTCTTGGTGGAATGAGCTAGAATTCTTTATTAGGGATCCCATTTTGATCATTCCAAAACAACCAGTAGTGAAAATTTCGAAGACTTCTGAAACTCGTCTGGAAGTTCATTCAGCGCAGCGGCATAACTACAAGGACGCAAACCCCGCGCTGCGGAAAATATGAAATTCCGTAGTCGTGCCTTTCCAACCATATTGGGTGACAGAGGTATACCGTATACGTTAAGCACATTCAGCAGGAAGAATATTTTAACGACTTCAAAATTATTCGAAAAAGTCAAATCGTTTCTGGCCACAGTAATTTGAAGCACTTTAATTTTCCTTTCAATCAGAAACATCCTGCCAGCTATTCATTAACCAAATTACTGGTCAACAATGAACATACTAGACTTGGCAGAGACGAACTTTGGAACAAATTATGCGTAGAACATCGCGTTAATCCTGCTAGGCCATTTCAAAATATCGGTATTGATTTTTGTGGCCCTTTCAATTCATAACTGATATATTTGATGGATGGAGGAGGATTATTGTTAAACACCAAAAACACGCTTGTACAACAATGTAACAATTATACTTTATTCTCTACAAATAACTTTTACAGCACCGCTATTATTTAACCGGTGAGGTTGTTGATGAGTCGAGTGCACAGAAGATGAATGAACGAACACCAAAGAGAAATTATATATGTAACATGAATTTGGTAACGTCACATTAATTGTACAGTAGAGGAAATTAATATACAGTGGAGAACTATATGATATTGGTAAGGATATAACATTCCCTCACACTTAATTTAATTCAATACTTTACGGGCTAAACCGGGCTGGTGGGGAAGCGTGATCTCTTAGATCGACTCACAATAGAAGATGTTTCCCTTGGCAGTGACTTCATATCCGTGCCTAGGCGAGGCTGGGGTTGCGGAGCTCCTACAGTATTTTCCTGTGATATTGGCACATATGACTGAGGTGACTCTGAGCGTGATAGCGGAGTTCCTGCAGAACGCGTAGAAACTGACAAATCCTTTCCATGTGCTGAACAACTAGGTGGGCTGTAAGAAAAACGATTAAAGTGTACATCCGTTCTAGTTACCTGTTCCTTGTGGAGGTGTTCGTTTTGACCGATGACTTTTGAACCATCACAACCATAACGGTTCCGATAGGCGATGTATTCGCTCGTTTTCGTAACTGATTTTGATAGTACAAAAGTACTTGGTATCGTAATCAAAGTATCGATACTATAAACAAAGTATCGATCCTTTTTGCGGATCCCTAATTCTAATTCAAGAAAATAAAAGAGCAGCAAATAAAAGCATTTGATTCAACTTGAACGGAAGTAGTACACAACATTTATTTTTTGGTAATCTATGTTTAATTCAAAATGTAACACGCTGCATAACAAAACACAATTTTATTTCAACAATAAAACTATTTCCTGTGAGTCTTAATTTTTTATAACTTCCATTTTACCAAAAAAAATTGTTTCCATCAATGTACATGCTTCATTATTCAAGACACAAGTTTAGTATTTCGAATTTTCATTAATCAAACTTCAAACCAAATCGTCATTGTACCGATTACAGTACCCTCTAATGATTAATATTCCATACATACTTAATTAAACTACCATCTGTTACCAAAAAGAATATAAATCTATTTACTAGTAGATGTCAGTCAAATCAGTAAGAATAAATTTTAACTTTTCTCTTTACCTATCATGTAGCCACCTAGTGTCTTTCAATTAAACTAAAATAATAAAACAAAAAATCAAACGTCACTTTCGTTTCAATCAAAGAAAGAGTAGCAGGAAATATTTTTATCAAAAAAGTTTTTTTCTATTTATTTACGATAACAAACTTTTAATCGAACATACTTATAATTGCATATTATAAGTTTAACTATAAAGTGAGCGTATCTACATTCCATTGAACTAGTTGTAAAGATATTCATGTAAAGTAAAAGTGTTTGGCGACTTTATGAATTTTGTACCCGCGTAAATTACTGTCGTACCGCTTTGTTTTGTAATTAATACATAACCTCGAATTTTATATAAACAATTTGTTATTAAAGGCACGATGAGTGATGAAATCGAAGCTAATGGTGATTTTGAGCGGGTGATTGGTGTGAGAGGCAAAATTAAGTTGGTTACCGTCAAAGATTTTATGTGTGTAGTCAAGCAGGTTTGTCATTTTTGTTCTGAGTTAATTTGGTTTTTGTATTTTGATTTGACAGTACATTCGATTATGCTCGTATGGAGCCAGGGGAGTATTTAAATGTGATTATTGGGCCTAATGGTACGGGCAAATCAACAATGGTCGCCGCTATTCTGATTGGGTTGGGCGGAAATTGTAAGCTCTTGTCAAGATCATCCGATGTGAGTTACCAAGTTATTTGAATATATTTAGTTTACAATTTTTGTCACCTTAGCGCTGCGGTTATTTAAAAGACATGTATATTTTTTTTGTTTTTTATAGATTCAAGATTTCATTAAAAACGGCAAAACGAAAGCTGAGATTTCACTTGAAATTTATTCCGATGACGATTACAATTCGATTACATTTACGCGTACATTTGACACATCAAAATCGTATAAATTTTTTATTGGCGGGCGAACAGTTCCAATGAAGGATTATTTGAAAGAAATCGCCAAGTACAATATCCAGATTGACAATATGTGCCAATTTCTACCGCAGGACCGTGTACAAGATTTCGCCAAAA
This sequence comes from Tipula helvola, assembly GCA_963556165.1. Classification (NCBI taxonomy): domain Eukaryota; kingdom Metazoa; phylum Arthropoda; class Insecta; order Diptera; family Tipulidae; genus Tipula; species Tipula helvola. Next base: position 11,428,961 of record OY744481.1, on the reverse strand, counting down.
TGAATTCCCAAGAAATTCTGTTGAATACTCAAAAATCGGTTTGTTCTGCCGAGACAATGGCCCAGTTCGAACAGCTGAAGGATTTCAAAGAGAAAATTGATAATTCTGGTAATGATTTGGCATTGTGCACCAAAAAGTTGCAAGAACTAGAAAGTAGAAACGAGTCATTAAAAGTACAAATCGATAATATGAATCTACGTAATAATCTCATAAAGTCTGTAGAAATTTGTGAAATGCGAAAATCATGGTTGGAATATGAAAAACTGGTAGCCGACTGTAAAACATTCGAAAAAGATTTAGTGGACGCCAAAAAAATGTTGAATGAACGACAAAAGGAACTGGAGCCAATCGAAAATCAGCGCAAGCATTTTCTAAAAAAGAAACAAGAATTCGAGGCACTAATTCGCACCGAATCAAATCTAATCAACAACTTCACGAACGAAATGAACACATTCGAGACAAATTTCGAGAAATTCGAAGATCTCATCAACAGTCAAAAATCGAAGCTGGAAAGTGCATTACAAACCGCTCGAGATTATGAAAACGAGCTCAGTAATGCGGAAGGTGTCCTTCAAGCATTTCGTAATGATTTGCAGCGCGCCGATAATGATTTGGGCCCCGAAGTGGAGCAGAAAATACGTGAAAGTAAAGCCAAATACGAAAAGATTAAAGATTTTCAACAAAAGTCGATCACAGCGCGGGACGGGATTAATACTAAACTTGAACGTGAATATCAACCTGAAATCGTCAATCTAAAACGTAAAATAGAACAAATGGAAAATATTCCGGAACTTCGTTTAAAAACAATTTCGCGCCAATATCCGGACACTTTCAAAGGTATAATGTGGTTGCGAGCAAATCGTGATCAATTCCAGTCAAATATTTATGAAACCGCCCTGCTCGAATGTAACCTCAAACATGCGAAGTATGCTAAATATATTGAAAATGTAATAAGCATACGAGATTTAACCGCCTTTATATGCGAATCGACTGAAGATTCGATCAAATTAATGGACCTGTTTCGTAAGCAGATGAATCTAAGATTAACAAATATCGCGTGTAATTCACGTCGTGAGATTTATCCTCCTGATGTACCACTCGCGGAAATAAAACGTTTTGGATTCGAATTGTATTTAGTCGATGTGATAGATGGCCCACCGCCGATTATAAATCAATTTTGTCGCCTCTTTAACATCCATAATATTCCAATTGGTAACGAATTTACGTACGCCAATGCCGATAAAATCCCGTCAGGCATTCGATTGTTTTTCACTCCAAACCATCGATTTCATGTCTCAGTATCGAAATATACTGGGAATAAATCCACTGCGATTTCCGAAATCTCAGGACGTAATCTAATGGACAATATCATAAATCAGGAGGAGCTCGATTCGTGTAAACAACACTTATCGAATATCTACAAGGATACTGATTCATTGAAGAATAAACGGAATGAACTGCAATCTAAATGCTTGCAGTTGTCGACGTCATTGGAAAATGAAAAAAAGGTGTACGTTGAGTTTGAGAAGAAAAAGGGTTACGCCGCGCTGTTGCAGCAAAAAATTCAGTTGCAAGAACGTAAAATTCATGATATGAAATCACGAAAAGTTGGTAAGTACAAATTACGTCACGACATTTTTATTACATGATATTTGTTGTCGAATGAAATAATCTATAAAAGTGTTATCGCGACTACCAGTCATTCCATTATTAATGGTTCAATTAATATTATTAGACAATAATCCCATATTCGTGTTTTTCAGATGTCGACGAACAAAGACGGATTTACAAACAAACCAAAGCAAAAATTTTAAAGCAAATGTCCAAAAATCGTACCGATCTGCTCACCATATTCGAGAAGCTAGCTATATCCCGGATAAAACGTGACAAGGAGGTAATGAAAAACAATCTATTTAAAAAGTCAAGTGTTGACATTGAGGCAGAATTGCGATCCATTCAAAATCGTATCAGTGAGGCGAACAAAATTGTTGAACACATAGATTTCGAAATAAAACGGAAACGCGATAAATGTGAAAAACAAGAGAGTGAAGCGCGTAAACTGACCAACGGAATGAAACCGACAGATCGTAAATTTCCTTATCGCCACGAATTTAATGAGCTACCCAATGAGATGGTGGAATTAATTAATCATATGGATGATATACAATCTCGAATTGATTGTTTACTTGATAATACGATTGATACGGCAGATTATGAAAATCGGTTAAAACAAATTGATTTGCTTAAAACACGGCTCGCAAGTCAGGATACATATATAGCTCATATGGAAATTGAAATGAGGGAAGTGCATAGGGCATGGTATCCAAAGATGATGAACATAGTGGAAATTATTAATCGGAATTTTTCCTATTTTATGAATTTAATGTCGTATGCAGGGGAAGTGGAACTCATTAATAACGGTATAGAGGATTATAAATCGTATGGGATATGTATTCGGGTAAAATATCGGAGTCAAGAGAAAATGCAAGTACTTGATCGACATATACAATCGGGTGGTGAGCGGGCGGTAGCCATTGCTATATACATGTTATCACTGCAGCATATATCCCATGTTCCATTTAGATGCGTGGACGAAATCAATCAAGGAATGGATCGGCGAAATGAGAAAAAAGTTTTCGATCTGCTGGTGAAAGAGACGAGCACGGAGGGACGCAGTCAATATTTTTTCATAACACCAAAGCCAATCAAGAATTTAATGTCGAATGATTTAATGAAGGTGATTGTGGTTCATAATGGGATGGGAATGCTGCAGGAAATTAACTTGGAGCACATCACATAACTTTTTATTACTTTTCATTTTTTTTTGTTTTGTTTGTTTCCATGGTTATTTATCCAAATGAGCAAGTACTACACAATATGTATTGTGTTTGTTATATTTTATATTTATTTTTGAATTTTTTTTTTGAATTTTTAAACTTTTCATTCCAAAAGTGTACATACCCTCACAAATATATTGATTTTTTTAGTACAAAATGTCTCAACTGTTTCCTGTTTAGTTATTTAAGTGGTAGTAATTACAGATCCGGGGTAATCCTGGTGAAACACTTGTGTAGAAAAACGATTACCTAGACGGGTAAATTGTTATTTGCAACATCTAAAATTGCTAATCAGCCCAATAATTGATGCACTCCACTTGTAAGCAAACATTTCACAGATCGACGTATAGCCTCTTGGTGATGAGAAATCTATCTCCGATCTTTGATTTCAAATGAATCGGTTCAGTAGTGGGGAAGGATAGGCTCTCAATGAGCTGTATCGTGATTTACTGGTTCAAACGAAATACAATTCGATATTTTTGCTTCAAAATGTATATCCAATAAATTCTCGTTTTTATTAGGCAATTGAAGCTTGCGTATTTGTGGCTAAAACTAAACTAAATTATTTAAAGATCATGCAAAATACGTTATGTAAACCTATTTACAGACTTCGGTCGTCATATCCAGCATATAATTTGCATGTATTCTATTAGTATTGAAATTGATTGGAACCCATAAAGGTTCCGCACTCAATGCCTGCAAACCTAGGATTCTATCCCAACTCACGGATGCGTACTGCAACCTTGGCAAACTGGACCTTACAATTGTAGGAAATTTCGTCATTATGCGTCTAATTTTCCAGAGAAACGGTCTACAAAGCCCCAGAATGAAAAAACTTTGTTTGCATCGTTTCTGAGTACAACTTCAAAATCTACAGAGTGGTAAACCTCTTGATTCAGGAGCCTCAGCATATATGACATCACATGGGGATTGGTTCAAAGGAACCACAGTTCCAGCATCAAATAACGAGGTTATGACCGCGAATGACTCTCATCTGACTGTCAGAAATGTTGGTGACATTCATCTGAAGGCCGGTGATGGAAGTGTTGTCAATGTTAAAAAGGTGATGTTTGTTCCAGATTTATGTGCAAACCTTTTATCTGTAAGCCAAATAGTAAAAAGTGGTAAAAAGCTAGTGTTTGATAACGGCGGCTGCAACGTTTATGATCAATCCAACAAAGTAGTCATCACAGCAAAACATGAAAATAATATGTTCATATTTAATTGGCCGATTGATAGTTTGGCCATGATATCCAGTACTTCAACAGTTTGATGAAATTGAAATCAGAACATGCAGTAGGTGTTAATTTTTGTTAAACAGACCACGATATTATGTTCAATTTATTTGAAGGGAAAACAGACACGTCGCCCATTTAAGGATATTGCAGTTCGGGCAAATCAAAAACTGGATTTAATTCATTCTGATTTAGGCGGGCCAATAGAATGTGCTTCGATTGGAGGTGCACGATACTTTATGGTGTTCGTCGACGATTTCACAAGACGCATTTTTGTCTTCATACTTAAGTCAAAAACAGAAGTGGTAAATACTTTTGTGGAATTTAAAAACTTTGTTGAGAACCAGACTGGAAGAACCATAAAAGTTTTACGTACCGATAGTGGCAACGAATACTGCAATGAGCAGTTTTCGAATATCATACGGGCATCAGGCATTCAGCATCAATTAACAGCACCATATACGCCAGAACAGAATGGAGTTACGGAACAGATGAACCGAACCATAGTAGAACGTGCGCGATGCATGATGTTTGATGCGTACTTAGACAAACAATTTTGGGGAGAAGCAGTGTCTACCGCGGCGTATGCAATTAATCGTTCGCCGTGTAGAGTCATTAATGGAATGACTCCAGAAGAAGCGTGGTCGGGAAAAAACTTTCGAGTGTTTGGTTGTATATGTTGGGTACATATCCCAAAACAAAGACGGAAAAAATTTGGCGCAAAGTCGAAGAAGGGAATCTTCGTTGGTTATAGCGAAGTATCGAAGGCCTACAGAGTGTATAACCCTGATACAGAAAGGATTACTATCAGTCGTGATGTAGTTTTTCATGAGAATCAACGATTTGAAGAACAGATAATGTCAGAATCAGTCAGTTTCTCATATTTAGACATTTCCCGGAAGAATCGATTTTGAATAATAATGACATCGGAGATTCATTGCAGACAGCAACAAATAAGCCAGAGCAGAATGATAGTTCTACATCATCTGATGAAGTGAACAACGAAGATACATTTTACACGACCAGTGAACAAGAATCTGGGAATGAAATAATAACTGATGATTATGCGCCTCCTGAAACAGTCGAGATCAACATGGATGAAGGCGAAGTTAGACGTTCTTCTAGACAACCTAAGCCAGTAAAATGGAATGACTATCTGACTTACAACGTGCATTCAATCGAAATGAATGATCCTCTCACTGTCAGCTAAGCTTTGAACCGTGCGGATAGTGAAAATTGGAAAGAGGCTATGTGTAGTGAATACAGTTCGCTACAAGAAAACACCAGGAGTTTCGTTGACCTTCCACCGAATAGAAAGCCGATCAATTGTAAATAGGTATTCAAAACCAAGAGGGATGCAACTATAAAGATCATAAGGTATAAGGCGAGACTGGTAATCAAAGGATGTTGTCAGGAGAAAGGCATTGATTGCGCAGAAACTTATTCTCCGGTGGTCAGGTATAGCTTAATTATGACGCTAATTGCAATCGCAGTGAATTTGATCTTGATATAGATCAATTGGATGCAGTGACGGCATTTTTACAAGGAGATCTTGATGAGGAGATCTATATGACGCCACCGCAAGGTTACGCAAAAGGCAACAAAGTGTGTCGCCTCAGAAAATCACTGTATGGTTTAAAACAGGCAAGCCGGATCTGGAATATAAAATTGGATAACGAATTGTTAAAGTGTGGTTTATTAGCCAAATCCAAAGTTGATCCGTGCATCTATTACCAAGTTAGTGGAAGTAAGATAATGTTTGTTGCTGTTTACGTGGATGACCTGATAATATTCACGAATGACAAAGAGATGAAACGAAACCTCAAAGAAAATCTGATGTCGACATTCAAAATGAAAGATTTGGGAGAAGCACGTTACGTATTAGGTCTACTAATAACATGCGACCGCAAGAATGGTCTGATTTGGATTGACCAAGAACAATATATTAACGGGATGCTGTTCGTTATAATATGGCGAAATGCAATCCGGTGTCGACCCCTATAGACATCAATCAAAAACTTTCAGTGAAGTTTTGTCCAAGCATAGAAAAAGAACGGGATAAAATGGCTAAAGTGCCATATCAGTCAGCTGTAGGAAGTATATTGTTTGCAGCTCAAGTGTCCAGGCCAGATGTGTATTATGCCGTGAATTTAGTTAGTCGATTCAACAATAACCCTGGACAGGCCCACCCGTTGGACACCAGTTAAACGAATTTTTCGTTATTTAAGGGGAAGCAGACGGAATTAAAAATTGAAATTCAACATGTAAAACAGAAAGCTAACTTGACATCAAGTTAGATCAAGTTAAAGTCGCCAACATCTCGTGGTACTGCTGGAAAATAAGAAAGAAACGGGAGAGATCATCAATTCCACGCAGCGACGACCAAGCGGAGAGCAGACAGTGGCAATTCAAGAAATAATAAGGCATATTATTGGAATAGAGAAGCTATTATGCTAGGATGACATTTTAATTTGGACAAACGGATTAATATCCCCCGCCGTATCCGTGGTGAACATTTGGCCGATATTATCTTTCATAGTTGTTATCGAATTTAGTTTTCTTTTATAAAAAAGTTAGAATCGTTTTCCTTTGGTAGGTAGAACACATTTTGTAAGTCATATGATATCAATGTCATGGTTATATCATGTTGAGTCAATTCATTATCTACTTTTTTTTTACTTTCCTTGGCACTTTCATTGAGTTCTTTGTGCTTTAACCTTTAAGTCACTAAGATTATAGATATTGAAACACCTTTAGCAGACTGGTATGGTGCAAATAACGGGTGGTTTGGCGTCTATTGGAGGGGGGACCTAAGTTGAATAGATTAAGCTACCAGTTCCGTAACCTTCCAGTAGGGTGCGCATCACGTGTGTTGTTCTGGTCATGTATTAGGCAGCTACGTGATGGGTACAATTGTGTAAGGGGTAACCTGATCACAATTCGCAAGTGTACTTGTTGCCTCCTCGGGGCAGCCACTGCCTGGTAACTGAAACCATTAGGTCGAATGTGGCCTTTTGAGACAGGCTAAAGTAAGTCGCTAAAAGAGAAATCCTTGACAACAAATTTTAATTTAAAGTGGAACCGCATATGCCGAAGGATGAATGGCTGATAGATTAATCAGTACAAAGTATGGGGACTCTGGATACAGGAGGCGCCCTTCAGTTTTATTTAGCCTTCCTGTAGTAAAGCTGGGTGACCTACAGGCGAATTTCCATTCCCAGCAACTCGTAAGAGTAAACTCAAAACGGAAGTCGGGGTAGGGCTAGGAATATACGGGGAGTGGGACTGTCCTCTCGAAGTTATTGGGAACCAATGCTACCGACTTTCCAGTAGAAGTACTTCCTACACTAAACATCTAGGAGGGAGAGCAATGCGCCCAGATAGTATTATCAGGTTCATAAGGAGCGTTAATTTGCCCTGATGTTAATAAATTTCACAAATTATTTTATAATTTGACGACATTATGAAATTTTAATATCCAAGTTATTCAAGTTTTACGTGATCAAAAATCAGTCTTCTACAACAGGATCCATTGGCGAATTTAAACTGGGATATTGATTGAGGTTTGGTTCCGGAGTCCAAAGTCTACATTTTAAATTCACGTCATTCATAATGTGCACACTAAACGTGTGTACGAGAACAAACAAATTCAAGTTTATTGTGTTTGTTATGATTATGATTATAACCAAAGATCGTTTTTAATTATTGTGTTTGTTATCTTATCAATAAGTGTACATTAAAAATTGTATAACTTTATTACGGCTATAGGGTTTGTTATCATTTCCATTTAAATTAAAATTAATACTGTTTACCGTACAATATCAAATTTGTGCATAAATCATTTAAATTAATTTAATTTTGAAAGATATTTCAACAAAATTATTCGTCGTATTCGAACCTTTCATTAAAATTAATCGCGATGATTTCACAGATAATAATTGTTATTCGACATATTTGATTTGGTCAAATGCAAAATCATTGGCACCAATCAGTCATTCATGAAACAAATTCTATATTTGAATATCATAAATCCATCATCATGTTTAATAATTTAAAATTTAAAAATACAAAAAAAGATGTTTGAATTCTTTGTTAAAGGGAACATAACAACTGTCTGTACACGGTACATACATATATGTATGTACCCGATGAAGAATTTCTTTACGAAACACAAATTCTTTGGCTATCAGATTACAAATCTTTTATTGTTAAATTATGGTAGAAAACAAATGTATCAAAATATTCAAAATAATTCAACGAACCGTATAAATAGTTGTACAAAGAATTTTATTCATTCGCGCAGCATCGCAAAACTGTATGGTATAAAGTCAAAGACCTCTCGTTTTGGGCATATAGGATAGGCCAAACCAAACAAAAAATTTAGAGCACAATCAAATATGCTTGGTGTATCTCGATCTTATAGATTGTTTCTTGATCGATATTGATTTGAAATCGTTTCATTTTTAAGTACAAAAATATCAAAGCCAAAAAGATTGTTGGTCTCTTTTTCGATTTACTCATTCATATCGGTTCGATCTTGCGGAGATCATACACAAAAATATCTAATTTATCATTAAGATGATGTTATTCAATCAAGTCAATCATATGGTAATTGAGTTGGCTTAATTAATGTTCGATTTTTTTTTTGAAATTGATTGATTTGTTTGACGCCATAGGGTTTCTTCAATATTATAATATACCGATCTAAATTACCTGAATATATAACGCTACTCGCCGAATAAATACGTATGTATAGGTATATTATTGCAAACTGTCAGTTTATAAAAATTTAGGTTTTAAAATCCGTTCACCAGAAGCTAGATATAATTGATGATTAATTTTATTGATGAGACAGAATGAAATTTTTATTAGTTTTTATTTTGTGAAATTAATTAACCAATCCATTGCTTCTATCATGTTAGCTGCCAATGAATTTTGAATTATAAATTGTACCAAAATATTAAAGTTCGTAATGAAATGAAGGCTCAGCACGTTGAACTGAAGTAAATAGTAGTGCCTATAGTCCAGATAATAACAGCGATTAAATTAAATCCATCGACATTCATCTTTTGGAATTTTCTACTTGTCGAGCTGCAACGTTAATATCGCTCAATAAAGGTGCAGTGGGGTAAGCTTTATAAACAATTGCCGAACTTCACAATACCTACATTGCAGATATATTTAACAATTTTTTTATTAATGTCTCAACCTCAACAATCTCATTTTACCACTTATTTAAAGAACTTAACAACGCTCCAGTTTAATTTAAATCCAACTTCAATGGCGGATTCATGGTCAGATTTTAAGCCCAATCAATAAAAATGCTGCTACTGGGTGCGATAGTATATCATTTAAATTTGTGTTGCACTTTTAAACTGTACTGGTGCCTATTTTAACGAACCTTATTAGTGCCACAATCACATCTGGAAATTTCCCAGATGTATTAAAAGTTACGAAAATAAGGCGATAAATTAAAAGTGTCCAATTATAGAACCATTTCGGTTTTGTGTGCCACTTTTAAAATTTTCGAATATATTATCTTAACGCGATTCAATTCCTTTTTGTGAAACAACTATTTACTTCATATAAGAACCAATTTGGGTTTTTGAAAAGGTCATTTATACACAGTCAGCAATTGCAAATGCAATGAATGAAATATTAGTGGATGAGGTCGTCTTTGTATTATTCATAGATATTCAAAAAGCATTCTGTGTCGATTTCTTCATTATACTGCACAAATTACGAAAATTGAACCCATCACCTTCTATTCTATCATTAATGGCGCGGCTAGTGTGGAAGATACTATTATAGCTGGTGTTCCTCAGTGATTCATTTTAGGACCCGAATTGTTCCGTTATTATGTTAATGGTATTTTTAACTTAAATTTAAACGGAAAACTTCAGTTGAATGCAGATGACGCAATAATAATCTTTAAAACCAAAACTTCAACAGACTAATATTAAATGATGAAAGAAGATTATTGTCTAACTGCAATAAGCTTACTATTAATTTGAGCAAAACGAATTTTTTAGTCTTAGAAACCAAAAATATATCACTACAATTACCTAATCACTTCTCTATTAATTCTTTTAACATCCCTGAAATAAGTGACATCGAGAAAACTGTTTGGTTGCTACACTACGCTAACGTACAAAGCCAGTTCACTTATATGATTGTTGTGTGGTCATCTGCAGCAAAATATGTACTCGATAAATTAGGCAGACGTCAAAATAAAATTGTAAAAACTATCAAAAAGCTTCCAACATTAATTCCTACCAAACAAATCATCATGTGTGTTCCCTCTGGTCATATAGACCAATTTTTTCAAAAATGAGTTAACCGTTGATTGGTATTGGTGTTTTCGACCATGCTCTCTCAGAAAATATTTTTTGTTTCTATTGTCCTATATAACACAAAACTATGTTGTTTATTTGGCGTTTTAATTCTATTTTGTCCTGTTAAATTCTTCCAAGTAGTTGTTTAGTATCCTATATCCAAAGAAACGGACATGATGCAACATCGAAGTAGTTCTTTAGTGTTCTATCTCACATTTTGACGTTTTTTTTAGTGTACAACGGTTTTTCAGGTTTAGAAACGAGCTCTTTCGAATGTGCTAGTCGGTGTTGCTCTACGTCGTCTAGTTTTCGAGATAATTAGTTCATTTTAGTTCTATCTACACAAATTCAAATACACTATCACCTCAATACAACGGACACACTTTTAAGTCCCATGCAAAACTGAACTTTTTTCATGAAAACCTCCGTTAGTTTAGCAGATACTTCATTAAAGCGGACACGGACAGATATTTCTGCGGTGTTGGGAGCATTAATTAGTTGTGGAATATGGCCAATTATGAGGTAACTTGGCCATTTCTTATCCGATCTTGATGAAATTTAGCATGCACAATGGAAAAGGGATTCTTAAATGAATTTTAGATGAAATTCTGGAATATGGACACTTTGGAAGGAATTTGGGCATTTTTTACCCGATTTTGATGAAAGTCGGCATGCACGATGGAAATGAAATTCTAAAATGATATACATATAACAAGCCATTAAATACATCAAATAACAATTTTAGTATGCCGTTTCCATCGTACAAGCTAAACTTCATCAAAATCGATTAGGAAATGACCAAGTCCCTTCGTAATTGGCCATATTGCAGAATTTCGTCCAAAAATCATTTGAGAATCCCATTTCCATCGTACATGCTGAATTTCTTCGAAATCGAATTAGAAATGGCTACGTTCCTTCCCAATTGGCGATATTTCAGAACTTTAACTAAAACTAGCTTGAGAATCCCATTTCCATCTTTTTTTTTTTTTTTTTTGCGCTGGCGCTACATCCCATAGAGGGATTTGGCCGCTTCATTGTGAAGTTTAGTAATCGTTTTTTCAATGGATAATGAGTGATTCATTCATTGATCCTTACATTAACCAGCCGTGATTTTTTCATCACCCGCCGGGAATCGAACCCGGGACCTCCGGAGCTTAAAGCAAGTATGCTAACAACTGTGCACATGGTGAATTTCATCAAGCTCGGATTAGAAATGGCCTAATTCCATCCTAATTGGCCATATTTGAGAATTTTAAAGCTTGCTTGAGAATCCCATTTCCATTGGAAATGCTCCCAATAAAATTTTTATAAAAAATCACAAATCTGCAGTTCAAGGGAGACTTCACTACAACGGACCCAACTACAAACATATAATAGGCCCGATTCTGCCTTCCAAAAGTTTATGCTATGTTATGTTATTTTTGTTTTTTCAATACAAATTCATATAGGAAACGGGGAAATAAAATAACATAACATGAATTTTATCGTTCCAGAATCGGCCCTAATTATGCACTTTCACTGTAAACAAATTACCCAAACTAAGTCAGCTAAGCTCACATGGAGTACTTTCGAAAGAGAAAATTAAGGACATTGTACCTATGTTTGATTACATGCCACAAGAGAATCAGCAATTTTACAGAATAATTTTAAAAATACTGCACCAGCGGCAACGACCTAATTAATTTAAATCTCGCGAAAATCAAATTATTTAAATATTGATCGAAATATTTGTATTTTATTAAATACTAGCGGAATAGCCCGCTACGCGGCGAGACGCCTCCGGCGACATATTAATAAAGTGTTGAAATCGTGATTTTTATTGTTTCATAAAATTACTAAACAGCACCAATAAGAGTCAATTCAGCGGCATTGAATGATGAATATCATTCATATCAATATAATAAAATATTTAACATTTTTCGGACATTAGAGAGTAAAAAAAATACAAATACCAAACGTTATTTTGAAAATTTAGTTTCTTTATTTATAATAATTTAAAGAACTTCATTATACATATAATTAACAGAATAGATTTTGTTTGACTCCAATTCTCCCTGGTTATTTATATCTTCTATTTTCAGGAAAAGATGTTCCTTGTTGATATAGCTTTTGATAAATCTACATATAACTGACCATTCGAGAAAACTGGCTGTGGTAAATAAATACCGACTTTATCAAACGGTTTAACTTGGCGTTTATAGATTGCCATAGCGAATGATAATTGGAAAGGAAATTGAACTCTTTTAATTTGCATAGGTAAACCAGTATCTGTTGGAATAAGCGAAATTCTATAATAGCAAATGTTCCTTTTACTGTACCAGTTAAAATCTCAACGAAGATTACATTTTCTTTCATATCCTTTATTACTAATCTAGTACCATTGCATAACCCCTTTCTAGTATTTAAATTTCGTAATAATATGACTATAGCTCCTACTTTCAAAGTAAATATATGTGGGGGCATTCCGGATGGTCTTAATTGATCTGTATATTCTACCGGAAATAATTGTATCGATTCATGATCAGTAGAATCTACATTTAAAGAGTCTATACTATTATATGTTCTCACATCGCCTTTCAGTATATTTAAAACATCTTCATTCATTGTTAACGTATCATAATTTAAAGGACATAAAATTGCTTAGTTTTGATATTGATGGATATCATCCGGGGTAAATTTACACCCAAATATTTGTATTACCAAATTTTCTTTAATGCAGCGGGAATAATCCATTTCAATTATATTATCTCCTAAAAAGAATGCTGTTCTAATTTTACCTTCACCAACGTGTAGCAACCAATTTGAAAAATCGTTGTTGTTACGAACTGTCATATTTGTTTTAACATGACATTTTTTAAATTTAGTCCATAATTTGCAAGTTTTGAGGCATGCATAAATATGCTATCAGATCGAGTCCCATGCCGAATTACTGGTAGGGTTTGACGAAAATCACCACCCATAACAAATACTTTGCCCCCCATTAGACTATCAGTTTGCATAATATCTATTATGCCCGATTTCAGAACAAAACAGCAATTCTTCAGTTAAATAATATCTCGTCTCTTTCTTCTTTTATGAAATTGCAACTTGTTTCAAAATTCAAAATCAAGGTTGCATTGATTATATTTCTTTATTACATGAGCATTTTAAAGGTAGAATTAAATATTTGACTTTTCAATATCGCTCAAATAAATATTTAATTCTCCAGTTACAATGCTTATGTAAAAAACAAATAAAATCAGGATAGCATTGATTTTGAATTTTGTAACAAGTTGCAATTTCATAAAAGACGAAAGAGACGAAACATTATTTAACTGAAGAATTGCTGTTTTGTTCTGAAATCGGGCATTAGTAATTTATCAATCGCTAAAAACGTTTTTTTTATGACACATTGAGCATTCATCTAATAAGATTAATTTTGCGTACTCGTATATTATACAGCGTATGTAGATGTACTCGTATATTATGAGTTTTATTTTTCGAAATCAAAGTTCTAAGCACACTTTGTTTGAGTTTTAATTTTTATTCTCTGGGTGTGGTGCGGAAAACGCAAATAATTTTATTATAATAGATTGGTAATTTTAATCAGTCATGAATATGTATATAAAATATAATATTTTAATTAGTAAGTTTTATTTTTTATTGTAAACAATTTTTCTCCTTTTCCTCCTTCTTTGGTCCTATACGACATGCGCTTTATTGTTATTGTAACTTAAAAAAAAAATAAGTTTAACGTAACTTTGGGAATGGTCCTATATCCATTTAGGCTTCAGTTTTACGGCTAATGGAACTTTTATCAGTGGAACATGGAAAGTAATGACAAAGTTTTTTATAAAAGTGAAAAACAATTTAAAATTATCTTGAGAAGAAGAAGAAGATAATTTTTGCTAAAAGTTTAAAATTCGATTTCTGAAAATTTTTACAAATGGCGTATAGGTCAAGAAGGAACTCACATGATGAAATATATTCAACAAACATTTTGCCACTCGATGTGTTGTATACATTAACACGAGTCATTTCTTTTTATCCATGGAATTAAAACTGGCCATGTAAAATGCAACATTCAGTTTCAGTGCATAAGTAAAATTCATGATCATAATATTACCAATAAATATAACACCTAGGCCTCATATTGTATCTAATAATGTGTCTAAATTCGATTAGTTTTATACAATAACCGTCTGCAATTAAACAATAACGCAAATGGCAGAGTTAAAGTTCGATAATTCGGTTGAATAAAAGAGATCACAAGATTAAAATTAAGCAATAGTCCCTTGGGTTTAATAGTCACTGATTTTGAATTTGTGCTCCAAAATAATTCAAGATGGTGGATCCAACACGGTGTAACCTTCAGTAAAGAACTATTTTAAAATTATCAAAAAGTTCACAACACCACATAGAAAAGTTGTTTTAAGGTCGCTCATTACGAAACAAAGGTTAAAAATATTAAATTGAAAAAGCGGATCCAATATGGCCGCATTCATTTGAAATTTTTTAACTTGTATAACAACAATTGGAAAGGATACTATACTTCAGTGTTATACCTAAATTAAAAAGTTGGAATGGAATGTCACGCCTGTGCAGAAAATATAACAGCTGAGTAATGTTTGTTCCCATATGAAATAGCTATAAAAAGTGTTACCACTAAAGCCATATTCAAAAACCAGAAAGTCATTTTGGTTCTGTTACTCCCTAGCAGTACCTTTCAAAAGGGGGCATTCAACAAATGTAAAGTCGCCGAGATTCAGGGGACCGACTCCTCTTGTGTACACACTGGATGGGTTCCACTGCTTTCTGGTTGCACACAGTTTTTAGGATGTCTTGATGGAGAATCTTGTAGCCCTCGCAGTATTCTTTTAATGTACTTAGCATTAAACGTTTCTAAATAGTTAAGCAATCGTTTTTTCCAGGCATTATCCGACTGACTTCATCATCGTTATAATAATCTATCACTGATTGCTTTAGTTCATCGCTGATTCGTTTCCCAGCTTTAGATAAAGGAAGACCAAGTGGGCCTAGTGGTTTTTTGTTGTATTTAACTCCTGTTGCATTTGTGGTATCAGCCATTCCACGCGAAATCAGATACCCATACAGAGGCAAGGTGTGCAATTATTTTGAAATTGGGGCAGATGGTTAATCTGGATAAAAAAAAAATATAATTTGAGTAAAAACTCTCTGGGATCATTATTCACGGAGTACCGTTATAATTCCTTTTTATCGAAACTCGAACGTTGACATCTTCCAAATACGTGTATCTTAAGTATTGTCAGATTTTCACGTGTAATAGCTCGTTAGAAAGATAATTTTACATATTTTCAAAAAGCGTATTAAACTTGGGTGTTAAAGTACAATATAGCCTATGAATTTCAGTTTTAAATAATCTTTTGCTGAAAAATCGAACTATTCATCGTTTTATTTTTATTTTTGTCGTAAAACATTTGAAAATATCTTTCCAACAAGCCATCTTACATGATGGAGACTCAACGCGTTCGAGTTTTATAGAAAAAAACCTCATAACAAATTAGGGCGACATGCCACATTTTAGTACAATTATTAATTCCAAACTACCAAATTCATATTTTTCTTCTAATGTAAAATCACAAAATCTATCAGAATTCGGAAATCGAAGCGCTGCGATGTGGTTGTTATCAATGGGAACGAAACAATGGTAATCGTGAGTTCCCCTGATGGCTTTTACTGAATTAAATTTTTTTGCTAGTGATCGTGCCACCCTTCTGTACTCTTGATTTGTACAAAATCTAAAATTAATGTTTGATTCATTTTTTGTAGCCCAATCGAAAAGCTGTTGCGCTATCGTTATTTGATCAGTATATGGTCGCTGAAGGCTATGGTTTTCGTTGCATTACGTTTGAAGGCACCTCCAATTCCGCCGCAAGTACCTTTTCCATCAGATGTTGCAAAGAAGTGTCATTCAGTATCAAAACCATGATTTGCCTTGTATTGACATAGTTGGTAGAAGTTCTTTTTATTTTTGTACTGCCCGCCAGTTCCATCGGAAAAAAATATTATTTTCTGTATGGTGCTAAATCGTTCAATCAGAAATTTAAATAGCTCCTGATGAAACTGGTACACAGCTTCGTAGTTGTGTTTTAAGCTTTCTGAGATTATTAGAAGGCTCTGGAGGTGCAAGGCGTCATTCTCATCCTTGTAATAGACAGCAAACGGATGAATTGTACATTGTGCATTGGCCCAGTGCCAGCCTTGGGCAGCATCCTATATACATAAAAGTAAAAACAGTAACAATAAATAATAATAAAATATAAACAAATTTGGGGAAAAACAAAAATTGAAATGCAAATTAAATATACTTGAACGACAAAGGAGAAATCGCAGATCACAATGAACTCATCTTGTTGCAATAGTCGTTTCCGCGTAGCTAGATACTCAGCTTGCTGCTTTGCTATGAAGTCATGAGGTATGAAGGCAGCAAGCTGCTTGCTGAATTCTGCTATGAAAACATCGGTTGATTTTGATAGTTTTTCTAAGTTTGACCTGCCTTAAAAATTGGAAATAAATGTTTAGTGTAATAAATTTCATATTCATTAAATTTTATTCTTACCATTTTGATTAATCCACTGTTTGTAAGACACAATGGTTAGTTCATTATCTTCCATAAGGTGACTAAGGTGCTTCTCCATTTTTAATATTCCAGAACAATTTTCGCAAATATTTAAAAAACAATCCATGTTGAGGAATTCACACAACATCATCTTGAAGAGATCACGATATGTATCGACGCCGAACATCCTCTTCATTGGTTCAAATATCAGTAGAACATTCTGATGATAACAGCAAACACAAACAGAATATGTTCCGTATAGTGGTCGAGTGCCAAAAGACATTCTGCCGGCCGCAGCGATGCAAATTTCGAAAATCTAATTTTGCGACCAATATTTTGTTGCTTGAATAGAGCATATGCTTCTGTGAGATTCATGAGAATTAGTCGCCGTCGTTTTGAAATCTTCACATTATTCTCATCGACAATCACATATTCTCTTTTTCCAGCACACGCGCGACTGATATCGGCACTCACATAAAATTCTTTCACAAGCTCTATTACCTCAGGATTGATGAGATTCGTGCCAACTCGCTGTGAGAGATTGCAGAGGATTCCATTTTCTTCCACAAGTCTCTTGGCAAGCAGCACTAAATACATTGTGGTGTTGAACTCCTTGACAATTGTTCGCGCTGACCATGATCGTGGAAGAATTGATAGTATTTTTATTTTAAATCCTTTATCGGTGGTTTCAGCAAATTTAACTTTTAACTGGTTCACCATCTCATTTTCACTACTAGCTGTTTCAGTTTCAGATGCAGTAGAGTCCAATTATATTCCAAAAATATTGCTTGCCAGTTTTTTTTGATATTTGGTCAATTACACTGCGGCAGTACGACTGTGACTTTTTAATTTTGTCGATGATAATCGGTGTAACTCCAATTAGTGGAAGAATTTTATTTAATTCATTTATAAAATTCATTTTGTCCAAATAATCAAATGATGCTGATGATGCGTTAATGATATTGACGACGATGAGGATGATAATTGAGAGGCGACAAATGTGAAATTTGCGCAGTGTCGACATCAACCATGTCAACATTTTCATAGTCTTTGTACCCTTTCAGCAGATCTTTTCGCAATTTCAGGATGGCAGGGGTGTTACAAATTTTCACTGTACTCGGTACCAAGGTAATATTTAGACCCGCTGGCATATCAACAATATATCGTGTTACTGGACGAGTTTTTTTTAAAATTGATTCTACTATGTCTGTTGTGTTTCGGTTTACCAAACGGATTGCAACATTTGCGTTCCATTTTGCACTTTGTACACTTTGCACTGTTTATTTGCCTTTTAATTTTATATTTCGGTAACTATTTATTATCAACACACTGAATATACTAAATATGTATTTCAAAATTTTATTACGGAATTTATAGATAAATTTATTTTAAACAGGAGTGGGCGTGTTAGGTAATAGGAACAGTTACTTGATACTTTGTTCTATTCCCCTATGCTAATTAACTTTGAAAAGGTGAATCATCAAAGTTTGGGTAAATCTTTCTGCATTTAGTTTTTTATTGCTTTTCTTTCTTTTATTAGTCTAAAAAGGAAATTTTTGTGAGGTTTCTGTTAACCATCTGGCAGTTTTATGTTGTTACATGGTTAACACTACAATGACCGAAGCCATAAAAACGCAATCACCAAAGGAAAATTATAGTTGTAGTTGGTAATTTCACTGAAATATTGAATATCGCCCTAATTTGTTATGACGTTTTGTTCTATAAAACTCGAACGCGTTGAGTCTCCATCATGTAAGATGGCTTGTTGGAAAGATATTTTCAAATGTTTTACGACAAAAATAAAAATTAAAAATAAAACGGTGAATAGTTCGATTTTTCAGCAAAAGATTATTTAAAACTGAAATTCAAAGGCTATATTGTACTTTAACACCCAAGTTTAATGCGCTATTGGAAAATATGTAAAATTATCTTTCTAACGAGCTATTACACGTGAAAATCTGACAATACTTAAGATACACGTACATATTTAAAATATGTCAACGTTCGAGTTTCGATGAAAACGAATTATAACGGTACTCCGTGAATAATGATCCCAGAGAGTTTTTACTCAAATTATATTTTTTTTTTATCCAGATTAACCATCTGCCCCAATTTCAAAATAATTGCACACCTTGCCCCCGTAAATGTGTTTTTTTTTGTCCGATTTCGCGTGGAATGGCTGGTGTATGGTTAGTGACTTAGTGTTTGAATTTGCTTTTCAGTTGCTCCATGAATTAGCCCTTATTGCGTTATCCATTGATTGATTAGCAAGGTTCTCGATTCCAGGAATCAAAGATGGTGATGTTGATGGTACTATTGCAGCTAAATTGATTCATTTTTGTTGTTGATGCTGTTGCCTAGCTCCTAGTTTACTGGCATATATGAGCGGCATTCCAATATCTGGTAATATCTCATTGATTTTTTTAAGGACGCTCGCATTTTGTGTTTAGCGTTCTTCACTATCACTCCTAATTGAACTTATTTCAGAATCTACTGCAGTTGATGGCGATTTCGGCGTAACTGCGGAACTTGATGATAAAGAGACTGGAATGTCTCTGTTTCAATTTTTCGACGTTTAAAAGAAAGTCCCGTCAGTGACGGGTTTTCGCTCAGAATTCTTACGGACAATACCGATTTTTGTGAAATAAGGATATAAGTAGGGAATGGCTCAAGGAACAAAAGTTATATAGTGCCTATATGTGCTTTCACCTTGGGGGTGGTTGCCACCCCTTCTAGGAGGTGGAAATTAGTACACTCAATGGAACCACAGAAATCGATAGAGGGATGAATTATAAGCAAAAAATATCGTATGAAGTTTTTTCGGTAAATCAATATTTTTCGAGTTATTCGCGATTGAAAATGTTGATTTTTCATCTAAAAAATGCATGTTTTAGAGCGATTTTTCACGAATAACTCGAAAACCTTACGTTTCATCAAAAAAATCTTTCATGAACAAAATAAAGCCTATAAAATAACAAATTGATTGGTTTATTTTTATTTCTTACGAACCGAGTTGGGGCCCGTTGAAAGTGAATGTTTGTTCGCCAAAACTGAATTCAAACCTTTCAACATTAAATAACGGAAAAACGACAAATTTTTGGAAAAAAACTTGTTATATGTTTTTTCAAGTACTTGAAAAGACCTTTAAAATTAGCTTTAGTAAAAGTTGTTAGCATGAAAAAGTACAGAGTTATGATAAAAATAAAATGGCGATCTCGTGTTTTCGGAGAAAAATCAGCAATGAAACAAATGGATTAACCGAAAGAATTGAAATTAAACGAAATCCATTTGCAATGTATTTTATTTAGGTACTAACAATAGGTTCTAGAAGTTTGAATGGTTTAGAATGTCTAGATTTGAAAAGAAGTTTGATCCAATTTTGAAATGATTCTTCAAATTTTTGAAAAAAAATTCTTTTTTTCACCATAACTCAAAAACTAAAGAAGATACGTACAAAATGCGAAAGTATAAAAATTAAGGGTTTCCTTGCAAAAAATTTCTCTAGGATGAAAATTTAAGTTCGCATTTTAGTATCAGGAACACCTTCCCCGAACCCTATAAACTCAGAAATCTCAAAACCGAAGGGTTCAAAAAGTTCAACCTCACAGGCCTTGTAGCCCTTGAAATTCCCTTCAAAATGGTTTTCAGAACATTTAAAATTAAGGAAGTTATTGTTAAAAAAACAATCGAGTTTTTCGACTTGGAAGTTCGGTTTGCCGGATTTCGATTCGGAATATTACGTATGCCGCTATTATACGAGATTTTTCGAGATTATTCGTATTATTGTTTAGGTTGAATTGAGCACTGAGTTAGGTGAGGACTTCCAGTTTTTCTTCAAGATTCATTTTTCATTTGATTTGCTTCGCAATTAGCATTGACTATTCTAGGATCCTAATTTCTTTCAAGATTTCTTGAATGATTCGAAATTGTTTGAGAATATCGAGATTATAATGGAAGATAATTTGTGGTTTTTCGAGTCTATGTAAGTTGCGTTGAAGTTATGTGATGCTATATGGAATAGGTGACTTGCATATTTCGATATTTTATTATGTTTTTAAAGGTTATTTAAGATTTTTGGTATTACTCCAGTTTAGCTTGGAGTTGATTTAACCAAAGCACAAAGTTATATGAGCACATAAGGTTGTCGAAATTCAATATTTTGGAATTTTGTACTAATCTAGATTTCATGAATTGAATGGAACGCTTCTAAATTTATTCGTAGTTTTAACATTTTTCGACATTTTCGAGCTTTCCGTGACCACTCAAATTCTCTTTTTCCCCCCATTTACGTGATGATATAAAAACGTGAACAAAAAATGTTCGTGAAGTTGTTGGCCACTATCTTGTTTGCCAAGTACGTTTCGCTCAGTTGACGGGGAATTATAAATGGCATTTTTGATTTGTGTGTTTATTTTATATTAAAAAATCTGAATTTCTGTACACAAGCAATGCATATATTGAATTCATAGAACAATCGCCTCTGATCTTACCGGATTTCGGTAACGTACACCTTAGCCAAAATCTGAAATTTGCAATTTAACTTCGATTGTAATGGTTGATACCTAACAGGTTCTGTAGCCTGTAATTTCCATGCCAACTTGCATTTGAATCCTAACGAACATCTTAATATTAAATATTATTATCAACGGATTGGACCTAAGGGAATGGTTACTGTAAGCAGGAAAATAAATAATAAAGCGTGTGTTTCATCAGAAGATTATGTGTCTTAAGTTTATACCAAATGAATCCTAAATTAAACCTCAACAACAAAACTGTGCTTGTAAAGAAAGTTATTAAGATTTAAGTTCTTTAGTTGCACTAATTTCTTTAAAAAGCTAAAGAATACAGTAAAGGGTTTTTAAAAAATCACAGCGAGGTGCCATAAAAGCCAAGCAAAGGGTGACCAAACCTTTCATTGTGCCATTCCCATTCTGCGGTTTGAGTAAATAAATCATTAAAAAGGAGGGTCCTTGAAGGGTCCCGCCCGCTTTTGCAATGCACACTTAATATTTCGCTGTTCATAAAAAAAAAACTGAGACCTTGCAATGTTTTGTTTGTATGTGGCTGTCTTGATATTTATCGTTAGATTGATTCCTACTTCCACGTGTGCGACCTCTATTCCTTCCAAAATGTTGGTTCGATTACCATATTATCAGAAACTTGATAGGTGGCACAATTAGACTGACTTGTTGCACATACCTTACTTCTTGAAATCGTTACTCGAAGTACCAGACCAAAAGCTATTATGTGTCTTAATTATTTAAAATGGTAACCAAATTTTTTTAAATACATACTTGATTTATTGCCTAAATACCATACTTCGAATAATTAGGTTCATTGGTTTTCATTTCAAATTAACACACATACACACTCGAATACATACAGATATACATATGTATACATTAATACTTCAAATTCAATTAATCTTATGAATTTGTATTAATTTATGATTATTTATTATTCAATTTTATGCTTGTTGTTTATCCGCGTCATCATAAATTTTCTGTGTTGCTCAAATATTGTAAAAAAATTTATAAACATCATCAATGCACCTTAAGTGAATACATCACAAATATGCTGTAGTAAATATATAATACGTAAACCTACTCATACAATACTTATATCATAAATTATGTGCACAACAACAGTATTGAATAAAACTTAAGTTTATGATACATAAAAATGATTGACTATTCAAACAGACAGCATATTAAAGTTTTATGGCAATGATTCTGAAGATGTTTTGTGATGATGATGATACTTTCTTTATACATCTGTTACATAGAGGTACAATACGTGCATCTTATGGATATTTCACACTTCAATAATATATCAAGATTTAAGTGTGTGTGTGTTTATAAACTGTACGCCTTGGTCTTTTCTATAATCACCGGATGAAGGCACAACTTGATATCTCTCTGGCTAATATAAAATTTATGTTCTGCAATTTGTTCTGTTGATGTTTTGATGACCAACGGAGGTTGATGTTTGTTTGTTTACCCATAAATTCTTTAATTTAATCCATCAATAACATTTGTCTGTCTATATTCAATATATGTATATAAATGTTTCTCACTTTACAGTTTTTATTGATTTTTTTTTTGTTATCTATAAACTATAACTATACATATACGAAAATGATTAATGGATGAAGCTTTTATATTGATTACAATTTGGTTTTTTATTGTAATATTCTACGATTATCTGAATCAGTTATGTGCGTGTATGGTAGCAGGTTTTTAAAGTTTGTGAAACCGTGTCAGGTCGCCTACCATCATAAGTCATATTTGAACTTGGGCTAGCTATGGAAGGGGGCAGCTTTTTTTTTGATTAATTCGATTTTGGATCATTTTTCGTTACTCCCTCAGAAATAATACATTAGTTTATCCAGTGACCAGTTTTTTACATTTCATGTTGTACGATTTAAGCAAGATATCTTTAATATTACGAAGTACCTCACAATTAAAATGAAACCAACATATTAGAGGGCAGGGACCAAATTTATAGTTTTAACGAGCTCCGCGATTGTCTTGTATTCGAGGTATTAAACTTTAACTCAAAATCTTTTGATTTTACCTTTTTTTGCAAAATAAAAACCAAAATATTTAAATTTGATGAGGGGTGGCATCTACCGTAAGATAGCATAATTAATTATTTTTTATTTTCATCACAAAATTTGCTTTATGGAAAATCAATAGAAAGCGCTTAATTCTCATTAGATTCCTCTCCAAAAAATAATGTTTTGTAGAGAAGGGGTAGGGAAGTAGCGGTGGATGAAATAACTGAACCGTTACTATTTATTTATAAAATTGTATGTCCATGTAAAAGAAAAACAACGCAATAATAATAGTTATAAAAAAATAACGATAAGAAAGAACCTGGGTCCCAATGTAGGACTCATCGCAAACCGTTCTTGGCATTCGAAAACCTGCCTAACAAATTTTTATTAAAATCGTTTGAGCTGTTTCCGGAACCATTATTGATACAAAGAAATAAGCAATGTATGCAACAATGGTTTCAAAAACGGCGGAAACGATTCTGATAAACAATTCTGAGGGGATTTTTCGGATGCCAGAATACAGTTGCGATAAGTCCTGATTTCGGGAATAATCTTAGGAGTAGCCTCCTTTGGGGCTCTAGTTCCGGTTCTTAGTTTTTTTTTCTATTTACTGTTCTTGCGTTATTTTTTTTTCTTGTTTTGTGACTTTTTATTAAATTAGTTCCGAATACGACTCGATGGGTCCTGAATACATCCAATTTGAATGAAGCTAAGCGGGTTTTCAACCGATTTATCATAGATGAAACTTGGCTTGTGACATGAAAATTAGAATACAAAACGAGTTGCAGAGATAGTTCTGGAAAATTGCCAATTTGATTGAAACTATGCCATTTCTTAACCGATTGAAATGAAACGCGAATTATATGATTAAAAATATAAGGTGATACTTAAAACATAGGTTCTGAAAATTAACTGAACTCCCAAATTTTATTGGTTATCCTTAACTAAACCTCTTAACTCAATCATCAGCTCATCTTCCTCCTTATTACAACTCAACCTCCAACTCAATCTTAATGCAATCTTAAATACATACACAAATCAAACGACAACTTAACCTTCAACGTAATCACCAATTCAATCTTAAATCAACTCTAAAATCAACCATTCACCTTAATCCAAATCAACCCCCAAATAATTTCTCAGCTCCTTACTCTAAACTCAGTTCTTGTGATGCAAATGTTATTCCAATAACAGTTCCTGATGTGGATTTGGAAAATGGCCAATTTGATTGAAACTTGCCAATTGCTCAACCGATTGGGGCGTAACTCGATCTATATGATGAAAATGGCCAATTTGAATGGAGCAAGGCGAGGATGCTGGAAAATAACCATTTTGAATTTAACTGAGAAACTTCTTAATCAATTATGGATGAAATTCGGATTTTAAGGTGAAATTTTAATTTCAAAATGAGCTCCGGGAACTAAGCAATTTCTCAACCGATTTGGACGGAACTCGGTTTGTATGATGAAAATGATAAATTTGAAAGGAACAACATGGGATCTGTAAAAAAGATCAATTTATTTATTTACCAGCACTACCAAATAGCATAGGGTTCAATACTAATAGATTTTGTATATAAAAAAAGGGTTACAAATTATTATTATTTACGCGCGATCAGTTAGTTCATCAATTCCATAATTACATTATACCTCAACCAGTTCACGACTTCCTTTATCGCAGTTACTTCAGCTTGAAAAATGCTACAATTGTCAGGGAGACAGAAGGAGAGGTTTAACATAAGTTCCTCGCAGTTCCCCCGTTTCCCCCGTTTTGAACCATCCTTGAAGAAGTTTTTAACTCCTGGTTCCAAAACTGCATCCATCATCCAGTCCTCTCTGGATAAAATAGGCCTAACAAAAGAAATATATGATGTCTTAAGAGTGTATGGGTCAGAGAATTGACCAGCATGTTTCTTTGTGAAACCTAGCATCGAGCCGGCCTTAACTAAAATCATTTCTAAATCAATAAATTAAGTAACTCTATCAATATCCACGTCTTGTAAACTGTACGGAGCTACAATTAAATTCTTAATTCTTGCAAATGCCGTAATTTTATATTTGGGGATTATTATTATTATTATTAGTTGAGGGCCATGTGGGCGTTCAAGCCACCCCGCACTGCGACCTAAAAGATTTTTTGTGCATGGACCCTACTTAATGAGCCGTCCAGTCAATATTCAGGCTCTTAATGAACCTGACAATACTGCCGGCCGGTATATGATGCATACCATCCGGGCTCATTACTCTCCCTCCTAGATGTTGTAACCTTTTGCAGAAAATGGCTGGGCAATGGCACAGAACATGTTCCGCTGATTCCGCTTCCATGTCACAGAAGCGACATCTATCCGTCGAACTTAGGCCCATTTTCTTTAGGTGATACCTTAATGGGATGTGACCTGTGAGGAAGCCGGTAAGCAGCCTCAACTCAGGTTTCCTAAGTACAAGACATTCCTTGGCCCTGGCCGACGAAGGTGAAATAAATTCCTTCGCCTGTCGCAAACCTGGAATTCCGCGCCAGTAAGAGGACTTTTGCACATCCTCCCAGCGTTTAACTGCTGCCCTAAGGTGCCCCTTAGAGACGCCGCAGAAGGGCTCTGGTCCAATTAATGGAAAGGCAGATCCCTCGCGGGCGAGGACATCAGCTGCCTCGTTTCCCACAATTCCAGTGTGACCTGGCACCCAAACAAGTGTTACCTTATTTGAGCTAGCCAGCAATTTAATAACCTTCAGACAATCCCATACCAGCCTTGACTCAATGGTAAAAGACCTAAGAGCCTTTAAGGCCGATTGGCTGTCTGATACGATATAAACCTTTGCGTCGTTTAGGCCTTTAGATATGCCTATCCTAGCACAAAGTTCTATAGCATGCACTTCTGCTTGAAAGATGGTTGCATTGGTACCCAAGGACTTCGAGAGTGATACTCCACTCCCATGTATTCCTACCCCCGCCCCATCTTCCGTTTTTGATCCATCTGTAAACCACACCAATGACCCTCGGTCAAAGGATGGTCCCCCTGTACTCCACTCCTCCCGGTCAGGTAATCTAACACAAAAGGGTTTGTGGAAATCCAGTTTGGCTGGCATACAGTCGGAAGGCATTCCTATAGTGGGATCTGTCTGAAACTCCTTAAGGATCTCCAGATGGCCCACCATATTGCCTGGTTTGATGTTACCCTCCGCCTGCATCTTAAGGGCCATAGTAGCAGCATCCTTTTTTATATGCAGATGCAATGGAGTTAGTCCTAGGAGTGTCTCCATTGCTGCGGTCGGACATGTTTTCATTGAGCCCGTAACCCCAATGCAGGCCATACGCTGAACCTTATTCAATAAAGTTTGCGCTGTCCTTTGTTGAGTTTTAGGCCACCACACTAGCGATGCGTAAGTGATCATAGGCCTAATAATTGTTAGAAATGACCAGTAGATCATTTTTGGTTGTAGTCCCCAAGTACGTCCATAGAGTCTCTGACAGGCCCAAAAAGCCTTTGTGGCTCTATTTTGAATTTTTTGTGTATGTTGTTCCCAGTTCAGTTTATGATCCATGATAACCCCTAGATATTTAACCTCTTTGGAAAAGGCAACAATAGTACCGTTTAACGAGGGAGCTATAAGCGAGAGCTTTCTCCTCCTCGTAAAAGGGACAATGACAGTTTTGTTTGGATTGACACTAAGTCCTTCCTTGTCACACCACTGCCATATCAAGTTGAGTGCATTTTGCATGAGATCAGAGATGATCTCATCAAACCTGCCTCTAATCACGATAGCCACGTCATCCGCATAGCCCTGGACATCAAACCCATGGCTATTCAGGAGGACCAGTAGTCTATCAATAACCAATGACCATAAAAGAGGAGACAATACACCTCCTTGGGGACAGCCCTTTACGGCCCTGATGGTTACTGACTCGCCACCTAATGTGGCTGTAATATCGCGATATTTCAGCATGGAGCGGATCCACCTAGTTGTAGACGGCGGAACCCCCTTCTCCATGGCTGCCCTCTCTATTGAACCATAGGAGGTATTGTCAAATGCCCCCTCAATGTCCACAAAGGCACACAGGGCAATTTCCTTAAAAGCCACCGCTCTTTCAATCTTTGTGACTAGACCACTAAGAGCCATCACAGTTGATTTGCCAGCTTGATAAGCAAACTGGTTCCGATGCAGTGGGTTATTTACAAGGATTTCATTTCTTATTTGATTATCCAGGATTTTTTCCATCGTCTTCAATAGAAACGATGTCAGGCTAATTGGCCGATAAGCCTTGGGCTGGGTGTCCAGACGACCCCCTCCCTTTGGTATAAAGACCACATTTACTTTCCTCCATAGTTTCGGAATATAGTTAAAAGCATAATTTGCCCGAAACAACTGGACCAAGCTGGGGAGTATTTCCTCAATACCTTTTTGAAGTAAAGCCGGAAAGATACCATCCCCTCCAGAAGATTTGAACGGTTTGAAAGAGCCAATAGCCCATCTCACCTTGCTGGGTGTGAACATTTTTCCAGAGAGGCTCCAGATCCTACTGTGGGGTGAAAAGTCTACCTCACTTGAAGGGTCATGCGGGTCCTCCTGGGTACCTACCACTATTGAGTCCGGAAAGTGGGTACCTAATAGTAACTCCAGGGTTTCCTTCCGGTTTTCAGTGAACATCCCGTTTTGCTTCTGAAGAAGCCCCAAACCATTTGAGTGATCCCTAGCAAGGACTTTCTGGAGACGAGCTGCAGAGGGTAATTCAATGATTCCCTCACAGAAGTTTCTCCAGGTAGCCCTTTTGGATCTTCTTAATTCCAGATTATATTCCGTTAAGGCCATCTTATACTCGCCCCATTCCCCGGTGCGTTTAGCCTTATTGAATAACCTTCTAGATTTTTTCCTCAGCTTACTCAGCGCCCCGTTCCACCAAGGGACCAACTTAATGGACTCTCTTCGCTTAACTGGGCAGCTGTTTTCGTAAGCCGAGTGTATAGAATTATGCAGCTGGTTTGAACAGAATTCCAAGCCCTCTGGAGACTCTATGTTCCCCATTACCGAGGGCATTTCTGATTCGAGTGAAACTCTATAAGAGTCCCAATCGGTCAGTTTTGGAATTCTTATCTCCTGCCGCTGCATGGCCTCGGCCGCCAAATCGAATCTGATGTGCAAGTGATCCGATAAGGAGGCCTCTTCAGACACATGCCAATTTTTAACAAAACGACTAAAATGCGGACTAGCGAGGGTCAAATCTAGGACCTCCTGTCTAATCGCATTTATGAAAGTAGGTTTCCTTCCCCTATTGACAATATCTACATTGTTAGTAATTATATACTCAAAAAGGTACTCACCCCTATTATTGATGTTCGTGCTGCCCCACATCGTGTGGTGTGCATTTGCATCGCATCCTATTAGGTAAGCCAGCCCATTGCGCTGGCAATGAGCTATAAGCCGCCTAACTTCGAGAGGAGGTATCATTTCCGAGTCTCCAGGAAAGTAGGCGGAGGCCATTATAGCCTCCTGTTTCCCTCTTTCACCCAGAACCTAAGATATTTATACCCCTAGATATTTGGGGATATTTAGAGCTAATTAAACCGATACGAATTATGTTTGTTGACAATTTTTTGAACAAATAGATCGCATACAAAATTTCGTAAAACCGGTTAGTCATAATTTCGATACATACTTGTCATTATAAAGGAAATTCCAGATTGATGAACGAGCCAGGTCTTTACAAGGTTGCACAGCTGGATGTAAATTATCGTCAGTGAAAACCATTACCAGAAGGGAGGGTTACCAAATGGTGTAAGTATTCCGTTAATTCGTTTCCAATTTAAGTTTAGAAAGTTAAAATCTCCCACTATGCACAAATAATCATTTCCTTCCATTTTGGACTGGATTTTATTTTTAAATATATCGATAAATTCATTACGGAATTCACAAGTAGATTTCCCGGGAGCATGCGTTGCAGAAACGAGATTTCCTTTATGGCCATATTTACCTTTACTAAAAGGATGAAAATATCGCCGGATATTGACAGTTATAATGATCGTTCAGATAGACATCGACACTTTGGTAATTTTTAGTGCCAACCTTGCTTTTTAAATTGTCTCAGATAGGGAAGTCCAGGATCTGCAGCCGAAATCTTTGCATGCCCAAGCCTTTAACACAGCTTCCAAAATAGTTTCACGATAAAAAGTTGCGTCTATCTTCATGCCATGGTTAAAAAATACGAGCTGGGAAGCCTCAATAGCAATTGACGCCTTATTGCATGATAATTCCAAATCGCGATCCAGGTGATTATCGTTTTTATGCTCTGAGAACACATCAAATTCTTCACCACGTTGTACAACGCCAAATAATAATTGAGATGGGATCTGTTAGTGTTTAGATGTTTGATGAATTGAGTTATTCATACTAAATTCAACACGAGTCAAGATTTTAGTCTAGTTCGAATGTTGTACCGGTTCGCTTAATTTGCTTAACATTAATTTCAAAACACATGATCAATATTTCGGTCTAATAAAAAGGTATTGAAATCTAATGATGTGAACCAAGTACCCCGATCGCTTACAATGAGTCTAGGATGACTATAATATCCAAATACAATATTTACATAAGTCTGCACACACTTCTTTTGTACTCGGAAGTATGAGAAAAGCCCCAAACAAGATTGAATCTGCTTGATGTTCGTAGGAATTGGATAATGACGGATTGCCTCAATATGGCTGTTGCTTGGTCGTGATTTACCAAATATCCCAAGTACTCAACCTCAGTAAAACAGAATTTGCATTTTGATAATTTTAATTCCATCCGAAATTCACTAATTCTTCGTAAAACATTTTGCAACAAATCAAAATGTTCCGGAATCGTCCTAGCTGCTATCTGAATATCATCTTAATAAACTCTCTTAAAACACCAAAAATCAACCGTTGAAAACTACTGGGACCATTTTTAATTCCAAGATATTCAAGCTGACCCTGTGGTGTTACGAACGATGTATGTATAACAAATTGAATCTTCTGCCATTTTGACATGGTGAAAACCACTGCACAAATTAAGTACTGTGAAGTATTTTTTTCCTTCCAAGTACTCTAAGCAGTCCTCAATAAGCGAAAGTGGGTAATTGTTGCGAATGGTTAGTTTATTTAATGCCCGATAGTCGACACATATCCGTGTTTCACCACTCTTTTTTTTGATAAGCACGTTAGGTGATGCGTATGGCGAGTCACTTGGACGTATAGTGTTTCTTTTCAATAGATCAGTAATGATTTGGTTAACTTCATTTTCTTTCATTTTTCACTATAAACTATTGTTAAAAATATACGGTAATGCAAGATGGCCGTCAACTCCGTCAAACGATCGGAAGCGATCGGTAATTCAGTCAAAGCACGTGACGACCAACTTCCAGTGGAATCAGACTCATTGACAACAGTAGCATCATAAGCACAGAAATAAGTTCTATTCAAAATAGCGGTTTTATTCAAACTTTGGTTTAATTCAATATTTGATGATACATTGTCCGATTTTAATGACAAACAAATGTCAAATGCATCCATAAAATCCTGACCAAGTAATATAGGCACCGGCAATACATCATCTGAAATAATCAAAAGAGACATAGTTTTCACGATGCGATCAAATTTGACAATAATCTGGACTTTCCCGTGAATAAACAATTTGGTGTTACCTTATCCACGATAGTTTGAGTAAATTTGCTACACTTGAAACAAGCTCCTGGTTCGCGTTTGGCTTTGTTATAGTCTTTAGTCACTGTTGCTGCGGAAGTAGATGATGCGGTATGTTGTTACTACGACGATGATGTTGTTACTAATTTAGTTAGCGTTTGTGCTTTAATATCGTAGAAGAAGAGCTTTTAATTGTTCTATTGTAGCGGCCGTATACAATACAGAAACAGCAACACTATTATCCCGAAGTCCCACTGATCACAAAATCAATCAAGTCAGTGTCATCTACTTGCGCCGCACCAGCAATCTCCTGTATGGCAATGACATATCGACTCAATGATTCACCTGTTTTCAATTTTCGGGCATCTAGCAACTGAAATTTTTTTTGACGAGTCTGAACACGAATCAAATTCTTTTAACAACTTCTCTTTCAAGTTCATCCAAAATTTAACTTTCACAGTTTGAAAAAAATATTTTTGCAGTCCCATCCAATAAACGGCTTGCACTAAGAAATCGTAATTTCTCATCGCAATTCAATGGTGCCACAACTCACTCGTAATCATCAATTCAAATTTTAATACAATAAGTGTCATCGCCTGTAAACTTAGCGATGGCATGTTCAATATCTGAAAATTTATACCGTTTGTTGGTTTCTAACCCCTTACGCAACGCTAGTTGTAACATCATTATTTTATGACGCTTCCAGTTCAGCGTCCTCATCAACTGCCTCAAGTATTTATTCACTTGATAATGACAAACGCCCACTGTTTTGCCCAGAAAGGACAGAAATGTCCTCATCACTCTCCTGATCATCTTTTCCGTCAACGCGATGACCA
Source organism: Tipula helvola (assembly GCA_963556165.1). Taxonomy (NCBI): domain Eukaryota; kingdom Metazoa; phylum Arthropoda; class Insecta; order Diptera; family Tipulidae; genus Tipula; species Tipula helvola. Next base: position 11,396,928 of record OY744481.1, on the reverse strand, counting down.
TGGTCATCGTGGACAGTGCACTGTCTGAATATTCTGTTGGTACCATGTGCTCAACCAACAAATTTCGCAGTTGCGACACAGTAGCCGTCGATCAAAAGGAAATATTATGCTCCATATCCAAAACAGCGTCACAAAAAGTATATTCAATAAAATACTGTCCACTAGAATTTATTGATTATTACTCCACATCTGAAGTTATAATTCACTGTTTAATAATTTATTTTAAACTGTTTTTATACCCTGTATTAATTACGATCCTTCTTTATTCACTGCTGTTCTGATAATGGTTCTTCACCCATTTTCCTCTTCACGTTATTCTTACAATACCAACCACCGACAAAGTGGTGGCAGTACAAATCAAGAGTGAAGATAGAAATGATTAGATTTGAATGGGTTGGGTACGAAATCTCCCATTACAAAATCGCTTTTACAAAATCTCTACTACAAAAATTCTTAATTACAAAATCTCCTTATTACAAAATCTCCTAATTACAAAATCTCGCATATAATTTTCCCCGTAAATATATGAAATCGCGCGATTTCATATATTTACGGGGAAAATTTTATGCGAGATTTTGTAATTAGGAGAAAAGATTGGGAGCCCCACTTTATCCATCATTTCATAATCCACTGTTTTTAAAATTAATCTTTTTAGAAGAAAACCGCCTTTGGACAAATCCATCATTGTTAAAATCCACCTTTCCTAAAATCCGCACCCAATTTTGGCAAAATCTACTATTGACGAAATCAATTATTTGCGAAATTCACCATTACAAATTTCAAAAATTCTTAAAATTCAAATTATTCTTGAGATTTCAAAGTTAATAAGATTTATTTGAAACACAAGGTTTACAGGATTCGTAAGATCGATAAGACTCACGAGATTCATACAATTTATTAGATTCTTAAGATTCGAAAGGCACACAAGATTCAGAAGATTCATAAAATTAGCGAGATCCATAAGATATTCATGAGATTCATAAAATTAATAAAATTCATAGGATTAATACGATTCATAAGATTAATAAAAGTTGTATAAGATTCATGAGGTTTGTACGATTGATAAGATTGGGAAAATTCATAAAATTCACAAGATTCCTATGTTTTATAAGATTCGTTTAAGTTCATAGAATTCAAAAATTCATAACATTGAAAATATATTCTTGAGATTCCAAAGATTCATAAGATTTAGCTTATCCACAATGTTCTTAGGATTCGTAAGATTAATGTGGTATATGACATTCATAAGTTCATAAGATTCGTAGGATGCACAAGATTTATACGACTCAAAGGATTCATAAGGTTTATTTGATTCATAAAATTAATCAAGTTAATAAAATTAGTAAATTCACTTGGTTCAAGATTGGCAAGATTCATGAGCTTAATAAGATTTATAAGATTTTTAAGATACATCGGACTTATAAGATTCGATGAACTTACAAGAATCATAAGATTTGAAGATAAACAGGACTCATAAGATTCGTTAAGACTCACGATATTCAATAGATTTATAAAATTCGCTTAAATTTATGGAATTCAAAACATCGTAAGATTGATAAGATTTATGAGATTCATAAGATTCTTCAAACTTATGAGATTCGATTCAAAAGATTCATAAATAAGATCAACAAGTTACATTATATTCACAACTGAATGGGTAATTTGGAAAATTTAGAATAATTTTCTGGGAAATTCATTTTAAACTCAGAAAGTTTTGTGAACCAATCCAGTATGTGAAACTAATGCCAATTTCTGTGAAAATTAGATAAAACACTGGATTATACGAAGTTCTGGAATATGGCCAATTAGGATGAAATTTGGTTATTCCTTAACCGATTTTGTGAAATTTGGCATACGAGATGGAAATGGGATCTACATTATATAATTCACAGTGTGCGGCGTCACGCTATGTATTTTCTTATATTTCCAATTTAGATATTCTAAGTTTATAACTGAATAGTCTGAGTGACATAGGTGTTGACCTGTTAACAAGAAATTTCGAATAGAAATTGTTTCGGGTTCGCTGCTCACCAAGGACGTTTTGCATTATTTTAATTTTTTTATTTTTATTTTGTAACGGTATTTCATTGCGAATTGAAAAATATATTTCCAATCGAGAGCAGCTTAGGAAACAATTTTCCATCATCTTGGCCTTGCAATGATGATTAACAAGGCTCAGGGACAACCGTTCGATAATTGTTTTTGCCGGAATCTGTTTTTGCTTATGACCAGCTTTATGTAGCTTTAACGCGAGTGCGAAAACATGAGAACCTTAGAGTACTGATCAACAATTCCTCAAACTAAGGCGCAATATTAAATGATAACCGTACTTTTACATGAAACGTTATGAAAAAAGAATTTCTTCAATTAATATTAAATTATCTATTTCCTATTCTTCTAGAAACACACATTTTCCTTTTCAGGCTATGTTGAATCTTCAGAAACTTCCGTCAGTTTTGACGGGCAATTACTACTTATAAAATAATTTTTTGATAAAGCTCTGGAATATGGCTAATTAGGATGTAACTTGGAGTTATTTCTTCACCGATTTTCGATCTAACTCACAGTAGATAAACCTCAACAGCTACCTGGTTTACAGAAACTTCATTAAACTATAATTTTTATGATATTGCCTGTTGAAATTTTTGTGAATCTGGCACCGGTTAAGGTTTCTAATATGGACATGCTCGCAAATTTAATTACAATTAAAGAAATATAAGAAAAAGTGGGTGACAGCACGCGCAGCTTGAGCGATACTTCTAATGGTATAGGTTCCAGTAATAGAAAAATGATTTTAAAATCTCATTTCCGTAGTGCATGTCGAGTTTCATCATAATCAGTTAAATAATAGCCTAGTGTTTTATACTTACCAGCCATATTCCAGAACTTAATCAAACAATAATTTTAGGGTCCCATTTCCACATAAGTTCAATCCTAATAGACTGTATTCCGCAAAATAACTCCAAAACCATTTCAGGATCCCTTTTCCAAGATGCATGTCAAATTGCATGTCCGTTTTTTCGGAAACCGGTTAATCTCCATGCCCTACTTCACATGTCTTCTAATTGAGGCATTTGGTTTTCTTTGGCATAATTGTTATGACCCCTTAGCGAGGCCTTTCGTTAGTTAAGGGTTAAAATGCCAATCCATTTAGTTGCTCCTAGCTGATTATGTTTTGTAGGTAATTCTTGCGGTGCCTGAGCGCCTTGGAACTCTTCAATTGGAGGGATTATCCGGGTTAATAATTCTTCTAAGGGTCTGACAAATATTTTGTACTAATTTTGTTATTATAGATTGAACGTTCAAAACCTACCTGGCCGTCTTTTTAAACATTTTTATTAACTTCGGTTAGGTAAACTAATTTCGACTTAACATGGATAAAAGACTCACTCATTTTCGATTCGAATAGAGTTTATGTATCTTATTTCACGAATAAAAGTGTGTGTATGTTCCGCTTTTTGATTACGCTTTTTCTATTGCGATATCAGTTTGTTGCGTACTTTCTCTTTCTTACACTTCGATAAAGTATAACACCAAACATGTGAGCGGTAAAGAATCATGAATAGCTAAGTATGTAGTAGAAATAGAATAAAGCTGAAATAGCAGGATAAAAGCATAATTGAAAAGCGAGATAGAGTACAATTTTATTCTTGAAACAAGAGATGAAACTCTATCGAAATCGAATCAAAAGTGATGTTATAACATTCCACCCCAGATCTATAAAAGACAAGGCTAATATTATGCAATTTTGGTTACTTTTCTTTTAAGTGAAGAATCAAATATAGGTTACATGTACAGGGTGCGTTTTATGTTCCAGGTCGATGTTTTTTTTTTAATAACTTTTAAATGAAATACAAATTTATAATTTATATTTTATTGATTCAATATATGGTCTTTAACATTATGTATAGAATATAATGTCGGTCAAGTGGCCGCCTCTGGTCATGGCACAAAGATGAGCTCTTTTAAGCACATTTTTAACCAGGCTTCTGGTGTTATTTCAGCAATTTCATTTCGAATGTTGTCCTTAAACATCGAGGTTGTGGTTGGTTTATTGCTATACATCTTTTCTCTCAAGTATCCCAAAGGATGAAATTGGGAGAGGTTAAATCAGGGGATTTTGGGGCCAGTCGATATCACCACTTTTTGAGTAGAACGAGCTGTGTGTACCACATGCTCTGTATGGCTAATTGATCTAATTCGGACACAAGAAAGTTTTCCCAACATGGCCCGATAGCGTTACCAGTAACTGTGCCTCTAGCATATTTTGGCGTTAGATGTTCCATAATAACTTGTTATCGACCACTCTTTTCGACAGTTAAATGTCTAAGACTAATGTCATCCAAACCAAAATGTCGGCCATCTATTACCGATTTAAGTCCATGTATGTATCGATCAATTTTATTTGCTTCCAATTCATTCTTAATTAGTTCTCGAAATCCATAAAAAATCCAACGAATCCATTGTTGGATTTTTTATGGATTTTGAAACAATGGATTTTGCCTAGAAAAGGTTTTGACATAAATGGATTTTGTGAATAATAGATTTTATGATAATGGATACGGATAAAGGTGGATTTTGTCAAAAGTGATTATTGACCAAAGTGGATTTTGTCAAGATGGATTTTCGAGAAATGGATTATGATGTAATGGGTTTCGTGGGTAACCCGAAAAGATTGTGTGTGTTTGTGTGTGTGTGTGTGTGTGTGTGTGTGTGTGTATGTGTTATGTTTTTTTTGGGGGGGAATCTGGGGAAACAATTAATGTACGAACCCCTGGATGAGCAACCAGGGAGTGTGGGACTCCTCAATTCGACTACCCACTAAAATACCCCAGACCCTTGCCACTGTATCCTTTATCGCCACTGTATCCTTAACGTTAACTATTACAGTGTGAATTAAATTTTGTGTAAAAAAAACCTTTGAGAGGTTAACTTGTTTCAAGTGAAATGATTTCGAATGATTTCCTCTGTGCTAGGTAATTATTGAGTGTAAAAGAAAATGAAATGACCCCGCTGTTATATTATTTGAATTTTGACGAGTTCATTGATTTTCGTTGCTTACCATCTTTGAATTTATCGAAATATGTATTTTGTTATTTAAAGCATTTATCAAACAGCATTGGCGATAGTTTCTTATAGATTTACATCTCTTGGAAAATTTCTAATCTAAATGTCATGGGTTGCACAATAAATAAATTCCTATAGAAACGCCCTTATATTATTCAAATGAGCAATTTGATGTTTTATGTTAGGTAAGAAAGAAAATTCAAACCGTTTCACTCATTACATAAATGTTACCGTATCGTGTCGCTTTTAAATAATTGTGAACTAATTTTTACGATATGTACGATTATAAAATTATTTATTAGTGTATATAAAATGAAATCAAGCTAAAAATATAAAACACATTTTATTATTAATTACCCATGACAAGTGTACACCTTCTTTTCTGTTAAATTTTTATTTTTTTTTTATTTAAATTATTGATTTGACACTCAATGAAATAAAATTAAATATTTAATAAAATAAACTTGCAATTTAGCTGGAAGATAAAAGTTTTTATATTTTCCAATATATTATTTAGGACATTTTACTAAAGTAAAAAAGATAAATATCTTTGAAATACCAATATATAGAGACAGTGGTAAATAAATGCATGCATAGACAAATTGGAAACACATTTGCTCCGAATCGTGTTGTGGCTTAGGTAGCTGATACAAAATTCAGAATCGCAACACGCCTACAATATACCTTTGAGCTGTTTTAGCCTTAATTTATTAAAATTAAATTTTATCTTTAAACCTTAATATTTGTGTTATATTAATGCAGAACTACACTATACTAAACCATGGAATTTGAACTTTTAGATCAACTTAATCAACGGACTGATTGACATGTACCTAAATATAGTCGATTAACTATTAGTTTTTAAACGACAGACACTAAGCAAAACTTTGCTTATAATTTTCTAATTTGCATAAATTAATAAATAAATACAAAACCTACATGTTGAGTTAATTAAAGTTTTTTTTTATTTAGTTTTAAAATAACAAATTTAAAAGTATTTTCCGATTTTCATTCTCTATTATTCTGTCATAAAAAAATAAATACAAACAAATTTAACAGCAATATACAATATAACATTGGTAATAAACACTTTGGCATTATTTTATTCGTTTCTTTGTTTGCGCGACTCACTATATCCTTTGTCGCGCGCTTCTCAAGAGTGTTAAATAGTTTTTCACAGTTTTATGATCAATTTACATACAAATTTACTTGTCTGCACATTAATTGTTGTTATATTATGTATAGGTATGCTCGTATAAGTACAAAGAATTTCGTAAACTACAAATCTTTTTTTTTTTTAGTGTTAAAAAAGTGTTATTTTCAATTAAACTACAACTCATCGGGGTGATATAATAATTAAGTTTTCGCGCGAACATAAAATTAATATCTTTGTACCAAACATTTCCTGTAATAAAAAAAAAAAACTAAAAAATTGTTAAATGTTAGATACTACAATTAATACTTTGATTATGGATGTGGCGCAATTAAATCGCAGTTTATGTTCGAATTAGTTGTGTTTTTATTTTTATGTAAATCTGTTATTGATTTATATTCTAGTTACGATTAAACTGGACGTAGTGCGGAAGATGAACAGCATTTTTATCATATCGAAGTTGACGTTTTTATAGTTATAATAGTCCAGCATTTTTACAGATTACTACTAAATTGTATGCCTATAATTGTAGAGAGTAAGCCCGATAATAAAATTTCCAATGGAATTGATTATACCACTTTGAGAGTGTTCTTGGATAGACGATATTACTTAACTAACATGAATATTTGCAATACACTTCATAGGATCCGGGAATACCAGGAATAACATTTCAGTAAAAAATGAAAGAAGGTTCAGTTATAAAAGTTCTCATACACACTTTATAACTTCAAAAAGGTTTCTCGGCTAGAAAATAGTTTTACTGACACCTCTTTGTTGTATTTGGACAAAGAAATGCAACAAGAATAGCTTCTTGAAAGATGGTTAGGTTAGGTTAGATTTAGGTGGCGGTCCACTAGGATAAGGCATGGGTACAAAAAGGTTCGTAGCCATACCACAATTTAAAAATTTATCCTCCAACCCATTGAAACTATTTTGAGCTTGTCGCGAAGCGCTGGATACTCCTCACGTCCATCATGCTAAGGTCCGTCTTCTTGAAAGATGTTTCAGTCCAATTTTTTTTGACTAGGACATCTTTTGGTTGGTTTGATTTTTGAATGTAATGCTTTGGAACTCCCGTATATTTTGCCCAATAAGTCCTCACGGACATTGATTTTCCTCAATTCTTTTTTAGAGATTATATCCCTCTAAAAGAGTTGAACGTACATAAAATGTCCAGAAAATAAATGAGGATAATGTCCACTAGAAAAGAGCCTTATGTTCAATCCTACTGGATTGATGGTAGTCATCACTGCAGCCAGACGAACAACCTGAAAATTAAGACATAACCACAAAGGGAGTCATCTTATAAAAAGTTAATTTATTAAACTTATCTAACTGAGAATTCGATGGCCACAACTGCATCCTGCATCTTCAACTGAAATTAGAAAATAATCTTAGTATTGAGACTACTTTTGTATAAATTAATTTAATTACCAGGCGAAATCTGCGTCAAATTTTGTTTGTTTTGATTGGCACTTTGACAGAAGTTTATATTGTAAAATCAAATTGTACTAAAAATTAGATTAACAGATACTTACTCGAAGGGTATAAACCATAGTTTAGCTAGTTAGAGATAGATGGCATTATGCACTAGAAATTATATAATTTGTGTAAATTCATTGCATATCGTATCCATAAAAACCACTGTGTAACAGAGCATTCACAATGAAAAAACTTTTTACTTTTGACTTACAGTTACAGGTTTGTACGAATTTCCAACATAACGAGCAAACATTTTTGTTCGTCAAGTTGAAAATTCATAGAAACCTGTAAATAAAAGGTAAAAAGTTTTTGCATTGTGAATGCTCTTTAATTTGAAGTTGAACAGATAAGAAGCGGTCGATACAAAATGTTATGTGTAAAATACAGTCCACTTGAATCAATTATATAAATAAATTAAGTATTGTAACGTTTGTGTAAACCAGTGCGTGTAATTTATTTTAATAACCTACCGTTGTACCAAGCTGTGAAGAAATTTGTACCAGTTACCGACCATTATTATTGCGGTCTACCATAAGTTTTGAGAACCACGCACCCAGGTTGCCGAAAGTGAGAATTATCAAAGGTGTCCAGTCATTATCCATTTGAATCATTTGAGTTATTGACACCTTAATACCTAATTGAAAGAGACTAATACAATAAAATGCCGATATGGAAAAGGAAGATTTAATTTTAAATTTTCTGGAGGAAGTCGGTCAGTAAATAAATGACGACTAATAATATTTCACTGGCAATCCTTATAGAAGCGATACTTTGGACAAAGGAAGAAGAAGTTTTATCTATTAACAATTTTGACATAATTACAAAGGATAGACATATTTTGATCAAATCAAAATAAATAATGACTAAATTGCGACATTCAAATTTTACAATAATGATTAAGATTTTTTTGTTTTTTTTAGTTTTATTCTATGCAATCTTTTCTGGGGCTCAAGTCACTCCCAACTCTTTTTCGCAGTTAACTTTTACCGTCCTACTTTACGCAGTACTTTATACCAGCATATAGTGCTGACATGAAAGGTGGGTCGGCCCATGGATTCTGCACTCTCAACAGGGGGTCATTGTTGTGTCCATCGTCATCACCGATCGTAATCATATGATGAACAATTCCTTTTGCATCCCCCGCCCCTATCGGGTTTCGAACCCGGTAACTCCCGATCCAAAAGCCACAGCTTTAGCCACTGAGCCGTTTGGCTGGTATGATTAAGATTTGATGTTTAATTCTAAAAGCAAGGACATTAACAAATGAGATGAAAATACGGCTGAAGGCCTGTGTTATTATATATTGACATGGAATAAAACGTATTCCCTTTTTTAATTTTATTCTACAGGTACCGGGATCAATTTTACGATTGGCCGCTTAATTACTCCTTTGGTCGTTTTAATAGTTGCTACTCGAACACATCCATTATGTCCAGCATGTAACTCTACAATACGCTCCAGTAACCAGGTACCCTTCGTAATATTATCGGTTTGTGTTTTGTTATTGTTTGGCATTTTGACCTTTGATTTAAACTTGTCAGATAATCTATTGACCAGACTTTCCAAAAGCCTTGGGCACGATTTTGGATATTCTGCCACTTCGATAATTTTGGTGAATTCAAATGCATTAGATTAGGTTCCAGTATTGCGGTCAGACCAATCAAAACGTGACCGGGTGTTAGCAGATCAAAGGAAGAGACATTTTCTGATATTCGGCATAGCGGTCGTGAATTGAGAACATCCTCAATTTGCGTCATTAACGTAGTGAGCTCTTTAAATGTTGCTTTGCTGACATCACATTAGCTTCCCATAATCCTCCAAAGTGTGGTGCGCTGGCAGAATTAAAGTTAAACTTGATTCTCTGCGACGATAAAAATTTGATATGAAATTAAAATGTTTTTCTGATTTGCAAAGTTCAAATAATTCGTCAAGTTCGCGTTTACAAAACAAAATTACTGCCGTTATCACAAAACATTTCAACAGGCAACAGGAAACAAATCTTTGTAATGCTGTTATAAACGTCTCGGTGGTTATATCGCTCACGATCTCGATGTGTACCGCCCTAACAGACATACAAACAAATAAGGCAATATATCCTTTTTTAGTTTTGGAGGGACCTCTGCCAGTTGTTTCTTTTATATTTATTGGACCTGCGTAATCAACCCCAGCGCTTAAAAATGGTCGACACGATGAAACCCGAGCCTTTGGAAGATTGCCCATTAGTTATTGATCGCTATGTTGTTTGTATTTAAAGCACGTTACACATTTTGCCACTGCCAATCTAATCATGTTTCGACATCCTATTATCTAAAATCTTTGTTTGATTAGAGTGCTTATAGTGTGGCTCCTGGGTGCAAATGCTTCATGTGATGATGTAGCGGCTCAATACGTGATTCCTTGGTAGTATTATCGGATGGTTCGCATCAAAACTACAGCTTGCTTGTTGAGTTCTACCAACAACTCTTAAAATTCTGTTCTCGTCTATAAACAGTGTTAAGCTTAACAGATTTTTCAGGCTTGTTATCTCGTCTAAAAATGATTCTTCTTGTGCCTATTGAATACACAAATTTTCGGCAAGAAAATTTGCCAAGGTGTTTTTGATGTTTCTGCAGATTCGGTAGTGATTGTTTCTTTTCTTCAACTTGTTTTCGTATTTTTACTTTAATTAAAGAAATCATAACTAAGGATAAATTTTCTGCAATGATGAAACATTTTACTCCACGGGATCCTGCTGGATTTTGTTTCGATGGCAGATACATCCAGTATTTCCTGGGAATTGCCTCTATTATTTCAGAAACTTGGTTAGCCACAAAATATTTCCATTTGCTAGGATGATCCGATAGCCAAGCTAGTACTATTCGAGAATCCGTCCAGGCAAAAATGTCACAGGAATTGATTGCCAAAGATCGTTGAATGTATTTCAACAAGCGACACGACAAAACTGCACCACATAATTCTAGCCTGCGGGTAATGAAACTTACTTAATTGGAGCAACTCTCGTTTTGCCGCAATTAATCGAGTAGTAAAGATTCCCAGTTTTTCGGTCCTCAGGTATGCAACAGTACAATATGCCAATTCTGGTGCATTATAGATTTGAGCATTTATATTATTTACTGCCTGCAATGGTCTTGGAATTGAAATCTGCTCAAGCTCTGATAAATACGTTCGAAGTTATAGAGCCATTCTTCCTGTATTTTTTTTGGGAGTTCGTCATCCCAATCAATTTTTCGAAGCCATAATTGTTGAAATAACAACTTAATTGAAATCGTTGTTGGAGAGATCTATCCAAGAGGGTCAAATATTCGCGACGCTTCTGATAGCAATGACCTTTTTGTGTATTTATTATCTAGATCAAGAGAAACTTTAAAAGTGAATGTATCTCGGACCGGGTTCCAGTGTAGCCCCAATGTCTTTACACTGGCAGTATCGTCCAATTCTAGATTGCTCGTATCACGTAATTCAATCGGTATATCATTGAGTAATTTCTCGTTATTTGAATGCCATTTTCGCAGCTTAAACCCTCCTTCAGCGATTAACTTTAACATATCGTTGAATATGGTTATGGCCTGCTGCACAACTTCGCATCCAGTCAGCATATCATCAACATAAATTCCTCTTGAATCGTTGGACCTGCCAACAAAGCATCGTTGAGAGAAACACCTGACGTTTCTTATATGATCTGTCGAATGCTACACGTAATTTCGTAGTTATGCTGGTTTCTTTACGTACTGCGTGATGAGGTAGGTATACATGTTTAGTGATTATGGCCAAGGTTAAAATACTCTTTCATAAAATGTTCATTTTTTCAAACATCTGTTTTTTGTGGAATTTTTTTTTCATGGCTGTTAAGCGTTTGGCCGCGCAGGATAACGAAGCACCAAGGATATCTATAGATTCTCTGAATGGTAATCGAACAATGTAACGGCCGTTGCAATATCTTGTTGTTGATTTCACGTAGTGATTCTCTCATTGTCGTTCAGCGTCAGTTTGACATTTGGTTGCATTTTTTCAAGTTCCCAAAATCTTCGTAAACGCTGCAGCATCAGATCATTATTAGCAACAGATACGTGAGAGCTGGTAATAATGTTATCATTATTTTCCTGAAATTTCCCTCCAATAATCCAACCAAATCTTACATTTTGTGAAAAGTGAGATTCCATATTTATTTTCACTGCGGGCATCATGATAACCAAAAATAAGTCGTTCCCTAAAATGATGTCGATTTCTCCAGGAATATTAAAAGATGGATCTGCCAAGTTGATTGTGTCTAGAACGGGCCAGTTGCTTTCTGTAAAATCGTCGTATCTAAAATATATGTTTAATTCAACACACTCAGTAGTCAGTCACTTCAACAGTAATTGTAATGCCAACGGGTATTTAGATCGCTCGAATATTTCTTCACATTTTGTGGAAAATCTGCAATTACGCTCCGATTTCGATGATTGATACCTCCATCAATAGATGTTGAGACCTGTAATTGTGATGCCAATGGGTATTTAGATCTCTCGAATATTTCTTCACATTATGTGGAAAATTTAATTTTATTGAAAATCAACTGAACAATAGCCCGCAAATTCAGAGCTTTAAAAATCGAAAATCTGCAATTATGCTCCGATTTCGATGATTGATACCTCTATCAATAGATGTTGAGACCTGTAATTGTGATGCCAATAGGTATTTAGATCTCTCGAATATTTCTTCACATTATGTGGAAAATTTAGTTTTATTAAAAATCAACTGAACAATAGCCCACAAATTCAGAGCTTTAAAAATCGAAAATCTGCAGTTATGCTCCGATTTCGATGATTGATACCTCTATCAATAGGTGTTGAGACTTGTAATTGTGATGCCAACGGGTATTTAGATTACTCGAATATTTCTACATATTTTGTGGAAAATTTAATTTTATTGAAAATCAACTGAACAATAGCCCACAAATTCAGAGCTTTAAAAATCAAAAATCTGCAATTATGCTCTATTTCGATGATTTATACCTCTATCAATAGGTGTTGAGACTTGTAATTGTGATGCCAACGGGTATTTAGATTACTCGAATATTTCTACACATTTTGTGGAAAATTTAATTTTATTGAAAATCAACCAAACAATAGCCCAGAAATTCAGAGCTTTAAAAATGGAAAATCTGCAATTACGCTCCGATTTCGATGATTGATACCTCTATCAATAGATGTTGAGACCTGTAATTGTGATGCCAATGGGTATTTAGATCTCTAGAATATTTCTTCACATTATGTGGAAAATTTAATTTTATTGAAAATCAACTGAACAATAGCCCACAAATTCAGAGCTTTAAAAATCGAAAATCTGCAGTTATGCTCCGATTTCGATGATTGATACCTCTATCAATAGGTGTTGAGACTTGTAATTGTGATGCCAACGGGTATTTAGATTACTCGAATATTTCTACATATTTTGTGGAAAATTTAATTTTATTGAAAATCAACTGAACAATAGCCCACAAATTCAGAGCTTTAAAAATGGAAAATCTGCAATTATGCTCCGATTTCGATGATTTATACCTCTATCAACAGGTGTTGAGACTTGTAATTGTGATGCCAACGGGTATTTAGATTACTCGAATATTTCTACACATTTTGTGGAAAATTTAATTTTATTGAAAATCAACCAAACAATAGCCCAGAAATTCAGAGCTTTAAAAATGGAAAATCTGCAATTACGCTCCGATTTCGATGATTGATACCTCTATCAATAGATGTTGAGACCTGTAATTGTGATGCCAATGGGTATTTAGATCTCTAGAATATTTCTTCACATTATGTGGAAAATTTAATTTTATTGAAAATCAACTGAACAATAGCCCACAAATTCAGAGCTTTAAAAATCGAAAATCTGCAGTTATGCTCCGATTTCGATGATTGATACCTCTATCAATAGGTGTTGAGACTTGTAATTGTGATGCCAACGGGTATTTAGATTACTCGAATATTTCTACACATTTTGTGGAAAATTTAATTTTATTGAAAATCAACCAAACAATAGCCCACAAATTCAGAGCTTTAAAAATCGAAAATCTGCAATTATGCTCCGATTTCGATGATTGATACCTCTATCAATAGATGTTGAGACCTGTAATTGTGATGCCAATGGGTATTTAGATCTCTAGAATATTTCTTCACATTATGTGGAAAATTTAATTTTATTGAAAATCAACTGAACAATAGCCCACAAATTCAGAGCTTTAAAAATGGAAAATCTGCAATTATGCTCCGATTTCGATGATTGATACCTCTATCAATATTGGTTTGGGATATCCATATGGATGGGTGAATGGTTGAGTGAAAGATGAATAGGGGCGGGGGTGCTGGGATGTGATGCTTGGTGAGCCAATGGGCTGGATTAAGGTGTTATGCGACCCGTGCTGATGATCAGCTAGGCTGGGGGCCCATTTAACAAAGCCCAGTCGTTAACGGAGCCTCCAGTTGTATTTAGCCTTACCTGCGTATACGGATCTCTGCGCAGGTGGACCAGTATTTCTCCGACACTCGTGGGAATATATGGATCATCTAAATAATAAAAATAAGGGAGCCGGTACCCTTGAAAAACCGGAAACAATGAAGGAAGAAAGTGGCTCTTACCTTAAAGGTGGAGCTACCTCATCAGTGGCAGGGGTAAGTGGCACCATGGCATCAAAGCCAGGAGTCAGCGATACCAATGCCAGGCAAGAGAGCGGGGGATCGGGAAGGATCCCTCCTGCAAAGCGACGATACAGGGAGAAACGGTCGGCGCATAAAATTCTGGATAAACTGGCTGCAACCCCTGAGGGGCAGCTTACAGTAGAACAGAAGCAATCTGTGGCTTGAGCGAGGGAGATTGTCGGCCGCGACAGCTCGGATAGGGTTCTTGTGCCTAAAAGGCCGAGGTCTCAGGATGAGCTCGAAGAGGGCGACAGCAAACGAGCCAAGACCGTCACTGGAGCGATATCGGGAGATCCAAAGGAGAAACCGAAATTGTTCAGTGAAATAGTAAAGGAGAACGTACTGGTGCTAGCGGTAATTGACAGAAGTCAAGAAGATGGGAGCATCACGGCAGGAAAGTGGAGGGAAGTGTATAATGCACTAAACTCCATTTTCATCAAGGTCCTGAGAGAAAATCCAGGACCCCCTCCGTTCTGTAGAGATGCGGGATGGCATCAAGGGCGCGTAAAGTTAACTGCGTGCTCGGATCAAAGATCGGTGGATCTTTATAAAAAGGCAATAGCCCAAGTAGGTGAGGTATGGGAAGGCGCGAGGCTTGAGGCAGTTCGAAAGGAAGAAATTCCGAGTAGACCAAGGGCCCGCGTCTGGTTACCAACCAAACCAGAAAAGCCAGAAGAGATCCTTGAGATTATTCAGGCAAGTAATCCAAATCTTCCAACGAAAGATTGGAAGATTGTCAAACAGGAGGAGGCTAAAGGGGGCTTCAGAATGGCAATCATGCTGCTCAATAAGGAGTCCCTTACTCCCCTGGCAGAGACAAAGAGGGTGATCAGCTTCGGTTTCGGGTCGATCACTCTCAACGTTTTTAAAAAAGATGAGGTAGGCATGCGCTCGGAGGACGGGCCGGAGGTGGACGTCGGACGGACCCAGCGGCAGACAGTCGAGCAAGCGCATGGGGTTATAACAGACGATGACGTGGAGCTGCTATTGGAGAGAGGCGGCCTTCTCTCGCTTGGATCCGATGGGGACACCCTGTCGGAATCTGAACGAAGAGAGGCTGGGGATTCTCAAGGCAGCGAAGCATCAATTATGGGGGGTGACACGGCGGATACTAGCGGCCCCCCGGAGGAAGGTAGCATTAGCCTGAAACAGGGAATGCATGAAGAGGTAAGTGAGATAATGCATGGTGATTAATATTGTGCAGATTAATCTTCACCATACGAAGGCTGCTTCGGCGGCTCTCGTTCTCAGACTGACTAGATCAGGAGAGGAGCTAGTGTTAATCCAGGAACCTTGGATTAACAAAAACAGGATCTGTGGCCTTAAGGTGAAAGGGTATACAACTTTGTACTCAAGTAACTCTGAGAAGATAAGATCTTGCATTTTAGTGAAAAATACTTTAAAAATTTTTCTACTTTCTCAATACAGTAGTGGTGACGTTACTGCGATCAGTATGGAGGTTGGCAGAGACAAGTTTTGGCTGGTCTCTGCGTATATGGATCGGGAGAAGGAGATCCCGCCGGATAACCTGGGGGACCTGATCCGAGAAGCAAGGAAAAATAGGATTGGTGTGATACTCGGATGTGATGCAAACGCGCATCACACAATTTGGGGGAGCACTGATATTAATGAGAGGGGTGAGTTATTTTTTGATTACTTATTAAATACTAACCTTTCAGTCTGCAATGTTGGGCAGGAACCGACATTTATCATTAGCAATCGGCAGGAGGTTCTAGATGTGACCCTCGCCTCGGATACTATTTTTCAGTTGATTAGGGGATGGAGAGTGGCGAAGGAGCACTCATTCTCTGATCATCAATATATAACTTATAACCTTAACATTCACCCGGGTACCCAGAAGCCTTTCAGGAATCCTAGAAGGACAAACTGGGAGAAATATGGGGAGGTGTTGGAGGAACTATTGCCGGAGGTCCCCGGACCTCCGGAGACAGTGGAAGAATTGAATTGCATTGTGGATGTTGTCACAAGAGCATGCAATCTTTCCTTTAATGCTTCTTGCCCCCTGATAAAGCCAAGGGGCAGGCAGAAACCGGCATGGTGGTCCATGGAGTTGGAGACCTTTCGGAAGGCGTGTAGGACAGCCTTTAATAAGGCAAAGAGCACGAGGCATGTACGGGACTGGGACTCCTATAAGGAGGACCTAAGAAAGTACAAAAAAGAATTGAGGAAGGCACAGAGGGGATCTTGGAGACTCTTTTGTGGTAGAATGGAAGAAGTCTCTGAGACTTCCCGCCTTAGGAAGATTCTATCTACTAACCCAACTAGTCCTAGTTACTTAATTAGACCAGACGGGTCATGGACAGCTTCAAGTGCGGAATCGTTGGAGCTTCTCATCGATACCCACTTTCCGGGAAGCTTTGATGACTCGATGGAGCCTGGAGCTCATCGAGGAACACCTCCAATAGATATGGAGGGCATATTGGATAGAGAGCGGATCAGGTGGGCGCTGCAGGGTTTTAAGCCTTATAAGTCGGCGGGCCCGGATCGGATTATACCAGCAGAGATTCAAAAGAACTCGGCAGCCATCATCCCCTGGCTAGAGGTTATCTTCAGGGGATGTTTGAAACTAGTCTATATTCCTAGGAATTGGACAGAGGTCAAAGTAGTCTTTATTCCGAAATCGGGAAAGAGCTCACATGCTCGTCCAAAGGACTTGAGGCCTATAACTCTATCATCCTTTCTGCTGAAAACCCTGGAAAGGTTGATAGATGTGTTTATTCGATCAAGAATTAAACCCAGGAAGTGGGCAATATCGCAGCATGCGTACTGTAAGGGAAAGTCGGTGGACACAGCTCTGCACGATCTAGTACGCACAATTGAGAAATCAATTTACTTGCAAGAGTTTTGCATGGTAGCATTTCTCGATATTGAGGGTGCTTTTAATAATGTAAAAACGGAGGCGATCATGGAAGGATTGTCTTTTTTGGAAGTGGTCTGCTCTATAAGTAGGTTAATTATTATTATTATTATTATTAGTTGAGGGCCATGTGGGCGTTCAAGCCACCCCGCACTGCGACCTAAAAGATCTTTTGTGCATGGACCCTACTTAATGAGCCGTCCAGTCAATATTCAGGCTCTTAATGAACCTGACAATACTGCCGGCCGGTATATGGTGCATACCATCCGGGCTCATTACTCTCCCTCCTAGATGTTGTAACCTTTTGCAGAAAATGGCTGGGCAATGGCACAGAACATGTTCCGCTATTTCTTTCCGCTGAAGTAGGTTAATAAATCAGATGCTGGTAAGCAGGACTATTACCTCGGAGCTGGGAGAGTCCAAGATTAGAAGACGGGTGGTTAGAGGAACCCCACAAGGAGGTGTAATGCCCCCATTCTCTGGAGTGCAGTGATTAATGGATTGCTGCTGGAACTAGAGAGAGAGGGGATAGGGGTTGTAGCATATGCTGATGATGTAGCGATAGCTGTCTCAGGCAAATATCTAGATACGATTAGGGATGTTATGCAGAATGCACTCCTGATCGTTACGAAATGGGCCAGCAAGTGTGGATTGGGGATTAACCCGTCCAAAACAGAGCTGGTACTATTTACTAGGAAATATAAAATTCCGGTGGTTAGCCCTCCTATCATAAACGGCAGCGGACTAGTTTTTGCTGACCGAGCGAGATTTCTGGGCATAATCTTTGATAGTAAGCTCAGCTGGAAGCCTAACACTTTGGAAAGAGTGAATAAGGCTATTGTAGCCTTATACTCGTGTAGAAACGCTATAGGTAAGAGATGGGGCTTGAAACCGGAGCTGGTGTACTGGCTCTATACCGCCGTGGTAAGACCTGTGCTAATGTACGGGGTTGGCGTTTGGTGGCCAGCTCTAGATAAGGTAACTTATAGAGGTATGATGGAGAAGGTGCAAAGAACGGCCTGTATGCTTATAAGCGGGGCGCTTAGGACAACACCTACACGCGCTTTAGAGGTTATGTTCCACCTTATTCCAATCGACCTTTATGGTAAACAGATGGCAGCCAACGTGGCTACGAGGCTCTTGGCTGTCTCTCAATGGAAGTGTCTTCAGGTGGGACACTCGACGATAGGTAGATTCGCTGGCGAAGAACTGGCGAATCTGGATTATATTACACCAACGTTGTGCTTCGATAAGGGTTTCCGTACCATCTTTCCCTCAAGGGAATCCTGGAGAAACGGATCAATCTTGGAAAACGAGGCAGTGCAATTTTTCACGGACGGCTCGAGGCTAGACGATCAGGTAGGAGCCGGAGTCTTCTGTGATAAACTTAATGTTAATATTTCTGTTCGTCTCCCTGACTACTGCAGCGTGTACCAGGCTGAAGTGGTGGCGATCGGGCAAGTCATGACATGGTTGAAGCATAATGTGGTATCCGGGAGGGATATCGCAATTTATGTGGACAGTCAGGCAGCGATCAAGTCACTTGGGGCAGTTTGTCTGAAGTCGCGGGTGGCGCTGGATTGCCGATCATCTCTTAACGAGATGAGCGAGTATTTCAGCATCCAGATAATCTGGGTCCCGGGTCACTCGGACGTCACGGGGAACTGCAGGGCGGACGAACTAGCTAGGTACGGTACGACTCTCCAGATGCAGCCAGAAATGGTAGGTCTGGGGAGGCCTATGGCAGTGCTAAAATGGGCGCTCAGTAAAAAGGCAATCGCCTTGACAAATGAGAGGTGGATCAACACTCTCACGTGCAGGGTAGCAAAGCAAGTTTGGCCAAAACTGGACTTGCGGCGCTCCAAGGTACTAATATCCCTGGGAAGACAAGAAATAGGATTGGTCGTAGGGATAATGACAGGTCACTGCCTTTTTGGGGAGCATGCGAGAAGGCTGGGGATACAGACGAATGACTTTTGTAGAAGTTGCATGGACGAAGAGGAGGAGGAGACTTTGGAACACTTCCTATGCTCATGTCCGGCGCTATCATACAGAAGGCATAAGTATTTGGGTGTGTACGGTATGGACAGCCTTTCGGAACTCGCGGACTGTGGAGTGCGAGATTTATTACGCTATATAAATAGCTCTGGTTGGTTTCAACGGGAGTAATGGGGAGATGGGATCCTGTGGTATCACAACGGGCCATTGCTGGCCTAAGTGTGCGATAGCAGCCACTTCAACCTAACCTAACCTAACCTACCTCTATCAATAGATGTTGAGACTTGTAATTGTGATGCCAACGGGTATTTAGATTACTCGAATATTTCTACACATTTTGTGGAAAATTTAATTTTATTGAAAATCAACCAAACAATAGCCCAGAAATTCAGAGCTTTAAAAATCGAAAATCTGCAATTATGCTCCGATTTCGATGATTGATACCTCTATCAATAGATGTTGAGACCTGTAATTGTGATGCCAATGGGTATTTAGATCTCTAGAATATTTCTTCACATTATGTGGAAAATTTAATTTTATTGAAAATCAACTGAACAATAGCCCAGAAATTCAGAGCTTTAAAAATGGAAAATCTGCAATTATGCTCCGATTTCGATGATTGATACCTCTATCAATAGATGTTGAGACCTGTAATTGTGATGCCAATGGGTATTTAGATCTCTAGAATATTTCTTCACATTATGTGGAAAATTTAATTTTATTGAAAATCAACTGAACAATAGCCCACAAATTCAGAGCTTTAAAAATCGAAAATCTGCAGTTATGCTCCGATTTCGATGATTGATACCTCTATCAATAGGTGTTGAGACTTGTAATTGTGATGCTAACGGGTATTTAGATTACTCGAATATTTCTACACATTTTGTGGAAAATTTAATTTTATTGAAAATCAACTGAACAATAGCCCACAAATTCATAGCTTTAAAAATCGAAAATCTGCAATTATGCTCCGATTAATAAATTAATTAATAAGATAAGTATTATTTAAATTATTATAGTGATTTGATTTATTCAATTTTATATTTTAGTATTTTCTTTCAGGAATAAACAGGAGGAGGGGTGGGGGGGGGGGGGGGGGGGGGGGTGGTGACAAATTAGTGCGATCTACAAAAAGTAACCACAATAAGTACAAAATACATAACCACAGTACATAACCACAAAAAGTAATGCAGAAATTTTGAGTAGCATCAACAAATTAAAACACCAAAAACAATTTAATTAACTTATTTTGAACGATAATATCCAAGCTGCAGCATTTCTGAATACAAACTTGTAGAGTGACATGTAGAGTACTATAAACAATTTACTACACACACTCTACTTAGAGAGAAACCACCTTATAGAAATTCCATCTCGTATAGACACAAGAAATAGAACAAATTTTTTATTTCGGTAGTGCTCTGCTATTTTTTCTCTATCGTGTAGGCTAAAGCTTTAAGGATATACTTTCTAGACAAAAGGAGGAGAAACACAAATTCATGATCAAATACCTGAGAGATTTCGCTTGGAACTTGATTTACGTTGTTTGTTTAAAACTCCTTTTCGAAAGAGTTTTGACTTGAGTGCCTTTTTTACTTTTTTGATTTAATGATCTTCTGAAAAGGCGTTTCAGTCTGGAACAAAATCAGGAGCTGTTTCATATTGTTTAGATTACTCGAAAATGGTTATGTTTTGATAATAGTTTAACCACCTGTCATTTTGAGTACTGAAAATAAAAGTTTACTGATTTTATTTCTTAATTTGGGACCTAACGCTGTTTATCACAAATTCAATATGCTCTGTTGACATACAATAATCGATCAACGATGACTTTCGTAAGCTGATTTCTTTAATTTTAATATATAAATAGTATTAAACGGCATCAAACAAAAAATGTGTCAAACAAACTTTTCTTATTTTTTATATAGAATCACAATACTGTATTGGAAAAAGTATAGGTATATCTATCAATAAAGTTGATCTCCAAAAGAAACATTTCAGGTTTATTACCCTTTTAACTTTGTTACCTAAATTACTATTTTACTAACATCCTATTTTTCGACATATCCATCTGGCCATCCAATATTTAAAAAAAAAATTCCACGATTAAAAGGCAATTTGTTCCATGCTCTGTCTCAATTCCATGGTTCATTTCTCTTCTTGATACGATTATCATCAAATGTTTTACAGTTTTTCAAGTATCGCTTGATTTTATTGCCTATATCGCGATCCCCATTAGTTTAAATTAAAATATTGCACGTCTTTCAAATACAGGCGTACATGTGATTTATAGATTTAAAATTAACAAAATCGGGCGTTTCGTATTTATCTTTTTATCAAACACAAACATTTATGGCATAATAAAAATACCGTTTGCACACCATATACATATATAACCATACCATCCATATATCCATTAAAATATGTTAGATGACCAATCAAAGATCTATAAAAAAGAAAAGAATTCATTTATTTTATGTTTAATGTCTTCAAAATCGGTATAATTTTATCACAATTTTGTCATCTGCTGGATGTTGTTAATTGGCAATGTTCGTTTATGTGTCTTATACATACATATAACATTGAACTATGTGCGACAAGAAAAGAATATGAATATAGAATAAAATTTCAATCAAAGTGTGGGATGTGTTAATGTCGATGTCCTGTAGCTATAAAATTGGTATAACATAGAAAAAATTGTTATTTCAATCTTGTTGCATAAACGACAGCATAAAAAAATGTATAAAACATAAAGCAACGTTAATTTAACGTTTTTTTAATTTAAAAATGCATAAAACGATTTTCGTTGTGGTTGATCTTGGTAAATTATCAAATTGGCATTATTACTTTATACGTTTGTTTTAATTTATTAGTTATTTATTCCATTGATTAGTCATATTAGCAATAATTTGGAATGCTGCATGTTTTGTTACAAATACGGACACTGAACCGAAAGTTTACTCTGAATATTATTTTGATTAGTCATTTCATCCGTCAACAATACTAAGTTAACACTTTGATCTCATCATTCGGTTAATTAAATCGTTTAAATTCAACATACATTATTTTTTTGGTTTGGTATGGACCAAATCAATTATGTACATTAATAACGTTTCTAAATGTTGAACCGTTTTTTGAAATTGATGATTATTATTGTCTGTACTCTATGTATATACAAGAAATAGTTTTAAAAAATATTTGGCAATAAAATTAATTTTCTATGTTATTCGCATGATTCTTGTCTTCAAATTGAATTACTGTTCTATAATATGTCGATACAGTAATATGTTTTAGAGGTGTATTATATACGATTCACCAGTACACATTTCAGCTTGTTAATGTTGTGATTTATATTTGTTGAATTTGGAAAAGGTTCTTTAACCAGTGTCCGTGTGTTTGAGTTTTTTTATAGAACTGTGCTTAATTGGGGAATATTTAATGTCAATTTTCCGCGCCCATCGGGGAGAGGGCGGGGGATTTTGTTTTGTTTATTCTATGTCCAAAATCTACTTAAATTCGGGATTAAGTCAATGCAAACAAAAGTTTAGTTCTTTCCAAAGTTATTTGTAGTAACTTAGTGAATAAACCTCATTTGAGCAAAATAGAAATAATATGTGATATCTCCACCAGAGGAGTCAGAAATTAATGCGATTTTCAATAAGAATCGGTAAGATAACAAATTATTGCCGTTAAAAGAAATTCCGAAAAATGAACTAATGAAAATTAGTTCAATAATGAAGTGATGTCCTGGGTCCCTATTTCTGAATACGATACGTATCGTGTTACGACACGAATGTTATACACGATACGTTTATAAATTGGTATTTCTGAATACGATCGTACGGGAATTTTTGCTTTGAATCTTGGCTATAAGGAAATTTTTTTTTGATCATTACTACTACATATAATAATATTCTCCCACTTGTATCTTTTGACATTTTGACGTTTCTTTAAATCGGTTGATTTATATTTTGTGTTAAATTTTTTTTGTGTGTTTTGATTTTAAATTTATAAATATTTAGAAAAAAAATATCCACGTTGAATATTTACAATTCGAATTGCCATAATGGATTCAATCGTAAATTTTTTATCAAGTGATTCGGAGGATGAAAGCGAACCAAATCCATTTCGATTCAGACAAATACGGGATAAATCCAATATTTTTAGTCTTTCTGATACGGAGTAAGTATTTTCTATTAACATATATGTAATTTGTTCCAACAAGCTTAATTTACATATATAAAACATTTGTTTTAGATTTACGAGTTTGTTTAGATTATCAAAACAAGCTTTTAAATATTTGCTGGGAGAGTTAAACGACGAATTGACTAGCAGCACAAGATCGACATCGATTTCCAGTATTTCGAAAATAGCCGCTACTCTTCGGTTCTGTGCGCAAGGTAGCTACCAAAAAAGTGTAGGTCAAGATTTCTTGGTGGGCATGTCGCAATCAACCGTTTCTTCTGTGCTGAGTGAGGTGATCGACCTTATTGAAGAAAAGCTGTGCTCAAAATGGATTTCCTTTCGACAATCTAATGATGAGAAGCAAATGGCGGCAACGGAATTTTACAATAGGACGGGATTTCCAGGGGTAATTGGATGCGTCGATGGAACACATGTGAATATTGTACGACATTTTGAGAGTGAGCACCTATATTTTAACAGAAAAGGAAGACACAGTTTAAACACGATGATAGTAAGTTTTTCTTTACATGTGTTAAATATGTTACACAATTAATACAAATATTGTTATCGATTTAGGCTTGCGATCATTCAATGAGGGTACTAGCTGTAGATTGAAAATACGGTGGCGCAGCCCATGATTCATTAGTATGGAGTTTAAGCAGCTACCGTCGTTATTTGCAAGATCAACAGAACAATGACAACCATAACTATTGGTCGTTAGGTAATTTGAAAAATTATTCTGATCATTATTAAGCAGACTTAAACTTTGTTTTTAATTTTTTATTAGGAGATTCAGGGTACCCATTGGAACCGTGGCTTATAACGCCATTTAGAGCAGCAACCGAGGGTAGTAGAGAGGCATTATTTAATACGGTACAATCTAAGGCACGAAATATAGTAGAACGCACTATTGGAATGCTGAAAGCTAGGTTCAGATGTATTTTGGGAGCCCGGGAGTTACATTATAATCCTAAAAAAGCATCCCAAATAGTAAATGTATGCTGCACTCTCCACAATATTTGCTGCCATTTCAAAATTCCATTTGAGGTAGAAATCGAAAATAATTTAGAAGAGCATGTTGAATTAATGACCTTAAACGAACCCAACAACCATGTAGCGAGTCGAATAAGACAAAATATATTAAATTCAATAATATAAATTTATTTGTTTCATTATAAATTTCATATAAAATAAATCACATAAATTATTTAATTCATAAATTTTATCATATTTCAATTTCATTTTCACATAATTATAGGAACTTATAGTTAAAAATATATACGTACCTAGATACATCTTAAAATTTATCTTCTTGGAACTTTAATTTTTTTCTTTTTATTCTTCGCTGCTTCTCATTTAACTGAAATAGTTTTATTCGCAATGACATTTCTTTTTCTTTAATTTGTATTTCCCTTTCCCGCAATGAAAATGATTTTCCCTTTAATCGAACCAATTTTTTCATTGATTTATTTGTATCATTTAGTGTGTTATTAATTGACTCAAGTTTCTCTTGGATAGTGTTATGAAATTGCTGCTGAATATTAATTTGCTGTTGTAACGCTTGGTATTTATTTTTGGTTCTATTATTGGATGTTGGTGGTGCTGATGTTCGTGTTTCATTATTATGGTCTACATCTGATTCTAGATTTAGTTCAACTGAAGTGGAATCAATATTATATACAGGTACATCCAAAATTGAGTCTTCAAAGTCTCTTGTCGCCTTCGTTCCATCTATACAGCGTTGCAATTCACACAGCCGAATAACCGTTTCTTCTAGGGGTGAAAATGTTTGTTGTTTATTTGGTCCACCTCCAGTTCCGGATATATTTAATTTATTTAATTTCAATTTTTTGTTAATATGAAATTTATAATCCGACCACACTTTCTTCCATGAAGTGTGGATTGAAAATTAATAAAATACATAAAAATAATAAATATAATTAAAATAGTTTGGTTGTTTCTAAATTCGCCGATAAACCACTCACAACACTGGTGGCAGCGGAAAAAGCTAAAATAATAAATATTTTGTACTGGTTAAAGTAACAACAAAAAAAGTGCCTGTTCAACTGTGATTACACGGTTGGAAAACCGTTTGAATAGTTTTTGGGACAACGTCACGTCCATAATTTTTCTCCACGTCCATAAGTTTTATTTAATGAAACTTCAAATTTTTTTTTAATTTTTACCGATATAATTTCGTATAGTATTAGATTTTAGAATATTCTATGTGGTGTTTAATTAGTGTTTATCAACTACAATTTTTTTTATTACGTAATTAATTATTAATGAATTTCCCAATTGATTATAAACTTCAATTTCATAATTATTTTAAATCAAACATGACCGAAATTAATATATCAACAGCTTTAAAGCTGTTTTCCCCGTTTGACGGAAATCCTTCTCAGCTTCATCTATTTATTCAATGTAGTGATATAGTATTTGATGAATTACATGCTAATCAACATTCTAAATTCTTAGAATTAATGAAAAAATTATTAATAGAAACGGCTTACGATGAAACTGTAAAACAAATAGAATATGATGATAGTTGGTCAGAATTGAAAAAAGTATCTTAAAGAGAGATTCACATGAATTAAATACAATTTATCAAAAATCCAATGAATCGATGAAATAATTTGGTACTAGAACTCGAAAACTTTTGTCTCAATTAAACGATCTATGTACTATAGAAGCAGGGAAAGGGGGTTTAAATAGCAAAATTCGTGTTATAGTAAAATCAGCAAATTGTAAAACACTTAAAGAGTCTATCACTAAAGCTTGTGGAGAAGAATCACTCCACAATCGACAAAGTAACGTTGATTTAACAAAAACTTTAAAATGTCAGCTTCGCGGAAAATTTGGGCATTTTGCCAATAATTGTTTTAAGTTAAAATCATTATCAGGATTAATTGAAAACAGAACAGTTTATTTTAGTAATAGATACTAATAAATCCGCTTCACCAAATTCGTACACAATGGTTTGTGCTTATTGTTAAAACCCGGGACATCATATAAACAATTGTTTTAAACGGAAGCATACAGAAACACGGAAAAATAATTTCAATACGCAGCAAGTTACTTCAAAGCCTTCAATAAGTAAAATGAATGTAATCAAATCAGAAGCTTCGGAAGCAAAGCTGTGCGAGCCAAATTTCTATAATTTTATTATGGTCGACTATTTTTAATAATCTTACAAATTTTATGGGTTCTTGGTTATCATTTTTAAAGTTATATTTCAGGTAACACCTTTTACTTATCGAAATCGATTTTTTTTATACCATGTCAATTTCCTTGACCTTTTTCATATTTCGATTCATACTTTCCTCTGTGTTACCTACATTTATGATAGCTTTCAGTTTGTT
The DNA here is from genome assembly GCA_963556165.1 of Tipula helvola. Classification (NCBI taxonomy): domain Eukaryota; kingdom Metazoa; phylum Arthropoda; class Insecta; order Diptera; family Tipulidae; genus Tipula; species Tipula helvola. The sequence continues at coordinate 11,370,126 of OY744481.1, read as the reverse complement.
AATCATACTAATTTTTTCAAAAAACCAAACAACCATATTTTCAATTTTTAATTTTTTGGAAATTAAATTTAATAAATTGTATACAGTATTACAGTCTCATAATCTTGACGGGATCCCGTTAAACATCAACTTACAACCAGATCGCGTTTTAAATTTTTTAATTGACACGGGTGCAAGTATCAGTCTTATTAAGAAAGGATCAATTAATGGTGAAGCTTTATGCTATCCTGAAGAAAAATGTAAAATTTCAGGTATATCTTCTGAAGCTGAACCTACATGGACATTAGCCAAATGTTTCGGAGAAATCCTACTTGATGACAATAATAAGGGAAAGATTTTTTAAAACAAAATTGTTGTATCATTGATTATTCTCAAAATTTGCTAATAATCCCTTGCAAAACAAGGAAATATAACTTTGAATTAAAATTAAATGATAATTTATGCCTAAAATTATTCCAGGTCGCACTGAAAAAATTGTTAAATTGTTATTTTCCAAAACTGACGATGGGAAATATTTTTGTAGGTTCAATAAATCAGTCGAGAATGTTTATTTAGGTTCTTTAATAACGATCAATAATAATATTGGTTATACTTCCAAAATGAATTCAGGCGAAATAGAATTACTTTTGCAAGATATTGAATTGATTCTAGAGCCCTTAGATCATTTTGGAATTAATGGAACAATACATTAACAAACCAGCTAAATACTATAGAATCCGCAATTTTACAGGGAAATATGAATGAAGAAGAATACAGCGCCATTGTTAAAATATGTAAGAACTTTAACTATATTTTCCTACTAGTAGGTGATCAATTGGCAGTAACTAAGCAATATCTCATTCGATTCCTCTTCCGCAGGACATTAAACCAATATACAAAAAGCAGTACAGACTATAAATGTTAAAGAATGAAATAATACATAGAACCATCAAATTCTCCGTGGAACTTTCCATTGCTATTAGTACCAAAAAAGTCTGATGATCCCAATAATAAAAAATGGCGCATTGTGATTGATTTCAGGAAGCTGAATGAGGTAACAACAAATAATGTATTTCCATTGCCGAACATAACAGACATATTGGATCAGTTGAGAAATTCCGTCTATTTTTCATCAATAGAATGACACATGAGTATCATCAAGGCCTTCTTGATCCAAATGATAAGAGTAAACCCGCTTTTAGTACACAAAAGGGTCACTATCGTTTTTTACGAATGCCACGAGGACTTAAGGAAGCACCTGCTACGTTCCAACGTTTAATGAACCAAATTTTGACTGGTTTAAATTATATTAAGTGTCTAGTATACCTTGATGGCATAATTATTTATGACCGAAATTTACCAGACGATTAAATAATTTGAAATTGAATTTAAATAAATGTCAATTTTTTGAAAAGAAAATATGTCATACAGTTTTTAGTTATGGTATACCACCTGTTCCAAAGCAGATTGAAGTGACATTAAAGCGTTTATTGGTTTTGCCGGATATTACAGGAGATTTATTCCGAGTTTTTAACATGTTGCTTCACCAATTTTACGATTGTTATGGGACCCATTTTGTGATCAAGCTTTCAACGAACTTCGAGAATTGTTAACTTCTTCACCAATACCACTATACACAAATTAAGAAATGGAGTTTCATATTACTTGCGATGCTAGTGATTTGGCATTGGGAGCCTTTTTGTCACAGGTTAATAATGATATAGATCTCCCTATCGCTTATGCGAGTCGAACACTTAATTCAGCAGAAATGAAGTATATGCAACAGTTGAAACAGAACTTTTGGCTATTGTTTGGGGAATAGAACAATTTCGACCATATGTTTATGGAATGGAAGATATTTTACTGTGTGCACAGACCATAAACCACTAAGTTGGCTATGTAATATTAAAGATCCTTCGTCGCGATTGACACGTTGGCGTTTAAAATTAGAATCTTATGATTTTGAAAAACGTCACACTCTTAGAAAAATGAATCATGTTGCAGATGCGCTTAGCCGCATTTCATTCAATGATGATAAGTGTGTCAATGTCGTTACACGTCTTCAATCAAATCTTAAATCTAGAAATAATGATGAGGCATGAATGAAATCTAGAAATAATGATGATGCATGAATCAGATATTAACTCAACTATTTCCCAGTTCCATGATGAACCATTAGGCGGACATCAAGGAATAAATCATACTTACAATCGAATGAAGGAATATTTTAGTTTTTCAAATATGTTCGCTCGAATTATGGATTATATCAAATTTTGTAAAAATTGTCAGATAAACAAAATTTGTAGACCGACGAAAATGCCAATGGTCATTACCAATACTTCTTCACAACCATTTAACCAATTACCCCAATTACAGTGGATGGAAATGCATATATTTTGACTATGCAAGACGATCTTACTGAATATAGTATCGCAATTCCAGTGCCTAATCGGGATTCAGGAGGCCAAAACAAAAGCCCGAACGTTTGTCGAACAAATGATTTGTGTTTAAGGTGCACCAACATCCATATTAACCGACCAAGATACCAATTTTTTAAGCAAAATATTTACTAATGTCTCACGTTTGTTTAAAATTCACAAGATGAAAACGTCTCCTTATCACCCGCAAACAAATTGTGCTTTGGAAAAAAGTCACTTGAATCTCGCTAATTATCTTCGTAATTATATCAATCATGATAAAAACGATTGGGACTATTGGCTCCCATTTGCAATGTTTTGTTATATTAGTACTCCATATAGTTTGACAAAATATATGCCAGATGAGCTTTTATTCCGTCACAAACCCATAATTCCATCGTCATTTACAAAGTCTGTGCAGCCATTATATAACTATGATGACTACAACAATTAAATTTTCGAATGAAAACTTTTTTTAAAATTGCAAGAGATAATATGTATAGGTATAGTAAATTCTAAAGAAAAATCCAAAATTTTGAATGATAATTCTAAATCCTACGAAATTTTTTGGAAGGATGCAAAGGTGTGTGCACATATCGAATTGAAATTTTAACTTCGTGCGTATTTGGTTGAGTGCATGGTGCGGCTGCGCAGTAATGCTAACTATTTTCTTTCCTCTGTGCCTCGTGCATTACATTATTACAATACATGAAAAAAGAACATTCTTGGTTTTTTTATATTTTTTTTGTTGTAAAGTGTGAAACGATTTGGGTGTTGGTGTGTGTGACGCCACACGAAACTTGAAAATTCGGTTTGGTTTTTTGATCGGGATCGCTACACGTTTTTGAGTACGTGTCGGTTTTTTTTTTGAATGGTCAAGTTTGGACCGGAGTCAAGTAAAGTTGAAAAGATATTTTTTTTTGCCGTATAAATACATACAAAACGTTATAAATTCAGAAAATAATTTTTTTTTTTTTGGTTTCTGAAATTGTATTGTGATAATTAACTAAATTAATAATGAGTTACAATAAAAACTGTGTTGATTTGTTATGAGTAGAATTGTAAAATTTAATAAACATGAGTTCAAAATGAATGAAATCATACATATATCAATGATATTTAATAGAGCGATTAAATCTTATGTGTGTTAAAACTGTGATTACAAAATTGATTTATAAAGGAAACAAACAGCTTTAAGAAAAAATAACATTCGTTAATTATACCAATAAATAGATTTAATAAAAATCAATAAAACTGAGTTAAAGTTAATTAAAAATAGTGTATACTTGTTTTTTTGAATAACATACGGAAACATATTTGCAGTGATAAACTTTTACTGTATAAAATTGATTGTAACGCATCAATGTGGTAGCAGTTGAATACATGTACGTTGCGGTTATATAGTGAATTTTTGGGAGGTAGCCCCTAGTGCCCCGGAAAAAATTTCCGCTGTGTGGCGATTATTGTTAAAATTTTGTTTGTGGCAGCAGACCTGCCAATCAAGCGGGTCGGGGTTCGTGTTTGTGGGGGCTACTGCATCAGATCCTGCTGGTAGCTGTGTAGGCCGGACGAGCCTTTCAGGTAGGTGGAACGGGGAAAATATATAAAAACCCGTTACACCAAGTAAATTTTTATTATTGTGAGCTGACCTTGACTAGGTTCGGTTTTTTTTGATTTATTCTCAACATTATCTTATTTAAATATATAACGTTTGATTTTTAGATTTCGGGTTCCCATACATTTTTTTACTATTCAGATTATTTTACTTGGATTTTTTTTTGTTGTTCTGATTAATGGCTTGTATCTTCAAATTTTTATGATCAAAAGTGCAGTTTAGAGAAATCTATTAAACCTAGTTTTAAAGTGCAGTTTTTTTGTGGCGTGTTAACTAGTCCATAACGACCTTGATTCGGTTGTCATATGTGGTGTGATTAAGTCGGATGTTAACACGTTGCCGTTTTTTTTATTATTTTTCCTTTCAATTATTGCTCAACGTGAGTAAATAATTTTTTTTTATGATGGTGGGGTAGATCTCGTGAAGGGTTGGCCCTTCCTAGTATCTCGCCGAGCGTGCCGCTCGTTCCGCCAGAGCAGGCTGCGATGGGGGTGGCACACTACATGTGTAGTTCGAGCGGGGATGACGGTTGGGTTAGGTTTGCCTGTAGGGCGCCTTTCCATCCCTTATTGGCGTCGGTCACCACTGCGACTGGAAAACAGCATCCCGGTAGGCGGCCCGACGACTTTAAAGCTGTCATCCCTGAACGAACGCATCCAGCTTATTATTTCTTTGGTCACTATTATTGTTAATTTTGTCTGGTCCTTTTTCTCATCCCTCATGCGGTTATTCAAGCATGGGAGTAAGTTTGGAAAACCCCACGCTGCACCGTTCGCTTTAGCCAGCTATACACAAACCGCATCAAACCTCTGCTTCCAAATCTTTAGGGATTTTGTTATAAATCTTTAAAAACAGTTCATGATAACCGATTGAAACACTATAATAATGAATTAAATATTTAAATAAGTTTTGTATAAAGAAAAAAAACTGTTAATGTATTAATAAAAATAACAAATTTGTAATAAATGTATTAATAATAATTTAAGAAAAAAACCCAAAATAAACAAATTTAGCAATGTAAAATAAAAAATTGGGTCTATCCGACTCTCGGACGACACTTTTCCCAGAAAGCATCCGTTAAAGATCACAAAACCAACCATTTATATTTTACAAATATTTTCCGTTATTTTGAGCTGGCATAATATGTCACGGCTTTTCTCAAATTTGGAGACCTCTTTCCCAATATCACAATTGATCACGGCAATTTAACATTTCTACTCTCATACCGCCAAATCGCACACTCAAAACAAATGCTAGATAATTTAGAACTGACACGTGTTGAGCAGCAATCAAAGCCGTATTCGCTATTTTTCATCTTCGACCTTTAACAATTAGATCCAATTATAAATCTCTAGTATTCCGTTGAAAGTCCTTAAGAATTTAATGTACTCCATTCAGAGAGTATCCATAATGTTCAAAAATGTATTATTTATTATATTTACAATATTATGTGAGCAACGGGCATATTGGCCGATATAATTCTTTATGCAGTGCTTCAGTCTGGACGGGGCATCGCAGTGTACCATTTGAAAATACAAAATAATAAAACACAAAGAATACAAAATCAGAATTAACGTTAATTATCATTTGTTACCGAATCCCACCTCCTTGTCATGTAACATTTCATTTTATATTTACATCTTCCAGCTGTCCTAAATCTTCCACCACCCTAGTGGCGTAATATTATTTTAAAACCTCTCGTAGTAATTTTCTATTATTAGAAGTTATATATTTACGACTTTGAATACCAAGAGAATTTATTACTCAGAAATAATACCTTTAAAGGCGATTTTATTCACAAATAATGTATCAATCAACATGTCGTTGATATTTCAATCATTAAAATGTCATAAAATGTCAATAAACCGCCACAGAAATGTCAATATCAGAAATACCATTGCCATAGAAACGGGAATATCTTGCTATCTTTAAAAGCTCACTAGATATAATTAGTTTTAAATGTTGACGATATTATTTGCCACCAGCAAAGTATTTTATGTAAATTCAGAAACTTAAATTCCATATTACACTGTAATCTTTTCATATTATCTTAAAGACGCCTAGGGAATAATTGTTGGAATTTGCAAGGTGTATTAACTGTAAAAAATATTTCTTTGGAAAGTTCGACATTAGCTCGGTACACAGATAAACAAATTTATATTACTCTTTTTTTCAAAATGACCCCCACGCAATGCTTCAATCAACTTCAAATTTGCTGCACAAGTTGATGATGAATTTTAAAATTTATCATCAACATAAGAAAAAAATCGTCGGTCCCGTTTTTGACAAAATCTGTTTGGCAGTTTTCTCTTCCACTGAAAGCCCCTCTATTCTATACTCGAATGGACCTAAAAGTTAGCACAAACTGCTTATTACTAAAATCTATCTTTGTACAAAATTTCGACCAAGCCTATCAATATTTGTGAGAATGGGAGGCAAAACAAAAATAATAAAAATGTGCGACTGGAAGGACGGAAGGACGGACGGACGGACGGAAGGACGGACACGACATTTTTCTGATCGGTGTTTCGGGGTCCTGGTAACCTAATTCGTCGAGAAATGTGAAAATCTGGAACAAAATTTTTTTCGCGATTACAATGAAATTTTACAAATGAAAAATTATTAAATTACATTAACTTTAATACTATGTTACATAAATTTTATATATGTAGATAAGTTTTTTTAACCAAAGCAACATGTTCAAATGCATGTCTTAAAATTGAATGTGTCCCAACATTTAAATACCTTGGACTCACTGTTGTTAACTCTTTAAATTGGAAATGTCAGACTGAAAATCTCCATAATTATCTGGTAACGGTGGTACGTAAAATGTATATTTTAAGATTAGTTTGTCCAATTGAGGTTTTGAAAAATATGTATTTTGCACTTGTGAACTCAAAATTACCTTATAGGGTATAGTTTGATGGGGAGGTACGCATTATGTTAGGATCCAGCCACTGGTTATGTGGCGATCACAAGAAAAAAAAATTAAGTTAAATTTGAAAATATTATGTCACAGACTGTAATTTAAATTAAGTTACCCGAATTTAAATTGTATAATTGCCACATAATAACTAGGATTACCATTGTAAATAAATAAAAAAAATTAAAAATTTTGGCAAAATTGAGAGATGAAAGGGGAGTTGAAAATTTGATTTGGTCGAGCGATGACCTATAGATAATAAAAATATAAAAAAATATAAGATAATAAACACTAATTTAAAGATGGACTCATGGATCATTACAATTAAAACGAAAAAAAAAATTCTGAGTGGAAAAAAAATTGTATGAATGAACCAAATATATAATAATAAGTTTAATAAGTTTATAATAATAATAATAATAATATAATATTAATCTTAAACATAATAATAATAAAATAATATAGTTTATGGACTACAAACGTGAAAAACAAAATGTACATATTTAAAATGGTAATGGTGGTTGTCCAATATTGGATTGTGTTCACGTAAAAATTAAAAACACACAAACAAACCCCATTATAGTGAATCAAAACCCAATAAACTTGACTAAAGATCGTAACAGTGAAAATATTACTCAACTGATATGTGTACATATAATAAATAAAAATAATAAAATTATAAATATGATATATAATAATAATAAGTTTTTTTATACGATTTAATAACAATAATAAATAATTTGATAAATTAAAACTTAAAATAAAAAAAAAAAAATACAATCAGCGTTTCTTCGCAGCATTCTTCGAAAATAAACAGCTGTAATCGGATCCGCAACGGTATCAATAATATTAAGAATTTTTGTTTTATAATAGTTAATATTTAATTAAGAATTAGCTAATTAGTTTCTTATGGTGATGGGTTTCTCTTATTATTTTTCTAATTAAATTTTAAGTTAATTCGTTAATTTGATTAATGATATTAATATTAATCAAGTTAATATCAATCATAACATATTAATCAATACCACTTAATTTAGTTTCATTTTTTTTTTCTTTTAAAATTAAATTTTATTTAATCATTTTCAATCATTTTTAATTTTTTGTCTAAATAAATGCTTTTGGTTAATTTTCTTAAAATTCAGTGAGTTTTTTTTTATCATGAGTGAATAATTTTTTTTTGAATTATATTGGTGATGAAACGGTAATGCTGAACGCTTCTTTATAGTGATGTTTTTTTTTTTTTATCATTATCAATAACAGCATTTTCAAGCTCTCCTGTGGTCCAGAAATAACCCCCCCAATCCACTGAAACCTAGCCGGTTAAGATTATGCTGTCTGGATAACCACTTGAGAGTCTGTGATGGCTTTCGACGAAAAATCAAATTCATGATTTTATTCGAAAGTTGTTACAGTTACTGCACAGAAGCATTAATTGGGAATTATGAACGGTAAGCCAAATTTGAGTCTTGGCCACTATTTCAGTGTCTAGAAATTTTTCCACTAAGACATGTATTCGTGTTTAAAGCTTTGAAAGAATTTTATTTAAATACTAGTAATAATGCCGGTATTAATAGTACAAACTATAAACTAAGAAATAACCAACACATCCATCTACAATAATTTACAACTACCAGCTTTCAAAATTCATTTTTAATTTTGGCTCCAAAAATATATAATAGTCTTCCAAATGATCTAAAAACATGTACAAAATTGAATATATTCACTTCGCGTTTAAAATCTCATCTTTTACATTGCTTCAGTATAAATGATTTGTGGTACTTCCAAGTTTAGAGCTTTAATTGTTAAGTAATATTTTTACCTTTATTTTCAATATTGTATTATAGTTAATTGTTAAGTTATTATATGTACATGTTATGTAAATATACAATCGACACTGGATTTGTAGGATCCACAGATTGTTCTGTTAAATAAATAAAATAAAATATAGTGGAGGGGTGTTGTGTGACACGATCCTAATTAAAATCTAATACCTTAGTTAGACAGACTGCGATTTAATAAATCCGTTTTAGCTAAACTCGTTCAAGTACTTTATGCAAAACAAATCGATTAGCTAAAATTGAGGTTGACATACTGCGACTAAACTCCAAAATTCACTAAATCGGATTTGTTGAACCACAGTCTGTCAGAGCTATTAGTGTCGAATCGCACAACACCGTAGTAGATTAATTTTATTCTTCTTCAATAAATATTGTACTTTGGGAAAATGAAGAAGAATTGTTGGGGAGAATAGCAATTAGGAAGTCAGTGTTAAATTATCGTTTAACCATTAAACATTAAATGATTGATTAAAATATAAATTATAATAAGTCAATAAAAATATTTGTGAAAATTAATAACATAAAAATAATAAATATAATTAAAACAGTTTGGTTGTCTAGAAATTGTGTCAAATCCTAAAATATTCAGACAAAAGTCGTTTACTATATAGAAAAAAAATCCAACATCCAATCCAAACATATAGAGAATATAGTGATGCTATTTTGAGACAAATCGTCATAATCGTCAATCATAATTTTTACAAGTGCTGGCTGGGTACAAATCCATTAATCAAAATGTATACTAATAATAATTGCGGGTAATGATTCTTCCACTTTAATGAAATAATTTGAAGTCGAAATCACACAAACTTAAAGAAAAATTAATTTAATTTTCGTTTTAATCTGGTGCGCGAGATCTTTGTTAGTTAATATCGCAAGCTTCTCCCATCACAAACCGATTCAAATTATAATTTACGATAAATTTTTTTACAAAATGTGTAGCATAGTGAATCGATTTCTTGTAGGTACTACAATTTATGACACAATTATTATGTTGCAAGTTGGAAAATTATTACCGCGGTGCGCATATATTCTTCCTAGTTATATGTATAAATCGAATTATATATGTCGGTGGAATAAATAATTTATAAATTCATAATTTAATAATAATAATAATAGGATATAAATATTACATTTTCTATATTTTATAGTACAATACAAAAGAAAAAAAGAAACGATCGCGTAATTTCGTATTGGCATAAATATCTGGGCTCTTAGTATAAGAAACTACACCCGTTCAATAATTTCGTTATTCCCTAGAATTTTATTAACATTTTTTGCTTTATTATTTTGTATATCTATTGCGATCAGTTAATTTAAATTACAATGTATTTTATATTAAAAGCTTCCAGCAATCCACCTCTTGTCTATATAGGTATATATTCATATAATAAATACATTAAAATTATTTGCGCTATTTTAGCAACAAAAAACAATAAAGGTATTTTTATAAATATTATACAAAAAAAAAATTTTTTTTTTTGTAGTTTTTCACATAAATTAGAAGTTATTGAAGTCAGTTCACCTTAATCACATCATTTCTCATAGTAAAAAATTTATTTTTATCTATAATTAAAATAAAGAGCGGGGGGAATGGAAATGCTCATCTCAATTTAATTATAATGTATACTTACACTGTGTGTACATTATAAAGATCTAAGAAATTTAAGTAGCCTAGCAAGCAAGATTCTGTATACATGTGTTCGATTTATTTATGTATAAGATGCAACGGCAGTAAAAAAAGTGTATGTAGATCAAAATCATAATTAAAATGTAACGAGACTCATGATAAAAAAAAAGTTACAAACAGAACTATAAAACACAGATACAAAATGGTTAAGTTTTTTTTTTTCTTTAATATGATTAATAAAATGTAATTAATAAACACAGTTATTATTAAAAAATTATAAATAAAATATGGGAATAAAATAAATCGATTGAACGGCACGAAAAGAAATATTATCATTATAATTGTATGGTAATTATTGTGTGCACGGTTCGAATTTCTATAATAGTAGCCGATAAGTATATGGTGTTTGTGTCACAGTTGGAAATTTAATTGAGATATGAAAATTTTTCACTTGAATTCACCCCGGGGTATATAAATTATGTGTGGTGACAAAATCTATATAAACAGATGTAATCTTTTATTTATCCATATCGGTGCCAAGAGTGTATAAGTAAAAAGATAAATTAATTTAATTAGCACTGTATAAATGCTATATACATACATTGTAATATTTGTTAAAAAAATCCCAAATTTTATTTATTAACGATATTATGGTTCCATTCAACTGTGTGATGGTGTGAAATGTTTCTCAGTGACTGACACCAAATAGCAACGTTTCAATCACTCAACACAAATTGGAATTAGAATTAAAAACAAAACTTATTAGATACCTTGAGTTTATAAATTGACTTCTTCAAATTGTCCAGCTTGGGTGTCGCAAGTTGTGCAGTCAATTGTTGGCAACCCCGAAAAAAAAACAATTTAATAGCTGTGAGTTTAGGGTTAGTAAAAATGTAGTGTTATACGATACAACAACGTGTTTTCATAATTGAACAATATCTCAAAAATTTTTGGAACAAAATCATCCTAAGCGCTGAAGCACATTTTCACCTTGATGGCTTCGTTAATCACCAAAATTGCCGTGTTTGGAGTTCGGAGAACCCACATGTGATTATCGAAAAATAAATGCATCCACAACGTGGCACTGTTTGGTGCAACATACTTTTTTAAAAATGAGGCTAGTCAAGCAGTGACTGTTACTGGTGCTCGATATCGCGACATTATAACACATTTCTTTCTGCTGAAATTGGATGATATTGATTTGGCCATTATGTGGTTTCAACAAGACGGTGCTACATGAAATACAGTCCGTGAAACACTTTAATTACTGCATGAGACATTTCCTGGTCATGTATACTCTCTCGTTTCGATGATCAGAATTGGCCCCCTAGATCGTGTGATTTAACACCATTAGATTTCTTTTTATAGGGTTATTTGAAGTCAAAAGTCTATTTTAACAAGCCCACAACCACCCGTGTATTACAGGAGGAAACTAAACGATGCATCAACGAAATTTAGTCACATTTATGCAGAATGGTCAAACCGGCAACTTGGAAGATGCTTCGATAATCGATTACTGTATAAGTGGCATAACCGATTTTGAACATAATAAGGCGATTTTATATGGATAAACCTCTACGAATGATTTCAAAAATAAGTTCGCAATTTATGAAGAAATCAAACAAAAAATTATGATAAAAGCACCACTCGAGTCGATAACATGACAACAAGTTAATTGAGAGCAAACAGTGTAATAAATTCCGCGGAAGATGTTACAACTGTTGTGGAACCGGGCATCTAGGGAAAGATTGCACGCAAAAGCTGATGGCTCGATATGTTTCAAATGCCAAGCATTTGGTCACCTTTGTAAAGCTTAAAGTTCTAAATCTTGTGCAGCCATAGATAATCAGGATGATTGTTCTCTAAAGCTGTCAAAAATGTAATGATGAATGGAAAGGAACTTTGTGCACTAGTTGATACCGGAAGCGATATTAGCTTAGTTGCCATAAATAATTCGTTGGAACGGACATTTGTGAGTGAGGAGTGCACAATATTTTATGGTGCGAGTTGATACATCTCTGGACGCCGATGGAATACTGCCAGTTGACTTTTTATTGGGTAGAGATTTAATAAATCAAACGGTGACTGTGTTAACGCTGACTGGAGTTACTATGAGAAAATTTATTCCGGAAGACGTTTCGGAAACGTGGCGGATAGAATTCAATTATTGGTAGTAAACTATAATCCAAAGAAGAAGGTGCCAAGTCCAAATATAAAAATGCATATTAAGCTGACTGATGAGAAACTGATTGCTTGTAAACCGGGACGATTGCCACCACTCGAAACGGAGATGGTTAAACATCAGATAGATGAATGGCTGAATGAAGGGGTGATTAGACACAGCCAATCTGAATATGCCAGTCCGATAGTTTTAGATGTAGATTTCCATTGCCGCTTATCGAGGATCAAATAGACAGGGTAGGTGACGCTAAGTATTCTTCCACGTGCCCGTGGCCGATGAATCGGTAAAATATACATCGTTTATAATACCTTTCGGGCAGTATCAGTTCCTGGGAGTACCCTTCGGTGTGTGCAACAGTCCATCGGCTTTAATGCAAACAGGGTGTTTGATGAATTATGTCGGAAAGGAATATTATGTATCTCCAACTCCATAGATGACTTGGTGGTACCATTCTAAACTATAAAGCCACGGAAAGATTGGAGATTGTACTGAACGATGCCGAATTGCATGGATTGCAAATGAAGTGGAGTAAATGTCAATTCTTATGCAAGAAAATCGAGTATCTTGGATATGAAGTAGGAGCCAAATACGGTGAAGTAAATTCAGCAAGTTCTAAATGTTTTAGGCTATTTTAGAAAATTTGTGGAGAATTACGCAACTATAGCTAGACCATTGACGGATATGCTAAGAAAATACGTCGAATGTTAATTTGGAATAGAGCAAAATATGGCATTTTAAAAGTTAAAATCTATTTTGGCAAGTCATCCATTGTTGAACATTTATCCACCAAAAGCCGAGACTGAGCTGCATACTGATGCTATCAAATTTTGGCGCCATATTGCTACAAAGGTCTGACGAAGATGGCAACATGCACCCAATATTTTTCTACAGCAAGAAAACTTTAAAGAGTCGGGAAAACTACAGCAGTTATGAGCTGGAGGTACTAACAATTGTATGTAGCTGCATTGAAAAAACTGCGCGTGTACTCATTGGGCTTGGACTTCAAAATTATTACTGATTGCGCAGCGTTCAAGGGAATAATGGAGCGGAAGGAACTTAGTTCCAGAATATCAGGATAGGCCCTTTTAATGCAAGAGTTTAGCTTTAAGTTAGAGCATCGAACAGGCACCAGAATCCGTCATGGTCGTCAATTGATTTAACCATTGTCGATGCCGTAACAAGTCGAATTAAAGCATCACAAAAAGGAACTCGAACTTAAACCGATTTTTGAGCTTCTTAAATTAGGTACATATGAATGATATTTTATTTAAATTGAAGAATGGAGAGTCGCTAATGGTTGTACCAAGCAGAATGCATGGTGAAATAATTAAGATGTATCACGAGCAAGGGCACCTTGCGGTGAAGAAGACAGAGGAGCTAATCGAGCGACGATTTTTCATCCCGAATTTAAAACTAAAAATCCGTATCATTGCGGAGTACAAAATGTGCAAGCAAGAGGGTTTACTGAACCCAATTCCAAAAAGAGACAGCCCGCTAGAAACGTATCATTTAGATCACTTGGGTGGTTTATCGGCAACAAAGAAGCGGTATCGCTAGATTCTTTTGCTTTTTGGCTATACCCAATGAAAACCTGAAGAGGGAAAAAGAAAAACAATAAGAGACAAATGGCTAGAAAAGATATAGATTTTTGGACGAAAGCACATTTTCGAAAAATTTTCTTAAATCTTCACAAAATAGCTTTGCGAAAATGGCGACAACGGCGAGAAAATCTGGAATTGAGGAAACAACTCACCACGTTCTCTACATCTACGACTAATGCTAATAATAGAACCTTTAATGTTGAACTAGAGATGCTATTATTATAGAAAACGAGCAGCTCAAAAGAAATTCAATTAGTAGTCGTTAAACATCATCATTTGTTGATCTTAAAATCTCTTTATCTGAATTCGATATTTAAAACTATTATTTGCGAAAAGATTATTAACGAGATCTGCCAAAATAGCATTACTCACTAGAACTAATCTATCAAATTACGATACATTAAAAGACTTCGTTTTATCCGAGTTTAGGATAAAAACCAGTAGCGCCGATGAGATTAGCCAATCGGAAGAAGAAATTTGATGAGTCATTTAGAGTTTATTATTTTGCAACAAATAAAACATTCAAATTATTTGCCATAGGTGAAATACAGATTAAGGCTCTTGGCTGTTTTCAAACATTAGTGGAATTCGATATCTGCGTTGAAACAACTGTTCATGTAACGATGCACTTCACGAGACAAAAGTAATTATGAACGAGAACAGTGTTACAATCGAGAAGCTATATGACGAAAACTTATTAGCTTGCTACTCAATTCAAGAGGTGCAAAAAGAAATAGATTTTCCGGAGGTCGAAAATGTAACTAGGAATTTCCAATTAAATTGAAAATTTTGCTGAAAAATGAATATATAATATGGTAACCACCAAAAAGACTATCGTCCTGTGAAAAGGCTGAAGTCGATCGCCAGATTTCAAAATGGCTAATGAATCATGAATAAATCGTCCATATACGTCAGAATTTGCAAGCCCCATTGTGCTAGTAAACAAAAAAGATAACACAAAACGGGTTTGCCTATATATTACCGCTGACCGAACAGGCAAATAGTTATGGATCGCTTTCCACTACCGTTAATTGAAGATTTAATCGATAAATTAGACGGAGCTAAAATATGTACTATCAACCTTAGATTTGGAAGATTGTTTGTTACATGTCCCTGTAGAGAACATTAAGTTTACGGCATTTGTCACACCTACAGGTTTTTCCAGCGATAGTTATTGACAAATCACTTCAATACAATCCATCTACAAACACAACACCATAAAGACAGATTTCATATAATACTAATTTTAAATATTTTTTGGAATCCATCGATTTTCCACAATTTTACACGAGAAAGTGGAATATCAACAATTTAGTGTCACATACGGCGTGTTTAACTTTATATTTGCTGGATAGGCCAGAGAATTTTTTAAATTGCCTTGTCATCATTCAAAACCTCAAGCTTTAGGTGAGAAAGGCATCTTTGGATATATTTGTGGATAAGGTTAAGAATTTTTTTAATCTCCAATCAGCCACCAACAAATCATTAAAGGCAGAGCTGATCAATTTTTTGATATATAAATGTTGATCATTTACAACTCTATTACATTTCACTACACTACACAAGAGAACATGATTAGCTAATAAATGTCTTTCATAGTTGTATTTATCAACGAAATAATAAATCAAATAAAATAAAGACTTAACCTCTTTTAATTATAAACGAACCTTCTATTATGATTCCTGTTCATATTTTTATTATTTAATTACGAAAGTTTAGTTCAAAAGGATATCATAAATGCCCCCACGCTAGTAAGTAATAAATGGAATAGAAACCAAATAAACTTTAAATTTTATCACTAATGTAAGTCATAAAGTCTTAACGATCTACATAATTTTAACTGTAGCAACCTAACAACTTCATTAAAGCAATATTCGAAAATCAATTGATTGCGCATAGGTATAAATCATAATACAAAAAAAAAATCTACAACTATTATCTGTCATTAAATGCTAGTTGATCGTTAAACGAAAATAACATATTACAGATGTCGGCTTCTGAATATCTCGATAAATTATACCTAAGATAAAAAAATATTACCATAAATTGGCTTATGAACGATATATGTACGAGCAAAAACTATGGATATGCAAATTTCAAATTTTAAAGCGGCGTGCTATATAACTAATGACCTAACTGATTAATGACGCATTAAACGCACTAAAATATTTACGAGCTTAAATGGTGATAAAATGTCGCGTTCTAAATGCCATCATAACATACCACCCGTTGCAAAAAATATACATAATATAATTTTTTATTATGCGCGCAAATATTGTTTGTTAACTAAATTTGACAACAATACAGTTATAATTTATATATTTGACTTATAAGCATTCCAATTCGAAATTTCCGTCACATTTTACAATTATTTATGAATAAATAAAAGTTTACAATTTTCAATTATTTCCTTCATCTTCGTTGTCTTTATACACATATGTATGTATGTATGTAAACATACAGTTTGATTCCAAGATTGTAACAAACAAACAAATATAACAAACAACAAAACATTTGTTTAATAAAATATTTGCGTTAACAATCCAAATAAATAACAAAAAAAAAAAAAAAATTAACATTAGTTTGTGTTGTAGGTGATGAAAATTTATAAGGTTTAACGGGGTTTCTGCCAGATGATTTGTTAGTTTTTCCTTTTTTGTCCGCGTTTTCAACATTTTCATGTAATTGTATTTTTTATTTTCAACAACTGTGCTCTCAAACTAAATTACCAATTGTTATATAAAAATGTTTAAATTGAAGACACATTCAAGAATAATGATGGCACAACGATAAACTGTGAATAATCCATAATGTGGGCGCCGCCGTCCACAAGGCATACTGTTTTGTTCCTTCTATATACATAATTTTCTAATTTATACAGGTGACATTTTCACTTAAGCGCAAATTTAAATTTATAATGAAATAATTTATTGCTGAAAATTTAACAACAGAGACACATACATACCGTGTCTGTTACACAATATTGTCTTGTCGTGTGATTTTCTTAAACTTGAAGAACAAAAAAAAAAAAATTAAATCAACACTCCGTCGCGTCTATATACATAAGTTGATATCTAAGATATGTTGATAGATAAAAGAAAAACACGAAAAACTATATCACCAAACATGATGCCACCACCATCTGAATAACCCAAATTAATTAGTTTTTGTTCGCCGTGTCTGCGAGTTGAAAGATTGGATTGCATTTCATTATATCTTACCAAGTAATCAGTGTTCCAGAGTAAAACAAAAAAAAAAATGTTTGTTACGATTATTTAATGTCAGTCAATATATGTATATGTGCAGACAAAACAACAACGACAAGCAATAATGTTATTTAATTAGGTTAGGTTTACATGTGTGGTTTTGCATCATCACATTTAGAACAAGGATTGTGAAACAATTCTGTCTAGAAACCTTTGTCGGAGTTTCGGATTATTTTAGGTTGATCACCTCCCAACCGCCAAAGAATGCGATTAAATATTTGACTATTGCAACTAAAACTATACAAAATTAGAATGTTAACAGCAGTTTTGTGCTCGTACTAAATATAAATTGATTAACACTTAAAGGACGACAAATGTTAACGATATACAAATGTGAAAATGATCGATTAACGTTTTTAACTCCATAATAAAATCATCCAATTAAAATATTTTCTTAATTATTAGTTACGTTTGACGAACCACTTCTACCTGTGTAAAGGTTCGCAAATATTTTTATATTTTTGTACCTATATATAGGCGCATGATAGCCGATGGCCAAATCGCCCATTAAGTGTTAATTAAAAATAAGTAAAACAAAAAAAAAAAAATTAAAACAATTTCATCGAACATTAACATATTCAATTGGTATTAAGAAATAAAATACGAAATTAAAAGAACAACAACAGCAACAAACAATTTGAAAGACATCCACCCACAATTTTACTCTGCAATTTTTATTTTGTTGTTAGCTATTTGTGTAACTTTAATTTTTATTTATTTATTTTATATTTGAAGCAATTGAATTTGATACAAGAACTACAAAAGTTATATATAAATAACACACAAAACATGTAACGACGACGATTTGAAATAAGAAGAAAAAAAAAAAATTAAGAATTTGAAATATTTTTTTATTTGTTAAGTGATTAATGTTAGGACGTTTTCCTGGTTTTGAAGTTTTTCTTTTCTCCGCGCACATATTTTGTTGTTGTTGCGCGCTTATTTCGAAATAATACTTTATGTATCCAGTTATCCACTGTTTTTTTTTGTGTACACACACAATATTGTAGAGCATACGGTTCGATATATTTATTGCTTGAAAATTTATGTAGATTTGAATGGTTGGTAACTATGGATGACCTTTTAGTCGGCTGCACGGTTATGATATATTTACAGTAGACGAGTAGCCAATTTATCCATGTTTTATATAAAATCTTTGATTTTATTGCCCCCAAGGATTTTAATTTATAATTACTCAATTTGTACATGGTATTTATAATTTTTATATTAATTTACGATTCTCAAATAATAATTTTTCAACGGGATAAGAGTAAAAGTTTTTATTACAGAAGGCAATCACGATTTAATTTTTATAATTTTGTCCCTCAGCAATTTGGACACATGCCTATACCATAAAAACGTGCATACCATGTATAAAATAAGCAGAAATGTATATACACAAAACATATGGTTCGCGGCATTAATTTTATATAGTCGCGAAGACTGACTATCTCGCTACAAATTTGATTCGAATAAGATTGCCGCAAATTACCATAGGCGACGGCTATAGTGTTAATTTTATTTCATGCTTATTTGTTTTACAATTTTATTCATTTCATGTAAAACTAGCGCTGGAGAAAACTAAAATTTGTTATATCTACCTTCAGCAAAAACAATCGATAAAATCAATACAAACATAGTGCAAATTAAAAATAAAAATAAAAGTAGGAAATAATTTAATTTAAAATAATCTAATAAAACGGACTTATACGAATTTCTGACTTCCATATCAGTATACTAATGGTGAACATTGCTCCCAATGTTTCAATTTTTGCCACATTGTTATGGTTAACTCCGAAGTTAGCCATGATAATGTGATCATTGAATCTGACCGTAATACATTTCACGAATGTGATGTTTGAGATGTTTAAGGTTGCAATAACCTTTCTTACCAGCTCTGCAAACTTTATAGATCCGCACAAAGTTCGAGACGTGAATTGGTCTTTTTTCTGAGAGGTTCCACATGAGACTGTGCGGAGATAAATTGAAGATTAACGGAACTTCCTCTTTGATTTCTTAGGTATATAGCTATTCCAAATGCCTTTTCGCTCCCGTAAACAATTCCGCTTAATGTTAATGTGATTTGCCGACTAACTTGTAGATCGTAGAAAAACGTCCAAAAAGTATACATGGTAGGTTTTGTGGGCACGATTGATCTAAATTATGCTTCAGCAACCATATTATTTGTAAAAAATTTTTGCTCGTGTAATGATTGTTCGATGATGACTAAAACTAAAACTAAAACTAAAACTAAAACTAAAACTAAAACTAAAACTAAAACTAAAACTAAAACTAAAACTAAAACTAAAACTAAAACTAAAACTAAAACTAAAACTAAAACTAAAACTAAAACTAAAACTAAAACTAAAACTAAAACTAAAACTAAAACTAAAACTAAAACTAAAACTAAAACTAAAACTAAAACTAAAACTAAAACTAAAACTAAAACTAAAACTAAAACTAAAACTAAAACTAAAACTAAAACTAAAACTAAAACTAAAACTAAAACTAAAACTAAAACTAAAACTAAAACTAAAACTAAAACTAAAACTAAAACTAAAACTAAAACTAAAACTAAAACTAAAACTAAAACTAAAACTAAAACTAAAACTAAAACTAAAACTAAAACTAAAACTAAAACTAAAACTAAAACTAAAACTAAAACTAAAACTAAAACTAAAACTAAAACTAAAACTAAAACTAAAACTAAAACTAAAACTAAAACTAAAACTAAAACTAAAACTAAAACTAAAACTAAAACTAAAACTAAAACTAAAACTAAAACTAAAACTAAAACTAAAACTAAAACTAAAACTAAAACTAAAACTAAAACTAAAACTTAAACTTAAACTTAAACTAAAACTTAACTTAAACTTAAATTTAAACTAAAATTTAAACTTAAATTTAAACTATACTTAAACTTAAACTTATACTTAAACTGATACTTAAACTTATAATTAAACTTAAACTTATACTTATACTTATACTTATACTTATACTTATACTTATACTTATACTTATACTTATACTTATACTTATACTTATACTTATACTTATACTTATACTTATACTTATACTTATACTTATACTTATACTTATACTTATACTTATACTTATACTTATACTTATACTTATACTTATACTTATACTTATACTTATACTTATACTTATACTTATACTTATACTTATACTTATACTTATACTTATACTTGTACTTATACTTATACTTATACTTATACTTATACTTATACTTGTACTTATACTTATACTTATACTTATACTTATACTTATACTTATACTTATACTTATACTTATACTTATACTTATACTTATACTTATACTTATACTTATACTTATACTTATACTTATACTTATACTTATACTTATACTTATACTTATACTTATACTTATACTTATACTTATACTTATACTTATACTTATACTTATACTTATACTTATACTTATACTTATACTTATACTTATACTTATACTTATACTTATACTTATACTTATACTTATACTTATACTTATACTTATACTTATACTTATACTTATACTTATACTTATACTTATACTTATACTTATACTTATACTTATACTTATACTTATACTTATACTTATACTTATACTTATACTTATACTTATACTTATACTTATACTTATACTTATACTTATACTTATACTTATACTTATACTTATACTTATACTTATACTTATACTTATACTTATACTTATACTTATACTTATACTTATACTTATACTTATACTTATACTTATACTTATACTTATACTTATACTTATACTTATACTTATACTTATACTTATACTTATACTTATACTTATACTTATACTTATACTTATACTTATACTTATACTTATACTTATACTTATACTTATACTTATACTTATACTTATACTTATACTTATACTTATACTTATACTTATACTTATACTTATACTTATACTTATACTTATACTTATACTTATACTTATACTTATACTTATACTTATACTTATACTTATACTTATACTTATACTTATACTTATACTTATACTTATACTTATACTTATACTTATACTTATTAAAACTTAAAACTTAAAACTTAAAACTTAAAACTTAAAACTTAAAACTTAAAACTTAAAACTTAAAACTTAAAACTTAAAACTTAAAACTTAAAACTTAAAACTTAAAACTTAAAACTTAAAACTTAAAACTTAAAACTTAAAACTTAAAACTTAAAACTTAAAACTTAAAACTTAAAACTTAAAACTTAAAACTTAAAACTTAAAACTTAAAACTTAAAACTTAAAACTTAAAACTTAAAACTTAAAACTTAAAACTTAAAACTTAAAACTTAAAACTTAAAACTTAAAACTTAAAACTTAAAACTTAAAACTTAAAACTTAAAACTTAAAACTTAAAACTTAAAACTTAAAACTTAAAACTTAAAACTTAAAACTTAAAACTTAAAACTTAAACTTAAAACTTAAAACTTAAAACTTAAAACTTAAAACTTAAAACTTAAAACTTAAAACTTAAAACTTAAAACTTAAAACTTAAAACTTAAAACTTAAAACTTAAAACTTTAAAACTTAAAACTTAAAACTTAAAACTTAAAACTTAAAACTTAAAACTTAAAACTTAAAACTTAAAACTTAAAACTTAAAACTTAAAACTTAAAACTTAAAACTTAAAACTTAAAACTTAAAACTTAAAACTTAAAACTTAAAACTTAAAACTTAAAACTTAAAACTTAAAACTTAAAACTTAAAACTTAAAACTTAAAACTTAAAACTTAAAACTTAAAACTTAAAACTTAAAACTTAAAACTTAAAACTTAAAACTTAAAACTTAAAACATAAAACTTAAAACTTAAAACTTAAAACTTAAAACTTAAAACTTAAAACTTAAAACTTAAAACTTAAAACTTAAAACTTAAAACTTGAAACTTAAAACTTAAAACTTAAAACTTAAAACTTAAAACATAAAACATAAAACTTAAAACTTAAAACTTAAAACTTAAAACTTAAAACTTAAAACTTAAAACTTAAAATTTAAAACTTAAAACTTAAAACTTAAAACTTAAAACTTAAAACTTAAAACTTAAAACTTAAAACTTAAAACTTAAAACTTAAAACTTAAAACTTAAAACTTAAAACTTAAAACTTAAAACTTAAAACTTAAAACTTAAAACTTAAAACTTAAAACTTAAAACTTAAAACTTAAAACTTAAAACTTAAAACTTAAAACTTAAAACTTAAAACTTAAAACTTAAAACTTAAAACTTAAAACTTAAAACTTAAAACAACTTAAAACTTAAAACTTAAAACTTAAAACTTAAAACTTAAAACTTAAAACTTAAAACTTAAAACTTAAAACTTAAAACTTAAAACTTAAAACTTAAAACTTAAAACTTAAAACTTAAAACTTAAAACTTAAAACTTAAAACTTAAAACTTAAAACTTAAAACTTAAAACTTAAAACTTAAAACTTAAAACTTAAAACTTAAAACTTAAAACTTAAAACTTAAAACTTAAAACTTAAAACATAAAACTTAAAACTTAAAACTTAAAACTTAAAACATAAAACTTAAAACTTAAAACTTAAAACTTAAAACTTAAAACTTAAAACTTAAAACTTAAAACTTAAAACTTAAAACTTAAAACTTAAAACTTAAAACTTAAAACTTAAAACTTAAAACTTAAAACTTAAAACTTAAAACTTAAAACTTAAAACTTAAAACTTAAAACTTAAAACTTAAAACTTAAAACTTAAAACTTAAAACTTAAAACTTAAAACTTAAAACTTAAAACTTAAAACTTAAAACTTAAAACTTAAAACTTAAAACTTAAAACTTAAAACTTAAAACTTAAAACTTAAAACTTAAAACTTAAAACTTAAAACTTAAAACTTAAAACTTAAAACTTAAAACTTAAAACTTAAAACTTAAAACTTAAAACTTAAAACTTAAAACTTAAAACTTAAAACTTAAAACTTAAAACTTAAAACTTAAAACTTAAAACTTAAAACTTAAAACTTAAAACTTAAAACTTAAAACTTAAAACTTAAAACTTAAAACTTAAAACTTAAAACTTAAAACTTAAAACTTAAAACTTAAAACTTAAAACTTAAAACTTAAAACTTAAAACTTAAAACTTAAAACTTAAAACTTAAAACTTAAAACTTAAAACTTAAAACTTAAAACATAAAACTTAAAACTTAAAACATAAAACTTAAAACTTAAAACTTAAAACTTAAAACATAAAACTTAAAACTTAAAACTTAAAACATAAAACTTAAAACTTAAAACTTAAAACTTAAAACTTAAAACTTAAAACTTAAAACTTAAAACTTAAAACTTAAAACTTAAAACTTAAAACTTAAAACTTAAAACTTAAAACTTAAAACTTAAAACTTAAAACTTAAAACTTAAAACTTAAAACTTAAAACTTAAAACTTAAAACTTAAACTGAAACTTAAACTGAAACTTAAACTTAAACTAAAATTTAAACTATACTTAAACTTATACTTATACTTATACTTATTCTCGTTAGTTAGGGATTAAGCATCCTATTCCCAATATCCGATGATAATAATCAAAGTAGTATAAAGGTGGGCTTTATATTCGAGTAAAGCTTACTTACAAAGAATTTAAAAAGTATGTCCTAGTTCGGAGTAGGAATATGTAGCTTTCAAAGCTTGTGGAATGGATTTTAAAGGTGTGCGCTTTCTGTAATGAGTCGAGCGACACTTGCCACAATAATTATGGCAAACAATTTAAATGCTCAGAGAACATTGGCCAGTTTTGACCATTTGGCCATGTGCTCGAGAGAAGATTGACCAGTAGCTAAAGTTTTTTGGAACTGCTCTTCATTAAATGGCAAACCACATTAAGATGGTAACAGATAATAAATTTCTACCCGTAATCCAAAGTTAGATATAATAATGAAGACATTATACTATACAATCAAATCAAATTACATTAAATTTTAAATCAATCAAATCAATTGATGATTATCACGATCTCTAATCAGTGTCAAGATAAAATGTGTCTGCATGTATGTATACAGAAGCATATACAAAATAATAATGAATTCATTTTTGGTATAGAGAATTTTGAATTGAACGTTCCATCTGCGCGCATCTAACCAAATTAATTCAACAAAAGATTACCAATTATGGTAGATTTAATATAGAAATCTCCAAGGAATTCTGTTTGTGATAAGATAAAAATCTGTTCGTTTTTTTTATCGCTTAAAATGGAATATCAATACCATATACTCAATCCGTAATATAATTTTCTTAATAATTTTTTTTTTTGCGTTTTTCGTTCTTTTCTAAATTTGCATTTTATTTCATTTTGAGTTTGATACGAATTTTTTCCGTTTTGTTCATTCGCAAAGTTTATTGCACGGGAGGTCTTAAAGATCTTTAATAGAAACGGAATTTTATATATAAATATTATGGTATATTAAAATACGCGACTATAAAAGTCATATAGTTACGTGTGTTTCGTGTAAGCAAAATAATTTTCAATCTTGGATCTAAAGTTATGCATGAAATTTTATAAAGTATGTATGGACTCGTACAGTTGACCATTTAGAAGATTTTAATTTTTTTTTTTTTCGTTTTAACTTCATATGAGTATATTCTCAATGATGATGTGAAATTTGATATAAAATACTGTTCTTGTTGCGCCATGTAATCTGATACATAGGAAATTGCTGTTATTTCCATCTTCATCATTCATATGTATATGCGCGTTGTGTGAAAAACTACAAGTATAAAATTTACAATAACAAACAGAAAATGTACAACTCGGAAAGTCATAAATACAGCGAGAAATTTAACAATGTTTTCTTGTGGCTTGTATAACACACGGTGCGCATAACACAACACAAAAATTCTTATTGTGTACATATCTCTCTGTATAGATAAAAATCTAGATTTTAATTTTATCTTTCTTGTTTAGAGATTTTTTTTTTTTTTTTTTGGTTATCTTTGCGTATTGCTAAATCTGTCAACATTTTATATTTATTCTGGTCGGTGCACATAACCAGCACATAAATGGAAATAATTTCCTTATAATTATGAATTTATTATTATGTACTAAAACAAAAACAAAGTGATATAAATATCACCAATTGTTATATTCATATATGTGTAATACATATTTCTAGATTTATGATTTATGATAAAAATTCCATATTAGCATTGCAACCAACATCAACCGAAGAAATAAATAAAAAAAATTTCAATTAAATTTTGGAATTTTGATTGATGATATTGATTTATGAAGACAAAAATGTGAAAATAATTCGCTTTAAGAATAATATAAATCATATACATTTCCAAAATAAGATAAATTTATATTCTTTGGGAAAATTATGATTGATAATCGTCAAATCTCATTTATGTATATACGATTCGATTCTGCCTGCATATAAACATACCCATAGTACAAGAATATACATATATACGGTTAATTACAAGAAATCTATAAAACACACTTATTTATGGGATAACATAACACCCACCAACATCTCGTATATATTGATGGAAACTCAATTTATGTGGTTGCAATGAAATATTTATATCATAACGGGTGACCTCCGATTAATAACGTTATAAATCGCGAACATATTACCAAATAGAAAATTGATCACCCATTCAGCATATTGCAAGTCGAGTAATAAATTTTCATTTCCATTAGAATTTTTGTGATTCCATCACGCACTCTAAGATAAAAAAAAATGTTATGTTGTGTGTTATGTGTTTGCAGCAAAATATGATATAAAGCACATAAATTAATCGCGATTATATTTCTTTCAACAAAAATGTCTTATTAATTCATTATATGAATGAAATACAAGTTGGACAAGTATAAATACACCAAGAACAATAACAACAACAAAATGAGTTTGCTATTATTTATTTATTAACATTTTTCTATTATATTAACAAATATAAATTACATTAGGTTTGTCGAACTAAGTGCCTTGTGCGGCTGACTATATACACAAAAATTAATCAACTCTGGTGCAATTTTTTATTTTATTTTTTTCGGGACCTAAGATCAACCTTTTACTTATGTCTGTACCTACTTTCATAAAATTTATTGTTATTAGTTGTGAAATTTAAAATATATGAATTATTATTGCAGCAACAGAATTACACATTTATCATGAAACGTAATATTAACATGTTTGTTTTGTATAGTACATTTGCGGAGACCCCAATCCAATTCTATGGTAACTTACATTTTTTTGCTTATTGACGTATTTAAAATTAAAACAAAATTTGTCGAGTTAGGAATACTTCTGCTAGGTCAAAGATTTTTTGTTCAATTTACCTTTTCGCACTTTTCGAACTGATAAGATAAATTCACTTTGTTTTAATAAAATATATAACATGGCGCAGTTGATAGGATAGCTTCTAAAAAATTATAAATGTTTAAAATAACTATGCTGTAGGATAACTAAGAATTGAAAATTAAGTCTATTAAGTGTAAATTAATTTTCAATCGTAAAATTTAGAATCTAAAATTTAAATTATAACATGGCGAGATCTTTCAAGCCACCAAATGCTTTTAACGTAAAAGGAAATTTAAGTGAGAATTGGAGAAAATTTTAACAACTGTTCAAGTGTTCAATATTTATATGGAACCATCAGGTTATGATAAATTATCGGCTGATAGAAAGATCGCTCTTTTTTTAAATATTATCGGTGAGGATGCCATTGATATTTACAACACCATGAATTTAACTGAGGTAGAGAAAAAAGATCTCACAGCAATAATGAAATCGTTTAAAATATACTGCAACCCGAGGAAAAATATTTTGTATCAAAGATATATATTTTATACGACAGATCAGAAGGATAGATGTAGAGTTGGACCATTTCTTAACAGAAATTAAGAAATTAGTTAAAGATGGTGAATTCGGCGAATAACAGAACTCAATTTTGCAA